>CAMTDV010000116.1:38683879-39933879 GCA_947069175.1 Scalesia atractyloides
TTCTCAAATATTCTCTAGTCCACTCTTGTAGAGATCTCCTTCTTCAATTGCTTCTTGTATTCGATTAGATTGTGACAGACCTTGTACATATCCTTATAGAAACTTTTGGTGTGATCCGTTTGTTTATGATCTTTTCTATTTCTTTCCTCGGCTTCTCCTTATTCTTTCCTTTAGCCTTGAGTTGTTCATGTTTCTTATTCATGCAGTCTTTGATGTAATTAAGTGTTTGCTTTCAGTACCCGCATATTTCATTTACTCTGGACAAAGCCTTTTTGTCTTCAAAATCCCTAAACACAACAGACAATTCAGGTTTGTCAAATATGACTCCTGTTCTGGCTTCAAGTTTAAGTTTAGCTGGAATAGATGTGTCAGGTGGAGGTGTTTGCACTTTGTTGATGTGGTCAAAAGAAATGAAAAGGTCAAAATCAGCTTGAGCCATCCTTGAGTACATTTTTTGTCCTGCTTTTGTTAAGTTGTATATAGCCCTTCTGTTGACTTTTGTAACTCCCTTTTCCTTATCAAAAAACTGCTTCAACTTTGTTATGTCTATGGGATGAAGTTCTTCTCCAAGATTTGCATCTAAAATTGTTGTTACACTACCGTCTTTTATGATCAGACTGTACTTGTTTTACTCATGAGTTCCCATTATCTTCCCTTCAAACAAATGAGTGTTTACCTTGTGTACAATCACCACTGGATTTGTGAGAGCAGGATGAAAACTGTTATTTCCTCTTTTCAATTTCTCTTCTTTTATCCTTGTGCTTATTGGAGTGAGAGGCCTATCAAGCTTATCTTCTTCACTGTTCCAGTAGTAATTTCTCAAATGATATTCAGGGAACATCATACTGTCTTGATCAATTTGTTGTACCAAAATTTCTTTTTCTTTTCCTTGTGGATCTTTTCCGAATTCAATTCTTGGTCTCTTTGAAGAAGTAGCTGAATCTTCCCATTTCCTTTTCTCTTCCTGATTTAGTTGTTCACTAAATGTTGGTTCCCTAGATGAGGTTATTTTTGGTTGCTCTTGTTGTGTACCTCTTGAAGAAACACTGCTTGGCTTAGGAATTATCATAGGAGTAGCTTCTAATCTCTTCAACAGCTCTGACTTTGACACACCAGGTGAGGCCCCATTGTTGAAGGCCTAGATGGACTGAGTGGTGTTGGGTGGCTTCTGGCTCTTTCTTGTGTGATGTCTCTTCAGGAATGGGGGTTCTAAGTGCATGAACATCAATGTTTGCCAATCTTGCAAGATTTAACTGTAGCCTTTTATAAGTGATTGCACATCACCTAGTAGTTGAGAATTTCTTCTTTCTTCATCATGTAACTTCTTGAAATCCTCCATATTTTGATTTTGATGTGTGGCCCATTCTCTCACCAATTTGTCAAGAGCATCAGTCAGACTATTGTTACTTGCTCTTAGACTATGAATTTCTTCCAAAATTTTTCCAAAGCTTGTGGTGTCTCTTGTTTCTACAGCTTCAGTTACCTTTGTTTTTATGTCCTTCATTTCTTTAAACATTTTCTCAAAGTCTGTTGCAAATTTGCTGTTGTCTGATGTATTTTGAATCTACTGCAAGTTCTTTAGAGCTTCATTAAATTTTTTTCTGATTGCTTTATGATGGTTTCTACTGATTTTGATAGAAATTTCATGTCAGACTTCTGACTTCTGATGTCTTCTATTAGCACATCCAACTGTGTTTCAACAGGGGATTTTTCTGCACAAACTTTGATAACACTTGTAACCTATGTTCAAGCTGTTCTGATGATATGATTGGTCTAGTGGGTAAAGTTGGAGGAACAACAGATGTTCCTTCTCTCATACCAGCAGAAGACACACTTTCTGCTGTTGTAAAGGGATTAGGTTGGTCAAAAGGCCAATTCTGCACACCTTTACCAGAACTGTGAAACTTATTCACATCCTAGATTTCTTCACTTTCTGGAACTATTCCTGAGAATGATTCTCTGTGAATTGTTGAGAAACTCTTATCTTTCTCACCTAGGTTTCCTTGATAAGCATGCTGATCTCTACCTGCTGTCGTCTCAATCTCCTCCTCATTAACTGATTTAGAGACTAGACCCATTGAACCACTAACCTCTTGATTTATTGTCGTTGGTTTTCTAAGTTGTATAACATAATTTCCTCTAATGGATTCATCTGAATAAGAATCTATTGAGTTTGCAATAGTAAATTCATTAAGGTTAGTTTGTGCAGCTGTTTCTTCAATATGAGATGCCTCAGCATGATATTGTTCAGTTCTTGGATTTTGCTGTATCTGCTCATCAACCTCCATTGGTTTTGGTGATATTCTGATGTCTTGATGTTGAAATTGCTCTGTTTCATTAGTTTGTGGAGCCATTGATTCTTGATCAACATAATCTAATGAAGAGCTGTTGTTATACACCTCAGTATTCTCTAGTACTATGTTCAAAATTTACAAATACTGTACCCTATAGGGTGAGTCTTCTACTATCAGATCCATCATACTTTTTGGTAGGTTAGGAACATCTTTGTTTGACTTCCATGCTGATGTTGCATTCCAAGGCTTCATAATTGATGTTCTCCACATGTTTTCTGCTATAGGAAGTTCAACATTCCTTTCAACAAATGTTTCAGCTATGAGGATTGACCAAAATCTGGGAAATGGTAAATGAGATTCATTTCTTCCAAACTTGGTCAATACAGATCTCTTCATCATATTAAAAATCTTTATTCCGTAATAAATGTTGGTCCCAGTGATGAGTCCATACATGATTGTCAGAACAGTTATGTTAATCTGATCAGTGCCACCAATTTTTGAAGTTAGACACTTGGTTAGAATTTCCATTATCACTTGCAAGAAGGCAGGTAACTCATTACTTTTGAATTCCCCAATTAAAGAAATCTTCCTTCCATATCCCATCAGAACATCAAGTTGCCCCAACAGTTCCTTCTTCCCAGGTGCATCAACATAGTGATCATTGGTTGGAAGTTCCAAACATTCCCTGATTCTTTGTGGTGTAATGGTAACAAAGATGTTACCCCATAGATGGGTTGTGACTTCGTTCACACTGGTTTCGTTAAGTGTGTTGACGAGTTGCTGCATAATATTCACCGGTACTTCTTGGGTTTTGGTTAGGGCTTGAGCAATAGGGCATCTTAGTAGAAATTCGATCAAAATTTGACATTTTCTGTCGAAGGCTTCATGGTTAGTGTTCATCAACAAGTTGCTCTTCTTCAATGGCAAGAAGTCATCATCTCTAATGAACGGGGCGGAGCGTTCTACAGTCGGATTGTTGAGATTGACGAAGTTTGGTGCAGCCATGGTGAGTTGAATTTTGCTTTTCAAAAAGAATGTATAACTTTTAGGGCTTGTAAGTTTGGAAGTTGCAGGTGTGTTTCTCGTCCTTTTGAATATTGTATATATAGGATTTGTGTGACGGAGATCATGGGGGTTAAATCCTTGGTGGTTAGTATTTAAGTTGGTTAATGACAAGTTAATGATGTTTTGACTTTATCATTGTTGAAAAATTATTTTTGATATATCCTCAATTTTTGATGTATCTCCAAATTTTGATATATTTTAAAATAAGTTGGAGACAAACTTTTGATTGGTAAATACTAACAGCCAAGTTGTATCTTTTTCTTCCTGTAGGACCCTTTGTTAGAGAAAAGGTCCAATGACATCCTTTTCTAGAGTCTAACATTTCTTCCTCCTTTTTAAAAGCAAAATTCAATTTGATGACATCATCAGAAATTTGTCTTATTTTCTAGTACATGAAATTAGAAAATTTAACTGAGTCTTTCATCAGAAAGTCATTAGAAATGAGAGTTTCCTTTTGAGATAGCAATTGTTTTTTTATTAATTTTTTTATGATGAGAGGGAATGAGTAGAGCAATAGAGATGTACTTACAATGTTAGCTCCTGTGGTCTTTCTTAGTCTTTTGTTTAAAAAAACTGCTTTTAACCTTTCTTTTAAAATAAAGATTTAATTAGGAGAAAGAATTTTTGTCAAATCTTTTCAGATTTGAAATTTTCATCAAATTATGGTCTGTTTTATTAGAGAAACAACATATTTGACTTAGTTTTATCAGATCTCTTGATATTCACCCTTGGTTTTAACAGATCTGATAGTGTTCCCCCTTTCTTATTCATTCTTTAAACTTTTAGGACTCGTTTCCCCATCCCACACTTTTTGACAGAAAACATACTTATATAGATTAATATTTACAAGAAAATTAGCAAAAACGAAAAGAAAGGAAAACTTACGGAAAAGAAGAAAAACATAAACAACTACAACAAAAAAATATAAATTAATTTTCATCATACATAACTTCAGCGAAAACCCACAAGTAGGTCACCACTCCGGAATGGTTGGAAGTTGGTATCAGGCTAGAAATATGCATGTCTTCTTGGAGGATAGCCTGTGCTCTTGGGTACCAGTTTGGTACTCCTCCGAAGTCCAGTTGATGTCTGATCACCCTCATTAAAAAAACAAGGGTAGATCAGAGATGGTTTATGACAGTTTAAGTTCCTCTTAAAGTCTCTCATAAGATAGATAGAGAAATTATAGGGGACTTCTTGCACTACTGCATGCATCACCTCCATCAACATGTATGAGATCTCATGAAAGTTTACGTACTTTCTAGAGAAACATACACCAAGTTGTGTGACCAATAACTGCCATGGTTTGATGAATCCGGACTTGCTGATCCCCTTGCATGATTTTCTGTTGAGTACCCCATCTCCTTTAGGGTCTGATCTAGAGTCTCGCGAGTGAAGAATGTGTCACCGTGGTTGTCATCGAAATGTAGAACCTCTTTTATCATCTCCTCGCTCAAGATTATGTCCTTCCCCATCACCTGACTTTGAATCTAGACCTTAGTTCCTTGGTAAATGTTCGTGCATTTCACTAGAACTCTTGCAGAAGACTTAGAGGGACCCAGATATATGCTGACAAGGCATATGCTAGAGGACTTTGCATCAGCATGTTGAAGATTATGCCACAGCCTTCCCATGCTTGACCGTTAAGATTTCTTGGATCTTCATGTTGTGAGTTGTGTAGTGTGGAAGTGGAAAGAGTGCAACACTTATTTCTACCATTGTTAGGGTTTGTGGAGAAGTTTGTTAGAGTTTCTGAACGAGAAGAGAGGAGTTGAGAGTGACAAATGAGATGGAGTTGATCTTCGGGTGGTGGTTGTATATATAAGTGAAAGTGATAGTTCCACCATAAATGGTATTTAACAGCTTAAGATTTTCTTTCTTTTTATACTCATTGTTCTTTAATGCACAAGATCCTCAGTCAGAGGCAAAGAGAATTGTGTGAGGTAAGATTTTCTGCATTAAATGTTTTAGGCGGCTATTTCTGTAAGATTACAATGATTATCCTGCCTGTGTATCTCCCTTTTTCTCTCCAATCTTGATGACTAAGCTTTTAAAGATTAGCCGAGAGTGTGTGTGAGCAATGAAATTTTGTTTAGAAATTTTGCTTTGTGACATAATGTACCCTAATACTCAGAGATTTGTGGTGGATTTTTTTTTAATTTTGAAAGAGAAAGAGAAATATGAACACAAATAGACGAAAATAAGAACATAATTTATATGCAATTGTTAAGCTATTAATGTATATGTATGAAGAAACTTTGAAAAAGAAAGCATAAATTATGGCCATATCAGATTATCAGATGATGTAGCATATTTGATAGTTTATCATATTTCTGATGAATTTCTACAGTTTCTGATAGATTATCATAAATCTGTTGAAATTTTGATCATTTTCTGATGATTCATAATTTTGATTATCCTTTTGTGTGAATGTATTTTCTGAATTTTCTTCATATTTTATATTGAACATTTCCAATTTGCCGTTTAGAAAATTGTATCTCTTTTCATCAAGAGGTTTTGTAAAAATGTCAGCAATTTGGTTTGGTTTTCTGTTAGAACAAAATCCATTTTAATCTTACCTTTTTTCGCATGATCTTTTATGAAGTGATATCTAACATCAATGTGTTTGTTTCTTGATGATGCACCAAATTTTCTGTTATGGTATCGGCACTCTTGGAATCACACAAGATAGGAATTTTGGTCAGATTTACTCCATAATCTCTTATCTAAGTTTGCATCCACAGCACTTGTGAACAACAGCTTGCTACTGCCACATATTCTGATTTAGTTGTTGATGTGGAAACACAATTTTGTTTCTTGCTTGCCCAACAGACTATCTTTTCTCCCAACATTTGACAGGCACCAGATGTGCTTTTTTTGTCTATTTTACATCCTGCATGATCTGCATTTGTGTATGCTATTAGTTCCAAATTTGTATCTTTAGGATACCATAGACCAAGATCTGATGTGCCGTTCAGATATTTAAAAACTCTTTTTATAGTTTTCAAATGGGATTCTTTAGGATTACATTGGTATCTAGCAAGGAAACATGTGGAAAACATTATATCTGGTATATTGGTTGTTAGATACAACAATGATCCTATCCTTCCCCTATAGGTTTTAATATCAACACTTTTGCCATCCAGATCAGAATCAAGTTTTTTTGCAGTTTCCATCAGAGTTTTTGAGATAGAGCAATTCTCAAGTAAATACTTTTTCAAGATTGTTCTAACATACTTTGATTGGATCAAAAATATGCCATCACTTTTTTGTTTGACTTGTAAGCCCAAGAAAAAATTTTTATTCACCTATCATGCTCATTTTAAAATGGCTGGTCGTTAGTTTCTCAAACTTTTTGCAACATTTTCCATTGGTTGAACCAAAAATAATGTAACCTTGTGTTTAAGATAAAAATTCTGTAAGCTTTTGAGGACAAAGAGTAACCAAGAGAAATACCTTTTTCAGCTTTCCTGTCAAATTTTTCAAGACTTTCAAAATCATTTAATACAAAGCATCTAAAACCAAATGTGTGCAAAAAATTGATATTTGGTATTCATCCCTTTAGGATGTTGTAGGGTGTTTACTGAAGTCTTTTGTTTATTATGGATATGTTCTGTGTAAACATGCATTTGCAAGGGCTTATGCCCAAAATTAAGTGGGCAAATTGGCATAAGCTAGCATGGTTCTTGCTACTTCTACCAAGGTTCTATTTCTTCATTCCACAACTCCGTTTTATGTTGGAGTTCTAGGAGCAGAAAAATCATGAGAGATTCTTTTGCTTATAAGGAAGGTCTTAAGTTTCGAATTTTTAAACTTTGTTCCATTGTCAGATCTAATCATCCAGACTGGAAAGTTTAACAAATTTTCTATTTTTCTGATGAAGTTTATTATTAGATCTGGGGTTTCACTTTTCTTTCTCAAGAAATCAACCTAAGTGTACCTGGAGTAGGCATGTACAATGACCAAAATGTATTTCTTACCATAAAAACTTGTTGTGCTTACAGGTCCACAAAGGCCCATATGCAAAAGTTCTAAATTTTGAGTTATTGATGATTTAGAAACTGTTTTATGTGAGCCTCTTTTGGATTTACCCAGTTCACAGGCTTCACATATTTTATCTTTCTTGGAGGATATGAATGGTAGACCTTTTACCAAACCCTTGCTTGCTAGTTGATTTAGATTCTTGAAATTTAAGTGGGCCAATCTTTTATGCCACAACCAACTATTACCTTTGTTGTCTTTAGAAAATAAGCACAACTGAGGGTGCTCTATTTCTTCCTTGAAATCTATTGTTTTTCCGCTTAAATAGATTTTATTATTATCTAAACCAAGCAATAAGCATTTTTCTGGTAAAAATGTTACCTGAAAACCTCTGTCACAAAATTGATCACAGCTTAGTAGATTATACTTCAAACCTTCTACATAAGCTACTTTCTCTAGGTTAAAGATCCATACATAATGCATCCATACCCAAGGTTCTTCCCTTTACTCCATTTCCAAAATTGACTAATTTACCCAGCTTTGGAACAAAATTGTTGAGTAAGCTCCTATCCCCAGTTATGTGCTTGGAGCTTCCTAAGTCGCAGTACCAGATCTGCTGCACATGATGTCCTGAAATGGAAGAGTTAGAGAACTTTTGGTACCCAAACTTGCTTGGGTACTTTTTCTGATGAAGATCTTATGTTTTCTTCTTTGGATAAGGAATTTTCAATAGAAATTCTATTACATACTGAGCCATTAACAGATTGTTTGGTTTTTGTTTGAAGATGGTGTTGAACTAGCTTCAGTATGTCAACACACATACAGTTTTCTTTATTATGATTTTATGTTTCCTTTGTCTGTGATGGAAGATTTGCATATTTTTGGAATTTTGGATCAATTCCTTATGAATTTTCTGAAAATGTTTGTTTTGATTCTTGCCTTTTTCCTTTGTTGTTAGTTTTTAATGACAGAAAAGAGTTGTCAGACCTCATTAATTTGCAAATCAGAAATTTGATCTGATGCTTTAATAAAGGTGGTGGTATTTCTGATGTTTGTTTTTACATATCCCAGCCCTTCACCTTTATTTTTTGATGAGGTTTTAATAAAGTTTAAAAAATCTTTGGCTTGTTGAAAACCTTTTACATTGATTTCTTTGTCATGACTTCTTTTATACCCTCTTTTTTTTTCCTTTTCATAGAATTCAATCTTTGCATTTTTGTTTAAGCTTTCTTCAATTAGTAATTGATTTTTAAGCATAACTTTATTTAACGTTCTTTGCAAATCATCATATTTTTTGTTCTCTAATTTGTGTTTTTCTTGCAAGTTTATAAAATCTGACATAAGCTTGTTTAATTTTTGTTCAAGATCAAAATTATTCAAGCTTACCTTTGGTTCTGATCTTTCAGATTTTGCATCAGAAAGCTTGGCCATGAGACAGAGATTTGCCATCTCTTCTTCTTCATCAGAAGAATCATCAGTTAGCCAAGGATCTGTTCATGCTACCAGACTTACTTGTTGCTATTTCTTAGCTTATTCTAGTTTCTTCTCATAGTAAGCAACAACTTTTAGTTTTCTGTTTTTGCATTCAGATGCATAATGACCCTTTTGCTTACATTTATAGTACACAACTTCTACTTTATCCTTTTCTCTTGACTTTCCTCCCATCCTCCCTTTGTCACTTTTCTGGTACTTACGGCTTCCACCTTTCAATCTTTGCTCAAAAGTTTTCATGAGAGTGCAATTGCTTCAGCAAATGGAGAAAAGTCTGATGAGATATGAAATATTTCTATATTTTGGCAATAAGAGGTTTGAGGGTCAGGATTGGATGTTCTTTGTGAGTTTGAGATGAGGAGCAATCAATCCATCTCTTTGGTTTGAGTTTCGTACATGTCTTCCTCTCTAAGGACAAGAATCCTATAGAGATTATGTAGACTCATGTTTCCTAACTCTAAGGTGGAGGCTAAAGTCATTGTGAGACTTCTCCATTCTCTTGGTAGAGCATCTAGGAATGTTCCATTCCTTTCATCGTTTGACTTCTCAATACCAAATTTCTTTAGATCATTTAAAAGTTTTGCAAATCTATTATAGGTTTCATAAAGATTTTCGTTTGGTAAACTTTTAAACCTCTGATAAGAGGAGATACAGTTTGTTCTTTTGTTTCTTCATCCTTTCTCCTCCTTTACAAAGATTTTCTAACTGATCCCATATCTTTTTAGTAGAAGCACATGAGAATATGTCATTTGGAAGTGTCATAATCAAAAGTGAGTTGGCCCTTTCATCGGCTTCCACCTTTTCCTTCTCTTTTTTGCTCGAGAAGTTTTCAGCTATTGGAGCCCATGAGACAGGTATTTTAGGTGTTTAATCAGTTGCTGGGGAACCTAGTATCTCAACCATGGGTATATGTGGGACACACACAATGGATTGAAACAAAGCTCGATCATGTCCATTAAGGAAATTGATTATCCTGATTTTCTATTGGGGGTACTCCTCTCTGACAACGTCAGAGGCTTTGACATAGACCCAATGTTCAGAGCATTGTTTCATATTTGAAAGTTTGCCATATTTGGATAAAAGAAAAGAGATGAGTAGTTGATCATTTGAAAATAATTTATTCAACTTGCTCTGATACCAATTGTTGGTCCCAGATGAAAAAATGCTCTTTTAACTTAATATGGCAATTGATTTCAACAGATATGAAAATAGTGTGCGGAAATAGAAATTGAACTTTCAAGAAACAACAACTACAGAATTTTCAAGTTTATATCACTTTGAAACAAAATGGTTTACAAGGTGATTGTGAGATTATTGACTAATACAATCAGATAATTGTATAATTATGTGGTGAAAGGGTAATGGAATTTTTGTAGTATGTACTAAGTGCTTGACTTGACTCATTCCCTGTGGTGGTTTTAACTCTCAAATTATAGAGAGTTCTTATCATGAATAAACAATTTTTTTTCATACACTTGCTCTGCATAAATTGGCTTCTTAGCGTATTCATTGAATCCACTAAGGTCAACTTGCTATTTCAGGAAATAGCAGAGCCTTTATTTTTAAACAAGTTGGTGTCTCAAAAGTCTTGAGATCCATCTCATCAGAAAATCTGATGAATAGATCATCAGAAATTCTGATGACCAGACTTTACAAGAACTTAAGATATTCATCAGAAATATCATCAGATCCATTAGAATGGTCTCTTCTGATTTTCTTTACTTGTTCTTGATCTATATCTGACATATGTAGAAGATGTGTTGTTCTTTTTCTTCTATCCAGCCTCGTCTCTTCGTTCTATTTGACCTTCATGACTTTATCTTCATCAGTTGATCAGATAGATCACGCTTTTCTTCAATACCTACATAAAAGTTTCCTAACAAAAACTAACTTTAGACTATTGACAAAAACAAGTGTTGTGTAGCATATTATTCATTTATTTTAAATAGTCAGTAGAGATTTTATACTAGTTGAAACCAAGCTGATAAGATGATAAAATTTTAAACCTAATTTTTGCCTTTCTAATCTAATTTGTGATCATTTTTAGTGGTTTTCTATTTTTTTAAATTATATTCTACTTGGTCATTTTATTTGTCAAATATTTAGATTAATTTACCAAACGCCCAAACATCTAATCATATAACCGTTACAAATTTAAACGATAGAAGCACATGCACATCCAAATTCCACCTTCAAAAGATGGTTTTGTTCCTGCTTAGTATCTAATTTTGATTATTGCATATCGTATAATCATGTTCAACACACATGTTATGCGCCAAATGCAGACATATAAATTGTATAAAAAAACGGTACTACCCTTTTTAGTATTAATGTTGGAAAAAGTGTGTTTCTTTCTATACTTTTAATTTTTAGGATTAAAAGAGCTTAAATGTACAAAAGGAGCAAATAAACGACAAAAACCAACACAAGTATAGAAGAAGGAAAAATGATATACTATACCAACCCTCCAAGCTTTACCCCAAAGCGAAAAACAACAAATCAAAAGTCCAGCACAGGGCTGTGCCTGGTTGGCATGGGGCTGGCCCCTTCAAGATTCCAGAGAAGAAAAGACAAACAGAAGTAGACAAGAGACACGGGGCCGTTTCTAATCGACACTGGCCGTGGTCAACTTCTAGATTTTTGAATCTTGAATAGTACAGTAAGTACAATGGACACGGGGCCGTGTGAAGCCACTGTTTTCAGCTATAAATAGGGGTGCTTGGTCTCATTCCAGCTCATCCCTCGGTTAACCACTTCTCTCACACCTGCCACCTCTCCACCACCACAATACCACCATCATCCCCACATTCATCCATCATCCATCCTTAGAGTGTGTGTAGAAGTCTTGGGATCCAATATTGATGGTAAGAGTTTTTGTCAAACAAATGACATGCTTGGCTAATCTCTTACATCACTTGGTGAAGATAATTTATTTATGTATTACTTTTGATTTTCAAGCTTTGGTTAACTTTTTAATTTGGTATGTATTAATGACTTTAATAACTAGTTTTTATATTGAAAGTGAACTTTGTTCTATCATCTTTTCATGTTTTGTTGATTCACTCATTCATGTCTTTACGGTTTATATAAAGCAATTTAACTGTCTGGAAGGGGGTTAGATGGGTAGTATGGGTAAAATTCTGGCCTCGTTCAATGTATAGATCCTGTGAGGACTTGGTTCAAGCTTATTAGGACTTCCCTTGAGGCAGATAGCATCAAATCGGGGGAAGTACAAACGGCTTGAATCCCATATAAACAAACTACTATTAAAACCTTAACCTAGCCTTGCGGGACTATATCCCTGCTGACTCAGACCAATATGGCCGAGGGTAGCGTTGCCTCTAAAAGAGGGACATGGCACATTTTGCATTAATAACTTACTTAATTATTTTTCAATATTCTGGCATTGCTGGACTGTATCCATGCTGACTCAGACAAATATGGTTGAGGGTAACGTTGCCTCCAAAAGAGGGACATGTCACTTTAACTAAGATAATCTTTTAAAAAACCCAAAGTGCTGAAATCATTAAAGGATACGTAAATAATAAGTCGGAACCAAGTGATTCTATCTTTTCTATTTGTTTCTATTTATTACTTAGTCTATTTCTTTGTGTTTACTTATTAAAAACCATTTCTCAAAATTTGATTGGATTAAACGTTGACGATATTCCGTTATTAAAAGCTCTTGTGTCCTTGAACGACCTCAGTATCTTACCATCACTATACTACGCCAACGATGGGTGCACTTGCCCTATCGTGAAGTAGAGAGTGATAGTTGTATATCATGTTTTTACAAATTTAAAGCTTGAATAAACGAATGAAAAGTAATTAAATTATATCAAAAAATCATAAACGTCTCTCTCACGTCAAACACACATCTAAGCACACTTAAATGGGTTGAGTACTTCCAGCTTCACGGTATTTTGTATCTCTTTTGATCTGCCAAGCGCAACGGCAGATTTAGAAGGAAAAAAATTGAGGTAACTGAGCATACTATGCACATGTGGCAATTTAGGCCCGTTTATTTATGAGCGTGCCGATTTGGATTGTGTTTTTTTTCAAAACGGTCAAACAGTACAACCTTCTAAATAGTTCATTCAATCAAATTAGATTATTAATGTAATAATATTGCTTTTGTAATCCTGATTAGCTCATCAATTATATTTACATAAGAAACTGATAACATGAGCCCATTCCGACAACTACTCAACCCATCTGTCTTGCTACCTCTTATCAAGTTTGACTTTACCTCTTATAAAGTTTGACTTTATAATTAAATAGATTAATAATCTCAGACCTCGAATTATTAGCAAATACAACAAATCCAATTGTTGTTACATTTCTTTCAAATATATCTCAATCTTGTTATTGCGAAGTGATTTGTTTGACCTTGGTCATGTTAATATGTAGCATGTCCGTCCGGTCAATGATGATGGCCATGTAATAAGTAGAGATCTGTATGAGTTTCCAATGACATGCAGGTGTTTAACTATTTATAATTTACAGGTTTTCTGAGTTGCAGTTATATATTTTTATTAGTGTACACTAAAAGATGTCTCATAATGTCTTATAATGCAGTGGTACTCGTGATGATAATATGGTAGTACTGAGACAGGAATCTAGAATGGCCAAGGAAAATGACCATAGTTTTACTTAGGTTATTGTTCTTTCCTAGTTAAATCATTTTCTGTTGTTTACAATGTGAATTTATGGCTTTATATTTCAAAAATATACGATGCCATTAGTAACTCTCTTAAAATGTGTTATATTCAGTTTAGTCTACAAATAGAACAAGGGATTCCTCTATTTTCAAAGTGGTTAATCTTTAACCGATACAAGTTTGCTGCTTCAAAGGTAGTAAAAGTTGGCTCTGGATTTCTCTTGGCAAGGTAATAAAGTATAACAATTTATTTTCTATTAACTAGAACTCTAGAAGCATAAATCATTATGGTTCGTTTTGTTTTTTAGTTTTGGTTTTTGTTTTTGTTGAATCTGATTCTGTGTTTGCGATTTTAGGGTTTGTGATTCAACATGTACTTCAGGTTTATGTTGAAAGCAAATCGATGGTGGCAACAGTGACTCAAACATTGCTTCCCACCGTTGATTTCTTGACCGCCGGAAGAAGAAATAGGTAAAGCTCTGTACCTTTTATAAATCGAAGATTAGATATACACATGAGAGCATAGGTCAGATGAATTTTGATGATTTTCACTTGATGGCTCTTCTGTATTATACAATTTATGACATAATTATTTTAGTTTTTCTTCTATAAATCTGATTTGAGTGGCGTGAAAACATAGA
Organism: Scalesia atractyloides; assembly: GCA_947069175.1. Classification (NCBI taxonomy): domain Eukaryota; kingdom Viridiplantae; phylum Streptophyta; class Magnoliopsida; order Asterales; family Asteraceae; genus Scalesia; species Scalesia atractyloides. Next base: position 38,698,012 of record CAMTDV010000116.1, read on the forward strand.
CGACGGTTTCGAATTTGCCACTTGAAATTGTTTTTTTTTCCAATGATGTTTTCCTCTTTGCTGTTGATGGTGTAGGGTAGCCGTTCAATAGGTTTGAAGCAAGTTACAAATGTTTTTATATAATTATAGTGCCAACAATAATAGTGATCAAATCTAACTATAACTCAATGTAATCTGTCCACAAACAATTGAACAATAGTGATCAAATCTAACTATATCACCAAACCAGCCGTGAACAGGACTGTTTGCCTCGAGTTGGCCAATGGAACATGATGAACAAGGTAATTAATATGATATTTACTTGTATTATATTTTACTGTAATTTTTTAATCAGATTGATCAAAACATATTTGTTAAGAAAAGCATAGGTCACCATTTTACTATATTTGTTAAGAAATGCGACCAAAAAGATCTCAACCATCAAACACACTAATTCAATGATCAAGATCACTTTCTATACTTTGTAGGAAAAAACACATTTTATAAAGGAACCCCACACTAGAGTCAGGCCTAGCGCCGAGCTGAGCCGGCTCGTTCTCAAACAAGCCAATTTCAAGATATTTTCGACCGAGATGCGAGTTTTCTGAACACCCCAACTCGGGTCAAAGATGTTTAACATCAACCTTCAAGGGGTGGTGCAAACATAATTAATAAAAAAATGATGTTAAATGCTTAATATTTTACAAGCAAATAAATGTTTTTTTAGATAAAATCATGATCAGTTACATAAATCCTAATTAAGATTGGATTACTTTTTGAGATGAATTTGTATTCTATGGAATCACTACAAGAAAAGAAGCTATTGCAACCCTAATAAAATATTACATTAGGTCATGAAAAGGTTGCATTAGGCCTAATGCAACCTTTTATCAAAAGGTGCATTATGTGAAGTTACATTATACCTAATGCAACTTTTTTAAAGTCTAATGCAACCATTTTTGAAAATATTGCATTTACTATTTTGATGCATCATTTTTATTATGCAACTTTTTCAGATTCTAATGCAACTTTTCTACTTTAAATTGCATTTTTTTAGTACTCAAATGCAACTTTTAGTGTGGTTTAGATACAAAAATGAAATTGCAATTTTTTAGTACTCAAATGCAACATTTAGTGTGGTTTAGATACAAAAATGCAACTATTTAAACGCAACTTTTGTTATATCTAAATGCAACCTTTTCGACACTCAAATGCAACTTTGTAACATAAATTTAATTGGTATTAGTTAATATGCATCCAATCATGATTACACCAAAAATAATAACACAAATATCCTTGATAATCAAAAGGCGTACTCTGTCTAAACTCAAATAACAATATAGTCAACATAAGGTGTCTATTCCAATGATAATAGAAACGGAAACAATCTACTCCTCTTGATCTCCAACCGGTAACTGTTTTATAGCCTTTCGCGTCTTAGATTCCAAATTTTGTCGCTGGCTGTCAATATCTTTTCACATAACTTTGCCTCGGCTTTTTTTCTTTCATGGTCTTTTTTCAAAAATATAGCCGGAGAAGCTGCAGAAGATGACATTTAAGCTTACTATCAAATTAAACATTGAAAACCTAATCCACACTTCAATTGAGCTAAACGCAAAATTGAAAAAAAAAAAGAAACAAAATGCTTTCGACTTACTTATATTTATAATGTAATGAAGAATAGAATAGCAAGCCAGCAGCTGATGCATCCACTAGTAAAAAACAAATATGTATATAAGAGTAGAAGGGCATATAAAATGATTCTTTCCAAGTTCTTGTGAAACGCCATTACGTCAGTAACATAATATTCCTTATGTACCTGCAACATAAAAAATCACAGTCAAACAAATAAAAAATCTAGAAACTAGAAACGAACAACATACCAGCAGAAAAGGCATTGTGCAAAATATAAAACCTAAATAATACAAATAAGTGTTTGTTGGAGCAAGTTAACAATAGTAAAAAGAGTCTACTAGTTCTTGTAGTAATGAACCTTTTCGAGTTCTGTAAAAAGCATATCTTATGCTTAGGCGATCTGTGCCTCCACTCCTTCAAATCAAAATAGAAACTTATCAGAACAAGATTCATCCTTGGTTTATCTTGAGATACCACCATATATAAATAGCTTATAACCTTACCATTAAATTGATTACTAGATACTTCTTAATGGCGTCGCTCATAAGTAAATTTCAAAGTCGCTGCACCAAACAAATCCATAGTTCACAACTTAAAACTTCAACAAAAGAATGATGAAAAAAAGTTCAATTTTAACAGTTTCAAACTCGAACTGCTAAAGCATTTGTTGAATAGAAATTATTTAATCATTGAAGATAGGAACACTCACATAATCTAGAATACAATCATATATTGTCATCTTCAGTGCACCCTGCGTCCTCAAATGTTGTAGATGTGAGGCTGCAAACTGAATTTTAAATCACATACACGAAGCAAGAATATCATAGCAGTATTCATCTAATTATTAGTAGTTACATCAATAACAACTACAGACCTACTTTGATGAGATTGTTCAACTATTAGTCAACCAATAAAATTATTAAAACTTCTATCATAGTTACAATCGAAGTTTATTTCCATTGCCAACCCATTTCTTTCCGTGGCATAGTTCCTCTTTAAGAAAACCAGCCCTCCACAATGCCCTAAAAACCAATAATACGCAAGACATACAGATATCAAGGATGTGTTCTTTTTATTAAACAAGAGGTATCGCTTATCACCAACAGATTTACCTGATGCCCATAAATCATAGGCGACATATAACCGGCTTCGCAACCTTTGTAAGCAATGTTCCTAGTAGCAACGCTAAGCAAAATACAGAAAACTAGATTCTTATGCATGTATCAAACTGACTACATCTATGAATACAAGTAGTTAACTGGTTCTGATATGATATAGTATGTTCAAAAAGATATATACCTGAACACAAACACGATGAAGACCTGTGCACAGCATCATGATGAACCTCTTATACTCGCTTAATAACATATTTGCACACATATACCTGAATGAAATTGATTGATGATATACCCTTAATCATCTCCTCTCACCTATATTCTTTCCCAAACTTGATCGTCGGGCACTTTCAAAATTCATTCACAGTTAGTTGGAAACAACTAACAAATAATACTTTCTAGAAAAGTTATATAAACACTAAATTGACTTGTCCGCAGACAAATTCAGCAATTCTGTAGAAATGTACAGCACTCCGTAGAACAAAACAACAAATGTCTGAAATCCAAAATAAAGATAGTTTATCATAAACAATATATAGGGTATTAAAAACAACACAAAATCCTTATATAAACTATATTGTTTAAAGCTACACAACTCATTTGGTATTTACCCGATAACAAAGCGGGTACAAAAAATATGATCAAAATAGCAAAATTACTAGTCTAGCGAACTAGTTAACGAATTTTGGACATCAAAAATATCTCGAAGAAAGATATACAAACAATTCCGTAAAAAGAATACAATTTACCGGTAATTGACCCGATAACGAAACATGTGCTGAATTCATTACCCGAACAAGAAAACGACTAGTCTAGCGAACTAGTTAACATGTTTTGGCATACCAAATCATGTGTCATTTTATTATTTATACATTCATATCACCAAAACGCCATACCTGAAACATCCAAATTATAAAAGTTATAAAATATAACAAAGTTTATAAAAGAAATAAACAAACCAAACACCCCCCTCCCAAATCGGTCATGGTGGGTCCCCACACCCACTCATCCTCTATTTTGATGTACTGTAAGTATTATGGATGTGCTAAGTGGATGATGAATGTGAAAAGCTTAACCATACTAACACCCCATCTTCACATCCATTCCAATCAAACAACCAACAGCTACATCACCTTCTTCTCTCCTCTCTCAAAAATCGGTCAAGCCAAACACCATCATCTTCATCTTTTTAAAATCCAAACACTAGAAATTCATATGTACATGGAGGTTCAAAGATGATTCAAGGCATTTGCAAGACTTGGAAGCACTCTTGAAGCATTTTCTCAAGCTTGGAAGCTCTTGGATCTTCATCTTTTCATAATCATTTCTACTTGTTCATCCCTAGCCAAGTGCTAGAAGTAAGCTTCAAATCATGTACTTACATTTCTCATTTTATGTTTAAACACAAATGTATAAGTAATCATCTTGAAGCTTATCTAAAAATCACATGAAACACTAACAAAAACTGAACAAACTAATAAGATTATATGTTATTTTTAATGATTCTTGATAATCTATAAAGTTGTGTTTATGTAGTAAACTTGATCTTGCAAAATCATGTTTAAACGTATGATCTAAACACATGCATGTTTAGATCTAGCAAGATCCATTAATATAAGAATTATGAACTTGTAATCTTATTAAAAAAAATTTGTTTATAAACATGTCATACATAGTTTAACATAAAAATCATATCATAAAAATGAATTCTTTAAAAATATGTAAACCAAATTTACATAAGATTTTGTATACAACCAAAAAGGTTACATGAACATGTAAGTAAAAGTAAAGATGAAACATACATCCAAACATGATTTTTGAACTAGATAAGATTACATACAAGTTCATAATGCTTCATATTAAGATTTTTAGTTATATTGTTATTATTTGAAGATTGGAAAATTGTTGATTTGAAAAAGTATATAAAATCATGTTTATAAAATATGAGAAAGTCCATAGTTTAGGGGAAACTATGGAAATTCTTTTATAAATTTTAATCATGGTTAAAGTATGTTTAAACTAAAGATTATTTTGATTAAAAATAATTAGAAATGTTAATCATGATTATACAAGTTTGGGTGAAAAATGTTTAAGATTAAAGATCACTAGACTTTTCTTAAACTAAAAATATGTTAAATATATCTATATTTAAATTACCAAATATTATGTGTATGTAATTGTATGTGTTTATTTGAATGTATTTAGAAGAGTTAGGAAATACATATTAATTTAAATACTTACAAAATACAAACATAAATATACTTGAAATTGACAAGTATAACATATATTGTCCAAGCTTGGACAAAACAAATAAATCGGACAAATCGCACAATTCGGACAAATTGGACAAAATATATGAAATGGACGAAACGAACGACACGGACGAAACAAACAGTGCAAACGAAACAAACGACACGAACGAAACGGACGGCACAAACGAAATGGTCAAAATGAACATATGAACCATCACACAAAATGCATATATAATTACTAAAGTTTATATATTTACTAGAATTTATAAAAAAAATAAATTATATAAATGTAACACATCGTAAAATCGTGTCCCATAATATAGTGACACGTGTCATTACTTTTATATTAAGTCTAATAAGGACTAAAAAGGACTAAAGGTGTCAACATACTTAAACTGAGCCTCTGAGTGATCATTAGTGTCAACATGCTTAAACTGAACCTTTGAGTGACCATTAGTGTCAACGTGCTTAAAGTGTGCCTCTGTGTGACCATTAGTGTCAACATGCTTACACTGAGCCTCTGAGTGACCCTTTACGAAGTCCTAACTCTCATATGAGCCATTGGTGGGACGAGAGGGATTAATTATGTAAATATGTAAAAGTTGGACAATGGAGGGGTTAAAAGTGTCAGCATGTTAATTTATACCTCTAGTGACCTTTTAACGAACTGAGAGCTTGATAGTATCCGGGCATACTCCCGGGTACGCCAAATATTAGCTACGGAGGGCCAATTATGCTTATAAAGGTGTTTTAGAACTTTAATAAGTTGAGGGGCTATATGTGGCAAAGTTTGAAAGTTTCCATGAGGCGCTCACGGGCCGGGAGAGACATGGGTCTGGTCTCTCTCGGGCCGCCAGAGAGCTGTATCTGCAAAAAATTTTGCTTGGCACCCACACATGTTGCCAAAAACCATTTGATTCGAAACCATGGACTTCCAAACTGCTATGCCACGTTTTAGGACACTTGTAGGCACCCTCTAATACTTGCTAACACCTGGCATCACCTCCTTCAAGCTCTCCATTATAAATAGGCTTCACTTGAACTTGCACTTTTCTCTTTAACATTCTATCTCCCTCCTTTGGAAGTTCCTAACTGAAAGGAGCATCCAATTTAGTTCTAATTCATCCAAGAATCACTTGTAAGTGTTCCTTTCTCTTGCATTTTCGTTTATGGGCTTTTTATAGCCAAAAGTCAAGCGTTTACGGAAAACGCTTTGACTTTCGGTTAAGACCATTATGGTCCAGCAATTGTTCATAACGACATGGCTAAGTGATCGTAATAAGGTAGGTGTTAGTCCCTATTAAGGGCACCTCCTAAAGATCACGTTTGCTAGACCAATTGACAGGTCAAAGTTTTATTATTAAAAGGTCGAACAGGTCATATTTTGAAAATATTATAATATGACTTTATATATGTTATGAAACATGTTTTGACACTTAAACAAGTTGGTAATAATAATTAGAATATGTGAGAACATGTTCGACTCTTCAATTTCAGTTCTAGCGTCGGTTCGCAACCGAAAGTCGAAAGTTTGACTTTTTCTTTGACTTTCGATTCCGACCCGATTTAGATTAGTTAGATACTAATCTAAGGTTGCATTATGATCGTAATATAATATAGCATAACCCCCTGAGGTTATATTACATGATCATAATCAGAATCTGAGTTTATGCACAAGTTCCGTTATTATGCCAAATTTTTACTAAATTACCCTTTTTACATAAAGTAAGGTTTTAATCGATAACGAACTTGGAAATGAATATCCTACTGATATAATATCATAAAGAAGATTATTTAGGATGTCAAGTCAGTTTATATACTGAGTTTACATACAAGTTCTTGCATTGTGTCGAAAAATGACGATAAAGCCCTTGTGGCGCATAAAACGGATTTAATCATACTTTTTATACATACCTTTTATCTACCGATATGTTATATTAAATAAAACATCTAAAACATATAAACCTGATCTTAGCATCAGTTTTTATTAAACTTCGAATAAATCATCATTAAGCGACATAAACGTCGTTTCGGCGCATATTATGGTTTTAAACCATATTTATCAACCAAGACTTGTTGCCTACTGATTTTAAAACTCATTTAAAGTATTTTTATTTTAGGTACATAATATAAACTCAGAATCCCAAATAAATTACAAGACTATGTGTAAAATGACCAAAATGCCCCTACGGTGCATAGTTTGGTCATAAATGATAAATAACACATATGATCAATATCTTACTGAAATGATATCATAAATTAAATATTTTTCCAGAATACTTATGATCATAACATCAAAATATATTCAAGTTCCTTTTGTATGGTATATAATTACCAAAACGCCCTTATGAGGCATAATTTCATTTTAAAACCTTAACGGGCATGTAAGTTGATATCCTACTGATATTACAACTTATTTAAAGTATAATGGCATATAGAACTTGTTCATGACTTATCCAGTTACCCGATATCGCTTATATGCGTACGGTTAAGTATATGTAATTAGTTTACAAAAATTAACCGAAATGGGTTTAACCTTATCATTTTAATCTCAAAATCCAGAATGCTTATGAATTACCCAAATTATACAAGTCATAATACTTGTTGGGTTTAAACTACATTCTATCATGTCATCGCTAATATAGCGTATTATACCGTTTTGATCCTGTACGTTAGTCGGTCTAAGTCTATGACTTAAATTAAGACCGCTAGAATTTTAATTGGTTAGCTTATGCCATAATCCAAACTAGAGCCTTCTAGTAAATGCTATCTGCACTTATTTCATTTTGAATACGGCTGAGATAATAAATCTTGCATTTTTAATCAAGACTAGCTCCGGTGAATACTCTCGACTTATTTCCCCTAAACGAGCTTGGGTTACGGTAAATTATTACCGCTTGGTCGGAAATGGGATTAATCGAATGCCGGATTGTGGCTAGTAAACCCGTATATTCCGTTTTGATAAGTTCTGTTTGATAACTTAAACATTGGGCTTCACGATCGTGTCTTGGATATCCTCGGCTCATTACATTAGTTAATGGTCACGACCAAAGCACGGGGTGTAGGCATACACCCGACAGATGCGAATGCTAAATTATTTTTACCTACTAGTTGGGGATAACTCCTTCGTGGGTTCATAAGTGGTGTGTACGTTAATCATGTCTCGGTCTCTATATTATGCCCCATATCTATGGACAAATATGTGAATCTGTTAACAAGGTGATTTTCCCAAGTTATAAAAGATTCCGCGTGCTCTGTGCACTTAAATCAATTTTTGAAATGTTTTCAAAACGAGTCAGTTGGGTGTATTTACCAGCGAAAGATAATGTATTTTCAAAAGACTAAGTTGCAGGTACAATACGAAATAGGCTGGAAGCTGCTTGGTAGTGATATAAGAGGATCTTGCAAATCCTTAGATCTGCCCAAAGTCTATTACACATTTTTTTGTATATTTTACGATCCGCATGTGGATCTTTCATTACAAGTTGTCTGTATATATTATTTTCGTACTTTGAACATTTAATTTGTAATAGTAATTTAAACTCCAAGACTTCCGTTGTGCTGTGTTAGTTGACTTTGATGATATCAACTTACGTCACGATATTCCCAACCCTGGCCCACCAGTGTTTTTGTTGGAAATACGGGGTGTGACAGGTTAGTATCAGAGCCAACGTTTGAGAGAATTAAACACTAGCCTTTTGTGTTTAATCTCAAACTTACACAAAAAGCACATTCCTTAGACTTCCCAGTCTAGCTTTGACCTAGGATTACTCATTTCATTATTAAGGCATTATTATTGTTTTGACTTGATTTTAACAGGAAAATGCCGCCAAGAGTTCGAGGAAGAGGTAAAGGACCTATGAGGGGAGGACCATCGAAACGTATCCCTTCACAACCCCATCACTCGAATCCTTATGAGAATTCGGGAGATTCTTGGCCACTAGCGAGACATTGTAACTCGCATGAACATTCACCTACACATACACGAAACTCATACCATTCTTACCATTCTCATCACTCACCCCGTTCTCATCACTCTCATCATTCTCATTCTTATCATGATGAGTTTAACCCTAACCACTACTTCAACACACCCCCAACTGATCAGAATCAGTTGGATCAGCCAAACCCTATGGACGAGGACTCTGACCCGGAGATGCCACCGTCAGGATCGCATGGACACCCTATCGAAATCTCTAGCGATTCTAACTTTTGCGCTGGATCGCCTTTACCAAGGTCCTAACGAATGGGACCAATATTGGAGTAAATTCACTTTTGTTAACACTCCTTCACACCACTCTCCAACACCTCCTACACAGGAAGATGTTCAAATGGAACCGGTGGGGCAATCTCAGCCACCACCTGAACCACCAAGGAGGAAACGTGGAGCACGTATGTTGGTACGTGCGGGACAACGGTCGGGTTTGCTACCACCTTTGCCCAAAACCTACCCTACCATTCATGAGGACCCACAAATGGGTGGACCCTCCAATACTTCACTTGTGGTGGGACTGACACCACCACCATTGGGTTTTAATAGCCCTATCCCTAGATATCCGGATACATCTGGATATGATCCTTTTAACCCATCTACGCTGGTAAATTACTAGGCGTTATCGCATTACCCTTATATGCAAGCGGTCATGCATAATGCACTTTACCCGTCTCCTTTACCACCTGCTTATCCACCTACTAGATATCCAAATTATGGGTACCAGTATCCTGTTGTACTACAACCTTTGCAACCTTTAGAGGCCATTATTGAGGCCTTAGAGCAGATGAAGGAAATGTAACAACTAGCAGAGAACATAGAGAAGAAGACGAATAAGTTCTTCAAGAAGCTCTCCAAGTTGGTTAAGGGAAGGAAGGACGAGTGAAGTCTCTTCTATTATTATGTTATTTCTTTAGTCCCTGCGTGGACATTGTTATTTCTTTAATCCCTACGTGGACAGATTATTTCGTTTAAGGCCTTGCATGGACAATTAGTTTTATTTATTTATTTCTAGTATTGTAATTTCCTATTGTCATTTAATGAAATATTTTTGAATTATATATATATATATATATATATATATATATATATATATATATATATATACTCATCCTCTTCAAGCGATCGTCTTGATTTTACTCGAAATTTATGATCAGCTATATAATTCTAAAAGATCTTAATGGTTTTGATTAGCCAAATGGCACAGACCATATTAATTAGCCAAATTATAAATGATAGTTAAGGATGAATAGCCTTCTATCATGATAGTTAAGGAAGAATTATCCTTCTATCCAAAGGTGGTGGACTATGTTCAAGCCTCCAAGTCGTTAAGGTCAATGCGACCGTGACTATTAATCGAACATTAAGATAATCCTATGTTAACATTCAAGTATTGTTAATACTCTTGGTAGTGTGACTTGAGAAACAACACTAGCCGTCTAGGTAATGGACTACGTCCTAACCTTATATAGCCTATGTGATCAAATTTGATCCCGGCTTATATCATCAATGCGATGATAATAATTGACATCCATTAGTGATGTAAGTGCCTGCGGGCCATAATTGACATCCATTAGTGATGTAAGTGCCTACGGGCCATTATTGACATCCATTAGTGATGTAAGTACCTACGGGCCATAATTGGCATCCATTAGTGATGTAGTGCCTACAGGCCATGATTTTCATCCATTAGTGATGATTTGCCTTTGAGCAATTATATGTTGTCAATTAAGACAACGACAATTGTAACCTTATGGTTCCTTGTCCAAGGTGGTGAGCTATGCTCAAGCCTCACAGTCTATATGATCAATGAGATCATGACTAATATCATCCGTGCGATGATTATTTATCTTAACATCTTAAGAAATGTTAATTGATTTATTATACTATTTTGCCTACGGGCCAAGTTATAATTGTCAATATGACAATGACAGTTGTGGTTAATATGACCCTCTGCCCAAAGTTATGTCCTTAGTGACAGGCCAATGTGCCGTATTTTTATATGTCTATAGTGACAAGCCAATGTGCCGTATTTTTATGTCTCCAAAGTGACAGGTCTATGTACCATAATAATAAGTCCATAGTGACGGGTCTTAGTGACATATTTTTACGTCCTTAAGTGACAAGCCAATGTGTTGTATTTTAATATCCTTGGGAATAAGGCCTATGAGCCATATTTTAAATGTCCTACAAGACAAGCCTATGAACTATTTATAATGTCATATGACAAAGGCAGTTGTGACATTAAGATCCACTATCTAAAATATATATGGACTTTGTCCAAATTGTAATTTGCCTTTGATGGTCTAATTGAGGCCTAGTCCAAATATAGATAACATTCATAGAAATGTTAAGCCTAACAGTTGTGATTATATGCACACTGGTTTAAATAGGCAATGGATTTATATATCCAACTTTAAAGCCAATATGGTTATTAATACCAAGGCTAAAAGTGAAGTTTAATTTGGTGTTTAGAACTAAAGCTTCAAGAATGGCTAACTCGAATGAGGCACAAAGTAGCCACCGAGATATTAACTCTAACAATGCCGAAAACATAGCCATTGATAACGATGATTTCCAAGCTCGCATTGATTCAGCTGTTAGAAAGGCCATGGAAAAATTTAAGGAAGTGAGCGCTACTCGCTCCAAACCTTTATCTATTCCACCATCATCAGCTCATAAGGAGAGCTATGTTAACTATTCAAATGCGAAGAGTGAACCAAGGAAACTAGAATTTAACGATAGGTTCTATTCTTCTAAATACGGATGTACCTATAATACTGTGTCTCCTGTCAGCCCCGAGATTTCAATTGGGAAAGGGGAGTTGTAGAAGCCTTGAGATGGCTTGATGAAATGGAGACGATGCACTAATTTGGTGGAAGGCAATGGTTTAGTCAATAGGTAAAGTACGCCTGTATAACTTGGGGTGGTCCAAGTTTGTTGACCTAGTCAAAGAGACATATTGCCCACCTCATAAGGTAGAGAAGATAGAGTCAGACTTTCTGACTCTCACAATGAAAAATCTGGACTGTCGGAAGTATGTTTTTGGCTTTAACTCCCTATCCAGATTAGTCTCTTATCTAATCACTCCTGAACCCAAACGAATTGCGCGTTTCATCAATGGGTTAGCACCCGAGACTAAGGGCATGGTAAAGGCTGCTCAGCCTAGTACCTGTAGGTCTGCTGTTGATCTATCTCTCTCTCTCTCTCTCACCTAGACTTGGTGAGGCAAAAATCAGTTAGAACTGAGACTGATGGAAAAAGGAAACGGGAGGATGATAACTCCCAAAAGTTTAAAAAGAGAGGAAATTTTTGGTTCAAGAAGAACCAGCACATGTCTAATGATAGACCTCTATGCAAGACCTATAACCGCAGGCATTGGGGACAATGCAATGCTGACCCACAGGCTAAACCCTATGGAATTTGCAAAAGAAAAGGGCATAAGACTCTAGAGTGCAAAAATCTTAAAGATGCAGTCTATTATAGCTGTAATGAGAAGGGGCATATCAAGCCTAACTGCCCTAAGAACCCCAGAAGTAACAATGCAAAGCCTAGAGAGGCTAAGAAAAGTAATGCATGTGCCTTTCAGATGAATGCTGGAGAGGTTGTTCATGACGACAATGTCATAACAGGTACATTCCTCATTAATGATGTATATGCTAGAGTTCTTTTTGATTCGGGAGCAGATAAGTCCTATGTAGACCATAAGTTTAGTAAACTATTAAATTAACCTTTAAGAACCCTAGATATAACTTATGAAGTAGAACTTACTAGCAGAACTGTAGAGACAGCGTCTTCCATTCTTGATGGATGTTCTATATCCATTAAGAATCACTCAATTCCTATCTTTCTTTTGCCAATGAAATTGATGGGGTTTGATGTAGTCTTAGGCATGGATTGGTTATCTCATAACCAAGCCCGTATTGCCTGTGATAAGAAACTTATCGAAGTTAAAACCCCATCTGGTGAAATGCTCACTATTCTTGGAGATTCGCACTACGGATTGCCAGACAATGTGTCAGTATTTAAGGCATCCAAGTGTTTGGGGAAAGGTTGTGTTATTTAAATGGCATAAGTAACTATTAACGAGCCAAAGCCAAGTATTGAAGACCTTTCAGTTATCTCAGAATATCCCGATGTTTTCCCTGAAGAATTACCAGGTCTACCTCCAGATAGACAAGTAGAGTTTAGGATCGACATCCTACCAGGAGTAGCAACCTGTTGCTAGAGCTCCATATAGGCTTGCACCGACGGAAATGAAAGAACTGAGGATACAATTAGATGAACTTTAGGAGAAATGCTTCATTCAGCCTAGTTCCTCACATCGGGGAGCTCCTATTTTGTTTGTTAAGAAAAAGGACGATTCAATGCGAATGTGCATTTATTACAGTTAACTAAACAAACTAACGGTCAAAAATCGTTATCCTCTGTCCAGGATCAATGATTTGTTTGATCAACTTCAAGGAGCTAGATATTTCTCCAAGATCGATATATGATCATGATATCATCAACTGAAGGTTAGAAGTGAGGATGTTCCATAAACTGCCTTCAGAACCCGTTACGGTCACTATGAATTCCTTGTGATGCCTTTCGGGCTCACAAATGCACCTGCAGCATTCATGGATCTCATGAATAGAGTCTGAGGCTGTATCTAGATAAGTTTATCATTGTCTTTATAGACGACATACTTATCTATTCTCGTAATCAAGATGATCACGAGAAACATCTTTGGTGCATCCTGGAATTGTAAGTGAGCGTGGTATCCAAGTGGATCCCGCCAAAATTGAAGCCATAATGAATTGGGAAGTCCCCAAAACTCCATTGGAGATTCGTAGTTTCTTAGGATTGGCTTGTTATTATAGGAGGTTCATTGATACTTCTCAAGATAGCCACTCCTTTAACTACCCTGACCCGTAAGAATGTCAAGTTTGACTGGGGTCCAAAACAATAAGAATCTTTTGAAACTCTAAAACATAAGTTGAGCAATGTTGCTGTGTTATCTCTACCTGAGGGTATTGAAGATTTTGTCATTTATTGTGATGCCTCGCAACTAGCATGGGTTGTGTGCTAATGCAAAAAGGCAAAGTGATTGCTTATGCATCACGACAATTAAAGGTGCACAAAAGTAATTACACGACCCATGATTTGGAATTGGGTGTTGTTGTATTTGTACTAAAGTTGTGGACACATTACATATATGGCACAAATTGTATTATATACACTGACCATAAGAGTCTTAAAAATCTATTCAATCAAAAGGATTCAAACATGCGACATCGCCGCTGGATGGAAACACGTAATGATTATGATTGCGAAATTCGCTATCATCTCCGCAAGGCAAATGTCGTTACTGACACCTTGATTTTTGAACTTGGCAAGATTACATACAAGTTCATAATGCTTCATATGAAGATTTTTAGTTTATATTGTTATTATTGGAAGATTGGAAACTTATTGATTTGAAAAAGTATATAAAATCATGTTTATAAAATATGGGAAAAATCCATAGTTTAGGGGAAACTATGGCAAAATTTTTATAAAATTTAATCATGGTTAAAGTATGTTTAAACTAAAGATTATTTTGGTTAAAAATAATTCGAAATTTTAATCATGATTATACAAGTTTTGGGTGAAAAACGTTTAAGATTAAAGATCACTAGATTTTTCTTAAACTAAAAATATGTTATATATATATATATATATATATATAGATTACCAAATATTATGTGTGTTTAATTGTATGTAATTATTTGAATGTATTTTGAATAGTTAGGAAATACATACTAATTTAAATACTTACTAAATACAAACATAAATATACTTGAAATTTGACAAGTATAACTGTAGGTCCACCTGGAGGATCCAGATAAACCTGCTTCCTTGTTCATGCAACACACATACCAGTGCGGAATTCAAATATGCATGCAAACCAAAGCAAAGTAGGAGACACACAGGATAACCAAAGATTCAATATCTTGATTAACTGATGAGAACTAGTACAAACATATACAAACAATGTTCATACAGACTCTATGCATTCACTCTGTGCTCTCAAAGTCTCAGCTTTGTATCCACTGGTCACTCGTATGAACTCTCTCACACATGCACTTGTAACTAAGAAGGGCATGTCTACTTATATAGTGCCAACACCAAGCAACAGTACGAAGTATGTTGCTGGTCATACAAAACACCTAAAGACACGAAAGACATTCTCCAAATAGACTCATGCGAATGAACTAGCTCACACGAATCAATAACCTTGATCATACTATCAAGCTGAAAGCATGATTGGGTAAGCTTGATCGTACGAATGGTGTGACTCGTACGAGCAAGAAGTTGCTCGTATGAAGCATTTCCACCCGCACCAATTGTTTTCTTTGGAGATCATGCCACAGACATGGCGTACCTGAGACTCAACAGTATGCACACATGCAACTATTGTACACAGACATTCTAATCGTCATACTAGATCAAGATAGGAGGATGTATTGATCTGGCCGACACGATCAATCTATACAGACACAGTACATAAGGACCGTACAGTTACAGACGTAACTAAGAACAAGCTACAGACACAAAAGTGTATGAACAAACTCCCCCTTGGCTGTTGCTTGGTCTTCGATCTTCATTTCTTGAACTGCCTGCTGTATCACAATCCAGGTGTTCATTGTTTTCCAGACTCATCAAACCTTTCCTATTTCCTCTTGAGTGTCACTTGAGGTAACTAGATCGGTCACGATCTGCTACATATTACAATCTACTACTGGTGGTGGAACAGAAACTTTTGGCTGCGAGGATGAGGCCGAAGCAGTAGTAATACCAGGGTCTTCAAAATCCTGATCACGTTTACGCTTGATCTCCTGTGCTTTGCATCTATCATTCCATAGAATGTTCACTCGCTTTCTGCTCTTTTCAAAGACGTCTTTAATACCATTGAAGCCTTCCACCAGTTTAGCATTACGAGAATGATACCATTCCTTCAAGTCGTTATGCTTAGTAGACAATGTTTCTGCATATCATTGAACAGCCTCACTGCGTTCTTTTAGTCGGTTCAACTCAATAGTCCTAGAGTTATCAGCTGCTCTCATATGTTTTAGTTGAGTTGCCCTTTCTGAATCTGCATCCTTCAGTTGCTCATTTTCTTTCCTTAACTGTGCAATTACAGAATCATGTTTTCTAACAGTCTCTTTCAAAGAATTTATCTCCAATTGTTGCTTGACAGCTGTGTTTCAGTTTGAAGACATAAATTCGGAATGCTTGTTAATCTGCATTGTCGCAGCTTGCAACTGAGTGAATGGAAATTCCACCTTCTCATCTTGATCCATTTCAGGGAACAAACGACTTCCTCGTTTAGACTTTGTTTATGAGCTGTGGGTTGGGACTGTTGAACTAAAGAAGGACTAGGTTGCGATTGAACTGGAGTATCTTCAGCTAAAATTCTTTCAGCTGCTGTGGTACTTGATGGTGTGGTTCAGGAGCTGTAGCAGGTTCTGTCCTTACAGGTTCAGTTTCCTCCATTTTAAAGGTAAACTGAGTTTCTGCAACTGTTTCCTATACAGTTTCCTGATGTGAGGTTGTAGGTTGTATGATTTCAGGTTGAGCCAAGGAAGTATTCATAGACGAACTCCTCTGTTTCTTTCTACTCTTGTCTCCAACTGAAGTACCTACATCATTAGCACCACAATTACCATCAATATCACCATCATCACCATTTCCATTTTTATGACCAAATCTATCTTTGATCATTTTCTCCAAGATAGGTTCTTCATTATCAGAATCACTGTCATCATGGCGCCACTTGTCGTTTTCTGGTGCAACATAATCGTCGTTTTCCATAAAACAGATCAATCTTCGAGGAGGTGTGCTTTCCTTATAACGTTTTGCTGCAACACCTTTAAAGATTTTCAATGAATGTTCCATCATAACTTCTACTTTTAGAACATCATTGCCATTCTTTGGAAGATTTGGATGTTGCGTATTTAAGATCATCTGAAGAAAACGGGGATACGTCCAAAACTTGGTTCCACCATAACCAGTTCTACTCAGGTTCTCCTTCATGTTTGCGAAAATATACTTTGAAACACTGAACGGTTTATTCAATGTCAAAGCTATCATCATTCCAACCAAGTCGTTATTTGCCATGTCATAACCACTTCGTCTATTGCTCAAAAACTGAATTAGAACATGTAGAAAGAACTTGTATCAGAGTGGTAACCATACTTTGTTGATTTGTCCTACCAGAAACTCTCCGACACACTTCATACGCATCAAACATCCACGTTGACACTTCAACGCCACTGAGAATGGAGCTTCAGGATCATCACCAAGCTGCAATACTGAGTTAATGATTTCGCAGTCACGTCTACATCCAAGTTGTTTACTTTTCTGTGGATAACTTCCTTCCCATTAACTCCAATAACTTTAGTTGAATCCCAAAATTCCTTGATCAACGTCTTGTACACTATAGTCTTGTGCGTGATAGCATGATGTATCCTTGAGTCGCGCAAAAACTTCATTATACCATTGTACTCAACGAATTTGCCTTCCGAATCCAAGTAGGCCACCATGTTATGTCTCGGCTCAGAAATAATTTCCACTTCTAACTTGTCAGTCCTCTTTGTTGCTAGTTTTCTTTTATGTTCTTTTTGTTCCATTTTGTACACATAAGTCAAATAGGATAAGAACACAAAATCATCAGAGAATATACACAAAAAGTTTTTATTTCAAACTTTATGTATGTATGTATTCCCTTAATAAAGAAATACTGACGCATACGAATAACAACTTATTCGTACGAAGAACAACTCATTTTTGCGAACTTCTGATTTAGAAACAACAAACTAAGTCATTCATACGGATAGATGAATCGTATGAATAATTAATTTTCCGTGCGAATGATGTTTAATTCGTACAAAACTAGTTTGTATAAACAATTTCATAGAAAGTTACTTGTTTTTCGGCTAAAAGTGATTTGTTTAAAGTTTGTTGTTTTTGTCAGCATGGTCACACGGTCAGATAATGTTTAAGTTGTTCAACTTCAAAGTATGCCTAACATTTTAAGTATACCTTAAAGAAATAAAAAACAACTTGAAAGGGAGATGTAAAGATAACGTGAGCAAAGTGAAAGTGAAATTCTATCACAGAACTTCATTTCCTTTTATACCACATCATACTTGCATGAAATACCCTTGGATCGTACGAAGCACTGCCCTTCGTACGAACCATCATTGGTCCATTCGTACGAGATACACACACTCGTACGAAATATCTCTGATTCGTACGAATCCAAGTTTTTCAAAAACTGGATTTCAGTTCTTCGAGGACTTAGGTTTTTCGTTGACCTGTTTAGAGCTTTGCACATATCCACACAAATCACAAAGTTATGTTAGGAAAAGTGCTTTTAAACAGATTTTGTTTCTTTGAGATGTAAGAAAGTACTTTTATGAAGTTGCGATATCTAAGCGAATGGTTTTTAGGGCGAATCTTGGTAGAAAACCTTTGAGCTTCAATTTTGGCTAATTCAAAAAGGAAATTAAATTAACCACAAAGTAAACTAAAACTAAGATAACTACCAAACTATAAACTATATATTTACCAGGTAATCTTTTTCACAGTTTCAAGGTAAGAGAATCATACCAGCTTTTAATCTTGTCAAAAACAGGTTTTGTTCAAACATCAAATTAAATAAATAAATATTCTGCTATGGTTATCGGTATTGTTGTCCTTGTAAGCTCAACTTATCAAAAGTAATCATAATTAGGAGATATGATTAATGTACGATTTATACTTACTAGTCGGTGTTCGACAACTTCACCACACATTCCCGTATCAAGATATGCACGAGAGAAAATCCTACCGGTGAGTATACTGCTTATCATCTGTTTTGACGTATATGATGTGAGATACTCACTTATTTTGATTGAAAACAAGCCCTATGTGATTATATCACTTATTGATGAGGAACTTGATTTTCAGATGCATGCAGGGCACAGGAGTAAGTCTGTGAATAGGTTAGTACCATCGTACCGACAAAGAGATGAACTTAGCTCCCGCATAAAGTTGTGATATTTTATCACTTATTGATTGGTCGCATGCAATCTTCACACGTATGTATGGTATCATGGAAGTTCTAGACTTGCGTCACCGTTATGTTTTGGCAAAAGATTCAACCATGATACCCAGATGATAAGTCAGCATAAAGACCTCATATCTCAGAACCTCGGCACACTATCAAACAAAATTTTGGTACCAAGACCATATGCCAATGAATGGTTCCCACCTGGCTTGCAGTCCGTTAAGTTTATATCAACCTGCAAATTTTAATCTGATTGTGAGCCACCGATACATCATTAGTAAAGCTACTTATCAATTTTCGTTCTTTGTTCTTGACTGTTTATGACAGATCACCGGTGTATTTCATCATCTTCAACTTATCTATCCAAGAAACTCAATTTTGATTTTTGGTTTTCGATTGTTTTTGTATTTTTCTGAAATTTTCTCCCTCTTAAATATAGAAGGTAAATAAATAAAAGACATATTTTTGTATTTTTGCATTTTTCTGATGTTTTTGTATTTTCTTGAAAACTTCTCCCCCTAAAATATAAAACTAAGAAAAATTGAAATCTTTTTGTAGTTTTAGATTTTAGAAAAATATTTACAATAACTGTTTAGCCAAAGAAGATTTACTCGGGTTTCACCTTAATTCAATTGACCAAAAGAAGATAATCAAAACGTGATTTGTCAAAAGCTTTGGTAAACAGATCGGCACGTTGGTGATCGGTGTGGATTTTGATAAGTTTCTTTTCATAACAATCTCGTATGAAATGATACTTAATCTCAATGTGTTTGGTCTTTGAGTGTTGTACAGGATTACGAGTGATCTGTAGAGCAGCTTAGTTATCAACAAAATTAGGAGTAGTTAGAAATTCAAACCATAGTCGCGCATTTGCTGTTGAATCCATAGAACCTACGAGCAGCAACTAGAAGCCGAAATATACTCAGCTTCACAGGTTGATGTAGCTACACAAGTCTGCTTTTTGCATTGCCACGTGACTATGCGATTTCCCAAAATCTGACATCCTGCTGATGTTGACTTTACATCGATCTTGCAGCCACCATGATCAGAATCACTGAATGTTGTCAGACCAAAGTTATCATCCTTAGGGTACCAGAGACCAGTGTCTGGGCGACCCTTTAAAGAACGAAAGGTCCTTTTCACAGCCATCAAATGAGAAACTTTCGGACTGGACTGGTAGCGCGCCAAAAGACATGTTGGGTACATTATATCGGGTCTTGAAGCAGTAAGATACATGAGAGATCCGATCATAGCACGGTAGAGAGATGGTTCCACATGTTCACCCATTCCGTCAGGAGTAATCCCATGATTCTGAGCTAATGGAGTTCCCAAAGGCTTTGAGACTTCCATTTGAAATCACTTGAGAATATCCCCGACATACTGGGTTTGATGAATGAAGATTCCTTCCTTTGATTGTTGAACCTGCAAACCTAAAAAGAAAGTCATTTCTCCCACGGCGCTCATCTAGAACTTCTCCTGCATAACCTGCTTGAGTTCTTTGCACATTCATTTGTTGGTAGACCCAAAAATAATATCATCAAGATATACTTGCACTAGCAGCAAATCCTCATTCCTTTCCTTGATGAAGAGAGTACAGTCGATCAATCCTCGTCGAAAACCATTCTTCAGAAGATACGTAGACAACTTTCATACCAAGCCATTGGAATTGATGAAGACCATATAACACCTTGTTAAGAAGCCAAACCTTGTCAGGATGGATTGGATCTTCAAAACCTGGTAGTTCCTCAACATATACCTCTTCCTCAACCACACCATGAAGAAATGCACTCTTCACATCCATTTAATAAACGGTGAACTTCTTGTAGGATGCATAAGCCAAGAAAATTCTTTTGGTCTCAAGTCGTGCAACCGATCAATAAATTCATTGTAATTAATTCCTTCTACCTGATTAAAGCCCTGGACAACCAATCGCGCTTTGTTTCTCACAATAACACCTCGGTCATCCTTCTTGCATTTGTACACCCATCGTGTACCAATCTTCTTGTAGTTATCAGGTCTGTCAACTAACTTCCACACACCCAACTTCTGAAACTGCTGAAGTTCTTCCTGCATGGCTTCAACCCAAGAGTCTTCTTTCATTGCCTCTTTCCAAGATTTTGGTTCAACTTGGCAAACATAGCAGGCAAAAGACCAATCGTTTTGTCCCCCAGATTCTCTTATTTCCGAATACAGGCCAGCATTCTGGTTGTTTCGAAGCTGATTACTCGTCTGCACACCACCTTGGACATCTCCAATAATATTCTGCTGAGGATGGGTATTATGGATTCGAGTTTCTGGAACATCAGGAACTTAAGA
Organism: Scalesia atractyloides; assembly: GCA_947069175.1. Taxonomy (NCBI): domain Eukaryota; kingdom Viridiplantae; phylum Streptophyta; class Magnoliopsida; order Asterales; family Asteraceae; genus Scalesia; species Scalesia atractyloides. Next base: position 38,719,375 of record CAMTDV010000116.1, read on the forward strand.
GTTTATACCCAAATTGTTGATATTCAAATCAACAGTCAAATCAACTGCTGGATTTGATGAGGATGTAGATGCATGACCTTTAGTCATCCCTTGAGGTTGTATATTTGACGTGACATCTGAAACTCCAGGGACTGCACCAGAGGTTGCTTCATTTGCATCATAAAACTCATCATCTTCTGAGGAAACATTATAATCTGCAGCATCTTCAAATTCCTCATTTTGAACAAGATTGTTAACGGAAGTCGACACTTGAGGGTTAACAATAATTGGTCGAACTAATGACAAGTCAATTGTTGTATAACTTTCTAGTAACATTTGAGCCGTAGCAGATGCATCATCAAAAGTTGGTAGATTAAAGGAGTCGAACAGTCCATCGTAGTCAAATATCCAAGGAGCACCCGGAGCTCTTACTGATTATGTGTATCTCAGAACCTTGACTTCACTCCATTCTTCAATCTTCTTCAAAGACAAATTCCACACCTAAAATTCGGAGTAGCATATCCAAGAAAGAAGCCTTCGATAGCTTTCGGACCAAACTTTCCATGTGGATTGATCAAAGTGCGTGGAGCTCCAAAAGGTTCTAAGAAAGAAACATCTGGTTTCCTTTTATGTAGCAACTCAAAACATGTTTTCCCATGTCTCTTCACCGTTAGAACTCTATTCATCGTGTAACACGCAGTAGCAACAGCTTCTCCCCAAAATTGAACGGGAAGTTCTGATTCTACTAACATGGTTCTTGCTATTTCAATCAGAGTTCTATTCTTCCTCTCAGCGACACCATTCTGTTGTGGAGTGTAGCGAGAACTGTACTTATGCAAAATTCCCTTTGAAGAACAGTACTCATCCATAACTTGATTCTTAAATTCGGTACCATTGTCGCTTCTGATTCTCCTTACCTTCATATTGTACAAATTTTCTAACAGTGTCAAGAGATTCTTGAGGATTTCAGGGACTTCACTCTTGTGTGCCAGCATATTCACCCATGAAAATCTGGAATAGTCATCAGTAACTACCAAACAATAAGAATCACCAATGATAGTCTTGTGTTTCATAGGTCCAAAGAGGTCCATATGAAGACGTTCTAAAGGCATATTCACAGTGTTGATCTTCTTCACGGGATGAGATTTTCTAACTTGCTTGCCCTTTTGACACGATACACAGATGTCTTGAAGATGAAAATTCTTGACTGGTACACCATTCACAATATTATTCTTCACCAAATAGTTCAGTTTCCTCAGGTGAATGTGTCCCATTCATTTGTGCCAAGAGATTGATTCATTTTCGATGGCTTTTAAGACAGAACATGTGACTTGCGTAGACGTTGTAATAGCTTGGCTCATATCAAGAATATACAAGTCGTTAATTCTTGGAGCCGATAAGAGAATCCATTCTTTGGGGATCTTGAAACCGGGTTTCAGCACATAACATCCAGTATCATCAAAATGTACCGTGAACTTCTTCTCGCAGACTTGAGAAACGCTAAGAAGAATGTGATCAATTTGTCGCACATAATTGATCTTATCAAAACCCACAACACCATTGGAGACCATTCCCTCTCAAGTGATGTATCCACCTTTATCACCAGCAAAGGCAACATAACCACCCTGAATGCTTTTCACCTCATACAGGAGCTGTAAGTCGCCCGTCATGTACCTCAATGCTCCATTGTCAACAATCCTATGACTATTCACAGTTCCTCCTGGAACACCCTGCACATTTCAAAAACCAGATCAGTTTGAGATGGGTACCCAAGCCTTAGTGGTCTTGGGTCGCTCCTTATCATCAAGAAATGTGATTTCTATTTCTTGATGATTTGCAAATTGTGTGCCTCCTCTTGAACCATCACCGGTCTTTGGTTTCCAATATTTTTGAAATTTACCAGAATTACTATTATTTACAGTTTTAACAATTTCTGGTTTTATTAAATTTGAATATCTTGGATTCCTTTATGAAGAATCCGGTTTTAAAGCTATTTCAATTGCTTTTACTTGTTTACGTATCTGTATTTCTTCTTGTTCTTCAACAGTTCTTTTGTCTTGTTTTGGAGAAACTGATCGACGTTGGCAAGTTGGTTCAGGAGTGATTCTTTCAACAAATCTTGGTTTGGCTGGATTTGTACAGTTTTTGATAATGTGTCCAAATTCTCAACATTTGAAACATGTTCTCCTTTCAATAAAATTAGGACATCGTGTTTCACGGCTTGATGTTGAACTTGTGGGTCTTGAAGTATTGGGTTCATTTTCATTACACCCATTAGTGTGTTGAGTGTAATTATTTTGACTGTTTCTTTTCAAAATCTTGACTTTATTTACAAAATCTACATTAGACATGTGTTCAAAGGTCTCGACTTTATCAGTACCTTAGAACTCACAAATTTAACATTCTTAAGATTCTTCTTGTAGCGAGAGCCTTTTGCTTTAACCTTTGGTTGTGGAACTTTAGGCTTTTCAACTCGCTTCTCTTGGTGTTTTTCTTTTGATAATGGTTGTGACTTGGTTTGGTTTTTCTTCTCAAAAAATTTTGTTGTTGTCTTTTCAAACACTTGATCAATGGAGGTTGGATTTACATTTTTGATTGGAAAATCTTTGTTAGAATAGATATACTTGTCTCCAACCAAAGTGTACAACACATTATCCTTTTCAGTTGCAGACACTCTTGTCTTTACAGATTTCTTAGGATCATTCTCTTGATTTTCAACAGGTTTAGTACTAGGAGCAGCAGAGAGTTCTACTCCTTTCCTTTTATCAAGAGATTGATCCTGATCACTTCTGATTGATTCATCATCTGATGTATCATCTTCCTCTATTTCAGATGGATTTTGATCAACATAAGATGACGAGTTTTCGTGTTTGCTTGGTTCTTGTGAGGAATTTTCTAGTTTAAACCCTAATGCTGCTGCAAATTCTTCAGGATTAAGGGGTACGGAGGGTTCAAAGCGAGGCATCTCCTCTTCATCAGGCAATTTGGTATAGTTGTGTTTCATCAGGGGTGGACACGACTTATACCCAATGCATTTATCATCTCCTTTTAGTTTTTGACATCAATGATATGATCAAGCACATATCGGAGTTATAATAACTGTCCAATTTAAGCTTGTCGCATCATGTTCGCATTTGGCGATGGCTAACTCTTTCTTTGTTTCTTCAAGGAGATTAATGTAGTTATTAATTCCTATCTGTTTATTCAAAACTGTTTTCTTGATTCGGAAACGCTTTTCTTTAGGGTTTCTATTATAGATTTGAATTCTTTTTCGTTTCAAGTTAAAGCCAAGTTCGCTTCTTTGCACTTAGATAGTTCAACAACTAACTTTTGATTATGACTGTTGATCATTCATATTTTGTTTTTAATTTAGCACAGTCATTGCAAACTTTAGTAGATTCTGAATTTACCTGACTTGTTGAACCGGCAACATTCGCCATGAAGGCAGTATGATGAGGAAAGGCTGCACTATCTGTAAAGAATCTTTCTGTATATGTTGATACAGCTTCAGCTTTCTTCATCAAACCCACCTTTTTACTCTTCATCTTCTCAGCTTCACTAAGCAAGTTTCTGACCTCAGCATCACTTCCTTCTCTGATCTCTGAATCAGATCCATAACCACCCAAACTGGAGCATTCTTCATCAGAACTACCAGTATACCCTGAAGTACCATCATCATCTGAGCGAACGTGCTTGATTTGGTTGATGATCTTGGCGTAACATGCAGTTCCTCCGTTACTCTCATTTCCCAATTGAATTGACCAATCGCATCCTTCATCGGCTTGAACAACTAAACCTTTGCTATTTGAAGGTCCAGATTGATTGGTGTTGTTTGGGTTACCAACAGCCACTATTCTTCTATCATTGCTAATTTGGGTTGTATTGGATGGTTGTAGTTGGTTTCTGAAGGGTTTGTGATTTCCTTGTTTGCTGGGCCTCGTGCACTCACGTTTGAAGTGCCCTCCTTCTCCGCAGTTGAAGCAAGTAACGACATTTTTATCAAAACCATATTTTGTATCCTTCTTGCTCTCCAAATTGATTCTTCCTATTCTGCTCATGTAATCCTTTGCTCTTCTCACTGCACTAGCAAACGCCCACTTGTTATCCATTAGCTCCATCTCATCTTTGTCAACAAGTTGGTAGTCTTCATTTGTCAAATTGATGTTTCCAATTTGACCAGCTACCAATCTGCAATAGGCACTGACCATGGTGTTTAGAAGTTCCATATGCTCTTGAGAAACTTCTACGCTGACCTTGGACAGATGAGATGTGTCAAGTCTGAAAGTGTTGGGGTTTGCAGATTGAAAGTTGTTTCCATAGAAAGCCTGTTGAGGAGCTTGCTGTGGAACTTGAGGTGCTAGATCTCATGGTTGTGGTAGAAAGGCTTTCGGATCAAATGCTTGTCCATAAGCTTGAGTACTTGAGCTTGCAGACTGATTTGTTTGAACATGTTGTGGTAGAAAGGATTCACATTTGATATAAACACGGTTTGAAGCTTTGGTTGCTGATTTGCACTAATACCTGTATTAATACCTCTGAAGTACATCTCAAGGTTTTGTGGAACAGTGACTCTTTGTGCCTTCCGAAGTTCCTCTTCGTTCTTGTTCTCTAATTTCTACACAAATTCATAAATACTGATTGAGTTCAAAACACTTGTATGTTTTAATAAGTCAATAAATTGACCCCATTTTGGCGGTAATGCGTTAGCAAAGCGCATCACGATTTCTTGTGGAGATGCTAACACTTTGTAAGAGTACATTTTGCTAAGAAGATGGTAAAGCCGTGTGGTCATATCATTCAGCGTTTCATTTTCCATGAACATAAAGCCTTCAAACTCCTTCTTAAGCAGATCATGCCAAATTTTCCTGGTTGCAGCATTCCCCTCTCCTCCCGCTTCCAAAGTATCCCACAAGTTTTTCATGGTTGTACAATACACAAACTGATGATAAATATCTTTATGAAGAGCTTGTGTTAGGATAGCAAATGCCTTTTTCTCTAAATCATATGCCTTTTTGTCACTCTCATCTAGATTGGCTAAGGAGGTTGGATTCGATCCGGCTTCTTCGAGTGATTCTTTATAGGGTGTAGTAAAACAGGTCCACAAATCTATGTTCTGACCAAGAACATATGTGTGGAAACGACTCTTCCACTAAGGATAATCGTTCATATGGTTTAGCTTCAGTGGACAGTTATTACTCCCAATTTCACTCTCGCTCATTAGAAGAGTTTGGATGCTCTGGTTCTAGTTTGTGACACATGCCCATTGATTTGCGGTAATCATGGTCATTTGTTGAGGTATCAATGACTTAACCCATGAGGTTGCGGAGCTTTGCGGAGACTCCTGGTTTGTGTTTGAACCACTACTCCAATCCCACGGATTCGAACTCATTATATTTTCTTGATTTTGAAAAATTGAAAGGTTTAAAGTTTGAATTTTTTTCAAAATAACAGATTCCTTTTGAAATTTCACAATTTTGAAGAAAATACAAATTTTGAAAACACAAAGCTTGAAAAGCTGAAACACGAAAAACACTTACTGAAGAAGGTTATTCGTACGAACCAATGTTTCGTACGGATAAATGTTCTTCGTATGAACAAGATAATTCGTACGGAGGATCTTCTTCATGCGAACCAGGTTGTTCGTGCGGATGACTAGTCTTTCGCACGAGCAGCTTGGTTCTTCGTGTGGAGGGTTATTCGCACATGTTGTTTTTCGCAGTGTTTCCCAGAGGAATCTTTTGCAAGGTTGGTTTGGTGAAAACTTTCCTTTTCATGTACAGACTGGTTTTCGAAAGTGGCCTGTTGTCTACCCAATTTTAGTTAAAAAGACAAACATTCCATCAACTTTTAAAGTTTTAACAGTCAAAGTCCAAATGTCAGAAAGTTGGTCAACCCTACAACACAATTCCAATGAGTTTTCCGGTGAGTTTCTTTTGCAAATGTGTTCAACTTGGACAAAAGAAATTTTAAGAAAAACCAGATTTTAACATGTCTCCATGTATTCTAACTAGGTTTTTATGAAGATTTTCTGGATATAAAGATTTTAACTAAGTTTTAAGTTAGTTATCTTTTCAGAACTTAAGTTTTCTGCTGGAAGTTCAAGAACACTTCAAGAAACCTTCAAACTAGCTCAGACACAACACTAAGCTTGGTTTTGAACAAGGAAGAGAGCCAAAGCTCTGATACCACTTGTAGGTCCACCTGGAGGATCCAGATAAACATGCTTCCTTGTTCATGCAACACACATACAGTGCGGAATTCAAATATGCATGCAAACCAAAGCAAAGTAGGAGACACACAGGATAACCAAAGATTCAATATCTTGATTAACTGATGAGAACTAGTACAAACATATACAAACAATGTTCATACAGGCTCTATGCATTCACTTTGTGCTCTCAAAGTCTCAGCTTAGTATCCACTGGTCACTCGTATGAACTCTCTCACACGTGCACTTGTTACTGAGAAGGGCATGTCTGCTTATATAGTGCCAACACCAAGCAACAGTACGAAGTATGTTGCTGGTCATACGAAACACCTAAAGACACAAAAGACATTCTCCAAATATACTCAAACAAATGAACTGGCTCACACGAATCAATAACCTTGATCATACTATCAAGCTGAAAGCTTGATTGGGTAAGCTCGATCGTACGAATGGTGTGACTCGTACGAGCAAGAAGTTGCTCGTATGAAGCATTTCCACCCGCACCAATTGTTTTCTTTGGAGATCGTGCCACAGACATGGCGTACCTGAGACTCAACAGTATGCACACATGCAATTGTTGTACACAGACATTCTAATCGTCATACTAGATCAAGATAGGAGGATATCTTGATCTGGCCGACACGATCAATCTATACAGACACAATACATAAGGACGGTACAGTTACAGATGTAACTAAGAACAAGCTATAGACACAAAAGTGTATCAACAGTAACATATATTGTCCAAGCTTGGACAAAAAAATAAATTGGACAAATCGCACAATTTGGATAAATCGGACAAAATATATGAAATGGACGAAACGAACGACACATACGAAACAAACAGTATGAACGAAACAAACGACACGAACGAAACAAACGACGCGAATCAAACGGACGACACAAACAAAAGGGTCAAAATGAACATACGAACCGTCACACGAAATGCATATATATTTACTAAAGTTTATATATTAACTAGAATTTATAAAAAATAAATTATACAAATGTTACACCTCGTAGAATCGTGTCCAATAATATAGTGACACGTGTCATTACTTTTATATTAAGTCTAATAAGGACTAAAGGTGTCAACATGCTTAAACTGTGCCTCTGAGTGACCATTAATGTCAACATGATTAAAATGAACCTCTGAGTGACCATTAGTGTCAGCATGCTTAAAATGCGCCTCTAAGTGACCATTAGTGTCAACAAGCTTACACTGAGCCTCTGAGTGACTCTTTATGAATTCCTAACTCTCATATGAGCCACTGGTTGGACGAGAGGGATCAATTATGTAAATACGTAAAAGTTGGACAATGGAGGGGTTAAAAGTGTCAACATGTTAATTTATACCTCTAAGTGACCTTTTAACGAACTGAGAGCTTGACAATGTCCGGGAATACTCCCGGGTACGCCAAATATTGGCTACGGGGGCTAATTATGCTTATAAAGGTGTTTTAGAACTTTAATAAGTTGAGGGGCTATATGTGGCAAAGTTTGAAAGTTTCCATGTGGCGCTCACGGGCCGGGAGAGACATGGGTCTGGTCTCTCGTGGGCCGCCAAATAGCTGTATCTGTAGAAAATTTTGCTTAGCACCCACACATGTTGTCAAAAACCATTTGATTCAAAACCATTGACTTCCAAACTACTATGCCACGTTTTAGGACACTTATAGGCACCCTCGAATACTTGCTAACACCTGGCATCACCTCCTTCAAGCTCTCCAACTATAAATAGGTGCAAAGGTTCTTCACTTGAACTTGCACCTTTCTCTTTAACATTCTATCTCCCTCCTCTAGAAGTTCCTAACTGAAAAGAGCATCCAATTTAGTTCTAATTCATCTAAGAATCACTTGTAAGTGTTCCTTTCTCTTGCATTTTCATTTATAGGTTTTTTATAGCCAAAAGTCAAGCGTTTACGGAAAACGCTTTGACTTTCAGTTAAGACCATTATGGTCCAGCCATTGTTCATAACGAACATGGCTAAGTGATTGTAATAAGGTAGGTGTTAGTCCCTATTAAGGGCACCTCCTAAAGATCACGTTTGCTAGACCGATTGACGGGTCAAAGTTTTATTATTAAAAGGTCAAACAGGTCAGATTTTGAAAATATTATAATATGAGTTTATATATGTTATGAAACATGTTTTGACACTTAAACAAGTTGGTAAAAATTATTAGAACATGTGAGAACATGTTCGATTCGTCAATTTCAGTTCTAGGGTCGGTTCGCAACCGAAAGTCGCAAAGTTTGACTTTTGCTTTTATTTTCGATTATGACCTGATTTAGATTACTTAGATACTGATCTAAGGTTGCATTATGATCATAATATAATGTAGCATAACAACCTGAGGTTATATTACATGATCATAATCAAAATCTGAGTTTATACACAAGTTCCGTTATTATGCCAATTTTTTACTAAATTGACCTTTTTACATAAAGTAAGGTTTTAATCGATAACGAAGTTGAAAATGAATTTCCTACTGATATAATATCATAAAGAAGATTATTTGGGATGTCAAGTCAGTTTATATACTGAGTTTACATACAAGTTCTTACATTGTGTCGACAAATGACGATAAAGCACTTGGGGTGCATAAAACGGATTTAATCAGACTTTTTATACAAACCTTTTATCTACCGATGTGTTATATTAAATAACACATCGACATTTAGCGACATAAACGCCGTTTCGGCGCATAGTATGGTTTTAAACCATATTTATCAACCAAGACTTGTTGCCTACTAATTTTAAACTCATTTAAAGTATTGTTATAGTAAGTACATAATATAAACTCAGAATCCCAAATAAATTATAAGACGATGTGTAAAATGACCAAAATGCCCCTACAGTGCATAGTTTGGTCATATATGATAAATAACACATATGATCAATATCTTACTGATATGATATCATAAATTAAATATTTTTCCAGAATACTTATGATCATAACATCAAAATATATTCAAGTTCCTTTTGTATGGTATATAATTACCAAAACGCCCTTATGAGGCATAATTTCATTTTAAATCTTAACGGGCATGTAATTTGATATCCTACTGATATTACAACTTATTTAAAGTATAATGGCATATAGAACTTGTTCATGACTTATCTAGTTACCCGATATCACTTATATGCGTACGGTTAAGTATATGTAATTAGTTTACAAAAATTAACCGAAATGGGTTTAACCTTATCATTTTAATCTCAAAATCAAGAATGCTTATGAATTACCCAAATTATACAAGTCATAATACTTGTTGGGTTTAAACTACATTCTATCATGTCATTGCTAATCTAGCGTATTATACCGTTTTGATCCTGTACGCTAGTCGGTCTAAGTCTATGACTTAAATTAAGACCGCTAGCATTTTAATTGGTTAGCTTATGCCATAATCCAAACTAGAGCCTTCTAGTAAATGCTATCTGCACTTATTTCATTTTGAATACGGCTGAGATAATAAATATTACATTTTTAATCAAGACTAGCTCCGGTGAATACTCTCGACTTATTTCGCCTAAACGAGCTTGGGTTACGGTAAATTTTCACCGCTTGGTCGGAAATGGGATTAATCGAATGCCAGATTGTGGCTAGTAAACCCGCATATTCCATTTTGATCAGTTTTGTTTGATAACTTAAACATTGGGGGTTAACAACCGTGTCCTGGATATCCTCGGCTCATTACATTAGTTAATGGTCACGACCAAAGCACGGGGTGTAGGCATACACCCGACAGATGCGGATACTAAATTATTTTTACCTACTAGTTGGGGATAACTCCTTCTTGGGTTCATAAGTGGTGTGTACGTTAATCATGTATCGTCTCTTATGGATAAGTTTCATTTAGTATTTCATCCTTCGGTATATTTCATCTTGTGTATACGATTTGAAATTAATTGAAGTTGTAATTTAAAATCAGATCTTCCAAGTTGTTGATATTTCGAATTAACTTTGTATGATTATCAACTTACGTTGCTGTGTTAATTTTACTTTGATATTACACTGTACGTGATTTCAATCACTCGTGTTTTTGTTGATTATGATATACAGTAGTCGACAGGTTTAGTAATCACTAGCCAACATCTGTAGATTTTGAAACATAGCTTTAGGTTTAATTCAACCACTTATCTGAGAAAAAGCACAGCTTCTTAGAATTCCACAGTCAGCTTCTAACCCCAGTTAGGCATTTATCTAGTTACTCATTCATTAAGGCATTCTTATTGTTTTGACTTGATTTTAATAGGAAAAGGCCGCCAAGAGTTCGAGGAAGAGGTAAAGGACCTATGAGGGGAGGACCATCTAAACGTATCCCTTCACAACCCCATCACTCGAATCCTTATGAGAATTCGGGAGATTCTTGGCCACTAGCGAGACATTCTAACTCGCATGAACATTCACCTACACATACACGAAACTCATACCATTCTTACCATTCTCATCAATCACTCTCATCATTCTCATTCTTATCATGATGAGTTTAACCCTAACCACTACTTCAACACACCCCCAACTGATCAGAATCAGTTGGATCAGCCAAACCCTATGGCGAGGACTCTGACCCAGAGATGCCACCGTCAGCATCGCATGGACACCCTATCGAAATCTCTAGCGATTCTAACTTTTACGCTGGATCGCCTTACCAAGGTCATAACGAATGGGACCAATATTGGAGTAAATTCACTTTTGTTAACACTCCTTCACACCACTCTCCAACACCTCCTACACAGGAAGATGTTCAAATGGAACCGGTGGGGCAATCTCAGCCACCACCTGAACCACCAAGGAGGAAACGTGGAGCACGTATGTTGATACGTGCTGGACAACGGTCGGGTTCGCTAACACCTTTGCCCAAAACCTACCCTACCATTCACGAGGAATGCTTATGGTTTACCCATATTATACAAGTCATAGTACTTGTTGGGTTTAAACTACATTCTATTCGGTCATCGCTAATCTAGCGTATTATACCGTTTTGATCCTATACGCTAGTCGGTCTAAGTCTATGACTTAAATTAAGACCGCTAGCATTTTAATCGCTTAGCTTATGCCTAATCCAGACTAGTCCAGTAAATGCTATCTGCACTTATTCATTTTGAATACGGCTAAGATATTAAATCTGGAATATTTAATCAAGAATAGCTTAGGTGAATACTCTCGACTTATTTCTCCTATACGGGCTTGGGTTACGGTAAATTATTACCGCATGGTCGGAAATGGGATCAATCGAATGCCGGATTGTGGCTAGTAAACCCGCATATTCCATTTTGATTAGTTTTGTTTGATAACTTCAACATTGGGGGTTAATGACCGTGTCCTGGATATCCTCGGCTAATTTAAGTTACTAATGGCCATGACAAAAGCATAAGGTGTAGGCATACACCCGACAGATGCGAATGCTAAAAAAAATTTTCCCACAAGTTGGGGATAACTCCTTCGTGGGTTCATAAGTGGTGTGTCAGTTAATCATGTCTCGGTCTCTTTACTGGGCCCCATATGTATGGACAAATATGTGAATCTGTTAACAAGGTTACAAGGTGACTTTCCCAAGTTAGAAAAGATTTTTTGTGCCCTGTGCACTTAAATCAATTTTTGAAATGTTTTCAAAACGAGTCAGTTTGGTGTATTTACCAGCGATGACGTATTTTCAAAAGACTAAGTTGCAGGTACAATACGAAATAGGTTGGAAGCTGCTTGGTAGTGATATAAAAGGATCTTGCAAATCCTTAGATCTGCCCAAAGTCTATTTCACATTTTTTTGTATATTTGACGATCCGCCTGTGGATCTTTCATTACAAGTTGTCTGTATATTATTTTCGTACTTTGAACATTTGGTTTGTAATAGTAATTTAAACTCCAAGACTTCCATTGTGCTATGTTAATGGACTATGATGATATCAACTTACGTCACGATATTCCCCACCCGGGCCCACCGTTGTTTTGGTTGGAAATACGAGGTGTGACAATAAAGTATTTAGTAATTTTTATAAAAACTAAATTTTTATAAAAGTACAAGTAATCTTTAAACACGAACCAAGCCCATTTACATAAACATTAGGCTAAGCCCACTTTTATAAACTCAATTGGGCTAGGCCCTGTTTTATAAATTAACTTGGGCTAGGCCAACTTTTATAAATTAAATTGGACTAGGCCCACTTTTATAAACGAATTGGGCCCACTTATATAAACAAATTGGGCTAGGCCCACTCTTATATAATTCTTTTGGACTAGACATACTTATATAATTAAATGGGCTATGCCTACACATATAAATTCAGTTGGGCTATGCCCATACATACAACACATAAGAATTGGGCTTTTACACTTAACTTATGGGCTAGGCCCATTCAAACAAACAGAATATAAAAAAAATATATATATGAAATATACATATACAAACAAAGAAAAACAAACAAATACAAGTCTAATTACTAATTCAATATGAAAGACTTGTACGAAAACAAAGATAAACCTAAGTGTCTGATGAGAATAGAACACTTGTAGGTTGAGACACGAACGCAGAATCAGACATCGCCAAGAGATTTGCACAGGACGCAAATCTGTGAGTTCATATTTCGCCCTTTTTTAAACGTTTTTATAGTTTTAACTTACGGGGAAGATACATGTTACAATGGTATGGTTAAGCTAGCTAATGAAACAAACATAAGATCATGTGCGAATAGGATAGTATCAAGGGGCCATTAATGAATATCCAAGTACCGAGGAACGAAAGTGATAGATCTATTGGGTTTTGGCAAGCCCCGCTCTTATCGGCACAATAGAGTTTGTTAGAGTGCTTTTGTGTCAAAAACGAGTGTCACTGACACAATTTTATCATCTAGGTTTGGTTGCCTCCTACGTCGGCACACATATTAGTGTCCTTGCAAAACACTAATGATCAACGATTTCATTAAGGCTTTACATACCAGGTTATCATTACCATACTTCAAATGTTTTAAAGATTCATTTGATTCAAAACTATACACATGAATTCACCAACCTTTTTGACGTTTTCAAATTTATCATGTATTTCAGGTAACTAGTGGACAACATTGGAAAAACGAGTCTGTGATGTTAAGGAGTCAAGCTAAGATGTCATCCACTTTTGGTAGAATTTGGGTCACATGTCATGCCCTCATGCGAAAAATGGAATGCAAAGTCTTGCTTGTTTTCAGAAATATGTTTTGTAAACTTTTGTTTTAAATTTCAAACAATGTAATTGAAGTTGTAGTTGTCCTTCTTTTCAAAAAAAAACATGTATAGATATAATTATCTTTAATTAAATCGTATGGATGAACATCTTACTATCTTTTATATTAGTTGTTTACTTGATGAATGCAATGATTACCGTTTTGATCCTTTAAGCTAGTCGGTCTAAGTCTATGACTTAAATAGGACCGTTAGCATTCTAATTGGTTAGCTTATGCCACAATGAATTGGGAAGTACCCAAAACTCCATCGGTGATTCGTAGTTTCTTAGGATTGGCTGGTTATTATAGGAGGTTCATTGAGAACTTTTCGAGGATAGCCACTCTTTTAACTACATTGACCCGTAAGAATGTCAAGTTTGACTGGGGTCCAAAACAACAAGAATATTTTGAAACTCTAAAACACAAGTTGAGCAATGCTCCTGTGTTATCTCTACCTGAGGGTATTGAGGATTTTGTCGTTTATTGTGATGCCTCGCACACTGGTATGGGCTGTGTGCTAATGCAAAAAGGCAAAGTAATTGCTTATGCATCACGACAATTAAAGGTGCACAAAAGGAATTACACCACCCATGATTTGGAATTGGGTGTTGTTGTATTTGCACTTAAGCTATGGATACATTACTTATATGGCACAAAGTGTATTATATACACTGACCAGAAGAGTTTTCAACAACTGTTCAATCAAAAGGATTTGAACATGCGTCAACGCCACTGGATGGAAACACTTAATGATTATGATTGCGAAATTCGCTATCATCCCGGCAAGGCAAATGTCGTTGCTGACACCTTGAGTCGTAAAGAAAGAGTTCAGCCTATTAGGATTAACGCCAAGAGCATTGAGCTCAGAAATAGTTTGAATGAGAAGCTACTAGATACACAAAAGCAAGCCCTATTTAGAGGCTAATATTCCTAATGAAGGATTAGGCGGAACTGTTGATCAGTTAATGCCTAGAAAAGATGGAATCCTTAGATTTAATGGCAGAATCTGGGTTCAAATCTTTGGAGGACTTAGGGGTCTAATCCTCCAGGAAGCGCATAATTCAAGATACTCAATTCACCCGGGTGGTGACAAGATGTATCAAGATTTGAAAAAGAATTATTGGTGGATGGGTTTAAAGAAATCTATAGCCACTTACGTAGCTAAGTGTCTGGTGTGTTCGCAAGTTAAAGCCAAACATCAGAAACCATCAGGACTTCTACAACAGCTTGAGATGCACACTTAGAAATGGCAGAAAAGTTATGCAGACAAGAGGCGAAACCTCTAAAGTTCCAAATAGGCGAAAACCTCTGCTCTTTTCTTTTTATAGGCTTTTAATAGCCAAAAGTCAAGCATTTTTGACAAATGCCTTGACTTTCGGTTAAGACCATTATGGTCTAGCCATTGTTTGAAATGAACATGGCTAAGTGATCATAATTAGGAAGATTTTAATCCCTTAAAAGGGCACCTCCTAAGGATCACGTTTACCAAGTCAATTGACGGGTCAAAGTTTATGTTTTAAAAAAGTCAAACGGGTCAGAGTTTATAAACATTATAATCTGAGTTTATACATGTTATAAATATGTTTTTGACACTTAAACAAGTTGATAATAATTATTAGAACATGTGGTAACAAGTTCGGCTCGTCAATTCCAGTCCTAGGGTCGGTTCGCAACCAAAAGTCGCAAAGTTTGACTTCTGCTTTGACTTTCGATTCTAACCCGATTTAGATTAGTTTGCTATTGACTTATAGTTGCATTATGATCGTAATACAATGTAGCATAACCCTATGAGGTTATATATTACATGATCATAATTATAATCTAAGTTTATGCACTAGTTTGGCTAAATGTCAATCTTCGACTAAAATGCCCTTTTTACGTAAAACAAGGTACTAATCAACTCGTAAATTACATTTTTAAAGGACCAAAATACCCTTTGTGCATAGTTTGGTCCTACACCATAAATCACACTTATGTGTGCTATCTTACTGATAATATAGTCCAAATTAAGTATTTTTCCAAAGTGTTTATGATCATAACATCAGAATATATGCAAGTTCCTTTTATACGACATATAATGGTCAAAACGCCTTACAAGGCGTAGTTTCGTTTTAAAACCTCAACAGGCATATAAGTTGATATCCCACTGATGTTACAATTTATTTAAAGTATAATGACATATACAACTTGTTCATGACTCGGTTACCCGATATCGCTTATATGCGTACGGTTAAGTATATGTAACTAGTTTACAAAAATTATCATTTTATTCTCAAATTTCAGAATGTTAATTGTTTACCCATGACATACAAGTCTTAAGTACTTGTTGGGTTTAAACTACATTCTATCCGGTCATCGCATAACTTAGCGTATTGTATCGTTTTAATCCTTTAAGCTAGTCGGTCTAAGTCTATGACTTAAATAGGACCGTTAGCATTCTAATTGTTAGCTTATGCCATTATTCCAGGCTAAAGCCTTCCAGTAAATGCTATCTACACTTATCTAATTGATTAAATGGCTGAGTTAATATAACCTTGCATTTAAATTAAGTGCTAGCTCAGGTAAATATTCTTGACTTATTTCTCCTATACGGGCTTGGATTACGGTAAATTATTACCGCTTGGTCGGAAACGGGATCAATCAAATGCCGGATTGTGGCTAGTAAATCCGCATATTCCGTTTTGATCAGTTTTGTTTGATAACTTAAACATTGGGGGTTAACGACCGTGTCCGGGATATCCTTGGCTCATTTAAGTTACTAATGGCCACGTTAAAGCACGGGGTGTAGGCATACACCCGAGCCCCATATGTATTGACAAACATGTGAATCTATTAATAAGGTTACAAGTATAACTTTCCCAAGTTATAAAAGATTTTTTGTGCCCTGTGCACTTAAATCAGTTAATTGTATTTAACCAGCGAAAGCTGACGTATTTTCAAATGACTAAGTTGCAGGTACAATACGAAATAGGCTGGAAGCTGCTTTGTATTGATATAAGAGGATTTTGCAAATCCTTAGATCTGTCTAAAGTCTAATGTTCATCTTTTGAATATTTTACAATACACCTGTCGATCTTTCATTACAATCCGTTTGTATATTATTTTCGAATTTTGGACATTTTGGTTTGTAATAACTATTTTAACTCCAAGACTTCCACTGTGCTGTGTTAATTGACTATGATGATATTAACTTACGTCACGATATTCCCCACTCAAGCCTACTGGTGTTTGGTTGGAAATCTGGGGTGTGACAGGTTGGTATTAGAGCCAACGTTTGAGAGAATTAGAAACTAGCCTTTTGTGTAATCTCAAACTTACACAATAGCACATTCCTTAGACTTCCGAGTTAAGGCTTTGACCTAGATTACTCATTTCATTATTAAGTTATTATTATTGTTTTGACTTGATTTTCAAAATGCTGCCAAGATTCAGAGGACAAAGTGGAAGAGGAAAAGGTCCAATGAGAGGAGGACCATCAGGGCGCATCCCTTCACAACCTCATAACTCGAATTCTTATCAAGATTTGGGAGATTCATCTCCTTGGAAACCAGCAAGACACTCTGTCTCTCATAAATACTCGCCCCCACATTCCCAAAATTCTTACCACTCCTCTCATTCACACCACTCTCACCATGCCCGTCATTCCCATTCACACTCTTACCATTAAGAATTTAACCCAGATTTTTATTTTAACCACCTTCAGCCGATCAGAATCAGTTGGATCAACCAGATGCTATGGACGAGGACTCCGACTCGGAGATGCATAATGCACTTTACCCGTCTCCTTTCCCACCTGCTTATCCACCTACTGGATACCCAAGTTATGGGTACCAGTATACTATTGTGCCTCAACCACAACCACAACCACAACCACAACCTCCGCCACCTCTTGAGGCCATTAATGAGGCCTTAGAGCGGATGAAGGAAATGCAACAACAGGCTGAGAAAACGGAGAAGAAGACAAATAAGTTCTTCGAGAAACTTTCCAAATTAGTCAAAGGAAAGAAGGATGAGTGAAGGTGCTTCTATTTTATGTTTTGTAATATTTCTCTTAGTCCCTACGTGGGTATTACTATTTCTTTACTCCCTACAAGGACAATCAGTTTAATTTAATTCAAGTATCATAATTTTCTATTGTTATTTAATGAAATATTTGGAATTATATATATATGTGTGTGTGTGTGTGTGGATAGTTACATCCTCTTCAAGTGATCGTCTCGATTTTAACTCGAAATTTATGATCCGCTATATAGTTCCAAAACATCTTCTTAATGGTTTTGATTAGCCAAATGGCAAAGTCCATATTAATTGGCCAATTATAAAAGATAGTTAAGGATGAATAGCCTTCTATCATGATAGTTAAGAAAGATTATCCCTTCTATCCAGATGTGGTGAACTATGTTTAAGCCTCCAAGTCGTTAAGGTCAAATGCGATCGTGACTATTATTAATCAACCATTAAGATAATTCTGTGTTAACATTCAAGCAATGTTAATACTCCTTGCAGTGTGACTTGAGGAACCACACTAGCCATCAAGGTAATGGACTACGTCCTAACCTTATAGCCTATGTGATCAAATTTGATCTCAGCTAATATCATCAATGCGATGATAATAATTAAAACATCCATTAGTGATGTAGTGCCTACGAGCCATAATTAAACATCCATTAGTGATGTAGTGCCTACGGGCCATAATAACACATCCATTAGTGATGTAGTGCCTACGAGCCATAATTAAACATCCATTAGTGATGTAGTGCCTACGGGCTATAATTAAACATCCATTAGTGATGAAGTGCCTACAGGCTATAATTTAACATCCATTTGTGAAGAAGTGCCTACGGGCTATGATTAAACATCCATTAGTGATGAAATGCCTACGGGCTATGATTTAACATCCATTAGTGATCATTTGCCTACGAGCAATACTATATTGTCAATTAAGACAATGACAGTTGTAACCTTATGGTTCCCTGTCCAAGGTGGTGAGCTATGCTCAAGCCTCATAGTCCATATGATCAATGAGATCATGACTAATATCATCAGTGTGATGATTATCTATCTTGACATCTTAGGAGATGTTAATTGATCTATTATATTATTTTGCCTGCGGGCCATATTATGTTGTCAATTAAGACAATGACAGTTGTAACCTTATGGTTCCCTGTCCAAGGTGGTGAGCTATGCTCAAGCCTCATAATCTATATGATCAATGAGATCATGACTAATATCATCAATACAATGATTACCTATCTTACCATCTTAAGAATGTTAATTGATTTGTTATATTAATTTGCCTACGGGCCATATTATATTGTCAAATATGACCATGATAGTTGTGACTTTATGATCCACTGTCTAATAGTATATGGACTACGTCCAAATTTAGAAAGCCTTTTATGGTCCCTTTGAGACCTAGGCCAAATATAACTAAATATCTTAAAGAACATCCATTAAAATGTTAAGCCTGGCAGTTGTGATTCTATGCACACTGGTTTAAATAGGCAATGAATTTATATATCCAAACTTTACAGCCTATATGGTTATTAATACCATGGCTAATGTAAGTTTAATTTGGTATTTAGTACCAAAACACAAGAGATGGCTAATTCAGATGAGGCACAAAGTAGTCACCGTGATAATAATACTGAAAACACTGAAAACCTAGCCATCAATACCGATGATTTCCAAGATCGCATTAATGCAGCTATTGGAAAGGCCATGGAAAAATTCAAGGAGTCGAGCGCTACTCGCTCCAAACCTTTATCTATTCCACCATCACCAGCTCGAAAGGAGAGCTCTATTCACTCATTGAATGCGAAGAGTGAACCAAAGAAACTAGAGTTCCATGATAGGTCCCGTTCTTCCAAATACGGATGTACCTATAAATACTTTATCTCCTGCAAGCCTCGAGATTTTAATGGAGAAAAGGGGCTATAGAAGCCTTGAAATGGACGAAATGGAAACCATAGTAGATATCAGTGATTGTGTTGATAAGGATGAGGTGAAGTTTGTATCCCAATCATTTAAGGTCGATGCCCTAATATGGTGGAAGGCTATGGTCCAGTCAACAGGTAAGGTACACCTGTATAACTTGGGATGGACCAAGTTTACGACATTGTAAAGGAAACATACTGCCCACCTCATGAGGTGGAGAAGATAGAGTCAGATTTTCTGACTCCAATGAAAAATCTAGACTGTCAGAAGTATGTTACTGAGTTTAATTCCTTATCCAGATTAGTATCTTATCTGATTTCACCTGAACCCAAATGCATTGCGCGTTTCATAATTGGGTTAGCGCCTGAGATAAAAGGCATGGTAAAGGCTACTCAGCCTACTACTTATAGGTCTGCTATTGACATATCTCTCTCTCACCTTAGATTTGGTGAGACAAAAGTCAGTCAAGACTGAGACTGGCGGGAAAAGGAAGAGAGAGGATGGTAACTCCCAAAAATTTAATAAAATGAATAAGGGGAGATTCAAATTCAAAAGGAACCAAGATAGGTCAGGCGAGAAGCCGCCATGTAAGACCTGCAACCACAGGCACTGTGGACAGTGTAATTCTGATCCACAGGCTAAACCATGTGGTATCTGTAAGAAAAGGGGGCATAAGACACTAGAATGTAAGGATCTTAAGGATTCCGTCTGCTACGGCTGTAATGAAAAAGGGCATATTAAGACTAACTGCCCTAAGAATCCTAAGAGTAATAATGCGTAGCCCGAGGAGGCCAAGAAAGAAATTGCACATGCCTTTCAGATGAATACTAGAGAGGCTGTTAATGACAACAACGTCATAAAAGGTACATTCCTCATTAATGACGTATATGCTAGATTTCTCTTTGATTCGGGTGCAGATAAGTCATTTGTAGACCCTAAGTTTAACAAACTATTAAACTTACCAATTAGAACCCTAGCCATAACTTATGAGGTAAAACTTGCTGACGGAACCTTAGAAACAACGTCTTCTATTCTTGATGGATGGTTTATATCCATTAAGAATCATTATGTTCCTATCTCCCTTCTGCCAATGAAATTGGCGGGGTTCGATGTAGTCTTAGGAATGGATTGGTTATCCCATAACCAAGCATGCATTACCTGTGATAAGAAACTCATCGAAGTTGAAACCCCATCTGGTGAAATGCTCACCATTATTGGAGATTCACACTATGGATTGCAAGACAAAATGTCATTGCTTAAGGCATCCAAGTGTCTAGGGAAAGGTTGTGTCATTTACATGGCACAAATAACTATTAACGAGCCAAAGCCAAAGATTGAAAACCTTTCAGTCATCTCGGAATACCCTGATGTTTTCCCTGAAGAATTACCAGGTCTACCTCCAGATAGGCAAGTGGAGTTTAGGATTGACATCCTACCAGGAGCAGCACCTGTTATGAAGGAATTGAGAATACAATCAGATGAACTTTTAGAGAAAGGCCTCATTCAGCCTAGTTCCTCACATTGGGGAGCCCCTATCCTTTTCGTTAAGAAAAAGGATGGTTCAATGCAGATGTGCATTGATTACCGCCAAATAAACAAAATAACGATCAAGAATCGTTATCCTCTGCCCAGGATTGATGACTTGTTCGATCAACTCCAAGGGGCTAGTTACTTCTCTAAGATCGACTTAAGATCAGGATATCATCAACTAAAGGTTAGAAGTGAGGATGTTCTCAAGACTGCCTTCAGAACCCGTTTTGGTCATTAAGAATTCCTGGTGATACCTTTCGGGCTCACAAATGCACCTGCAGCATTCATGGATCTCATGAATAGAGTCTGCAGGCCGTATCTAGATAAGTTTGTCATTGTCTTCATAGATGACATACTTATCTACTCTCGTAATCAAGTTGATCACGAAAAAACATGTTCGATGCATCCTAGAATTGCTGAGACAAGAAAAACTTTATGCTAAGTTTTCTAAGTGAGTTTTGGCTTAGAGAAGTCCAGTTTCTTGGACATGTTGTAAGTGAGCGTGGTATCCAAGTGGATCCCGCCAAGATTGAAGCCATAATGAATTGGGAAGTACAAAAAACTCCATTGGTGATTCGTAGTTTCTTAGGATTGGCTGTTTATTATAGGAGGTTCATTGAGAACTTTTCGAGGATAGCCACTCTTTTAACTACATTGACCCGTAAGAATGTCAAGTTTGACTGGGGTCCAAAACAACAAAAATATTTTGAAATTCTAAAACACAAGTTGAGCAATGCTCCTGTGTTATCTCTACCTGAGGGTATTGAGGATTTTGTCGTTTATTGTGATGCCTCGCACACTGGTATGGGCTGTGTGCTAATGCAAAAAGGCAAAGTAATTGCTTATGCATCACGACAATTAAAGGTGCACAAAAGGAATTACACCACCCATGATTTGGAATTGGGTGTTGTTGTATTTGCACTTAAGCTATGGATACATTACTTATATGGCACAAAGTGTATTATATACACTGACCAGAAGAGTCTTCAACATCTGTTCAATCAAAAGGATTCGAACATGCGTCAACGCCACTGGATGGAAACACTTAATGATTATGATTGCGAAATTCGCTATCATCCCGGCAAGGCAAATGTCGTTGCTGACACCTTGAGTCGTAAAGAAAGAGTTCAGCCTATTAGGATTAACGCCAAGAGCAT
This sequence comes from Scalesia atractyloides, assembly GCA_947069175.1. NCBI lineage: Eukaryota > Viridiplantae > Streptophyta > Magnoliopsida > Asterales > Asteraceae > Scalesia > Scalesia atractyloides. The sequence goes on from CAMTDV010000116.1 coordinate 38,741,385, forward strand.
TGAGCTCAGAAATAGTTTGAATGAGAAGCTACTAGATACACAAAAGCAAGCCCTATTTAGAGGCTAATATTCCTAATGAAGGATTAGGCGGAACTGTTGATCAGTTAATGCCTAGAAAAGATGGAATCCTTAGATTTAATGGCAGAATCTGGGTTCAAATCTTTGGAGGACTTAGGGGTCTAATCCTCCAGGAAGCGCATAATTCAAGATACTCAATTCACCCGGGTGGTGACAAGATGTATCAAGATTTGAAAAAGAATTATTGGTGGATGGGTTTAAAGAAATCTATAGCCACTTACGTAGCTAAGTGTCTGGTGTGTTCGCAAGTTAAAGCCAAACATCAGAAACCATCAGGACTTCTACAACAGCTTGAGATGCACACTTAGAAATGGCAGAAAAGTTATGCAGACAAGAGGCGAAAACCTCTTAAGTTCCAAATAGGGGACAAAGTATTATTGAAGGTATCACCCTGGAAAGGTGTGATGCGCTTCAGAAAGAAGGGAAAATAAAGCCTGAGATACATTAGACCATTCGAGGTAATCGAATGTGTCGGTTCTATAGCTTATAAGCTTAAGATGCCTAAGGAGCTCAGTGGAATCCATGATGTATTCCACATATCTAATTTAAAGAAATGTCTAGCCGATGAGTCGCTAGCAATGTCACATCAAGATGTGCAAATTGATAAAAACCAGAGGTTCATTGAGAAACAAATTTCGATTAAGGATCAACAAGTTAAAAAGCTCCAAAGAAAGCTTATACCTATTGTAAAGGTTGAGTGGGATGCCTGGCATCCTTCAAGGCCCCGAGTATACATGGGAGATTGACTCCACAATGCGACATAGGTTAGTGCGGCGAAGGATTTTTTTCCCTACTTTGGACGATCAAGGCCCAAGGATGTAACACCTCGAAAATTTTGTGTCCGATAATATACCGACATGTGTACATGCCCTTGGATAATACCTCAAGAGTTAGCCATTCAACTAACCTAAAACTTGTCCAAAATTCATAAACTAAACCGTAAGCTACGGTCCAGGCCTGCTGAATCAACTTTGTACTGACCGTAAGCTACGGTCTGGTGACCGTAGCCTACAGCGAGGCTCAGAAGCCTCTATTTTTCATCATTTAAACTCTCAGCAAATGACCCGGATGCCCCTAGACTTCATTATTTCCATATTTCTTACTTAATCAAGTCACCTCTTGACCCGAACGTCTCTCCTGAGACGATATCTTTTGATTTACCAACCTTGAGTGTTTCACATTTTTACCAAACATTTAACTTTACTAAATTAGGTAATTTAACCCATAAAACCATAAGAATTCGTAGTTATCGTATTCTAAGCTAGTAACTAAGTATAAATCATAAAAGCACCTAGTGTGACACTCGTTAACATTCGGTTATTCACACTTTTCTTGAACACATCACGTATTAATGAAAAGAACTAAATTGTGTCATTATGTCATTGAATATAAGTCAAGGGACAATTCATGACAATTCATAAACTATTTTTGAGGGGCTAAATGTGCCAAAACCTCAAATTTCTGTCAAGATGCCGCCTCTCCTACAAATTACCACACTCTTGCAGCTCTTGACACCTTTCTAGACACTTGTGATGATCCTACAACACCTCTAACACATGGCATCATCCTCACACCACCCTATTGCACTATAAATAGCCCACTTAGTTCACTCTATTCCTTGCCCATTTCCTTTTCTCCTCTCTATCTCACTCTTGGAAGTTTCGGGTCATTTAGGAGCTTCCCTTTGAGTTCTAAAGTTTCTCTTGGATCACTTGTAAGTGTTCCATCTCTGCTCTTTTCTTTTTATAGGCTTTTAATAGCCAAAAGTCAAGCATTTTTGACAAATGCCTTGACTTTCGGTTAAGACCATTATGGTCTAGCCATTGTTCGAAATGAACATGGCTAAGTGATCATAATTAGGAAGATTTTAATCCCTTAAAAGGGCACCTCCTAAGGATCACGTTTACCAAGTCAATTGACGGGTCAAAGTTTATGTTTTAAAAAAGTCAAACGGTTCAGAGTTTATAAACGTTATAATCTAAGTTTATACATGTTATAAATATGTTTTTGACACTTAAACAAGTTGGTGATAATTATTAGAACATTGGGAACATGTTCGGCTCGTCAATTCCTGTCCTAGGGTCTGTTCGCAACCGAAAGTCGCAAAGTTTGGTCCTACACCATAAATCACACTTATGTGTCCTTTCTTACTGATAATATAGTCCAAATTAAGTTTTTTCCAAAGTGTTTATGATCATAACATCAGAATATATGCAAGTTCCTTTTATACGACATATAATGGTCAAAACGCCTTACAAGGCGTAGTTTCGTTTTAAAACCTCAACGAGCATATAAGTTGATATCCTACTGATATTACTACTTATTTAAAGTATAATGACATATAAAACTTGTTCATGACTCATCCGGTTACCCGATATCGCTTATATGCGTACGGTTAAGTATATGTAACTAGTTTACGAAAATTAACCAAAACGGGTTTAACCTTATCATTTTAGTCTTAAATTCTAGAATGTTAATTGTTTACCCATGACATACAAGTCTTAAGTAATTGTTGGGTTTAAACTACATTATATCCTGTCATCACTTAATTTAGCGTATTGTACCGTTTTGATCCTTTAAGCTAGTCGGTCTAAGTCTATGACTTAAATAGGACCGTTAGCATTCTAATTGGTTAGCTTATGCCATTATTCCAGACTAAAGCCTTCTAGTAAATGCTATCTGCACTTATCTAATTGATTAAACGGTTGAGTTAATATAACCTTGCATTTAAATCAAGTGCTAGCTCAGGTGAATACTCTTGATTTATTTCCCCTGTACGGGCTTGGGTTACGGTAAATTATTACTGCTTGGTTAACGACCGTGTCCTGGATATCCTCGGCTCATTTAAATTACTAATGGCCATGACAAAAGCACGGGGTGTAGGCATACACTCGACATATGCGAATGCTAAAATATTTTTACCCACAAGTTGGGGATAACTCCTTCGTGGGTTCATAAGTGGTGTGTCAGTTAGTCATGCCTCGGTCTCTGTACTGGGCCCCATATGTATTGACAAACATGTGAATCTGTTAACAAGGTTATAAGTATAACTTTCCCAAGTTATAAAAGATTTTTCGTGCCATGTGCACTTAAATCAATTTTCGAAATGTTTGCAAAACAAGTCAGTTAATTGTATTTACCAATGAAAGCTGACGTATTTTCAAAAGACTAAGTTGCAGGTACAATACGAAATAGGCTGGAAGCTGCTTGGTATTGTTATAAGAGGATCTTGCAAATCCTTAAATCTGCCTAAAGTCTGATGTTCATCTTTTGAATATTTTACGATCCGCATGTGGATCTTTCATTACAAGTCGTCTGTATATTATTTTTGAATTTTGGACATTTTGGTTTGTAATAAGTATTTTAACTCCAAGACTTCCGCTATGCTGTGTTAATTGACTATGATGATATCAACTTACGTCACGATATTCCCCACTCGGGCCCACCGGTATTTGGTTGGAAATCCGAGGTGTGACAATGGAGTATGGAATACATACTATAAGGACGACGGTTACCGCTTGGTTTTCCCATCCTCAACAGATTGTTGTTCCGTATAGACATACGAACAGCACATGTAAAACATTTTTCTCATCCTTCACCTCACATACATCTTACCACCCACTACTCTCCACCCTACTATCTCGATGCACATTCTCAGTCTCCACCACAATCACCCCCATCAGTACCTCTACACCCTCCATTAAACAGTGCACCTCCATCGTTTAAGGAGCACATTCGTATCCTTGAGACCCACTCTATTGCTGCCACTAGGCACATTTTCGATCTCGAGGAGGAGGTCACATACCTTCACGGTCTAATTTCTATTTCTTTACTTTCACATCCCACACCATGCTAGTTATGTTCAATTACCATCTTTTGGGAAGTATACTCATTTTTGTGGAAGACTATAGACTATTGAAGACTTGGAGACTTGAAAATCAAGCAAGAAACAATGTGAAGAAAAGACCTCACCTTATTTTGTATATTACTATATGACTTGTATCGACCGGAGTGATATAACTCTGAGATTGTTTTTTTTTTACAAATATAATTATAACAAGTTAACATGGAATATATAAAAGTTAGTATTTTCTTATTAACACATTGTTGTTTGCATAAGTATCATTATGATTTAGCTTACCCTTATGCTTGTAGTGCGTGACGAAATGTTGTTATTTTCGTTCATAAATGACAATATTTATTTTTAAATATATGTCTACCTCTTCAATATCTTTTATATATACGAAGATCATGGCATCAAAACAAAGGAACACACGCCAACCTCAACAAACCCCACTACCTGCATCTTAAGCCGAACTAGAGGCTCTACTGAACTAGCGATTCGCTAAAACAGTCGCGCAACATGAAGCTAACCCTACGGAGCACGATGACGAAGCTAGGGTCCAAACCCCACCGAGAGCTCTTAATCCTGCAAATGGATGTACATACAAGAAATTTCTAGATTGCAAGCCACCAAATTATGATTGCATTGGTGGTGCTGTGGCTTTAATACAATGGACTGAAATGATGGACTTAGTGATCCGTATGAACAATTGTTCTCTTGATCAGAGGGTTATGTATGTTATGGGGTTGTTTGTTATGAGGCACTTTCATGGTGGAATTTGCAAGTGCAAACATTAGGAGATGCAGCAGTTTATACTCTTTCATGGGAGAGATTGAGAGAAATGAGGGAAGCAAAGTATTGTTCAAGAGCGGAACTACAAAGACTAGAGACGGGGTTTTGGAGATTGACAATGCTCAGAGCCGATATATACGGCTATACTCAGCATTTTCATGATCTCTTATGGGTCGTCCTATACTTGGTGACACCCGAGTTCAAAATATTTGAACGTTACATTTGGGGTTTAGCCCCTAAGATCAGGAGTATGGTCACATCATCACATCCGGCTACGATCATGGAAGTCGAGACTTTTGTTGTGAACCTTACTGAAGTGGTAGTAAGAATGAATAAGTTGATGAGGAAAGGTGTTGAGAACATGAAAGAGACGCATGTGGTGTCTTCTTCAAATGACAACAAGCGAAAGTTTCGCGTTTAAAAAAAGAGTCTAGATCGAATAACAAACATTAGAAAAACCCCGCGACTAAAAAAACCCAAGGTATACGTTACCACAATTGACACATGTGGTAAGAAATATAATGGAAAACTACCAAAGTATGATAAGTATAACTATCACCACCATGACGCTTGCCGAAATCATGAAGTGTGACAAGTGTGGTAAGATGGGTCACCGAATGGAAAATTGTTGGGGAAAATGGAGATAGCAATGGGCAAGGATCAGTGTTGTTATGAATGTGAAGATACGACCCACTTTAGTAAGGACTTTCCTAAAGAAAATCAAGGTCATGGCCGAGCCTTTGTGATAGCAGCCCGAGATGCACCAAGACCCTAATGTGGTCATTGGTACGTTTCCTATCAACAATCACTTATCATTTGTTTTATGTGATACTGGCGCGGACTATAGTTTTATATCTTTAGAGTTCAAAGATATACTCAGATTAAATTCTGAAAAATTAGATATTCCTTTCACTATCAAATTAGCGAATGGGAAATAATCAAATCTGAAGAAATTACTAGAGGCTGCTCGTTAGAGCTTGGCAAACAAAAATTAAACATCGACCTCTTACATGTTCAATTAGGTAGTTTCAATATCGTAGTTGGTATGGATTGGTTATCCAATAACCGAGCCAAAGTCGTGTGTTGCGACAAGAGCGTTCGTATTCCTCTTCCTAATAATGAAACGCTTCTTGTTCATGGCGAGAAGAACGAAAAGCCATTACGAGTTATCACTTATATGAAAGCTCAGAAGTGCCTACGGAAAGGATGTATAGCATTCTTAGCACACATAGTTAACAAGAAAGCCAAGGAGCTGAAACTTGAGGAGATATCTGTTGTAAAGGAGTTCCCCGAAGTTTTTCTAGAAGACTTTCCAGGAGTACCACGACAACGACAAGTCGAATTCCATAAGACATCGTTCCAGGAGCAGCACCTGTGGTGAAATCTCCTTACCGACTAGCTCCATCAAAAATGCAAGAGCTATCCACCCACAACTTCAAGAGTTATTGGACAAAGGTTTTATCAGACCAAGTTTCTCACCTTGGGAAGCTCCAGTTTTATTCATAAAGACAAAGGATGGGAGTTTCAGGATGTGCATAGACTATCGAGAATTAAACAAGCTCACTATCAAGAATCAGTATCCATTACCAAGGATCGATGACTTGTTTGATCAACTTCAAAAATCGAGTTCCTATTCAAAGATTCACTTAAGGTCAGGATACTATTAGCTTAGAGTTCAAGAAGAAAGTATACCGAAGATGGCATTCCAAACTCGCTACGATCATTACGAATTTCTTGTTATGCCTTTTGGCTTAACAAATGCACCATGCAGTGTTCATGGACTTAATGAACCATGTGTACAAGCCGTACCTTGATAAATTCATGATAGTGTTATAGATGACATATTGATATATTCACGAAATAAGGATGAACATGAACATCATCTTAGAACTATTCTTGAATTATTAAAGAAGGAGAGAGTGTATGCAAAATTCTCTAAATGTGAATTCTGGCTTCGTGAAGTTCAATTTCTCGGACATCTAGTCAATGAGAAAGGCATACATGCCAATCCTTCAAAAATAGAAGCCATTAAGAATTGGAACGCACCAAAGACACCAACCAAAGTATGCCAATTTTTGGGATTAGCGGGTTATTATCGGAGATTCATTGAGAACTTTTCAAAGGTTGCTCAACGACTAACTTCCCTCAAACAAAAAAGTAAGAAATTTGATTGGGGAGAAAAACAAGAAGCAGCTTTCGAACTGCTTAAAGACAAACGTTGTGATGTGCCAATTTTATCACTTTCGGACAGCACGGATAATTTTGTAGTTTAGCGATGCATCACATCAAGGGTTAGGATGCCTATTAATGCAATGATAGAAAGTTATTGCATATGCATTAAGCCAATTAAAAGTTCACGAGAAGAACTATACCACACAAGATCTAGAGTTAGGTGCGGTGGTATTTGCATTAAAAAATTTGCGTCATTACCTTTACGGTACCAAGTGCACAACTTTTACTGATCACAAGAGTCTTCAATATATATTTAACCAAAAAGAGTTGAATATGCGCGAAAGGCGTTGGCTTGAATTGTTGAATGACTATGATTGTGAGATCAAATATCATCCCAGCAAGGCTAACGTTGTCGTGGATTCCTTGAGCCGAAAAGAACGAGTTAAGACCCTACATGTACTATCATTAGGACTCACAATTCATAATAATCTCACTTCTCGAATTCATGACGCTCATCAAGAAGCACTAAAGGAAGGAAACTTCAAAGCAGAAATGCTTAGAGAATTTGGGTTCCTTTTTTTGGCGGTCTTCGAGACCTAATTCTAGATGAAGCTCATAAATCTAAATACTAATACATCCTAGAGCGAATAAAATGTATTATGATCTTAAAGAATATTATTGGTGGCCTAACATCAAAGGCGATATTGTAACTTATGTTGGAAAATGTCTAACATGTGCTAAAATTAAGGCCGAATACCAAAAACCTTCAAGATTGTTACAACAACCTTAAATTCCCACTTGGAAATGGGAACAGATTTCTATGAATTTCATAATAAAATTACCCCGGACCTCTCATTGTCACGACATGATATGGGTAATTGTTGATTGATTAACCAAGTCAGCTCACTTCTTGCCAATACGCGAGAAAGATAAAACTGAGAAGTTAGTTGTACTCTCTATCTCAAGGAGATTGTGGCAAGACATGGAGTGCCTGTGTTGATAATGTCTGACCGAGATGGTCGTTTGGTGTCAAGAATTTGGAAATCTTTCAAAAGGCTTTGGATCCCGTTTAGATCTAAGCATAGCCTTTCATCCTCAAACTGACGGCCAAAGTGAACGCACAATTTAAACCTTAGAAGACATGCTTCGTGCTTCTGTGATGGATTTAGGCAGAAATTGGGATACTCACTTACCATTAGTGGATTTCTCATACAATAACAGTTATCACACAAGCATTCAAGTTACCCTATTTGAAGCATTATATGGACGTAAGTGTCGATCTTCGCTATGCTGGGCGGAAATGGGTGATAAACAAATGATAGGTCCAGAGTTAGTCCAAGAGACTACTGATAAAATACTTCAAATTTGAGACCGTATTAAGGCGGCTTGGGATAGATAGAAAAGCTATGCAGATAAACGCCGCAGATCGTTATCTTTCGAGGATGGAGACAAAGTATTGTTAAAAGTCTCGCCTTGGAAAGGTGTAGCTAGATTTGGGAAGTAAGGAAAGTTTAGCCCCAGATACATAGGACCTTATGAGATTTTCGAAAAGATTGGAACTGTCCATTACAAATTAAGATTTCCAGAAACACTTAGTAGCGTCCATGACACTTTTCACGTGTCAAATCTTAAAAAGTGTCTTTCTGACGAATCACTTATTTTTCCCACGGATGAAATCCGTATAGACGACAAACTCTATTTCATTGAAGAACCTGTTGAGGTTTTGGATTTGAAAGTTCAGAAAACGAGGAGAAGTCGTATCAAACTAGTCAAGGTCCATTGGAACTCAAAGCGCGGACCCGAGTTCACTTGGAACGAGAAGACAAAATGAAAAGATAATACCCTCACCTGTTTAAGAAAGTCCCAACAACGGATAACGCAACTTAAATTTCAGGACGAAATTTTCTTTAACATGGAGACAATGTGACAATCGGAAAATACCGGTAATTCTGTACAACATAAACAATTATTATATGATTTATTTTCGCATATTTGACTTGATTTTATTAAGTCTCAAAAGTCTAGGAATAAACAATATTATAGCTTAGTATGATAACAAATCCGCTACAATTAGAAACAATAAAAACTATGTCCTAGACAGGCGGCAGAAATGCGAACGTACTATTCATGTCAAGACTAGTCGCGGTACAGCCCGACATGGCAAAAATGAGACATAAAAGTATGTCTGCAACAAATATTACGTAGAAACATTAGTTAGAAACAACTCAAATAATACTTTCAAGAAAAATTATATAAACACTAAATTGTCTTGTCCACATACAAATTCTACAGAAATGTACAACACTCCGCAGAACAAAACAGCAAATGTATGAAATCTAAAATAAATATTATTTATCATAAACAATATATAGGGTATTAAAAACAACACAAATCCTTATATAACCTATATTGTTTAAAGCTACACAAGTCGTTTGGTATTTACCCGATAACAAAGCCGATACAAAAACTATAATCAAAATAGCAAAATTACTAGTCTAGCGAATTATTTAACAAATTTTGGACATCAAAAATATCCCGAAGAAAGATATACACACATTTCCGTAAAAAGAATATAATTTACCGGTAATTGACCCGATAACGGAACATAAGCCGAATTCGTCACTCGAACAAGAAAACGACTAATCTAGCAAATAGTTAACATGTTTTGACATACCAAATCATGTGTCATTTCATTATTTATATATTCGTATCACAAAACACCATACCCGAAACATCCAAATTTTTATAAAAGTTATAAAATATAACAAAGTCTATAAAAGAAATAAACAAACCAAACACCCCCCCCCCCCTACATCGGTCATGGTGGGTCCCCACACCCACTCATCCTTTATTTTGATGTGTTGTAAGTATTATAGATGTGCTAAATGGATGATGAAGTGTGAGAAGCTTAACCATACTAACACCCCATCTTCACATCCATTCCAATTAAACAACCAACAACTACATCATCTTCTTCTCTCCTCTCTCAAAAATCGGTCAAGCCAAACACCATCATCTTCATCTTTTTAAAATCCAAACACTAGAAATTCATATATACATGGAGGTTCAAAGATGATTCTAGGCATTTGCAAGACTTGGAAGCACTCTTGAAGCATTTTCTCAAGCTTGGAAGCTCTTGGATCTTCATCTTTTCATCATCTTTTCTACTTGTTCATCTCTAGCCAAGTACTAGAAGTGCGCTTCAATCTTGTACTTACATTTCTCATTTTATGTTTAAACACAAATATACAAGTAATCATCTTGAAGCTTATCTAAAAATCAGATGAAACACTAACAAAAACTGAACAAACTGATATGATTATATGTATTTTTTATGATTCTTGATAATCTATGAAGTTTTGTTTATGTAGTAAACTTGATCTTGCAAAATCATGTTTAAATATAAGATCTAAACACATGCATGTTTAGATCTAGCAAGATCCATTAATATAAAAATTATGAACTTCTAATCTTGTTAAAAATATGTATGTTTATAAACATGTAATACATAGTTTAACATAAAAATCATGTCATAAAAATGAATTCTTCAAAAATATGTAAACCAAATTTACATAAGATTTTGTATATAACAAAAAAGGTTACATGAACATGTAAGTAAAAGTAAAGATGAAACATACATCCAAACATGATTTTTTAACTAGACAAGATTACATACAAGTTCATAATGCTTCATATTAAGATTTTTAGTTTATATTGTTATTATTGGAAGATTGTTGATTTGAAAAACCATATAAAATCATGTTTATAAAATATGGGAAAAGTCCATAGTTTAGGGGAAACTATGGCAAATTTTTTGTAAAATTTAATCATGGTTAAAGTATGTTTAAACTAAAGATTATTTGATTAAAAATAATTAGAAATTTTAATCATGATATATATATATATATGTAAATTACCAAAAATTATGTATATGTAATTGTATGTATTTATTTGAATGTATTTAGAAGAGTTAGGAAATACATACTAATTTAAATACTTACAAAATACAAACATAAATATACTTGAAATTTGACAAGTATAACATATATTGTCCAAGCTTGGACAAAACAAATAAATCGTACAAATCGCACAATTCGGACAAATCGGACAAAATATATGAAATGGACGAAACGAACGACGCGGACGAAACAAACAGCGCGAATGAAACGGACGACACAAATGAAACTGTCAAAATGAACATACGAACCGTCACACGAAATACATATATATTTACTAAAGTTTATTTATTTACTAGAATTTATTAAAAAATAGGTTATATAAAGTATTTAGTAATTTTTATAAAAACTAATTTAATATAAAAAATACAAGTAATCTTTAAACATGGACCAAGCCCATTTACATAAACATTAGGCTAAGCCCACTTTTATAAACTCAATTGGGCTAGGTGCACTTTTATAAATTAAATTGGACTAAGCCCACTTTTATAAACTTAATTGGACTATGCTCACTTTTATAACTTGGGCTAGGTCCACTTTTATAACTTAAATTGGCTTCTTTTATAAACCAATTGGGCTAGGCCCACTTTTATAAACCAATTGGGCTAGGCCAATTCCTATATAATTCATTTGGCTAGACTTACTTATATAATTAAATGTGCTAGGCCTATACATATAAATTCAATTGGACTAGGCCCATACATACAAAATATATGAATTGGGCTTTTACACTAAACTTATGGGCTAGGCCCATTAAAACAAAAGGATATAAAAAGTATATATATGAAATATATATATATATATATATAAACAAAGAAAAACAAACAAATACAAGTCTAGTTACTAATTCAATATGAAAGACTTGTACGAAAACAAACACAAACCTAAGTGTCTAACGATAATAGAACACTTGTAGGTTGAGACACGAACGCAGAATCAAACATCGCCTCGAGATTTGCACAAGACGTAAATATGTGAGTTCATGTTTCCCCCTTTCGTTAAACGTGTTTACAGTTTTAACTTACGGGGAAGATACATGTTACAATGGTATGGTTAAGCTAGTCAATGAAACAAACATAAGATCATGTGCGAATAGGATAGTATCAAGGGGCCATTAATGAATATCCAAGTACCGAGGACAAAGTGATAGATCTATTGGGTTTTGGCGAGCCCCACTCTTATCAGCACAATAGAGTTCGTTAGAGTGCATTTGAGTCCAAAACGAGTGTCACTGACACAAATTTATCATCTAGGTTTGGTTGCCTCCTATGTCGGCACACATATTAGCGTCCTTGCAAAATACTAATGATCAACGATTTCATTTGGCTTTACATACCAATTTTTCATTACCATACTTCAAATGTTTTAAAGATTCATTTGATTCAAAACTAAACACATGAATTCACCAACCTTGTTGACGTTTTTAAACTTAACATGTATTTCAGGTAACTAGTGGACAATATTGGAAAAACGAGTCTGTGATGTTAAGAAGTCAAGCATAAGATGTCATCCACTTTTGGTAGACTTTGGTTCACATGTCACGCCCTCTTACGAAACATGGAATGCAAAGTCTCGGTTGTTTTCAGAAATATGTTTTGTAAACTTGTGTTTTAAATTTCAAACAATGTAATTGAAATTGTAGTTATCTTTCTTTTCAAACAAACATGTGTGGATATAATTATGTTTAATTAAATCGTATAGATGAATATCTTACTATCTTTTATATTAGTTGTTTACTTGATTGAATGCAATGATTACCGCTCTGATCATACCTCGCGCTTCCGCTAACCGGGTGTGACACAGTGGTGGTTCGTCGGTTACTCAGCCGTGATTCATCAGTGGTGGAAATTGATCGAAGGGAATAACCATACAGTTGGGAATGGAGGATCAGACTTGAGCATATGAGACGATCCATCTAGGTTGGGAGGGAAAATACAGACCGGGTGGGTGATGGGGGAGATGAAATGATGAATGTAACTTGTGAAATTGAGAATGCGTGGGAAATCCAAAATTTTTGGGGGCATAGATCCGTGTTTAGGATTTCATCTGGAAAACTAAAATAATAGTAAGTATAATAATTACTTTAATTTTGTACATCCATAAGGAAATTATCTAAATCTTTATGTAAAACAAAATACTTTTTACCACTTTTTATAATAAATAAAAAACTATCCATATAAAATTGTAAAACTTATATTTTTTAAATGAAAATTTAAATGGTTTACTTAGGCCATGTGTAGTGGTAGAGCTCCATGAAATCTCATAGTGAGAGTTATGTGATAAATGATGAAATTCGTAAGAAAGTGGGGTCATTAACTTGAGTGTTTAGTGGTGGTTATATATATATGGGGTTATACCATTTATCTATGTATATATATATGTGTGTGTGTGAGAGAGAGAGAGGGGGGGAAACAGATGTGTAGTGTTGTCATCATAGCAGGCTTCTATAATCTCAAGCCATAGCGTCTCGGGTCGGTGTTCTAGATGCTATGCGGGGTTTTGGGTGGGTATAGCATCGGAAAACACTCGACTACGATGTTCTTATTAATAATGGATAGAATATCCATTACAAAAATTGTAAAACTTATTTTTAAATGAGGATATAAAAATTTTAATAAGTACTTTGATTTAGTATGTTATTTATAAATGATAGAAAATTGTGTATACTTTATTCTGATGTGCATGTTTAACTATTAATTAGAACACATAGACCACCATTGACAAAGTTTAACTATTAATTAGAGTAAACAGCACGCAAGCCTTAATTGGTCACATTAAATTTTAAAATGTGAGAGTGGATTGTCTTGTGTCATATTAGATATAGCGGATACTAATATATCATATATCTCTTAATGAGTTATATTGGGTCTTAATTATCTCGATGGTTTTATTATGTTATATCACGACTTAAAAGAGTCAAGCTGGGTTGTATCAAACCATGGTGGAAAATAATAGATAGCATGTCTTAATGACTCATATTGGGTTTCAATAGTCATGATGACTTTTAATGGATCATGTTGACATTATTATGTGAGACCGAGTCTTAAAAGGTTATATTGAGTCATGTTATATCATACTTGTCAATAAAAAGATAATATATGTCTTAATATGTAACGCCCCACTTGCGGTATGCGCATATAATGTATATATGTGTGGGCCATCGGTGGACAAAAGTGAAAGTGCCCTAATTTTAACGTTATTTTACTAATTTTGTAAAAAATAACGTTAAAAGCGGGGGACGGTTAATCATGCATCATGTGGTGGTGTTGATAGCTGAAAGACAAAAGGGTAGATGCACTAATCGGTCTTTATCCCGATTGTTGAGTGTTTTGTGCCTTATGTCCTAGGCTTGATACAAAACTACAATCGAGTCGGGGGTCTCACTGTAAGCAGCCTCTCTATTCCTACGGAATAGAGGTAAGGCTGTCTACATCTTACCCTCCTCAGACCCTATCTTAGCTTTGCTATTGGTGGGATTTACTGAATATGATGATAATGATGTCTTAAAATGTAATACTGGACCTTAATAATTATGATGGGCTTTACTATGTAATTCAGGTAATATAGGGTTTATAGTGGGTTATATGATATTATACCATAATGGATAATAATAGTGTCACACCCCTTGTAATCCCTTTCGCATCAGACTGGGGCGTGATCTGAATGGTATCCTCAATGCACAGCGGAAGCAGACGTGATGGCTAAGGTTTCTAGTAAATAAACGCCAGCTAACTACTCGAATCCCCATGGGTTCCACTATTCCAACCGTACCATACTTGTGATCATAACCTGAGAAAGAACATGCGAAAAATCAACATAAAGTTGGCGAGTTCATAGTTTGTTTGTTTTTTGTTTCAAATGAGTCATAAAACATTTGAAAGTCTTGCATTCGAAAAACCGGTTTGTAGGATCATAGTATCCCAAAGCATTTGAAATGTGATGACTGTATAACAGTATTGAAATGTTTTCCATGTTGTTTGCAAATCCATGCATATAAATGTTATGTTTATAAATCGGTGATAAAATGTTTTCAATCATATCAGTAAATAAACCGGTATTGAAATGTTTTCTGTTATCTTTGTAAACCGGTGTTGAAATCAAAGTATGTAGTTTTCCTATGGAATCTAAGGATCAATCAGTGTGTAGCTAATACACTGTCCTATGTGCCATAAGTAAGTAACCAAACCGAGTCTTCTTTGCCATTTTGGGATCACAAAAGCACTCCTAACTGGTTAACTTACCAGGAGTGGAGCGTGTCTCAAACTCGATAGATCTATACCTTTTGCACCTTAGTCATTACGTCATTAATGGTTACGATTGTCATTTTCCTACTTACGCACAGTGATCTGTTATAATCTAATCTCATAACTACATACCAATTGTTATAAACCTGTGTTATTGGGCCTAGCCCATGTTTTCTTGATTTTGGGCCTTGCCGATGTTTTCTTGTCATTGGGCATAGCCCATGTTCTTTTGTCATTGGGCCTAGCCCATGTTCTTTTGTCATTGGGCCTAGCCCATGTTATAAATAAAATTGGGGCCTCGCCCCTAGTTGTGACTATGACAATCCCGTCACTAGTCATAAAACTCATGCATGTTTCGAAAAGCTTTGTATAGCTGTGAAAACCGGTAAGTTTAGCATAAACCTTTCGTAAATCATTTGTGTTCATTGAAATCTGTAACATGGTTTAGAAACATATGATTTTCGTTTCATCGAAACATTGTGTGCTTTTGCAAAACTTGCATGTCTTTCCACCCCGAAAACATTTATAAAAATGTAAAACGGTAAAAGTGGGGGTTATGAACTCACCTTGATGTCCTCGTGCAAAGCTAGCTTAATGTGATTTCCATAGTGTTGTCCCCACAACTTGACTCGCTAGCATGCAATCTAGTGTATTCCTAAAATGGAATAACTTGTAAGTTTCTAAGAATGACGTAGCTATACTACGTGATACCGAGCTCTACCGAATCGTTACTCATGCGATTCTATGAAATTGTTATTGTCTTAACTCAGAATAACCAATCTATGGTTTTCTTAGAATTGTCTTAGTTTTCGTGAGATTTGAAATATATGTTTACATTTAAACATAACTGTATTTCATGAAATCATATTTAGACGTCGCGTACATTGACGGTTAATAGTACGACCCTTCGTAGTTTTCGTAAGGTATATTATATATATATTATATATATATATATATATATACTCGAAAATATATCCGTATAGATAATACCTTTTGTATTCACGCGATAGTCTTGCAGTATCGTGTCACATTTCGTTTAGCGTTGGAATCGAATATAACAAATAGCATTTGAAGTTCCCGAATCGTCGACGTTTGAAACAAATATAACTATATTAATTTTATAAAAGTATTCAAAATCTCGACGTTCAAATATGTATAATTATATTTGTGTTATACGATCTCCGAATGTTTGTCGTTTGAAAACCTCCATCGTCGCCGTCGGGGGTGGCGCCGCCGGAGCTCCGCGGAAATGTTTTCTAGAGACAGAGTAGAGAGAATTGTATAGTTAGAGAGAGAAAGTGTAGGTAATAATGAGAGAAAAATGAGGTAAAAGGGTTTATATAGGTGGGTTTTTGTGGGTTTGGGCCCAAGGCTTGAAATGTTTCGGAGGAGGGCAGTGACACCTTCGGTCCCTTCAAATTTAGCATGAACGCAAGACTTGAAATGTTTGTATGAGCACATTTTGGAGGGAGGGTTGTCAACATTCTGGTCTTCTTGTTGGGGAGGGTTGATGGGATTTGCGGCGAGAGCTTGTTGGACTTGAACTACGATGTCAGGAAGCACCGCGGCCATTTGTTTTGCGATTTGGGTGGCCAAGCGTTCGTTTGACCTTCCTGATCTTCTACCCCCACGTTGTTGCCTAGCCGACATACACAGGAATATACATAAGAAGATTTTGAGTTTATGGAGTCTTTTTAGGTGTCATGTGTCTAAAAAAAATAAAAATAACATAAACATCAATAATGCAACTACATCCATAGGATGTCTTGGGTTTGCTCATGTTGGGCCTCAAATGTCCCCCATACCTTCACCTGTATAGTCATGTGAGCCCCCATGACTATTGGCTTGGTAGGATTCACATTGGTATTGGCGGTTTAACACTCGCATCACCTGAATGAAAACCATGAAATATGTTTGCGAGATGTATGGTCGGAGGGTGTCCAGGTGTAGACACAATGACAACTCAAAGTGGGGTTAGCTCACACGACGTTTGGTATAGCATGCTTTGGCCTAATAGGTCCTTCGTACTCTCATCGTTAGTCCCCAGGTAGGCAAACTGGTCCTTCATTTTGGATTTATACGAATGCCAAGCCTAGACAGGACGTTCCGACTACCGGTACTTGTACCCTTCCAGTTACTATATGCCCGTCATGAGAACTCACTTTGATGTGATTTGAAAATACAAAAATCGTTGCAAAAGTCATGGAAATTGTGTGGTGTGTGCTCTCATGGATATGATATGTTATGAGAATATGATTCATGATAGGCATTGTATAATAATATGTACTTATGAACATGCTTGCATAACATTGAATGTAACAATAAACATAAAGCATATAAACATCATGAATTTTGCATGTAACACACAAAAAATTTAAAAATTCTAATCAACTATAGTATAGGCTCTAAGGGTCTAATAACCTATCCTATATCCCTATAGTCATGGCTCTGATACCAATCTGTCACACCCCGACCCGCAGCGGAATAAGAGTCGGGGCATAACTGGGTTATCACCAAAGCTCATGATGTTTACTAATATGTTTCATATTTATTAAATTCAAAATTACATCCTCAATATTCCAAACAAGTTCATACAATTACAAAGAAAAATAACTAACTAAATAATCCAAAGTCTAAACCGGTTTATTCTTCTAAGCCATCCTATATGTTTCTTGCTGCATCTGGATCACATGTATCATGTGTAAAAATGGGGGTTTTTGGGTCAACGAAAGTTGGCGAGTGAACCTTGTTAGAAAACATTTATTATTGATTTCTTGTTATATTTATTATGGAAAAATTGTGCAATAATCATATGTGAGCAAACGTAAATAAACGTACAACAACAATAACAATAACAAACAATAACATACAATAACAATAACAATAACAAACAATAACATACAATAACAAACCACCTTGCATGAATATATGACATGAATGATAATGTAAATGTTGGCAACGTCACGTTCACGCTCATAGGTAATGGGGAACGGTTCCGCTCATAGGTAATGGGGAACAGACGGCTTATGATGAATGTATGTGCGATCAAGGCTCAATCAAACGGAGCCGATCGTATGTTGGCAACGCCTCGTTCACGCTCATAGGTAATGGGGAACGGCTCACGCTCATAGGTAATGGGGAGCGGCGGCCTATGATAATGTATGTACTGAAAATGATAAATTTAATCTAAACATTAACCACCCAAACAGTTGATACATATTGAATACACATTTGATCATGGATATGATGGATGCACAATTGTTTAAATGAAATAAATAATAAGACACATGATACACCCCAAAAACGTGATTAAAACGGGGAATTTGTAGAGATTCACTCACATTGGGTGCGTTCGTTTGATGATGTTGAATGCGCACGAGTTTAGAGGGTTGATCGACGAGGATTAACTAACCTAAATAATAATGAAAAGGTATGGTAAATAAGTGGATTTTATTAATAATTTTAATAGGATTTTTAGATATATTGTTGTGAGTTTAAGACTATTTTCTAACTTTAAAAACATTATTTTTAAGTATTTTTAATTGATTTTTAAATTAAATAAATAAATAAAAACATAAAAATATGTTGACTTTTTGGGTTGACCGTTGACTTTTTGACTTTGACTTGTTGACCGGTTCGGTCGTTTATATTGTTTGCACTGAGTGAGGTTCGAACTCGTGACCTCCCGTACGCGTGCACGCAGCTCTACCAACTGAGCTACGTGTCTAACCCGAAATATTTATGTTTTTAATTATATTTATATACTATTTAATTTATTCCAAAATTCATTTCTTAAAAAGGATTTAAATTCTATCGAACCGGCATGCGTATCAGGTCTCGAACCCGGGACCTGTTGATTAATGTTGCACACAGTCCACCGCTGGACTGTGTGTCTAACCTGGTTAAAACACTTGTTTTTATTTCTCTTATATACTAACTGGAAGTTTTCATATTTGGGTTTTATAAAAAGTCCGAATATTGTGACGAATCGGAATAAGGGCGGACTCGAACCCGGTATCGCTGTGTTTCAATTGCACACAGTCCACCGCTGGACTGTGTGTCTAACCCGAGTTATAATCCAATTTATATTAAATTTATATACAGACTCACTTCATCTTCTTCGTTATAATAACCCAGACAACTATTACTCTACTGAACTTGTTCAATTCAATTAACAGGCGTATGAATGATTAAAATGTAACGGATAGGAAAGGTTTTGGGAATGAACATACCGGAATGATGACTCTTCTCAGAACTCCGGCAATGTCGTCGGCTCTATTTTTATGAACTCCGTCTGAGCGGACCAATTAACAATTTTGATTAACTAATTGTGGAATTGAAGGACTAAACAAGAGTTATCAGAAGGTTTGAATGATTATACCGTTTCACAGCGCAATGTAGGAATTTTCAGAAAACTTCCGGCGAGTGTTGATTATCCGATATCGTCGTCTGGGATTGATTCTAATTGAAAGGTTTGAGTTAGCAAAAGCCTAACAACTGATAGAAGATGAAAGAATTGAGAAATTTACCGTTTTGATGAAAGACACGGTTTTTCGGCGAAAGTCCGGCGAGTTCAAAAAGCGTTTCCGACGAACTGACAATAAAGCAAAAGTGAAATTAAGAGTTCTGTGGATGATTTTTAGTCGCGAGATACTGATATTGTTGGAGTGATTCAGGAAGTGAATGTTTTCGGTTATTAAACCCGAACATCACTCGAATTCAAGTTCATTAAAGGCTGAATTGATTAAGAATGTTGGTTTATCGGTTATAAGCAAGAATCCGCGATCACTCAAAAGTCCCTGGACGTTTGGAAGCCGATATCGGTTTCAGTTTGGCGCAAACAGGTTGATTCACGGTTGAAGTTATGTTTTAATTGTTTCCTAGAATTCACAAAGACATCAAGTGGCGGAGTGGTTATGTGATTGAGGTTTAAGGGTTCCGGCTGACCCGGGTTCGAAACCCGGCAGCCCTTTTTCATTTTTAATTGTTTTAACTTTATTTTTTAACAATTTTAATTTCCATAATATAAAATGTTTATTAGTTATGTATTGTTTAAAATTAAAATAGGCATTAAATGAGCAACAAAAATATAAAACTGATTATTCGATTAATAAACGAAGCGGGTTTGGAAAACCCGTTTTTCGACAAATGTTACAGTATCCCCTACTTTTAGAAATTTCGTCCCGAAATTTAAGTAGTAGTGGTAACAGGAAAAAGATGCGGGTATTTTTCGCGCATTGAGTCTTCACGTTCCCAAGTAAACTCAGGTCCCCGTTTCGACTCCCAGCGTACCCTAACAATTGGAATACGACTCCGTCTTAAACGTTTTTCTCCGAAGTCCATGATCTCTACTGGTCTTTCAATGAAATGCATAGATTCATCGATCTGAATATCTTCCAGGGAAATATGGAGGTTTTCATCGGCGAGGCACTTCTTCAAGTTTGATACGTGGAATGTGGGGTGAATTCGGTTGAGTTCTTCTGGTAGATCAAGCTTGTATGCTACAGGTCCTACTCTTTCGAGTATCTTGAAAGGTCCTACGTAGCGTGGTGCTAGCTTGCCCTTCTGGCCAAAACGAACTACTCCCTTCCACGGTGATACTTTTAAAAGTACATGATCACCAATGTTAAACTCCAAAGGCTTTCGTCGTTTATATGCATAACTCTTTTGACGACTTTGAGCCGCTAGAAGAATGTTTCGAATTTGATGGATCTTGTCTGTGGTTTCTTGAATCAATTCTGGACCG
Organism: Scalesia atractyloides; assembly: GCA_947069175.1. Taxonomy (NCBI): domain Eukaryota; kingdom Viridiplantae; phylum Streptophyta; class Magnoliopsida; order Asterales; family Asteraceae; genus Scalesia; species Scalesia atractyloides. The sequence continues at coordinate 38,762,217 of CAMTDV010000116.1, forward strand.
GTGATTCGAGCTTCCCCAATTTCGTGCCAACATACTGGAGATCGGCACTTACGACCATATAAAGCTTCGAAAGGTGCCATGCCGATACTTGAATGATAGCTGTTGTTGTACGAAAATCAACTAATGGTAGATGAGCATCCCAATTTCTCTTGAAGTCTATGACACATGCTCGAAGCATATCTTCAAGAGTTTGAATGGTGCGTTCAGATTGTCCATCAGTTTGAGGATGATAAGCGGTACTGAGGTCTAATCGTGTACCCAAAGCGGCTTGTACGGCTTGCCATGTTCGTGAAGTGAAACGACCATCACGATCTGAAATAATGCTTAACGGTACACCATGACGGCTTACGATTTCGCTGATGTAGATACGAGCTAACTTCTCGTTCTTGAAATCTTCGCGGATCGGAATAAAGTGAGCTGATTTTGTAAGACGATCAATGATTACCCATATAGTGTCATACCCACCAGAAGTGCGAGGTAACCCGGTAATGAAGTCCATGGTTATGTTTTCCCACTTCCATACAGGTATTTCAGGTTGGACCAGAAGTCCTGAGGGTCTTTGATGTTCAGCTTTTACTTTGGAACATGTAAGACACTTGGAAACAAAAACAGCAATATCCATTTTCATTTCAGGCCACCAGTAGGTGTATCGAAGGTCTTGATACATCTTGTCGGCTCCTGGGTGTATAGAGTATCGTGTTTTGTGTGCCTCATTCATAAGGAATTCACGAATGTTGTTGTTGTCAGGAATCCATATGCGATCTAGATAGTACAGAATACCGTCGGATTTAGTTTCAATTTTAAGTTCAGCTCCACAGGACAACTCCTTTCGTACGTCGTCTTCCGTTACTGAAACATGTTGGGCTTCTCGAATTTGATCTTTGATGTCGGTTATGATTTGCGAACATAGAAGACGAATGGAGTTCGCATAACCCTTTCGACTGAGTGCATCGGCCACCACGTTTGCCTTGCCAGGATGATACCGAATTTCACAGTCGTAGTCATTAAGAAGTTCAACCCATCTTCGTTGCCTCATGTTTAACTCCTTTTGGTTGAAGATATGTTGAAGACTCTTGTGGTCAGTGTATATTTCATACTTAGTACCGTAGAGATAATGTCTCCATATCTTAAGAGCGAACACAACGGCTCCAAGTTCTAGGTCGTGGGTGGTGTAGTTCTTCTCATGAGTTTTGAGTTGTCTAGAAGCATAAGCTATCACATTTCCTCTTTGCATTAGAACACAGCCTAGTCCTTGCCCTGACGCGTCGCAATAAACCACGAAGTCATCACAACCTTCAGGAAGAGTGAGGATAGGTGCGTCACAGAGTTTTTGTTTAAGGGTTTGGAAGGCTTCTTCTTGTTTGGGTCCCCATATGAAGGGTTTTCCTTTATGAGTTAAAGTCGTGAGTGGTACAGTAATACGAGAGAAATTTGCAATGAAACGGCGATAATAACCAGCCAAACCAAGAAATGATCTTACTTCGGTAGGTGTACGTGGTGCTTGCCATTCTTGTACTGCTTTGATCTTTGAGGGGTCGACATGTATTCCCTTGTCATTGACGACATGTCTAAGGAATTGTACCTCTTTTAACCAGAATTCGCATTTGGAGAATTTGGCATAGAGCTTTTCATTCCCTAAGAGTGTAAGGATGAGTCGAAGGTGTCGTTCATGGTCAGACTTAGACTTTGAGTAAATGAGGATGTCGTCGATGAAGACTATAACAAAGCGATCGAGATAGGGTTTGCAGACTCTGTTCATTAGATCCATGAAGACAGCTGGAGCGTTGGTTAAACCAAATGGCATGATCATGAATTCATAATGACCATATCGAGTTCGGAAGGCGGTCTTTGGGACGTCTTCTTCATGTACTCTGATTTGATGATAACCAGAACGAAGGTCGATTTTTGAAAAACACTTGGCGCCTTGAAGTTGGTCAAGAAGATCATCGATGCGAGGTAATGGGTAGCGGTTCTTGACCGTTCACTTGTTGAGTTCTCTGTAGTCGATGCACATGTGAAACGTTCCATCTTTCTTCTTCACAAAAAGGACAGGTGCACCCCAAGGTGATGAGCTAGGACGTATGAATCCTTTGTCAGTCAGCTCTTGTAATTGACTGGCTAGCTCTTGCATTTCGGATGGGGCTAACCTATAAGGAGATTTTGCAACTGGTGTAGCTCCAGGTATAAGATCAATGCGGAATTCGACTTCTCTCACGGGAGGAAGTCCTGAAATGTCGTCAGGAAAAACTTGCGGAAAATCTTTTACTACTGGGATGTCTTCAAGTTTCTTCTCCTTGGTTCCCTTTTTGACGACATGAGTTAGAAATGCGACATAATTCTTGCGGAGATATTTTCGGGCTTGAAGACAGGACATTAATTTGAGCCCTTTCGAAGGGGTTTCTCCAAAGATTCGTAGAGTCTGACCGTTTGTAAGAGGAATGCGTATAAACTTTTGGCGGCATACAACTTCAGCATGATGTTGGCTGAGCCAGTCCATACCAATTATAATGCCGAAACTTCCCAACTTCATAGGAATGAGGTCAACTGGAAAATCGTGATCGTTTAGAGTGAGAGTACAATTACGTTAATAGAGTTTAATGAAACCGGTTTTCCGTCAGCAACTTCTACCGTTATGGATTCCATGAGTTTATCACGAGTTTGGTTGAGGATGGTTCAAATTCTAAGGACACAAAACTCTTATCCGCGCCAGTATCAAATAAGATGGATGCATAACTACCATTGATGAGAAACGTACCGTTAACCACGTTGTTGTCGGCCCTAGCTTGATTGGCGTTGATGTTGAAAGCTCTTCCTCTAGCAGGTGGAGGAGCTTGGTTAGCTTGATTCACCGGATTTGCTTGAGCTTGAGCATGTATAATGTTCACCAAGCGTGGACAAGTGTTTCTAAAGTGATTTGGGTCTCCACAATTGTAACAAGCCCGCATAGGTTGCACCATGGGATAGTTGGGTTGGAAGTAGGATTGGGCTACATGTTGGGTAGGTGGTAGTAGTAGAGGTTGTTAGGCTTGATCCACTATCTGATGGTGGGTTTGGGTTGAGGGCTGATGGCGGTTCGTTCGCTGAGGTACGCGACAGGTTTGAATGGTGTGACCTGCGCGACCACAGCCGGTGCAATGTTGGCAGGGATGATCAGGAAAGTGATGGTATTGGCAACGGTTGCACTTTGGGTATGGGCCGGAGTATTGTCACACCCCGACCCGCAGCGGAATAAGAGTCGGGGCATAATTGGGTTATCACCAAAGCTCATGATGTTTACTAATATGTTTCATATTTATTAAATTCAAAATTACATCCTCAATATTCCAAACAAGTTCATACAATTACAAAGAAAGATAACCAACTAAACAATCCAAAGTCTAAACCGGTTTATTCTTCTAAGCCATCCTATATGTTTCTTGCTGCAGCTGGCTCACCTGTATCATATGTAAAAATGGGGGTTTTTGGGTCAACATAAGTTGGCGAGTGAACCTTGTTAGAAAACATTTATTATTGATTTCTTGTTATATTTATTATGGAAAATTGTGCAATAATCATATGTGAGCAAACGTAAATAATCATACAATAACAATAACAATAACAATAACAAACAATAACATACAATAACAAACCACCTTGCATGAATATATAACATGAATGATTCTGTATATGTTGACAACGTCACGTTCACGCTCATAGGTAATGGGGAACGGACGGCCTATGATAAATGTATGTGCGATCAGGGCTCAATCAAACGGAGCCGATCGTATGTTGCAACGCCTCGTTCACGCTCATAGGTAATGGGGAACAGCTCAACGCTCATAGGTAATGGGGAGCGGCGGCCTATGATAATGTATGTACTGAAAATGATAAATTTAATCTAAACAATAACCACACAAACAGTTGATACATATTGAATACACATTTGATCATGGATATGATGGATGCACAATTGTTTAAATGTAATAAATAATAAGACACATGATACACCCCAAAAACGTGATTAAAACGGGGAATTTGTACAGATTCACTCACATTGGGTGCGTTCGGTTGAAGATGTTGAATGCGCACGAGTTTAGAGGGTTGATCGACGAGGATTAACTAACCTAAATAATAACGAAAAGGTATGGTAAATGAGTGGATTTTATTAATAATTTTAATAAGATTTTTAGATATATTTTTGTGAGTTTAAGGCTATTTTCTAACTTTAAAAACATTATTTTTAAGTATTTTTAATTGATTTTTATATTAAATAAATAAATAAAAATATAAAAAAAAGTGTTGACTTTTTGGGTTGACCGTTGACTATTTGACTTTAACTTGTTGACCGGTTCGGTCCTTTATATTGTTTGCACTGAGTGAGGTTCGAACTTGTGACCTCCCATACGCGTGCACGCAGCTCTACAAACTGAGCTACGTGTCTAACCCGAAATATTTCTGTTTTTAATTATATTTATATACATTTTAATTTATTCCAAAATTCATTTATTTTAAATAGGATTTTTATTCTATCGAACCGGCGTGCATATCAGGTCTCGAACCCGGGACCTGTGGATTAACGTTGCACACAGTCCACCGCTGGACTGTGTGTCTAACCTGGTTAATATTCTGGTTTTTATTATACTTAACATCTTTCAGTGAGTTAACCCGGTTTGGTTTTAAAAAGATCATTTTTATTTCAGAGAGTGAGGTTGGGTCAGGGATCGAACTCGAGACGTGTGATAGTTGTTTGCACACAGTCCACCACTGGACTGTGTGTCTAACCCGGTTATATATCTTGTTTTAATTATACTTATACATTAGTTCGACTTCATCTTCTTCGTTCAAAAACACAGACAACTGGTTTTCGACTGAACTTGTTCAATTTAGTTAACAGGCGTATGAGTGATTAAAATGTAACGGATAGGAAAGGTTTTGGGAATGAACATACCGGAAGATGATCTTTCTCAGAACTCCGGCGAAGTCGTCAGCTCTGTTTTTATGAACTCCGTCTGAGCGGACCAATTAACAGTTTTTGATTAACTAATTGTAAAATTGAAGGACTAAGCAAGAGTTATCAGAAGGTTTGAATGATTATACCGTTTCACAGTGCAATGTAGGAATATTCAGAAAACTTCCGGCGAGTGTTGATTATCCGATATCGTCGTCTGGGATTGATTCTGATTGAAAGGTGTCACACCCCGACCCGCAGCGGAAAAGGTGATCGGGGCATGATTGGGTTATCATCAAAGCTCATGACATTTATTATAACGTTTCATATTCATTATTACAAATTAAATGGAAACATACAATCATAATTACATCATGTCCTAAACATCATTCTAGACTTCATTGATTTCTTCTAAGGCATTTCCTAAGTTTCCTTGCTTCATCCTGTTTACTTGTATCATGTGTAAAAATGGTTTTTGGATCAACAAAAAGTTGGCGAGTGAATCCTATGGAAAACATTTGAACAAGTTTATTTAATTGATTATAAAATAAAGTGCACAACCACACATGAGTAAAAATAGATGTAAACTTATTCACCAATCAATTAATATTGAATAATGCACACATGAACAATAATGGATCGTTTTGAGGCACGCGTTGCTCAACTCGTCTCTCACGAGGAACTGATGGGCCTAATGAATGATTTGCATATACTTGACAATATGAAATACATAACTACAAACAATATAAACTAAATAATACACACACGAACAATAATGGATTTGTTTTGAGGCACGCGTTGCTCAACTCGTCTCCCACGAGGAACTGATGGGCCTAATGAATGAATTGCATATAACTTGACAATATGAAATACACAACTACAGACAATATATACAATCTAAGTTTAGATCACAATATGGTATGGCACCAGTTTAAATAAACGAGTTAATTTTGGTGACACATGACACACCCCAAAACGTGTAATTAAAAAGGGGAGTTGTAAGATTCACTCACAGTGGGTGCGTTCGGTTGATGATGTTGAATGCGCACGAAGTTTGATTTAATCACGAGTGAAACTAACCTAGATAATGGCATAATGGTTCGGTAAGTAAACGGATTTTATTAATCCATTTTAGTAGGATTGATTGGATATATTTTTGTGAGTTTAAGGCTATTTTCTAACCTTAAAAATGTTATTTTTAAGTATTTTTAATTGATTTTTAAATAAAATAAATAAATAAAAATAATAAAAAAATTGACTTTTTGCGACAGTTGACCGTTGACCGTTGACTTGTTGACCTGTTGACCGGTCAGGCTGTGAAATTGTTTGCACCGGGTGAGGCTCGAACCCGAGACCTCCCGTTCGCGTGCACGCAGCTCTACCAACTGAGATACGTGTCTAACCCGAAATATTTTTGTTTTTAATTATATTTATATACTAATTGATTTAAACAGAAAATCATTTATTTTTTTAAAAACGATTTTAATGCATAATGACTCGGTGCGCTCCACAAGTCTCGAACCCGGGACCGGTGTGTCTAACTTGTTAAATAATCTGATTTTTATTATACTTATATACAAACTAAATAATTTTGTTTCTGTTTTAAATAAAAAGTTTGATAATTGTCCGGACCGGTGCGGTAGTCCGGACTCGAACTCGTGACGTGTGATTAAACGTTCACACAGTCCACCACTGGACTGTGTGTCTATCTTGGTTATTATTCCGGTTTTTATTAAACTTAACATGTAAAAGCGGTGACTCTGGTTCGGTTAAAAAAAGAACATTTTTATTAAGGCGAGTGTGCGTGGGACAAGAGTCGAACTCGGGACGTAGCGTGTTTTATTTGCACACAGTCCACCGCTGGACTGTGTGTCTAACCCGAGATATATCTTGATTTTAATTATACTTATACGATACTAAAACTTCATCTTCTTCGTTGGACTCACCCAGAAACGGAGGTCCGACTGGTTCGAAAATTTAATCAAGTTCGTTAGTGTCTGGTGGTTAATTACATGTGAGATTAATAAGAAGAATGAAAGATTAAGTGTTAGATATACCGAACAGTGGCTCCTTTGTTTCGCCGGCGAAACTCCGGTGACAGCAAACTATTCCGGCGACGTGTGTCTTGCGGCAGAGGGTCTTCAGCGAGCTTGAGGTGAGTGTAAGTGGCTTCGGTATGAGCTCTGGGGGTTCAGTAAGGCTTAAAGGTGAAAGGCTCGGTTTTCCGGCGAGTTGCAGAACTTTTCCGGCGAGTGGAATTACGTCGGGTAAAGGTGTGATTGTGAGCGAAAAAGCTAGCAGAGGTTTGAGGGGGTATTTATAAGGCAGAACATTGACGAATTTAGTCCGATTTCCGTCTTGATTCGTCGGTCATTACGTTTTCCGGCGGTTATGACTTGCGTCGCGGGTTCAGACGTCGGTTATAACGGATATCATAGTTAAAGCTTCGGTTAAAACTGAAGTAACCGTCCAATCTCGGCGAAATCGTCGGGATTTCCGACGACTGCGATTGGGCGCGTCGGTTTTGAATTCGATATTTATGTTATGAATTAATTGTTTCCATTATTGAACAAGAAACACCAATGGCGCAGTGGTTGAGTGTGTGTGTGTTAAGTCATTGCTGAAACCGGTTGACTGACCCGGGTTCGAAACCCGGCAGCAACCTTTTATTTTTAAACCACTATTTTTAATACTTTTTCAAATATAAATTATATATTCCAATATACTTATTAATTATGTATCGTTTAAAATTATTTTGGGCATTAAATACGCAACGAAATTTTTAACTGATTGTTCGGTTAATAAACGGAGCGGGTTGGTAAATCCGGTTTTTGACGGATGTTACAAAAGGTTTGAGTTAGCAAAAGCCTAACAACTGATATAAGATGAAAGAATTGAGAAATTTACCGTTTTGATGAAAGACACGGTTTTCCGGCGAAAGTCCGGCGAGTTCAAAAAGCGATTCCGACGATCAGAAATTTGAGTAAAAGTGAAATTAGAGGTTCTGTGAATGTTATTGAGTCGTGAGATACTGATATTGTTGGAGTAATTCAGAAAGTGAATGCTTTCGGTTATTAAAACCGAACATCACATGAATTCAAGTTCATTCAAGGCTGAATTGATTAAGAATGTCGGTTTATCGGTTATAATCAAAAATCCGAGATCACTCAAAAGACCTTGGACGTTTGGAAGCCGATATCGGTTTCAGTTTGGCGCAACCAGGTTGATTCACGGTTGAACTTATGTTTTATTTTTAACTGTTTCATTTTTATTTTTTTACAATTTTAATTTCCATAATCGAAAATGTTTATTAGTTATGTATTGTTTAAAATTAACATAGGCATTAAATGAGCAACAACAATATAAAACTGACTATTCGATTAATAAACGAAGCGGGTTTGAAAAACCCGTTTTTCGACAAATGTTACAAGTATGGCCTTTTATATGGTGCAGGTGGGGGGCAACTTGGGTAATGGGTGCAGCATGGATAGGGAAATTTGTTTGTGTGACAACAAAGTTTCTGGTGTTTCGTTTCCTCTTGTTAGCAAACTTTGAGGAGGAGGTGGAATGGTTTGAAGTTTGGCCCTCAACGGGGGGCTTTCTTTTTCTCATCTTTAAATTTGCCGTTGCGAATACGATTCTCGGTAAGCTCGGTAGCTAGTTCCATAACAGCTTCAAGTGTTGCAGGCGAAGTGCTGAGAACTAAGTCTTGAATTTTCGAGGGGAGGCCTCGAATATAGTGTTCGACTAAGCGGTAAACTGGGGTGAACAAGTTAGGGACCATTTGGTTCAACTCTAAAAATCGTTTGTTGTAGGAAGTATGATCTCCCTCCTTTTGCTTCAACAAATGAAATTCATCCTCTAACTTTTTGAACTCGCTTCTAGGACAGAAGCGTCTCATCATAATTTCCCTTAAATCCTCCCACGTTAAGGCCATTGCATCTTCGACTCCTCTCTTCCCCTTTTCAGTATTCCACCAGGTAAGAGCTACCCCAAATAGCCTCCCGGTTGCGTAACGTACCTTGCGATCCTCGAGACAATCGCAGTTGAGGAAAGTGTTTTTCATTTCGTCAAACCAGTGGAGGAGGGCAGTGACACCTTCGGTCCCTTCAAATTTCGGGGGATCGCAAGACTTGAAATGTTTGTATGAGCACTTTTTAGAGGGAGGGTTGTCAACATTCTGGTCTTCTTGTTGGGGAGGGTTGATGGGATTTGCGGCGAGAGCTTGTTGGACTTGAAGTATGATGTCAGGAAACACCACGGCCATTTGTTTTGCGATTTGGGTGGCCAAGCGTTCGTTTGACCTTCCTGATCTTCTACCCCCACGTTGTTGCCTAGCCGACATCTACAGGAATATACATAAGAAGATTGTGAGTTTATGGAGTCTTTTTAGGTGTCATATGTCTAAAAAAAAAGAATAACATAAACATCAATAATGCAACTACATCCATAGGATGTCTTGGGTTTGCTCATGTTGGGCCTCAAATGTCCCCCATACCTTCATCTGTATAGTCATGTGGGCCCCCATGACTATTGGCTTGGTAGGATTCACATTGGTATTGGCGGTTTAACACTCGCATCACCCGAATGAAAACCATGAAATATGTTTGCGAGATGTATGGTCGGAAGGTGTCCAGGTGTAGACACAATGACAACTCAAAGTGGGGTTATCTCACACGACGTTTGGTATAGCATGCTTTGGCCTAATAGGTCCTTCTTACTCTCATCGTTAGTCCCCAGGTAGGCAAACTGGTCCTTTATTTTGGATTTATACGAATGCCAAGCCTAGACAGGACGTTCCGACTACCGGTACTTGTACCCTTCCAGTTACTACATGCCCGTCATGAGAACTCACTTTGATGTGATTTGAAAATACAAAAATCGTTGCAAAAGTCATGGAAAATTGTGTGGTGTGTGCTCTCATGGATATGATATGTTATGAGAATATGATTCATGATAGGCATTGTATAATAATATGTACTTATGAACATGCTTGCATAACATTGAATGTAACAATAAACATAAAGCATATAAACATCATGAATTTTGCATGTAACACACAAACAATTTAAAAATTCTAATCAACTATAGTATAGGCTCTAAGGGTCTAATAACCTATCCAATATCCCTATAGTCATGGCTCTGATACCAATCTGTCACACCCCGACCCGCAGCGGAATAAGAGTCGGGGCATAACTGGGTTATCACCAAAGCTCATGATGTTTACTAATATGTTTCATATTTATTAAATTCAAAATTACATCCTCAATATTCCAAACAAGTTCATACAATTACAAAGAAAAATAACTAACTAAACAATCCAAAGTCTAAACCGGTTTATTCTTCTAAGCCATCCTATATGTTTCTTGCTGCATCTGGATCACCTGTATCATGTGTAAAAATGGGGTTTTTGGGTCAAAAAAAGTTGGCGAGTGAACATTGTTAGAAAACATTTATTATTGATTTCTTGTTATATTTATTATGGAAAAATTGTGCAATAATCATATGTGAGCAAAAGTAAATAAACATACAACAACAATAACAATAACAAACAATAACATACAATAACAATAACAAACAATAACATACAATAACAAACCACCTTGCATGAATATATGACATGAATGATAATGTAAATGTTGGCAACGTCACGTTCACACTCATAGGTAATGGGGAACGGTTCCGCTCATAGGTAATGGGGAACAGACGGCTTATGATGAATGTATTGCGATCAAGGCTCAATCAAACGGAGCCGATCGTATGTTGGCAACGCCTCGTTCACGCTCATAGGTAATGGGGAACGGCTCACGCTCATAGGTAATGGGGAGCGGCGGCCTATGATAATGTATGTACTGAAAATGATAAATTTAATCTAAACATTAACCACCCAAACAGTTGATACATATTGAATACACATTTGATCATGGATATGATGGATGCACAATTGTTTAAATGAAATAAATAATAAGCCACATGATACACCCCAAAAACGTGATTAAAACGAGAAATTTGTAGAGATTCACTCACATTGGATGCGTTCGTTTGATGATGTTGAATGCGCACGAGTTTAGAGGGTTGATCGATGATATTATTATTCATTACGTGCTTAATTACAACCGGAAAATGCCGGTTGTCACAAATAGACTATACATATCTTAACAAACCATGTTAGGCTTTACCAGCTAGGTCATTTCAGATAGTATAGGGTTTTAACTAGGATGTTTAATATTATACCATAATGGACATGGTAGGTTGATTATGTCTTAGTAGGTTATATCGCTATAGTGAGTGATACGATATCATAATGAGCAATGATAAAGTATATATGTCTTATTAGATCATGTTGGGCCATACTAATCATTATGACTCTTAAAGAATGAGGAATGACCTAGCTTTTAAAAAAAATTGAAAATAAACAATCTAAACGTTGCTTATAGGATATATATTTTACATATATATGAAAATTTAGAAAATAAACAATTTAAATGTTGTTTATAGTATATATATTTTACATATATGCTCATGGCATTATAGCCTTGTGGCATCTTGTGGATAAGATAAGGCTTATGTACCATGAGTAGCTGGGTTCACTTACTACCACAACCTCACTCACCATCACCTTCACCATTGTAATATATCACCACCATTTCCAAACCCATCAAACCACCACCTACCCCCACGGGTCAACATCACCTCCGACCTCAACCACGAACGTTACACCATCATATACGACACCTTCCACCACCGTGCGCCATTCACCTATAACTAACACTATCACCCATCAACCTCTACCACCAATCGCATTACCTGCTAACCACAATTGCACCACTACCAACCCACATGACATCACCAACATCACATCTTTCATCCACCATTTTTGTTGTTAATCGCTAAAGAGAACAAGCAAGTTTTATGGTTGGGTTGTTGTTTTCGAATGAGTTTGAACGACAGCTGGTTTTGTTTAAGTTTACGGTTGATTTATTTATTTATTTAATAATAATAGTAATAGTAATAGTAATAATGACAAGGACCAAGGGCAATAACGTCAACTCACAACATTTCGAACAATCAACTTAACGATCAACTAACAAAGGGATGTAAACAAGGACTAGCGCTTTTCAAAAAGTTGCGGTTGTAGATGGCAATAAATTTCTTAAGGGCGTCTATAGTGATTTGTGTCACATACCACGTGGTTGTAAATTGAGGTATGTGACAAACAAATACCAACCAAATACCTGACACGAAGCGCAAGGGAAAATCACGAATTCATTTTAATTTTTGTTTTTTATTATACATGTAACTAGGGATGAGCTCGGTATCATACCGGTAGTGGTCCAAAAAGTATTGATCCCAAAAATCGTAAAAAAAAATGTGTACCGGACTGTTGGTAGCGGTATAATACAATATTCAAAGGTAAAAAATGTGTAAAATAACATATTAAACCAAAATTACCGTTCCCGAAAAGCCCAAAAAATGAGTATCAAATTGGTAACAAAATTATATTGGTGGTGGTACCCCTAGTACCCCTATCCTAATCCTTACATATAACTCCTTTATTCGTATATTTATAAATATAAATATTAAAAATACAAAATTTATTTTAAAAGTGTTAAGTTTAGATTTTAGAACTTTATATAATTATTAAAACCATCAGTTTTATACTAGATTCTCTATCTAAAATCAGTTATTAAAATTCCCTCCAAAAATATAGTTTCCCTCCACAAATTTATCAATTTTGGGACTCATTGATACCCACTTCATTCCCTAAACTTCTTTGTTGCACACCAGACCAACTTTTTTAACAAATTCCCACCATTGCTAATCCTAGCAACAAGAATAGTTACTAGAGCTTCTTCTCTGACAGCCTCCAGGCTCGATCAATAACAATTGATTGACTAGTCCATCGCAAACACTAAACCCATTACCAACGTTGGCGTTCACGGTTCACAGGCTCCAAGATCCAGCAGTAGAAAAGTTTTGCTATCTCTTCTTCATGTCCGGTATCCACTATTGTTTGATTTCAATATGTGATTCAAATTTTGGAATAAAATTTAACTTTTGCTTAAACTATACTTGGATTTTCATTATAGATTAAAAATGTGTGTAGATTTTAGTGATTACATTAGTCACTGCAACCGCTTTTTGAATTATTTATGTACTTTAGTTGTGACTCTTGTAACGCACTGTAGGTGTTTGATAAAAATCCTCAAAGAGTGCTTCTAATCTCATTGCCAACATATGCACTTCACTGCAGGCCGGAGCTATAGTATGAGTAACCCAGCCCTGGGCCTAGAGCCTCCAAAAAATAAGGCCTCCGATAAAAGAAAGTTTATATGCTAACTATTAATATTAGTGTAAATTTATTTTTTAGATTTTTTGATTTCTTATACAAGGAAACTACTCTGTGTTATAGTTGTGTTATATTTTTGTTAAGTTCCAACCATGGATAAAGAAGCACTATTTATAATAATAAAAAAAGAAATAATCCTCTAAAATTTCATTTCACCTTAGACCTCCAAAAATATTGGAACGGACCTGCTTCAATGCTTCGCCAACCGAGTACATACATTTTCTTCATGACCGAATCAATGTGTTATATTGTATTGAGATGGTGTCATATAAAATTGAAAACTAGAAACAAATTTAGACTATTATATCCTAACACACATGCCTTTTTAATGATTTATCATTTGTGTATCGGGTTGTCTCTAGAATTCCTCACTCAGAACATTGTTTATTTTCTTATCAGCCATAACATTCTCATCCACCATTTCATTAATTAAATTAGATGCTTGTGACTAGAGGTGCAATAAACACATCCAATACAAACATTCTCATCCACCATTTCATTAAGTAAATTAATTCCCGGTATGGAACCTATGGGTTTTTTATTTAAGGGTTGGAACCGGTTTAGTTCCGGGTACAATTATTAGACAAGGAAACCATACCCTATGTACCTGGGTCCTAGTGGGGTTCGGATCCTGTTCATATAACACTGGGCATTAAAATACCCTTTTCAGGATCTTAATACCGTATTTTCAGGTTTTCTAATACTTTACTTTCAGGTTTTTTTGTTTAATATTAGTAAATATGCAAAACAATAAAATCAACCTAACTTGAAAAAAACAAGTTTAGTTTTAGAGTATATAATGATTGTTTACATCGAAGTCACATTTTTAGAACATAAAGCCATTCAAGTTGATGAAGTGAAATTTGAGCAGCAGCAAGTCTTGTTGGAGCAACGGATGCTATACTAATGGCGGTCATAACTCACGAATCTCAATACAACAACAAAACCATTGGACATCAGACCTAACCAAAGAGAAACAATTGCAAGGCTATCGCTTTATATGATATTACTTTTATGGGTTACTTAGCGTGTTTAGGCTTTGTAACTGTTATTAATGACTCTTTTGTAATCGTTTTGACGTATTTCATCATATTTTTTTTAATTATTTACAAATCAGAACTCTATATTTTTGGTATTCATTAAATTACGCAACCTTTAAAATAAGAGTTGCATCTATGATTCAATAATACAACCTTTTAAGAAAAAGATTGTAATTTCAACAGAAATTTTACAACTTTTTATAAAAAAAAATGTTGCATTAAAAATCTAATGCAACCTTTATTTTACACAAAGTTGCATTACAGTCAAATGCAACACAATTGAAAATGGTTGCATATAAAAGGTTGCATTACCTTTATTTTCACATGGCCCTCTTTTTTGGCAGAGATTCCAGCCTGCTTGAGGTCATCACATAGGGCATCCCTGACAAAGTCGTGTCTGTATTTAAAGCCCGGTAGCTCCTTACAGTGGACCGCATGCTCCCCAAAGTTATACAAACAAACCTTACGGCAAACTAGGCAAGGCTCATCGACTGGAAACAACGGGATCATTAACCGACATTTAAGGATAGCTCGATACTCCACCGTCGACATGTGTTGTCCTATCCCTTCAATGGGGATAACACTTAGGAAGTCTTGAGCATGAGGACCCTAAAGACACTCTAACACTGCTTTCTAGCATAGAGATAGGTCAAATTTCCCTCCCAAACTCTGAACGACTTTACTATAAAGGGCACTCCTTTGGAGGGGCGTTGTGCTTATTATCGAACTCACCAAGATCAAAA
Source organism: Scalesia atractyloides (assembly GCA_947069175.1). Classification (NCBI taxonomy): domain Eukaryota; kingdom Viridiplantae; phylum Streptophyta; class Magnoliopsida; order Asterales; family Asteraceae; genus Scalesia; species Scalesia atractyloides. Next base: position 38,777,277 of record CAMTDV010000116.1, read on the forward strand.
TAGGGAAGGGACCTGTGCAAGCTACCGAGCGCACACCCATAATCGGCGTCTAACCATCAACACCACTGTCCCGCAGAATATGGTCCTATAAACTCCAGGATTGTGCTCTCAAGGCCACGAAATCGTATGCTGATACATCTTCCGCCGAATATATGCCTAAACCCCTAAAACGAATCGGTAAAGATGCCAACATCCATTGAAAATCCCCAAAAAAAGACCCCCACTAACCACAATGCCCTCGAATGCATCCCGTAGACCCTTATTGTTGATACGTTATGTCTATTGCCTACATCTAGGATGTGTCTGTATTGTTTATAGGGCTTTAATGTTGAATGTATATATGATAAATGTTATTTTATGCTTTTTGTATGATTCGTACGAGCGAGTCAAGGTAGCTCGTACGAGTGACTCTCAGTCACTCGTACGGATCAGCTGCTCGTATGAAACACATCTCTGTTATACGCAAACTCCAGTACGAGTCATGGCAACCTATAAATAGAGGAGTGTTGCGTCAGAGCTGGGAGTTAGTTCAGACAGTACGGCGAACCCCTGCTAGTTTGTTTACTCGTGTCTGTGCTTTGCACGTCTTTGAATACAACAGGGCAGTTAAACAGTAAGTTCTATCTTGTTTGTTTTGTCAACCTCTCTAGCAATGAATTCCGCCTCTGCTAGTTGACTTAGATCAGATCAGTTGCTCATCGGAGGAGCCCGGTCCTCGTTCACAAGTGGTATCAGAGCTTTGAGATCTGATCTACTGACAAACAACAAGTAATTGCAGGCTATCAGCTGTTTCAGACTTGGATTCATCTTCTTCTTCTACACATTCCCGAACTGAACTGAATTTTGGACGAATTTACGGACGAAATGGACTAGGATTCTAGGAATTCACGTAAAACTACATTCTAATCAATCCTTAACAAATTCATACCTAAAATTGGACTTAATCATGTCGAAATCGGTAAAATTCATCTTTTTGGAGACGTAGCTGTTTTGTACGAGTAGAAATTCATCGGTAAAATTCATCCGTTTACAAGTGTGATTCGCACAAACCTTACATCCGTACGAGCATATAAACTCGTACGAACAAATCTTGACCACTCGCACGAACTGTTGGTTTGCACGAGTAACTGTTTTTGTGAAAATTATCTTGTTCTTAACATTTCCTGGTTCGTGCGAACGGATCTTATTCGCACGAAATGTTTGTCATCCACACGAAGGAATTTTTCCGCACTAATCAGTTTGTTTCGAGAAGTGTCTTTTTTGAATTTTAACAGAAAATGTCTGAAGAATTTTACAACGCTTTTGCTACATCGGCTGTTACGAACACAGCGGCACAGAACATCAATCTCGAAAATGAGATGGGGACCATGACCAAACCGCCAAAGTTAATGAACTTAGAAGACTTCGATAGCTGGAGTGAGCGGTTCATGAATTGGGTGCAGGCTAATCACTTTACTTGCTGGTTCGCGATTGAAGCTAAATACCAAGTGCCGGTAGGAGAAAATGGCCTCGAGAAAGCTCTCGCTCAACTTTTAGATGTCGAAAGGGAAAGGTTCATCAACGAGAAGAAAATGATGAATATTCTACAACAATCCATTAAAGAAGACATTCTGGCGTTACTTCAACACGATGATGATGCTCAATCATTGTGGAATGCTCTCCGTCTAATGTTTCAGGAAAGTGCTCAACTTCGCAAGAGTAAACGGGCGTTGCTTAGCAAAGAATTTGATATCTTCACGCTAATCAAAGGAGAAACTATGAAGCAATTGATCGAGAGATACTGCCATTTGGTGGTTCAGATGAAAAGGATGGGAATTATAAAGACCAACGAGGAACTTGTTGATAAGTTGGCAGATTCTCTTCCACAAGGCGAATGGTCTACTTATCTGATCATAATGAAGAATGGAACTGAGTATGGAAATTTTTCTTTACCACGTTTCATTGAAAGGCTGGAAGGACACGAGCTCGAAATGCAGAAGATGGCAAAGAACAAAACCGTCCAAGTACAACAAGATGTTAATATGTACTTCAAGAATAGTTCTACTGCTCAAATTCAGTCACCAAAAATCCAGATAGCTTTCAGCGCCTTCAGCTCGCAAAGTTCACCACCATTAAACCAGTACAGTGGCTTTCAATCCTTTCCATCAGTTGATCCTAACACGCCTTCAAGCCCACAGTCATCTTATGGTTCAAATCAACCCTAGATCAACCAGACTACTTCATCATCTCATCCTAATCAAAGACTCTTGCAGTGCAACATTGTTGAAGATTTTCAGAATGCGCAAAATTTTGATGAGAAGACTGCGAAGCAACACATGTCTTTACTAGCTTCTGTGCTTGAGGCTTATGATAGTCTAGTCGCAGGGAAAATCGGAAACCCAGAAATGACGCGAGAAGATTATGATCAAATAGATCCGGTTGAGATAGAGCTGATTGATATCAAGTGGTGTATGGCATTGATTGTTCGTCGCGCACAAAGATTCATGGAGATAACAAGAGAAGACAACTTGGGAGGTCTAGATGGAAAACTTGGGTTTGATAAATCCAAAGTTACTTACTTTAAATGTCGGGAGAAAGGACACTTCAGACGCGAATGTCCGAACAGAGAGGTTCAAGGAAATCATAACCCTTTCGCCGATGATTATTACAAGAGAGCAATCTACCATCGTCGCTAGTCAAGAACACGAATGGTGCCGATCGAAGACAAACAACCAGAAACCAAAGATAAAGCACTGGTGGTTACTCAAGAAGATGAGGGCTTCAACTGGAATAAATACATCTCAAAGGTAGAAAGTTTGGCTTTGGTTGCTGAGATCATAGAGGAACCTGAAGAAGAATCAGGGGCATCTTTTGACGAGGGTCCTGATGATGATGATTTCTATTATCACACTTCGTCAGAGGAGGAGGAACTTTTGAACAGTCTGTTCAAACACCTTTTGCCTAATGATATTTTAAAAACTTTTGCAGGATATTTTGCACCAAGCCAGTATTCATCAGGAGAAGAGCAAAAGAAGCTAGTTGATGAGAAAAAAGCCAATGAAAAGATGGAGAAGTTGTCAGAAGACACCATTAAAGCTTGCATGGCAAATGACAATGAGGTAAATGAGTCAATGTCTGAGTCAGTGGATGAAAAACCATGTTTAAAATGTGCGGAGCCATGTGGTGATTGTCTTGTAAAAGATACATGATTTACTGAACTTCAAAGTTTAACAGACAATTTGTCTAGTGATTACAAATCCACTAAGGAAGCATATGACAAATTGAATGCATCTGAAACAATATAATAAAGCACTCAGAGAGAATGACGCAACACTTATGATGCTTAAAGCAACAGTGATGGACAAATAGATGGCTATTAACATTCATTTGAGCACTATTGCTAAGCTCAAAAGTGAGCTTGAGAAAATTAAAATTAAAATTGAATCTGAACAGGTTAACAAACTGTTAATCAGTTATTCAACAAGCTCGTACATCATCAATCATATTCTGCCCAAAATCGAAAATAATGATGAATCTAAAAATGGTGAAACTAAAAGTGCGAGTTATGATCGTGTTCCACCACCCATGTGGAATAGTTATGCATGCAAAAAGCCATCTGGGGTGGAAAAGGCGATTATCTAAAGTTGAAAACTGAACCGTCTAATAAGCTGCCTGTGGATATCGACATAACTAACACCAAATCTAAAGGTGAATGTGACTCTGAAGTGGTGAACACAGTAGTTGAAAATGTGTTAGAAGGTGAATCTGAAATTTCTGAGTCTGAAAAATCTGATAAGTCTGAGTCTGATGATATATCAGAAGGTAGTTTAAATATTGATCCAAATGTTATAGTTTATAAAATGAAAGGATCTGATAAACTATTTTCGGATAAGGACTTTCCGATCCAAAATGTGAACATGGATCATGTGGATAAAATGTTCAAGCTTGTGGAGGTAAGTCATGCTGATTTAGATAAACATGATGCATCTTACTACTCTAAATCAAAAAGTGACAACCGACCCTACTATCATAAAAATAAAGATTATCCTGAAAATAAAAGGGCGGGTTTGGGCTTCCAGAAGCGAGACATGAACAACAGTTCCCAAAAACTTAACTTTACACAGAAAATTAATTATGTTTTTGGGACAACAACTGAAAGAAAAGGAGCTCATCGGGATTCAATCAAACGATGATTTTCTTAAAGAAAAAGAGAAACAGAAACAAGTTTTGGATACCTCTGTTCATAAGGACAGCAGGACGTGTTTTAAATGTAAGAAAGTTGGGCATATCGCACGATATTGCTCATAAACAAGTCCAAAATCTGTTTCTCATCCTAAAAAGTTCACTAAGGGTGAAAAGCAAAAAGCACCTATGATTGTGCCAAAACAAATCTTAAAAAGAAACAATGAGTCATACAAAAATGTTAAACCAAGTATTCAACGTCAATCTAAATTTGAAATTGGTGAAACATCAAACAAAAATCGTCAAGTGGATTCAAAATTTTATTTTAAAAAGGCTAAACCTCAAACGCAAAAATGGGTTGCTAAAGTTAAACCATCCAAGGTTGAACCTAAACCTTATGTGTCACACAAAACTGAGTTTAAAAAGAGTGATAAAAACAAAGTGGGTCCAAAATCGACATTCCAAACCCACCCAAGACTAAACAGGCTTGGGTTTCTTTTTTAAATAGTCTCTTCATTATGTGTGCAGGGGCTCCAGCGTGCTATAATGTTAAAATGGATAATGGATAGTAGAGCTTCTCGCCACATGACAGGAATGCTTGCGTTGCTCAACGACGTTAAAGCTATCCGTGGAGGGTATGTGGGTTTTGCTGCAACGCAGGGAGGTAGGATTGTTGGAGAAGGGATTCTCACGAACGGAGTAGTATCACTTGACAAGGTGAACCACATCGCTGAACTTGAGAAAAATCTTCTTAGCATCTCACAAATTTGTGACAAGAACTTCACGACGCATTTTAACGATAAAGAATGCTTGATCTTAAAACCCGGTTTCAAGATTCCGGAGGAATGGATCCTGATGCGTGCTCCGCGAGAAAATGACTTATATTTTCTTGATATGGGTATTGCTTCTACTACGTCAAATAAAGTTCAATGCTTTGTATCAAAAGCTACCGAGAAAGAGTCGATTCTACGGCATCGGAAGATGGGGCACATTCATCTAAGAAAGATGAACTATCTGGTGCATAACAACCTAGTGAAGGGTGTAAATTTGAAGAATTTTCAACTATCTGATGATTGTCTGAGCTGCAAAAAGGAGAAGCAGCATAAGAAATCACACCCAAGAAAGCTGTTGAATTCTATCAAGCTACCACTAGAAAGGCTACACATGGATCTATTTGGACCAGTCAATGTCAAAAGTATCTTTGGTGATCTATACTGCCTTGTCGTTACAGATGATTATTCGCGAATCTCATGGGTTTTCTTTCTGGAGAGTAAAGACGAAATGTTTGAAACTCTTATGATACTCTTCAGAAAACTTGAAAACTTATATCATTTGCATATCAAGAGAATCCGCAGTGACATCGGAACAAAGTTCAAGAACAAGAAGATGCTAGAATTCTGCAATGAAAAAGGGATTCTTCACGAATTCAGCACCCCTATACTCCTCAACAAAATGGCGTAGCTGAACGTATGAATCGCACACTGATTGAGACTGCCAGAACAATGTTAGCTGATTTGAAATTGCCAATCAGTTTTTGGAGTGAAGCAATCGCGTCAGCATGTTATACCTTCAATCGTGTGTTAACAGTTAAGCCTCACAACAAAACGTGTTTCGAGTTACCGAATCAGCAAAAGCCCAACCTTGCATTTTTGGAACCTTTTGGATCTCTGTGTACTGTTTTGGACCCGGATGGTAAATTTGGAGCCAAATCCTTGGAAGGATTCTTCTTCGGTTATGCTACTCCTCAGAAACGTGTTTTCTTGCCGAGTCTAAACCAGGTCATTCTAGCGCAGCACGTGGATTGTCAAAGATATACGACGCCAACGCAGAAACATGGGGATCCATTGCTGTTTAACTACGATGGATTGTGGAATTCATTAGACCTGCCAGATGTGCCATCAGATGAAGAACTTGTTATGCTCTTTCAACAGCATCAAATATCTACACAAGAACAAGTCTCTAGACCATTGGTGATTTCTACATCACTTCCTGTCAACACGTCTGATGTCGGTTAAAGCTCTACTCAACAAGTTCCTGTTCCTACCCCAAATGTCAATACTGCCGAATCATCTGTCCAACCGAATGCTGATGCTGACTCTGATCGGGAACCTACTTTCAACGATGGTGGATCCAGTTCCGATGAAGGATCTGAACAGATTGAAAGCTTCTTGAACAAACAGGCTGCTCAGTCTAATGCCAGGAATGAGGCTTCTTCGTCTGCACTGGTCGTCGATGAAGTTCTTATGAATTTGCAACCGCAAGTAGATGTTCCAACTGAAGTGATTCCTAGGAAACTTTCATATCATCCGTCGGAGAACATATAGGCAGCTTACAAACGGGAGTGCAAACTCACAATCAGATCAACAAGGATCTAAGTTGTTTTTATACTAGTATTGCTCCACTTCAAACCCGACTTTCTAATAGTTGTTTTGTTTCTCAGGTTGAGCCGGGAAGCTGGAAAGACGCGATAAAGGAAGAAAGTTGGGTGGACGCGATGCAAGAAGAGTTGCTTCAATTCCAGAAACTTGGAGTCTGGAAGCTTGTTGACCTGCCAGATCATCACAAAAAAATAAACACTCGATGGGTCTTCAAGTGCAAACGAGATGATAGGGGAGTTGTAGTCCGAAATAAAGCTCGACTTGTGGTTCAAGGTTTTCACCAGCAGGAAGGGATAGACTATACCGAAGTCTACGCCCCAGTTGCCCGTCTTGAAGCGATTCGCATATTCTTGGCCTTTGCCTCATGGAAAGGGTTCAAGGTGTACCAATTAGATGTTAAATCTGCTTTCCTATACGGTAAAGTCAAAGAGGAAGTGTATGTCGGCCAACCATCGGGGTTTGTCGATCCAGTGCACAAAGACAAGGTCTACCTTCTGAACAAAACCTTATATGGTTTTCATCAAGCCCCGAGGGCTTGGTATGAAACATTGTCAAGTCATCTTCTAGACAACGGCTTTATCAGAGGAACTGTAGATTCTACTCTTTTTACCAAGGAAGTGGATGGGTATTTAATCATCATACAGATATATGTGGATGATATTATATTTGGATCGACAAATGGTAAGCTGTGTAAAGACTTTGAAGAAGTCATGAAGCGCAAATTCGAAATGAGCGCGATGGGGGAGATGAAGTTCTTTCTAGGACTTCAGGTCGATCAGTTTCTTGATGGTATTTTTATCCATCAGATGAAGTATGTTCATGACATATTGGAGAAATTCAATATGACAGGAGCAAAACCAGCATCTACCCTGTTAGCTCCAAATCACGATATTTGTCCAAATCTTATTGGATAAAGAGTTGACGAAACTTTATATCACTCCATGATCGGATCCTTGATGTATCTTACAGCTTCTCAATCTAATATCATGTATCCAACGTGCATGTGCGTCCGTTATCAGTCAAATCCAAGAGAGTCGCACCTGCTTGCTGTCAAACGCATTATGAGATATCTGAAGGGTTTTCCAAGCACCGGCTTGTGGTACCCTAGACATGATGACTTGAATCTTGCAGGATACTCGAATTCTGATTTCGGTTGCTGCAAACTAAAATACCAAATCTACAACGGCCGGCTGCCAGTTCTTCGGAACCCGTTTGGTAACGTGGCAATGCAAGAAACAGACCGCGGTCGCTCTCTCTACTTGTGAAGCTAAATATATTTCAGCATCAAGCTGTTGTGCCCAGATTCTCTGGATTCAACAACAAATGAGAGACTTCGGACTACAATTTCTGGATACGCCAATATATGTAGATAATCAGGCCGCGATCGATATCACCAAAAACTCATGCCAACACTCACGCACTAAACATATCGAGATTCGACACTACTTTATCCGTGATTGCTACGAGAAAAGTTGGTTAGAATTGAGAAAAATCCACACGGATAACCAAAAGACATATTTTTATACCAAAGCTTTTGATAAAACAAGATTCAAAAATCTTTTAAAGTTAAATGGTATAAAAAATATGATATCAGGGGATGTTCATGAGGTTGAGTTTGAGGATGATGACGACCTGATGTGAATTTTTCATAGGTTACACGCAATTCTGTACATTCTTTCTTAGAAATTCTAAAATCCAAAAATATGTTTTTGATTTTAGGGGGAGAATGTTTGGGGAAATATAAAAACATTATAAAATTCAAAAAAGAGTTTTTGTGAAAAAGAGTTATCATATTATATCAAAAAGACAGTCACAGTATGCTAAAGAATTGGAATGATGAACAAGTGATTAAACAGGTCTTACTGAGGATGTGCCAGTAGGCTTCACTCGTTCAGTAAATTGTTTTCAAGATATAAACCTAAAAGGAAATACTGAATAACTTTTGGGTTAACATCTCTCGGATACATGGACTTAGTAGTCTGAAATTTCGTTTGAGATAATGCCAGAAATTGATATCTGGGGTATTATCCGAGTTCTTCTGATTTTGCGTGAGCAATGGCCTAGAACTTGTATAATACTTTACGCATTATTCACCCAAGCTGCATAAAAAATGAATATGTCATAAACTTTGTGACACCTGCAGTATAAAAGATTCCTGTATGGAACACCACCTAAAGACGAGCCTTCAACTCTTTGTCTGTATGGAAATACTAACTTGAGCTCTCAAGGTCTCGCACTCACCCTTTTACAGATATTAATTGGATATATTCACCTGTAAAATGAAAGTCTTGAATATTGGCAATCTAGGTAAATCTAGTTAAAAACTTAATGAGTATACCAAGATCAACGGTACTGGTCATTTGTTAAAATCTTGATATGGTTCTCTCAACACAAAAATCACAAAAATATGTTTGTTGTTTCGATAATATTCTAAAAACTCAAAAAGATTTTCAGTTTCTTTAGCTTTGTAGTGTTATTTTTAGTCTACCGATGTTGAAGACACCGATGGTTTGAATCATGGCGACATCTTGCTTAGTGGAAACTGAAAATCATGGGTTAGGAGCTAATCTTTATCAAGAATTTACCTAAACGTCAACAAAGTTCATTAATTTTAATCTTTACGTGTTAAAATAAATCTGTTTTGGTCAAAAATGGTCAACCAAGGTCATTAACTTGAACTTGGTAGGAAAATCGGTTAACCAGAGTCATTAACTTGAACATGGTTAAATGAGTGGGTTTTAAAACGGATAAAATTGGAAAAATATAAAAAAAAATTCAAAAATCAAAAATCAAAAACTTTATAAAAAGTTCAGAATGCTTCGTACGAAGTATATTAAATTCGTACGAAGAAAGTTTAGTTACTTCGCACGAAATAATGTTTCGTACGAAGCAACCCTAACTGCTATATAAACTCTCATACTTCATACAAAATAACTTTATGTCTTTGAGAGAATTGTAGTGCGAGTAGAGAGAGTTTTGTGCGAAACACATTCTGAAATCTTCATTTCTTGACATATTCCGGTTCCTATCACATTGGGGAGGTTGGTTAGCACACCTCTTTCAATGGGCAAGGTAATTTTGTAGAAACCAAGTCGTTATAATGACGAAATCAAACCAGTCGAACTTAAAACTTAGATTTAGGGAGTTTGGACCGGTAAAACTTAAAATTGATCACAAAAACGTTAACATCGGCCTTTAAAACCCGTAAATCAACTATCAATTTGTTAAAATCTAAAGTTTTAGGTTCGGATTAAACTTGGTTAATTTTGGAACGAATCAGGATTCGTACAAAGAAGGTCATTCGTACAAAGCAGGGTTTTCAAAGTTTATTCATATGAAAGGCTGATTCATATGAAGCAAAAACTTACAAGTTTAATTTCACAATTGTCTAAGTGCTGATGGTTCGTACGAAGATATGTTCATACGAAGCAAGTTTGAAAAGCTATACAATTTTTCTAACTTGTGAATTTTTGCTAAGTGTTTGATTCGTACAAAGCTTTGATTCGTATGAAGGATGTTATGTTTTGAAATGTTTGAAATTTTTTCTAATGGTTTGTTGTTCTCTCGGTGTACAGGTCAAGAAATCGTCGTTCTCACCGTTCCATAACATATGCTGCTTGACTGACGATACTATTCTGGAGATTGTCGCGTACCGGGATATATTGGATTTTCTTACACGTATTCGGATTACGAAGGCTCTAACTGATAGACATACAGTTTACAGATCACATGTGGAATATTTTTGGAATGCTGCTGAGTATAGTGTCGAAGATAATGCGATTGTTTTTGCTGTTAATATTGACAATGTGGATATTCAAGTAAAGACTACGGAGGAGTTAATTCGCACGGTTATGGATTTCAAAGATAATGCTAATGATCCCACATGTTTTTCTGAGTATATGGTTAAAGGCTGCTTCTATCGAATGGGATATGCCGGATTTGTTAATTCTGCACCTTTTAAGAAAGGGAATTTGAGTGCACCTTATCGTTATCTTGCTCATGTCATTGCTCATGCCCTGAGTCATAGGAAAGGAGGATACGATGATCTTGTCGACTACCAAATGTGTATGATTACAACGTTAGTTCTGAATTTGCCGTATAACTTTTCGAAAGTTATTTTTACATAGATGTTACAAAACATCTAGCATGAGAAATTCTTGCAGTATCCGAGATTTGTTCAGATGATGCTAGATCATTTACATCCGGATTTGAAGAAAAGTAAGGAGGATATTCTGAGATTGGAACATATGGATATATCTACGCTGAAGAAGATGAATTTGCATCTGAAAGCTTTTCCTAATGCCAATTCTGTTTTCGGTACGATTATAGATAAAGATTACATCTCTCCGGCAACTGGCAAGTGGAGAAAGGATGACAGCAGTGATGAAAGTGAGGAATTAACTGCTTTATCTGATTTTGTTGGGAAGCAAAGTCCTTGGTTTATTAAAGATGGAGGAAAAGGTGCTAAACAGAAAGCTACTACTTCTACTTCTTCACCGGCACAACCAAAAAAGAAAGCTGCTGCTGAGAGTTCTGGTTTACGAGATGAACCAGACACAGAAGAAATATTGAAGATATAGCCGCAGATATTGAACGCCAAACATTCGGGGAAGAAAAAGTAGCTGAAGATGTTTCATCTTCAAGCACGAATTCTGATGAAAAAGGGCAGGAGAAAAGAAACGAGCGCATAAATTGGAGAAAAAGCACCAAGCAGAGTTAAAAAGAAAAGCTGAAGAACGTAAACGTAAAGCAACAGGAGAAGACCATACGACTTATGTCCCATTAGCTTGAAGCAATGTTAGCAAGTATTAACTGCAGAAAAACAAGAGTTGCTTGAGCAGGTTAATGTTTTATCTGAAGATAAGCAACAGGTTGAAACAATATTAGCAAGTATTGTCTCGGAAAATGAAAGATTGAGATTGCAAATGACTGAGTATGCAGAAGAGAGGATTCAGAGTGATAGACGAATGAATTTATTTGAGAAGATTTTAGTGAAAAAACTGGGTGTGAATATAGCGGCTGAGATAAATGAAATTGAGCGAACAGAAGCTCGTGAACGTGTTGCCGAGAGGGAACGTTTAGCGAAAGAACAGTCTGACGCCCAGGGTAAAGGCAAGGCTAAAGTTGTTGAGGATCCTATCAGCGTACAAACTGAGACAGCTCTGAATCTGTGCCAGTTACATGTACCGATATTGTTGTTTATCAAGAGCCGAAAAAGTTTATTCTTATTGGGAAGCCAGCAGATGTTGATATTGATTCATTAGATCTGTCACAAAGGGCATCGTGAGTGGCTGTTAAAGAAAAAGCTCGACAAAGAGATAGAGGAAGCTGTTGAAGAGTTCGAGGAGGATGAAGAGAATGAGGATGTAGAAACAGTTGATGATAATTCGAGTAGTTCTGATAATGATGATGATAATGATGATAATATTGGAGGTACATGTGTTCGGGTTACAGATTCAAGCGTAATGAAGATATTGATTTTTCTTTGTACCTTGATGACTATGTTAATCAGATACAGAGTAAGGAGGGAATGTTAGAGTTGATGAATCTATTAATGCTCGGCAGACAGGAATCTTCCCAGAGATAGATATATCATTTGTTCCTGTCGTGCAGAAACCTAAAGTGTTCTTGTAACATCCGTCGAAAAACGGGTTTTCAAAACCCGCTTCGTTTATTAATCGAATATCAAGTTATAAAATTTCGTTGCGTATTTATGCTTATTTTAATTTTAAACAATACATAATTAATAAACAATTTAGAATTTAAAAACTATAATTATTAAAAAGTGAAAATAAAATAAATAAAAAAAGAAAACCGGCTGCCGGGTTTCGAACCCGGGTCAGCCGGAAGACTTAACACACAAACCTAAACCACTCCGCCACTTGACTCACTTGTGCTATCCAGTGAAACAAATAACATTTATAATAAAACTCGAAATCGAATCCAGTCAACAGCGCGCCCAATTCGCAGTCGCCGGAAATTCCGACGATTTCGCCAATTATCGACGTTTTCTTTTGACTTAACGTATGTATTAACATCGACATCGGTTATAACCGATGTCTAATCCCGCGACATCAGTCATAACCGCCGGAGAAAAGCTGACCACGAATCAAGACTGAAATCAGACCCAATTCATTGTGATACTTCCCTATAAATACACACCCAAGTCTCTGGAAATCATTTCACTCAAAATCGCAACTAATTTCACAACTAATCGATCAAAACTGTTAATTGATACTTCCGATAAACATTGTTTAGTAACTCAATTGGCATGACTAATCGATCAAAACTGTTAATTGATCCGAACAGACGGAGTTCACAAAACAGAGCCGACGATCCTTGCCGGAGTTCTGAGAAAGACATCTGTTCCGGCACATTCATTTCCAAAACCCCCTCTATCCATCACATTTTAATCACTTATAAATTTCGTTAATCGAATCAAACAAGAACAGTTGAATAATCGTTGTCTGTGTCTTTGAACGAAGAAGATGAAGTCGAACTTATGTATAAGTATAATCAAACAAGATATTAAACCGGGTTAGACACACAGTCCAGCGGTGGACTGTGTGCAAACGATTAACACACGTCTCGAGTTCGATCCATGACACAACCTCACTCTCTGAAATAAAAATGTTCTTTTTAAACCGAACCGGATCAACTCGTTGTAAGATGTTAAGTTTAATAAAAATCAGTATATTAACCAGGTTAGACACACAGTCCAGCGGTGGACTGTGTGCAACACTAAACCACGGGTCCCGGGTTCGAGACCTGTTGTGTGCACTGGTCCGATATGATTAAATCCTTTTTAAAAATAAATGATTTCTGATTAAATTAAATAGTGTATAAATATAGTTAAAAACAGAAATATTTCGGGTTAGACACGTAGCTCAGTTGGTAGAGCTGAGTGCACACGTACGGGAGGTCTCGGGTTCGAGCCTCACCCAGCGCATACATACACACGTCCGAATCGGTCAACAGTCAACAGTCAAAGTCAATGGTCAACGGTCAACCCAAAAAGTCAACATTTTTTTATATTTTTATTTATTTATTTAATTTAAAAATCAATTAAAAATACTTAAAAATAATATTTTTAAAGTTAGAAAATAACCTTAAACTCACAAAAATAAATCTAAAAACCCTATTAAAATCGTTAATAAAATCCACTTATTTACCGTACCTTTTCGTTATTATTTAGGTTAGTTATTCCTCGTCGATCAACCCTCTAAACTCGTGCGTATTCAACATCATCAAACGAACGCACCCAATGTGAGTGAATCTCTACAAATTCCCCGTCTTAATCACATTTTGGGGTGTATCATGTGTCGCTATTTATTTATTTATTTCATTTGAACACTTGTGCATCCATCATATTCATGATCAAATGTGTATCCATTATGTATAAATTGTTTGTGTGGTTAATGTTTAGATTTAATTTATCATATTCGGTACATACATCATCATAGGCCGTCTGTTCCCCATTACCTATGAGCGGAACCGTTCCCCATTACCTATGAGCGTGAACGAGGCGTTGCCAACATACGATCGGCTCCGTTTGATTGAGCTTTGATCGCACATACATCATCATAGGCCGTCCGTTCCCCATTACCTATGAGCGGAACGTGACGTTGCCAACATATACATTATCATTCATGTCATTTGCTCATACAAGGTGGTTTGTTGTTTGTTATTGTATGTTATTTACGTTTGCTCACATATGATTATTGCACAATTTTTTCATATTAAATATAACCAGAAATCAATAATAAATGTTTTTCTAACAAGGTTCACTCGCCAACTTTTGTTGACCCAAAATCCCCATTTTTACACATGATACAGGTGATCCAGTTGAAGCAAGAAACATATAGGACGCCTAGAAGAATAAACCATTTTAGACTTTGGATTGTTTTATTTAATTTTCTTTTCCTTGTATTGTATGAATTTGACTTGAACATTTGAAATGTAATTTGAATTTAATAAATATGAAACATATTAGTAAACATCATGAGCTTTGGTGATAACCCAATTATGCCCCGACTCTTATTCCGCTGCGGGTCGGGGTGTGATAGTTCTATCTTGAGCATGATGTGGAAGAGGGCGAATTTGTTCATTGTTGTACTAAGGAAGAGATAGTTGAAATGCTTGGAGTAAGTGAAGAAAATTTCAAATTTGATTTCGGGAACGAGCTAAATGAGATAGACGCATTTGAGCCAAACGAGTATGTGTTTGAAAATATTGAAGACGTGAATGTTTACGATAGAGTTGTCGTGGAAGATGATTCTGATGACGATGCAAATCTAGCTGATCAGAGTACAGATGATTCCCAACTTTCGCTGAGTTATTTGCAGCTGAGAATTCTGATGTTTTGAAGAGAAAAATTGTTGAAGCTGCAAAAGAAGGAACAATCCTCACCAAATGACTAGTACAAAAATTGATGCAGAGAGAAAGAAGTGGTTTCGAAATGTAGCAGCTGAGTGCAAGTTTAAACGTCCCCTTGTATTTTTCACACGTGATGCTGACATATCTTAGGGGATATTATAAGCTGGGGGTGGATCGAGGAACTGAATGTTTATGCAGTGAAGAGGGAGTTTGGAATTCAATATTTCAGATATCTACGCGACATCAAATCCTTGCCGTTCTGGGATATCAAAGAATTGGTTCAAACAAAAATGATAAACCTAAAGATGAAGTTTCAGGACCAGCGGCTATGGAAATTGATTAAGCTAGAGGCTATGCATGGTTTTACTCATTGGAAACCTCACTTTCCTCGACGTATCATAAAGATTGATCAAGTAACAAAAGAGAAGGATATAACGCTTGTCGTCAAAAGGCCCAAAGTGATGAAAAACATGCCAATGATACGAATAGAGCAAGATTTTTATTCGAACTTCAAGTGGTGGCACTACAACTCTAAACAGGAGAGGTTGTAATATGCGTGCACCCTGATGATGATTCATGGAATATTGCTGATGAGTTGACCGAAGCCGTTATAGCCCACAAATGTATATATAGGTTATGTGGTGGCATTCGAGTGGTAGACCCTATGTGGCTAGTCAACTGTACTAAGAAGGACATCGAATGTTTATTCTATAGCAAGATAAGCTTTGAGGAGAAGGATAAGGAACAAGCTCTCCAATTTCAGAAGATAGTCAATGTCTGCTTTGCCAATGATATACATTCCGGATCGACATGGAATACTTCATGGAGGAAGCTTGAGGAGATAGAGAAGAAAAAGAAAGAGAAGAACGAAGCTTGAATTGCAGAGCGTACTTGGATAGCATCGCT
The DNA here is from genome assembly GCA_947069175.1 of Scalesia atractyloides. Taxonomy (NCBI): domain Eukaryota; kingdom Viridiplantae; phylum Streptophyta; class Magnoliopsida; order Asterales; family Asteraceae; genus Scalesia; species Scalesia atractyloides. Next base: position 38,793,098 of record CAMTDV010000116.1, read on the forward strand.
TAGGAGCTTTCGGTTGGCAATACAACGAAACGACGACCTCCAACAGACCAAACACCGATTGCATATGAGGAGTGTCGCAAGCCGCGAAGAGATTCTTTGGGTGTTAGCGTCAAATTAGTTGAATTTTGAAGACTATCCAGGGCAACATCCAAGGGGGAGTTTGTTGATACGTTATGTCTATTGCCTACGTCTAGGATGTGTCTGTATTGTTATAGGGCTTTAATATTGAATGTATATATGATAAATGTTATTTTATACTTTTTGTATGATTCGTACGAGCGAGTCAAGGTGGCTCGTACGAGTGACTCTCAGTCACTCTTACGGATCAGCTGCTCGTACGAAGCACGTCTCTGTTATACGGACTCTCCAGTACGAGTCATGTCGACCTATAAATAGAGGAGTGTTGTGTCAGAGCTAGGAGTTAGTTCAGATAGTACGGCGAAGCCCTGCTAGTTTGTTTACTCGCGTCTGTACTTTGCACGTCTTTGAATACTTTAAACAGTAAGTTCTATCTTGTTTGTTTTGTCAACCTCTCTAGCAATGAATTCCGCCTCTGCTAGTTGAGTTAGATCAGATCAGTTGCTCATCGGAGGAGCCCGATCCTCGTTCACACTTGTCAAAAACAGATACAGCTTCCTCAACAAACATAGGTTGGCAGGTTCGAAGGCCTAACAACAACTTAGCAACCCCCATACAAAGATCGTAGTAGAAGGAGCTCGCATTGAGGGTCCCATAAGCGAGGTAGGCATCTCATAAGGTCAAGCGCACCTGAAGCCCTTTTCACAGCCAAACCACTGATAAAATCGGCGTCCCGACTAACAGTCCCCCCTAGGAGTTTCACACCCAACTCTAGCCTCCCAATCCCACTGGAAACAAACCTTCCTTTGCCTTTACCCCATGGTACGACGGCCAGAAAACCTCAGTTTTCTTGATGTTAAGCTTAAGCCCCAAACTAGGTCCCTCACACCTAATGATATCCAAAGCCTTAGCCATTTGAACAACGTCTCCTATAATTGTTCCATCATCGAAGTACCATGCATGGAAACGTAAGTTACAGCAATCCTGCACCCGATGAATGAGAGGGTGCAAAGTTAAGGCAAAAAGGAGGGGTCCTGGGGGGTTTCCTTGTTGAACCCCAACAATGGAACCAATGCACTCATCGCCGACATATATCCTAGATTGTTGTCCATATGAGAAGCTGACCCATGGGGAGATTGACAGGCATCGGGAATGAACCTCACGAAGGAGAGTCGTTCTATCCACAAGGTTGAAGGCATTAGAGAAATCAACTGTAAGCATAGCCAACGATCCATCTGATTTAAACTAATTTAAAAACCTGTTCACGCTTTGGAGCACAGCCTTCGCCCCGCTATGGGTCCCAACCCCGAATTGGTGATCACCAAGGTAATCTGCCATCTCTTTTCCCACCTTCCTCATAGCCACCTTAGAAACCAACCTCATCCAATATCACCCACAACTACAGGCCTAATCCCATTTCCGACTTGAGCAACGAAGTTAGGGGGCAGAAACAACAAACTCTGCCAAGGCCTTGGGTTATCGTCCTCCCAACCACACGTTGACCACCTCAATAATAGTCATGAGTAAAGAAGAAGCAATTGCAGACCCCTCCCCACAAAGGGCGTCCAAAATGTGTTGGGCCCTTAGCCCATCCTCCCACAAGAAGTGTCTTTCGGGAAGGATTTAATGCACCCCAGGACCCAGTCAGTTTTATTATTTGAGAAAACATTAACTTTCACAAGGACATAGGCAAAAGATTACAAACATTATATGACAAAGGCAAAAGATTACAAACATTATATGACAAAAGATGATAAAAAAACTGTGCTACCAATGATATTAGTTTGTAAAAAAAGATATACCTGGTTAATAACAAACTTATTTTATTTAATCGAAATAAGTGCCTTGTGGATATTAAAAGTTGTCATCTTAAAGAAGAACTTTTTATGTAGCTCTAAACATAGACTCAGGGATAAAAATCAAGTAGTAGAAATGAAGACAACCATTATTAGTGTTTCTGTAAAGGGTTACAAAATTTATACGATTTTATGATGATAATAATGAAATAACAGAAGAAAAACAGAATTGAACACTAAGAAAATCATGCATGAGGAAAACGACCAAGGAAACTAAGTTAGGGTTTGGGAAAAGAATGATTAATGTGGATCTTTGAAAAGTTGATATGTAAAAAAATATATTTTAGGTGAGAAAAAATAGTGGAGATCATCCATAAAGAGAGTCACGTATTCGTAAATGATTTAGTTTAATATATAGTATGATTTCTTAAAAAAAACAAATGTTAGATGTCTTAAATTTCTTTTATGAAACTATAATAGGTGACAAATAGATCCCTTGTAAAGTAATAAGATAGAAAATTGGGTTTTGTTCGGTGCACTACTTTTTTTTTTTTTTAATTATTATAAGGACTATATCTGCCATTTAGAAGTAATCCGAGTACTGTTTTCATAAATCAATGTTCTAAATAATAAGAACAGTTTTGTTTGAACGCAAAGCAGATTAGGTGCAGAATCAAGCAGATTGTGGTTCGTCTCGTTGATTAACGGTCAGTTTTCAATCCACTTTCGATTATATCATCACATATTTCTTGTTTTCCGTACGTCAATCTCGCTGCGTATGTGTAATTAGGGTTTCTGTTTCCTCCAGTGAAGTGAACCCTATTATCATGTATTATTTCTTTCTTTCTTGATTTAGTTAGGGTTTATATTAAGGTTTTTAATTTACAGTGATTAAGTGTCAGTTGTTTCAGAATTTGTAACCGAATGAAACACACAAAACTTTGTGTTAGAACTTTTGGTTTTGTAAAGTTTATAGGTTTGTTATTTAAAGTGTAGTAGCCAGACAATAGTAATCACTTCTAGGGTCTAAGCGGAGGCGTAAAGCACAAAAAGTTCTCGCTTTTTGTACGCGAGGTGTAGTTTGTTATGTATATTTATTTTAGGTTGTTTCTTGCATCATTTAGACATAAATAAGCTTTGATAACAGTCTTAGGATCCTGTAAAAAAAGGTCATTTTTCGTGAGAAATGTGAGAAGGCATAAGAATTGACATGTAGGCATCTTGGTTTTAAAAAGCGCGGGAGGCGCACTAAGGCGCAGCTTTTGGGGCTTTTTCGCTCAGCGCCTTGTGTAATTACAAGAAGCGCACAAAAGGTCTGATTTTTGGGTTTTTTTGGGGGCTTTTTGGCATGAGGCGCGCGCCTCATGTATCTGAGGCGTTTTTCTGCAAAAAAAAAAAGTTGTACCCTGGGTTTTTTGACTTGTACATGTAAGTAAAATGGTATAAAAGCCTTGTTTATAGCTATATTTAGGTTAAAGGAAGCTAAAAACCTAAGGGATATGTATGGGATATATAAAAAAAAATTACAGAAACACTTTGCGCCTCGGGTATGAAAAGCCCACCGCTTTTGCGCTTTGCGCTTCGCGCCTTAATTTTAGACCTCGTCACTTTTGTGCGCCTATCGCTTTTTAAAACCAAGGTACGCATCATGTTTTGTACTTCGGCATGATGTTTTGGGTTGTTTTTGCAAGAAAAACACCAAACATAACAATTTAAGACACAATGCAATGAATTCTAGGCTTAAAACTTAAAACACCAAACCAAGAACGTTAAGTAGTGTTTTTAAGTGTTAAGCAGTGTGTTTTAGTTGTGTTTTAAATTTCACGCCCATAATGTGTTGCATTGTGTTTTAAAATGTTATGTTTGGTGTTTTTCTTGCCAAAACAACCCAAAACATCATGCCTAAGTCCAAAACATGATGCCTACATGTCAACTCTTATGTCTTCTCACACTTCTCACGAAAAAGGTCCTTTTTACAGGAACCTCACCCTTGTATAACATATAAATTACTTACATGTACAACCTAAAAAGTATGTTGTACAACATATTGCAACACAAAAAATGCCATGTACATTAAGCGCGCTTTTTTACCTGCAATTTATGCGCCCAAAAACAGCGCCTCACTTACGCTTCTTGTCAAACCCTCGCCTTATGTAGTCTAAAGCGACAACCACTGAGCCTTGTGCCGCTTTGCGACTAGGGCACGCTTTTTTAATCCAAGCTTAGGAAAGGTCATGCTGAAGATTTCTTAATGCAAACCACAATAATGAAGGTCCTTAATTTATTGCTTTACCCTCATCAACAATGAAAACCCTTTTAACCCTAACTTAACATGTTATCCTAAGATGAATGAGAAACTTTAGCCTCTCGGGTTCAGTATGATTTAGGTAGAACCAGGTTTCTTGAGGTTTCATCTTTGTTGGAAATTTTTCGTCTAGAAATTACCTGCATCACATCATTACAATACACCTTTTTAGTTATCTTGTTTTGTCTCTATCCTAAAGTTTACTTATTCACCTGTAATCACTGTTAGAATGAATTAATATTATGGTGTTGATTTGGGTACATTTTTGGATTAACAAAAGGCACTTAAGTTGCATGTCTAAGACCAGTCAGTAATTGTAATATTCTTGGGACATCTTAAGTTAATTATTATTTTTTATTTGTGCACGTGAAGCTGACTAATTATCTTTCGTTAGGGGTTAAAAATGAGGCAAGGTGGGCAGTACATTGATTCTGGTGGGCATGAATACGAAATGCAACGTATGTCTGGTCAGAGGATGGAGCAAAAATCCAATAACTACCAGGGAGGGCGCCTTAAATCTGAGAATGACAAGCCATACGGTGCTCCAAAAGGGGAGGGACAATGGAGATGGGAGAGAGATGGATCATCACACATGTTCAATGAAGGCATGCACCTTTTATATACCTCTGGTTCTAAACTAAACATTCTTCTTGTGTAGATGTGCACAATTTACTGGTTGGCGGGTTTGGGTAATTGGTTAAAACGTCCAGTTTTTGTCTGGAGATTTTAGTTTTTTTTTATTTTCAATAATTGCGCCATATATATAGTTACAATATTTTCATTAATAGTATGATTCTCAAACTAAAATCGTTTTGGCGGTTTCATGCATTAAAATGCATGATGGGGCGACTTCCGACCCATGTCTTTTTTAGCTGATTTTATTACGTTTTTAATTCATTCGGAGTAAAACATAACTGAGTCGATTTATTCTTATATAAATAAAGTTAAGTTGATTCATGTAATTGTATTTTACATAAAAGAACATGACTGCATGTACATATATCTAAGCATGTAGTATGATATGTCTTGTAATTGTGTTTCTCGTTGAACACTTCCAATTCATGCAATTTAAGAACTATATGTGTAAATCGAATTTTTTTCTGCTGTATATATTAGTTAGAATTAGATGAAATATGTTAAGTCTGAGTTTGTCAAAGTTTTAACTTTTAATTTCTTTTTTAGTTTCTAAAACTCAGTTGGGTCATTATGTTATTAAGTATCTGACTTGTAATTGGGTATATGTTACTTTATCCAGGCCAAGGGGCCGATGCGTCTAGATCATATTACCAAAGCCAGGGTCAAAGGTCGGTCTCTGAGAAACAGGGTAATAATGATCTCAGATCTCTTCCCCGTGAGGAAAATATGGAGATAGGTTATGAGGATAATGTTGCAGGCCAGACTTTTGAAGCTCTTGAGCAAAGATTTTATGACGACATCGTGAAACTCACCAAAGAACAAAATGATGCAGAAGATGCTGAGTATGCACGCCACCGAGAGGTTTGTACAATATGTATTTATTTATTTGAACATGGGTGGCTTTCTCTATCTTGAATGTTCGATCACATGCGTCTAGAAAAAGCACGACATATAAGTGATTGAAGAAATAAATATAATTTGAGTTTTCACTAGTTTCTTCATTAATTCATGTTTTCTTTTTGAATAAAATTTTATTTTTTAAACCATAGTTACTTGACTGCAAATAGTTTCTCTACAGTTTTTAACTATGTACAAGAATTATAGTGTGGGAAATGGAGATACCAGAAGTAAATTTCATTTAGTTGAATGGAAGTTGTAGAGTGCTTTTTTTTAATTTGTGTGTGAGAAAGTGTTTAATATTGTTTTATTTAAAACAATAAAAATCGTCCAAATGTGGATTACACTTACGTGTCACACATACTAACCCGTTTAGGCAGACGCTTCTTATATGGCTGCAATGTGGCTGAGTTTTTACATTCTATTTTAAACAGTCAAATATTGGTGGTCTAAAATTACTCATTTTGAACAATACAATTAGAAGTGTAACGAGGCGAGCTGATTCGACCCCGAGCTTGCTAGCTCGAGCTCATTTAGATCTTTGTTTTAAAGCTCGAGCTCGGCTCGTAAATAGTTTTCCAAGCCCATGCTCGGCTCAGGCTCGATTTGTTTATGATTTAGTAATTATTTTATTTGTATACATTTGTAATAATATCTATATTTTTTATAATTATAATATATAACATAACGTATGTTGTTTATGAACATATATTAAATAAAGTTATATACGTAATTGGCTCGTTAAGGCTTGCTAGCCTAGTCAAGCTCGATATGTGAAGCCTGGGTTCGAGCTCGTTCATCAAATGAGCTTCAATGTAAGCTCGAGCCCGTTTAAACTTGGCACACTTAGAGCTATTGGCAAGCTGTTTTCAGTAGCTTACGAGCAGCTTGGCTTGTTTACACCCTAATTATAATCTTATCGAGGTTAAAGTTGTATTCCACTTGTTGGGTGAAACTAACAATTCAAAACATTACAATTCGTGTGTTGGGCGAGGTCGTATATGTGTCACTTGTTCAAGATTGTCTAGCTAATTGGTTTTCTATGTATGCAGAGAGTTAATGCAATCAATGCACAATATGAGGAGCAACTGGCAGCACTTAGAGCTAGGCACACCAACCACAGAGATGAATTCTTGCGACGCGAATCGCATGCACGACAGCAGCAGTACCAGCAGGCAATGGAACACCACCAATACAGCTCCAACCCCATGGGGTTCAGTGACCCTCATCATGGTTACAATGCTGCTGCCGCTGGAGGAGAGGCACAAAGACCCTATAATAATGATAACAGCAATATCCCTCATGTTGATTCTTACAGAGACAGACCGCGGTTTAGTGGAAGGGATTCTAGGGACCCTGGGTTTGAGCCCAAAGGAGGGCAGTACCCTGGTGGTCGTGTTTATGGTTCTGGTTCTGGTTCGCGCTATTATTGATGCCGGTTTATCTTCATACTAGTTTGTTAGAATGCGGTTCTCTTAAGGGTTCATCTTTAGCCTTTGTTTTGAAGGGTATGTTTCCGGTCAGATGATGGAATAGTGTTTAGATGTTATTTGTTTCAAATCATTTATCTTTTTTTATAATCAAATCAGTTGCTTTTTTTAACTTTTATTATTATTATTACTATTATTATTATTATTATTATTATTATTATTGTTGTTATTATTATTATTATTATTATTATTATTATTATTATTTATTATTATTATTATTATTATTATTATTATTATTATTATTATTATTATTATTATTATTATTATTATTATTATTATTATTATTATTGTCTAGTGTTATTACCATTGTTACTATTATCTATTACTAGTACTATACTATCATTGTTTATTTCTATTATATTATTATTATTTTTACTAATTTGTATGATTTAGTTTATATTGTAAGTTATCAAAGAACTACAATTACTTATAATTATTATTATTATTTATTACTGTTACTACCTTATAATTATTTATTTCTATTATCATTTTTTTATTAATTTGTATGATCTACTTTATATTGTAGGTTATCAAAGAACTACATTGGAATATACATTTGGTGCATGTAATCAGCAATACACTTTCCTTATGGTTCGACAAATAATGTGTATTAATGGTTCATGCTAGTGTATTCACTTGTGAGTACATGCAAGCGATATATGCAAAGCTGTATATTTTATTATTTTCTAAGTGAATGACATTATTATCAAAGTGAACGTTTTTCATACCCAAGGGAACGGTGTTAACGAGTGCAGTAATGGTGTTCCTTTTCAAGCACTTGAGAGTTCTAACTCCATTTGGATATTGGTTTAGATTTAAAAATAGATTTAGTATGTGTGTGAGTTAGCCGTTAAAAAAAAGTGTGTTTTTCATATCTAGCTTCAGTCTCAACAAATTAATTATATTATAGTAACAGTGTTCTTTCTCCTTGTCGCCAATTAAAAGTATGTATACTCAATGTTCTAGACTTTGGTCTAATTTATTAAAAAAAAAAAAGCAATCGTTATTGGCTTAGGCGTTCAATACTCAACGCAAGAGACGAACTCAACGCAAGAAACAACCGTAGTACTAGAGTCTTTGAAGAATGAAGATTCTTGTTTATAGTAATGGAGATAATCCTAATGCAATATCATATGACACTTCCGAGGAAAATAATGCTTTAGACTAACGCAACAAGTAATCACAAAAAGTGTATTCAACGTTGAATACACTAACGTATCCTCATAATCCACGAATAGTGTTTTCACCAATGAATATCCTAAAATATCTAGATAATATGAATATATTGTATTATGTGATTTATACATTTATTCACCACCGATGTATACATTCGAAACTCCATATCATTCACAAGTAGTGTTCACCGATGAATACACTAATGTATCCTAAGAATCGACAAAATAATGTGTTGGTCAAAAATTACACCAAAGTACCCTCAAAATTCTATAACAAAATTCTTTTAAGTACAAAATGGTGTTTATTTCACTTATGCTGACAATCGGCATAAATGTACTACTTCAGAGGCGGCATTGCTTAATGGTGGTGGTATTGACTGTTACAAATGGGTTCTTAAAGCACATTGTAAGCAACCATATTGATGTTAACTAAACAAGACCCCAAGCAACTCCTACTGTTTTACTAATTCGGAACACATAATTTACATGTGGTATATTGTGAACAAACTACGTCACCGGTTCAAATCTTAATTCCATTGGTTTTCCACCATGATCCCTTGAAGACCACAAGCTCAACACAAACTACGATTCATCCGGTCCGTTGGTTATTAAAGTATTGAAAGGGTCCATAAGTTTTCTGATAAACGGTTCTCGTCTTTTTATCTTGTGTCATTTATAAATATCTAATGTCATGTAAGGTTAAGATATTTATTTATGTTCTTAAGATAATGTGTGGTGGTTTAACTAAGAACTGATTCACGTAGGACTTTAACTAACTAAACTTTCAAAAGTGTGTAATAGTTTAATTAAACAAGTTAATTAGAGTGATGGCTAAAGAAAAGCTTCCACGCCTGTTAGCAGCTTAATGGAGAAGAGGCTTTGACTAATTTGCTTCGACTAATTTTGGTGCCTACCCGTAATGGTTTGGGTGGAGCTAAAGATGAGGTGGAGTGGGGTTGGCGCTCACTACGCTTATAACATTTCAAATGAAGTTGATGTGCTCGTTTTGATGTTGTAATGTAAAGGCAGGGGCTCATTGAAAATGTCATTGCCCACTTGACACATTCAACAACCCCAAAATTTATGCAGTCTTTACATATTAAACGCCATGCCTCGACCTTATACACGCATGGGTAGCTTGTAATCGTTAATGAGGTTCAAAAATCGAAGAAATAACTTCCTTAAACATCGTTCTTGTTCCTTATGATGACTCCTTTCAATGGTGCATACGTTTATTCACGATTGGATACACTATAGTTGCTAATGGTTCTACATATTGTTGATTCACTATTGAATAAACTATATATCAGTTTTTTAAATGCAGTACTAATAGTAACATAGTTAATATACGTGAAAACACCCAAAGCCGGGGGCACCTTACAAAACAACAAAAATTAACCCTTTGTTTTACATGATATACCTAAGAATTACACCTGTCAATGCAGAGTTGAAAGATCCACAAATCATGCCTCAATGCCGCAAGTATCAACAAACGATCCAGTTGGATTACGTTGCTAGTTAACATCAAGAACCCTAGATCCAAGAACATTTCTAGCTAAACCTTATTTAGTAATAACATATATTATTCTATAAACTATTCTTTTAACTCCCTAAAGAAATATCCCATAATTTATCTAATAAATAATCCAGCCAAACAGGTTATATAATCACAAGATGAATAATCACATGATGAATGTACATATATAGTTTAAAAATCCTAACCATCATCTTTCGTTTAATTTGGTTTTGACCAGATACACACCCACACCCCTGGGCTAACAAGGATGGCATGCAACCTTGATAGACGCAAAGCGATTCAAAAGCGGACACTCGGCATACGATAGGAGTAGCGTATAGATCTCAAGTCTTAAGTCAAATACTACAAATTTTTGTAGTTTATATGAAATTAGTAACAAGATAAACTATAACATGTCTTAAACCGGTGGTGATGGTGGTGGTGGTGGTGGTGGTGCACGTGAGCCCGTCATCTCATTCCGACTTCCAGAATTGTTCGCGGAACTGTTAGTAGAGTCACTTGTATCTGAGACGGGTGACAAATCGTGTTGCAGATGGTCCATCATACGTGATAGGGTCGCGATTCCTGCACTGCCTTCACCAGTGTCCTTAGAAGCATGATCAGTGGGACTGCTGTTGCGAGAAAATAATCTTTCCTTCCAGTTCTTTGTGGTTTTTGTAATCGATTCTTTGTATCTTTTTTGAAAATTAAAAATAAGTTAATGACGAGGCAGATTAAATACGTCGGATGAATAGATGTAAACCTATGCCATATTTATACCTCATAGATATTGCATTAACTCGGGTTTTGAAATCTGAAAACGAGTTCTGTTCAGAGGGTCCTGCTCTATCTTGGTTGTTCAGAGATGACTGCATAACCGACCTACTAAAAAATGAAGAATAATCAATCTGTGATTATGAAACTATATTCTTAATCATAAAAAACATTAGAGTAAAATGCAATTTTCGTCCCTGAGGTTTGGCTAGTTTTGCGACTTTCGTTCAAAGGTTTGTTTTTCCGCATCTGGATCCAAAAGGTTTGAAATCTTGCCATTTTCATCAGACTTGTAACTCCATTCATTGTTCTCCGGCAAGTCAGGGGTATTTTCATCTTTTTTGTCAACTTAAAGAGCAATTTGGTCCTTTTCACTTTATGCACAGGCATTTAGCATAATGTACAAGCGACTACTTTAAGTGAAAAAAACCGAATTGCACTTTAAGTTGACAAAAATAAAGGAAAATACCCCAGACTTAACGGAGAAAATGGATGGAGTTAACAAGCCGTATGAAAATGGCAAGATTTCAAACCTTTGGGACCCAGATGCGAAAAAACAAACCTTTGGACGAAAGTCGCAAAACCGAGAAAACCTTAGGGACGAAAATGGCATTTTACTCAAAAGATTATTTTAATAATCGCTGAACCTTTCAGTAGAGGGAGATTCACGTGGACGTGCAGGAATGATGCCCGGGGTCAATGGTGAAGAAGGCGGTTCACCAGCATGAACAGAGGACGATGATGATGAGGGTCCAGTCCCTCTTAGTGGTTCCTCATGCATGGTTACTAAGGGGGGTCCACCACTAGCAGGGGTAGTAGGTTCAACATCATCAGTTGAAGTGGGTCGGGTAGGGGAAGGTACACTAGGTTGTGCAGAAAAGCCCAAATATCGAGGGCGGGCCTGGGCTGATGTTCGACTTCTATGACCTTCCCGTCTCGCCATATGACGAGCCCGGCCCATTGCTGCTGCAGCAGCCAAGTGTTGTATAATTCGCTCCTCAAGCTCAGCCTCAGTTGCACTAACAGGCAACTGCATCATTATAATCATTCATGTGATTATGTAAACTGATTGGAATTAAATATTGCACATGCTAGAATACATAGATAGATGTGTACATGCTGTAATTCAAAATCACCAAAGGTTGGATGATGAAATATTGTAGTATTCATAGATGGGTTGTTTGCAATGCTTCTTTCCTGCTCTATTGCATCAAGCAACTCCTGACTGCCAATCAAGATATCGCGATGTAAGCACAGGATGATACAAATATACAAATATAAAAATACACCATGGAAAATGACAGATGGGTAATTTATAAACATAACCTGCTTGAGTCCTTCAAGCTTATAGACTGCCAACACATCGGGCATTGGGAGCTCCTTTGACACCTACGTTTAGTTGAACAGAATTTAGTTAAAAGTGATGAATCCCATAGCAAAAAACCTAGAGGCGATAACTTTGACACGTTTAATCTGCTAATTTGGGTTATATTTAATTAGTCAGGTTCATAAAATTCAAAAAGGTATTTAGATAAAAATAAATCAAATGGATTGGAAGGCGCCCAACGTGTAATTAAAAGCATTAACCTTCTTAATAGCTTTATTTTAATAGCATTATGTTACTATTGTTATAGTACATCCTATGCGGTCATACTTAACATGTTAATTATTTATAAAGCAGAGAAAAAAACAAAAGTGCTACTAGTCAACTCAACCCGTTTTGACATGTACCGCAAAAGTAGGGTTTATCCAATCTGCACATTTTGCCACCTATGTCATATATAGCATATAGAACAGTCTTACTCTAAATAGTTGATAACCAGCAGATCTAAGTACAAATCAAAACATCCAACCATGTAACAACCATACCAAATTTTGATTCCTTTCTTTCTGCATGTTCTTATGTAACTTAAATTCAAAATAGGCAGGTGACAGGATGCTAAAAGAAGCGAATAGTGAAGAATTCTAGTACAAAATAAGAAGAATTCGAATCACACGGCTACGTGATTCTAAATCACATAGTCGTGTGACACTATAGCAATATCCCCTTGAAGAACATTTCATAGGAATGTGTGGAAGTCCGGAGGTTGAAGAATATAAATGTGTGCATAAACTATTACATAGCCGTGTGGTTTTGTTGTTTTTAAGAGAAACCTGATTCAGAAACACATGGGTGTGTAAGACCATTTACAGAACTGTGCACTAGATAAATCCGCTGAAGCTCCCGCATACTTTTCAGATTACACGTCGATGTGAATCCAAATCGCATAGGCGTGTGGTTTAACGACTGAAGTGCCTATAAAAGCTAGGTCAAACTGTTGGCATGTGGCTGCCCACCACTAAAGAACTCGACAGAGCTTTAAAGCAGCCATATAGATCAACTTTTCATCTTTTTCATTCAAGTAGCTAAAGACAAGCTTCCTGATCTGAAGTAACAGCATTTGACTTGTGGAGATTCAAGATTCAAACTTTTCTCAATTTTGTTTTCGTTTTTGTCTACTTTCTTATTTACTTTTCTAGAAGTTTTATATTCCTGTTTCATAATCCATGATTATGGAGTAGTTCACTTGAGGGGTGACTATTTTTTTATTAAAAGCTATGATTTTTATATATGGTTAATTCGTTTGTGTTTCAAGACTTGGTATTAATTCAACTTGTTTGTCTTGGTGATCCGTTCAAACTAAATGATTACGCTTTTTGGTCATGAATAGACATAGAATCTACGTATTATATTGTAGTTAATACAGAATCGTCTATGATTAAGGTATGCATTAACATGAGAACTTATGCTTAAAATTAGGTTTTTAGACAACTAATTCTATACAAATGAGTAATTGCATACAAAAGAACTTTTGGTGTAAAGTAATTTTGCAGCATGATTTTGAGATTAGTAACGGAACCCTAAGTTAATTTCCACTAATTAAGTTAGGTTAGAGAAAGTTCAAAACCATAAATTGATAATTAATAGAGCTTAATCTTACAATTGGAATTAGTTGGCATATGGCAACATGAAAACTTGGCGTTAAATAATTATTTTCAAGACAGTAGTAGATAATTAGGTTGACAAATTTAACTATGTTTGGGTTGATCTTGTGAGTGCTTTTACTATGTTAAACGTTAAATTGTTTTCTTCGTAGTTTTTCCATTTTCTTAAAATTCTAGGATTTCCAATTTATTCTTCTTCCAATTAATGTTTTCAAACTCTAGATTTTTTTATATTAGAAAGTGATAGAAGACTTTTGAGTATTATGATTTTTTTACAACATTCCCTGACTTCCACAACCCAATTGCTTACCATCACCTATGCTACAATCAATTTGGTCATTACGTCACATGTGCCTATTCGTATTTGAGTATATTTAATTGTGTTAATTGGACGTGCCTATTCATCCGACATCAGTCCGTCATCATCTATGTTTTCATCCAATACCTAAAAACAAATAGATGCCAACAAGCGTCTCGTGATAGAGCTAATTATGGCCCCATCTCTGATCTCTTAATTATTATATTCTATTGTGAAATAATAACCGTGTCGACATTTCTTTAATATACAGCCTACAGATCAGGAACATTCTTGTTAAAATCTTGTTCGTTTAGAACCAAACTTCTTTAGGAACCATATCTCATTCAAGAAGCAGCCTACTCCCAAACTCAAGCTCTCTAGATCTAACATACTAATGAAAAATAACACCAAATAACTTTATAAATGTTATATCCGATTCAACAAGGCCTTTACCTTAAGCATTTATAGTGACTATGAAAGATAATAATAAAAAAAATAAACTAAAGTTAATATAAATACATGAAGGTTATCTACCAAAAAAAATCACTACTTGTATTACAAATAGGTTGCCTTTGTTATGAGTAGGTTCTCGTCTGTTAGTGTCTTTTTATGTGACTGTACCTAACCTACTCATAAAAAAGACGACAACCTATTTGTAATACAAGTAGTGATTTACTTTTTATTAGAAAACTGTTTTCTACATATAAACTACGCATGTAGAACAATTGTCTTTTAATAATAAAACCTGAGTAATAATTCTCTATTCATAAACCTAGAATGGTTACTCTGACGAGTGATTTCTTCAGCGAATTTGAGATTAGAAGGATACGTAATTATACTATTTTCTAATTAAGAGAAGATTATATCTACAAAAAGGGAGTATCTACATAACATCACCAATCATGTAACTGGAAAAGATTACAAACAAAAAATTCGCATGTACGAAAATAGTAATAGTGCCTACATAACATCACAATTTATAACACACCGAGTATTTCCACAGAAATTGAATGATAGTAAGATCTGGAAGTAGGTTAACAATAGAGCTGGCATGAAGCACCTGGTGTTTAATATTTCATCTCCCTAACCGATATCAAATCTACTAGAAGCTAGGTTTTGCTAAGGTTATTCAATAATTAATGAGAGAGATTGAACTAAACAACAAGCTCCACTTTATCATCCTAATAAACAACTTTCAACCACTCCTTTGAAAATATGAGTAGTAGTTGGACATATAGTTTGGTTTTAAAATTAGTATGTAACTATGTATGCAGTTCAACTAATAAAATCATAAATAAAAACATGCACAATATGAGCTATGGAAGCATGAGAATAAGAGATACAAGTTTATATATAACAAATGAGGATGAATAATCAATTCATAGCAGTATAAGTAAAGTAGAATGCAGTTCAGATTACCATTCAAGAATGCACTGGAGATGAAACTCGTGCTTGCAACCCGTAACCTGAAGCAAAAAAATATAACTACTTGGTAGAACAAAAGAATAATGTTAGTTAACGGAAGAAATGAAGTCTCAAAAACGTACCGTGGGAGGATCACTGTCAGAGAATGCTTCAAGGCATATGCTGCAAGCATCGTCACAAGCATCTTGAGCACCAGCTTCAACAAAAGCTGCAGCTGATATCAAATGGTCCTTAGACTTGGTGCTCTCCTCCATTGCAGTAATAAAAACCTTCAAACCAATTCCATTTCTCAGTTCTCAACACCAAAACAAAATAAAGCTACATGCTGTTGCTTGCAGTCGGACACTCGTATAGCCGTATCACGTTACAGAAAGTGAGACAACAACTATTTAACACTCAAATATCACCCAGATAAACCCCCAAATTTTCACCTAACAGTAAACTAACAGCTTCTCATATCCATTTTCTAAGACAAATGAAATATCGTACAGTCATACCCCAAAAACTGCCCTGAGCAAAGTCAAAACTATAAACTTAAAACATAATTCTCCTTCATTTTAATGAAAATTGCAAGGTTCAGTTTGTTTTTGTTCTTTTTCCTTTCTTTTTTTTTAATTTCAAGTTAAAGACAATTATTTGCCCATTCTAATCATTACAGCGAATTTATAGTAATAATTTGGCTCCAGACAAATTTGTACCTATTTGATAAAATAGTCAGAACTTCCAATTATTACAGAGACTGAAAACAAAAACCTATCAACAAAAGGAGAAAAACTAGGAGGACAAATACAATCAACAAAGCTCCAAATTTCCAAACTTCATATACAAAAACCAAAACAAACACAATCAATCAACATATCACGAATCAAATCAAACAAAATCCATTCATACAACCAAAACCTACAATCACCAAACAAATCGATACAAACAGCATCTGAAAGCACAAACTTACACAGCTTCATCCACACAACAAGGTTAAAACCTAACTTCTAACCGAACGACGATTCAAAATCAAAGTTAACCTGAAACGGCAATCACCGATTCAAAACAAAGTTAACCTGAAACGACAATCACCGACCACATAACTGCCAAACAAAGAGCATCTGAACACACAATTTCATCCACACAACAGTCACACACAGTTTAAACCTAACTTCTGACATCACGAACAAATCAAAATTAACCTGAAACAAGAATCACCGAGCACATAGCTACCAAACAAACCGATACAAACGGCATCTAAACGCACATACTTACACAGCTTCATCCACAGAACAATAAGACTCAGTTTAACCCTAACTTCATACAAAACAAAGGAATCGAAATCAAAGTTAACCTGAAGAAAGAAAAACGTTACCGGAGTTGAACGGTTCAGGAGATACGGTTGAATCGGAGTTTGATCGATAGGTATTGCGTTGACGGAGCTGCAGATTGATTCGGTGGTTGAATTTATCGGTGAGACAAGGATCAAAGGATGAAGATAGAGAGAGAAAGAAGAGAGAGAGAGAGCGGCGAAGATGACCAAGTTCCTTTTCAACTATTCTTTTTCTTCCAAATTCCAAAGTATGCGTTAAAATAATATCTTGCCGACCACAGTAAAAACTTAGGGCTAGAAGGGTAATTCCACTGCTGTTACTGTGGAAATTAAGAAGTAGAACTGTGGAAGTTGTCCAGTGGAACAAAGCCTTTTCTTGAATTGCTGAAAGAATAAAATAATTTACTTTAATTATCTTAGTTATAGTATATAATAAAGTAAACAGATATATAACATTTGTCATTTATTGCAATTATTTATATTTACGTTTTTTTCGTCTCTCTTTTATATTTAGTATAGATATAAGATTAAATTAAATATTCAAAACCTTTTATCAATATTTGTTAGATATATTTAAAATTAAATACTAATTACATATACGTTATAATCATTAATCATTTGTATATCAGTTGTAAATCGTTGGCATTTTAAATTTCATTGTACTTTTTGTCTAATGTTCTAAAAGCAACAGGATATCCATCTCTACATAAAACTCAGAGGATTTAAAATTAAAATGTTTTTTATTTTTATTTATCCTATTGCTCAAAATAAAATTTGAATATCTGTTCTCGAGGTATACATAATTTAATAGACATGTATAATTGTTGTATTTTAGATTTTGATATATAAAAATTTATATGACAATTACCTATTTATTTGTCTATTACGTTATTGTCACGTTTGTTACACAAATGCTTTTAACAAAAGATGGAAAATAATATGTAATTCATATCGTTATAAATATTGAATTATGAAAATAATATAAAATATAAAAGAAACAGTTTATAATTAACGATTAAAATTGAAAGTTTTCTAGAAAATTGATTTACTTCTAAACTGAAAAAAAAATTTCCTACGAAGAAATTCATATTTAACGGAAATTCAATCCACAGTTTATGTACTAATATAAACTTACATTATAACAATAAAGAAATTAAATAGCTAATAATTTTAATTTTAAGGCGTGTTATATGAATCTATATTCATATATTTATCTTTATCTATATCTTTGTTTATATCTATATTTATTTCTTTATCTCTCTATAGTTCTATATCTATATTTATCTATACAAGAAGAGAATCATTAGAAAATTACATATAAATGAGAAAACTAAAAAAACTAATTAAAAAGGCCTAAAAACATACCAAATTTTTATTTATTTATTTTTTTTTGAATTTTTTATTAAAATTTCACTACTTTTTATATATAAAAAAACTTTTTCAAAAAGAAAATTGTAGTACACATGTGCATTATATACTTCGAGTTAACTTTTGAGTTTAGTTTAGTTTTTAGGGTTAGGTTTTTTAAAGGTTTATGATTAGGATTAGATTTTTGGGTGTAGGGAGTGTGTTTAGGTTTTTGAAGGGTGTGGATGGGAGGTTTAGGAATTCTTTGGGTTTATGTTTAGGATTTAGTTTTAGATTTTTTTTTTGTGGAGGGGAATAGGGGTGGGGGTTTAGGCTTTTGGTGGATGGTGGATTTAGGTTTCTAGGGGTGGGGTGTTTACGTGTTTAGTGGGGTGGGTTAGGTAGTTTAGCCTTTTTCGTATTATTGCATATATGCAGTACAATTTTTTTTTTAAAAAAAAATTTTTTATATATATTTTAGGCTCTTTTTTAGTTATTTTTTGGTTTTCTCATTTAAACTGGTTTTTTCATGATCCATTTATAGTTCTACATGTATCTATATTTATATTATGTAATTAAATAAAATATAAGTTTTTTTTATTATTTGGTATATAAAATTATATTTATCCAACCCGTGTAATGCACGAGGCTTTTTAAAGATATATAACTTTTTCTAGTATTTGGTATATAAAATTATATTTATTCAAGCCGTACAATACATAGGTTTCTTAATTATATAACTTTTTATTATTTAATTTATAAAATTGCATTTATGCAACCCGTACAATACATAGGTTGCCTAATTATATAACCTTATTATTATTTAAATTGTATAATTACATTTATTCAACCCGTACAATACATAGGTTACTTAATTATATAACTTTTTATTATTTAATTTATAAAATCACATTTATTCAAGACATGTAATAAACGAGGTTTTTAAAGATATATTATTTTATTATTTAGTATATAATATATATTTATTCAATTCGTGTAATAAACGAGGTTTTTAAAGATATATTTGATTTCACTAGTTGATGTGGTTGGTATAACTTCAACCATCTTAATATTCATACACATTCGTACAATACACACACTCATACATGCCATAGATTGCCTTAAAAACACTTTAAAATATTGAAGAAATTAAACAAACAACCAAACAATAAGAGCCAAAAAAAATTACTTTTGAATTGTTCTTATTTACATTCATCTTGAGGGAATCTTGTGTCAAGTCTTGTCCCTAACTAAACTCATGTTATGGGGCTTATGTGATGACAAATTTCCAGAAGTTATGAGGTTCATAACCTTCAAAACTTTCTGCCCTAAAGGTCCTAAGTGACATACAAAGTGTTGGTACCATCCAAACTTTCAACCTTCAATGTTGAAATACTTGAGTTATGGTTAAGTGTGAATAATGGAAGCCTTGGCTTTCCAACTATGATTCCACTACCTCACTTAGTTAGTTGATCCATCTTCTTTAACCTAAGTCATCAAGTGAACTTTCTAGTAACAAAGTGTCCAAACTACACCAAGTCTCCAAATATTTTCCAGATTAGAATGCACTAGTCTAGTTTGAGTTTCACTTGGTTACTTGATGATTTAGATGATTATTTATTTGTACATTCTTTAGTTTATTCATGACCAACCGAAAACATCAACTAAGTTAAATGAGGTTACATGGATGGAATTCATCCTACCTCTATGCATGACATTATATGACTTTGACTAAATACTTGTAAATATATATATGTAATTAAACTCTAGAATCGAATTATAACACCAACCAAACTCATGATTGAATGTTATGTATTAGGGTCATTTCCATCTTGGTCAAAGTTCCTCAAACTATGGGTTCTAATGGGTTAATCGGTACCCATGGAAACACAAGAAAAATAGTGTCCATAATGAGTGCTTTTAGACAAGATGTATATTCTTGCAATATACATACTTTCATACTATCTTGAAACCTTAATCTAACTCAATACCAAACTCCATAACTCATACGCCTTGTTCATCCTTGTAAGATAACCTCATCATTTCCTTAAACTCTCAAGACTCTTCGCTCATGTTTTTGAAAGCTTTTGCAAACCGTGAGTATACATGACCCTCTTTTCATTTTCACACTTTTGGGTGCAATATATATTACCACATTAAAACTCACACAAACACACTTATGCAAACACATTATTCATGCTTTATATGTTTATATTTTAGGAATACATGCATGCTAGAAGCCATTCTTGCATTATACTTTGCCATTAACTTCATACAAGCCTAATTTAACATTTATAGTGCTATAGGAGTAACACAACACCCGTTGATGGGTCTATGTTAAGTAATACAATCATACAAACGGTCTTGTCGTTAAGACGACAAGATTACGCTAGTGGAATCTTTGGGTTGACACGTATGTGATGCATTCTAATTCATGTTATGTTTATGACTTAGTATACGTTTTTGCCATGTAGATCTCGTTAAATTCTTTTATACATATGCTAGTACACTAAACTTGTATGCTCACCAATGCATTTTTGTGTTGTAATGTTACTTTAATATATATTGCAGGTTTGCGATGATGATGCGTTGAAAGAATCTAGTATGATGGCTAGAAACACACCTAGTTTAATTTTATGTTTTATTGTTAAGTTGGTAGGTTTCAATTTGGTGTAATTTGCTTCCATGTATTGTACTAGAATCTTTTTGAAATAAAATGAAAAATTACTTATTAAATTATTGTCACAATAGTGGTTGTGATGTCTCTTGCAATCTCGTTTCCGTCTCACTCCAATATTTCCACCATCGGTTGGGGTGTGACACTAATACTATTTGAACCCAAAATCCATTGAACCAAATCATTTGCGTATTTAGAGTGGTCTATTTTGAATTTAGTTGGAGAATTGTTTGTTTGTTTCCACTACCTCGTTGATTGTAATGCTTAAGAATTTATTTTTTCTTCCAAAACCCATATTTATTTTGTTGATTTCCTAATACTAGTGCTTTGTCTCGAAATGATGAACCCAAGCCTTGCATAAAGCAACTTCTTGTGCATTACTCTAATGTTGATAAGATGCAAGTGAGCTAAATTTTCCTTTCTTTCGGGTAGTCCTCCATCTTTTTATTCTTCATGTTCTTCATATTTTTTTATTCGTCTTCATTTCGTTCTTCAATTTCTTCGTCACCTCCGTCTAGGGGTGTTAAACAGGTCAACTTTGCGGGTTGACGGGTCCAACCCTACCCGAACCCGAAAACGGTACACAAACCAGAACACAACCTGAACCTGAAAATCTTATTAGACACATGAAACGAATATTCATAAGTTGACCCAAACATATTGCATATGAATATTTTTAATTAAAAGTTTTACAACAAAAAATACAAATGTATATTAAATAATTATATTTTAATTACAAAATCTTATGTCGATTTTTTATTTAATTATAATCATGACATTAAATACCCAACCAATTTACCTTATGACATAAGCACATAATTTGAAAAGAAATAAATAATATAATATAAATGGGTTAAACGGGTCAACCCGACATGTTTGACACGAACCCGACCTGTTTAGCTAAACGGGTTTGTGGGTTCAACCTGAAACTGACCCAAACACTTTTAGTCTAAACCCAAATCCATGAATTCTGTGTGAGACTCGTGTCGTGTCATAAATTCACACCCTACCTCTGTCATCATATATCGGGAGGAGTCGTTCTTCACTACGGGTTGGGTTACGGAATGGAAGGTTTTGCCAACGAGGGTGCAAAAGGGTCAAATGTTTTTTGATCTTGTAGGAGATAGTTGTATTGACTGGATAAATTTGAGTAGACATGATTGGTATGTGAGTATACAGAATATATGGGTATTGAACCTGTTTTGTTCAAAGGTCAGTTGTTGTCTCGGGTTTGGCTGTAACTGCCTATCGCTCTACGGACTTTTTTTTTGTTTAAACCAACCTTTAATTTTTTTGGAATTCATGAAAAGTAGATAGTGTGTATCTTTTTAGCGTAGGAAATTAGTAGAGAGGATGCATTTTTGGTGTAGAATAATAAAGTGTAAACCTCAAATTGTGTCCCTATGGTCAACCCTGATTGACACATTGAGTCCCTATCTAGAAAAAAAATAGATGGTTGAGTCTCCAGCATTTCCAATTCACAACAATGTACCCCCTCCATTCAGTCAACGTTTGTTTGTCTGTTAATGAGTGGGTGAAAATTTGGTTTTACCCTTATATTCGTTATATTATTATTTTCTTTTTTCAATAATTTATTTACTTCTATTTTTTTTATTAGAAACCCTAATCTTTTAAAGCAGCCACCATCTCATTCCAGAAATCTCAACCTACGAATCTTCAACACACAAATAATGTAACACCCCGCTAAAGCGGAAACACGTGGATGTAACCAAAAAGGTTTTCGGAGCATATGATTAAGCAAACACTTACATGATATATATATACCAAATGTTATACCAATTGTTTTACAACCTCAATCACCAAGATTCATATACAAGCGCACGCTATATGTCTATAAAAAACTCTTTCAAGAGCTTGGGATCCTAGCATGCATGCAACTCAATTGTAGGTTTTTCGCTAGAATTTAAATACCTGAATAACATACTTAAAATTGTCAACATAATGTTGGTGAGTTCACAGATTAACAGATACAACTATAAATCGATTTTCCAAACAAACAGTTATGAAAAATTGTACGCATAGTTTGTGTAAGACCAATTGATCTAGTTAACGACTAGCTAGGTCACTAACTTAAATATGTTATCAATAGGAATGGCAATGGGCCAGGCTTGTGTCGGGTATTAGTAATCTCAGGTCCGTACCCGGTTGTAATTCTTTGTCCCATACCCAACTCGTTACCCGTTGAGTATTTGTCGGATAATTATCCATCGGGTATTTGTCGGGTAATTACCCGTCGGATATCGGGCATACTCGCGGGTATCGGGTATACCCGTTAATTTCTTAAAAATACCCGCTAGGACAAATGTACAATTTTTTTACTTTGATGTTTATATAATTGACTATTTTAAAGACTATAACAAATGAAAATATGATTAATAACTTACATATCATATTCAGGCTACATATACCAAACTAAATCAAAATGATTACTTAATTAAGTAATTGTATCAGGACCATCTAATTGCATAAACATCCACATAATAAAGAGTGTTAGCTTCCATATCCAATATACATGCTCAAAAATAAGTTATATCATCACTAAACACCTTCCAAATACATATCCACATATGACTATAGAGAAGGTAATAAGTACATGTACTAAGTTTATATATATGGAAATCTATAATATGATACTTTCGGGTATTATTCGGGTAAATGGGTCGGGTATTGGGCGGGTATCACTAAATCCCATACCCGTACCCGAATATTTTTTTTTAAGCCCGTACCCAGCCCATACTCATTGGGCTTCGGGTGTACCTGGCCCGTATGTTTCGGGTATACCCGTCGGGCTTAGACTTTTTTGCCATCCCTAGTTATCAAGGGCCTATAACCAAACCAAGACGATCATTGTACCCCGCAAATTGAACAATTGTCACACCCCAACCGATGGCGAAAACATCAAGGCGAAACGTAATAGATTGCTCAAAGACATCATAACGCTAAAATTGTGACAATATATTAAAATTCAAAATTTCATTTCATTTATCGAATAACAACACGTTACATTGTTCAAAAGAAGAAGTACAACAAGTGGTAATCCACCATAAGTAGCTTTCTTGTAAAATCATCATCAAATATTTCTGCAATATGTATACAATATCCGTCAACCCAAATTATATCGGTGAGCATATTAGTTTGTCTACGTAGCATAAGTATGAATAAAGTCTTAAATCCACATGTTAATCGTATACTAAGTTATATAAACCATACTAGCATGCATAAGCTAAAAATCAATCCAAAGTGTCCACTAGCATAGAATTTATCACCGAGGTGAATAAGACCGTATTGATTGCGTACTTAACAATGACGCGATAAATGGGGCCTTGTGCTAATCCTATAGCACTATACATGTTAAGGGAGGCTTTTTCAAGTTAATGATATATAGCATGCATCAGATTGTTCTAGTATGTATAAACAAGTAGCATAATAGATAGCATGTTTAAGGATTGAGTGTTTGCAGAAGATTGATTGTATATGTGATTGTGATTTTTATACGGATACATGTTACAACCCAGATAGTTTTTAAAGTGTAAATGGGTCAAGTATCAACTCACGGTTTGCGAAGATTTCCACAAAAGCGGGTAATCGGTCTTAAAGGATGGAGTCACCAAAATTTACCCTAAAATGGTAAATAAATGTGTATGAGTATATGAATTTGGAATTTGGAAAGTAAACTTATATGCATGAAATTACATAAAACATATCTTGCTTGGACATTAATTTTAGTTGTTTTTTTAATGGGCATTAAGTCACCCATTAGAAATCCAAAATAAGGAATCCAAAACTAAGATATTTTCTACCTTATTACATAATATTTAACCATGAGTTTGGTTAACATAATGGTTAGGTTCTAGAGATTTATATCATATATGTTATTATGTATATTTAGTCATGTGTTGGTCAAGTGTTAGTCAAGTATAGGCATGCATACGTAGGATAAATCCTTTAACCTCAATAATTCACCAATGCAAAAATCATCACATGGATGATTCGGATTGTCATGAATACAAGTATGAAGAACATAGAATAAACTAATCTAATTCACTAAGTAACCAAGTGGGTATAACTAGATGGGTGCTTCCAACATTGTTATGGTTAGAGACTTGGTGTAGTTTGTCCACTTTGTTTACTTGGAAGTTACTTGGTGACTTAGAATGTATGAAATGTAACTATATAATCACAATATTTTTGGAACAAAACTTCAATCCAAACCTATCCAACATAGGGATTTGTTGGCAACTTGAGGTTGTTCCAAAGATAAAGAAAGATGAACTTGTTTAAAAGTTTTTAACATAACTCCAGAAAAATCCTAACTTTGAACCTCAAATAGGTGATATGCCATCTTTGTTTACCAATGTAAATATGTGATAATTTTCCTAGAGGTTATCCAAGAAAGGAGAGAAAGAAAAACACCAAGAAACAAGCTCAAACTCACTGATTTGGAATCTGTATGAATCTGCTCAAAGTTGATAAATGTGAAGATTAGAGGGTGTTTGAAAGAGTGATTTAGGTGTAGAAAGTGTTTAGGAGGTGTGGAAGTGTTGTATTTATAAGTGGGGATTAGGGTTTGGGAGTTAATGTGGTTGAGAGTTGGAAAGGAGGGAAAGTTCAAAACAATGAAATTCAAGACCTGTTGCCAGACCAAGTCCTTACGGATCGTATGGTCTTTGGCTTGTGGTTGACAACGCCTTTCAAAAATGACAAAATTCTGTTTTGGCCCTTGTGGTTTGGTTGTTTGTCATTTTATATTATAACCTTGATAACTTCATATGTTTTTAGGGTTTTAAGGTGCATATAAGCACGTGTAATGCATAAACAAGTATGATTATCATTCTGAGAAAATATTCTCGTTTTATGATTCGGTTTTTAAATAAAAACATGTATTTCGTGATTGACATATTGTGCAAGCATGATTAAACATGTATGATATAAAATGCGATTTCCGTAATGATCAAGTCTCGATTTACAAGGGATTGAAATTGAAAAACGAATTGCAATAAATTGAAAATGAACTGAAAAAAATAAGGAACGTCACAGCAATTAAGTTGATTGTAGTTATATTGGGAATGACAAGCACTACAAGGATTGGAGCGATCAATCGGTAGTGGGAGTGTCAACCCAATAGATCTATTCAAGAATTCCTTGGCTACGTACAACTAATGGTTATAGAACGAGGACTATCTATCTCACTATTTCAACCAAACTCAAACTTATGAACATATAAAGATAACATATTACATAAATAACTAACGCATGCATAAATTCAACTTTGTATGTTTTTCTCCCAAAAGTATGCAACACTAAAAAGGGGGCAGTGAAACTCACTTTGATTCCGAACAAAGCTAGCAAATATAAATAAAGCCTGAGAACCCAGCCTACACGTGTCCTAAAATATATAAGACACTAATGGTCTAATGATGGGTCTATATGGCAAGTTATTTACCCAACTTACTAGACTCAATAAAATGTTAAACTTATGAGAAATGTTTAACTTAACGACCCATAGGTGATGATTGAATTAATGTAGGGATCTCATCCTAAAATCTCATTTGAAAACTCATGTCATCACACGACTTGCTCATTCAATAAATATATATTCTTAAAATAATATATTTATTATATTCAATATTCATTGTGTTTCAAAAATTGACTAAGTATTCATATTTATTTTTAGATAAATATAAATACTTAATAAAGACTCGCCAAGATAGTGTTGAAACAATAATCATAACAATATTAATCACGTGTTCACAAATCACCTTCTGATTTTCACAATCTCATTCATACATGTACAAGTGTACGTATCAATTACTTTGCAATACAATATCATACTTCTCACATTTATCACATTCTCGATCAAAACCATCAATATATATTCTCATAACTATGTTATCACCCGGGACTGCATCCTGGGCTGGAGAAAATTATTTAGATAAATATTAAGTGTATTAAAAATATAAACAAAGTGCTATGTTACATAAATTAAGTGACAAAGTGGAAATACAATTTAAAGATAGTCGAGTTCATTTGAAGATGCATATCCTTCGAATTGCCAAAACATTTCCCTTAGTAAATCGAGTCCCCTCTACAAAAAGAACCAACCAAATTATAAGTGTTTAAATACATAAAATAGATACGAGTGTCGATACTATGCGGTACCAATGATGGATCCAATATAGAACTTTACTTTAAGCGACACCCAATTATTCGATACGAAATTGCTACCAAGGTAAGAAAAATAAAGCCCCTCCATGTGTCTCCTAAAGCTCTGCATCGAGAATTGACCCGAAGCATCCGGTAACCATTTTTACTTATCCTAGCCATGATGGAGAAATTTCTGATATCTTCCAATAGCCTTTTCAATTCAGCCACTGCTGAGCTGTGGGTAGGTTGCTGAACCCATTGAAAAGTCAAGCAAACCACCCCATTTAAACTAATCTAATTAAACCTCAAGGATAATAGCAAATCATTACTTTCATCAATACTCACTATATGATCTAAATGGACACTTGGCGTCCAGTGTATGAAAACTTGAATTCTATTTATGATTAAGGCATACTTACATGTATAAATAAAAGGATTACAAAGAAGAACCATATAATTCATATATCTATGTGCCAAGTGCATCCTATACATCAGACAAGAATGGCAGCATACTAAACATTTAAAACAAAAGTTTCCATCTTTAAAAGCCCAAGTAAATTTTAAGTGACTTGGTGGTG
The DNA here is from genome assembly GCA_947069175.1 of Scalesia atractyloides. Taxonomy (NCBI): domain Eukaryota; kingdom Viridiplantae; phylum Streptophyta; class Magnoliopsida; order Asterales; family Asteraceae; genus Scalesia; species Scalesia atractyloides. The sequence goes on from CAMTDV010000116.1 coordinate 38,820,555, forward strand.
GGTGTGAGTAAAAAAGATGTGTACAGTATTCAACATGCTATAATTTGAAACTATATTTAAGTGTCAGAAACTATATGCAAGTGTTATATGATAGCATTTGTTGCAAATATTTGTTTAGACCGTAAAATGGAGCCTTAAGTGGATCTCATGCACAATATGACTTTACAAGAAAAAATGCTACAACTATGGGTCAATAGAAAATTATCTATTATAGTTCATGATATATCTAGATGGCCAAATAAATTATTGCCATATCTCTAGTTGCTTTAGATACTTGTTGGACGTCATGTTTTTTTAATGGCAATCAAGGATATTTATTAGACAAACGAAGCCCAACTTAGCAAGGCACTAAGACTGCCGCACAAAAACGATACAATACATTTGTTACAAAATCAAAACACCAAAATGCTAAAAGCAACAAAGCAAACACAACCAAAGCAATGTAAATGGTAACATTAAGTCTCTTTCTTCAACCCCATTTAGCCAGCTTCCCCATGAAATGTTTTTCCTTTTGGATCTTAAGTCGAGTTCCACCTATAACTCATTTCTTTATATCTCCAATAAACTGGTCAAAATCGACACTAATGGTTAAAACAAAGAATGTTTAGTTATTCTCCAAAAAAGCACATTTGGTTCACAAAAATGGCAGTTTTACCTTTTTACTCAAAAGTTAAACTTGTTACCAATGTCATAAGTAGGTACCTTTTAGAACGCCTGTGAAGACAACTCATTGAAAAATCTTCAGGCATGCTATAGCTGGTACTACCCTCTTCAAAACTCATTCCTACATATGAGGCACAAATTAAAAATTGATTATATATAATGATGAAGTAATAAAATAATACATATAATAAATTTATTGAATAAAAAACCTAAACAAATTGTAACACTGAATCGATTAAGTGATAACTAAAATGTTAAAAAAACTGCTTCAACTTATTTGCAATTTTCTTTTCATACTAATAAAATTACCACTTATATGTTTGAGGAATTTTCAAAATATATATTTGGTTTTTTACTTTTCAACCTTTCATTTCCACCTTAAAAATGAAATTGAAAATAGTAAAAAAGTTTGGTTTTCACTTTTCAATCTTTCAAAATATATATTTGGTTTTCACTTTTCAACCTTTTATTATATTTTTAACTTCATCCCTTTCATATTTACATCTCTGCAATAGTTCCTCGTGCTCGTCGTCGCCACAGTTGGTCGTAAAAATTTCCATCTATTATTTTCGTTCTTGCAACTGTTAGAGGAGGGGTAGCATATATTTTTTTCAAGGGTAGCGGAATCCAAAAATACCAAAAAAATTACACCTCCGGCGAAAAGTTGAGTAGGGGAGGCTACCCTGCCATTATGGTAGGCCCGCCCCTGACTACCCTCTTCAAAACTCATTCCTACGTATCAGGCACAAGTCATTGTCAATTTTAGCAACTTGTTATAAAGAATAAGAAAAAAAAATGTACATACCAATAGTATCCAAGTTCAAAACTTTTACAGACCCACAAACATAAGGCACCAGAGTGTATTTCTAATACATAAATACTCCTAAACCATTTTCTTTGAAAAGAAATTAGTGTTGAAATAATAGCTTTTTTAATCATATTTGGCAAATTATTTTTGTAAAGTTTAGAAACTTTCAACAAAAGTGTTCTGGTTCACCCCGAGAAAGAGCCACACAGTTCAAACAACACGAAATTTACATGTATTTAAACCATCACCCTAACATGCCCGACATACCTGCAAATCCACTACCAACTCAAATCCCTTGGTTGCAGGTAAAGACAAAGCTGCCTTAGCCAACTTAGCTTCAAGTTTGTCAAAAACTGGTGAACCAAGCCCCTGCCATGCAATTATCCAAGCATTAATCACACATGAGCAGGTGCACACAGCCATACATAAGAGTCATAGACACGTGTGTTGAAACAGAGTTGGTGCTTAAACGTGGGAGGTTTTCAATACACGTAACAACAGCACAAACGGAATATCCTTTCACTCAGACTGCATCTATAGCACATATGGCTGTACTTTTTTTTTTTTCATTTCTTATTTGCTTGTAGGGAACGTATATGGTTGCAATTAGATGGTTAAGGATTATATCTTGATTGAAAAAAACTCCGTAACTCGGGTCGTAAGCTTGCTCGAACATCCATTGCTCAATCAATAGCAGCAGATTTGGATTGATGATCACAATTTTCATCCTAATTCAACCCATATAGTTTAATTTTTAAAGAATCAAAGATAATTAACTAAAATGTCTAAATGCACTAAAGGTGTTCACCGAAATGTCTGACCGGAAACAACAAAAAATAGAAAATTTAAAAGTTCTTACCATCTTGACCCTACTCTTAGACTTCACATCTTTGATTTGCAAAACCTTTAGATTATTTGTCGGATTCTCTGCAGCATAGCAAACAAACACATACAAACCAATAGTCTCACTTTAACAGAATCAATCAATTGTAAGTGTACATTGATTCTAAAGTATATGTATCAACTCTGTCAAGTACACTACTACCACATGGCATCCATTCCCTTTTTAAAACCATTAATGGTAAAAAAAACTAATTTATATAAACAAACTATTTATAAAAACATTTAGTGAGATGATTTAACCATCTTAAGTTACTTTTTGAAAAAAATAAAGAAATTTGAAGTCATGATGTAAGGTGGGATGAGTGTGTGACCCATAACTACTGTTCCACTCCAAATATGAAAATATAAATTGCATATTGCATATTTTGTATAATAATCAAACTTAACATACACCAAAAATCATATCCGGTCCCTGGGGTGGGCGGGAGTACCCCAGAAAGGGCACATTTTTTCCCGGAGTACATTTATAAAAGACCTATATATATGTTATATTTTTTAAATAGAAAACCAATATAAAACATAAACTTATATCTTATGACCATTTAGAACTATCAATCTTAAAATTTATAACTTAAGGCTATTAGGTATTAGCTCAATACCCATTTTAGTGTAAAAAATATATTAATAACTGTGAGGCCCACTTTAGGGGTATGGACTATTATGTTGTAACGGGCTTGGGAGTAGCCTTTGGGCCTAAGGGCTTTAAGGTAATGGAGCACTAACCCTCTAGTATATATAGATAATGATGTATTAGCGTTAGGAGGCTCCTTGGTGGTATTACTCACTTGTATTAGACAAATTCAAGATTTGTATGCAAGTTGAACTTTCCATCTTCATCTTATTTCTTCTAGTTTGATTCTTAGCTTGTTTGTCTGATTCCGCCACCATCCAAGCTACGTGTGATATCGTGAGATCCAGTTTATCGGGACTTACAATTGGTATCAGAGCCTGTTTGAACTTGTTTTCCAGGCTCAGATCTGATATCACACGGTTTCGGTTAGCTACTGTTCTAATCTGCTGTTGTTTCGGAAAATTATGGTGTTTCTGTTGCATTTCGGATCGTCTCGTATTATCAGCTTGAACGTCTCGGATCAAAAGCTTGCATCTCGAACTGCATCTCGGATAGAACTCTTGAAGACTCGAACCATCTCGAATAACATCTCGGATAAACACTTTGAAGACTCGAATGATGAACATGCATCTCGAATCTATCTCGGATCATCAGTGTTGAAGTTTGTCTTCATCTTCATAGCATCTCAGATCATTATCACCATCTCGGATCATCATCATCATCATCTCGGATCTCCATTAGTATCTTGGATAAGATACTATTCCGAGATACTGTTTAGAATCCATTTTTTTGAGTTGACTGTTTCACTATTTTTGATTGAACCATTTGGACTTCTCATTTTTAATTAAAATATAATAAATTCTTATTCGGTAAAAATTAAAAAAAATGATGACTCCGAACGGTATTCTGACTGCTGCGGATCTCGCCAACGCTACCTTAACGGCCATTCAGTTTCAGACTCTAGGTAGCATCAAGAACCGGACCAGAGTATCGGAACGTCTACCAAAATTCCAAGGTTGCTGTATGGAGATGATTATTTTGAGTGGACTTGGCGTTTTGAACTGTATTGCAAAGCCAGGAAACCCGGAATGTGGAGGTGCATTCGTGATGATCCCCACACTATCATGTACGCAACTACAACTGATCCAGACACTCGGATTCCAAAACAAGATAGTTTGTGGTCCGACGAAGATCGAAAAATCAAGGATGAAGATGATAAGGCAATGGCAAATCATACTATGGCTCTCGGTCCTGGCATCTCGATTGTTGTCAGAAACTGCACAAGTGCGAAAGAAATTTGGGATGTGCTCAAATATTTGTACGAATGAAACACTGACATGAAGGCTAGCAGGGTAAACATGTTGAACTAGCAATTCAGATCGTTTAATCACATCTACGAGGAGACTGTGGAGAACCAAATCAGGAGATTCGTCAAACTCATTTCATAGATGGTCAGTGCTGGTATTCCGATCACTAATAGTGGGATGAATCGCCAACTGTTGAATTCACTGCCAAAGTCGGATGTCGATGTTTCGATGATCAAACGTACTACAAATCTGAATGAAGTTGCTCTCACTGAATTGATCGCCACCATCAAATCATGTGAAATAGACAACCAACAATGAGAGCTGCACCACAAGAACTCCATGATGGCTGTGGGGGTGACCGGCTCTAACACTGCATTGATGTCTTAAAGTCATCCTAACCTTTACTTCAGCCCCGTGACGAACAGTAATCCAAATATTGTTTTCAGTCCGTTGACTCAAGCACAACTTCAAGCTCAGAAGACAAACTATGTTTATGGCATGTCTCTTCCAAACAACTCGGCTGTTCCAACTATTGTTACTGCTCAGCAATTACCACAACACGCAAACGTGGTCTACAGTCCTGTTAATCCCTCAGCCTCTCAAAATGTGCAATCTACACCCTCCGCCGACAATCTCGCATTCCTGACCAAGCAGAACGAAGAGAAGTTGGCTCTAGCAACATCCATGCTCAACAGTTTGAATGCTTTTCCTGCAGGTGATCTCTTGCCTCCTTCAGTGTTTGCTACAGAGATGCATCAAGTAGTTGAAAAAGATATTGAAGAACTGGATGCTTCATAGAATTTGGCTATGGCTGCGTTTCGAGCAGAAAAGTTTCAAAAGAGATACGGGCGCCGTCCCATGTCAAACATTCGCAATGGGTCTGTTAAAGATAAGTTGAGCTGCTACAGATGCCATGAACCTGGACACTTCGCCAGAGACTGCAGGAAGACACCCGTGGGTTATGAAGCAACTGCTGCTGCTGCAAGGAACTCAGAGAGGTCCATGGTTCTAGTTAGTGGAATCTTCAAAGATTGTAAAAGTTGCTGAAAATCATCTCCAATGCTTAATGGCACAAACTGAGGAGCCTAAATCTCTCTCCGAAACGGTAAACTCTCTCTTATGCTCCGAAGACTGTAAAGGTAAAATGGCACAGATGTGAGCACATAATTTCAATCTTATTAGTGATTACAACAGTGCCATGTCAAAGTGCATCGGTCTTCGAGAGAACAATAGAATTCTCTATGAAAATATTAATGCACTGAAGAAGGACATAACTCAACTCCACCGGGAAGTAAACAAACAAAAATGTTGGGTCCATGATTATAAAACCAGATTACATTCGAAAACCTTGGAATGCGACTTGGTAAGAGTTGAGCTAGGACTTCTCACTGGAAAGTTTTAACAAAATGAGTTGAATATTAAAAAATATGATACTTCTAGTGACATTGTTTGTAATCTTTGCAATATACAAATGTCATACAAAGAGAACAAGGGAAAAGGGTTGGGTTATTCACAAGTTCCTCCGCCATATAATCATAACTATTCAAGAATGCCGCTCACTGAGAAAGCATTGGAATATTATGATAAAATGACGTATGGCAAACCAAGTAAGGGAACCTTTCAAGCCTAAGAATACCCAACCAACTGATTTCCAAAAGCATATAATTTTTTTTGAAAATTATAAATCAAGAGCGCTTGAATGAATCAGTTGACAATTTAAAAGGTGAAAAGGAGTCGACAAAAACTCCATCCGAAGAACCACAGGAAACAACTTCTACCTCTGATTCTGTAAAAAAATATTAACTGTTTAGTGTATGTGTAGAGTCAGTGATAGATAAGAAGCGGTCAAAAGTGGATGATGAACCTCATTCAGTTGTTGCTGATGACTTAGATGTTTCTTTATGTGATAAATATGATGACTATGTTTGGAATTTTGTTCAGTGTATGGTTTTTGAGACTCAGGGTTTTTCTGGTCTTGTTGAAACTGAAACTTTGAATGATATGGTTTTTTATTCAGACTATGATTTAACTGGTTATCCAAAGGAATCTGAGGCATAAGTTTTGAGTGATTCAGAAAAATGTTCTAGTTCTTCGGAAACCTCAACGGATACCTTAGATATTTCCGAATCTTGTGAAACTGAAAATATTGTTGTGTCGGACTGTGTGAATGAAATTGCTTGTGAACAGGAGACATCTGATATTTCTGGAAATCAGACTGGAGATTCTAAGTCATCAGATAATGAGTTAGATGGTTGTGACAGTCAAAATATTGATAAAACTTGCTCATCATCTGGTGACCAAGAATCCATTGATTCTGAAAGCTCAGTGTCAAATGAATCTGCTTCCAAAGAAACTGATACAGTTGTTTAAGAAAACTCAATTTCTGAAGAAAAGGTTTGAAATGAATCTAAGCCCGTAGAATCCACTCCTGCAAAGAAAAGAAGATTTAAAAGAACCAGAAAACAGCACAAAATGAAAATTCAAGAGGAAGTCTCTTCAAGTGTTGTAAATCAGAAGATAACCCAACTCAAAAACCAACTGAGTCAAAGTGGAAGGGTAAAACTATCGATACCCACTTTTGTGCTGATGATTGTGAGCAGGTTTCATCCAAGAGTAAATATGCACACAAGAATTCAGCATCTAGTGGAAAGAAGAGACCCAATCAGCTCCATAGAATAACACAAGCGAAATTAAGTCTTTTCTCGAAAAGACAAACTTGCTTCAATTGTGGAATTCCGGGGCACATAGCTAGAAACTATGTTCATCGTCCCTTCGTGTCTTATCCATCTGGAAAATCCATCCATCAGACGGCTTCGCACCATCGACATCATGGACATCAAAAGCTCTTTGATGGAGATTGGAATCTAGCAAAGAAAAATAATCAAAAGCGTTCAAACGCAAATGGTTTCATAAATCAATCCAAGAAATTAAACACAACATCATCTAATGTCTTTTCAAACAACAAAGAGTTAAAGATTTGGAAACCTAAAAATATTGCTTGATCTCAGTCAGAGTGTTCTCTCTTGCCAAATTCTACATCCTCATCTTCTCAAACCTCAAAATCTACTAACCGTTATGTGACCTTCCGTGAGGCTTTGCAAAAGAAGATTGATTATCAACCCAGATCCAAAATGATCTGGGTTCCTGTCTCCCACTAATCTCGTTGTGTGTGCAGGAACGGCTATGGAGGCTGTTGTTAGACTTTGGTTTATCGACAGTGATTGTTCCAGACACATGACAAAGGACATTTCCAAGTTGAACAACATCAAAATCTTCGACGGTGGATTTGTCACCTTTGCAGGTGGAGAAACGGGAAGAATTACTATGAAAGGCACAGTCAGAAATGGGGTCCTCAACTTCTCTGACGGCAACTATGTTCCTGAACTCAAACACAGTCTTTTCAGCGTCTCATAGATGTGCGATAGCGGTTTAGAGGTCCTGTTTACAAAAGGTGGATGCGTGGTTCTGAAGCCCAGAATTGTCATACCAGAGGATTAGTACTTGATTGAAGCTGAACGCTGGGGAAACACCTACGTGATCGACATGAACAAAGCCCCCACTGATCAAGTTACCTGCTTATTCTCTGAAATTGCTGAACATGATGCAATGTTGTGGCATCGGCGACTTGGCCATCTTAACATGAAGAATCTTAATCGACTGGCAAAGGGAGGTCTGGTTAGAAACTTACCAATCAAGGATTTTATGCAGATTGAAAAATGCGAATCATGTGCTCGTGGGAAGCAGCATCATAAGCCTCATAAGCCCAAGCTTATGAAAGGCACAGTCAGAAATGGGGTCCTCAACTTCTCTGACGGCAACTATGTTCCTGAACTCAAACACAGTCTTTTCAGCGTCTCATAGATGTGCGATAGCGGTTTAGAGGTCCTGTTTACAAAAGGTGGATGCGTGGTTCTGAAGCCCAGAATTGTCATACCAGAGGATTAGTACTTGATTGAAGCTGAACGCTGGGGAAACACCTACGTGATCGACATGAACAAAGCCCCCACTGATCAAGTTACCTGCTTATTCTCTGAAATTGTTGAACATGATGCAATGTTGTGGCATCGGCGACTTGGCCATCTTAACATGAAGAATCTTAATCGACTGGCAAAGGGAGGTCTGGTTAGAAACTTACCAATCAAGGATTTTATGCAGATTGAAAAATGCGAATCATGTGCTCGTGGGAAGCAGCATCATAAGCCTCATAAGCCCAAGCTCGTGCACACAACATCCAAAGTTCTGGAACTGCTTCACAAGGATCTCTTTGGTCCTTTCAATGTGCTGAGTATTGGAGGAAAGGCTTATTGCTTGGTCATCACTGATGACTACTCTCGTTTCACTTAGGTATTTTTCTTGGAACAGAAGAGTGAAACTGTGTGAGTCCCAAAACAGATTCGGATCATAGTGACTTGATTGTTATCACCCAAACAACTATATATTAGTTGTTTGAATGTGTAAAAGTTAAGAAAAACCAAAAGATGAAGATGAAGATTCTTGTATCGATCAAACAACAAGTGTTGTATATGGAATCCCAGAAGATATAATCACTGAATGCACCTGGATGTTCGGATAAAGCACAAGAACAACAATCACAACAATCACAAAACAAGAGAAATCACCAAAACTTGTCCAAGAACCTTGGACTAGGGTTTTCATTGATCACCAATATATACACACTGACTACCCAACGTATTTATTAAATACGATGGGACTTTAAATACGCCGCTACTGGAACAAATATCAAAAGTTACACTTTTAGCCCTTCTAGTTTTACTAACTATAACAATCAAGCTATAAACTATGAAACTCAAGTATCAACGTGTAATACCCTGCCTATTACATTGAAATTTCTATAAAAATTTCGCATTTAAACAAGTAATATACATCACAACAGATTTTCGAGTTTAATAAAACTTTATCAACAATAACATTTTGACAAGTCATTACTGATTAGTTCCATATCCTTGAAAAGCAAATGCGGAAGCTTGGTCTTTGATCGTATTCGGTTCTTCATTGGCCTTGATCGTCATCCTGAAGTGCTTGCAATTACCCTAAACTGGAATTTGCACTATATTAACAAATTACCGAAAAACACAACTTAACGAACCAGTCAAATAAATCAAAACAGAAATTTAAATTTTTAAGGTTGCGTCGGCGACGCCCCTTGATAACCAGCGTCGGAGCTTTACTACCGTAGAAAATAGTTTAACGCGTCGGGTCTATGTGTGGCGTCGGCGACGGCTGACTGTACCATCGGCGACGGTACCTTCTGCAGCAGATTTGATTATTTGACCGTTCTACCCGTTTCGAGTCCCGAACATTTAAATCATGACTCGGGACTTCTGGTAACATGCCCGTAAAATATTATTTCCTATTTTCATTCATCATTGCCCACCGTAGGCTACGGCTGGCCGCCGTAGTTTAATTCTATCGCAAGAATTTACGTCTTGCCGTTTTTATTACGAAAACCTTCGTAACTTATTAAATTTATATCCGTTTCTCATGAAACTTGTTTCTAAATGTCCGTAAAATGTTTTCTTACATATTTAACCCGAAATCCTTGACCCGGATTCTTATTTCACATGAGTTATGCATTTATTCCCGATTTATGGTCATATTTTCTGATTTTACCCTTTAACCGCATTTAAACCAGCTAAGAATTTACGCATCCATTTCGGTATGCATTATAACACCATATTTTCCACACAACATCATTTGTGGTGGAAGTATTATCGAAAACTTCTTTTTATCAATTTTCTGCCCTTTGGTTCGACAATTTACGGAAAAGACCCAATATGAGGCATTAAGCCAAAACGGCTTATGGCATTTGCTATTACACTACCGCAAGGGTGAACTTTCTATTAAAACTCATTGTTAAACTACCCTCAAGGTCCTTTACTTGTTTTATTACTCGAGGGCATTTTGGTCAACTTAGACCTCTCTTTTACGACGAAGGACTTTCAATCGCATAATTTGACAAAAAGAGCACTTTTAAATCATAATCTTATTTAAAATCATTAGGTTTCTATGAACCTGATGTCTACCATTTAGATTAGGAGATTTACTTTACTTTAGGTAATCCAATATTCATTCATGACTCTTTTAACTCTCATTGGACCTTAAATTCCTAAATGAGATTTTGACCCATTAGACATACCTGGCTCGAGTCATGGCATTGACCCATTTAAATACCTTGCACTATTAATTACTAACAAATAGCAATGCGGACCATGCGTTATTTCCTTGTGATCACAAAACTTGATAAGCGTTCATTAGATATTAATGTCAAATGGTGATGACTACACCATTTGACCCATTTGGTCTAAATGACCATTTTATCGTTATAAGATGATATTTATTTACCATCTCACCATTTAATCCATTTTGGTTACACCTTGAGCTTATATTTCTTAATTCGTTTAACCCATTACAGTTTACGCCATAGAATACCCTTATTTTAGAGTTTAATATTTATTTATCAAGCTCGTGACTGAATTACCATATTACCATATTACCCCCTTCTTATTCCTTATGGTTTACACCATAAGGTAACTTTTCAAAATTCCTTGTTTATTTGTCAACACATGACAAATATTACTATTCTCCCCCTTTTGCCATCAAATATGATTTAATACCATATTTGATTATTCCGACCCGTATCAATAAACGTCAGAACCTTGTATTTCGAAATCTTGTTCCGAATACCAAATCACTTATTCATATTCAAATACATAATCAATTATGCTTTTTCCGCGTATTTGATCCGTTTGATCCGCTTCTTCCCAAGCCTCCACCTAGCTTGTCAAGCGTCAAACTATCATTTATCATTCGCAAGATGGTTAGGTTAGTCATCATTTAACACGACTATTCCACCTTACAGATTTTACATCAAATTTATCATTCGATCCTATTACAGGTCAGTTTGACTTTTAAAAGTCAACTGCCTATTTACACATACAAACTTACGAATAAGTTTAACAACTTATTTAGGCATTTCGTCAATTACCTGGTATGTGCTATTCTTAGTCCACCATTATAGCTACATTTCTCAAACCAAGTTCATGTCGTTTTTTTCACTTAAACAAATTCAAGCGATTGTTAACATCAAGTTAGCTTAGCTTTTGATTAACAAATGCTAATTTATCCATTAGCTAGGTTTTCATCTTTATGTAGCAACCCATTTCATCATATTATTAGACATTCATCCGAATACCTAATATAATCAAATTTTACGCACTAATTAGTAAACAATATGATCTCAAACACCTATTAACATTGACATAGCATTAATTTCATCATGTAATACAAAAACCCATTTCAAGTTATGTACGAACACTTATTCGAACCTCTAATTTGTTTAAATATCTTACACATACATACAAGTATGATGATCATGAACACTTATGTATCATCTATGTAACATCTGTCGAAAAACGGGTTTTCCAAACCCGCTTCGTTTATTAATCGAATATCCAGTCATAATTTTTCATTGCACATTTATTGCTGAAATTAATTTTAAATGATACATAATTAATAAATATATTAGAATTAAAAAACTTTAATTGATAATTAATAATAAATAGGAAAAAAAAGTGCGGCTGCCGGGTTTCGAACCCGGGTCGCCCATAAGATCAAACAAACAACACACCGCTCCGCCACTTGCCCTCTTTGCGAATATTACGAAACAAATAATACTTAAGATGAAATCCGAATTCAAACCGGACTTCAGCGCGACAGAACTCGCAATCACCGGAAAATTCGGCAATCTGCGAGTTTAGCCATTTTCCTTTTGACTATAACGTTATAACCGACGTCGACATCGGTTTTAACCGACGTCTGACCCTCAATTTTAGTCGTAACCGCCGGAAAATCTTGACTGCGAACCTTGACCTCGATTCAGACCCAATCCAGCCATTCATCCCTATAAATACTCACCCAAACATCTCGTAAACCTTTCGCTCTCAACTGCACTTTCTTTCTGTGGTTGCATTTGCTCAAAGGCTCGTCGCCGGAGATTTCCAATTTCGCCGGAACATCGCCGGCATCGTGATCAGAAAACTGTATTCGCTTGCCAGACGGTATAACTGTCTAAACTTCTTTACTATCTTTTGATTTATACTCTAATTGTTCAAACGAATGATCAAAAACTGCAAAAACAGTTCACCTAGCCGGAATCCGCAAAAACAGAACCGACGAATTCTGCCGGAAATTTCGAAGAAGACACTCTGTGATTTGGTACATCTTAGTCCTTAATTCCTTTCTTTTACTTCAATTCAATCAATTATAAGCGTAATTGGTCAATGAAACAACAGTCAATTCACTGTTCGGTAATTCGATAAGCAAAGAAGATGAAGTTAAACATGTGTATAAGTATAATTAAAAACGGATATTAAACCGGGTTAGACACACAGTCCAGCGGTGGACTGTGTGCACAAACAATGCACACGTCCCGGGTTCGAATCACACAACGTACCGACTTTCAAAAATAAAACCAATATTTTTAGAACTGAATCAGAACAAGTCACGGTATGTATATAAGAGTAATATAATCCGTGAGTTAAACAGATTAGACACACATCCCAACTGGTTGGGTTGTGCGCATACGAACCGAAGGACCCGAGTTCGACTCCGGGTCCCTGCAAGCGGTTCGGCCATTTTAAATCGTTTAATATAAACCCAATAAAATAACAATTAATTAGTATATATATATAATTAAAACAGAGAATATTTCGGGTTAGACACGTAGCTCAGTTGGTAGAGCTGCGTGCACGCGTACGAGAGTTCTCGGGTTCGAACCTCACTCAGCGCATGAATAAACTGAATACGACCGATCAAACGGTCAACGGTCAACGGTCAACATTTATTTATTTATTTATTTATTTATTTATTTAATCAGAAAATTATTTAAAAATACTTAAAAATAATATTTTTAAAGTTAGAAAATGTCCTTAAACTCACAAAAATAAATCTAAAAATCCTATTAAGATTATGAATTAAAATCTATTTATTTACCGAACCACTTCGTTATTATTTAGGTTAGTTTTTCCTCGTCGATCAAATCCCAAAACTCGTGCGCATCCAACGTCATCAAAAGAACGCACCCAATGTGAGTGAATCTCTACCAAATTCCCTGTTTTAATCACATTTTGGGGTGTATCATGTGTCGTTTAATTCCTTATTATATTTAAACACTTGTGCATCCATCATATCCGTGATCAAATGTGTATCCAATATGTATCAATTGTTGTGTGAATTATGTTTAGATTTAAGTTATCATTTTGAGTACATGCATTTCATTAGGCCCATCAGCTCCCCGTGGGATACGGGTTGAGTACAGGTGCCTCATTCGATCGGCTCCGTTTGATTGAGCCTTGATCTCACATACATCATCATTCATGTCATTCGATCGGCTCCGTTTGATTGAGCCTTGATCTCAAATACATCATCATTTATGTCATTTACTCATCCAATATGGTTTGTGTATTGTTTATTTATATATGTTTGCTCACATGTGATTATTGCACAAATTTTCAATATTAAATACAACAAACAATTAATCACAATGTTTTATCAAGGTTCACTCGCCAACTTTTCTTGACCCAAAATATCCCCCGTTTTACACATGATACAGGTGATCCAGGTGAGGCAAGAAACACATAGGAAGACTTAGAAGAATAAATCAGCTTAAGCTTTCGATTGTTTTACTTAGTTTCATTTCCCTTGTAATTGTATGGATTTGATTTGAACATTGAAGTTGTAATTTGAATTTAATAAATATGAAACATTTTAGTAAACATCATGAGCTTTGGTGATAACCCAATTATGCCCCGACTCTTATTCCACTGCGGGTCGGGGTGTGACAATCTATGTCATCATATAATCAAACCTCACTTCAACATCTACTTGTAAATAACCTACAAGTAATCTTACATCAAATACTGCACAATTTCCTTAAGTTTAATGAAATCAAGCATACACATACACTTAATTTCATCTTTCGATCATAATCCAACAACCTTATTACAAGTATTCTACTTGTCTCAAATTATAACTTTCATCAATCAAGGGTTTGAGACATACCTCATGATCCCCTCGTTTAGGTGATCGTTTATATGCGTTCATGCATTGATTTGAAGTTAGAATTGACCTTCAAATTGTTGATTCTTGATTGAACTAGGGTTTCCCCTTGTTCTTCTCCTGATCATCGACATATACATACACTAAGTGTGTATTATGTGTTAATTTTGTGTTTTAATAAAACAAGTTTCCTTCTTGGCAGCTTTGGTCCCTCAAGTTTAGTTTTGATTATAAATGAGACTACAACTCATTGTCTTGTTACTTATATACATGTTATTAACTAGGTTAATTTGTTCCTAGTTATTTTGTTTACGGGTTAACTTTTACCACTAACGGTCTTTTACCCATTCTTTAATATTAACGTGTTTTAATTACCAAACCCATTTTTGGGGTATTACAAATCTACCCTCCTTAAAGAGGTTTCATCCCCGAAACCTTTCTTATGTGGTTCCTTGAGTTCAACCCAATGGACTTGGTTTCTTTTCACCCGAGCATTGATCAATTCTAATTATTCTATAATCTTACCTGGGAGATATGGCAGTGCCTTTTAGGCTCCAAGGTGCATGCGCCCTTCATGTGTAAGGCCCCATGTGCCGTTACTTTCATCTTGTATCCCTTTTTCTTTACTCGGTCGAGTCGCCATTTGCCCACTCGGTGATATGTATCCGTCAACATACTTATTCTATGCAAATCTTATACTGATAAACGCATTCGACAAGGTTTAAATTTAATTTTGATCTTGACCGATCTTGTCGGTTAGACTTATTAGTCATCGGTTACCCTATACCTCATAATTTAGGTATACTCATATCGCCTTCGCAAGGCTTTTACAAACTTTCGAGACCTTAGTCTCATAGCTCGTGTTACAAGGTAGTCATATACCGTGTTATATAATATATATATATATATATATATATCAATCGCGATTATATCACGTCATGTTAAATTTTATATCTATCTTTTTCCTTTTTGAAAATTTTCTTTTCGAATTCATCGTCTTACACCTAGTAGTGTCAAGACCTGTTTCCTTTACTATTAATCATCTTCCAATTCATCTCATACCATTTATGTTTATTAACACGTTGTTTCTAACTAAAAATCGAATTTTAGTTTAACGTTTTTCCTTTCAACTTATGTCGATTTTTGCATCGAGAATTTGGCAATCTAGTATTTTTTCTTTTTACTGTTTTTATTTCACGTGGGGAATCATAAATAATTTCCTCACTTTATTTAAGGGACCCGTAGGCCCTTTTTACTCAGCTTCCTCAGCCATTTCTTTAATCTTTCTCCTTCTTCTTTTCTTTTACTTAGTCTCCTAAGGTGAGGTCTGTTAATGCATCATTCCTCTTGATTTGTGATCCCAAGGTCATTTTGACGCTGTAGATCATTACACTATTCGTAACCCAAAGGTCGTGGTGATCCTTTAGATCATCCTTTTACCCGTGTCGTTCTCTAAATATATATTCGGTGTCAATGCATCTTTTGTATTTGAAAGGAAAATCATTTACATTGTCCCTTCTTTATCTGCCAAATCATGGCTCCTTCTTAACACGAAGGCTAATTTATTTTACTTCAATTATGGCCCTCAGTCCATGTTTGATCCGGTTTGTTAACATTTTTGTTTTCTATGTCTCTGCGAGTCTTTTCACGAATCACATTCGCTTGTCGGATCTATTAGTCGTTTCATAATCACTTGCGTCTAAGCCTAGCGCAAGATCAAATGGCATTGACCACTCGTCACCACCGAGTCTCAACTACCATCTTTAGTGGCAACCACATCATTTTTTGTGTATGTTGCCCCAAACATGTATTCAAATCAGACACTGTCTGTTGGTAGCCATGCGCGACTGCGCGATCGTAGTCCATGACTAGATCATTTTTCATTTGGACAATTCTTCCGACTTTATGACTTCATATCTCTTTTATGCGTTGGTTTGTTTCACCTTTACCGTTATCCGGTTTAATCCTATATCGTTTACAACCCATTACTCGAGTTCTTTATCTTAATGTTTTTGACGCCCCCGTTATTCACTTCGCGTTTTCATTTATATTCATTCACGACCCATTTTATGGGTTCATTTCTACTTCACGCTCCCATTATTCGGTTTGCGTCTAAAGTATATTTAATCACGTCCCATTACCCAGGCTCATTTTTTTTTGCTTTAACGCTCCCGTTACTCGGTTTGCGTTTACTTTTAATTTCAATCACTGTACTTCTTTTGACTTGTTTGGCTTGCTCGTGTGAAATCCATCACTTATGAGCGATCAAATCTAATTCTTTATTTAATCCGTTTGATTTGTTCTTTTGAGATTCATCACTTATGAACTGTCAGACTTTATTCATTATCTAACCCGTTTGACTTGTTCGTGTGAAATCCATCACTTCTGAATAGTCAAACTTTATTCTTTATCTGATCATCCTTGATGGCCTCATGGACCATGAATGATGATTATCTCTTTCTTTTCTCTTTTTATCTTTTCTACGATCATAGTCATCGACTTTGGTCGTTTTCCTGTGGGCACTACCTCAGTTTCTATGACCTCACGGGTCATTTATACTTTGGTTTTACGTGTCCTTTTGTCAACCATGGCTCTTTCATCTATAATGACTTATTCCACGAATTTTCCTTGGGTCATTTATTTCTATGTGCGCTATATATCGTTTTATGATTCTCACGAAAACCAATTATACAAGTACACTTGTAAGTTTCTTGATCCCAAGGATCTTGTAACTTTTGCCATTCACCTCGATTTTACCACATTGAATGTATATGTGTTTATTATAACAAGTTCATGGTATCATGTGTTTATCATTTACTTGGCCAGAGTAAGCGATGAACACATGGTACACATGACCTTATTATAACTAACGCATTACTTCCCATGTAAGTAAATCCTCGGTTCATGTCCATATTTCTGATTTATTTGGTAAAACTTTGTTTAATTGTTATTTAACAATTATTAGTTTTTACCCTTCTCATCTCAAAATATATAATGTTTTCCTTTTTTATAACCACATTTATCTATGTGATCTTTACTTTTCCTCAATAAAATCTTATTGAAAATTTCTACTTGGATGGTCACCCCATTCAAGATTTTAGATCTGAACTCTTTTATATTTTTATTATTCACGATTTGTGAATAATAAGTATTACCCGCCCAATTTCTCTTGGGAACATCATCATGGATGGGAATCCCTTCCGGTTTTCCCATGCTTTAATCCCGTATACAATCGTCGTTCATTACGTATCTGTTGTATACTACTAGTTATACAATAATTTAAAGTGTGCATCTGTGCGATATTTTCTTCATTGGCTTTTATTGCCGTTCCATCTTTATTTAATATCATCATTTAGTTTAGGTCTTTAACGAGTATGCTCTACTTGTCATACTTCAGACCATTCTGTCATCGCGTCGGCAGATCATTAGACTCCCGCCATTTTCAGATGCGAGCATCCTTTAACCAAAACGTTTACATTGATTTGTAACATTGAAAATTAATAAGCGCCCTTACTGTAGTACAAGGCTATCTACAATACTTGTTAACACAAGTAATTCACTAGCTATATCGGTCTTTTATCATTTTATTTGGGGTAACGTGCATTCACACGATAACTCTATGTGTTATTTACAACACTTTAACTATATTAGACCGCTAAATTTATAATAACTTACCGGATCATGTGACCAAGCCTCGAACCGAACACATTTTATCATTAACCTTGAGCTCTGATTCCCAACTTGTAATACCCTGCCTTATTATATTGAAATTTCTATAAAAATTTCGCATTCAAACGAGTAATAAATGCGAATATACATCACAACAGCTTTTCGAGTTTATTAAAACTTTATCAACAATAACATTTTGACAAGTTATTACTAATTAGTTCCATATCCTTGAAAACCAAATGCGAAAGCTTGGTCTTTGATCGTATTCGATTCTTCATTGGCCTTGATCGTCATCCGGAAATGCTTGCAATTACCCTAAACTGGAATTTGCACTATATTAGTATTATAGCAAATTACCAAAAGACACAACTTAACGAACCAGTCAAATAAATCAAAACAAAATTTAAATTTTTAAGGTGGCATCGGCGACGACACCTTGCCGCGTCGGCGACGCCCTTGATAACCGGCGTTGGAGCTTTACTACCGTAGACAGTAGTTTAACGCGTCGGGTCTATGTGTGGCGTCGGCGATGGCCGACGGTACCTTCTGCAGCAGATTTGATTATTTGACCGTTCGACCCGTTTCAAGTCCCTAACATTTAAATCATGACTCAGGACTTATGGTGAGATGCCCGTAAAATATTATTTCCTATTTTCATTCATCATTGCCCACCGTAGGCTACGGCTGGCCGCCGTAGTTTAAGTTGATCTATCACAAGAATTTACGTCTTGCCGTTTTTATTACGAAAACCTTCGTAACTTATTAAATTTATATCCGTTTCTCATGTAACTTGTTTCTAAATGCTCGTAAAATATTTTCTTACATATTTAACCCGAAATCCTTAACCCGGATTGTCACACCCCGACCCGCAACGGAATAAGAGTCGGGACATAATTGGGTTATCACCAAAGCTCATGATGTTTACTAAGATGTTTCATATTTATTTAATTCAAATTACAACTTAAATATCCAAATCCAAATTCATACAATTACAAGGAAATGAAACTATGTAAATAATCCAAAGCTTAAACTGGTTTATTCTTCTAGGCCTTCCTATGTGTTTCTTGCCTCAGCTGGATCACCTGTATCATGTGTAAAACGGGGGATATTTTGGGTCAACAAAGTTTGGCGAGTGAACCTTGATAAAACATTGTTATTAATTTCTTGTTTTATTTAATATGGAAAATTTGTGCAATATCACATGTGAGCAAACATATATAAATAAACAACACAAACCACTTTGAATGAGTATATGATATGAATGATGATGAATGTGAGATCAAGGCTCAATCAAACGGAGTCGATCTTATGAGGCACCTGATGCTCAACCCGTCTCCCACGGGGAACTGATAGGCCTAATGAAATGCGTGCACTGAAAATGATAAATCCAAACTACAAATAATCCACACAACAATTGATACACATTTGATCACGGATATGATGTATGCACAAGTGTTTAAATATAATAAAGAATTAAACGACACATGATACACCCCAAAACATGATTAAAACGGGGAATTGGTAGAGATTCACTCACAGTGGATGCGTTTCTTGATGATGATGATGCGCACGAATATTAGGACTCGACCGTCGAGGAAAAAACTAACCTAAATAATAACGAGACGATCCGGTAAATAAATAAATTTTATTTGGAATTAATGTTTTTAATTAGTGCTCTTAATGGGATTTTTGGATTTATTTTTGTGAGTTTAGAGACATTTTCTAACTTTAAAAATATTATTTTTAAGTGTTTTTAATTGATTTTTAAATAAAATAAATAAATAAAAAGAAATAAAAAATTTGACTTTTTTGACCATTGACCGTTGACCGGTCGGACTGTGTTTAATTATGCGCTGAGTGAGGTTCGAACTCGGGACCTCTCGTATACGTGCACGCAGCTCTACCAACTGAGCTACGTGTCTAACCCGAAATATTCTCTGTTTTAATTATATATATATACTAATTAACTGTTATCTTATTTAGTTTATTTCAAAAAGGATTTAATATGGCCGAACCGACTTCAGTGACCCGGAGTCGAACTCGGGACGTTCGGTTCGAGTGCACACAGCCCAACCAGTTGGGCTGTGTGTCTAACCTTGTTTAACTACAGAATTATATTATATTTGTATACATGTGGAAGGATGATCTGAATAGGTTTTAAAAAGGATTGGTTTTATTTCTGAAAGTCGGTAACATATGCGATTCGAACTCGGGACGTGCGTGTTATGTTGCACACAGTCCACCGCTGGACTGTGTGTCTAACCCGGTTAAATATCCAGTTTTAATTAAACTTATATACATTGTTCAACTTCGTCTTCTTCGCTTAACATTTCAGAACAATGAATTCCGACTGTTCTGTTTAATCGATCTTAACTTATATTTGATTGAATTGAAAAGAGAAATGAGATGACATGGTATACCAGAACGACGGGTTTGCGTCAGGTTTTTTGGCAAAGTTTCGTCGTCTCCGATCTGCGGATTCCGGCTGAGGGAAACTGTTTAACAGTTTTGATTACTGGATTGAGCAATTAGATTACAAATCGAAAGATAGCAAGAGAAATTTAGATGATTGTACCGTCTGAAGAAAATCGCGGTTTTCCGTCCAGTGATTCCGGCGAAATTGAAATTTCCGGCGACATGCTAAAGCTTCGAGAGATTGTGCGATTCTGAGCGAAAAGGTTACCAGAGGTTTGGGTGGGTATTTATAGGGAAGAACAGGATGTATTGGGTCCGAATTTTGGTCTTGATTCGTGGTCAAAGTTTTTCCGGCGGTTACGACTAAAATTGAGGGTTAGACATCGGTTATAACCGATGTCGAAATTAGTTCACGCGTTTCAGTGAAAGGAAACGGTCCTAATTTGCGGAATCTTCGGTTTTTTCCGGCGACTGCGGATTTGGGCGCGCTGATTACCAGTTTGACTTTTGGGTTTACTTTAAATGTTATTTGTTTCTGTATTTGGCATGAAAGAAATGTGTGGCGGAGTGGTGTGGTGTGTGTTTGTGTTTGTGGGCGACCCGGGTTCGAAACCCGGCAGCCCTATTTATTTTTTTATTTACTTATTTTTATTGTTCATTGTTTATGGTTTAAAATTCTAATAATGTTTATTAGTTATGTATTGTTTAAAATTAATATGAACATTAAATACGCGACGAAACTAAATATTTGATTAATAAACGAAACGGGTTTGGAAAACCCGTTTTTCGACGAATGTTACACGGATTCTTATTTCACATGAGTTATGCATTTATTCCCGGTTTATGCTCATATTTTCCGGTTTTACCCTTTAACCGCATTTAAACCAGCTAAGTATTTACGCATCCATTTCGGTATGCATTATAACACCATATTTTCCACCACAACATCATTTGTGGTGGATTTATTTTCGTAAACTTCTTTTTATCAATTTTCTGCCCTTTGGTTCGACAATTTACGGAAAAGACCCAATATGAGGCATTAAGCCAAAATGGCTTATGCCATTTGCTATTACACTACCGCAAGGGTGAACTTTCTTATAAAACTCATTTTTAAATTACCCTCAAGGTCGTTTACTTGTTTTATTACTCGAGGGCATTTTGGTCAACTTAGACCTTTCTTTTACGACGAAGGACTTTCAATCGCATAATTTGAAAAAAAGAGCACTTTTAAATTGTAATCTTATTTAAAATCATTAGGTTTCTATGAACATGATGTCTACCATTTAGATTAGGAGATTTACCTTGCTTTAGGCAATCCAATATTCATTCATGACTCGTTTAACTCTCATTGGACCTTAAATTCCTAAATGAGATTTTGACCCGTTAGACATACCTGGCTCGAGTCATGGCATTGACACATTTAAATTCCTTGCACTATTAATTATTAACAAATAGCAACGCGAACCATGCGTTATTTCCTTGTGATCACAAAACTCGACAAGCGTTCATTAGATATAATGTCAAATGGTGATGACTACACCATTTGACCCATTTGGTCTAAGTGACCATTTTATCGTTATAAGATGATATTTATTTACCATCTCACCATTTAATCCTTTTCGGTTACATCTTGAGCTTATATTTCTTAATTCGTTTAACCAATTATAGTTTACGCGATAGAATACCCTTATTTTAGAGTTCAATATTTATTTATCAAACTCGTGACTGAATTACCATATTACCCCCTTCTTATTACTTATGGTTTACACCATAAGGTAACTTTTCAAAATTCCTTGTTTATTTGTCAACACATGACCATCAGTTTGAGGGTGAAAAGCAGTGCTGAGATCTAATCGTGTACCTAAAGCAGATTGTACGGCTTGCCACGTTCGTGAAGTGAAACGGCTGTCTCGATCTGAAACGATACTTAAGGGTACACAATGGTGGATTACAATTTCATTGATATAGATACGAGCTAACTTCTCATTCTTGAAGTCTTCGCGGATTGGAATGAAATGAGCTGATTTAGTGAGACGATCAATGATAACCCAAATGGTATCATACCCGCTGGAGGTGCGAGGTAACCCGGTAATGAAATCCATGGTTATATTTTCCCACTTACATACAGGTATTTCGGGTTGGACAAGAAGTCCTGAAGGTCTTTGATGTTCAACTTTCACTTTGGAACATGTAAGGCACTTGGAAACAAATATAGCGATATCTTTCTTCATGCCAGGCCACCAGTAGGAGTATCGTAGATCTTGATACATCTTATCGGCTCCTGGATGTATAGAGTATAGTGTTTTGTGAGCCTCATTCATGAGAAAGCATGAAAATCGCCACGATTAGGTACCCAAATACAATTCAAATAATAGAGAATACCATCCGCCTTGGATTTTAATTTGGTTTCAGCTCCACAAGACAGTTCCCCTCTCGTACGTCATTTTCCGTGACGGAAACATGCTGAGCTGCTCTAATTCGGTTTTGAAGATTGGTCACAATTTGGGAACACAGAAGACGGATGGAGTTTGCATACTCCTTTCGACTGAGGGCGTTAGCCACAACATTAGCCTTGCCAGGATGATATCGAATTTCACAATCATAATCATTTAGGAGTTCGACCCATCGTCGTTGCTTCATGTTCAACTCTTTTTTATTGAAGATATGCTGAAGGCTCTTATGGTCAGTGTAGATTTCACACTTGGTACCATAGAGATAATGTCTCCATATCTTAAGAGCGAACACGACTGCTCCAACTTCTTGGTCGTGAGTGGTATAGTTCTTTTCATGCACTTTAAGTTGCCTTGAGGCATAGGCTATCACCTTTCCTCTTTGCATAAGAACGCAACCTAAACCTTGCCCCGACGCGTCACAATAAACCACAAAATCTTCGCAGCCATCAGGGAGTGTAAGGATGGGTGCATCACAAAGTTTTTGCTTTAAAGTTTGGAAAGTCTGTTCTTGCTTGGGCCCCTAAACAAGGGGTTTGCCCTTGTGAGTCAAGGCTGAGAGTGGAACGGCGATACGAGAAAAAATTACGATGAAACAATGATAATAACCTGCTAGACCAAGAAATGATCTAACTTCGGTAGGAGTACGTGGCGCTTGCCATTCTTGCACCGCTTTGATCTTCATAGGATCAACATGAATCCTTTTGTCATTAACGACATGACCAAGAAATTGCACCTAAACTCACATTTTGAGAACTTAGCATAAAGCTTTTCAGTTCTCAGGAGTGTTAGAATAAGTCGAAGATGTCGCTTATGATCAGATTTGGTCTTGGAGTAGATAAGAATATCATCAATGAAAACTATGACAAAACGATCGAGATAGGGTTTGCACACCCTATTCATCAAATCCATGAAGACAGCAGGAGCATTGGTCAACCCAAAAGGCATAACCATGAATTCATAGTAACCATAACGAGTTCGAAAAGCAGTCTTTGGAATATCTTCTTCACGCATTCTAAGTTGATGATAACCAGAACGAAGGTCAATCTTTGAAAAACAGGTGGCACCTTGAAGTTGATCTAGAAGATCATCAATACGTGGTAATGGATATCGATTCTTGATGGTCAGTTTGTTGAGCTCTCTATAATCGATATACATACGGAAAGTTCCATCTTTCTTCTTTACGAAAAGAACAGGCGCACCCCAAGGTGATGAGCTAGGATGTATAAATCCCTTGTTAGTCAATTCTTGCAACTGACTAGCTAATTCTTGCATCTCAGATGGGGCTAATCGATGGGGAGATTTTGCGACGGGTGTAGCACCAGGTATAAGATTGATTCGGAATTCGACTTCTCGCATAGGAGGAAGTCCTGAAACATCATCGGGAAAAACTTGAGGGAATTCTTTAACAATTGGAATGTCTTCGAGCTTATTTTCCTCGTCTTCCTTCTTGACGATATGAGCTAAAAAGGCGATATAGTCCTTGCCAAGGTATCTTCGAGCTTGGAGGCAAGACATCAGTTTGAGCCCTTTGGAAGAAGTTTCACAAAAAATATGTAAAGTTTGACCATCAGCGAGAGGAATTCGAATAAACTTCTCATAGCAGACAACTTCAGCGTGATGTTGACTAAGCCAGTCCATACCGATGATAACGTCGAAACTACCCAATTTCATAGGGATAAGATCAATTGGGAAATCGTGATCATTAAGGGTAAGAGTACAATCACGAATAGTCGAATCTAACGTAATAGGTTCACCATCAGCAACTTCCACCGTGAATGATTCAGCGAGACTAACGTGAGGTAAATCAAGAATAGACTCGAACTCTAAAGACACGAAACTCTTATCCGCACCAGTATCAAATAGTATGGATGCATAACTACCGTTAATAAGAAACGTACCATTGACCACATTATTATTGGCCCTAGCTTGGTTGGCGTTGATGTTAAAAGCTCTTCCTCTAGCAGGTGGATTAGCTTGATTGGCTTGATTCACTAGGTTGGCTTGAGCTTGGGCATTTATGATGTTCACCAAGCGTGGGCAAGTGTTTTGAAAATGGGTTGGATCACCACAATTGAAACATGCTCTGACTGGTTGCATCATCAGGTAATTGGGTTGGTAGTAGGGTTGAGCCATAGGTTGAGCAGGTGGTTAGAGTAAAGGTTGTTGGTGTTGGGCTTGGCCTACCACTTGATTGTTGGTTTGGGCTTGAGGTTAATTGCGGTTTGGCTTTTGGAGGATGCGACAGGTTTGAATTGTGTGACCTGCACGGCCACAACTTGTGCAGTATTGACATGGGTTCTCAGGAGGGTGGTGATATTGGCATCGGTTGCATTTTGGATGGGGTCATGTGTATGGTTTCTTGAATGGGGCGGCATGAGGAGCGACTTGTGTGATTGGGGCAACAACGATAGGAGGATTGGTTTGGGTAACGGCGAAATTCTTCCCATTGCGTTTCCTTTTACCAGCGAACTTAGAAGACGAACCTGCTTGAGTTGAGGTTGGAGTTTCAACAGGGGTCTTGTCTTTCTTCTTCTCATCTTTAAAATCGCCATTTCGGATGCGATTTTCTGTGAGTTCAGTAGCCAGCTCCATGGCAGCTTCGAGTGTTGCAGGTGTAGTACTTAACACAGAATCTTGAATTTTCGAGGGAAGACCTCGAATGTAATGCTCAATTAGACGATAAAGCGGTATGAACAGGTTGGGGACCATCTGATTCAACTCGAGTGATCTCTTGTTGTATGTGGTGTGGTCTCCCTCCTTTTGTTTCAAAGAGTAGAACTCATCTTCTAATTTCTTGATTTCGCTTCTTGGACAGAAGCGTTTTGTCATGATTTCCCTCAACTCTTCCCGAGTCAAGGCCATAGCAGCTTTAGCACCTCGCTTACCCTTTTATGTGTTCCACCAGGTAAGTGCTACTCCAAACAAACGACTAGTAGCATATCGCACCTTGCGATCATCGGGACAATCACAATTGAGAAAAGTGCTTTCCATCTCCTCAAACCAACGGAGGAGAGTGGTGACACCTTCGGTCCCATCGTATTTTGGAGGATCCCAGGATTTGAAATGCTTGTAGGTGCATCTGGTGGTGTTGGGGAGAGGGTTGGCGGCATTTTGACCTTCTAGACCGGTGGGGTTGATGGGATTGGCGGCAAGTGCTTGCTGAACTTGTACGACAATGTCGGGAAGTATGGCAGCCATCTGTTGAGCGATTTGAGTGGCCATACGTTCGCTAGATCTTCCTGACCTTCTACCGCCTCGAGAGTGTCTAGCAGACATCTACAGGAAATACGTAGGGAGATTATGAGTTGATAGTTTCTAGGTGTCATGTGTCATAAAAAGATGGAAAACAATATTCATAAATAAATGAAAACAATAACTTAACTACATCCATAGGATGTCTTGGGATTGCTCATGTTTGGGCCTCCAAATGTCTCCCATACCACAGCCTAGGTAGTCATGTAGACCCCCATGACTACTGGGCTTAGTAGAGTTCACATTTGTGTCGGCTCGATAACACTCGCATCACCCGAATGAAAATCGTAAAACATGATTGCGAGATGTAAGGTCGGAAGGTGTCCAGGTGTAGACACAATGACAACTCAAAGTGGGGTTAGTTCACACGACGTTTGGTGTGGCATGCTTTGGCGTAATAGGTTCTTCGTACTCTCATCGTTAGTCCCCAGGTAGGAAAACTGGTCCATTATATTGGATTTATACGAATGCCAAGCCTAGACAGGACGTTTCGACTACCGGTACTCGTACCCTTTCAGTTACTATATGCCCATCGTAGAACTCACTTTGATGTGATTGAAAAACATGAAAACATTGTAAAATCTTTGAGAAAAAAAATCATGAGAATTGTGAAATCATGATGTGTGTGCTTGCGTAGGCATGATTTGTTAACAATATATAGACTATAACGAACATCACATATTAACATGTAGTAGTGAAAGTGCTTGCTTGCATTTGTGTGTGAGATAAACATGAAACAAATAAACATCATGAGTTTTGCATGTAACACAAACAATTAAAATCTAATCAACTATAGTATAGGCTCTAAGGGTCTAATAACCTATCCTATATCCCTATAGTCAAAAGCTCTAATACCAATCTGTGACACCCCGACCGGCAGCAGAAATAAAAGTCGGGGCATAATTGGGTTATCATCAAAGCTCATGACATTTATTAATAATAGGTTTCATATTATTAATTGAAATTTAAAATCAAATATCCAAACACAAGGAAACATATAAGCACACAAAAATATTGTTCTAAACAAGCTATATTTGATTTATCTTCTAAGGCAATTCCTATGTGTTCCTCTCCTCAGCCTTTTCACCTGTATCATGTATAAAACAAAAGTTTGGGTCAACAAAAGTTGGCGAATGAATCTAAGTTAAACATTTAAACAATTTGTTGTTTTAGTAATTTCAACAAAAATTTGTACATGGACCATAAGTGAGCATATGTATGTATATAAACAAATCACAAACCACATAATATCCACAATGAACATATGAAGATGATGAATGATGAGCTTGAGATCAAGGCTCAATGAAACGGAGCCGATCTAATGAGGCACCTGATGCTCAACTCGTATCCCACGAGGAATTGATGGGCCTTAAATGATTGATTTCACTGAAATGATAAAATGTAACCACACAAACAAATATACAAATTAGATCACATAATGGTGTTAGCACAAGTGTTTAAATAAATAAAAGATGTACGACACATGATACACCCCAAAACATTATTAAAAAAAGGGAATTTGTAAGGATTCACTCACAGTGGGTGCGTTTCCTTGATTGATGAAGAGTGCGCACGAATTGAGGATTTAACCGACGAAGGAGACTAACCTAAATAATAACGCAATAATTCGATAAATATATAAAAATCAATATTTTGATTTAATACTTTTGGTTAGATTTTTAGGTTATTTTTGTGGTATTTATTGGAATTTTTAAGCCTACAAAATTGTATTTTTAAGTGTTTTTAATTAATTTTTAGATAAATTATATACATACAAAAATAATATTGTTTAAAATAAAATAATATATAAAAAAATTATCTTGTCAGACTGACAAGAAAGCCTGACCGGTTCGCTAAGGATTATAGGTGTCGCGGGTGAGATTCGAACTTGAGACCTCTCGTACGTGTGCACGCAACTCTTCCAACTGAGCTACGTGTCTAATCCGAAAGTATTCTGATTTTTATTAAACTTATATACTTCTTAGAGGATAACATAAGTTATTTAATTTAAAAAGGATTTTAAATGAGCGAACCGGGATCTTTCGCTGGAATCGAACCCGTGACCAACACCTCGAGATGCACCCAGCCCTACCAATTAGGCTGGGTGTCTAACCCGTTCATAACAAAAAATTTAATCTACTTAACAACTTCCTGTGAAGCGTTAAATTGGTTCAGAAAAAATGGATTTTATTCAGGGGGTCGGTTAGGCACAAGTGTCGAACCCGGTATCCTTTGAGTGTAATGCACACAGTCCACCACTGGACTGTGTGTCTAACCTGATTAAAACACCAATTTTAACTTTACGTATATAATTTGAAAAACTTCATCTTCTTCATCTTAAATTAAACCCAGTAAAAATTTCACTGATATTGGGTTTAATCGGTTCTGGATACTTGATTCGAAACTAATTTATACTACAAAACAGATATGAAAGGAGTTGAGAGGAATATACCCACTGATAACTATTTCACGGTTTTCCGGCGACTATTTCCAGCGTTTGCAGACCAAATTTCCGACGAAGAGAGGGTGATTTTAATAGAGGAATTTTTTTTTGATATTGAGTGAATGAGTGTGCAAGTGTTTGTGAAATGATTTGAGGAGTATTCATAGAGTGGGCAAAAGCAAATCATCACTTTTCAGTTTCGAGATTGGTGGTTTAAGAATCATTGATTCTTTCGGTTATAAATCACTTGTTCAAAATTTCCGGTACGAAACAGATGCGGAAACATAACGAATTCGCGTTTATAGAGCTTAATTTTCTCAATCATGTTCCCGGCAGTTACAGCTCTGCCAAAAATTCAAACATGCAGGTTTTGGTTTTGTGAATTAAATTAATTTGTTTCGGGTTTATGAATGTAGAGTTCATGTGGCTCAGTGGTGTGGTGAGTGTGTGAACATGTGGGGGAACCCGGGTTCGATTCCGGTTGTCCCATTTTCCTTCATTTTAATTTTTATTTCTTTATTCTTTTGATTTTATCAATTTCTTTTATTCTTTTATTACCCAAATTTAATTTTATTTATTATTATTATTACATGCTGTTTATTACATAACTAACGCCAATAAATACGCAGCGATCATTTAACTAAATACTTGATTAATAAACAAAGCAGGTTTTTGAGGCCCGTTTTACACGAATGTTATTTTCCACCACAACATCATTTGTGGTGGATTTATTATCGTAAACTTCTTTTTATCAATTTTCTGCCCTTTGGTTCGACAATTTACGGAAAAGACCCAATATGAGGTATTAAGCCAAAATGGCTTATGCCATTTGCTATTACACTACCGCAAGGGTGAACTTTCTTATAAAACTCATTTTTAAACTACCCTCAAGGCCGTTTACTTGTTTTATTACTCGAGGGCATTTTGGTCAACTTAGACCTCTCTTTTACGACAAAGGACTTTTAATCGGATAATTTGACAAAAAGAGCACTTTTAAATCGTAATCTTATTTAAAATCAATAGGTTTCTATGAACCTGATGTCTACCATTTGGATTAGGAGATTTACCTTGCTTTAGGTAATCCAATATTTATTCATGACTCGTTTAACTATCATTGGACCTTAAATTCCTAAATGAGATTTTGACCCATTAGACATACCTGGCTCGAGTCATGGCATTGACCCATTTAAATACCTTGCACTATTAATTACTAACAAATAGCAACGCGAACCATGCATTATTTCCCTGTGATCACAAAACTCGACAAACGTTCATTAGATATTAATGTCAAATGGTGATGACTACACCATTTGACCCATTTGGTCTAGATGACTATTTTATCGTTATAAGATGATATTTATTTACCATCTCACCATTTAATCCATTTCGGTTACACCTTGAGCTTATATTTCTTAATTCGTTTAACCCATTACAGTTTACGCCATAGAATACCCTTATTTTAGAGTTTAATATTTATTCATCAAACTCGTGATTGAATTACCATATTACCCCTTTCTTATTCCTTATGGTTCACACCATAAGTTAACTTTTCAAAATTCCTTGTTTATTTGTCAACACATGACAATATAACTATTCTCCCCCTTTTTACCATCAAATATGATTTAATACCATATTTGCGTATTCCAACCCGTATCGATACACTTAGGAACCTTGTATTTCGAAATCTCATTCTGAATACCAAATATCTTATTCATATTCAAATACATAATACATTTATTATTTTAAGGATGTAAGCTTTACTTACCTTGAAATCCAATTATGCTCTTTCCGCGTACTTGATCCATTTGATCCGCTTCTTCCCAATCCTCCACATAGCTTGTCAAGCGTCAAACTATCATTTATCATTCGCAAGATGGTTAGGTTAGTCATCATTTAACACGACTATTCCACCTTACGGATTTTACATCAAATTTATCATTCGATCTTATTACGGGTCAGTTTGACTTCTAAAAGTCAACTGCCTATTTACACATACAAACTCACGAATAAGTTTAACAACTTATTTAGGCATTTCGTTAATTACCCGGTATGTGCTATTCTAAGGCCACCATTATAGCTACGTTTCCCAAACCAAGTTCATGTCGTTTCTTTCACTTAAACAAATTCAAGCGATTGTTAACATCAAGTTAACTTAGCTTTTGATTAACAAATGCTAATTTATCTATTAGCTAGGTTTCCATCTTTATGTAGCAACCCATTTCATCATATTATTATACATTCATCCGAATACCTAATATAATCAAATTTTACGCACTAATTAGTAAACAATATGATCTCAAACACCTATTAACATTGACATAGCATTAATTTCATCATGTTAAGAAAAATACATTTCAAGTTATGTACGAACACTTATTGGAACCTCTAATTTGTTCAAATATCTTACACATACATACAAGTATGATAATCATGAACACTTATGTATCATCTATGTCATCATATAATCAAAACTCACTTCAACATCTACTTGTAAATAACCTACAAGTAATCTTACATCAAATAGTGCATAATTTCCTTAAGTTTAACGAAATCAAGCATACACATACACTTTTCATCTTTGGATCATAATCCAACAACCTTATTACAAGTATTCTACTTGTCTCAAATTATAACTTTCATCAATGAAGGTTTTGAGACATACCTCATGATCCCCTCGTTTAGGTGATCGTTTATATGCGTTCATACATTGATTTGAAGTTAGAATTGACCTTCGGTTTGTTGATTCTTGATTGACCTACGGTTTCCCCTTGTTCTTCTCCTGATCATCGACATATACACACACTAGGTGTGTGTATTATGTGTTAATTTTGTGTTTTAATAGAACAAGTTTCCTTTCTTGGTTGCTTTGGTCCCTCAAGTTTAGTTTTGATTATAAATGAGACCACGACTCATTGTCTTGTTATTTATATATAGATGTTATTAACTAGGTTAATTTGTTCCTAGTTATTTTGTTTACGGGTTAACTTTTACCACTAACGGTCTTTTACTCGTTCTTTAATATTAACGTGTTTTGATTACCATACCCATTTTTGGGGTGTTACACATCAGTCTCAAAATGTTCTAACAATATCCCCTAGATCGGTACGTACTTGAGAGTCTTCATTCTTTGTTCTGAGCTTCAGGGCTTACGACAACATCTTGATCTTTTCTTGGTGGTGCAGATTGGTTAAGAGTAGCTTCACTGGTTATGGGTTGGATCTCCATAGTGACTTCATATGTGGATGAAGTCGGAGGTGGGGGAATAACTTGAACGTCTGAATCAGAGGATGGATCTTTGGGTTGTGGAGAGGAGGGTTGTGGAGAGGATGATTGCGGCTCAGCAGCTTTCTTTTTTCTAGATTCATCTTTTTCTTTTTGTGTGTCAATTCTGAGCATAATCTCCATCATTTCTATCTTTCGTGCCCTTGCTCGCTCGACATCTCTCTGAAACAACATCCCTTCCTCCATGTATTCATTTCCTGCTCAACATGTATCTTGTTTCCATAAAGAATGTTCAGATCAGAGAGACAGAACATGAATACATTCATCAGATCCAGAATGCGGATATCTTCGTTAGAGTTGGATCTGATAACTGCTTCATCAGTTTTACCGTCATAGAACCATTTCTTAAAGTTGGTGAGAGCCACAGGTTATTCTGGAGGAAGTTTCACCCTTGTCACCACTTTGCTGGATTGATTACCCATGTCATTTTCCCTTTTCCAGTGATTGGGTCTTTGGTTGTTTTTTATACACGCCTTCTTGGGCTCTAAGGTTTGAAAACTGTGAATCCACGCATGCATTCTCTAAGAATCAATCTTTCAAGGTCGCCACCAATGCTGCTGTTGGTAGGATTTATCAGATCATGCTTGCTTAACTCTCGAATATCCCATGTGGGTAGACTCTACATATCATTTCCATTTCGAAAATACTTGGCACACCTCCTCTTCGTTTCACAACAAACCACCCGGTCAGATTGCAATATTTTTAGTTGATGATTCGGTCGGTGACTTCTGTATGAAATAGTCGAAGGACAGAAACCCTCTGTACAACACTTTCATACGTTGGCTGTCCTTGTATTCTTCTAACCATGGATGCCAAGGGTAAATTTGAAGCGAGGGGAGATCCATGCTATTTCATTGGCTATGCAAAGAACACCACATATAGAGTATACAATAAAATCAAGAAGCAGGTCATGGAGACGTACTATGTGGACTAGCTAGAAGAAAATCCCAAAGACACACGGCTTGGACCTAATTGGTTATATGATTATTCTTACTTGTTTAAGTCGTTTAATATTTTATCTGCTGTGATTGTTGCTGCAGATTTCTCAAGTACTGTGATACGTATTCCCATCATAGCTGAAGATGATGTTGTCCCTATTCAAGACTCTTTCAAGAAGCTTACATGGATCCACCAGGATTTCTTAAAGCTGCTACAGAAACACATCCTTCTTCACAAATTCAAGAGCCAGTTTTTGAACCTACTATTACTCCTGATGATGGAGTTTACAACAATGAGTCCTCTGCACAGCAAAGTGCTGCTGGTCCTTCAAATACTAATGTTCAAGGAGCTTCTATTGTTTTCGGAGCCAATTTCGTCAGATTGCACAGTGGATCCTCTTATGAGCAACACTGCGGCTGCATCAAATAAGGGGGAGCAATCTGGGATAGTGTCAGGAAGTTTTTCGAACTTGGAATCTAACTTGCAGGCACCGGCTGTAGCAATTCCTTAGCGTGTTCAGAAAAGCCATCCGATTACAAATGTTATTGGTCCTGTAACTGCTGGTGTTCAGACACGCAGAAGATCAGGAACCATTAACACATGTTTATATTCATGTTTCATCTCACAGATTGAGCCTAAGAGCATTGATGTTGCTTTATAGGAACCTGGATGGGTTGATGCTATGCATAAAGAGCTTAATCAGTTTGAGAAGCTGGGAGTAAGGAAATTAGTGAAATTGCCAGAAGGAAAATGCGCTCTTGGTACTCGTTGGTATACAAAAACAAACAAGACGATACTGGAGTGATCGTGCGAAACAAAGCCCGGCTGGTGGTTCAGGGATTCAAACAAATCGAAGGTCTTGACTATGATGAGGTGTACGCACCAGTAGCTCGTCTGGAAGCCATACACATCTTCTTGGCATATGCATCCTATATGGGTTTCACAGTTTATCAAATGGATGTCAAGACGGTGTTTCTGTACAGGATGGTCAAGGAGGAGATTTATGTTGCTCAACCCCTGGATTTACGGATTCTAAGAAGCAAGGATATGCATACAAGTTAGATAAAGCTTTGTATGATTTGCACCAAGCACCTCGTGCATGGTATGCGACCTTAACAGAGCATCTGCTTGCACACGGATATACCCGGGGGACGATAGATAAAACTCTATTCATTAAACGCATTGGCAAGGACCTTATCCTTATTCAGATCTATGTTGACGACATCGTTTTCGGGTCTACCAATTAAGAGCTATGCAAAGAGTTCGAGGAGGTTATGAAGAAGAAGTTCGAAATGAGCTCACTGGGTGATATGACTATGTTTCTAGTCTTGCAAGTTCGTCAAAGTAGTCAAGGAATCTTGATTCATCAAGAAAAGTATGTTAGGGACGTTCTTGCAAAATTTGACATGTCAAACTCTAAGCCCATAGACTCCCCCATTGTTGAACGACCACTACCGAATGAGGATGCTGAAGGAGATCCGGTCAATCAAAAGATATACTGATCCATGATTGGTTCACCAATGTACTTAACTGTGAGCCAACCGGACATTATGTTTGCTGTCTGCCAATGTGCCAGATATGAGGCTAATCCTAAACTTTCTCATCTCTTAGCCGTTTAACGAATCTTTAGATTCCTCAAGGGAGCTCCAAAATTGGGACTCTTGTATCCTAAAGATTCGAACTTTGATTTGTTTGCCTTTTCTGAAAATAACCTTGGAGGGACAGACAGGGATATGAAGTCCACATCAGCTGGATGCCGATACTTGGGAGACATGCTTATTTCATGGAAGTGCAAGAAGCAACAAACAATGTCTTTATCAACCGCAGAAGCAGAATATGTTGCTGCATCTGCATGCTGCTCCCAGGTTATTTGGATACAACATCAGCTCGAGGATTACAGTTTGACTTATCTTAACACTACTATCTACTGTGATAATGATGCCGCTATCCAAATCATCAAAAGCCCTGTTTTTCACTCCAAAACCAAGCACATTGATATCAAAGTTCACTTTGATTGAGATTGCTACGACAGAGGTTTAATTAAACTTGAACACATCCACACTAATGCTAATATAGTGGATCCTTTTACAAAACTTGTTAGCAACTCAAGATTCAAGGTGCTTATGGACCTTTTAAAAATGATGTGTTACACCGACTAAGTAACTTAAAAAATTAATTAAATAGCCATCATCAAAAAACTAAATTTGCGCATAAAGTATTCCATTTTTACATAAATTTAAGGGGGAGAAATTTGATAATTTTCCGTACTAAGAATTTGATTTACACATGTAAGGTATTTATGCTGAAAAGGCGAGTATTCTCTGTGATATGTTGATAGGCTTATCGCTGAAAGGCAAAAAGATACCAAGTAACAAAATTTTGACAAGCTATACATCTCGTGGATAACATATCATTGGCACATGATTTCATAGTCTTAAATCCTGTGTTGATAGATAGCCAACGTCTGAAGTTCTGGGTCTTTATGTTGATGAGTTATCCGGGACACTACTGCCCTTTTGTTGCATCTAGATATATGCAGACATAGGCACAGCCAGGATATCCTCAAAAGAGCCGAAAATGAAGGCCAAAACCTTAAAATATAGGAATCCAACCATGAGAAAATTCCCCTGTCACATCCAAGCTTTCCACAGCCAATCCAAACACCGGTGGGCCCGGGCGAGGAATATCGTGACATAAGTTGATATCATCATAGACAATTAAATACAACATAACGGAAGTAATGGAGTAAAATTACTATTACAAACCAACTGTTCAAAATACAAAATAATATACAGACGACTCATAATAGAAGATCCACAGGCGGATAGTAAGATGTACAAAAATGTATATAACAGACTTTGGGCAGATCTAGGATTTGCAATATCCACTTATCACTACCGAGCACTTCTAGCCTATTTTCGTATTGTACCTGCAAGCTTAGTCTTTTGAAAATATGCCAGCTTTCGCTGGTAAATACACCCAACTGACTCATTTTGAAAACATTTGAAAATGTTTTAGTGCATGTTCGCACAAAATCTTTTATAACTTGGGAAAGTCAGCCTTGTAACCTTGTTAACAGATCCACATGTTTGTCCATACATACAGGGCCCGGTACGGAGACCGAGACATGATTAACGTACTCACCACTTTGAACTCACGAAGGAGTTATTCCTCCATCCTTGTGGGTAATGCATTTGAAGCGCCTATCGGGTGTATGCCTACACCCGCGCTAAGGTCGTGGCATTATCTAATGTAATGAGCCGAGGATATCCAGGACACGGTAGTTAAACCCCGATGTTTAAGTTATCAAACAAAACTGATTAAAATGGAATATGCGAATTTACTAGCCACAATCTGGCATTCGATTGATCCCATTTCCGACCAAGCGGTAATAGTTTACCGTAACCCAAGCCCGTATAAGGAAATAAGTCGAGAGTATTTACCTGAGCTAGTCTTCGTTTAACGCAAGTTTTAATAACTCAGCCGTACACAAAAAGTACTAAGTGCAGATATCATTTACCGGTAAATCTCTAGTCTGGATTATGGCATAAGCTAACCAATTAAATACTAACGGTCTTATTTAAGTCACAGACTTAGACCGAGTAGCGTACAGGATCAATACGTATAACGCTAGATTAACGATGATCGGATAGAATATAGTCTAATCCCAACAAGTACTTGACTTGTGTAATATGGATAAACTATAAACATTCTGGATTTTGAGACTTAAATAACAAGGTTAGACCCGTTTCGGTTAATTTTCGTAAACTAGTTACATATACTTAACCGTACGCATATCAGCGATATCGGGTAACCGGATAAGTCATGGACAAGTTCTATATGCCATTATACTTTAAATAAGTTGTAATATCAGTAGGATATCAACTTATAAGCCCGTTAAGGTTTTAAAATGAAACTATGCCTCATAAGAGCGTTTCGGTAACTATATACTGTATAAAAGGAACTTGAACATATTTTAATGTCATGACCATAATTATTCTGGAAAATAACTTATTTATGATATAATATCAGTAGGATATTGATTATATATGTAATTTATCTTTTATGGCCAAACTATGCACGAAGGGGCATTTTGGTCATTTTACACATAGTCTTATAAATTATTTGGGATTCTGAGTTTATATCATACACCTACTGTAAAAGTATTTAAAACAAGTTTTGAAATCAGTAGGTAACAAGTCTTGGTTGATTAATATGGTCTAAAATCATACTATGCGCTGAAACGGCGCATTTGTCGTAAAATGAGGATTTATGTGATGTTTAATGAAAATTGATGTTAAGGTCAGGTTAACATGTCTTAGATATGTTATTTAATATAACATATTAGTAGGTAAAAGATTTATTTTGAAAAGGTATGATTAAAACCATTTTATGAGCCACAAGGGCCTTATCGTCATTTACCGACATAATACAAGGACTTCAAAAACTCAGTTTATAATCTGATTTAACATCCCAAATAATCCTACTTATGATATTACATCAGTAGGAAACTCATTTTCAAGTTCGTTATCAATTAAACCTTGTTTTAATCAAAAAGGGCTTTTTTGTCAAAATGGCATAATTATAGAACTTGCGCATAAACTCAGATTCTGATTATGATCATGTAGTATAGGGTTATACTACGTTATATTACGATCATAATGCAACCTTAGATAAGTAGCTAACTAATCTAAATCGGGTCAGAATCGAAAGTCAAAGCAGAAGTCAAACTTCGCGACTTTCGGTTACGAACCGACCCTAAAACTGAAATTGATGAACCGAACATGTTCTTACATGTTCTAATAATTATTACCAACTTGTTTAAGTGTCAAAGCAGGTTTCATAACATATATAAGATCAAATTATAATTTTTCCGAAAAATGGCCTTTTTGACTTTTTAATATTAAAACTTTGACCCGTCAATTGGTCTAGCAACCGTGATCTTCAAGAGGTGCCCTTTATAGGGATTAACACCTACCTTATTACAATCACTTAGCCATGTTCATTACGAACAATGGATGGACCATAATGGTGTTAACCGAAAGTCAAGGCGTTTTTCGTAAAACGCTTGACTTTTGGCTATAAAAGCCTACAAACAAAAATGTAAGAGAAATGAACACTTACAAGTGATTCCTAGGATGCAATAGAACTTAGTTGGATGCTCCTTTAGTTAGGAACTTCCAAAGGAGGGAGATAGAATGTGAATGAGAATGATGCAAGTTCAAATGGTGAAGCATTGCACCTATTTATAGTTGGGGAGCTTGAAGGAGGTGATGTCAGGTGTTAAGGGGTGTTAGAGGGAGCTTACAAGTGTCCTAAAATGTGGTATAGTTGTTTGAAAGTCCATGGTTTCGAAACAAAGGTTTTTGGCAACATGTGTGGAGGCTAAGCAAAAATTCTATAGACACAGGCTTCTCGCGGCCCGCGAGAGGCAAGGGCCTTACCTCTCGCGCCCCACGAGCGCCCCGTGGTCAGTTTCAAAGTTAGACACATTTAGCCCCTCAACTTATAAAACCTCCTAAAACACCTTTATAGCATATATAGCCCTCCGTAACCGATATTTGGCGTACCTGGGAGTATGCCGAGACATTGTCGAGCTCTCGATTCGTT
The DNA here is from genome assembly GCA_947069175.1 of Scalesia atractyloides. Classification (NCBI taxonomy): domain Eukaryota; kingdom Viridiplantae; phylum Streptophyta; class Magnoliopsida; order Asterales; family Asteraceae; genus Scalesia; species Scalesia atractyloides. The sequence goes on from CAMTDV010000116.1 coordinate 38,858,947, forward strand.
AAAAGGTCACTCAGAGGTATAAATTAACATGTTGACACCCGTCCATATTCAACGTTCACATATTTACAGAATTATCCTCTCTCGTCCAACAAGTGGCACGTATGAGAGTTAGGACTTCATAAAGGATCACTCAGATTCTCATAAGCATGTTGACTTTGATGTCACTCAGAGTCTTGGCATGTTGACATATCAGTCACTCAGAGGCCAGGTTTAAGCATGTTGACCTATATGTCACTCAGAGGTTGGGCATGTTGACATATCAGTCACTCAGAGGCTGGGCATGTTGACATAACAGTAAGTCACTCAGAGGCTCAGTTTGAGCATGTTGACACCTTTAGTCCTTATTAGTCTTTAATAGACTACAATAAAAATACAACATGTGTCACTATACTATTGGACATGATTTTTACGAGGTGTTACATCCTCACCCCCTTAAAAGAAATCTCGTCCTCGAGATTTTAATCAAAAAGATGGGGGTACTTTTGTCACAAAGTGGACTCAACCTCCCATGTATACTCGGGACCTCTAAGGGCATCCCACTTAACCTTAACTATAGGTATCAATTTTCTTCGGAGCTTCTTAACCTGTTGATCCTCGATCGAAATTGGTGTTTCAACAAACCTCAGGTTTTCTTCAATTTGCACATCATGATGTGACATTGCTAGCGACTCATCAGCTAGACACTTCTTAAGGTTACTGATGTGGAATACATCATGAAATCCACTAAGCTCCTCGGTCAGCTTAAGCTTATAAGCCACAGTGCCGACACATTCGCTTATCTCGAATGGTCCTATATATCTTGAGCTTAGCTTGCCCTTCTTTCCAAATCTCATTACACTTTTCCAAGGTGATACTTTTAACATGACTTTGTCCCCTACTTGGAACTTAAGAGGTTTACGCCTCTTCTCAGCATAACTCTTTTGCCTATCACGGGCAGCTTTGAGACGATCACGGATTTGCACAATCTTATCCATGGTCTCCAGGACAATCTCAGGTCCTGATAGTTGGGCTTCTCCAACTTCGGCCCAGCACACGGGTGTTCGACATTTTCTCCCATACAAGGCCTCAAAAGGAGCAGCCTTGATGCTCGTATGATAACTATTATTATTGGAGAATTCTATTAGGGGTAAGTGGTCATCCCAACTTCCACCTAAATCATTCACACATGCTCTAAGCATGTCTTCCAATGTCTGAATAGTACGCCACTTTGACCATCAATCTCTGGATGGTAAGCCGTACTAAAATTTAATCTCATGCCTAAAGATTGTTGGAAACTTTTCCAAAAATGAGAGGTATATCTAGTATCTCTATCAGATACAATAGATACCGGCACACCATGTATTGACACAATCTTGTCCACATATATCTTAGCCAATTTGTCAGAATTATACGTTTCCTTAATTGGCAAGAAATGCGCTGACTTAGTCAGCCAATCTACAATAAACCAAATCGTGTCATTACCACGCTTGGTCTTAGGTAACTTGGTAATCAAGTCCATAGTTACGATTTCCCATTTCCAAGTGGGAATCTCAAGTTTTTATAGAAGTCCGACGGTTCTTGTGTTCAGCCTTAACTTGCGACCACGTCAGACACTTAGCTACATAAGTGGCTATGGATTTCTTCAAACCCATCCACCAATAATTCTTTTTCAGATCCTGATTCATCTTGTCACCACCTAGGTGAACTGAGTATCTCGTGTTATGTGCTTCCTGGAGGACTAGATCTCTAAGTCCTCCAAAGATTGGAACCCAGATTCTTCCATTAAATATAAGGATTCCATCCTTTCCAGACTTTAACTGATCAATAGTTCCGCTCTATCAATGTTACTGCCTCTAACAGGGCTTACTTTTGGCATCTAATACTTCTCATCCAAGCTATTTCTGAGCTTAATGCTCTTGGCATTAATCCTAATGGCTTAACCTTTCCTTGCGACTTAAGGCGTCAACAACTACATTTGCCTTGTCGGGATGATAGCGAATCTCGCAATCATAATCATTAAGTGTTTCCATCCAACGGCGTTGTCGCATGTTCAATTCCTTTTGATTGAACAAATGCTGGAGACTCTTATGGTCAGTGTATATAATACACTTTGTGCCATATAAGTAATGTCTCCATAACTTTAGTGTAAATACAACGACACCCAATTCAAAATCATGAGTGGTGTAAATCCTTTCGTGCACCTTTAATTGTCGTGATGCATAAGCAATCACCTTACCTTTTTGCATTAGCACACAGCCCATGCCCGTGTGCGAAGCATCACAATAAATTACAAAATCGTCACTACCCACGGGTAGAGATAACACAGGATCATTGCTCAACTTGTGTTTTAGAATCTCAAAAGAGTCTTGTTGTTTTGGACCCCAAACAAACTTGACATTCTTACGGGTCAAGGTAGTTAAAGGAGTGGCTATCCTCGAAAAGTTCTCGATGAACCTCCTATAATAACCAGCCAATCCTAAGAAGCTTCGAATCTCCGATGGAGTTTTGGGCACTTTCCAATTCATAATGGCTTCTATCTTGGCGGAATCTACTTGGATACCACGCTCACTTATAACATGTCCAAGAAATTGGACTTCTCAAAGCCAAAATTCAGACTAAGAAAATTAAGCATAAAGCTTCACCTGCCTTAGCAGTTCTAGGATGCACCAAAGGTGTTTCTCGTGATCAACTTGATTACGAGAATAGATAAGTATGTCGTCTATGAAGACAATGACAAACTTATCCAAATACGGTTTGCAGACTCTATTCATGAGATCCATGAATGCTGGAGGTGCATTTGTGAGCCCAAAAGGCATCACCAAAAATTCATAATGACCATATCAGGTCCTAAAGGCAGTCTTAGGAACATCCTCGTTCCTCAGCTGTTGATATCCTGATCTCAAATCGATCTTAGAGAAGTAGCTAGCAGCTTGAAGTTTATCGAATAAGTCGTCGATCCTGGGCAAGGGATATCGGTCTTGATTATTAACTTGTTTAGTTCATGGTAATCAACGCACATCCGCATTGAACCGTCCTTCTTCTTAACGAAAAGAATTGGAGCTCCCCAAGGTGAGGAATTAGGTTGTATGAAACCTTTCTTCAAAATTTCATCTAATTGAATTCTTAACTCCTTCATTTCCGTCGGTGCTAACCGATATGGAGCTCTGGCTACTGGGGCTGATCCAGGTAGGATATCAATTCTAAACTCCACTTGCCTATCTAGAGGTAGGCCTGTTAATTCTTCAAGGAAAACATCGGAATACTCCGATATAACTGGAAGGTCTTCAATATTTGGCTTAGGCTAGTTGATAGTTACTTGTTCCATGTAAATGACACAACCTCTCCCCAAACACTTGGATGCCTTAAATAACACAGCTTGTCTGGCAATCCGTAGTGTGAATCTCCAGGGATGGTGATCGTTTCACCGGATGGGGTTTTAATCTCGATAAGTTTCTTATCGCAGGCTATGCGGGCTTGGTTATGGGATAACCAATCCATGCCTAAAACTACATGAACCCTGCCAATTTCATTGGCAAAAGGGGGATAGGGATAGAATGATTCTTAATGGATATGAAACATCCATCAAGAATGGAAGATATTGTCTCTAATGTTCCATCAGTGAGTTCTACGTCATAGGTTATGTCTAGAGTTCTATGGGCAAGTATAATAGTTTACTAAACTTATGGTCAACAAAAGATTTATCTGCATCCGAATCAAAAAGAACTCTGGCATATATGTCATTGATGAGGAATGTACCTGTTATGACGTTGTTGTCATTAACAGCCTCCCTGGCATTCATTTGGAAGGCACGAGCATTCCTTTTCTGAGCCTCTCCAGGCTTTGCATCATTACCGTTGGGGTTCTTGGGGCAATTGAACTTAATATGCTCTTTTTCATTACAGCCGTAGCAAACGGCATTCTTAAGATCGTTACACTCTAGGGTCTTATTCCCCTTTCTCTTACAGATACCACAGGGTTTAGTCTGTGGATTAACACTACACTGTCCCCATCGTCTATAGTTATAGTTCTTGCACAGAGGTTTGTCATTAGACGTGTGCTGGTTCTTCTTGAACCCGAAATTTCCTTTCTTTTTGAACCTTTGGGAGTTGTCATCCTCCCGTTTTCTTTTTCCGTCAGTTTCAGTTCTAACTTACTTTTGCCTCACTAAATCTGAGGTGAGGGAGAGAGATAGGTCTACAGCGGACCTATAGGTACTAGGCTGAGTAGCATTTACCATGCCCTTTATCTCGGGCGCTAACCCATTAATGAAACGCACAATGCGTTTGGATTCAGGGGTGATTAAGTAGGAAACTAACCTAGAAATTGAAGTCAGAAACATATTTTCAGCAATCTAGGTTCTTCACTGTAAGAATCAGAAAGTCTGTCTCTAATTTCTCCACTTCATGAGGTGGACAGTATGTTTCCTTGACTAAATCAAAAAACTTAGACCATTCTAAGTTGTACAGGTGTACCTTACCTGTAGATTGAATCATAGCTTTCCACCAAATTAGGCATCGCCCTTGAAGGACTGTGATACATACTTTACCACATCCTTAGCAGCACAACCGCTGATATCCACAATCGTTTCCATCTCATCAAGCCATTTCAAGGCTTCTACTGCTCCTTTTTCCCCATTGAAATCTCGGGGCTTACTATGGACTTAAAATTTGTAGGTACACCCCTTTTTTAGAAGAACGGGACCTATCAGCAAATTTTAATTTCCTTGGTTCACTCCTCGTATTTGAAGAGTGAACTGAGCTCTCCTTACGAGCGGAGGATGGTGGAATTGATAAAGGTCTGGAGCGAGTAGCACTTGACTCCCTAAGTTTCTCTATGGCCTTTTCCATTGCCTTTCCCATAGCCGCGTCAATGCGAGCTTGGAAATTATCATTATCTATGGCTATGTTTTCGGCGTTGATAGAGTTAACATCCTGGTGGCTACTTTGTGCCTCATTCGAGTTAGCCATTCTTGAAACTTTGGTTCTAAATACCAAATAAAACTTCCCTTAACCATGGTATTAATAACCATATGGGCTTTAAACATTGGATATAACAATCCATCGCCTATTAAGCTAGTGTAAATAACATCACAACTCTTAGGCTTATCATATCTATATTTGGCCTAGGTCTCAATAGGACCATCAAAGGCAAATTACAATCTGGACATAGTCCATATATTATTAGAAAATGGATCGTAATGTCACAACTGTCATTGTTATTAGACAATTACATATAGCTCTTAGGCTTGTCTCGAAGGACATTAAAACATGGCTCATTGGCCTGTCCCAATTTGGACATATAATTATGGCACATTGGCCGGTCACTAATGGACAAAAATATGGCACATTGGCCTGTCACCATTGGACAGATTATGGCACCTTGGCCTGTCACCTTGGACAAATTATGGCACATTGGCCTGTCACCTTGGACAAATTATAGCACCTTGGCCTGTCACCTTGGACAAATTATGGCACTTTGGCCTGTCACCTTGGACATATTATGGCACATTGGACTGTCACTTTGGACAAATTATAGCACCTTGGCCTGTCACCTTGGACAAATTATGGCACCTTGGCCTGTCACCTTGGACAATTTATAGCACCTTGGCCTGTCACCTTGGACAAATTATGGCACCTTGGCCTAGATGGCTAGTGTGGTTCCTCAAGTCACACTACCAGGAGTATGAACATTCCTTAATGTTAACATAAGAGTACCTTATTGGTTGATTAATGGTCCCGGTCACCTTGGACCTTAACGACCTTGGAGGCTTGAGCCTAGTCCACCACCTCTGGAGAGAAGGATAACTTTCCTTAACTATCCTAATAGAAGGCCTTTTATCCTTAACTATCATTTATTGGCCAATATGTGGTCTGTGCCACTTGGCATAATCAAATCCATTAAGGACTTTTGGAATTATATAGCAGAACATAAATTTCGAGTAAAATCAAGACATTCGCTTCAAGAAGATATATACATATATATAATTCCACAGTAATTCATTAAATGCCAAATAAGGAAGTATAATACTAGAAAAAAATGAAACAAACTGTCCATGCAAGGACTAAAGAAATAACAATGTTCACGCAGGGACTAAAGAAATAACAATGTCCTTGCAGGGACTAACATATATTATTAGAATAGACTTCACTCGTCCTTCTTTCCCTTAACCAACTTGGAGAGTTTCTTGAAGAACTTGTTTTTCTTTTTCTCCGTTTCTCCGCCTGTTGTTGCATTTTTTCATTCTTTCCAAGGCCTCATTAATGGCCCCGAGTGGTGGCGGAGGTTGTGGTTGTGGCATAATAGGATACTGGTACCCATAACTTGGATATGCAGTAGGTGGATAAGCAGGTGGGAAAAGAGATGGATAAAGTGCGTTATGCATGACTGCTCGCATGTAAGGGTCATGCGACAATGCTTGATAATCAACAGGTGTAGATGGGTTAAAAGAATCATATCCAGATGTATCCGGATATGTTGGGATAGGGTTATTATAACCCAATGGTGGTGGTTGAACCACTGGTGGTGGTGTCGGTTCCACTACAGGTGAAGCATTAGAGGGTCCACCCATTTGTGGGTCCTCGTGAATGGTAGGGTAAGGTTTGGGCAAAGGTGGCAGCGATCCCGACCGTTGGCCCGCATGTACCGACATACGTGCTCCTCTTTTCCTCCTTGGCGGCTCAGGTGGCGATTGGGGTTGTTCCACCGGTTCCATGTGGACATCTTCTTGTACAAGAGGAATTGGGGAGTGATGGGAAGGAGAGTTTGCGAAGGTGATTGGTTCCAATATTGGTCCCATTCATTAGGACCTTGATATGACGATCCTGCGTAAGAGTTCGAATCGCTTGAAATTTCGATGGGGGTGGTGTGTGATCCTAACGGCGGCATCTCTGGGTCGGAGTCCTCGTCCATTGGGTTGGGTTGGTCTAACTGATTTCGATCGGCTGGGGGTGTGTTAAAGTAATAGTTTGGATTAAACTCATCATGGTATGAATGATGGGAGTGGTGGGAATGGTGTGATTGGTGCGAATGATACGAATGGTACGAACTTTGGGTATGGGTGGGTGAATTTCTTGATAGGGGCCATGAACCCCCCGAATCCTCATAGGGATTCGAGTGATGGGCTCCTCATTGGTCCTTTACCTTTTCATCTTACTCTTGGCGGCATTTTCCTGTTAAAAATCAAGTAAAAAACAATACTAATAACTTAATAATTAAATGAGTATTCCTAGGTCAAAGCCTAGACTCAGAAGTCTAAGGAATGTGCTTATGTAAGTTTGAGATTAAACACAAGAAGGCTAGTGTTTAATTCTCTCAAACGTTGGCTTTAATACCAACATGTCACACCCCGACTTTCCATAGCCAATCCAAACACCGGTGAGCCAGGTGGGGAATATCGTGACGTAAGTTGATATCATCATAGACAATTAAATACAGCACAGCGGGAGTCTTAGAGTAAAATTACTATTACAAACCAAATGTTCAAGATACAAAATAATATACAGATGGCTCGTAATAGAAGATCCACAGGCGGATAGTAAAATGTACAAAAATGTGTATAAAAGACTTTGGGCAGATATAGGATTTGCAAGATCCTCTTATCACTATCGAGCACTTCCAGCCTATTTTCGTATTGTACATGCAAGCTTAGTCTTTTGAAAATATGTCAGCTTTCAAAAGACTATTTTCGTTGGTAAATACACCCAACTGACTCATTTTGAAAACATTTGAAAATGTTTTAAGTGCACGTTGGCACAAAATCTTTTATAACTTAGGAAAGTCAGCATTGTAACCTTGTTAACAGATTCACATGTTTGTCCATACATACAGGGCCCGGTACGGAGACCGAGACATGATTAACGTACTCACCACTTTGAACTCACGAAGGAGTTATTCACCCACCCTTGTGGGTAATGCATTTTAAGTGTCTATCGGGTGTATGCCTACACCCGCATTAAGGTCGTAACCATTATCTAATGTAATGAGCCGAGGATATCTAGGACACGGTAGTTAAACCCCGATGTTTAAGTTATCAAACAAAACTGATTAAAACGGAATATGCGGATTTACTAGCCACAACCCGCATTCGATTGATCCCATTTCCGACCAAGCGGTAATAGTTTACCGTAACCCAAGCCCGTATAGGGGAAATAAGTCGAGAGTATTTACCTGAGCTAGTATTCGTTTAACGCAAGTTTTAATAACTTAGCCGCACACAAAAGTACTAAGTGCGGATATCATTTACCGACAAGTCTCTAATCTGGATTATGGCATAAGCTAACCAATTAAATACTAACGGTCTTATTTAAGTAACAGACTTAGACCGAGTAGCGTACAGGATCAATACGTATAACGCTAGATTAAACGATGATCGGATAGAATATAGTTTAATCCCAACAAGTAATTTGACTTGTGTAATATGGATAAACTATAAACATTCTGGATTTTGAGACTTAAATAACAAGGTTAGACCCGTTTCGGTTAATTTTCGTAAACTAGTTACACGTACTTAACCGTACGCATATCAGCGACATCGGGTAACCGGATAAGTCATGTACAAGTTCTATATGCCATTATACTCTAAATAAGTTATATTATTAGTAGGATATGAACTTATATGCCCGTTAAGGTTTTAAAATGAAACTATGCCTCAAAAGGGCGTTTCGGTAACTATATACCGTATAAAAGGAACTTGAACATATTTTAATGTTATGACCATAAGTATACTAGAAAAATAACTTATTTATGATATAATATCAGTAGGATATTGATTATATGTGTAATTTATCTTTTATGACCAAACTATGCACCGAAGGGGCATTTTGGTCATTTTACACATAGTCTTATAAATTATTTGGGATTCTAAGTTTATATCATATGCCTACTGTAAAAATATTTAAAATAAGTTTTGAAATCAGTAGGTAACAGGTCTTAGTTGATTAATATGGTCTAAAACCATACTATGCGCCGAAACGACGCGTTTGTCGTAAAATGACGATTTATGTGATGTTTAATGAAAATTGATGTTAAGGTCAGGTTAACATGTCTTAGATATGTTATTTAATATAACATATTAGTAGGTAAAAGATTTATTTTGAAAAGGTATGATTAAAACCATTTTATGAGCCACAAGGGCCTTATCGTCATTTACCTACATAATACAAGGAATTGTTAATAAACTCAGTTTATAATCTGATTTAACATCCCAAATAATCCTACTTATGATATTACATCAGTAGGAAACTCATTTTCAAGTTCGTTATCGATTAAACCTTGTTTTATGCAAAAAGGGCGTTTTTGTCAAAATGACATAATTACGGAACTTGCGCATAAACTTAGATTCTGATTATGATCATGTAGTATAACCTCATAGGGTTATACTACATTATATTACGATCATAATGCAACCTTAGATCAGTAGCTAACTAATCTAAATCAGGTCAGAATCGAAAGTCAAAGCAGAAGTCAAACTTCGCGACTTTCGGTTGCGAACCGACCCTAAAACTGAAATTGACGAGCCGGACATATTCTTACATATTCTAATAGTCATTACAAACTTTTTTAAGTGTCAAAGCAGGTTTCGTAACATATATAGTATCAAATTATAATTTTTCCGAAAAATGACCTTTTTGACTTTTTATATTAAAACTTTGACCCGTCAATTGGTCTAGCAACCGTGATCTTCAGGAGGTTCCCTTTATAGCGATTAACACATACCTTATTACGATCATTTAGCCATGTTCGTTACGAAAAATGGCTGGACCATAATGGTCTTAACCGAAAGTCAATGTGTTTTTCGTAAAATGCTTGACTTTTGGCTATAAAAGCCTATAAACGAAAATGCAAGAGAAAGGAACACTTACAAGTGATTCCTAGGATGCAACAGAACTAAGTTGGATGCTCCTTTCAGTTAGGAACTTTTAGAGGAGGGAGATAGAATGTGAAATGAGAATGGTGCAAATTGAAATGGTGAAGCATTGCACCTATTTATAGTTGGAGAGCTTGAAGGAGGTGATGTCAGGTGTTAAGGGGTGTTAGAAGGAGCTTACAAGTGTCCTAAAACGTGACATAGCTGTTTGAAAGTCCATGGTTTCAAAACAATGGTTTTTGGTAACATGTGTGGAGGCGAAGCAAAAATTCTGCAGACACGGGCCTCTCGTGTCCCGCGAGAGGCCAGAGAATTTCCTCTCGCGCGCCGTGGTCAGTTTCAAAGTTTGACACATTTAGCCCCTCAACTAATAAAACCTCCTAAAACACCTTTATAGCATATTTAGCCCTCCGTAACCGATATTTGGCGTACCCGGGAGTATGCCCGGACATTGTTGAGCTCTCGGTTCGTTAGAAGGTCACTCAGATGTATAAATTAACATGTTGACACTTTTAACCCCTCCATTATCCAACTGTCACATATTGATAGAATTATCCTCTCTCGTCTAACAAGTGGCACGTATGAGAGTTATGACTTTGTAAAGGATCACTTAGTGGCTCATTATAAGCATGTTGACTCTGATGTCACTCAGACGTTGGGCATGTTAACATGCCAGTCACTCAGATGCCAAGTTTAAGCATGTTGACATATCTGTCACTTAGAGGCTGGGCATGTTGACATATCAGTAAGTCACTCAGAGGCTCAGTTGAGAATGTTGACACCTTTAGTCCTTATTAGTCTTTAATAGACTAAAATAAAAATACAACACGTGTCACTATACTATTGGACACGATTTTTACGAGGTGTTACATCCACGTACTTAATAGTCAACATACCATACAAGGTATTAAGCCTAACGCTCGTCTAATTGTAAGTCCCGGTAATCCGGATCTAACACTGATATCACACGATCACCAAGGATGGGCAGAATCCAAACTTGATGATCTTCAAGAAAAACCGAAATGATGAAGAACAGTACGAATTCACTTTAACACATTGCACACGATTTTATTACTTGAACAAGCAAAATCGTCTGGTACAAGATGGAGGTTCTCTAGAGAAAACCTAATAGTCTACCCCAAAACTTAACCCTAGAAATAACATAAACTTAGCTTATATACCTAGGGTAAGGCATAACCCTAATGGGCTTGCCTGGCCCACATGGCCTATGGCATGCCCAAATGACCTATAAAGATCCAAACCTAGCACAAACTAACTCAGTTAAGCCCAGTTAGCTACCATAGACCATTGCGGATATTTGATGCGTCAGTCTTCACTTCTAGGACCTAACAATCTCCCCCTAGACTGATGCATCAAATTGTCTTCATAGTGCAAATTCAGCAACGTCTTCAACAGAATCTGTGGTTGTCGCTGTGCTGTAAGTGTTGTGAAAGTTAGTCTCATACTTTTTGGACCTCACACTTCAACGAACTCTCAGCATCGGGTTTCTTTCTTCTGCTCTTGTGGTTAGCTTCATATCAGGATCTCGATCAACTTTGCTTGAAACATCTTTGTCAAAAAGAATGCGAGAGGAGGAGTCTTAGCAACTCTTTTCTTCTTTAATTCTTCTCTTTCAAGCAAGCAGGTTCACAGGTACTTCTTCAAATGTACTATCACTGTCAGACGATGACTGGCATCTAGTACTTTTGACTCAGGTACACTTTGTTGTTGTGATACTTCATGCTTTGTCAGCAACTAACAGCATCTCAATTTTTCAGCAACCCATGTTTCTTGATCTAAATCAAGATCTGCACAATTCACAGAAATTTATAAGCAAATATTCTACCGTACTTGGATCGAAATTCAAATTTCTTTCATCCTTTGACGATTAGTCAAATCTTTAAGAACGGTTAATAATTTTAATAAAACAAGTAAAGCACTCTATTTTTTGGAATACTTTTTATTTTATAATTTTTTAAAAATTTTAAAATATAAGAATATAGACAGAAACACAAATAACCAAAGAAACTAACTCAATAGTTACAACTATACAATTGCAATGGGATCAAAATCGTTTTCAAGCGGACCAAGGAACACTTTTCAGTGTGAACTTATTCAAACTGGTCTATGCGATTGCCGATATGTTTTCACTTAAACTTTAACGCTCAACTTTCTATTTCTAAAATTCGTGATATGCTTAAGGTAGTATTATACTATAATACTCGTGTGTCCCATATCATGACATACCCCCGCGATCAAGGTAAGCACAACGATTCATCGTAGCAGGTGAGTATACTGAGATCATCCTTTATCTTTTACAACGACAGACTATTGGTGAACAAGTCAGTACTTTTGTACAGTAGAGTGACCAATAGTTTCTGACGAGGGTTAGGCATATACCTTATGTGGTATGTTTGACTTTTCAAGCACATGGAATTTTCTCGTGATGAGATTTCCTTTCTTTTAAGGTTTTGGCCTTTTTATTTTGGCTCTTTTAAGAATATCTTGACTGTGCCTAGGTCTGCATATAATCTGGATGCAACAAAAGGGCAGTCAAGATATCCCCGAATGACTCAACAGCATAAAGACCCGAAACCTCAGACGTTGGCTATTTATCAACACAAGATTTAAGACCATGAAATCATACGCCTATAGCATGTGACCCACTGAGTACATAGTTCGTTATGTTTATATCATTTGGCTTACACTATCCGGTTGAGTTTTAGACATACCGACACATCACATTAGATCCTAGTCTTTTCAGCTACAACACCTACATGTGTCGGTCACGCCCTTTATCACGAACATTCATTTCATTTCCCATTTGATGCAAAAAGACCTTTTGTATTTTTTAGTTTTTCAAATGTTTTTGGTATTTTTCTGATTTTCTCCCCCTCAAACAATACATATATACATATATCGCCCTCTTCCCCCTAAATTTGTGCATCATACTTTATGCACAAATTTACCTAATAAAGAAAGCGTATGCACAAAGTTTTAAACGAAAGGAAAGAAAAATATTTTTGTTGTTTTTGCTTAACCGTTCCGTCACTAGATTAAAAACTAATGAAAACTAATCAATTTCAAAATTAAAGTACGAAATTTAAATTGTACCTTTTCGCTGATCTTGTCTTACCTCATCTCCTCCAAAGGAAACATCGCACTAACAATAAAATTTTTTAACCTTTTGCAACAATGAGAAGTTTTCCGATATGTCCCTGAACAACCACTATCAACATTTCAGATATTGTCAACAGCTCCTCCTTGGTAGTTCCTGAAAAATAAGGAGATTAGTAAGACAGTGGGACCAAGGCCATTGTGGTCCTGGGTTTCCCTAAAGCATCAAAATAAGACACTTCTTTTAAACACAAATCCCCTTTTGTTTCAAGGATTGGTGATGTTGCTACTGTCTTGGATTTAGGTTTCCAAATCTGTTTGTTTTAACAAACGCGGTTGTTGCCTTTGATTGAGCAACTTTGGCTGGTTCAGGTTTAGTCATTTTAGAAACAGATTTTTGTTTCTGAACAGCCTTGCGTTTGTTTTTGGCAACATTCCAATCCCCATCAGATGGTTTAACCTTGGAATTCACATTCTTCATTGCCTTAGGTGATGATACCTTCATCTGCTTGGAATGATTGTTATTCTTTGGTGTAACCTTCTGATTTTTTGCATGACACGGAACATGGGGACCACGTGTATAGTTTCGAGCAATGTGACCGGGAATGCTGCAATTGAAGCACGCTTATCTCTTCACATGTAAAGCATTTTGATCAGCTTGATTTGCTCGTGCGGGCCTTGAAGGATGAACGGACCCCTTCTGTGCTCGCGTTCCTTGCTCATGTCTTGCTGACGAAAAAGAATTTAGATATTTGTACTTGTCGTTTGCAAGGGCCTTCTTCTGTTGTTGAGATTTCTTTGGATTCTTCTTCTTTTGGTTACACTGCAAGTCTTGTTCAGAAACCTCCCCAACCTTTCCAAAAGCTTTGCAAGCACGGTCAAAAGCATATTTTTCACATTTGCCATTAAAGACCGGCTTAACAAAGGCATTTTTCACAACACTAGCCTGTTGAGGGCTATTGCTACCCACTGATGATTTTGGAGAGCGTGATTGTCCTTGACGTTTGGACTTCTGCCTTTTTCGTCTCCGATTTGCTCGTTTCTGCTCTTTTAATTTGCTCTGAACCTTTTCATTAGAAGTAGAAGGTTAAGATTTTTCAGTTTGCGCACTTGGAGCCTTGTTCACATCAGTTGTCTCTTCATCAGCTGACTCATTTGAAGAGTTAACAGCACCAGATGGTTCTCATGCGTCTGCCGTATAATCACTGAATTTGCCGTACACCATATGCTGTGCTTTCTCAATATCTTCGTCGGTTTCAGACATTGTTGTGTAGTTGTGATTATACTGTGGGGCAACCTGATTGAATCCTAAACCCTTCCCTTTGTTCCCCTTATATGCCAGCTGCACATTGCACACGTCTTGAACAAGCTTCCTGAATGTATCAAACTTATTTATATTAACCTCGTTTTGTTGATATCTTCCAGTAAGAAGTCCCAGCTCAACTCTTACCAAGTCGCATTCCATGGTTTTTTATTCTAATCTGGTTTTGTAATCATGGACCCAACATTTCCTGTTGATTTACGTCCAGGTGGAGCTGAGCTATATCTTTCTCTTGTGCTTCAACCTTTTCTTTGAGTAACTTGTTGCTTTCTCGAAGGCTAATGCACTGAGCCATTGCATTGTTGTATTCATCGGTCATTTTGGAATTAAGAGCCCAGAGTTGAGTAACCCTATTCCTGCAAGGTTCAGTGTACAAAAGGTAGTTGACTGTGTCAATGGGCGAGCTTGATTTGTCAGCGTGAGTTTGGGCTTGAGGTCGAGTTTGGGGTGTTGGGCTGCTGATTGCTGCTTGCTGGGCTGTTGATTTCTGTTCGGACACTCCTTCAGGATGAGACTTGGTTTGATTGTAAACGATCCCATAACCAAGATACAAAGGAATCTTTGTCGTCTCATAAAATGCTATCCAACTCGTCTCTTACTTCCTCTTTTCGCCCCCCATGTTCAAGCAAACGCATCACATAGTTAGCAACCGGATTAACATTGTAGTCTCCGATAAACTCATTCAGCTTTTCCTTCACTTCATCCCGCAGGCTGGGGTTTTGATTTTGTGCTGTACTGAGAGCTTTCTTCGAGTGCTGATTTTGGGCTGCAAACATCTTCGGATAATCGAAACCGAACTGGTAAACACGATAAAAAATGTCCAGAAACTGTTTTTACCAAAATGTACCGTTAGACTCGTCTCGACAATACGAATCCAATGATATATAAATGTCCGATAGTGATTTTTTTTTGCCCTAAAAATCACACGAGTCTAATCGTGCAACCGGTTTGTTAAGATTGTCTGTGGATGAAATTCTGTGCACGAAAACCTTTAGCTCCAGTTACGTCAGTTGGTTAACTTTCCACCTTTGTGGGTACAATTCGGAACAGTACCAAATTCGGAACAGTAACTCGGATTAACAATCCGAGATGAAATCTCAAACAATGATCCGAGATACTAACCCGAGATGGTGATTTGGAATAGTGATCCGAGATGGTATCCGAGATGCATTGTTTCAGTCCGAAATGAGAATCCGGAATGCTATCAGATACACAGCAACAGTAACTCAGATAAATCCGAAATGAGAATCCGGAATGAAAGTCTATCCGAATTCGGAACAGTTACGAATCCGGAATCTTTGAAGATTATCCGAAATCCTTGAAGATTATCCAAAATCCTTGAAGAAAATCCGAAATCCTTAAAGATTTATCCGAAATCCTTGAAGATTTATCCGAAATCTATCGAAAATTCAAGAATTTTTATCCGAAATGCAGCAGAATGATCCGAAATCTGTCCGAAATGTAACCAGAAAATCTGAAATCCTTGAATGTTGATCCGGAATGCTTGAATCTTCTTCGTGTTCTTCGTGTTTTTCAACAAAAACCAAACAGAATCGGTGTGATATTAGATATGAGCCTGGAAACATGTTCAAACAGGCTCTGATACCACTTGTAAGTCCCGTTAATCCGGATCTAACACTGATATCACACGATCACCAAGGATGGATCTTCAAGAAAAACCGAGATGATAAGAACAATATGAATTCACTTTAACACCTTGCACACGGTTCTATTACTTGAACAAGCAAAATCGTCTGGTACAAGATGGAAGTTCTCTAGAGAAAACCTAATAGTCTACCCCAAAACTTAACCCTAGAAATAATATAAGCTTAGCTTATATACCTAGGGTAAGGCATAACCCTAATGGGCTTGCCTGGCCCACATGGCCTATGGCATGCCCAAATGACCTATAAAGGTCCAAACCTAACACAAACTAACCTAGCTAAGCCCAGTTAGCTACCATAGACCGTTGCGTATATTTGATGCGTCAGTCTTACACTTCTAGGACCTAACACTGATGTTGTTTGGTCACTTTGTAGTATGTTGTACTGACCTACTCACCAACAAGTCGGACGTTGTAAAATGAAAGGATGATCTCGGTATATTCACTTGTTACGATGAACTGATGTGCTTACCTTGATCGCAGAGGTATGCCTTGATATGGGACACATGGATGTTATCGCAAACTTACTTGATAAAAAGTCGCAAGGTTGAAAGTTGAAGATTGACGGGATAAGTTTAGGTGGACAAATATCTTGGCAATCGCACGAACTCGTCTAACAAAGCTCATGCCAAAAATTGTTCCTTAATCGATTCAAAATTGGTTTGATCCCATGGCAATTCTCCCTTTATCTCTCTAATTATTTTATTTAACTATTTTATCATTTATTTTATAAAACTGGTTGCTTGGTTCGTTGGATCGCAAATTTTGACAAAAGGTGTTACTGTTCAAGACTGGTAAGAATGTGGGGCCCAAATTATTTAAAGTATTGCTGAAAAAAATATTGTTTCGACTGGGCCACTCATCTCGAATGAACCCACACTTCTATCTCAGATGGGCCCAGACCGTTTATGAACACTGTTTCGAAATGGGCAGGCTCAACCATCTCGGATTACTGTTCCAAGATGGGCTAGGCCTAATTTGAATATTAGATAACTTATTTTGAGTTATTGCGACTCATTTTGAACCTTTGCGTATCTCGGATCTCTCTCTTGAACTCATCTTGGACGCATAGGTTAGAACCTGCGCATCTCGGATGAGGCTCGGATGAATATCAAATCATCTCGGATGCATCTCGGATGAGTTTCAAGGCATCTCGGATGAGCTGATATGCATCTCGGATGGGACCCTATGCATCTCGGATAAGCATCCGAGATCTGACATCATCATCTGAGATGCCAGATCATCTCGAATAACTGACAAGGTGTCATTAAGTTGAACCCATGTTACCCAAAATGCATTGACCTGGTTCATCCGAATCTCTTTGACCCGGGTCATTCGAATCTATTTGACCAGTTCAATCTGGTGTGAACCTTTTAGTCCAAAATTGTTTTGAACCTCTGCCCTTCCCTACTTGAACTGTTAACTTATTGACTATTTGAACCGTTTGATTTAATATCAAACAGTCAAAAGGGTCAATTAAGTTAATTTTTGCGACAAATGTTGACATTTTTGTTCAAGTGTAGTCAATGGCGCAGAAAATGATGGAGAAACGAAAGCTCGAGGTCAAGGCATTTCACAATCAAGCCTGCTACCTGTCTGATCCACCAGCCGATTATTACCAGATGTTCAACTCTCTGATAGTTGGACTGAATTCTTGCCGACTTACCCATGCGTTAAGGACGAATCCAGTTATCGATGAAGACATGATACAGGATTTTTGGATAAAAGCTAAAGTTAAGAGGGGCAAAGCTACCATTGAATCAACAATCCGGAAAAGAGAGATCATTATTTTAGAAGCTGATGTGCGAAAGGCATTAAAGGCTGAAGATATCATCACCAAACCGGATTTGATAGAGACACTGTACTCAAGGCGTTGAGGCGAATGAGTTACAAAGGCGCTTATCCTACAGTCCTAAAGAAGATGTTTCCGCCTTATTGGAGATGCTTAGTCCACATCTTTCTACAGTGCATTTCAGAGAACAAGGACGGATTAGATCAGCTCAACCACACATACACAGCCGCAGTGGTAGCCCTGGTAAACGATTGGGATTACAACTTCTCTGCATACATTTTTGACAACATGAAGAACATGCTTGAAAATCCCAAGAAGAAGATCTTTACTTTACCCAAGATTCGTTCAAATGATCCTTGACGACAAATATCCAGATCTGGTGAAGAGCGATAACTCTCTGAATCTAAAGCCGATGGGTCCTAGCTGTTTTGAGGCGACATGCAAGTAACGTAATATGGCAAAGATCAAGTTCACTGCTAAATATGATCTGGTAAAGCATAGAAAGTTCAACCAGTTTATGCCTGAGTCAATACCTGCAAATGTGATGATTGCTGAAGAACATGACGTTCAGATTGTCGGTGGACCATAAAGACCAGAACTGGAAATTGAAGATCTTGTTTCAGACGAAGAGAAAGCTGAGGAAACAGTTAGAGAGATAAATCCAATTTCTGCTGGAAACCTTGAAGCACTACTTGCATCACCAAAGGGCGATTCTGGGATCCCTCATCCCGACATCGTTCTTTCCAAAGAAGTGCAGACTGAAGAAGCTCAAGATAAAGCTGAAACGGAGAAAAGTTTAGAAGCTGAAGCCCCTGATAGCCCCAAGCCTTCAAGCCCTAGTGTTATTCCTGATCCAATCTCACATGATGTCCCTGAATCCTTCACTGCTGATAAAGACTCTAGCATTCCTGACCTCTTCGCCACTGGTTCATTGCCAGAAAGTTCAATTGGTGTTCACGGTGAAGCAAGAAGTTCTGGTGCCGGTATGACTGAATCTGACGAGGGCTGAAATGAGAATGGCTGCCGAAAGGATGAAATTCATTAAGCAGTCTGATAGTGACGATGATGAAGTGGTGAATGTTAGGAAGCTGCAACGGAGAGTGGTGCTGCTGGAACAAGAGAACGAATTGAAAAATGCTCAGATAACATCTTTACAAAATCAAATAACAATCAGAGATCAAGCTATTGAGCAACTTCAGGGTGATGTGAGCTTGTTAATGATAGAAATCTATGAAATGAAAGCGAAGCTGCAGAAGAGATTTGGTGGTGAGTTTGCGGATAAGAATGATGATTCTCAAATGTTGCACATCACGAGCGCATCGAAAAAGAAAAGGCTGCAGCCGACGCTGAACATGAAGCGGATTGAATGTCTATATATAGCAGCTGCACAATCGAAGAAGAGAAAGCAACCTCAGAAGAAGAATCCGAACAACAAGAAGATGCTTGTGATGAAAAATCAAGATGTGAATCCCCTCGATGAAAACTTCCAATCAAAGGATCCATCCAAAGTGTCTGATCGGTATGTCATCGAGCTAGGATCAAGTCACTACGACAAGGTCGGAAACAAGTCGGAGGTAAAGTGTTGGAGATATGATCATGACAGGAATCTGTTGATAGTCACAAGGGAGAGCGGCCACAGGGAATACTATTCCAAGCCATCACAATTTGAATCATGGACCAAGATCGATCTGAAAAGTCTCCTACAAGCACATTATTCTGACTCAGATCAGAATCAACACGGTCTGGGATGGGCATTTCACTCCAAGCTTGAACATGAAGTAACTCACAACTTCCCAATGATGAAGACCGCTGAGTCCTATCCGAAGAAAAGCCCCGGCATTCGTGATCCTTATACACACAAATGTCTTCAGAATGTTATCTGGCCACCGATCGACAAAGATAAGGTCATTCCTGCTACTCCAAAGTTTCCCAAAGATGTGCTAAAGAACTTCTGTTACTGGGCTTATGACCCAAGAATGGCTAAGACAGTGGTGGTTACGAAAGAGAAGGCCTTCCGACTAGCTAACACCTTGGATCTGATTAGTTTTCACGAGGAGGACATCTTGATGTTAGGCGCACATCAAATTCAAGCAAATGATAAGTATGAAGAGTGTGCAAAGTCTTGGACCAGTGCGGTGGCAACAGTGTTTCACAACAAACTTTTTGCAAATGATTGATCCACTATTCTGAGGCAGCGAAGATTGAAGATCCTGAAGCGTGATGCTAACACTAATGCAGTAAACCTAGGGGGAGATTGTAAGGCCCTAATAGGTTAATGCATTAGTAACTTTAGGGGTATGGGCTATTATGTTGTAATGGGCTTGGGTAGCCTTTGGGCCTAAGGGCTTTAGAGTAATGGAGCACTAACCCTCTAGTATATATAGATAATGATGTATTAGGATTAGGTTGCTCCTTGATGGTATTACTCACTTGTATTAGACAAATTCAAGATTTGTATGCAAGTTGAACTTTCCATCTTCATCTTATTTCTTCTAGTTTGATTCTTAGCTTGTTTGTGTGATTCCGCCACCATCCAAGCTACGTAGATATCGTGAGATCCGGTTTATCGGGACCTACAATAACAACGAGCGGCAAAGGGCACGTTTTTTCGGGCTTGGATAGGGCACCTGAATTTTCAGGACCGGCCCAACCAAAACATAATTTAATAAAACCATGTTAATATATATTAATATATTGAACATGTAAAATATATGTTTGTTACATGTTTAGAATAGTTGTAGCAATTTTAAAGCATATTATATACAACTCAAATGTTTTTAATAATAACCCGTATTCAACTTCTTTATTGCACAACGACATAACATCCAAATCATATTAGAAGTGATGTGGTGAAACATATATATAATGAATGAGAAACACTTACAATATACTCCACAAAGCAGGGAAGGTTACATACTCACAATTAATCATAATATATACAAACATCACACATACACATACTAATTACCTATAAAACATAAGACTAAATAAGATTAAATAATATGCAAATAACAACTTACTGTACACGTATATATTCTTTATGTCCTTTGTCATCGTTTGCTGACATGGTGAGCCTCCTGGGACTCCCAAGTCTCTCTTTTAAACCTTGTTGGAGATTTAACTTTGGCACACGGGTATTTTCCTAAGCTGAGATGCTATGCCTATGAACAAACACAAGGGGAGCATGAAACAACTGGAACCTCTGGTCGAGTAAATCAATCAATTCAAACATCTCAAAAAGCAAAAATTTCACAGTTTTGTCCAAAGAACCTGGAACATGTGGTTTATCTTGCTTCTTATTTGTTCACATTGAAAGTATTACCAGGTAGAAAAACAAATAATATAAAACATACCTCTTGCTAGAAGATGCGTATGCGGCGCGTATACATAGGGGTACATTCAGCCAATGGTGTCCCCTTACATCAAAGGTCACACCTATGACTTAAGTACATTTAGAAGATAACAATAACTTTTATTTATGACATATCATTGAATACAAAGTTGCAAATTAGAATTAGATCTCATAATGTTGTGAGAGAGATAACTGAAATCTGAAATATGAAAACTGAAACTAACATGTATACCTTGATATCCCTAGTAGCAGGTGTCGAGGGTTTCAATTCGCTTGAATAGAAAAAACCGTTCTCCAGAACCATAAGATGCCATCTGCCTATGATAATCATCATCACCATCTCCCTAATCATCATTCTTCTCCTGCTGACCTAAACTCGTCATCGATTTCAACTTCCCTGAAAACCCTAAACTACCCTATCACCGCCCTACTCTGCCACCATGCTCCGCTCCATTGCCCGCTGGTACCAAACTGCAATTAAAACCAAATAGGATGAGGAGTAGATGAAAACCTGTTATTCTTGATCGATACATCTAATCACGACGATGAACTCATTAAATCGGGTATCGTGATTTCAGAACATTTAATCAGAAACCATGAAAACATTTGGTATGATCCTCAAATCGTGATTTTTGAAAAAACCATATATACTCGGGTTTCATGCGATTTCAATAAATGAATACTTTAATCATAAAAAAAACCCTAACTAAGTTCTAAATGCTTACCAGATCACGCATGAAGAGGGCTTAAAGGTATGTTTGAGATCGCAGTTGAAGAAGGCTTCAACAGATTTATTTATTTTTAGTGGAGAGATGAGAAGAAATGGCTGTAGGAATTAGGGGTGTTTGGCATAGCATTTTTAACAAAGCTTATAGTTTTTTTATTTTTTTAATAAAATAAACTTAATTTAATGTTTGGTTTAGCTTTTTAAGTTTAAGCTTATTAGCTTGTATAAGCTAATTTAAAGAAGTTTATTTGAAGATGATTTCTAACTTATTTGAATAAGCTTATTTGTGTAAGGGTATAAGTTACTCATTTGCCCTCAAATGGTAATGGATTAATAATTATTGAAGCAATTTATTACTATAATAAATTAAAGAATGATGGATTTAACAATTTATTAAGCTGCAAATTAATAAGAGGCAAATTGTGGATAATTAATAAGAGGCAACTAATAACTTATTACTGTAACAATTTAGCAACTTATTGATGCATAATTAATAAGAGGCAAATGGTGTATTTGCAGAGAAGAGGTAAGTTGGTGGATTTAATAAGTTGGTGAAAGTTGGTGGATACAAATTAAACGTTGGTGGAAGATCAACTATTAACTAAATATCCATCTACATTTTTTGGTCCCTATTTAATAAGTTGGTGGAAAAGGTAAGACGTTGTTGGTGGATTAATAATACACATAAGGGTTTTAATGCCTAACAAGTCAACTTGTGCAAAAGTTGGTGATAATTATTGAAGTAAATTAAAAGAAGCCAACTTCTCCAAGAAGCTATTCTCGTTAAAACTGCAGAAGGTTGAAGCAAATATGTATTCATTTTCTCGTCAAAATTGCAAAGGTATTAGTGGAGAGCTATTCTCAAGCCATTTAGAGAAAATATCAACTCTTACCATCCATCTACCATTTCTCAAACCATTAACTCTTACCTTAAAAAATCCTATTTATCAAACACCTATCTACCATTTATCAAGCATTCAAGAAATTTGCTTGAAGTGGAGTAACACCAACCTGTTTTCATATACGTAGGTAATTTGTTCTCTTCGTTTTTTACTTATTGAAATGTTTTCTCTTTGTTTTAATTTTCAAGTCACGGACTTGAACCATGATAATGACGTTGCTGTCATTAGAACTAAGAAAAAGAAACTAAGATCACTATGGACGCATGATACTCATAGGATGTTTCTTGAGTTATGCTTGAATGAGGTTAGAGTTGGGAACAAACCAACTAGTTACTTTAATAAATTTGGGTATGAGAATTTGGAAAAGTACATGAAAGAGTGTACTAGGAGAATTTCGACCACGAGCAAATTAATAATCATTGGGAAAGTATGAAGAAAGAATGGAAGTTGTATGATCGTTTAATGAGACTTGAATCTGGAATTGGGTGGGATCCCGTGAGAAAGACGATTGATGCATCGGATGAATGGTGGAATGAAAAAATAAAGGTAATCTTTTTTCTGTAGCTCATTAAAATCAGTTTTGGTAAAATGTAGTATATAAAATATTTTTTAGCTTACAAATTATATATTTTATTTGTACAGGGAGATGAGGACCTTGCCAAGCTAAGAGGGCAAAATTTAGAGAGGTATAAGATGTATTACGCGCCTTTATCAAGATTGTGTTGCAGTTGGAGATAACACTAAGACTCCTTCTGAGTTTGAGAACATGATCGATAAAGATGAAGAGTTGATTGAAGGGAAAGGTGATAGTGACGAGATAAATGTGTCCAGCGATGACCAAGAACCTATTTTCTCTAAAAATAGTTCAGCCAAAAGGAAAAAGTTTAAGAATGTTGCCTCTTCTCGTTCAACCAAGAGAAAGACTTCAATAACTTCTGCATTTGAGGACAAAACTGTTAATGTTATGCAGGCACTATCATCGAGAAACTATTTATAGACATTTTTATCTTGTTTTAAGCGCGATACTTAAGTTAAGTGCAGACAGGATAAAGCCTAGTGCAAATTACAATGAAGAGGTACCATAAAATTTTTAAATTCTCATTATTACCCGATGTTCAAAGTAGTCCATATCATATGTAGCATATTTAAATTATACTTTGAAATAATGAACCATCTATGTTTCTCTATGTAGGATTGCATTGGAGTTATCGATGGGACACATGTGAGGGCATCTGTTCAAGAACACGAGCAACCAAAATATATTGGTAGAAAAGGATACCCGACACAAAACATAATGGGGCATGTGATTTTAACATGTGTTTTATGTTTGCATGGGCTCGATGGGAGGGGACAACACATGATACTAGAACTTTCAATGAAGCATTGCGTAGGCGCGAAGTTAATTTTCCTCGTCCAATAGGTGGTTTGTACCATTCCATGTTTGCTTAAACCTTATGTTTTGCTTAACTTTTTATATAAGTAATACAATTTATTTTATTCATTATTGATAAATATTAAATTGTTGATGCTGGATATCCAAATATTAGAGGTTATCTTGCTCCATATAAAGGAACCAACATTCGTTATCATATACCATATTTCATCGTGGAAAAACGGTTGCTAGTCGTGCTCCTAGAGGACCTAAAGAGATATTTTACTACCACCATTCATCATTGAGAAATGTCATTGAATGAACTTTTGGAGTATGGAAGGTTAGATAGGAGATATTACAACATATGCATGTTAATTACACCTACGAGACACAGTGAAGATCGTGCTAGCATCTATGGCAATTTATAATTATATTAGAAAAAAGATAAATGTGATGAATAATTTAACAAGGCGCAACAAGAATCTTACACTCCAAATAATGGTATTGATAGTCAAGGATCTAGTGACATTAATGAAATAGATGAAGACACAAGTACATAATGTAGAATAGATGATTTATACATGAGTGTAGTTAGATATATGATTACAGGAGATCTAACCAAACCAAGATGAATGCTTATTGAATATTAATGTATTTTTGTAGAATTTTTACGTCATCCTTGATATAAATTTATCTAAAGATGATGGTATAACTCATAAAAACAAAGTAGATACATATAAAATATAAGTTATTTGATAATATGTAACCATGCTCCTTTTGGTCATTTTACTAACATAAGCTAAATAAACAAAAGCTAACACAAACACTTAACAAGAGCTTATCAACTTGTAAAATATAAGCTAATCCAAACACTAAAAAGAGCTTATCAAATGAAAGAAAATAAGCTAAGCTACTTTAAAATATAAGCATAAGCTAAAAAAAATGATAGGCCAAACACCTCCTAGGTCACAAAAAGTAGTGGAGCGGTGAAAGAGATGCCGATTTAGGGTTTTTAGAATATTTAGATCCCCGGGCTATAACACAATATGGATCACGTGTTTGCCCAAATAAAGAAAAAAAAGGGCCCGAATTTTTGGAGCCAAAATGAAAGTTGAGAAGCTCTAATTGAGTGACATATCAGCCCAAAGATTTTTGTTTATATATATACACACACACACTAGCTCACATAGCGTCCCATGGCGCCGTGCAACACCATTACGGCCGACATCATGTGCGGCTTTTTGATGACTCTCGCGAAAATCGTAACACCAAAATTTTTTATTGTTTCAAGAAAATGACTGCTACGGTCATATTATTTAAATTCTTTTTCCTAAAATCTCTATATATATCCAACTTAATCTCTAACATTTTACACAACCAAATGTAACACTCTAATCCGTTTTATCTAATATTTAATAAAAAAGAGGATAATTAGGTCCCAATTTTTTTAAACATAAAACTTATACGTCTTGGTTAACTGATAACCCAAACGAACCGATATAACGAACTATACATTTATTTACAGTTTAAGAGCATTAAGATTTTAAACTTGAACTTTGTTTGAGCATGATCATGCTTCATCCTTCTCATGAGTGTTTCCAAAGATCACGGTTTTAGAGTGTTCGGTTCTTCGCGTGCTTAGTCGTCCTTCCGTTCGGTTCCAGTCTAGGGAAAACCTACCATAAACACTAAAACCCATTAGTGTTTAAGTTAAATAGTCAACGTGGGTTAAAATAACGAAAGAAAACAACTTTTGCTGAAACAGGGTGTTCCCGCATTGCACGACGGGCAACCCTGTATTCCCTTTTACCTAACCGACCCATTAGGAGGCATTTCGTACTCTAAAACATGCCTCCCACTTTATTACCAACATACTAATTATTTCCATCAACCATAACTCGATTATGGTTGTGTACATTAAAGGAACCTTATCTTTTTCATTGATTTCTTCCGCTATAGCATTTTACCCAAAACGGCCCATTAGTAGGCATTAAGCCAAAAAGCGTATGCCTACTCTTTTACGTTACCAGAATGTTTATCCAAATTATAAGAATCATTTTTGTTCTACCTTTAATGGTAGTTTGTCCGATTTATCATCCGGGGGCATTTTAGCCAACTTTAGCCCTTTTTTTCCAATCGGGAGACCTTTAAAGGTTTAAATTAAAACGTGGGCATTTGAACTCGTTATAAAATTATCAAAAAAATTTATGTCAACCACTATTTTATTGACAAAACATCGGCATGAACCGCATCGAGCATTTAATAAAATCTATAAAAATTACCAAACATTATTTATGTTGCTAAACAACTTCTAGCCATATATCGTGTCAAAACTCGATGGTTAAGACCTGGAAATAATTTCTTCAAGTAGCGGAACTGTTGCTATCAACAACTAATTTATTGACAAAATATTCGCGAAAACCATGTCAAACAACTTTAGAAAAATCTACAAAAATTACCAAATATCCTTTATGTTGTTAACAACTTCTGGCCAAATATCGTGTCAAAACTCGATGGTTAAGACCTCGAAATAATTTCTGCGAGTAGCAGAACTGTTGCCGGTAACAACTAATTTATTGACAAAACATCCGCGAAAACCACGTCAAACAACTTTAGAAAACTCTATAAAAATTACCAGACATCCTTTATTTTGTTAAACAACTTATGGCCAAATATCGTGTCAAAAATCGATGGTTAAGACCTCGAAATAATTTCTGCAAGTATCAGAACTATTGTTTTCAACAACTAAATTATTGACAAAACTTTAGCGCAAACCATGTCAAACAGCTTTAGAAAAATCTATAAAAATTACCAAACATCATTTATGTATTTAAACAACTTCTAGCCAAATATCGTGTCAAAACTCGATGGTTAAGACATCGAAATAGTTTCTGCAAGTAGCGGAACTGTTGCTGTCAACAACTAATTTTTGACAAAACATCCGCGAAAACCACGTAAAACAACTTAAAAAATCTATAAAAATACCAAACATCATTTATACATTCGAGTGTTCACCGTTGTTAGAGGGTTACATTTCGGGCACGATATCGAAAGCCGGATTTCATTCAAATGGGAACGACTACGAGCATGAATACTATTTAGGAGATTGTATATACCTGAAGTATTCAAATATAGTGAAAACGTTTTCTGAAACGCTCGATGTGAATGCAATATTTTAAAAAACTGCAAGAGTCTTCGCAAAAGGACATCGAGAGATATTTTGGGGTTCTTCAACAACGATGGCATTTTATTAGAAATCCTTGTCGTATGTGGAAAAGGAAAAAATTAAAATGGTCATTTATGCTTGTATCATAATGCATAATATGATTATAGAAGACGATGGAAAAGCAATATGACAAAACTAGTTTCCAGAAGATGTTGTTGAAGGAATGCAAGCAACAATGGAAGAGATAATTTTAAATAGTCAACTATTGCGTTCTAAGGAAATACATAACATGTTAAAGACGTATTTGGTTGAGCATGCTTGGGCGATTTGCCCAATTCAACACGATGGTGACGGCGAAGAAGACTCTGAGGAAGAAGAAGTAGAAGAATTCGAAGTTGGAGCTTTGAAGATGGAGGTTTGCATGACGGAGAAAACGAAGAGGAAGAAGGGGACAAAAACGATGAAGACGAATATTAATTGTAATGTTTATATTAATTATTGTAATGTTTTTTTATATTTAAAGAAACGTTTTTTCTTAAATTTTATGAAATTAGAGATTAAATGAAAAAATGGAAATTAATAATTGAGTAATGATGGGGTATGGGGCCTTATGACTACACCCTCTTGTGATTTAACTCCCATAAAGCCCTCTCTTGCACTTTTCCGCAACTTGTCACATAAACCCCACCAAAGGACTTTATGGGGCTTTATGATTACACATGGCCTTAGAAGCGAAAGTTTTGAAAAGACAATTATGACCTAGATCAATGAGAAGTGTTTGGTGATCCCTATTAAAACGATATTGAATAGAAGATTAATGATATCATTGTATTAAAGAGAATCATTGTGAAGGGTGATCTCTACCTCTTAGATAAAAGATTGTAACGAACATGAACTCTCTGTGGAAACCAAGAAGTGGGTGTAACGTGTGTTAGTACTAAACCGAACCACTAATAATTTTATTATAAGTATTAGTGCTTATTTCCCTTAGTTTTCAAACTTGTTTACATACATCTTATAGGGTTTTCACAATATATAGCATATAATCGCCCAAAAGACTTTTAAACTATAGTTTTGAAATACATCTATATCTAAATATCTATATAATAACAAAAAATCATTGTGTTTTATCACCTTTATTTGCCCATCTCTTTTTTATCTGAAGTACTAATATTAACTCATAATTTTCCTGATTCTCTCCCTTATTAAATAAAAATATCTTCCTATCTTTATCCGTATAAAAGGAAAGATGAGCATGACATAAGAAAGGCTTACTTGGCAACCAATGAGCCAGCTAACTTAGTTTTGCTTACTCCATTATTACATCATAAATATCACTTTTATTTATTTAAAATACATCACTTTCATTTATTTAAAATACATAATACATAATTATTTTCCCCCTTCATTTGAATTTGAATTTCAAAATTGAAAACATATAAATCCTAGAACTATCTGGGGATTTCAAACAGACCATTTCAAGTTTCAAAATTCAAACCTAATATCTGCTCTTTCTCTCTCTCTCTCTCTCTCTCTCTCTCTATATATATATATATATATATATATATATATATATATATATATATATATATATCTTCCTCTATCTCTATCTCTCTCACTCAGGCGACACTCTTTGAACTCTTCCATACAGAAAATCCTAAATCTCAAAACACAGCCTTGGAGATGCAGATAGAGGAGAACAGGGGCTGACATAACCCTAGCACTATCATTCTCGGTGGCGAATGTGATGGAAGATGGTCTTCAACACCAACTCTCCAGACCATATTGACGCTTTCTTCTTTCTCAGATCATGCAGATCTCTGATTCAAGTCTCTGATTCCGATGATTATTATCCAGGTATCAATCGAATTTCATGTTACTTTGTATTTGTTTCTAAATATCTGGATTTTGATCTATAGGGCTTCACTGATTTGGGTTTTGTTTGTTCGATATTATTCTAAGCTTCACCAAACTGTATCCTTCGGCGCTCTACTATATCGCCATTCTTTGCTCTAATTTATTCATTTATTAGGTACGACTACCATCAATCTATTTTTCTTTGGATGCATGTTTAAGAATGGTTGCTTGAATGTTGAAATAAATTGTAAAAATTCGTGTGGTTTATTAGTTTTTTTTTTCATATGGTTTTCGTTAGTTTGATTATTCATGGATATTTTGCTAATTCTGGTGTTTGCTCATATCTTTGAATGAACCATGTTAGAAAGATTGAGGATCAGATTGACTCTGCTTTCTCATGACAACCGGCAAGTATGCAACCATGGTTCTTGGTTATTTTAGTCGATGCAACTTCAGGTGCATAAAATTAACCAGTCTTAGATTCGATTTAAGTTAGTTAGATGATAAAAAAAAACTTATTTTGTTTTTGTGTTTTAATGTAATAAATACTTTAGAATAATTAAGATGGAAATGTTAATTAATTCAATATTATACAGTTGTTGTATATGTGACTTTGGATGATTTGACAATTAGTTTTGCCATTGAATTTGATGATTTGGTATTTAGTTTGGTCTACCAGGATTGACAATAGTTGATGTTTTTTTAATTCTTTCAGGATCATTATTGATACGTGGTCGAAAACCGATGTTCTTATTAAGCTTAAGTTAATGTTTTACGTAACTTTTAGTTTTGAATAGCCTACTTTTGATTAGATTTGTGTTTTACAGTTTTACAGAGTTTAAGGAGCTATTCGGAAGCATTTCGGAGTATCGGGGCGGAAAACGGGTCAACCGGGAGTGAAAAATGGAAAAACAGGAAAACATGATTTAGAGAGGCCGTCGCCGACGCCCCTCCTAGATGCTAGTCACTGATACTCAATTTTCAACGGGTTTTAATGTTTGTTTGACCCATGTTGTGAGGGTTACCAGTTAGAGAGCTTAAAAACACCTCTTGGGAGCCAAGAACAAGACATCTTTGATCCATAACCAATTCCAATCCATTCTATCACCCAATTGATCATCTTGGATCATAACCTTAACCTAATCCTCATCTTCATCATCCTCCATCCAATTCCATCTTCCATCCAAAACCCTAACCATCATCATCCTCACTTTCAAGGTTTCAAGATGATCAAGATCAAGCTCCAATCTTCCATTGATCAAGTTCCGTTCACCATGAGCGGCTAATTTCCGAAGGTTTCACCCCGGTGTAGGTTTTGTAAGTTCTAGGGTTTGACATTGTTTTAAGTTTTGATTTGTGACAAATTATGATTTGATTTGAAAACCTATGATAATTGTCTCGCATTGGTATTGTATTTGTGAATTGTCGAATGAGTTATGAAATTTGACTTTGCGAAATGTTTATGTGCGATTATGCCTTGTCTAGGTTAGAGTTTACATGTTCTTGGTAATGAAGTGTATTGTAGTCCGTTTTCTATGACGTTGATAGCTTTTGACACCTAAACCAAGCAACACTAAATTCGTTGATCATTGTTTGCAATTGAGTTGAAATTAAAAAAACGTGTAGGAACCCTAGGAGTTGCATTACCGAACCGTGTGTGAACCTTGTTCTCAAACTATTGTTTTCATCAAGTTAATCAAAGTTTTCTTACAACCAATTGAGTTTTCAAAGTTAGTAAAGTAGACACAAATTCGTCAGACCTTTCCGACATTCTTTCAAACCAATAAAACAAATCAAACAATCTAAGTAGCAAGCTTCATAAAGTGACAATTGTATTTAAAATCAATCACATCCAACCACAAACCACAAACTCTTCGTGGTTCGACCCCTTATTACCACTAACGCATTGTTAAGGGTAATTTGGGCATATAAATATTATCTTTGACCGTGCGACACTCCGATCAAATTTTGGCACCGTTGTCGGGGAGTTTATGCGCTTTGTGTTTGGAATTGTTTGATTTTGTGATTAATTGTTTAAAGTGCTTTTTTCTTTTTATCGTCTTTGCTTTTGTGTTATACGGGTGTGTTACTTGTGCAGGATACAGGTAGTGCATGCATACACGAAATTCCGGGAGGACCTCGCCATTAGTGTTCGAACCGGAAATTGAGCGGGTCGTCAGAAGAAACTTAGCCAATCGGTTAGAGGCAACTCTTGTCTCTAATCCACCCAATACCCACTCACCACCTACACCATCTTTTGGACCCATTCCAATGGATCCCCAAAACTCCAACTAACCCAACAACCAAAACCAATACCATGACTACCATCCCCAAAACCAAAATGCCCAAAACCATCAATTGGGGGGGTGGTAACAAGTCAAGACCACCAACACCACCATTTCAAAACCGTGGCTGAAATCAAAATAATAGCCAACGTACACCCACACCTCCACCTCAAAACCAAAACCGACAAAACCCATGGGTATCACAATCGTGAAGGTAATTACCAACGGGGCTATAACCAAGGCGGTAATGGGGGTGGTAGCTCAAACCCTCAATGGGTGGTGAAGACTCCTTGAACTCTAAATTGGATGCAATCATGAATTCCATCACCACTTCAAATCAAGAGATAAAGTTGGAGATGAAGAAAGAGTTCGAGGTACGTGACAAATCGCACAAGGCATTGGAAAAGCAGGTGGGTCAACTTGCCGAAAAATGGCCCAAATGAGAGGAAGTGGAGGAAGACTCCCAAGTGACACCACAATAAACTCGAAGCATCAAAGTTCAAGCACGAATAATGTGAGGAATGTGCACATTAACGCGGTAAGTCTTCTTTCAAATGACGAGGTTTATAGTGTTGAGGGCACTCCACTACCACAAGTTGTTGATGGTGTAGTGGAGGATTTTAACGATGAATGCGAACATGGGCAGGAAACAATTTCACAATCAAAAATAGAAAAAGAAAAATTTAAAAATCTTTTTATGAAAGTTGTTTAATTGATTTGCATGCTAGGGCCAATGATATGGGTGTGGAGTTTGAAACCATCCCATATCCGTTGGCTCTATTAAAACTAGCTAAGGCATGAACAGTGAAAAAACAAACCCCACCAAAGGACGAGAGGTGGGAAAATTTTAAACAAGCAAAAATCAATTTACCATTGCTTGATGCCATAATAAAGGATCCTGCTCATGTTGAATGTTTGAAAGAGTTAAGCACCGAAAAACGGCATAACAAACTACCCGAACCGGTTGATTTGATATCTCATGTTAGTGTCATTTTATCGAGTGCCCTCCCCCAAAAAGCTCAGATCCGGGAGACCCTTTGATTCCAATCCAAATTGGTAAGTTTAAAATTAAGAGGGCACTCCTAGATCTTGGAGCTTGTGTGAGCATACTGCCTGGGAGTCTGTATGACCAATATGATTTTGGTCCTTTGAAAAAGTTTGACACTCCTGTGGTGTTGGCCGATCAGACTTCCACGTATCCAAGGGGGATGGTGGAAGATGTGATAGTGAAGGTTGAAGATTGCTATTACCCAGTTGACTTTTTGGTAGTTGACTATGTTGGGTGTGTTGAGGATACATAACCGATAGTCATACTGGGTAGACCGTTTCTGGCAACTGCTAATGCCATAATAAATTGTGCAACGGGAACGCTAAGCATGCAATTTGGGGACCGGGAGTTAAATTTGAATGTTTTTCCTAAATTTACTAACTCGATTGGTAAGGATGAGTGTCCTAAGGTGGACATGAGTCCAAACAAAAAGACGTGTGCTATGGTTGGTAGGTTTGGAGAACTAAAGAAGAAGTCGGTCAAGAAGAAGAAGGTGAAGAAGTCACCTCAGGAGAAAACAAAAGAGGAGAGGTTGAGAAGGTTTGGTCCATTAGGGACCAAATGGTATGAATCGCCGGTGGGTGATATAGAAGAGTTTGTAGGCGACAAACACTCCATTCGACCACCATGAGGTGGTATGTATTTGTTGTTGTATAATTTTGTGTAATTATTCATTTTGTGTTTCGTTTATTGTTAGTAGATAAATGAAATTTGTGGGTGTGTTCCCTAGATAACCCTCATGAGACCTACTCTTCCATCCGAGCTATCGGAAGGTTTAAAAGGGCTTGTTGCATACGCTAAATGCAACCTGATTCCTACGAAGAGTTTAGTTTGTTGTTGTAAAATATTTTTCCACAAGAATCAAAGTTGAATAAATTATATGCCTTGGTAATTATTTTAATAAAAATGGTAGAACTAAGTAACTAACAAATTTTTTTAGTTGTGAGAAGCTTGCTTCTACACGAAGATTGAAATTTGTAGGTGCATTTGGTTCGCGAGACAGCCATTTTTGTTGAAGTTGAAGAGCACACAAAGAATAAGCAAAAAACCAGGTGCATACGTTTCCTTTAGCTTTGATTTGTTCTTTTTTTGTGTAATAAGTGGATTGTAGTTTGTATTTTATTCTCCAGGGTGAAATTTTGGGAGGGTTAGTCGTGTCACATCCTTTGTGCGTTTTAAAAGCTCCATTCTTACACATTGAGGACAATGTTAACCTCAAGTGTGGGGATGGGGAGAAAAAGTTTTTCAATTTTGACCCGTTCATTTATACACTATACATTGAGGACAATGTTGACCTCAAGTGTGGGGATGAGGAAAGATTTCAAAAAATTTTCAAATGTCTTTGTTTAAAGCGGTCTAAAAATCACAAGTAACTAAGTTAATGAGGGATGACACAACCCATGTGGTCTTTTATCATGGTCAAGTTCAAATAAATAACATGACGGGTATTTAACAGGTGGTTGTTTTGGAATAATCCGCCTAGGAAACTTACATTTTATACATATCGCATACCATACCATTTATATGTGAGATTTTGAGCCACTTTTATACATCATTTATGCATATATTTCTGTGGTTGACTGGACCATTAGTCATGTATTGTAGAACTTGCAACTTTTGATACGTTTGAGACTATAGACCGAATATGAGCACAAGAATGATTGAGGCATTAGGTAAACCTTTTTACTTGACACCATTTATATATCCTTACCAAAAATCAATCCCTTAGTCGCCAATTTTGAGCCTAAACCTTTCATCTGACCAACCCATTTAGCCCTTGACCTTTGAACCTTATTTTTTAACCCGTGTGATGAAAACTTGATTTTAGGATTTGTAAAAAAAAACAATTGAGAAAAGAAAAGAAAAATGCATGTATAGATAGTTGTTGAATAAAGGCGGAAAACTTTTGCCTTGTAGTTATTGTTTTGTAGTAGCTTATGCTAGTATAGTGATTGTGTAATAAAAATCGAGTTTTCATCACTTTAGCCACTTTCAAAGCATCCCATTCCATACCCTTAGTGTCACACCCCGGATTTCCAACCCCGAAATCCATACACCGGTGGGCCCGAGTGGGAGTATCGTGACGTCAGTTGATAATCATCATAGTCAATTAAACACGGCACAGCGGAAGTCTTGGAGTAAAATTACTATTACAAACCGAGTGTTCGAAAATACAAAATAATATACAGGCTCGTAATAGAAGATCCACATGCGGATCATAAAATGTACATGGAAAGAATATAAAACAGACTTTGGGCAGATTTAGGATTTGCAAGATCCTCTATCACTACCGAGCACTTCCGGCCTATTTTCGTATTGTACCTGCAGATTAGTATTTTGAAAATACGTCAGCTTTCGCTGGTAAATACACCCAACCGACTCGTTTTGAAAACATTCCAAAAATGTTTTAAGTGCGTATCAGCACAAAATCTTTTTATTACTTGGGTTAATTGACCGTCCAACCTTGTTAACAGATTTACTTGTTTGTCTTACATACGCGGCTCGGCACGAAAACCGAGACACAATTAACGTACACACCACTTTGGACTCACGAAGGAGTCAATTCCTCCCAACCTTGTAGGAATTCATAATTGAGCGTCTATCGGGTGTATGCCTACACCCGCGCTAAGGTCATGGCCATTTCGATTGTAATGAGCCAAGGATATCCAGGACACGGTAGTTAACCCCCGATGTTTAAATTATCAAACGATGATTGGATAGAATGTAGTTTAATCCCAACAAGTACCTTGACTTGTTTGATATGGGTAAACTATTAACATTCTGGATTTTGAACTTTAAATGATAAGGTTAAACCCGTTTCGGTTAATTTCCGAAAAACAGTTACATATACGTAACCATGCGCATACTAGCAATATCGGGTAACCGGATAAGTTATGGAAAAGTTCTATATGACATTATATTTTAAATAAGTTAAGATATCAGTAGGATATCAACTTGTATGCCCGTTAAGGTTTTAAAACAAAATTATGCCTCATGAGGGCGTTTTGGTAATTTTTATATCATATAAAAGGAACTTGAATATAATTTAATATTATGATTATAAGTATTATAGAAAAATACTTTATTTATGATTTAATATCAGTAGGATACCAATTATATGTGTATTTTACCTTTAATGACCAAACTATGCACCGAAGGGGCATTTTGGTCATTTTACACATAGTTTATAAATTATTTTGGATTCTGAGTTTATAACATGTACCTACTGTAAATATGTTTAAATTAAGTTTTAAAATAAGTAGGTATCAAGTTTTGGTCAATAATATGGTTTAAAACCATACTATGCGCCGAAACGGCGCTTATATCGTAAAATGACGTTTTTAAGCGATGTTTACGAAAACTGTCATTTGGATCAGATTAAAATTTTTTAAATATGTTATTTAATATAATATATCAGTAGGTAAATGATTTACCTTGAAAAGATTGATTAAAATCACTTTATGAGTCACAAGACTAAAATCGTCATTTATCGACATAGCTTAAGGACCTGCTTGAAAACTCAGTTTATAACTTGTTTAACATCCCAAATAATCCTACTTATAATATTACATCAGTAGAAACTCATTTTCAAGTTTATTACCATTTAAAACCTTGTTTTATGCAAAAAGGTCATTTTGGTCAAAATGGCATAATTATGGAACTTGCGCATAAATTTAGATTCTGATTATGATCATGTAATATAACCTCAGAGGGTTATGCCACATTATATTACGATCATAATGCAACTTTTGATCAGTATCTAACTAATCAAAATCAGGTCAGAATCGAAAGTCAAAGCAGAAGTCAACTTCGCGACTTTTGGTTGCGAACCGACCCTAGAACTGAAATTGATGAGCCGAACATGTTCATACATGTTCTAATAATTATTACCAACTTGTTTAACTGTTAAAACAGGTTTCATAACATATATAAGATCAATTTATCATTTTTTTCCGAAAAATGGCCTGTTTGACTTTTTATTTACATAACTTTGACCCGTCAATTGGTCTAGCAAACGTGATCTTCAGGAGGTGAGGGACTAACACCTACCTTATTACGATCACTTAGCCATGTTCATTTTGAACAATGGCTAGACCATAATGGTCTTAACCGAAAGTCAAAGCGTTTTACGAAAATGCTTAACTTTTGTCTATAAAAGCCTATAAACGAAAATGCAAGAGCAAGGAACACTTACAAGAGGTTCCTACAATGCAAGAGAACTAAGTTGGATGCTCCTTTCAGCTAGGAACTTCCAGAGGAGGGAGAAGAGTTATGTTTTAGAAATGTGCAAGTTCAAATGGTGAACTTGATCACCTATTTATAGTTGGAGAACTCAAAGGAGGTGAAGCCAGGTGTTTAGAGGTGTAAGAGGAAGCTTACAAGTGTCCCAAAACGTGGCATAGCAGTTTGGGAAGCCATGGTTTCGAGTTAAATGGTTTTGGAGTTTTGCTTGGTCTCCAAACAAAACTTTCTGTCCCAAACCTGCTCTCGCGCCCCGCGAAAGACCCAGGCATGGTCTCTCGCGGCCCGCGATCGGCCTTAGGCCAGTTTCAAAGTTTGACACTTTTAACCCCTTAACTTATTAAAGCTTCTAAAAACCATTTTAACACCTTTTTGGCACTTTTAGCCCTCCGTAGCCAATACTTGGCATACCCGGGATAATGCCCAGATATTGTCGAGTTCTCGGTTTGTTAAAAGGTCACTCAGAGGTATAAATTAACATGTTGACACTTTTAATCCCTCCATTATCCAACTTTCACATATTTACAAAATTGAACTCTCTCGTCCAACAAACGGCACGTATGAGAGTTAGGACTTAACAAAGGATCACTCAGAGGCTTATTACAATCATGTTGATTCTGATGTCACTCAGAGGCTGGGCATGTTGACATACCAGTCACTCAGAGGCCAAATTTCAAGCATTTTGACATATTAGTCACTCAGAGGCTAATGATTTAAGCATGTTGACATATCGGTCACTCAGAGGCTGTTATTTATGCATGTTGACATCGGTTCGTCACTCAGAGGCTCAACTTAAGCATGTTGACGCCTTTAGTCCTTATTGGTCTTTAACAGACTATATTTAAAAAAATACAACACGTGTCACTATACTATTGGACACGATTTTACAGGGTGTTACATCCTCACCCCCTTAAAAGAAATCTCGACCTCGAGATTTTATTCAAAAAGATGGGGGTACTTTTGTCGCATAGTGGACTCAACCTCCCATGTATACTCAGGACCTCTAAAAGCGTCCCACTTAACCTTTACTATAGGTATCATTTTTCTTCGGAGCTTCTTAACATGTCAATCCTCGATCGAAATTGGTTTCTCAACAAACCTCAGGCTTTCATCAATCTGCATATCTTTGTGCGACATTGCTAGCGACTGATCGGCTAGACATTTCTTAAGATTAGATACGTGGAATACATCATGGATTCCACTAAGCTCCTCTGGCAATCTGAGCTTATAAGCTACAGTGCCGACACATTCGATTATCTCGAATGGTCCAATATATCTTGGGCTCAACTTGCCCTTCTTTCCAAAACGCATCACACCTTTCCAGGGTGATACTTTTAGCATGACTTTGTCCCCTACTTGGAACTGAAGAGGTTTACGCCTCTTATCAGCATAGCTTTTCAGGATATCCCTAGCAGTTTTGAGATGATCACGGATTTGCATAATCTTTTCCGTGGTCTCCAGGACAATCTCTGGTCCCGATAGTTGGGCCTCCCCAACTTCTGCTCAGCATACGGGCGTTCTACATTTTCTCCCATACAAGGCCTCAAAAGGAGCAGCCTTGATGCTCGTATGATAACTGTTATTGTAGGAGAATTCTATTAGGGGTAAGTGGTCATCCCAACTTCCACCTAAATCAATCACACATGCCCTGAGCATGTCTTCCAGAGTCTGAATAGTACGCTCACTTTGACCATCAGTCTGCGGATGGTAACCGTACTAAAGTTTAATCGTGTGCCTAACGATTGTTGGAAACTTTTCCCAAAGTGATATGTGTATCTAGTATCTCTATCAGATACTATAGATACCGGCACACCGTGTAGGGACATAATTTTGTCCACATACAATTTAGCCAATTTATCTGAATTATACGTCTCTTTAATTGGGAAGAAATGAGTTGACTTAGTCAGCCTATCCACTATGACCCAAATAGTGTCATTACCACATTTGGTCTTATGTAACTTGGTAATCAAATCCATAGTTACCATTTCCCATTTCCAAGTGGGAATCTCTAATTGTTGTAGTAGTCTTGACAGTTTCTGATGTTCAGCCTTAACTTGCGAACACGTCAGACACTTAGCTACATAAGTCGCTATGGATTTCTTCAAAGCCATCCACCAATAACTTTTCTTAAAATCTTGATACATCTTGTCACCACCTGGGTAAACAGAGTATCTTGAACTATGCGCTTCTTGGAGGATTAGATCTCTAAGTCCTCCAAAGATTGGAACCCAAATTCTATCATTAAATCTTAGGATTCCATCCTTTCCAGGCGCTAACTGATCCACAGTTCCGCCTAATCCTTCA
Organism: Scalesia atractyloides; assembly: GCA_947069175.1. Classification (NCBI taxonomy): domain Eukaryota; kingdom Viridiplantae; phylum Streptophyta; class Magnoliopsida; order Asterales; family Asteraceae; genus Scalesia; species Scalesia atractyloides. The sequence continues at coordinate 38,897,939 of CAMTDV010000116.1, forward strand.
TTAGGAATATTGGCCTCTAATAAGGCTTGCTTTTGCGCATCTAGTAGCTTTTCACTTAAGTTATTTCTGAGTTCAATGCTCTTAGCGTTAATCCTTATAGGTTTAACCTTTTCCTTGCGACTTAGGGCATCGGCAACTACATTTGCCTTGCCTGGATGGTAGCGAATATCGCAATCATAATCATTAAGAGTTTCCATCCAACAGCGTTGTCGCATGTTCAGTTCTTTCTGATTGAATAGAGATGGAGACTTTTATGGTCTGTGTATATAACACACTTTGTACCATACAAGTAATGTCTCCATAGCTTTAGTGCAAATACAACGACACCCAGTTCCAAAGCATGGGTGGTGTAATTCTTTTCATGCACTTTTAATTGTCGTGATGCATAGGCAATTACCTTGCCATTTTGCATTAGTACACAGCCCATACCGGTGTGTGATGCATCACAATAAACAACAAAATTCTCAATACCCTCAGGTAGAGATAACACAGGAGCGTTGCTCAACTTGTGTTTAAGAATCTCAAAAGATTCTTGTTGCTTTGGACCCCAATTATACTTAATATTCTTACGGGTCAAGGAAGTTAAAGGAGTGGCTATCCTTGAAAAGTTCTCAATGAACCTCCAATAGTAACCAGCCAAGTTGGGGTCTTGGGCACTTCCCAATTCATTGTGGCCTTAATTTTGGCGGGATCCACTTGGATACCACGCTCACTTACCATGTGTCCAAGAAATTGGACTTCTCTAAGCCAAAATTCGCATTTGGAGAACTTTGCATAAAGTTTCTCCTGCCTTAATAATTCTAGGATGCAACGAAGATGTTTCTCGTGATCATCTTGATTACGAGAATAGATAAGTATGTCGTCTATGAAGACAATGACAAACTTATCTAAATACGGTTTGCAGACTCTATTCATGAGATCCATGAATGCTGCCGGTGCATTTGTGAGCCCAAAAGGCATCACTAAGAATTCAAAATGACCATAGCGGGTCCTGAAGGCTGTCTTAGGAACATCTTCACTTCTAACCTTCAGTTGATGATATCCTGATCTTAAATCTATCTTAGAAAAGTAACTAGCCCCTTGAAGTTGGTCGAATAAATCGTCGATCCTGGGTAGAGGATATCTATTCTTAATGGTTAGCTTGTTCAGCTCCCAGTAATCGATGCACATTCGTATCGAACCATCTTTCTTCTTTACAAACAGAATTGGAGCTCCCCAAGGTGAGGAACTAGGCTGGATAAAGTCTTTTTCCAAGAGTTCGTCCAATTGAACTCTTAGCTCATTCATTTCGATTGGAGCTAGCCTATATAGAGCTCTAGCTACGGGTGCTGCTCCTGGAATGATATCAATTCTGAATTCCACTTGCCTATCTGGAGGTAGGCTTGGTAATTCTTCAGGGAAAACATCGGGATATTCCGAGATAACTAATTGATCTTCATGGTTCGGATTTGGTTCATTTATGGTAACTTGCGCCATATAGATGACACAGCCTCTTCTCAAACACTTAGATGCCTTAAATAATGACACTTTGTCCGACAATCCATAGTGTGAGTCTCCAGGGATGGTGATCATTTCACCAGATGGGGTTTTGATTTCGATGAGCTTTTTATCACAGGCAATGCGGGCTTGGTTATGAGATAACCAATCCATGCCTAAGACAACATCGAACCCCGCCAATTTCATTGGCAAAAGAGAGATAGGGATGGAATGACTCTTAATGGATATAGAACATCCATCAAGAATGGAAGAAGCAGTTTCTAAGGTTCCATCGGCAAGTTCTATCTCATAAATTTTGTTAGAGTTCTTATGGGTAAGTTTAATAGTTTACTAAACTTATGGTCAACAAAGATTTATCTGCACCTGAATCAAAAAGAACTCTAGCATAAATATCATTAATGGGGAAAGTACCTGTTATGACGTTGTTGTCATTAACGGCCTCCCTAGCACTCATTTGAAAGGCACGGGCATTTCCCTTCTTGGCATCTCCAGGCTTTGCCTCTTACTTTTGGGTTTCTTGGGGTAATTGTACGTTATATGCCCTTTTTCATTACAGTTATAACAAACTGCATCCTTGAGATCCTTACAATCTAAGGTCTTATGTCCTTTTCTCTTGCAAATACCACAAGGTTTGGTTTGTGGATTTATACTACACTGTCCCTAGTGCCTATATTTACAATTCTTGCACAGAGGTTTGTCACTAGACACGTGCTGGTTCTTCTTGAACCCGAAATTTCCTTTCTTCTTAAATCCTTGGGAGTTATTATCCTCTTGTTTCCTCTTTCCGTCAGTTTCAGTCCTAATTGACTTTTGTCTTACCAAATCTAGGGTGAGGGAAAGAGATAGGTCTACAGTGGACCTATAGGTATTAGGCTGTGCAGCCTTTACCATGCCCTTTATTTCGGGCGCCAACATATAAAACGCGCAATGCGTTTAGATTCGAGGGTGATCAGATAGGAAACTAACCTAGATAGGGAATTGAAATCGAAAACATACTTCCGGCAGTCTAGGTTTTTCATTGATAGAGACAAGAAGTCTGTCTCTAGCTTCTCCACCTCGTGAGTTGGGCAGTAAGTTTCCTTTACCAAACAACAAACTTGGACCATCCCAAGTTGTACAGGTGTACCTTACCTGTTGATTGAATCATAGCCTCCACCATGTTAGGGCATCGCCCTTGAAGGATTGTGATACGTACTTGACCACATCCTTATCAGCACAATTACTGATATCTACAATCGTTTCCATCTCATCTAGCCATTTTAGAGCTTCTATCGCCCCTTTCTCCCCGTTAAAGTCTCGGGGCTTGCATGAGACAAAATACTTATAAGTACATCCATCCTTAACAGAACGGGACTTTTCAGTAAGATCTATTTTCTTTGGTTCATTCTTCGCATTTGAAGAGTGAACAGAGCTCTCCCTACGAGCTGAAGTTGGTGGAATAGATAGAGGTCTAGAGTGAGTGGCACTCGGCTCTCTTAGCTTTTCTATGGCCTTACTCATGGCCCTTTCCACAGCCGCATCAATGCGAGCTTGAAATTTTTCATCATCTATATTTTTATTTTCAGCTTTGTTAGATTCAGCATTCCTGTGGCTACTCTGTGCTTCGTTTGAGTTAGCCATCTTTAAGTCTTGGTTTCTTTATACCAATAAAACTTCACTTAGCCATGGCACATTAACCATATCGGCTTTCAATATTGGATATAACAATCCATTGCCTATACTAGTGTGAATAACATCACAACTCTTAGACTTAACATATCTATATTTGGCCTAGGTCTTAATAGGACCATCATAGGCAAATTACAATTTGGACGTAGTCCATATATCATTGGACAGTGGGTCGCAATGTCATAACTGTCATTGTCATCATTGATAATTATATAGCTCATAGGCTTGTCCCTAATGGAAATAATAATTGGGCGCATTGGCCGGTCATATTGGTCATAATATATATATGGCATATCAGTCTGTCACATTGGACTATTAATTGGGCACCTTGGCCTACATCATTTCAGATGTACATGGCATATCAGCCTGTCCCGTTGGACAATTAATTAGGCACATTGGCCTACATCATATCAGATGTACATGGCATATCAGCATGTCCTGTTGGACAATTTAATTGGGCACATTGGCCTACATCATATCAGATGTACATGGCATATCAGCCTGTCCCGTTGGACAATTAATTGGGCACATTGCCTGCATCATATCAGATGTACATGGCATATCAGCCTGTCCGGTTGGACAATTAATTGGGCACATTGGCCTACATCATATCAGATATACATGGCATATCAGCCTGTCCCGTTGGACAATTAATTGGGCACGTTGGCCTACATCATATCAGATGTACATGGCATATCAGCCTGTCCCGTTGGACAATTAATTGGGCACGTTGGCCTACATCATATCAGATGTATATGGCATATCAGCCTGTCCCGATGGACAATTAATTGGGCACATTGGCCTAACGGCTAGTGTGGTTCCTCAAGCCACACTACCGAGAGTATGAACATTTCTTATGTTACATAAGAGTACCTTAATAATTGATTAATGGTCCCGGTCACCTTCGACCTTAACGACCTTGGAGGTTTGGACCTAGTCCCTTACTCCTGGATAGAAGGATAACTTCCCTTAACTATCCTGATAGAAGACCCCTTCGTACTTAACTATCACTTCTTGGCCAATGTGTGGTCTGTGCCACTTGGCATAATCAATCTATTAAGGTCTTTTGGAATTATATAGCAGAGCATAAATTCGAGTAAAATTGAGGCGTTCGTTTTCAAGAGGATGAATTACATAAATTTCAATAAGAAATTACAATACTAGAAGGATGAAATAAACTTGTCCATGCAAGGACTTCAAGAAAAAAAATGTCCACGCAGGGACTAAAGAAATAACAATGTCCTTGCAGGGACTACATATAATTAGAAGAGACTTTACTCGTCCTTCTTTCCCTTAACCAATTTGGAGAGTTTCTTGAAGAACTTATTCGTCTTCTTCTCCGTTTTCTCCACCTGCTGCTGCATCTCTTTCATCCTTTCTAAGGCCTCATTAATGGCCTCAAGTGAGGGCGGAGGTTGTGGTTGAGGTTGTGGCATGACAAGATACTGGTACCCATAGTTGGACATCCAGTCGGTGGATAAGTAGGTGGGAAGGAGACGGGTAAAGTGCATTGTGCATAACCGCCTGCATGTAGGGGTCTTGCGACCATGCTTGATAGTCTACCGGTGTAGACGGGTTAAAAGGATCATATCCAGACGTCTCTGGATACGTGGGAATTGGGTTAGTGTAACCCGTTGGTGGTGGTTGAACAGCAGGTGTTGGTGTTGGTTCTACTATAGGTGGAACATTAGAGGGTCCACCCATTTGTGGGTCTTCTTGTATTGTGGGGTAGGAGTTGGGTAAAGGTGGTAGCGATCCCGACCTTTGTCCGGCACATACCGACATACGTGCTCCACGCTTCCTCCTTGGTGGTTTAGGTGGTGGTTGAGGTTGGTCCACCGGTTCCATGTGGACATCTTCTTGAACAGGAGGTGGTTGAGAGTGATGGGAAGGTATGTGGGCAAAGGTGAATTGGTTCAAGTATTGATCCCACTCATTAGGACCTTAGTAGGGCGATCCAGCGTAAGAGTTTGAATCGCTTGATATTTCAATGGGATGCACATTTGATCCCGACGGCGGCATCTCCGGGTCGGAGTCCTCGTCCATAGGGTGTGGTTGGTCCAACTGATTTTGATCGGCTGGAGGCGTGTTAAGATAATGGTTGGGGTTAAATTCTTCATGGTAAGAGTGATGAGAATGGGAATAGTGAGAATGATGTGAATGATAGGAGTGGTAAGAATTTTGGGAATGTAAGGGTGAATGTCTATTAGAGACAGAACATCTCGCTGGTCGCCATGGAGACGAATCTCCTGATTCTTGGTATGCATCTGCATTATGAGGTTGAGGAGGAATGCGTCCCGATGGTCCTCCTCTCATTGGACCTTTTCCTCGTCCACTTTGTCCTCTCACACGTGGCAGCATTTTCCTGTTAAAATTCAATTGAAAAACAATACTATTAACTTAATAATGAGATGAGTAATCCTAGGTCAAAGCCTAGACTCGGAAGTCTAAGGAATGTGCTCGTGTAAGTTTGAGACTAAACACAAAAGGCTAGTGTTTAATTCTCTCAAACCTTGGCTCTGATACCAACCTTGTCACACCCCGGATTTCCAACCCCGAAATCCATACATCAGTGAGCCCGGGTGGGGAGTATCGTGACGTCAGTTGATAATCATCATAGTCAAATAAACACGACACAGCGGAAGTCTTGGAGTAAAATTACTATTACAAACTGAATGTTCGAAAATACAAAATAATACAGGCTCGTAATAGAATATCCACAGGCGGATCATAAAATGTACATGGAAAGAATATAAAACAGACTTTGGGCAGATTTAGGATTTGTAAAATCCTCTGTCACTACCAAGCACTTTCGGCCTATTTTCGTATTGTACCTGCAGATTAGTCTTTTGAAAATACGCCAGTTTCGCTGGTAAATACACCAACCGACTCGTTTTGAAAACATTCCAAAAATGTTTTAAGTGCGTATCAGCAAAAAATCTTTTTATAACTTGGATAATTGACCGTCCAACCTTGTTAACAGATTTACTTGTTTGTCTTACATAAGGGGCTCGGCACGAAAACCGAGACACAATTAACGTACACACTACTTTGGACTCACGAAGGAGTCAATTCCTCCCAACCTTGTGGGAATGCATAATTGAGCGTCTATCGGGTGTATGCCTACACCTGCGCTAAGGTCATGGCCATTTCGATTGTAATGAGCCAAGGATATCCAGGACACGGTAGTTAACCCCCGATGTTTAAATTATCAAACAAAACTGATTAAAACAGACTATGCAGATCTCTATTCTGAACCGGCGTTCGATTAATCCCATTTCCGACCAAGCGGTAATAATTTACCGTAACCCAAGCCCGTACAGGGGAAATACGTCGAGAGTATTTACCTGAGCTAGTCTTCTTTAAATTTTTAATAACTCAGCCGTACACAAAAAGGACTAAGTGCAGATAGCATTTACCGGCAAGTCTCTAGTCTGGATTATGGTATAAACTAACCAATAAATACTAACGGTCTTATTTAAGTCATAGACTTAGACCGACTAGCGTACTTGATCAAAATGTATGACGCTATATTAAACGATGATTGGATAGAATGTAGTTTAATCCCAACAAGTACCTTGACTTGTTTAATATGGGCAAACTATTAACATTCTGGATTTTGAAACTTAAAATGATAAGGTTAAACCCGTTTCGGTTAATTTCTGAAAAACAGTTACATATATGTAACCATGCGCATATTAGCAATATCGGGTAACCGGATAAGTTATGGACAAGTTATATATGCCATTATATTTTAAATAAGTTAAGATATCAGTAGGATATCAACTTGTATGCCCGTTAAGGTTTTAAAACAAAATTATGCCTCATGAGAGCGTTTTGGTAATTTTTATATCATATGAAAGGAACTTGAATATAATTTAATATTATGATTAAATTATTCTAGAAAAATACTTTATTTATGATTTAATATCAGTAGGATACCAATAATATGTGTATTTTGTCACACCCGACCCGCAGCAGAAAAGGTGACCGGGGCATGATTGGGTTATCATCAAAGCTCATGACAGTTATTACACGTTTCATATTCATTAAATACAATTTAATAGGAAATTTACAACTATAATTACATCATGACCTAACATCAATCTAAGCTTCTTTGTTCTCTTCTAAGGCATTTCCTATGTTTTCCTTGCTTCAACCTGTTCACCTGTATCATGTGTAAAAAGGTTTTTGGATCAACAAAAAGTTGGCGAGTGAATCCTATGGAAAACATTTGAACAAGTTTATTTAATTGATTATGAAATAAGTGCACAACCACACATGAGTAAAATAGATGTAAACTTATTCATAAATCAATTTAATATCAAACAATACACACATGAATAATAATGGATTGGTTTTGAGGCACGCGTTGCTCAACTCGTCTACCACGAGGAACTGATGGGCCTAATGAATGAATTGCATAAACAGGATAATATGAAGGACATAACTACAAACAATATAAACTCAATAATACACACATGAACAATAATGAATTGGTTTTGAGGCATGCGTTGCTCACTCGTCTACCACGAGGAACTGATGGGCTTAATGAATGAATTTCATATAAGTTGACAAAATGAAATGTATAATTACAACAATATAAACAATCTAAGTTTAGATCACGATATGGTATGGCACAAGTTTAAATAAACGAGTTAATTATTTTGTAACACATGACACACCCCAAAACGTGTATTTAAAAAAAGGGGGAGTTGTAAGATTCACTCACAGTGGGTGCGTTCGGTTGATGATGTTGAATGCACGCGAAGTGGTTTTAACCACGAGTGAAATTAACCTAGATAAATAGCATTATGGTTCGGTAAGTAAACGGATTTTATTAGTCCATTTTAGTAGGATTGTTGGGTGTATTTTTGTGAGTTTAAGGCTATTTTTTAACCTTAAAAATGTTATTTTTAAGTATTTTTAATTAAAATAAATAAATAAAAATAATAAAAAAAATTGACTTTTTTGACTGTTGACTTTTGACCATTGACCGTTGACAGTTGACTTTGACCGGTTCGAATGCGAGTATATGTGCGCTGAGTGAGGCTCGAACCCGAGACCTCCCGTACGCGTGCACGCAGCTCTACCAACTGAGCTACGTGTCTAACCCGAAATATTTATGTTTTTAATTATATTTATATATTAATTAGATTAAACTGAAAATCATTTATTTTTAAAAACGATTTAACTGAATCGGATCGGTGCGCTCCACGGGTCTCGAACCCGGGACCTGTGGGTTGAGTTAACACACAGTCCACCGCTGGACTGTGTGTTTAACATGTTATATAAACCGATTTTTATTATACTTAAATACAAACTAAGTATTTTCATTTCTGACTTATTTAAAAAGGTAGATAATTGTCCGAGTCGGTGCAGTAGACCGGACTCGAACTCGTGACGTGTGATTTAAACATACACACAGTCCACCGCTGGACTGTGTGTCTATCTTGGTTATTATTCCGATTATTATTATACTTAACATATATATGAAATGAATCCGGTTCAGTTAACAAAAAAAAACATTTTTATTAAGGCAGCGTGTGTGGGACAAGATTCGAACTCGAGACGTTAGTGTGTTTATTGTGCACACAGTCCACCGCTGGACTGTGTGTCTAACCCGAGTAATAACTTGATTTTAATTATACTTATATGTTACCGAACTTCGTCTTCTTCGTCAGTTTTAACCAGAATCGGAAGTCCGACGGGTTCAATGTTTTAATCGGTTTCTTTAGCGTTTTTTAGTTAATTACAGGTGAGATTAAATAAAAAGAAGGGACGATTTAAGCGTGAGGTATACCGACTGGATTCCTCTGTTTCTCCGGCAGAACTCCGGCGACAGCAACGGGTTCCGGCGTCGTGTGTCTTGCAGCAACGAGTCTTTAGAAAGCTTGAAAAGGATGTGGGTGACTTCGGTATAAGCTCAGGGGGTTTAGTAAGGCTTAGAAGTGGAGTGTTCTGTTTTCCGGCAACGAGCAGAAGATTTCCGGCGAGTGAGTTTTCGCCGAGAAAGGGTGCGGTTTTGAGCGAAAAAGTTTGTAGAGGTTCGAGGGGGTATTTATAAGGCAGGTTATCGATGAACTTGGTCCAATTTCCGACTTGATTCGTCGGTTAGAAAATCTCCGGCGGTTATAGCTTGTGTCGCGGGTTCAGGCGTCGGTTATAACCGATGTGTGTTTAAACGTTTACGTTATAACTGAAGAAGTCGTAAATTCTAGGCGAGATCGCCGGGATTTCCGACGACTGCATTTGGGCGCCGGTTTTGAATTCGGAAAGTCATGTTATGAATTAAATGATTCTAACATTTAACAAGAAACATCAGTGGTGCAGTGGTTGAGTGTGTGTGCGCTAAGTCTTTGCTGGACCGGTTACTGACCCGGGTTCGAAACCCGGCAGAAACAATTTATTTTTATTTTCTTATTTTTAACAGTTTTTCAAAAACTAATTATATATTACCATATAATAATTAATTATGTATCGTTTAAAATTATTTTGGGCATTAAATTTGCAACGAAATTTTTAACTGATTGTTCGGTTAATAAACGGAGCGGGTTTGGTAAATCCGTTTTTGACGGATGTTACAGTATCCCCTGCTTTTTAGAAATTTCGTCCCGAAATTTAAATAGTGATATATTTGACTAAAAGAATGATGGTGTTTAGTTTGACAGTTACATGCTTAGAAAAAAATAAAGTTTTAAGTTTTTGTTTGAGGCGGTAACGTTCCTTGTAAGGGTTAAGTACCCTATTACAGGAATCGCTTTTTGTTGCCTACTGTAAAAATATTGATAAGCAGAATTTATTCGCTAACTATGATATCATGCATATGAGTTTGGATATGTTTGGAAGGATATGGTTATATCCTAAGGCAAAACTTCTAATACTATAACCTACATGGAACATAAATAAACACAACAGCTAATATTTGAACATAAATAAACACAACAGCTAATATCAGTAAGTTATGATTGGTTCTATGACTATAGAACATAAATAAACATAACAGCTAATATTTGAATCCACATTCTGATAGCATATATGTTTGAATGGTGGCAGTTCCTCTCTCGTTTGTTATGATGGAGAGGTTAGTTTATGTAGAAATTGAACACAATCCAATCTCTTTAAATAGCAAGATGATATAAATGTAACACAAATTTCAACCAAGGCAATACTAAATCCTACATGGAACTTCTCATAACCGCCTGATAATGCCTCTGATCCTTTGGCAAGACTACTTATATATAGGAAGTACCAGCGGCGTATCCACCATATTCTTTCCAAATTTTCATTGGTTTTATCCACAAGTTATGATTAGTTACCAAGAAACTACTAAATCCTACATAGAACTTCTCATAACCGTCTGACAATGCCTCTGATCCTTTGACAAGAATACTTATATATAGAAAGTACCAGCGGCGTATCCACCATATTCTCGTCAAATTTTCATTGGTTTTATCAAGAATTATGATTAGTCCTATGTGACTCTACAATCAATACAACAAACTCATAAATACTGAAAATGAAAAATGTCTGTGCGATCAAGGCTCAATCAAACGGAGCCGATCGTATTGCATGTCTTGAAGATGAAATTGTTTGTGCGATCAAGGCTCAATCAAACGGAGCCGATCGTATTGCATGTACTGAAAATGATAAACTTAATCTAAACAACAATCATACAAACAGCCTATACATGGAACCTCTCATAACCGCCTGATAATGCCTCCGATCATTTGACAAGAATACTTATATATAGGAAGTACCAGCGGCGTATCCACCATATTCTTGTCAAATTTTCATTGACTTTATCCACAAGTTATGATTAGTTCTATGTGACTCTACTACAATCACAACAACCACAAAATACTGATAATGAAAATGTCTGTGCGATCAAGGCTCAATCAAACGGAGCCGATCGTATTATATGTACTGAAAATGAAAATGTCTGTGCGATCAAGGCTCAATCAAACGGAGCCGATCGTATTGCATGTACTGAAAATAATAAACTTAATCTAAACAACAATCACACAAGCAGCATATACATGGAACCTCTCATAACCGCCTGATAATGCCTCCGATCATTTGACAAGAATACTTATATATAGGAAGTACCAACGGCGTATCCACCATATTCTTGTCAAATTCTCGTTGACTTTATCCGCAAGTTATGATTAGTTCTATGCGACTCTACAACAAACACAACAACCACAAGATACTGATAATGAAAATGTCTGTGCGATCAAGGCTCAATCAAACGGAGCCGATCGTATTGCATGTACTGAAAATGAAAAATGTCTGTGCATTCAAGGCTCAATCAAACGGAGCCGATCGTATTGCATGTACTGAAAATGAAAAATGTGGGCACGCCAGGTTCAACCTCATAATGAAATGGGGAACATGCTCAACGCTCATAATGTAATGGGGAGCGGCGGCCTATGAAATTACATGTACTGAAAATAATAAACAATAGTTACTCATACAGTCTACACATGGAACCTCTCATAACCGCCAGATAATGCTTCTGATCCTTGGACAAGAATACTTATATATAGGAAGTACCAGCGGCGTATCCACCATATTCTTGTCAAAGTTTCATTGGCTTTATCCTTAAGTTATGTTTGGTTCTATGTGATAAAGAAAAACATAAAACTAAACGATAGGAGTTGAATCTGGATTTTCGGTGAAGAGGACTAGTTGAGTATCTTCGCTTGGGCCGTCATTATCTTCGACAGGATTGGCGTTGATGTTGAAGACTCTTCCTCTTGCTGGTGGCCTAGCGGTTGGGTTTTCTTGGTTTACTTGGTTAACTGGATTTGATTGAGCTTGAGTGTTGATGACGTTAACCAATTGAGGGCATGTGTTTCTAAAGTGGGTAGGGTCGCCACAATTGAAACAAGCTCGAACATATGGGAACATGGGGTATTGGAGTTGTTGATAGGTTTGGTTCATGGTTTGAGTAGGGGGAGAGATTTGGTTTTGAAAGGTGCAGCAAACCTTGCTCAAATGACCATAGCGTCCACAGGTTGCACATAGTCGACAAGGTAAGGTAAGGGGATGGTGATAAAAACAGTTGTTGCCATCGAGGGTGAGGCCCAAGATATGGTTTCTTATTTGGGTAAGTTGAGTTGGGTGCCACTTGAGTGATTGGGATAGTTTGGATGGGTATGGCGTGTGAAATTGGTTGATTTCGTCGGATAGCAGCGAAAAGTTGCTCGTCTCTTTTTCTCTTAGAGTTGGGTTGAGAAGGGGATTCGGTTTGGGTGTAGTCGGAGGTTTCAGTCGGTGCTTTATCCTTCTTCTTCTCCTCCTTGAAGTCTTTGTTTCGGATTCGATTCTCGGTGAGCTCTGTTGCTAACTCCATTGCCGCTTCCAAGGTTGCAGGCGTGGTACTTATTACAGGGTCTTGAATCTTTGACGGAAGACCACGAATGTAGTGCTCGATCAAACGGTAAAGGGGAGTGAACATGTTGGGAACCATTTGATGTAACTCGAGGAATCTTTTGTTGTACGTGGTGTGGTCTCCTTCCTTTTGCTTCAACGAATAAAATTCATCTTCTAATTTCTTGATTTCGCTCCTTGGGCAAAATCGTCTGGTCATGATTTCCTTCAATTCATTCCAAGTTAAAGTCATAGCATCTTCAACACCTCGTTTGGCCTTCTCTGTATTCCACCAAGTAAGTGCTATCCCATATAATCGACCGGTAGCATATCGCACTTTGCGATCATCGGGACAATCGCAATTTAGAAAAGTGTTCTCCATTTCTTCAAACCAATGGAGGAGAGCAGTGACACCTTCAGTCCCTTTGTATTTCGGAGGGTCGCATGATTTGAAATGCTTGTAGGTGCATTTAGTGGTATTTGGGGGAGAGTTGATAATGTTTTGGTTTTCTTGATTGAAAGGATTAACGGTAAGTGCTTGTTGCACTTGGATTACAATGTTGGGTATTATGGCAGCCATTTGTTGAGCGATTAGGGCAGCCATGCGCTCGCGGACTTTTCCTGCTCTTGTCTTCCTACGGGCGTGGTTAGAAGACATCTACAAGGAATACATGACAAGAGTATGAGTTGGATGCTTTTGGGATCATGGGTCGCATTCAGGAATGAACATTCATAAAATAATTATAGAAAAATAAATCTACTACATCCATTGGATGTCTTGCGCTTTGCTCGCCATTAGGCACTACATGCCGCCATACTTCACCTTCGTAATCATGTGGGCCCCCATGAATACCGGGTTTTTTATATGGTTCGCACGGGTTTGCCTGGTTGCGTACACTAAAACCCGGAGAAAATCGAGAAATGTGTATACAACGTGTGATATTCGGAATGTGTCCAGGTGTAGACATTGTGACACCTCAAAGTGGGGTTAGTTCGAACGACGTTTGGTGTGGCATGCTTTGGCCTAATAGGTCCTTCGTACTCTCATCGTTAGTCCCCAGGTAGGCAAACTGGTCCGTTATATTGGATTCATACGAATGCCAACCTAGACAGGACGTTCCGACTACCGGTACTTGTACCCTTCCAGTTACTACATGCCCGTCGCAGAACTTACTTTGATGAGATTTGAAAATTGCAACAAAATCTTTGAATAATGAGAGTATGAAAATGAATTGAATATATGAACATTGATATATGTATAATGAATATGTATATAAGTATGTATGTTTGACTGCAAGTATAAACAAATATGAAACAAATAAATATCACAAGTTTGTATGCAACCACCTAATCAATTAAAATTTAGGCAGACTATAGTATAGGCTCTAAGGGTCTAATAACCTATCCTATATCCCTATAGTCATGGCTCTGAAACCAATCTGTCACACCCCGACCCGCAGCGAAAAAGGTGACCGGGGCATGATTGGGTTATCATCAAAGCTCATGACATTTATTATACGTTTCATATTCATTAAATACAATTTAATAGGAAATTTACAACTATAATTACATCATGACCTAACATCAATCTAAGCTTCTTTGTTCTCTTCTAAGCATTTCCTATGTTTTCCTTGCTTCAACCTGTTCACCTGGATCATGTGTAAAAAGGTTTTTGGATCAACAAAAAGTTGGCGAGTGAATCCTATGGAAAACATTTGAACAAGTTTATTTAATTGATTATGAAATAAGTGCACAACCACACATGAGTAAAAATAGATGTAAACTTATTCATAAATCAATTTAATATCAAATAATACACACATGAATAATAATGGATTGGTTTTGAGGCACGCGTTGCTCAACTCGTCTACCACGAGGAACTGATGGGCCTAATGAATGAATTGCATAAACAGGATAATATGAAGGACATAACTACAAACAATATAAACTCAATAATACACACATGAACAATAATGAATTGGTTTTGAGGCACGCGTTGCTCATTCGTCTACCACGAGGAACTGATGGGCTTAATGAATGAATTTCATATAAGTTGACAAAATGAAATGTATAATTACAACAATATAAACAATCTAAGTTTAGATCACGATATGGTATGGCACAAGTTTAAATAAACGAGTTAATTATTTTGTAACACATGACACACCCCAAAACGTGTATTTAAAAAAAGGGGAGTTGTAAGATTCACTCACAGTGGGTGTGTTCGGTTGATGATGTTGAATGCACGCGAAGTGGTTTTAACCACGAGTGAAATTAACCTAGATAAATAGCATTATGGTTCGGTAAGTAAACGGATTTTATTAGTCCATTTTAGTAGGATTGTTGGGTGTATTTTTGTGAGTTTAAGGCTATTTTTAACCTTAAAAATGTTATTTTTAAGTATTTTTAATTGATTTTTAATTAAAATAAATAAATAAAAATAATAAAAAAAATTTGACTTTTTTGACCGTTGACCGTTGACTGCTGACTTTGACCGGTTCGAATGCGAGTATATGTGCGCTGAGTGAGGCTCGAACCCGAGACCTCCCGTACGCGTGCACGCAGCTCTACCAACTGAGCTACGTGTCTAACCTGAAATATTTCTGTTTTTAATTATATTTATATATTAATTAGATTAAACTGAAAATCATTTATTTTTAAAAACGATTTAACTGAATCGGATCGGTGCGCTCCACGGGTCTCGAACCCGGGACCTGTGGGTTGAGTTAACACACAGTCCACCGCTGGACTGTGTGTTTAACATGTTATATAAACCGATTTTTATTATACTTAAATACAAACTAAGTATTTTCATTTCTGACTTATTTAAAAAGGTAGATAATTGTCCGAGTCGGTGCAGTAGACCGGACTCGAACTCGTGACGTGTGATTTAAATATACACACAGTCCACCGCTGGACTGTGTGTCTATCTTGGTTATTATTCCGATTATTATTATACTTAACATATATATGAAATGAATCCGGTTCAGTTAACAAAAAAAAAACATTTTTATTAAGGCAGCGTGTGTGAGACAAGATTCGAACTCGAGACGTTAGTGTGTTTATTGTGCACACAGTCCACCGCTGGACTGTGTGTCTAACCGAGTAATAACTTGATTTTAATTATACTTATATGTTACCGAACTTCGTCTTCTTCGTCAGTTTTAACCAGAATCGGAAGTCCGACTGGTTCAATGTTTTAATCGGTTTCTTTAGCGTTTTTTAGTTAATTACATGTGAGATTAAATAAAAAGAAGGGACGATTAAGCGTGAGGTATACCGACTGGATTCCTCTGTTTCTCCGGCAGAACTCCGACGACAGCAACGGGTTCCGGCGTCGTGTGTCTTACAGCAACGAGTCTTTAGAAAGCTTGAAAAGGATGTGGGTGACTTCGGTATAAGCTCAGGGGGTTTAGTAAGGCTTAGAAGTGAGGGTTCGGTTTTCCGGCGACGAACTGAAGATTTCCGGCGAGTGAGTTTTCGCCGAGAAAGGGTGCGGTTTTGAGCGAAAAAGTTTGCAGAGGTTCGAGGGGGTATTTATAAGGCAGGTTATTGATGAACTTGGTCCAATTTCCGACTTGATTCGTCGGTTAGAAAATCTCCGGCGGTTATAGTTTGTGTCGCGGGTTCAGGCGTCGGTTATAACCGATGTGTGTTTAAACGTTTACGTTATAACTGAAAAAGTCGTAAATTCTTGGCGAGATCGCCGGGATTTCCGACGACTGCATTTGGGCGCCGGTTTTGAATTCGGAAAGTCATGTTATGAATTAAATGATTCTAACATTTAACAAGAAACATCAGTGGCGCAGTGGTTGAGTGTGTGTGCGCTAAGTCTTTGCTGGACCGGTTACTGACCCGGGTTCGAAACCCGGCAGAAACAATTTATTTTTATTTTCTTATTTTTAACAGGTTTTCAAAAACTAATTATATATTCCCATATAATAATTAATTATGTATCGTTTAAAATTATTTTGGGCATTAAATTTGCAACGAATTTTTTAACTGATTGTTCGGTTAATAAACGGAGCGGGTTTGGTAAATCCGTTTTTTATGGATGTTACATATTTTACCTTTTATAACCAAACTATGCACCGAAGGGGCATTTTGGTCATTTTACACATAGTTTATAAATTATTTGGGATTCTGAGTTTATAACATGTACCTACTGTAAATATGTTTAAAATAAGTTTTAAAATCAGTAGGTATCAAGTTTTGGTCAATAATATGGTTTAAAACCATACTATGCGCCGAAACGGCCCTTATATCGTAAAATGACGTTTTTAAGCGATGTTTACGAAAACTGTCATTTGGATCAGATTAAAATTTTTATAATATGTTATTTAATATAACATATCAGTAGGTAAATGATTTACCTTGAAAAGATTTATTAAAATCACTTTATGAGTCACAAGACTAAAATCGTCATTTATCGACATAGTTTAAGGACCTGCTTGAAAACTCAGTTTATAACTTGTTTAACATCCCAAATAATCCTACTTATAATATTACATCAGGAGAAACTCATTTTCAAATTTATTACCATTTAAAACCTTGTTTTATGTAAAAAGTTCATTTTGGTCAAAATAGCATAATTATGGAACTTGCGCATAAATTTAGATTCTGATTATGATCATGTAATATAACCTCAGAGGGTTATGCTACATTATATTATGATCATAATGCAACTTTAGATCAGTATCTAACTTGTCACACCCTGACCCGTAGCGGAAAAGGTGACCGGGGCATGATTGGGTTATCATCAAAGCTCATGACATTTATTATACGTTTCATATTCATTAAATACAATTTAATAGGAAATTTACAACTATAATTACATCATGACCTAACATCAATCTAAGCTTCTTTGTTTTCTTCTAAGGCATTTCCTATGTTTTCCTTGCTTCATCCTGTTCACCTGTATCATGTGTAAAAAGGTTTTTGGATCAACAAAAAGTTGGCGAGTGAATCCTATGGAAAACATTTGAACAAGTTTATTTAATTGATTATGAAATGAGTGCACAACCACACATGAGTAAAAATAGATGTAAACTTATTCAACAATCATTAGATATTAAATAAAGCACACATGAACAATAATGGAACGTTTAGAGGCACGCGTTGCTCTACTCGTCTCGCACGAGGAACTGATGGGCCTAATGAATGAATTGCATAAACATGATAATATGAAAGACATAACTACAAACAATATAAACTAAATGATACACACATGAACAATAATGGATTGGTTTTGAGGCACGCGTTGTTCAACTCGTCTCCCACGAGGAACTGATGGGCTTAATGAATGAATTTCATATAATTTGACAAAATGAAATAAGTAATCGCAACAATATAAACAATCTAAGTTTAGATCACGATATGGTATGGCACAAGTTTAAATAAACGAGTTAATTATTTTGTGACACATGACACACCCCAAAACGTGTAATTAAAAAGGGGAGTTGTAAGATTCACTCACAGTGGGTGCGTTCGGTTGATGATGTTGAATGCACGCGAAGTGGTTTTAACCATGAGTGAAATTAACCTAGATAAATAGCATTATGGTTCGGTAAGTAAATGGATTTTATTGCTCCATTTTAGTAGGATTGTTGGGTGTATTTTTGTGAGTTTAAGGCTATTTTCTAACCTTAAAAATGTTATTTTTAAGTATTTTTAATTGATTTTTAAATAAAATAAATAAATAAAAATAATAAAAAAATTGATTTTTTTGCTACAGTTGACCGTTGACCGTTGACTTTGACTTTGACTTTGACCGGTTCGCTTGTATAATTGTGCGCTGAGTGAGGCTCGAACCCGAGACCTCCCGTACGCGTGCACGTAGCTCTACCAACTGAGCTACATGTCTAACCCGAAATATTTATGTTTTTAATTATATTTATATACTAATTAGTTTAAACAGAAAATCCTTTATTCTTTTAAAAACGATTTTAATCCAAGACTCGGTGCGCTCCACAGGTCTCGAACCCGGGACCTGGGGTTTATGCTAACACACAGTCCACCGCTGGACTGTGTGTCCAACTTGTTAACTTAACTGATTTTTATTATACTTAAACACAAACTAAGTATTTTCATTTCTGACTTATTTAAAAAGTTAGATATTTGTCCTGATCGGTGCAGTGAACCGGACTCGAACTCGTGTCCTGTGATTAAATATACACACAGTCCACCACTGGACTGTGTGTCTAACTTGGTTATTATTCTGGTTATTAATAAACTTAACATATACCACGGTGACCCGGTTCGGTTAACAAAAAAAATACATTTTTATTAAGGCAGCATGCGTGGGACAAGATTCGAACTCGAGACGTTTACGTGTTTATTGTGCACACAGTCCACCGCTGGACTGTGTGTCTAACCCGAGTTATAACTTGATTTTAATTATACTTATATGTTACTGACCTTCGTCTTCTTCGTCCGTTTTTAACCAGAATCGGAAATCCGACTGGTTCAATGTTTTAATCGGTTTCTTTAGCGTTCTTTAGTTAATTACAAGTGAGATATAAATAAAAAGAAAGAAAAATAGGCGTAAAGTATACCGACTGGACTCCTCTGTTTTTCCGGCAGAACTCCGGCGACTGTAACAGGTTCCGGCGTCGTGTGTCTTGCAACAGCGAGTCTCCAGAAAGCTTGAAAAGGATGTGGGTGACTTCGGTATAAGCTCAGGGGGTTCAGTAAAGCTCAGAAGTGAAGGGCTCGGTTTTCCGGCGAGATACAGAAGTTTTCCGGCGAGTGAGTTTTCGCCGAGAAAGGGTGCAATTTTGAGCGAAAAAGTTTGCAGAGGTTCGAGGGGGTATTTATAGTGCAGGTCGTCGATGAATTTGGTCCACTTTCCGACTTGATTCGTCAGTTAGAAAATCTCCGGCGGTTATAGCTTGTGTCACGGACTCAGGCGTCGGTTATAACCGATGTGTGTTTAAAGTTTACGTTATAACTGAAGGAATCGTTAAATTTCGCGAGATCGCCGGGATTTCCGACGACTGAAATTTGGGCGCCGGTTTTGAATTCGGAAAGACACGTTATGAATTAAATGATCTTAATAATTAACAAAAGATACAAGTGACGCAGTGGTTGAGTGTGTGCGCGCTAAATTCTGCTGGACCGGCTGACTGACCCGGGTTCGAAACCCGGCAGTGCCAAAACATTTTTATTTTCTGATTTTTAACGGTTTTTCAAAAACAAATTATATATTCCAATATAATAATTGATTATGTATCGTTTAAAATTATTTTGGGCATTAAATTCGCAACGAAATTTTTAACTGATTGTTCGGTTAATAAACGGAGCGGGTTTGGTAAAATCCGTTTTTGACGGATGTTACAGTATCCCCTGCTTTTTTAGAAATTTCGTCCCGAAATTTAAATAGTGATATATTTGACTAAAAGAACGATGGTGTTTAGTTTGACAGTTACATGCTTAGAAAAAGTAAGGGTTTAAGTTTTTTTTTTTTTTTTTTTTTTTTGAGGCGGTAACGTTCCTTGTAAGGGTTAAGTACCCTATTACAGGAATCGCTTTTTGTTGCCTACTGTAAAAGTATTGTTAAGCAGAATTGATTCGCTAACTATGATATCATGCATAAAAGTTTGGATATGCTTGGAAGAGTAGGATTATATCCTAAGGCAAAACTTCTAATACTACAATCTACACAAATAAACACAACAGCTAATATTTGAATCCACATTCTGATAGCATATATGTTTGAATGGTGACAGTTCCTCTCTTGTTTGTTATGATGGAGATGTTAGTTTATGTAGAAATGGATCACAATCCAATTTCTTTAAATAGCGAGATGATATAAATGTAACACAAATTTCAATCAAGACAATACTAAATCCTATATGGAACCTCTCATAACCGCCTGATAATGCCTCTGATCGTTTGGCAAGAATACTTATATATAGGAAGTACCAGCGGCGTATCCACCATATTCTTGCCAAATTTTCATTGGTTTTATCCACAAGTTATGATCAGTTACCAAGAAACTACTAAATCCTACATAGAACTTCTCATAACCGTCTGACAATGCCTCTGATCCTCTAGTCCTATATGACTCTACAACCAATACAACAAACACAAAATACTGAAATGAAAAATGTCTGTGCGATCAAGGCTCAATCAAACGGAGCCGATCGTATTGCATGTACTGAAAATGAAATTGTCTGTGCGATCAAGGCTCAATCAAGCGGAGCCGGTCGTATTGCATGTACTGAAAATAATAAACTTAATCTAAACAACAATCACACAAACAGCCTATACATGGAACCTCTCATAACCGCCTGATAATGCCTCCGATCATTTGACAAGAATACTTATATATAGGAAGTACCAGCGGCGTATCCATCGTATTCTTGTCAAATTTTCATTTGACTTTATCCGCAAGTTATGATTAGTTCTATGTGACTCTACTACAAACACAACAACCACAAAATACTGATAATGAAAATGTCTGTGCGATCAAGGCTCAATCAAATGGAGCCGATCGTCTTGCATGTACTGAAAATGAAAATGTCTGTGCGATCAAGGCTCAATCAAACGGAGCCGATCGTATTGCATGTACTGAAAATGAATAACTTAATCTAAACAACAATCACACAAACAGCCTATGCATGGAACCTCTCATAACCGCCTGATAATGCCTCCGATCATTTGACAAGAATACTTATATATAGGACGTACCAGCGGCGTATCCACCATATTCTTGTCAAATTCTCATTGACTTTATCCGCAAGTTATGATTAGTTCTATGCGACTCTACAACAAACGCAACAACCACAAGATACTGATAATGAAAATGTCTGTGCGATCAAGGCTCAATCAAACGGAGCCGATCGTATGTGGGCACGCCAGGTTCAACCTCATAATAAAATGGGGAACATGCTCAACGCTCATAATGTAATGGGGAGCGGCGGCCTATTAAATTGCATGTACTGAAATAATAAACAATAATTACTCTAACAGTCTACACATGGAACCTCTCATAACCGCCAGATAATGCTTCTGATCCTTTGACAAGAATACTTATATATAGGAAGTACCAGCGGCGTATCCACCATATTCTTGTCAAAGTTTCATTGGCTTTATCCTCAAGTTATGTTTGGTTCTATGTGATAAAAAAACATAAAACTAAACGATAGGAGTTGAATCTGGATTTTCGGTGAAGAGGACTAGTTGAGTATCTTCGCTTGGGCGGTCATTATCTTCGACAGGATTGGCGTTGATGTTGAAGACTCTTCCTCTTGCTGGTGGCCTAGCGGTTGGGTTTTCTTGGTTTACTTGGTTAACTGGATTTGATTGAGCTTGAGTGTTGATGACGTTAACCAATTGAGGGCATGTGTTTCTAAAGTGGGTAGGGTCGCCACAATTGAAACAAGCTCGAACATATGGGAACATGGTGTATTGGGGTTGTTGATAGGTTTGGACCATGTTTTGGGTAGGGGAAAAGATTTGGTTTTGAAAGGTGCGGCAAACCTTGCTCAAATGACCATAGCGTCCACAAGTTGCACATAGTCGACAAGGTAAGGTAAGGGGATGGTGATAAAAACAGTTGTTGCCATCGAGGGTGAGGCCCAAGATATGGTTTCTTATTTGGGTAAGTTGAGTTGGGTGCCACTTGAGTGATTGGGATAGTTTGGATGGGTATGGCGTGTGAAATTGGTTGATTTCGTCGGATAGCAGCGAAAAGTTGCCCGTCTCTTTTTCTCTTAGAGTTGGGTTGAGAAGGGGATTCGGTTTGGGTGTAGTCGGAGGTTTCAGTCGGTGCTTTATCCTTCTTCTTCTCCTCCTTGAAGTCTTTGTTTCGGATTCGATTCTCGGTGAGCTCTGTTGCTAACTCCATTGCCGCTTCCAAGGTTGCAGGCGTGGTACTTATTACAGGGTCTTGAATCTTTGACGGAAGACCACGAATGTAGTGCTCGATCAAACGGTAAAGGGGAGTGAACATGTTGGGAACCATTTGATGTAACTCGAGGAATCTTTTGTTGTACGTGGTGTGGTCTCCTTCCTTTTGCTTCAACGAATAAAATTCATCTTCTAATTTCTTGATTTCGCTCCTTGGGCAAAATCGTCTGGTCATGATTTCCTTCAATTCATTCCAAGTTAAAGTCATAGCATCTTCAACACCTCGTTTGGCCTTCTCTGTATTCCACCAAGTAAGTGCTATCCCATATAATCGACCGGTAGCATATCGCACTTTGCGATCATCGGGACAATCGCAATTTAGAAAAGTGTTCTCCATTTCTTCAAACCAATGGAGGAGAGCAGTGACACCTTCAGTCCCTTTGTATTTCGGAGGGTCGCATGATTTGAAATGCTTGTAGGTGCATTTAGTGGTATTTGGGGGAGAGTTGATAATGTTTTGGTTTTCTTGATTGAAAGGATTAACGGTAAGTGCTTGTTGCACTTGGATTACAATGTTGGGTATTATGGCAGCCATTTGTTGAGCGATTAGGGCAGCCATGCGCTCGCGGGCTTTTCCTGCTCTTGTCTTTCTACGGGCGTGGTTAGAATACATCTACAAGGAATACATGACAAGAGTATGAGTTGGATGCTTTTGGGATCATGGGTCGCATTCAGGAATGAACATTCATAAAATAATTATAGAAAAATAAATCTATTACATCCATAGGATGTCTTGGGCTTTGCTCGCCATTAGGCCCTACATGCCGCCATACTTCACCTTCGTAATCATGTGGGCCCCCATGAATACCGGGTTTTTCATATGGTTCGCACGGGTTTGCCTGGTTGCGTACACTAAAACCCGGAGAAAATCGAGAAATATGTATACAACGTGTGATATTCGGAATGTGTCCAGGTGTAGACATTGTGACACCTCAAAGTGGGGTTAGTTCGAACGACGTTTGGTGTGGCATGCTTTGGCCTAATAGGTCCTTCGTACTCTCATCGTTGGTCCCCAGGTAGGCAAACTGGTCCGTTATATTAGATTTATACGAATGCCAACCTAGACAGGACGTTCCGACTACCGGTACTTGTACCCTTCCAGTTACTACATGCCCGTCGCAGAACTTACTTTGATGAAATTTGAAAATTGCAACAAAATCTTTGAATAATAAGAGTATGAAAATGAATTGAGTATATGAACATTGATATATGTATAATGAATATGTACATAAGCATGTATGTTTGACTGTAAATATAAACAAATATGAAACAAATAAATATCACAAGTTTGTATGTAACCACCTAATCAATTAAAATTTAGGCAGACTATAGTATAGGCTCTAAGGGTCTAATAATCTATCCTATATCCCTATAGTCATGGCTCTGATACCAATCTGTCACACCCCGACCCGCAGCGGAAAAGGTGACCGGGGCATGATTGGGTTATCATCAAAGCTCATGACATTTATTATACGTTTCATATTCATTATATACAATTTAATAGGAAATTTACAACTATAATTACATCATGACCTAACATCAATCTAAGCTTCTTTGTTTTCTTCTAAGGCATTTCCTATGTTTTCCTTGCTTCATCCTGTTCACCTGTATCATGTGTAAAAAGGTTTTTGGATCAACAAAAAGTTGGCGAGTGAATCCTATGGAAAACATTTGAACAAGTTTATTTAATTGATTATGAAATGAGTGCACAACCACACATGAGTAAAAATAGATGTAAACTTATTCAACAATCATTAGATATTAAATAAAGCACACATGAACAATAATGGAACGTTTAGAGGCACGCGTTGCTCTACTCGTCTCGCACGAGGAACTGATGGGCCTAATGAATGAATTGCATAAACATGATAATATGAAAGACATAACTACAAACAATATAAACTAAATGATACACACATGAACAATAATGGATTGGTTTTGAGGCACGCGTTGTTCAACTCGTCTCCCACGAGGAACTGATGGGCTTAATGAATGAATTTCATATAATTTGACAAAATGAAATAAGTAATCGCAACAATATAAACAATCTAAGTTTAGATCACGATATGGTATGGCACAAGTTTAAATAAACGAGTTAATTATTTTGTGACACATGACACACCCCAAAACGTGTAATTAAAAAGGGGAGTTGTAAGATTCACTCACAGTGGGTGCGTTCGGTTGATGATGTTGAATGCACGCGAAGTGGTTTTAACCACGAGTGAAATTAACCTAGATAAATAGCATTATGGTTCGGTAAGTAAACGGATTTTATTGATCCATTTTAGTAGGATTGTTGGGTGTATTTTTGTGAGTTTAAGGCTATTTTCTAACCTTAAAAATGTTATTTTTAAGTATTTTTAATTGATTTTTAAATAAAAAAAAATAAATAAAAATAATAAAAAAATTGATTTTTTTGCTACAGTTGACCGTTGACCGTTGACTTTGACTTTGACCGGTTCGCTTGTATAATTGTGCGCTGAGTGAGGTTCGAACCCGAGACCTCCCGTACGCGTGCACGCAGCTCTACCAACTGAGCTACGTGTCTAACCCGAAATATTTATGTTTTTAATTATATTTATATACTAATTAGTTTAAACAGAAAATCTTTTATTCTTTTAAAAACGATTTTAATCCAAGACTCGGTGTGCTCCACAGGTTTCGAACCCGGGACCTGGGGTTTATGCTAACACACAGTCCACCGCTGGACTGTGTGTCCAACTTGTTAACTTAACTGATTTTTATTATACTTAAACACAAACTAAGTATTTTCATTTCTGACTTATTTAAAAAGTTAGATATTTGTCCGGATCGGTGCAGTGAACCGGACTCGAACTCGTGTCCTGTGATTAAACATACACACAGTCCACCACTGGACTGTGTGTCTAACTTGGTTATTATTCCGATTATTAATAAACTTAACATATACCACGGTGACCCGGTTCGGTTAACAAAAAAATACATTTTTATTAAGGCAGCATGCGTGGGAAAAGATTCGAACTCGAGACGTTTACGTGTTTATTGTGCACACAGTCCACCGCTGGACTGTGTGTCTAACCCGAGTTATAACTTGATTTTAATTATACTTATATGTTACCGAACTTCGTCTTCTTCGTCCGTTTTTAACCAGAATCGGAAATCCGACTGGTTCAATGTTTTAATCGGTTTCTTTAGCGTTCTTTAGTTAATTACAAGTGAGATATAAATAAAAAGAAAGAAAAATAGGCGTAAAGGATACCGACTGGACTCCTCTGTTTTTCCGGCAGAACTCCGGCGACTGCAACAGGTTCCGGCGTCGTGTGTCTTGCAACAGCGAGTCTCCAGAAAGCTTGAAAAGGATGTGGGTGACTTTGGTATAAGCTCAGGGGGTTCAGTAAAGCTCAGAAGTGAAGGGCTCGGTTTTCCGGCGAGATACAGAAGTTTTCCGGCGAATGAGTTTTCGCCGAGAAAGGGTGCGGTTTTGAGCGAAAAAGTTTGCAGAGGTTCGAGGGGGTATTTATAGTGCAGGTCGTCGATGAATTTAGTCCAATTTCCGACTTGATTCGTCGGTTAGAAAATCTCCGGCGGTTATAGCTTGTGTCGCGGACTCAGGCGTCGGTTATAACCGATGTGTGTTTAAAGTTTACGTTATAACTGAAGGAATCGTTAAATTTCGCGAGATCGCCGGGATTTCCGACGACTAAAATTTGGGCGCCGGTTTTGAATTCGGAAAGACACGTTATGAATTAAATGATCTTAATAATTAACAAAAGATACAAGTGGCGCAGTGGTTGAGTGTGTGTGCGCTAAATTCTGCTGGACTGGCTGACTGACCCGGGTTCGAAACCCGGCAGTGCCAAAACATTTTTATTTTCTGATATTTAACAGTTTTTCAAAAACAAATTATATATTCCAATATAATAATTGATTATGTATCGTTTAAAATTATTTTGGGCATTAAATTCGCAACGAAATTTTTAACTGATTGTTGGTTAATAAACGGAGCGGGTTTGGTAAAATCCGTTTTTTACGGATGTTACATAACTAATCTAAATCAGGTCAGAATCGAAAGTCAAAGCAGAAGTCAACTTCGCGACTTTCGGTTGCGAACCGACCCTAGAACTGAAATTGATGAGCCGAACGTGTTCATACATGTTCTAATAATTATTACCAACTTGTTTAAGTGTTAAAAAAGGTTTCATAACATATATAAGATCAATTTATCATTTTTTTCCGAAAAATGGCCTGTTTGACTTTTTATTTACATAACTTTGACCCGTCAATTGGTCTAGCAAACGTGATCTTCAGGAGGTGAGGGACTAACACCTACCTTATTACGATCACTTAGCCATATTCATTTTGAACAATGGCTAGACCATAATGGTCTTAACCGAAAGTCAAAGGGTTTTACAAAAATGCTTGACTTTTGGCTATAAAAGCCTATAAACGAAAATGCAAGAGCAACGAACACTTACAAGAGGTTCCTACAATGCAAGAGAACTAAGTTGGATGCTCCTTTCAGCTAGGAACTTCCAGAGGAGGGAGAAGAGTTATGTTTTAGAAAGGTGCAAGTTCAAATGGTGAACTTGATCACCTATTTATAGTTGGAGAACTCAAAGGAGGTGAAGCCAGGTGTTTAGGGTGTAAGAGGAAGCTTACAAGTGTCCCAAAACGTGGCATAGCAGTTTGGGAAGCCATGGTTTCGAGTTAAATGGTTTTGGAGTTTTGCTTCGTCTCCAAACAAAACTTTCTGTCCCAGACCTGCTCTCGCGCCCCGCGAGAGACCCAGGCATGGTCTCTCGCGGCCCGCGACCGTCCTTAGGCACTTTTAATCCCTTAACTTATTAAAGCTTCTAAAAACCATTTTAACACCTTTTTGGCACTTTTAGCCCTCAGTAGCCAATACATGGCATACCCGGGATTATGCCCAGACATTGTCGAGTTCTCGGTTTGTTAAAAGGTCACTCAGAGGTATAAATTAACATGTTGACACTTTTAATCCCTCCATCATCCAACTTTCACATATTTACAAAATTGAACCCTCTCGTCCAATATTTGGCATGTATGAGAGTTAGAACTTCACAAAGGATCACTCAGAGGCTTATTACAAGCATGTTGATTCCGATGTCACTCAGAGGCTGGGCATGTTGACATATCAGTCACTCAGAGGCCAAATTTCAAGCATGTTGACATATCAGTCACTCAGAGGCTAATGATTTAAGCATGTTGACATATCAGTCACTCAGAGGCTGTTATTTATGCATGTTGACATCGGTTCGTCACTCAGAGGCTCAACTTGAGCACGTTGACGCCTATAGTCCTTATTGGTCTTTAACAGACTATATTTAAAAAAATACAACACGTGTCACTATACTATTGGACACGATTTTACAGGGTGTTACACTTAGCCTAGCCCCAATACAACCAGTTGAAGACCTTTTGATTTGTTCTTTATATTTGTGTTTGGTGGTGGAGAATGATTGAGTTGCAAGCTTATGCGGGTATATGTTCTACTCAATTTGTGTGTTTACATCAAAAGTGCTAATGTATTACTTATTAGCCAAATTATAAGCTGAGTGGAGAGAACATTGTGAGGGGTATGTATGAATTGTGAGTTTCAAGGGCGGGTTAATCTTGGATAACCATTTTTTGTATGTGTTAATCTTATTAGCATTAAATAGTTGAAAATGATAAAATTATGAACCGAGTATGACATTAGACCTTAACTCATGTCTCGAGAATGGGAAATTTGTTCCTTATTCGACCCACGTGAAAGTGAAAGACAGATTTGCTTGAGGGCAAGCAAAAGACAAGTGTGGGGATGTGATACGTGGTCAAAAACCGATGTTCCTATTAAGCTTAAGTTAATGTTTTACGTAACTTCTAGTTTCAAATAGCCTACTTTTGATTACATTTGTGTTTTACAGGTTTATGGAGTTTAAGGAGCTATTCGGGAGCGTTTCGGAGTATCGGGGCGGAAAATGGGTCAACCAGGAGTGAAAAATGGAAAAACAGGAAAACATGATTTAGGGAGGCCGTCGGCAATGCCCCTCAGATAGTCCCGTCGGCCAAAAATGTTCGTAGACAGTGGATTAGAGCGTCGGAGAAGAATCAGACCAACCGGAGGCCGTCGGTGACGCCCCTCCTAGATGCTAGTCGCTGAAACTCAATTTTGAACGGGTTGTAATGTTTCTTTGACCCATTTTGTGAGGAGAGACGAGTTGGAGAGTTTGAAAACACCTCTTGGGAGCCAAGAACACCACACCATTCATCCTCAACCTCTTCCAATCGATCCAATCCATTCCATCATCCGAATCATCACAATCGATCATAACCCTAACCTACCGTAATCACCTTCATCATCTTCCATCCAATTCCATCTTCCATCCCAAACCCTAACCATCATCATCCTCACTTTCAAGGCTTCAAGATGTTCGTGATGACGAACCAATCATCCGGTGATCAAGTTCTGTTCGTCATGAGCGGCTAATCTTCGAGGGTTTCACCCCGGTGTAGACATTTGTCAGATTTAGGGTTACTTTATGATTTTGGTTGATTTTGTGAAAATTGAATTGTATTTTGAATTGATTGATAATTGTCTTACATTTGAACTATATTTGCGAATTGTCGAATAATGATAAAATTTGACTTTGTGAAACAAATTTGTGTATTTATGCCTTATCTTTCAAAAGGGATTATTTGTCCAAAGTAATAAAGTGTTGTGGTCCGTCATATACGTGATAGCAATTAGCACCTAAACTTTGTGATATCAAAAACGTTAATGAAAAATTCAATTGAATCAATCTAAAATTGTTAGTAACCCTAGGTGTTGCATTTGTTGAACCAGGTGTGAACCTTGTTTTCAAACCATTGTTTTTAATTAAGTAATTTAGTTTTCATGCAATTGTCTGAATTATTAGTTAAGTAATCAAACCAATTTTGTCGGATCAATCCGACATCTCTTCAAAACAAACCAAAATAATCAATTTATAGCAAGCTTCATAAAAGTGACATTTTTACTTAAAATTAATCACATCCGATCGCAAACCACAAACTCTTCGTGGTTCGACCCCTTACTAACACTATCACATTGTTAAGGGTAATTAGGGTATATAAATATTATCTTTGACCGGGGTGCGACACTCCGATCAATTATCAAGACAGGATGGTATGTGAACTTGAATGAAGTGTCTATTCACCACGATTCACATGTTTTTTTGAACTCTAATAAATTTGATCTATCTAGATTTGATGTGAGTTCATTTCAGATTTTAGTCTAATATTTTCATAGAATGGCTGACACTCACTTACTTTGGCATATAACAATTCAAGATCCTTCAAGATCTTTCAGCTTTTTTAGATTTGGTATTCCTGAAATATTTTTGGTTATGATGAAGATGTTTGCTAAATTATAGATTAGTGGAAAAACAAGTTTAAAGTGATACGAAGATTATACATTGTACATTGATATGAAAAATTGTTTCAGATCCAATTTTTTATTAAAAGGTTACTAGAAAAACAAGTTTAAAGTGAAAGTGGTTTGGGTAGTGATTGCCATAAATTTAGCCGTGAAGTTATATTTCGGTGTCGGTTTTTAAAAGCGGTGTTACATTGAATCAAGACCAGCTACAGAGAAGGAAATAGAGGCTAACATAACAGGTAGCTCCTTTCAATTCTTTTTTCCTTTAAGTGATAATACTGTAAGCTTTCTTCTATGTATTAAAAAGTTAAGAAAAAATCAGGATGTGTTATCTACTACAAAGTTTGAAGAATTGTCAAAGATGTTAATAGAAAGGTATCCGATTAGATTTGGAATATATTTGTTTTATCATTTATTTTGTGGTGCATGGTTTGATAATATTCACATGTTTGTTGACTTCAAATAGCTATAGCATATTTGTTCAAGGTCATCTTGTAGTTTCGATTAGGCTTTTATTGATGCAACAAATTTGTTTCAAAATGGGTATGGTTAACTTTCGTTCTATGATTTATATTTGATATTGTTCTAAACACGTTTGCACACTTTCTGAAATTATGGTTTTGATTTACTGGACTATTAACTTAAGTTATGTTTTTCATCAATTTGTGTAGAATCGTATTAGGTCAAGGTGAGATGACAATTATGTGAACATGTTGTAGCAATTATAGTCTTTGTAAACAAATTATTGCATTAGTTCCATTCTATAACTAAACAATACACTTCTCACGGATCATTTGTTTGATACTTTGATATCAGGTATTCAACTCCATTTAGATCAATCTTTTTTGCATAAGTTCTAATCTACAACTAAAGGGAGACGCACAAATGGAGGCGAGAATAATGCATCTTAAAATATGGGTGACATTAAGCTATTTATTAACTTTAAATAATAATTTTGATTATTTCTTAGGTTTGCTTGGAAGGACAAGAAATTATAGGTCTACAACACTAACATTGTACATTGATATGAAAAATTGTTTTAGATCCAGTTTTTTATTAAAATGTTAGCGGAAAATTATAGGCCTACTATGACTGAAATCCACTCTTAAGTGTCTACAATTATATAATTTGGTTTGTGTTATATTGAATTTATATAGTGTGATTTGTGTTTTGTTGAATTTATATAGTGTGATTTGTGTTATACGGAATTATATAATTTGAATTGAGTATAATTTGATATGTATTATAGTGAGTTCATATAATTGTTATGTGTCATGATGAATTTTTATAGTTTGATTTGTGAGATATTTGATAGATGGAATATTTGAAATCCATTGGTTATTTACGTATGTCATACTTTGTTTGCTAATTGATCACTGATAATTAAAGGGTATTTTATTCAATCGATAAGTTATATTAGGACTTAAAGGGTAAGTTGTCATTTGCCAATTGATCACTAATAAAAAGATTGTAACTCTACAAAAAAAACAAAGTTTGAATTTTCTTTATTCAACGTTAAATGTTGAATAACAAAATTCTGATTTTGAAAAATATTAAACATTACACACTACAATTAACACTTCCTATGATATCTATGACTCTCTTGCCTTCTTCCATGCAATTTCATTATTTCTTTTAATTTGCAGATCATGTTTCAGCAGCTTTGTGATAAACTCTTCTACTTTATCTTTGAACTCTGATGGAGTGGAATGGACAACTTCATCCAGCAGTGCAATGCTACTCCAGGTTTGCTTGTAATAATTGTCAACGATAACAACTTTTTTGTTGAGTTCTTTATCTGTTCTCTGTTCTTGGAGTGACCATCTTGAAAATTCCATTATAACTTCGTTAGTATCTGCCCATTGGTAGAAGGTTCGTTTTGCAATTTAGAAAGAGTGTTACTGTTTTTAAATGGTTTGTTTTTGGATGAACATTTTTTTAAAATTGAATTGTTGATGTTTCAACTAAACTAATCATGAGTTTTTTTATAGTGTTTACGATGATTCCTAATTATGATAACCTGTTTTTGAAAGTTTAAATTGTGTCCTTTGAGTTTCTAGATATTTGATTTTACTTGCTTTTCCATGAAAACTCATTTTTGAAAGGTTTTGCATTAAATGCACATAGTATTTTTAATATAAATGTACATGTTTATATTAAGACTGCTGGGTGTGGGCTTGGGTTGGGGGCTTGGGTAGCCAAGCAACGTCGCTTTAGCCACACCTAGCCAGTGTGGGTAGCAGCGTTGCCCCGTTGGCGTGGCTATGAAGCCTGGTGTGAGGCGGGTTGGGGCGACGACGTGGATAGCTATGATTGGCTAGGTTCATGTGACTGTTGGGCTAGGCGTTGGCCAACGGCTATTTAAAAAAATAAAAAATTCTTTAACTTTTATTCTATATATTACAAACAATTCTTACTACATTTTACTTTCCAAATATTCAAAAACCACCTCCCATCACCAAAAAAAATATATTGAATGAATTCTTCAAGTTCAATCGATTCGGCTGATAGTTATGATTTGTCATCGTCATCAAAGGACGGGGCGGAAATATTATTATCAACAGTGGCGACGGTCTTGAAAGCTATCGTTGAAGATTCAGAAGAAAGGACTTCCCAACCCCAACCAAACCCAAACGGAGGAAGTATAGCGTTCGTGAACGCGAAACGCTAACGATTACTGGTAAGCGATTATTTGTCACCCGAACCAACGTATGATGAAAAATGTTTAGGCGTCGTTTTCGTATGAGTAAAATTTATTTTTAAGAATAACAAAGGATTTAGAGGATAATTACGATTTTTTCCGACAAAGACCCGATGCACGTGGTAATTTAGGATTTCTCACGTGGCAAAAGGTTACGGCCGCCCTAAGACAATTGGTTTACGGGAATAGTTCCGACATAATGGAAGACTATTTAAAAGTGTCGACACGGGTGGCTAGGGAAAGTCTTCACAATTTTTGTGCGTATATCATTGAACTATATATGAAAAATACTTGAGAAACCAACGTTTAGTGATATGCCACAAATTATGGAACATCACACTGAATATCATGGTCTCCCCGGGATGATAGGTAGTTTAGATTGTATGAAATGGGAGTGGGAACTTTGTCAAACTGCATGGCAGGGCTCTCACACAAGTGGATATCATGGAATGCCTGCTTGCATCACAAGATCTTTGGATATGGCATGCATTCTTTGGTATGCCATGTTCACATAACAATATAAACATTATTCATCACTCGCCCCTTTTCAATGATCTAATAAATGGTGTTGGATCTAAAGGAACATTTTTTTGTAAATGATGTCGAATTCTAGCATGGGTACTATCTTGTTGATGGAATCTACCGTGAATGGGCTGTTTTTGTGAAATCTTTTTCAAGAGATGGAACCCTAGATTCTAAAAGAGTAAAGTTTAACAAAATTCAGATGGTGGCACGCAAAGACATCGAGCGAGCATTTGGTGTTTTGCAAAAAAGGTGGCGCATTTTGAGCATACCTTGTCGATTGTATGAAAAGGATCAAATAAGAAATGTGATGTACGCGTGCATCATTCTACACAACATGATCTTAGAGGATGAAATCCGGACAATAGTTAAATATCTTCCCGAAGAGACCAAATCAAATGACGAAGACATTATGACGAACAAAGAACGCAAAACCAATATCTAATCGAGTGAAATAAATTCAAATCTTCGAGCTGATTTGGTAGAACATGTTTCAACACTTCCTAGGCACCCCACGCCGCCTAGCCACGCCCCCTCCACACCTCACTACTTTGGTGGAGCCCATCTTCGCCACATGTCAACCCAAGCCCCCCCACACCCCGGTTTCTAAATGTACACATTTTTCCCTCTTAAATTATTAAATGTATATGGTTTTTAAATGTAAATTTTTATATAAATGCTTGCATTTAAATTTGACATTTGGGTTGTTAGATATTTCACAATATAACACCATTGCCAATTCAAATGTTTTTCATCATACACCGATTAATTCAGTGAAATCGAAGAACAACTGTTATTGTTTTGCATCAGTTCAGTGATAATATATAATGGCATCATATACTTCTGCCCAATTTGACGAGTTAAAGCAAGGCTTTATTAAACAAATCGAAGAGCAAGTTATGCTAATAGGTCTATTCTTCAAGAGTTGAAGAGGTGTTTTAATGGACTGCAACTTGGTCTGCTGACAGGAGACCAGGTTTCGAGAGACTTGAGGGCGATGCCGACGACTTCCGTTAGTGACCTGTGTGTTGCGAGTAATATAGAGTGTGGATATAAAGACCTGGAGTTCATGATAAAGGACAAGGACATACATCGAGAAGTTCGGTGCTCGATGGAGTTGAAGTTAAAGTTTCTTGATTCTTGCTATTAGAGTTTAAGTGTTTCATTAGTTCTTTTTTCATATGTAATTTTTGCTTTTTTAATACTTTAAATTTTAGCATATGTAATTGTTATTGTTTTCATTTTCTATCTGTCAAGAAATACCCAAAACGGTTATCACCAGGTAAAAGTGAATGTAAATCGGTTGAAACTTTCCGTCTATATGATCAATGATATTGGATTTTAGTTTTCAAAAGTTACTATAACATGTGCATTTCTTATTTTTTGATTAGTGATGTTAGAATTTGAATAAGTACAGGGATTCGTCGTTTAATAAAATGTGGTATATAAATTTTCTATACACCACCGGTGTTTGCACACAGGTTTTACTAGTAGTACTAATAAATGAAATCTTTTTTAGACATGTGTCACTTTCTCGTGCTTTCTCACCTTATTTTTCTATTTGTTTCTCATGTTAAATAACAATAATAATTTTAAACTAAAAATTAGATAAGAATAAATATCTGTTTTGCTATAAATAATTTTAAACAAAAATTTAAATAAGGATAAACATTTTTTATAAAAGATTTTTATTTTATATAAAAGATAAAATAATAATAATAATAATAATAATGACAACAATAATAAAAAGTAAACAATACTAAAAAAATAGTTTACGGCTTATCATTAACAATATAATTAAATAAATTAATAAATAACATTAAATAATAATAATAATAATAATAATACTAATAATAATAATAAAGATAAAAGATAAAGATTATATATTAAAAATACTAGTTTGATATGATAATAATCTAATAATATTATATTATTATTATCATTAAATTAAATGAGAAAGCCCCAAGTGTCATTATTTAACATCCTTTATTAGAATTAGATAAAGATACATGCATCCACATCGCTTTCTTGAAAATTCATAAGTATCACTATAATTATGTACAAATCTCAAATTTCACATGAATCACAAGTTCACAACTTTTGTTATCACATGAATCAGTCTATCACTCACAACAATCCCGTCTATCACGTCTATCATATGATCACAACTATCTCACCCATCTTATAAATCACAACAATATTATCTAACACATGTCTATCATATGATCATAACTATCTCACCCATCTTATAAATCACAACAATATTATCTAACACATGTATCACAATTATCTCAGCCGTTACATAAATCTCCACAATATCATCAATCACATGTATCACAACTATCTCATCCGGCACATAAATCACAACATTCGCATCTAACGCATAAACCATAACTATCACATGAATCATAACACTTTTGTCTAACATATTAATCACATATTCCTCATGATAACAACCACATTAATCTTATAAGTACATTTACCAACTTTGGCATATCAATATACTATTCACACATTAGTCTACAAATCTACGGTTTTCAAGTACGTTTATTGTATAGTCGTATATTCGACTTTCTGTTATTCAGTAATATCTATTCTAAGACTTCAACGTATATATATACACACTCACTTCATCAAAAATATGTTTGAAGTCCAGAATGTAAAAAATTATATAAATATCCATAACTTTACCGTTTTCAAGTAAACTTACCTAATAGTCGTTTATTCGACTTTCCAGGTTTTATTTTAAAAACTTATACTTTAAAACTTTGAACATACAAGTTTTATATCAAAATACATTTTAAATCCAGAATGTATAAAATTATATAAGTATCTATAACTTTACCGTTTTCAAGTAAACTTACCGAATAGTCGTTTATTCGACTTTCCAAGTTTTATTTAAAAACTTATACTTTAAAACTTTGAAAATACATGTTTTATATCAAAATACATTTTAAGTCCAGAATGTATAAAATTTATATAAAAAACGTCAAAGACTTGGATTGGATGAAAATATCGTTTTTACATAAAATGATAAATTTTTTGATAAACTATTCTTATATGTTTAGACTTTTTAATGTATGAAAATAATGTTTATGGACACTAAACAACCACCTCTTGTTTTTAAGAAGATAACATAATCATTTGACACAAATCAAACACATAACATAATCATGTCCTAAAATCACCAAAACTAGGACATTACATTCATGAACTTTTCAACTTTGCCATTATTAAGATGTTAACATATTCACCTTTCCATATAATCAAAATAATCATTTTGAGTTGTTTATAATCTGTTTTGAACCATCAAAATAATATCACACAAGAACTCATCAAATTTAGCACATTTCAAGCATTTTCACCTACTTAAACACATCAACTTTGCCATCTATAATGTGTTATCAATTATATCATTCATATCGTCAAAAAAATCATTTTTAGTTATTCATAACCTATTGTGAACATTATTTTAATATCAAACCAAA
Source organism: Scalesia atractyloides (assembly GCA_947069175.1). Lineage (NCBI taxonomy): Eukaryota > Viridiplantae > Streptophyta > Magnoliopsida > Asterales > Asteraceae > Scalesia > Scalesia atractyloides. The sequence continues at coordinate 38,934,501 of CAMTDV010000116.1, forward strand.
ACACACCAACTTCATCACATAAACATATCATGATCCATTCTCATACAATATCAACAATCTAATCACATTATCATGTTTAATTTTCTCTAAGATAATCATCATACATTTTCACTAAGTCTATCCATAAACATATTCATACTCATTAATGATAAGACCAAACTCATGCAAACAACAATCAACATCACAAACTTCAACATTCAATCACTAATTCATTAACTTTTTAAAAATTACATTGTTTCACACACACATATATATATATGGTTTTATACACACATGCATATATATGATTATAAAAGGGATGCCCATCACTATTTTATCAAGAATATCATCAAACTATTGTTTTAAACATATTTTCAAGAATCAAAACATACACCTATGTACACATACATATGCATGGTTTTATATACACACAAGATACCATTTTTAAACCCATTTCATGTATCAAATCATTTGTTTTAGAATACCATTTTAAAATATCTCGTTAGGTGTTTGATCTTGCATATTTACAACACATAAACATAGAAGAACAAAAAAATATTAAAAATTACCACTAATACTAGGCTAGGGAAGATGAACAAGATAAAGAATGAAGGTTTAAGCTTGGGTTTTGAGGTGTAAAACCTCAAAACTTGATGAATTTCACTTGAATTTTTGTGTTTACCGAACAAAAGTTGTGTTTGGCTTTGAGTAATTCTCCTTTTTGTTTTAACAAATGGATGAAGAGTATTTGATATGGAGAATGGCCATGCAAAAACCCATCATGAGTTTACAATTTTCAAGGCATGCAATTGCTCTTTGTAAAACAAGTATCATGCGGAGGGACAAGTGGAGAGGGTGAATAATCACTTCTTTTTCTTTTTTATAATATATATATATATATATATATATATATATATATATATATATATATATATATATATATATGTATATATATATATATGTATATACTGTGTATTGGTGGGTAATTATTTAATAAGTGGTGTAATACTTAGATGTTTATACACTAATTTATAGTATTAAATATTACTTCTATTAATTTTTTAAAAATTAACAAGTCATAATATTATTGGGTGCTAAATTGTACGTCGTCTATATAGAATGTTAAATTGTAGCCAAGCGTAGTACCAGATAAAATGAGACTAAAACCACTAACTTGGGTTTTTAAGATTTTAATTTAATTTTCCACTTATAAATAATAAGGAATGCTATTTCAAGCATATAGGAAAATTTTTGGGATTTTAACATTAACCGAGTCATCACTAACGTTCGTTTTGCAGTTTAAATTGCCACGCGATATGAAAAATATTATTAATTATCGAATGAAAAGCTATTCATTTAATTGAGCTTTGATAGACTTTTATAGACTAAATTTTATCAGGATTAAGTCTAACACACATAATTAATCTAATCTAATTCAGTCAAAGTGTACGGTTAACATGACTAATTGTCCGGTGTCACAAATAATTCAGAACCGATATCAAATACAACTACTCAGATTCGAACCTTTACGCTTGTGGTGTCCAATTTTCACACAGATCCGAGTAGGGTGGTGTAACGGTGGCGTATGGTGGTGGTTGGTGAACAGTGGTGGTGGACGGTGGTGTTAAAAACACCGGAGATGAACACGAACAGAGAGAAACGCCTTTTGTGCGGCGATCGGAGTGGAAGAATTTGGAACCGGAGGTGATGGGGCTACCCCTTGTTTCTTAGAAGATTGATTCGCCTCCAGAAGAAAGGAGAGTGTGGTGTGGAGTTTGGCTACTTCTAAACCATCAAAAAAAGGTTTAAGAGGTGTGTAAAAGACTTAAGAAGCTATATCAATAACTCACCATTAAAAAGCATCATCCTCACTACTATCAATTTAGGTTGTGTAGCCATCAAGATTTCCAAGCAACTTTCCAGGAATTTGTTGTTGGTTTGTGTGTTTGTGTTTTTTAGGTTGTGCATGTGAACTTTATAGTTTAGTATATAACAATTTACACTTAATTTGTTACTAGTTTACTTGTCTATTTAGGTTGTGTAGATAGCATGTGAAATTTGGGATTTTGAAAACCCTATAAATCGGATTGTAATTGAAGGAGGATGTAGATTGAAGATATATTAGATAAGATTATGAAAATACCCCTACCTCTATCAGTAACGTTGACTTTACAGAGGAGGGGTATCGGGGACTCAAACATTTTAAATAGGGATTCAATGTATCAATCAGGACCAACCATAGGGGATCAGTTTGAGGTTTTCTAAAAAAATAATAGGAGTTTGAGGTATACATGTTTTTAGAAAAAAAATTATTCATCATGTGACCGTTTCCAAGCCTCCAGCATGCCAAGTCCCAATGGTCAAAACACTCACAAATCAACAAGCCGTTAGCAGCTCTCAATACCCGTTTGGGATACCTTGTTCCAAGCAGGTTGGGGCTTGCTATGGTGTAGATGAGTGGCCCTCATGAGGCGCGACCACAGTTAGGTGTAGACGAGCTACCCACATGGGCCGACCAATGTTAGGATTGTGTCAATAGCACCCTTAAACATCACTTTTTATCTTCATTACAACCACGAACACTCAAACACGATGACTTAGATGATTCATCTACCAAGCAATCAGCCCGATCTTAAAATCTTTACATAATGACACTTCACCTTCTTTTAGGGTATGATCATGGCCCTTAAGACGACCATTACTCTCCATGTCAGTGTCATGTCACCCTATTCTCATCCACCATCCTATATGGTATAGTCATGACCCAAACACCATCTATATTTTTTTTAAATTTATTTTGTGTAATATATTTAACTAATTAAGGAAAGGAAAATGCCTTTAATCCATGTGAACCATGATGGTTGGAAGCGGGGGGTGGAGCACATCATCCACCAGCCTAGGCCCATACCCCTTAGCCTTACGTTCATCACCAATACACAAAATGTTACGTTTTATCCCTTCCCTTCGTTACATCCTAAAGAAGAGGTTTTAGTTTAATATATACATAATTACAATACGTGGTTTTGGTTACGTAATTGCAGTATGTGTCAAGTTATATACATTTCTGTTACAATTAAACAATTAACAAATCTTTAAAATAATAATTTCTTTGAGCATCAACTTGGATGTGTTTGATAATTGTTTGACCACACTTTTAATAATAAATGAATGATTCTTAAAACTTATAAACATGTCCCAACCGTTGCTCAGTTTCTGTTTAAAGAACAATTTTTGGTGTTACACATTTCCACCTCAAGAACAAAAACATGCTCCATCTCACAATACCGCAACCTAGGAATCTGTGCATTCGGGTTCATACTTCCAGCCCCGAGTAAGGTCAAAGGCGCTGCTCAATGGCTGCACTTAACTGCCAATGTAGCCCAGCCAATGGAGGAACATCGCGAAAACGAGCATACATACTGCTAAAACCAATCCTTGTCGACCCAGCAGCCAGTTCTTTGTTTTTACAGCATTTTCACCGACTCGTTGTATTCGATCTGCCCACTTCATCTGTAAAACCACCAAACAAATACCGATATGATGATGTGAAATGAATTATCAAATTACCGATTTAAGTTTTTTATTAATAAAACAGGTTAAGAGTTTACGAGTCTATCGAGGTTCTCTGGTGACAATGACGACATGGCTTGCTGAGCTCTTTCTGCATCCTCTCTCGAGAGTTTAACACCAAATTGTTCACTCATGTTTGCCATCATGTCCTGGCTCATATTTTTCATCATTGATGACATCATCTGGCAATCAATGAATCAATTATGAATTTAAATACTATACGCAATTAATTCATTTTCAAAATGCAACAGTTGAACACTAGTTAAATTAGGATATTATGCGAACATTGAGAGAACCCTGAAATTTGTGTAATACCGAGTGTCAATTGTGTTGTGCTGGTAAGTTTTGGGTTGGCAGGTTGAAGTGCTCAACCCGAACACAATCTGTATTTTTATTCGAGTAAAAAACATCAACACTAACCCGCAGGACACACTCAAAATCGTATAACCTGAACACGACCCATTTAACTAAACGTGCCAAACGGGTTGACAGGATGGTGGGTAGTTTTCTCTTGATCTCTATCCTATATCATCATCATCATTGATGCAGTTTCGGAAGCGATCAAATGGCTCAAGAAACAATTGATAATCAAAGATGATAAATCGAACCAAAGGGTTCCAGAACAATGTTCTTTTCTATTAAAATTTTAATCAAAAACTAAATAAACGATAAACCCTAGCTCCCTACTTATAGGGTAAATCATAATGTAACTAGGCAACAAATACGATAAGATAGGAAATTGAAATCAAAATAAATGATAAAAATAAATATTAATATAATCTGCATCAATCATACTCAGAAAATCCCACCAATAGCAAAGCTAAGGTAGGGTCTGAGGAGGGTAAGATGTAGGAATTGAGAGGCTGCTTCCGGTGAGACAACCGGCTCGATCCTATATATATATAATATATATACCACACACACACATACATACATATGTGTGTAGAGAGAGAGAGAGGGAGAGAAAACGATTAAGAAATTTAAGATCTTGAAAACACACACAAATGAGAAACAAATATCTAAGTATACCTCACGCATGGCAGGATTCTTTAACTGGTTTCTAATATCAGAGCTAGAGCTGGGGAAGCTTGGTTGCGGTGCACTTGTTGAATTTAAAAAGCCTCTAGAAGGACCGCTCTCACCATTAGTTCCATAATCTCTTGAACTTGTATGACTTTCTTGCCCTTCTGAATTATTATTATTATTACTATTTGATTGTGAACCCCCATTCAAAGATGATGCCATTTCAAACATCTTTTGCATCTCTTCTGGTGGCATCTTACTCATCATTTCAGTTGCTGATTTAATCATGTCGGGTGTGAGATTCGGCATGCCTGACTCATTGTTATTATTCCTATTCAGCAATGGGTTTCCATTTCCCCCATGAAAGGAGGTTGCCATCTCAAGCATTTTTTGAAATTCTTCAGGTGGCATCTTGCTAATCATGTTTGAAGCGGTTTTCACCATATCAGGAGACAAGTTTTCAAATTTTCCTCCACCCAGAGATGCTATGGTTTCTGCATCGGTTTGCGACAAGAAGTTCTGGAATGATCTATTAAAAAAAATAAAATAATAATAAATATTTGGATTTTCCAAGAAAAGCTGATTATGCGGCCTATGGGTGAGCAGAATACCGAGAAACAGATTTAACCAAACCAAAAAAAGTCGAACCGAAACTTACGGTTGGGTTACAATTTAGCATATTATGGAAACCTAAAAAAAACCGAACCGAGTAACCTAAAAATCATTTTTTAGTGGTTGTTATATATTAATTTAGGAATTATTAATTTTACTTTTGAATGTTAAGTATTTATAATAAAAACATTAACATGCTTATTTATCTTTGAATAATTTATCTATTGCCTACAAGAAATAACAAAAATTAACGTAAAAGTTAAATGATTTTCAAAGTATTATAATGAAAATGTCTTAATAAAACTTTGGAGAAACATAAAAATAGATTAGGCGGTTCGGTTTATGTGAACAATATTAATTAAAAAAGTTAAATATAATAACTTAAATGTAAACATCTAAGAAAGATTCTTAAACTTTGGATTATACTTCTTTCTTGAATCGGTTACGGTTTCGTTTTTACCATAAAATCGAACCAAACCGAACTGTGCACACCCCTAATGTGGCCTGTTTATAACTAAAAGTCTAAAACAAACCTGACAGATTCTTTGTCATCATTAGGAAAACCAGCAGTGCTGCTCACTTGTTTACTATCCTTTTTCTGCCCAGAAGATTTTGATGATGAAGCTTGATCCTTTTCAGGTAACAGCGTTGGCACCTCATCGATAATTTCCTCAATTCTAATTCCTAATAGAAATACATAAAAGTTGAAACGACAAAAGAAAAAGAGTTGGTTGGTGAAATTTGACATAAATGAAAAACAAAATACCTCCTGGTGCATCCTCATCACCTTGTTCAGTTAATTTATCTCGGGTATCCCTATATCAATCAATCAATCAATCAATCAATAAATAAATAAATAAAAGATTTAAAAAAATGAAACCATGCAAGTGATTAAAAAAAAAAACAATATACCTTAAAACATCTGCAATGGTTTCATCATCAGGAGAAAGTTCAAGTGCTTTGGAGAAGTCGGATACTGCTTTCTAAAAATTTTACAAAGTTGATCAGATCCTTGTATATGTTTTAACAGTGGAGACATGATCTTTCAACCTAAATTAAGAAAGACATAAATAAAAAAAAAGATAACTCACTTGCAGTTGCCCTAAATTTTTATATGCTTGACCTCTCCTATAAAGAGCTTTGACATTTCTTGCATCATTTGCCAATACCTGAATGATTTTTAAATCAATGAGCTAATTCATTATATTACTTCCAAATTATGATACTTTCATTCAATACCATAAATTCTATAAAAGAAGTGTATGTATGTGTGTGTGTATATGGACAATGATGATAATCATCCTGGAAGGACGGGTAAGGAAATGATATTTTCCCACTTCCGGCATTCAAGAGTTGTACTTTTGATGATAAATTAACTACTCAAATGATTTGAAATAAAAACACAAGTAAAATACTTTTGCCTGTAAAATAAAATATGAAAATAAAACCAAGATACAATTTGAGTGGCCTACAGTTGTACGTTAACGTACCTCAGTGCCTTCATTTATGCACTCATCATGCTGTCCTGTTTTCAAGTAACATGACATCAGATTAAGAGAACATGCCAAGAGGAGAGTTCCGCCTTTAGCCGCCGGAACACCTTTTAGGTTATTTTTCGCCTGATAGATTAAAAGAAGTTAGTTCTGAGTAAACCAAATAAACAGAACTCCAAAAACAAAATCCAAAGAAGCTGAGAAACTTAAACACTAGACTTGCCCGCATGTACTTCTCCAAGGCATCTTTATACCTTCCCTGACTGTGAAATTCATTCCCCTGTCAAAATGAAAACAAAAATTGTAATTTATTGTTCAGGATATGGCAATAATTTACACCAACAAAGTATTAAGATAACACCGAATTTGAATAGAGTTATTGAGATAGCCTACTTGCTTGTATCTTACTAGTCTAGATTCAATTTTCAAGTTTTATACTTGAAAACACTATCGTATAAATTAAAAATCATTAGTCACATGAGCTTCAGCTAAACTACAAAACCACTTTGAAAGAGTCCAGCCTCGTATGTTTTAAGTGTGTTGTCATGATGGCTTAGAAACACACATGGTATCTGTGTATGTAGAGATATGCATGTCTTATACTCTTTATGTATTTGTGACTGCAAGGAATTAAAGACTCACGTCATAAACCATCAGCATGCTTACCCTTGTGTTCCACATTGGTCATTTTATGTTGATCCGTACCAATTTAATAATTAAACTTGTATAATATTTAGTTTCCAAATTTCCATCATGTATTTAAGAATTATATATCTGAGAAAGTGTGATGCTATCTTTTTCCATCAAGAATGATGAAAATGAAACATTTAATAAGTTAAAAGACTAAATTGCCATGAAACACTGAGAAAAGTATGTTCCTACTTTATGACAGTAACCCATGAATGAAACGCAGCGTCGCAGCCTCTTGCAGAAGTGCAGGGTAAGGATGCGTACATCAGGCCCAAAACATCCGGACCCTGCGCATGCAAGAGCCTCGTGCACCTGGTTAGCCTAGAAAATGGTTGCACTTGATGAATTTTAAGTTACCTGCTTTTTCAGCATCTGAGCTGCATTTACTTCATAACTTATTTGTGCATCTACTCGAGAACGCATAGCAGCTAGCTCTTCAGGTGTTGCATTGGCCATCTTCTCACCAATCTCTGCCATCTCATCTGGTCTAGTAGACTTTAACTGTTCTGCAGCATACCGTAAGTCCTCAGGTTTCATATGTTTCATGCTATCCGTTGCCATTCTCACCAGATCAGGATTGGACATCATCTGCAAGTACAAATAAACATAAATTATAGCATTTGGCACTTTTAAAATCGCAATAACACTCAGCATAATGATAATTATCAAGAAGAAAAGAAAGAGCAATGATGGCTAGATAGATTAGCAAGTGCTAGAGCCTTGGTTTTAAATTGCGTGATACGCTCCGATGCGTTTGGTCCAAAAATCTGATGTGCGATGCAAGCGCATCACGTATGCGATGCGCTCCTTATAAAAATAATAAGAAAATATTTATACATAACAACTTATAAAAACATACTTAAACTAGAACAACTAACTTAATAAGAAGATAATAGTTGTGCTTTTTGGTTTAAATCAAGCATACTAAAATGTTTCTAGAACCACAAAAAGTGTTTAGGAAGTACAATGGTCCAAATCAAGCATACTAAGATATTTTGAAAAAACTCAACCCATTTCATAAAAATTGGAAAAAAAACATAATAAACAATGATGCGTGCATCGGAGCGCATAATGCGACGAGCACATTATGCGAAATCGGTGCAATATTCTTGCATCATGTAATCGCAACGCATCAGCCGTTCACCGGGCGCATCACGCATTATGCGCGCATTTTAAAACCAAAGGCTAGAGCTTTTAGAAACGAACGTATTCAGACTTCCAATCATTGTTTTATTCTCAAATATTCTTAGCATATGATATATGTCTAACATCTTTGAATATTGTATATCGATGTAGATACGCAATTTCTATAATACTTAGTTCATGTTCGATCACATATCCCAGAATGTAGAAAGACCTAATGGCTTAGGGCCTTTAGAATTTAGAAAAGACTTCCACTTTTTTCCACATGCTTCTGTATAAACTTCAATCAGTCCAAGATTATCATGCACCTACCCTTCATCATAGATTTTATAGGTTTTCTAAGTCATAAAGACAAATCATAAGGTTCACTCTGAACTTTGCATCCTTAAGATAAGCTCATTCTAGATTTCTAGATGATCAAATGGATGAATATATTAAATTTATTTTTTTAAAGAGAGATAATAGAGAAGAAAAGCTTATGTGAGTGCTAAAGAAGAGCAGTTGGTCTTTCAAAGAGGAGAAAGGTGTCTGTGCATGGGTAACTAGGCGTAAATGTATAATGTATTGAATCATTTATTTTCCATGTACAACCATCATCTTAAGTGCTAAAAATTTTGTGTGTTTGTCATCTGAAACTTTTTTATTACCTAAAAAAGGGGCTTCTGCAATTACATCAAGATAATTTTCAGAAAAAATGAGAGATTATTAGACTAAAACACATCCTATAAACCTCCTTTTAGTGCAGAATGCATCACAAACACAAAGGCCTCCATTCAATTGCAAAAAACAAACCGGACCAGATTACTTTGCCCCCACTCAGTTTCCAAAAGAAACATCTAAGCAACAAAACACTGATCTTAATCAAAGGTCTCACAGCAACCGGTACAATTCCTCTTTCATCACAGAAAGGTCACAGATACCAAACCAAGGGTGAGGATTCTTTGTACACCAAGTTTGCTCTACACATTGTCATTCACTATTTCAGTTGGCATAAAACGTATAAATTCTCGAATAATATTCAACGATCAGGCCTTGGACTCCGCAAATCTGGTAGGATAACGTACATCATAAACAATTCCAACCTAAATCGTAATCTAAAAGGTATCCGGTCACTTAGGATATACAAAAAAACAATCACATTATTCAAAATTGCTTCTATATTTTATTATATTCTACCTCAAATTCTTCAAAACCTAATTAAATATTCGTTTCTGTATCAAACGATAAATCACTTAAATAATGGAGCTAATTACTGACCTGTTGTTGAATCCTAGCTAAATCCGCTGGTGACATACGACTCATCTGCTCTTGAGCAAGCCGCATCATCTCCGGATCCATCATTCCAGGAAACATTCTTTCAGAATCTCAACAATTTCTGAACAAAAAAGTGAATTCGACACCGTAGAGTGCGAATTGTATCCGATCTGTAGCGGTGAATTGAAGAGTTTGAAGGTCTAAATCAGGAGAATATGGAGACGAATTGCAGAATGATTTTATTGAATTTTAGGGCTTGATTTGTGAAATTTGGGAATTTATGGTGACCAACCGCCTAAGTAATCCTAGAGAGATGCCGTTTGTTGACTTGATCCCTTTCCTTTTGGTGGGTTTTTTTTTTGGATTTTGTGTTTTGTTGTTTCGGGCTAAAAACAAAATCAAACTAATATTTTAAACTGGAATTTTGAATTTAATAATTGCAATTATTTTTTTGTTGGTCGTCAAACAATCTCAATTTAATAGTACCAAAAATAAACGAATTGGGATTTCCGGTCGTCAACGCTGTTAGTCTCCGGTTGATAGATGAATACAAGTCATAAAATGCTTTTACTAGTACAAGAAATCCCAATTCGTTTATTTCATGTCGCCGTTAGTCCGCCAACATAATAATTACAAAAACATTGGAATTGGTACCATAATAAACGAATACATGTAATAGTTAATAGTACCAATTCCAATGTTTTGGTTGGTACCGGCTTGATCTGTCCGTTTTCATGAAAAATATATCACTTATTTAGTTTTTGTAATAAAAAAAACTAGCGGGCGAAAGTTATCAAATAAAATAAAACTATTAGATTAAAGGCACAGATTATTTATAGTACAATGGCTGAATTTGAAACTTGAAATAATATAAAAACATAGAAAGACAAAAAAAATTATTGTAGCAAATTGGCGGGTTGGTAACTAGGTAGGTAATTAATATTTGTGATTGGGCAATTAGGCCGTACGGTTATTATTTAAAAATGTCTTTAGTTGTTATTTCAATTCAGAAATCCTAAGGCCATCTCCATGTGGTGTTTCAATAATCAAACAGAGTTGTGTGAAATTGATAACATGAATCTCGGGGTGGGAGTTACTCTTCATTAATCTAATAACACTTTCTCAAATAATTTTTCAGTTTCTTTCAAATCAATTAAACCATAAATTAAATTGAGTAGTTAACTAAATAGATAATCCTGCGGAGATGACCTTACTTACCCATACTCTTATAGATATTTAAGTCACAAAATGCTGGTTTTTTTATTAGCCCACGACAGCTACATCAGGATTGCATTTAATAACCGTTAGATATAGTTTTATCACGTAATGGTAAAAGTGTCTAAAACACATGATGGGATTATCCTGTAAAGTGTTTAGAGTTGAAATTGTTCCAATATGGCTGAAGCATTAAACCAGTTGCATTATTATGTGTTAGGTGTGGAAAAATAGATAAAATCATAATACAAATATAAAAGTATCGTATTTTCCGGTTTTAACATGTATGTGTTATTTTAGTCACATTTTAATATCTACGTTAGTAATTTTTCACCAAACAATATATTTTTAATGGGTATTTCATGACTAGAGTATTAATTACCCTAAATTACTACAAAATGGACTCACTATACATGAAATGGACTTGAAATGCAACCAAATTACATGTTGGGGATTAGGGAACATCATTTGACTAAAAATAATCAAATTTTTCACCCACCCTATACCACCCATGGCCATAACAAAATGTTCTTCCCAAGGCCAAAACGATCATACCTTATTGCTTGTTAACCAATCTAATAAGCATTCTTGCCTTTATATTTTGTGCATAATGATAACATATTGTTTAAATAGGTTATAACCCTTTGGAACTCCATTTGAACATCACTTTGCAAGAAACTTCAAACCATTATTTCCTCGTATAAACCTACAGTCACCACACCCTTACTCCATTTCTCATATTTCAAAAAACCTAATAGGATCTGAGTTTGATTTGTTGTGAAAGTTAAGATGAAATAGTGCAGTGGAATGATAAACTTTTGAATCACAACAAATGAGATATTGCTTTCATCAACATGCTTTTGTAAATTATAATTCACGTATGCATGAAGATTACAACTCCCCCTCAGTCTGATCACTTCTAATTTGTTCTTACAAGAATGTCAAGAAGGAAAGTGATAAATAGAATAGTACAAGCACTGTTCTATTTGTAGTACAAAACAAACATCTGAAGCATCTAAGCTGACGTCACCTTGATAGTGACATTTAACAACCTAACAAACTCTATCATTTGCTAAACCTAAACACTGTTACATTGAATTACAAATAAAATATGTTGATATCATCTGTTGAGCTTTAACCTCTGTTGAGCTTTATCCTCTATTGGTCTTCAGCAGAGCTTTGCCTCAACAGTCTTTAGTCTTCAACAGAGGTTCCCATTAGCAGACCTTAGGCTTTAATCATAGTTTATCTTCAACAGTTCTTTGTAAACAGACTTTAGCTTTAACAGACTTCTGAACAGCAAATGTTGAGTCTTTGCCATTAAGGGGAGCAGATCTTCAAAGCACTTTTCATTTATGATCAATAGTTATAGTCTATTTTGGCTTTCCAATTATCTGTTCTTTTGTGGGGTCTACTAGATCCAACAATCTCCCTCTAGAACAGATGATGCCAAAACTCTTCTTTATTTTTTATCTTTATTTCTCATCAGCATTTCCCTGATTTGGCATTTGAATTATAGTTAAAAGTTCAAGGGAATCATGTCTTCAAAATCCATTTCAAGTTCAAGTTTCAACAGATCTTGGAGGTCATCTACATTCAGACCATATGCATCCTCCATTCTAAGCTTTTGAGCTTCACCATCTGTTCTGAGCACGGTTAATTCGTGGGTGTCTGAAGATGACTTCCACTTTAGAATTTTTGAATCAGATGATTTTCTTGGGTGAAGGGTTATTGTTGATGAGTTGGGTGATTGTGGCCTGCTGACAAGATTTGCAATTGTTTCTCTTAGTTTGTCACTTGCAGGATCTGTGTGATATAGCAGTTGTTCTTTATTCCCTCCTTTCTGTGTTCTTCAAACATCTTTTTATCATCCTCAGCCATCTGCTTTTGCCTTTTTTGCTTGATTTAAGGCAATTGTGGATAAGCTAGAAGTTGATGTTTGATTTTTAGATGTCGGTCTATTGAGGGATAACCACTGTTGGATAGGCTAGCTTTCTTGGAACTGTGGGATCCTTCTCTTAATTATTCCAGTCTTTTGTAGGTTTCAACAACCTTTTACTCTGACCATCTAGGAACAGCTCTAGTGGTACCATACTTAGCAGCAACAAGTTCTTCTTTCATTCTTTTTAGCTTCAAAGCCTTGTTTTGATCCACCTTCTTGTATATCTTCCAATCTGGTGGAGTTGGCTTATGCAAAGGGTCATTGAGCATTTATTTAAATTCTATCTATTTCTTTTTTGAGCTCATCTGTTTGCTTTGTATGGTTTATGTTTCATGATGTAATCCAGGTAGTTCCTTATCCAGCTCAGCATTGATTGGCTTCTCTGACATGGACTTACAAAAGTCCTTAGAAAAATCTTCCATCTTTCTAACTCTTATAAGCTCTAGTGACAAGATTCCCTAATTAGTCATGTCATCCTTTCCTTTGCACATCTCTTTGCCAATGTTCTTAGCCTGTCTTGCTTTTAACTTCAAGTAATCATCTAAGTTCTTAGGCTTTCTATATCTAAAGAGTGATGGCAAGGATCTTTGTGATGCATCCTCTATAGAGAAAAATGATTCTATTTCACCTTGAATGACCAAAATCTCAAGAGGGTACCGAGCAGCCAGTGGGATGGGTTGTGGTGGTTTAGTGGATGGTACTGAAGTGGATTTAGGTGGAAGTGATGAGAGTGGTGTGGCAATAATGGGGGCATATGATAAGGGAGTTGGTGATGGAACTTCCTCATCATCTTCTTCCACAACAAAAGTTTTCCTTTTGCATGTGAATTTGATTTTAGGTAAAGGTGGGCGTGTTGGAATTCTTAGTGGTGTGGATAATGGTTGTGTTAAGGTAGGAATGGTTATCATGGCAGTTGTTTAGGTAACATCTGTTGTTTGGTTTGGTGATGATTTTGTAACATCTGCTGATACATCTGTTGTACCAGTATCTGTTGGTTAATTTTGTGATGGTGATGGTTTCTTTTTGGGTGATTTTTGTGGTGAAGGTTTGGTTTTGGTTCCAGCAGAGGATACACTCTTTGTAGACCCAGCAGTGGTTTTAGGAGGGGTAGAAATTAGTTGTCTAACTCTTCTTGTTGACTTTCTTCTTTTTGAAGTGCCAATATCCTCTTTTTCCCTCTGCATGGCCTGTTCTTGTTCAATTAAGAGGGAAGCTTTGCTTTCCAGTGTTCTTGCCTTCTCTACTTTTCTAAGGCAGTCTCTTCTACTTTCTTGTTTAGGGTCTCATCAATCCCTTTTGCACTTCAAGCATCTGATGCCTTAGCAGAGGTTTATGTTGTAGCAGACCTTGCCTTTTGTTGTTGCATCTTTGGTGTTGCTTGTGAAGAAGGCTGCAACTTTCTTAACTTGTCATTCTACCCTTTTTTGGCATCATCTTCAACTTCTTCTTAAAGTATAGTGGCAGGGGCAAAGCCAGTGGTCTGTAACACATGGTCTCTTATGGCCTTGATATCTACTTGGGTAACCTTGTATCTGGCCTCAACCATATTCCTTATCTTCCATGTGAGTATTGTGGTTGATGTCAACTAAATTCCTTTGAGCTTGGATGATTGGTTGCACTGATTTTCACAGCTCATTGCAATTTGCTGAGTTGAAGGTTGATTTTGAGAATTTTGTAACATCTGCTTCATTATACTTTTCATCGCATCTATTGAAGACTCCATTGATGTCATTCTCTCCATCAATTCCTTGTATCTTAACTCATCACCTAACTTAATAGGATCATCTGAACCCCTAGCAGATGTAGTTGTATTTGATTCCTTAACTAGAGAAGATTCCAAGTTATAGAACCAAATGCCCCCTTTTCTTGGTACTAGGGACTTCCAAATAGAGAAGAAGTTACAATTATAACCTCAACAATTGTTGCCTTCAAGGAAGACTTATAAATGTAACCACTGTTCAACTGAAACACAGTTGTGTCATCAATTGTAATGGCTGCTTCACTTGAACTATCCCCAAGAGTTATATGTAACTCATGGGGTGTAGCCTCCTCAACTGTTTGTGGGTTAGTAAATTGATCTATCTTAGAATCAATCACTTGTGGGAGTGTACTCTCTTTAATTGGTGATTGAGAAGAACTGATTTGTGTCTGAGTAGTGTCAATTGCTGCAAACATGGGTATAAATGTAGGTGGAATTAGAGTGGAGGGTTGTGGAGTTGAAAGAGAGATAACCCTGGTGTCACACCCTGGATTTCCAACCCAAATCCATACACCGGTGGGCCCGGGTGGGGAGTATTGTGACGTCAGTTGATAACATCATAGTCAATTAAACACGGCACAGCGGAAGTCTTCGAGTAAAATTACTATTACAAACCAAAATGTTCGAAATAAAATAATATCCAGGCTTGTAATAGAAGATCCGCAGGCGGATCATAAAATGTGTAGGAAAGAATATAAAACAGACTTTAGGGCAGATCTAAGGATTTGCAAGATCCTCTTATTCACTACCGAGCAGCTTCCGGCCTATTTTGTATTGTACCGAGCAGCTTTCGCTGGTAAATACACCCAACTGACTCATTTTGAAAACATTTTAAAATGATTTTAAGTGCACAGGGCACAAAATCTTTTATAACTTGGGAAAGTTACTTTGTAACATTGTTAACAGATTTACATGTTTGTCCATACATACAGGGCCTAGTACAGAGACCGAGACTATACACACCACTTAGAACTCACAGAGGAGTTATCCCCAACGTCTTGGGAAGTTTGCATTTGAGCGTCTGTCAGGTGTATGCCTACACCCCGCGCTAAGGTCGTGGCTATTAACTAATCTAATGAGACGAGGATATCCAGGACACGGTAATTTAACCCCCGATGTTTAAGTTATCAAACAAAACTGATTAAAACAGAATATGCGGATTTACTAGCCACAAACCGGCATTTGATTGATCCCATTTCTGACCAAGCGGTAATAGTTTACCATATCCCAAGCCCGTATATGGAAAATAAGTCGAGAGTATTTACCTGAGCTAGTCTTCTTTTAAATTTCAATAACTCAGCCGTATACAAAAGTACTAACATGCAGATAGCATTTACCGACAAGGCTCTAGTTTGGATTATGGCATAAGCTAACCAATTAAATACTATCGGTCTTTATTTAAGTCACAGACTTACACCGAGTAGTGTACATGATCAAAACGTATAACGCTTGATTAAACGATGATCGGATAGAATGTAGTTTAAACCCGACAAGTACTTTGACTTGCATAATATGGGTAAACTATAAACATTCTGGATTTTGAAACTTAAATGACAAGGTTAAACCCGTTTCGGTTAATTTCAATAAACTAGTTACGTATAATCACCTGTATGCTTATAAGCGATAATGGGTAACCGATAAGTCATGGACAAGTTCTATATGCCATTATGTTTTAAATAAGTTAAGATATCAGTAGGATATCAACTTGTATGCCCGTTAAGGTTTTAAAAAGAAATTATGCCTCATAAGGGCATTTTGGTAATTTCATACCATATAAAAGGAACTTGAACATAATGTAATGTTATAATTATAATTATTCTGGAAAAATACTTTATTTATGATATAATATCAGTAGGATACCAATTATTTGTGTAATTTATCTTTTATGACCAAACTATGCACCGAAGGGGCATTTTGGTCATTTTACACAAAGTTTATTAATTATTTGGGATTCTGAGTTTATAACATGTACTTACTATAAATATGTTTAAAATAAGTTTTAAAATCGGTAGGTATCAAGTCTTGGTCAATAATATGGTTTAAAACCATACTATGCGCCGAAACGGCGCTTATGTCGTAAAATGACGTCTCTAAGCGATGTTTACGAAAACTGATGTTAAGGTCAGATTAAAATGTTTAAAATATGTTATTTAATATAACATATTAGTAGGTAAATGATTTACCTTGAAAATATTTGATTAACCATTTATAAGCCACAAGGGCTAAAATCGTCATTTATTGACATAGTTTAAGGACCTGTTTGAAAACTCAGTTTATAACTTGGTTTAATATCCCAAATAATCCTACTTATAATATTACATCAGTAGAAAACCCATTTTCAAGTTCATTATCATTTAAAACCTTGTTTTATGCAAAAAGGACATTTTGGTCAAAGATGGCATAATTATGGAACTTGCGCATAAACTTATATTCTGATTATGATCATATAATATAACCTCAGAGGGTTATGATACATTACATCACGATCATAATACAACTTTAGATCAGCAGGTAACTAATCTAAATCGGATCAGAATCGAAAGTCAAAGCAGAAGTCAAACTTCGCGACTTTCGGTTGCGAACCGACCCTAGAACTGAAATTGACGAGCTAAACATGTTCTTACATGTTTTAATAATTATTACCAACTTATTTAAGTGTCAAAACGGGTTTCATAACATATATAAGATTGATTTATGATTTTTCCAAAAATTGGCCTATTTGACTTTTTAATATCATAACTTTGACCCGTCAATTGGTCTAGCAAACGTGATCTTCAGAAGGTGTCCTTTATAGGGATTAATACCTACCTTATTAAAATCACTTAGCCATGTCATTTCGAACAATGGTTGGACCATAATGGTCTTAACCGAAAGTCAAGCGTACTGAAAGTCAAAGCGTTTTCCGTAAAACGCTTGACTTTTGGCTATAAAAGCCTATAAACGAAAATGCACAAGGAAAAAACACTTACCAATGATTCCTAGAGTGCAAAAGAACTATGTTAGATGCTCCTTTTAGCTAGGAACTTCCAGATTAGGGAGAAGAGTGTGAATAAGAAAGGTGCAAGTTCAAATGGTGAACTTAATCACCTATTTATAGTTGGAGAGCTCAAAGGAGGTGAAGCCAGGTGTTTAGGGGTGTAAGAGGGAGCTTACAAGTGTCCCAAAACGTGGCACAGCAGTTTGGGAAGCCATGGTTTCGATTTAATGGTTTTGGAGTTTTGTATGGAGACCAAGCAAAACTTTCTGCAGCAGAGCCTCTCTCGCGCCCCGCGAGAGACCCAGGCCTGGTCTCTCGCGGCCCGCGGCCGCCCCTTGGCCAGTTTTAAAGTTTGACACTTTAACCCCTTAACTTATTAAAGCTTTTAAAAACCTTTTTAAGCACCTTTTTGGCCCTTTTAGCCCTCCGTAGCCAATACTTGGCATAGCCGGGATTATGCCCGGACATTGTCGAGCTCTCGTTTCGTTAAAAGGTCACTCAAAGGTATAAATTAACATGTTGACGCTTTTAATCCATCCATCATCCAACTTTCACATATTTACAAAATTGAACCCTCTCGTCCAATATTTGGCACGTATGAGAGTTAGGACTTCACAAAGGATCACTCAGAGGCTTATTATAAGCATGTTAATTCCGATGTCCCTCAGAGGCTGGGCATGTTGACATATCAGTCACTCAGAGGCCAAATTTCAAGCATGTTGACATATCAGTCACTCAGAGGCTAATGATTTAAGCATGTTGACATATCAGTCACTCAGAGGCTGTTATTTATGCATGTTGACATCGGTTCGTCACTCAGAGGCTCAACTTGAGCACGTTGACACCTTTAGTCCTTATTGGTCTTTAACAGACTATATTTAAAAAATACAACACGTGTCACTATACTATTGGACACGATTTTACAAGGTGTTACACTTAGCCTAGCCCCAATACAACCAGTTCAAGACCTTTTGACTTGTTCTTGATATTTGTGTTTGGTGGTGGAGAATGATTGAGTTGCAAGCTTATGCGGGTATATGTTCTACTCGGTTTGTGTGTTTACATCAAAAGTGCTAAAGTATTACTTATTAGCCAAATTATAAGCCGAGTGGAGAGAGCATTGTGAGGGGTATGTATGAATTGTGAGTTTCAAGGGTGTTACACCTGGGAGAGAGGTTGTGAAACATAATTTCAAGTGAAAGATCTGCCTCATAAGTTGGTGTCCCTGTGCTTATAACCTTATCCTTTTGTGAGGATGCAGGAGGAGTTTGGATAGGTGGAGATCTTTCTATCTGTTGTGAGAAAGTAGCAATAGTGGTTTCAAGTGGCTTTGGTGTTGCCACAAGGTTATCCTCTGGGATCTCATCTTCCAGAGGTGCCTTTTTATGTTGTTTTGTTTTGGTGGGCTTTTTGGATGTAGGTGGTTTCTTTATGGATTTTGCTAGTGTTGGTTTCACAACACCGGTTGTGGTGTCATGATCACCAGGAGCAGTGGGCTTAGCAACAAAGGTTTGAGCAATTGATGTGGACTCATCTAAATTAGGCTCATCCCCCTTTGCTTGTGTTTTAGGACCTTTTGACACTTTGTCTTGCATTCTGGTAAAAGTTTCATGTGTAAGACTTTTCATTTTAAAAGCGTTTCCTTGTTGAAAGTCCTTTTCAAACACTTCTTTTTGAAGATAATAGCTTAAAAGTCTAGCATACATAAGAAAAGTTTTATTTTTGTTCCCTTTTATAGCATTCACATTTGCAATCAAGTCCAAGAACAATGTCTGGGATAGATTATAATAAAATTTTGTCAAAATTGCATATCCCAAGTATTAAACCTTTTGTGGAATCTCATTAAATGAGGTGATCTTGTGTAAGAGACATATCAGTAGGGTATGGAAAAATATCTTATTTCAGGAGGAAATTGAGGTTTAAAAATTGTAAATCCTGTAATCTAACCCTCATACCCTCTTTCTATGAACTTTGTGTGAAGAGACTGTTTTTCAAAAGAATTATTATCTTCTTGGTCATTCAATGCAAATGTCGTGGATATGGAAGATGGGCATATTTGAACAAGGGTTTCTCCGATCTTTGACGTGATAGCATAAGGCTTTTTATTTTGAATTTGAACTTCAGCATTCCCCCGGAATTATCGGAGAGTATCCACATAGATTGGTGTATCAGCAGTGAGAATTGTTTTGTATTTGGATGATGTCAAAACATCAATTATTGAGTGAAAGGATTTATTTTTGTCGGTTTTCTTGAAAGTAGGAGGTAGTTATGAGGGAGTTTGGTGTGGAGAGCCATGATCGGAGATGGGAGATGAGGAGTAGTGAAGAAGATGATAGTAGCAACCGCGTTTTGTGAATTTTGAAGTCGGCAGTAGAAGCTCTATTTGGATGGAACAGTGATATATAAAGGGAAAAGGTGAAAGCTGACATGGCATCTGTTTAAAAGATCTGATGGCTGACATCTATCCACGTGGAACCTCTGTTGTGATAATGGATGACAGTTGTTTGATAACCTCTACTGGAGAGCAACAGAGGTTGGGAACAATGAAGAGGAACAATGATGATTTTAGTCTACCAGAGGTTAAGAACAGTTGTGACTGCTAGTAGAGGATACTTTTTAACAGTGGATAAGTTTTAGCCAAACAGAGGTTTTAAAAACAATGATTTAAAACAGACTTTAAGGATTATTGAGAAATTTCAATTTTTAAAGCTATTTTTAAGGATAGATTTTTGAGTTTCTGAAAACATTTTAATGCGTTTTATTCATGGACAACAACATTTTTCTTTTAATCCATGTTTAGCATGCATATCCTAGAGATCAAGCTTTCAAAGGTGGATATGTCTAAAGCTTTTGTTAACACATCTACCAGTTGATCCTTAGTCGGAACATGATGCAGAGAAATCAAACCTTTTTCATAGAAATCCCTCACAAAGTGATCTCTGATGTCAATGTGCTTGGTTGTGGAATGTGAGACTGGATTTTTAGTGATGTATTCAGCTGCTTGACTATCTAACATGATAGGATTCTTTAAAGAAGTTACACCAAAATCCAGTAATTGATTTTGAAGCCAAAGGAGTTGTGTAGTTCAGCTTGCAGCAGCAGTATACTTAGCCTCTACTGTTAATGTTGAAACTGTTGCTTACTTTTTGCTTTGCCAAGAAACCAAGCAATTGCCTAAAAACTGACATCCTCCTGATGTGGACTTCCTTGTTGCATGGCAACCAACAAAGTCACTATCTGAATAACCTGAAAGCTCAATATTTCCATCAGCAGGATACCAAATACCAAGTTTAGGAGCACCTTTTATGTATCTGAATATCCTTTTCACAGCTATAAGGTTGGACTTTCTAGGTGCTGACTGGGATCTGGCACAGACACATGTTGCAAACATGATGTCTGGCCTTGATGCAGTTAGGTACAATAAAGATCCAATCATGCTTCTATAAGTGTTTGATCAACCAAGTAATCTTTATCATCAATAGTGACCAATTTTGATGTGGCCATGGGTGTACTAAATGGTTTACAATCATTCATATCAAACTTTGTTAATAGGACTTTGACATATTTGCTCTGATGAATGAATTTACCATTTTGCAATTGCTTAACTTGGAGACGAAGAAAGCATTGAAGTTCACCCATGGCACTCATCTCAAACTCTGCTGTCATGAGTTCCCTGAACTATTCACACATGGCATAGCATGTGAATCTAAAAATGATGTCATCCACATAAATCTGGACAAGCATCAAATCCTTTCCTCTCCATTTTAAAAACAATGTTTTATGAATTTTACCTCTTCTGAAGCCTATGGATAAGAGAAAGGTGGATAGAGTTTCATACCAAGCTCTAGGTGCTTGTTTCAAGCCATATAAATCTTTGTTTAGCTTGTAAACATAGTTTGGATAAAAGGCGTCTTCAAAACCAGGGGGTTGGCATACATATACCTCTTCCTTTCAACACTCCATTTTGTTCTGGTGTTCTTAGCATGCTGTACTGCCTTACAATCACTTCTGACACACAGAAGTCATCCAACTCCTTCTTTCTAAACTCTGTTCCATTGTCACTCCTGAAGATTTTTACTAGCAGATCAAATTGCTTTTCAACTTTTCTTACAAAGTCCTTCAAAATACCTGCAGTCTCATCTTTGGAGTGCAAAAATAGGTCCATATAAACCTTGAAAAATCATTAATTATGACAAGACAATACCTCTTTTTTTAAGACCCATGATTTTAACAGGGCCAAACAAGTCCATGTGTACAATTGTAAACACTGACTAGTTTTAGACTCATCAATGGATTTGTATGAACTTTTATGTTGTTTACCTTTTAGACAAGAAACACAATGTTTATCACATGTGAATTGCTTTGGTGGAAGACCTCTTACAAGACCTTGTTTTGAGAGTGTGGTGATAGTTTTGAGATTTGTATGACCAAGTCAATAATGCCATAATTTTGTCTCTTTGTTAGAAGCAACTGAGAACAGGCAAGCATTAGACATTGGATTATCTTTCAACATATCAACCACATACACATTGCCACTCCTGTGAGCAACAAGCTGTACTTTGCTCTCATCTATGATTGTCTCAATCTTTTCACCACTTCTGGCCTAACAATCTTACAAGTTTTCTTAGTGAAGAATGACCCATAGCCTTTGTCACTCATTTGAGACACACTAAGAAGGTTAAATTTAAGATTGTCAATAAGATTGACATTTTTCAAACTTGAGTTTCTCTGCTTGGACTGTCCCTGACCCTAACACCTTTCCCTTTGAATTGTTACCAAAAGATATATCACCCCCTCCATGTGCTAGAAAATCTTTGAGAAGGGCTCTACATCCTGTCATGTGCCTGCAGTCTCCACTATCTACATACCATAAACTATCAAGGCAAGTAGAAGCTCTCATAGTAGCAACTATCATGGCACAATCACATTCTCCTTAACAAACACCGGAATCCCATGGATCTGACAAAGGATTTACCATTTCTTCACCAACCTTTTCTTCTGAAACATCTGTTTCAACATTATCACAAACCACATCAATATTGGACACCGCTTCCTCATACTCAACCCCTTCCAATATTGTCTATAGTGCCATAAAGCAAAAATCATCATGTTTCTTTTCAAAATTGGCAACTAGGGCAAAATTTTCATCAGTTGGTTCCTCAAGTAAGCTACTCCAATCAACAAAGCCTTGTGTAAAGAAAATCTGTTGACTGCTCTGAAGGAGCAGACGTTTTTGTAGCTTGTGGTGCAGGTTGTAGTTGAACCTGAGGAACTAGGGCTTGAACATATTGTATCTGAGGAACAGTGGTTTGGACATACTGTACTGGAATTTGCAAGGTGTGCAAAGTGAGTAGTGTTTTGCATGTGTGGAGCAGGGGTATATGGGGAATAATGGACAATGTTTTAAGTGTTCTTGGGTTTAGGACTTGGATGTGTGACAATAGGGCCACTTGTTTGGCTCTTGCACTCTCTAGCAAAATGACCTAGCCTATTACACTTGTAACACTTGATTTTAGATTTATGCAACCCAAATTTCAATCCCTTATGCAACCCTGAAAAGTTTCTGCTAATCCCTTTGTAAAATTTTCTAGTTCTCACACTTAGCAAAAAAAGTTGGTGAAGATGTCCATTTCTTCCATAAGGTGTCAGAAACTTAGTTTTCCCCATTTGCTTGTAAAAGCATAATTTAGTGAGTGAGAATCAGAGTTAGAACCTCCACCAAATGTTATGTCAATACAATGATCATAACCCTGATCCTTACTGCCACCAGAAGTTTCCTCTTGACCAAAAAGTGTTTTACTACCAAAAGCATAGTCATCAACAATTTTTCCTGACTCTTGAAGTTCCTTTTTTCTGGTTAAGCTCTCTCTCATAAGTTAAGAGCCTAACATGAAGCTAAGTCAAACTCATCTCTTTGAAACCAACAATTTCTATACGAAAGCAATAGTGTCCCATTTATCTAGTAATGATCTTAGAAATCGGCTATTCAAGGTTGAATTAGGATAATTAACAGTTACCAGTTTTAGTTCATTTATTAGACAACTAAACCTCTCAAACTGTTGGGTTAATGATTCTCCTTTAACATGACAAAATGTTTTCATACTGTTGGTTTAAAACTTCTCGGTTGTTTTCTAACTTCCTCTATCCCACCAAACTACTCCTTCAAAGCAACCCACAACTCCTTAGCACTGTTGCAATGCAACATGCCAACATAAATATCATTCAGCAAAGCCGTAACAACTATACTAAATGCCTTTTCATCTAGCTCGATTTTCTAAAAATCTTGCTCGGAGTAGTTTTCCAGCTTTTTAGAAACTTGAACTTTTGGGTCTTCAGCACTTGGTACCATCAGAACATGTGGTCTGAAGATAACCGATTTCCAGCAACCCGTGTTTTGTTGTGCAAGTATGTGACCCATCCGACGTTGCTAGATGTTATATTCTGATCTGACAAGCATCGGAGGTTTGTACATGGTGCAAGTGATCTTGTGAATTTTGAGACATTTTGATTGTTTGCAAACAAGTTTTTGTTTAAAAATAATCAAACTTTTCACCCACCTTAGACCACCTATGGCCATTTCAGCCGAATGTTCTTCCCAAGGCCAAGAAGACCATACCTTGTTGCTTGTTAACCAATCTAATAAGCATTCTTGCCCTTATATTTTGTTATATTTTGTGCAAAATGATAACATGTTGTTTAAATGGGTTATAACCCTTTGGAACTCCATTTAACATCAATTTGCAAGAAACTTCAAACCATTCTTTCCTCCTATAAACTTACAGTCACCACACCCCTACTCCATTTCTCACATTTCAAACGACCTGTTAGGATCTGAGTTTGATTTGTTGTGAAAGTTAAGATGAAATAATGAAAGATGATAAACAAAGATGAAATAATGTAGCTGAATGATAAACTTTTGAATCACAACAAATGATCATCAACATGCTTTTGTAAATTATAATTCACGTATGCATGAAGATTACAACTCCCCCTCAGCCTGATCACTTCTAATTTGTTCATACAAGAATATCAAGAGGAAAGTGATAAATAGAACAATACATGCACGTTTCTATTTATAGTACAAAGCAAACATCTGAAGCATCTAAGCTGACGTCACCTTGATAGTAACATTTAACGACCTAACAAACTCTATCATCTGCTAAACCTAAACACTTTGAATTGCAAATAAACTATGTTGATATCATCTGTTGAGCTTTAACCTCTGTTGAGCTTTATCCTCTGTTGGTATTCAGCAGAGCTTTGCCTCAACAGTCTTTAGTCTTCATCAGAGGCTCCCATTATTAGACCTTAGGCTTTAATCAGAGTTTATCTTCAACAGTTCTTTGTAAAGAAACTTTAGCTGTAACAGACTTTAGAGCAGCAGATCTTGAGTCTTTGCCATTAAGGGGAGCAGATCTTCAAAGCACTGTTTATTTATAATAAGTAGTTATAGACTATTTTGGCTTTCCAATCATCTGTTCTTTTGTGGGGTCCACTAGATCCAACACAACCGCCATCAACACACTCCCCTCGAAATTTGTTATTTCCTTCTTCGTCGGAGATCATGAATCAGAAAGCAAAATGCAGTTTATTTTATAAATGTATGCGATCATCCTTTTTCTTCATTGTGTGTTATCGTTCTTTCCATTTTAGTTTGCATCGCAGCTCTAGAAGAACTTTATGAAGATTCAAGGCGTGGTGTTTCAAAACATCTGGAAACATTGTATTGTGATTCAAGTCGTGGTGTTTGAGACACCATTTGTTAAAACAATATACACTAAAAACACATTCTAAGAATGCATGAATAAAACTCCTTCTGAAAAACAAGTATAAAACACCATACTAAGAACAAATTCTAGAAATGCAGCTCTAAAACACCTTGTGTTAATACATGTATAAAACACTATACAAAAAACATCTTTTAGTTGTGTATAAAACACTATACTAATAACATCTCTGGAAACGAAAGTTGTAAAACACCATCAGTTAAATTAAAACTTTATTAAAACCCCATGTTATGTAAATATGTAGTAACACCATACACGATTAAAACACCATAAAGTTGATGTTGTGTTAAGGGTGAATAAAACATCATATTAAGAACATATTCCGGAATGCAAGTTGTAAAACATACTACGAATTTTTTAAAACACCATGTTATAAATTAGTTCCGATGTTTGTCAATGATGTACTATGTGAATGGGTTGTCAAACCCTTATAATCGTCCAAATTCGTAATTGATCCTCCAGATTTGTAACTGCAAGATCTTTCCTTATTTAAATTGTTTGAGCATGTTGATGCATTTACATTTAAATCCTCAAGCCTTAACTTTTAATTAGTGTCACATGTAGTCATCATATTTCTTCTTTCACTTCTTAGATAAAAGGTCCTTTATACAGAAAATGTTACATAT
Organism: Scalesia atractyloides; assembly: GCA_947069175.1. Classification (NCBI taxonomy): domain Eukaryota; kingdom Viridiplantae; phylum Streptophyta; class Magnoliopsida; order Asterales; family Asteraceae; genus Scalesia; species Scalesia atractyloides. The sequence continues at coordinate 38,960,571 of CAMTDV010000116.1, forward strand.
ATGAAATGGATATATATGTACATGAAATATAGGTATAAATATGAAATACAAGAACTGAAGGTATAAAAGCTATATATATATATATGAATGGTTCGGTTCAGTTAATTTTTGTTAAATGAGGGTACAAAAAAATTGATAACCGTTTTTTGTTAATTCAGGTTTCGGTTAATTAGTTTTTAGTTAATTCAGTTTTTGGTTGATTTAGGTTCGGTTTTGGTTAAGGTTCAGTTATTACTCACCCTTAGACAGTGTTAATCACATAATATCAATTTTTTTAATTAAAAAGATTATAGCAATACTATACTCAAGTTAAAGAGAATAAAATAATCGTTTATATGGTGTAATATAAAAAATATATTAGCGTACCAAAAAGTTATAACATTTAAAAATCGTGGGGAGTTAATTTTTATAAGAGGTTAAAATGTAACTACTAACTAATTATCTATAATTTTGTTTAAGATATAGGATTAAAATGTAATCTAGATGAGAGGATTAAACTGACGGTCATTAATCATTTGACATTCTGTAGCTATTAAACATTTCGGGATGATGACTAAGTACATTGGGCTTTAATCACTTGTACACTAAGACATCATCTACTTGTAACTTTTAGTCCACGTATCAATACTGAACAAGACAACTATCAAACCGTCGACAAAAATGAGTAGGTCGTCACGGTACTTCTGGATTTTTTAAAATATTATAGTTATAAGATAAAGCAGGAATACCTAAAAGAATTATAAGTTTGTTGTGGAATGAAAAAGTGTAACTAATTACCCATTATTATGTTAAAACTCATGGATTTAAGTGTAATAAGATGGGGAATAAAATGTAATTATTGTTTAAGAGACCAATTTACCCTCATTTCAGGGATGTATTTATTAATTAAGAGGGAAAAAGTTCTTATTTTTTGAGTATCTTAAAGTATAGTGTGTGTGTGTGTGTATAGGGTTATGGTAAGATGAAAACTCTTACGAGTTGTGAGAACTTAGAGAACTCCGCCTTATAAAATGTTTTTCAAAAAATTACCAGAAAATCCTTAAAAATCAACTATTTCAAAAAAAATATAGCTTTTTTGTTGATTTACAGCAACGTAAAAAAACCTTACATAAGGTGTAAATACTGTATAAAAAACGTTACATAAGATGTAAATACTGATGTCAGTATCTTTTTACAACAATGTAAAAAGACTAAGACTGAAAACATCATTTCGATTTCTTTTTACAATTGTGTTATTAACATTTTTATTTATGTGTGTGCAAAAAAATATGGCAAAACTCACACTAGAAGTTGAAGTTCTCTAAGTTCTCACTATTTAAGGGGGTTTTCTCTTGATCTCTATGAGAAGAAAATTCAGTTAAAGAAAATGGTATCAATGTAAAACATTAAATAGATTAAATTTTTTGCATTAATTATTCTCTCTCTAATTAATTAGTCAATTTCATTTTATCCTAGGCATATAAAATTTATCCTACATATATCATACACATTATTGAATCTTATACAACACATGTCAAAATTTATCATACATAGCTTATAATTTATCCTACACTCTAAATTAAAAAAGAATTAAAAAAATATTTTTGAAAATAAGTTACACATTTAATGTAATTACCTATTAAAGAAGAATATTAAAAATTAATGATTTATGTAAGTTTACAAATATACCACTACAACAACATTTAATACAAAATTAAATGAAGGAAAATTAAACATTCTTATTGGTTGAAATTTCTTCTTATTTGAACCTTTCACACACTCTCTCACTATATATATATATATATATATATATATATATTGGAGAGTTCAAATGAGAAGAAAAAATTTGTAAGAATAAAAAGAATAACTTTTAAACCAATAGAAAATTTTCATTTACTTCATTTAATATGTGTATTTAATGTTATGAAAAAAGGGCATATAAGTAAATCTATAATTGTCATTAATTAGCTAATCAATTAAACTTGTAACTCATTTTTTTCATATACTCTTTTAAGATAAAATAATTTATAGTGTAGGACAATTTTCGACATGTGTAGGCTAAATTTTAGTATGTGTATGATAAATTTTGAAATGTGTAGGGTAAATTTACATGTGCGTAGAATAAATTCCGGTAAATATAAGACATATGTAGGATAAATTTTGAAATGTGTAGGATAAATTTTTTTTTACTTTATTATGAGAAATAACATAATTAATGAGAGAAGTTATAAACTATTTAATGTTTTACCATTATGTCCTTTCTTATTTTTTTTTCTCACATTAATTTTTTCTCAAATGAACATTCCCCTATATATATATATATATATATAGGGCGGGAGTTGGCTACGAAGTCCATGTTTTCTACAAAGTGTAAGAAGTGTGTTAAGAGTGACACGTGTCATCTATGAATTTTGTACTAAAGGGTATAAAGGTAATTCAATAATTAATTTTAGTTTTGGAAGATATGTCTATTAAATAATAAAAAGACTTTTTTATGAAAACTACATATCTATCAACTATTTAAGATCGGCAGTTACGTCCTTCATATCCACGATTGATCATCCGAAGTTCGATACGTAAAACAAATTAATTATTTCTTATATTTATGTTTTTGTCAATTTATGGTTTCCTCACACTATATTAAACACACACCTCACACATTTCGAAACATAAAAGACATTCATTATTTCTTGACATTTTGTTTACCAGTTTCTATCTCTATCTCTCTCTCTCTCTCTATATATATATATAGAGGGGTAAACAATAAATAATTTATAATTCATCACACTGATTATTTTATGTCTCCTTAATTAGATAAAAAAAACATTTTATCCTACATATTTCTAAATTTATGTTACACATATCAAAATTTGTCCTACACTTTATTCTGCATCTATTGATAATTGTTCTTCATCATAAATTAGATTGTCTTTAAAAGGTATATTTTAAAAATCAGTTACAAGTTTTATTAATTAGCTAATTTATGGGAATATAATAAATTAATTAAAATTGTACATTTATTCATATGCCCACATTAAATACAGATATACTAAGATGTTATGTATGAGATATATATGTTATATATCCTAAGTGTTACGTATTTGGTAAGTATATGTGCATACATAGGTATACATGTGGTGATGTTCATGTCGACGAACCGTTTTGAATAAATATAAAAGAATATAAAATACTTTTTTCCGGTTATCTATCGTGTGTAGAAAATTTATTTTTAGAATAAATATAATTACTTGTTCATGTTCGGTTATGTTGTTCGTGAAATGATATTTCATGGAATAAATATGTATTATTTTTGGAGAATATATATACTAGAATGTTGCAAATGCCGCGCATTGCAATGGCAATGCCTAAGTTTTTTATAGCAGGCAACACGTTATGTGATGCATTAACCATATGAAAACGTGTGTGTTTCGATGTATCTGATCTAATTCAGTGTAACCTATTATAAGCATTGTGGTTGCAAAAGTAACGAAATCGAATCCGGGTTGATGCCTTTAGTGAGAGTTTCACCTAACCATTTTTTAGTAGCCGCGCATAGTGGTGAGATCGTCGAACCAACAAAAAAAGATATAAACAAGTTAAACCATGCATTCACGTTGCGAAATGTTAACTTATCAAAGTTCAACAAAAACATAAAACACTTTCATATAAAAGAATAACCATTTTAATTGGCTTCATACTGATGACAGTGTAAGTAATGTAAAACTAAGAAAATAAACATTAAAAACCTACAGGAAGACTAATTTAATAAAACAAATACAAAATACAATGTAAAAAATACAAATTTAGTCTTTAAACATATTAATTTAGTCTTTCAACGTATAATCATTTAATTAAGGAATATAAATAAAAAAATGAGAATGATTTTTCAAAATCAATTATATTAAATTTTATATGTCATTACATAAAAATAAAAGAAATTTAATTTACAAATCAACTAATTATATTTGAGGTGTTAAATAAACCTATCACCACGTGTTGAATTAACCTATCATCACCCCAGTTCAATTGCCTCCCAAACCAGTAGTATCTGTATCTGATTCACCACCACCTCAACCAGTTTCTCCTTCCCCACCACCTCTCAAGATCACATCATCACCACAAGCCTTTACCTCTCCTTCTCCACCCCACCTGAAAACTTCTTCATCCACATCCACTTCCCAAATAAACGTCTCCATCACCCCACCAGTCTTAACATTATCATCGTCTTTACCAACCTCCAGTGGTGGTTCCAACCCTGTTTTGTGGGTTCACATGAACCCATTCAGATTGGAAAAAAATGGAAAAAAAAGTGAGAACCTTGTATGATTTGAAAAAAGTTAGTGAGAATCTACCAAAACGAACCCACTGAAAAAAGTTTCTGGTCCGCCACTGCTAACCTCCCCCAATTTATCCATGTCGTTGAAAAAACGTAGAGACCGGAGTTGTTCTGGCGAAAAACTGGAGGCATTCGACGGTGACGGAATTTCGAAAACGTCCGCGAATGAAGACCAGAAGACGTCGTTGAGATACAATTGTTTTCTTATTGATGTTCACCATCAGTGTCTAGTATCTACAAACTAATTTATGAACAAGAAAAAGAAACACCACCTTGGGACGTGGCATGATTTGATTAGACTTGAAAAAGTAAAAGAAACAGAACTACCTTTCCACGTATCATGAATTGATTAGGTTTTTGTGGATTCGTGTCGGTGGCCAATGCACCGACCATGCATTTTAAGGGTATAATATATATATATATGTTCATTTGTAAACAAAGCCCTTGATAATGAACTGTGTGAACTAATCCTAGCACTTGATTATTAATACACAAGTGTAAATCAATTGTTAGGATTTGATGATGCAAATACATTAGTGTATGAGGAAAATATACTAGTGTATATTACGATTTGATGATGTAAATCAATGGTCAGAATTTGTTCACTCAGTTCACAAATACACTAGTGTTCAGTAAGTGGGTGTATATATATATATATATATATTTAATCGGTTTGATCATGTGTTGACACGGACAATTGGTTAAATATGTTTTTGAGATGGGATCCTGGTGTTATGTATTATTAAACACTTGGATAATTAATCACCAATGGGTCATTGAGTTTAACGTTTAATTAAAATGTTGACATTTGTTCAGTTTAAGCAACTTTGGTGAACAGCTTGCCGGGTAGACTCATAGTTAGGCCTTAATGTCTTATGTGGTTTAGGATCCTTGTAGGTCAGTTTTCCTTGCTGGACATCTTATTTATTTGCTAGAATTTGCATGGAGTTTCAGGTGAGTTTACGACCCCTACTATTTTTATATTTTGGGGAAAGACATGCTTAATTATGCTTAGTCGCACGATTTTCATGAAATGCATAAAAGGTTTAGGAAAATATGCATAGTATATAGTATACATGTTTTTCATTGTGTTGTACGGTAGTGACAAATGAAAACCATTAGGTTTATTATGTGCACATAAGTTTGGTTGGTTATGAGCTCGGAAAGCCCTCATATTGGTATTTAGTAACCATTAGCTAGTGTGATTGCAGAATAGTTGAATATATCTATTGGGATTGAGTGATTGATAATCCATGCTCTTGGATAATTAATCACCAATAGGTCGTTGAGTTTAACGTTTAATTAAAATGTTGACACCTGTTCAGTTTAAGCAACTTTGGTGAACAACTTGCCGGGTAGACTCATGGTTAGGCCTTAATGTCTTATGTGGTTTAGGATACTTGTAGGTCAGTTTTCCTTGTTGGACATCTTATTTATTTGCTAGAATTTGCATGGAGTTTCCGGTGAGTTTACGACCCCTACTGTTTTCATATTTTTGGGGAAAGACATGCTTAATTATGCTTAGTCACACGGTTTTCATGAAATGCATAAAAGGTTAGGAAAATATGCATAGTATATAGTATACATGTTTTTCATTATGTTGTACGGTAGTGACAAATGAAAACCATTAGGTTTATTATGTGCGCATAAGTTTGGTTGGTTATGAGCTCGGAAAGCCCTTATATTGGTATTTAGTAACCATTAGCTAGTATGATTGCAAAATACTCGAATAGATCTATTGGGATTGAGTGATTGACAATCCATGCTCTTGGTCAGTCGTGACCCTGTGGGAGTGCAATTGTGTCTGAATTGTTAGACATGTTGATGCGAATGTTGTGGCGAGACAACGTTTGTCATGGTTTGGTTACGAGCTTATGTTGGCATATATGTCAGTGTCCTAGATAGGCATAGATTTGATTATCGGATATTCCGTTAGCTAGCGTACACTTTAGTTTGATATACATTTACGGGATTTTATGATGTCCAGGAAAATTTATTTGTGTCATAAGTATTTTCAATGGGGACGGTGTTCAAGTGGGGATATCGGCAACGGTTAATAGATTTTCATACAAATATTTTGCATGAAAATGGTATGTGAGGTGAGACCTCGAATCGATAATAGATTTTCATACAATTGTTTTGCATAAAAATGGTTTGTGACGTGAGATGTTGAATCAGTAATAGATTTTCATACAATTGTTTTGCATGAAAATGGTTTGTGAGGTGCTTCCTCGACTAGTTCTTATATTTTCATACAAATGTTTTGTATGAAAATTATTTGTGAAGTGTTCTTCAATTGACTTATAAGATTTTCATACAAATGTATTGTATGAAAATGGGTTTCCATAATATAAAACAAAACATGTGAACTCAACAACATTATGTTGACGTTTTAAGCATGTTTTTTAGGTGTCAAACCCAAGTGGGAGACCACACTTGAGTTTGCATGTATGCTAGAATACCAAACTTTTGGAAGAGTCTCATGTTAGCCTTAAGTGTAGTCTTGTATTTGAATACTTGTGTTAAGGATTGTAAAATGTTTGGTTCTATATCATGTAAATGTTTGCTTAATCATATGCTACGAAAACTTTTTTGGTTACACTAACTCGTTTTCGCTTTGACTGAGTGTAACATATATCTCAAATTTGTAGAATTTATATAGGGAAATAGAATTTTATATTCTTGTTTATTGAAAATGGTTCGGTAATAAGTGTTCACATTTACAATGGAGAAGTCATGAACTACTATTTTTCATTCTATGTGCACTTTTATAAATATGGTTGTTATGCTCTCTGTGCACTATTATAAATGGTTGTGGCAGTCTGTGACCACATTTGGTCTAAAAACCATGTGTTTTGTGAAGGTTCTTGCCGCCTAAAAGACATGTTCACATTTTTAAGGCCAGAGTCGTTACATTCGAGATGATATAAGAGTTGAAATGTAATTTAGCTTATTAAAAAGGCTAAAAGGACAAGAAAAATATGCAAATAAAGTATTTGGAAGAAGGATAAACTCCTTATACATCGTGAGGAATGTTTTTTTAACGATAAATTCCTTTAAATTTCTGTCGTTTTTGTGACTTGAACTCAAAACCTCTTCCTTTTAAACCCAGGTGTTTAAAGGTTTTGTCTTTGGCAATGGACCACCACCCCATTGGTTTTTTAAGTATTTATAAAAAAAACATGGGTTTGATTCATATATTTTCAAAGAATATTTCTCGTTTAGTAACCAACCTGAATTTTTATATCTTTATCTTTAACTTAGAGTTAAGTGTCATTTACTTCCCTATGGTTTATTCACTTTTGCAATTTCATGTCAAAATATTAAATTGTACTATTTTCCTCCTTAACATTCTTGTGATGTGTCATTTCAATCCAAAAAACTAACGTATAAACAAACTCATAACTCAGTTAGCTTAGGGATAAAAAAATGACATTTTACTGTATACTTTTTTATTTTTTATTCTTGTAAACTTATTATTATTATTATATACATACACACATTCTCTTTCACTTCCTCCCCCCTACGTCACCACCGCCTCCGCCTCCGCCACCACCCACCACTGCCACCATCCACCGGTAAATAACCCCATAACCTGTAACAACCAACACCCACCACTTGTTATATTTATTTTAAAACATCAACACATCAAGGCCGACCATGTGTATTCATTGTGTAAAACCCTTAATAGTCGTTTAAACAACCACGATTGCCGTAGAAGCAAACGAATCCATGCTCAAATCCTTATAGATTGTAGAAATATTTTCTTAAGTTCAACTCAACATTCATTTTGGAATCTTTCATCAAAGGTTCCACCATACACTACAAATCTCTATATGTATATTTTAATTATGGAATCTCTATATGTATATTTTAATTATGGTCTAATATATGATATGTACTTGTATGTTGGAGTAAAAGTTAAAAACAAAATAGAGCTCGTTGTATTTTCTTTTTTCTCTTTTGAGTGAGTATTATGTTTTTGAAATCAGACTTGTTTCATATACTCAGGTGATGATCCTCTCTTGGCATCATTCATTAGAGTCATCGAATGACCTTTTTATTATATATACACTTCATCTGAGTCATCAAACGACCCTTTTACTTATCATTCATAACCACTACCCTCATTATGAAAACATCATATCTTAATGATTAGCTTAAATCCTGAAATATCTTATAGCTTCCACTTGCCTTTACATTATCTATAATAGTGTTGCCTCGAAGACAAACTTACTTGTTCTCAACAAAGTATAGATACTTTATCTCGAAAAGTATGTATAAAACCACATATGAATTCTTCTTAAAGATTCATGTTCATCTAATTCTCAGAAGTGAGATTGTCCAAGTCTTGACTTAATTATCCATGTGGTTAACATTTCAATATCCGTAACTATAACCATATCAGAGATTCTTAATCTCCAATTTTAAGTTTATACATGTCTCTACTTGATAATTTTGTTATTAGATATTTGGTATCACAATTGTTTCTGGTAAACATCTGAGGTTAATACTTAATAACCTTTTTTTGATCAATCTGTGATATCAATTTAGGCAAAAGTCTCTTTTAGATCTCATGAATCACAGATAATCATCACTCTGGAATCTCATTCACAATTAGATTGATTTGACCATTTAAGAGTTATAGACAAAACACCTTGTCTTCTTGAAAATCCAATCCTCGAAGAGATTCAGTTAAGTCTTAGAATCTCAAGTCTATAAGGTAAGACAATTATATATACTTACAACACAATATTCATGTCCACTTAGTTTGGAGCTCAATAATATCTATTTGATATTGAAGAAATAACTTTTCTTATATATACTAGATTGCACCTTTGATCACTAATTGAAGTCTATCGGATGTACTTCAATTTCCCTTTTCAAATATACTACCATAGTTCTCTGTTTTGAAAAAACTTTAATTATGTTTGTTCAGATATTTGATTAAGGTATTTACCCTTTGATCCAATCAAACTACCTTAGTCAATTCACTAAGTTGTTATGTATTAATCTTAGAGGAATCTAACTTCTATATTTTAACTTAATAAGAAAAACATGATTAATTTGTTTGTCTCTCTTGTCTTGAAATACTCAATGCATCACAACACACTTGTTCTTTCCATTTACAAGTTGATTTTTAATCATTACATGATTGAAAACTAAGTAAATAAGCTGGAAGAGATGATTGAAATTAGGAGACAATATAAATATATATAGATTAAGGAAATGTGTATTTAATAGGGGTATTGTGTATGCGCCAACCTACTCAAATCCAAAACTCTACTCTTAAGCAAAACAACAATAATAATAATAATAATAATAATAATAATAATAATAATATAAAATGTAGATAAAAAGGGTAAGGATTGGGACTCAAACCACCAACCAACTTGTTATAAATTACATTTACTAACCAGTTGCGCTAGACTCTTTTAACAAAGGTGTTTGCGTTAATAATTGTTATATATACACATATATAAATATATCTTTTTAATTTAAGGGCCTCAGAGGGATTGGGCCTTTGGCCGGTCACCCACCTCGCCCCTCCCTCCGGGTCGACCCTGCTAGTCGGTACCTGTCACACCCCGAGTATACAAGTTTGAATATATAATATAATTGTGAATAAATTTGTCTCATATCCAACATGGTAAATTGTATACATTGTTTATTATCATACTAGCATGTGTTAACTATAAGTCAAACCAAAGTGTATCGCAATCGTGCATACCATTATTGCCGAAACGACAAGGTTGTAAATCAGTTTACTTAACAATACCACAGGAATACGGGCGGTGCGTTAATCCTATAACGCTATAATTGTTAAGGTAGGCTTGCAAAGTAAATGAACATATAGAACATAAATATAACATAGCATGCAATAACAAGAATAATACAAGTATCATGTTTTTAACGAATAGAGTATGTCCGTAAACAAGTTTAACCATGATTCGTGATTTGTATAAAGTGTACATGTTGCACCCAAAGTGTATAAAACGGAAAATGGGATCAAGTATACTCATGGTTTGCAAAGCTTTCCAAAATAACGTGAGTTGATGAATCATTGAGGGTGGAGCACCAAAGTTACCCTACATTGGGGAAACGAAGGTGTATGAGTATATGGAATTCGTAGGAAGTTTGGATTCTGAATTAATACGAAAAAGTACATGTGTAACAAAAATATATCTTGTTCTAGATACTCGTTTGGAGACTATGTTTTCATGTGTTTTCATGGGTCTTAAGTTTCCCATTAGAATCACAAACGAGGAGTCTAGAAACTAAGATAATCTAACCTAAGTTCTTGACATCTAACCATAATCCAGTTAGTATTAAGAGTTTGGTTTGTATGTATATGTTATGTATTACATAATATAAGTTGTAGATTGTCCATCATGTATTATTGTGTAAGTCAAGTATGGTGTAAATGCACTTGTGTGATAAGTGCTGAATTTTCATAAGTCTAGGGTCTAAGATGTAACTTGTAATAAAACTATTAGTATGTCCTTATTTTGTCTTTATGTTTGAGTTTGTGGGTTCCGGGTTAGGGTTTGTCCAAATCCAGATTTATGTCTTTTGTATATGGTCCGGACTAAGGGAATGCCCCTAATCCGAGTTATGTTTTTGTTAGTTGGTCCGGACTTGAGCTTCAGTAGCTCAATCCGAGTTTGCTTGTTTATCGGGCTTTGGGCCTATTTGGTATCTGGACATGTGTGTCCGGACGTGTCTTGTACATAAACCTTTATGGATAATGACAAGACGATGATTTCTTTTGTGGAAAGTTTCTCTGGCAAGAAAACCATAATCATTGTGTGTGCATTGGCGGCTATATTGTGTGTGACGTCATTCCTCAAAGAATGTAGGTCCCACAATCCGTATGGATCTTCACAGAATCGTCTATCTAATCTAGAGTGCGGAATCCCCTAGATCGGATTTCACAAAAATAAGAACAAGAACACGAACAAGTTCCTTCAAACAGTCTTCTATTGATTATCTAACACAAAGGTTTACAATCAATTCAAGACTCTCTTCCAACTCTCTCTGAACAGCTAAACCAGCAACACTATCAGCAGAACCAGCAACACGATCAACAGAACCAGCCACCTAAACCCTAATGCAAACCTCCCTTTATATAGAGATAGGTTATGCAACTAGGCTAGGGTTTCCCTACATGGACTGCTAATGGGTCTAAAGCCCAATTCGCCTACCATGAGCTATTTAGTGTCTAGTTCAGCCCAATTACTACTAATTCACCATTACAAAACTAAACCCGCTAACCGTTTATCATTTTACTAATTACAAGACATCCAAAGACCAAATCTAAGCTGTTGTCACAAATATGCACCAACAAACTCCCTCTTGACAATAGCTTCATAAAATAACTTAGTCTTCAGTCTTCTTGCAATCTTCAACATTTTTGAAAAATGTCGACGTTGGTCTTTGGATAGCTTCAGCTTTAATAGCTTCTGTCAGCAACAGACTCCCCCTAAGCTGATGTATCCAATCACTAAATCTTCTAGATCGTTAGCGTTTGAGCAGACTCCAGTTTAGTACTTGCATAGCAATCTTCAAAACTCTTCAACTTTGTCTGCAATATAGAAAGGAGGTTCTACCATGCATCCAAGCAAACTCCTCTTCACCAAACTTCTCAGCAACACACTACTACAATCTATATACTATAAAACAAACATCTCGAGAAACCATAAGAATTTTTCAACACAAGTTAAACAAATTATTATTATTCAAGAGATAGTAAAACTGTATCACAGATTGAGCACTTCTCAATTCAAATCACATACTTAAACTTTTAAACACACTGAACCTGCAAGATTTTAAAATTTTGAACTCATCTTCTAACATCGTCTCCCCCTATCGGTAAGAACTCCTCCACGAACAACCAATATCCGTACATTAAGAATTTACAAGAAAATGAAATATTTTTGAATTTTTATATTTTCTGAAAGCAAATAAATAACAAAATAATAAACACTCTGTTTTTGTGAGAATCACCGGTAAGAAGATCATATCAGCAACATCAAACTGTTTTCACACTATATGATAATTCTATATGCAATATTCATGAAAAAGTAGTTCAAGACGATTACCGTATTGTTTATCCACTTAAACAAAATACATGAACATTTCAAGTACCATGACCTTGTGAACTGTTTAGATAATTTATACTAATATACTAGTGTGTCCCACTTCAGGACATACCCCCGCGATCAAGGTATGCACAAAAATTCATTGTAGTAGGTGAGTATACCGAAATGTACAATGTTAGATAATTGGTGATCAGGTCAGTACTTCCGTACAGCAAAGAGACCAAAAATCCAACGAGGGTTAGGGCAAATACCAAATTTTGGTACGAAAATGCAATTTGCACATTTGAATGACTCTCTAGGAGAGCTTCTTCAACTTTTGGGATTTGGCATTTTAGCTCTTTTAAGATATTCTGGTTGTGCCTAGGTCAACATATATCTGGATGCAGCAGAAGGACAACCTTGATACTCCGGATGAAATAACGATATAAAGACCTAAAACCTTGAATTTTGGCAATCTATCAGCGCAAGATTTAAGGTTATAAAACCATATGCCACTGATATGTTACCCACTCATACACAGTTTATTATATTTGTATCATAAAGGTATGTTGAATATTTCATGCTTTTTGCCTACTGGTACATCATATGATGAAGCTGCTATCGCACTTAAGCCATTTTAGTTCTAAATTCAGTGTGACAGTCTAACTTGCTGATGTACTATCATTTCTTCCTTTTCACACAGTGAAAACTCATTTTTGGTTTTATATTTTTTTTATTTTAGATTTTATATTTTTTTATGTTTTTCATTTTTGAAAAGAAGTAAATTATTTACAAAAAATTTATGGAAAAAATGGTTATTCAGGATTCCTCATCCCGTTGAGTTCGACTAAATGTTCAAAATGAGCCCTGTCAAATGCTTTTGCGTAAAGATCTGCCAGGTTATCTAGTGTGTCGACTCGATGCAGTTCAATTAATTTCTTTTCGGCACAATCCTTTTAATGACGAATGTCAATATGTTTTGTTCGACTGTGTTTTACGGGATTGTTAGTGATTGAAATAGTGGCATTATTGTCTATCATAATAAAAGTACGAGTGAAATTCAAACCGTAATCGCGCATCTGCTGTTGGATCCAGAGAACCTAAGAGCAACAGCTACCCGCAACAATATATTCAGCTTCACACGTCGAGGTAGACACGCAAGACTGCTTCTTGCATTGCCATGACACTAGCCTCCCTCCTAAGAACTGACAACCACTTGTGGTAGACTTCCTTGTTGATTTGCATCCTCCAAAGTCCGAATTTGTGAAAGCAACAAACTTCAAATCACAAGCAGCTGGATACCATAACCCAAGTTTAGGTTTCCCCTTCAAGTAACGAAGAATCCGCTTCACCGCTTTCATGTGTGACTCTTTTGGATTCGTTTGATATCTGGCACAAAGACATACTGCAAACATGATGTCGGATCTTGAAGCAGTCAAGTACATCAGAGAACCAATCATTGCCCTATAGTGAGTTAGATCAACATCCTCTACACTCTCATGATTTGGACCAAGATTGTGATTCTCACAGATAGGTGTATTGAAAGTAGCGCAATCCTCCATTTTGAAATGAGACAAAATGTCATACACATACTTCATCTTTGTATATACATCCCATCCTTCTTCTGTTCAACTTGTAAACCCAAAAAGTAGGATAATTCACCCATCGCATTCATCTCAAACTTGCTCTTCATTACCACTTCGAATTCATGACACATGTTCTCATCAGATGACCCAAAAATGATGTTATCAACGTATACCTGTACCAGCAGAAAGTCTTCCTTCTTCCTTTTAATGAAACGTGTACTCAATCTGACCTCTTTCGAAACCATTCTTTAACAAATGTGCTGACAGTGTCTCATACCACGCCCTAGGTGCCTGATGCAATCCATACAATGCATTATCAAGTCGATAGACTCGATCTGGATAGTCTGGATCAGTAAACCCATCCAGTTGTGAGACATACACCACTTCTTGGACTTTCCCGTAAAGAAACGCACTCTTCACGTCAAGTTGGTAAACTTTAAAGCCTTTAAATGAAGCAAAAGCTAGAAACAAACGAATTGCTTCCAACCTTGCTACTGGTGCAAACACTTCATTGTAATCAATCCCCTCTTGCGGATTGAACCTTTTCACCACCAACCGAGCCTTATTCCTTATTACGATCCCTCGGTCGTCTTTCTTGCACTTAAACACCCACTTGGTGCCTATTTCTTTCTCTCCTACAGGCAAGTCAACTAGCTCCCAAACTTTCAACTTCTTGAATTGAGCTAGTTCCTCTTGCATAGCTTCAACCCAACAATTGTCTTTTAGAGCCATATGAATATTCTTCGGCTCCTCTTGGGCAATAAAGCAGCTATACAAACACTCATGAATCAACCCAGTCTTCTGAATCGAAGTAAACAGACAGGAACCTTCGAGCACACCTCTTCTTGTCTGAACACCTGCAGCAGCATCACCAATGATGTTTTCAACTGGATGATCTTTATTTACACGTGTGATAGCAATAGTGTCAACAACCAGATAATCTCCCAGATTCGATCCAACCTCCCCGTGAATGTTACTATTAGCAAACGGATTAGTGAAGTCCTCCCCCTGAATTGGTTCAGACTCACTATCACTGGAGTCCTCTAGAGCAGCTCTAGAAGAAGTTTCTGGAGCATCTGTCATCGTTATACTCGATCTAGGCATAAAGTCACACTCTCCATCTTCACTGATCACAGATTGGATCATTTGAGACTCACCTGCATTTGAAAAATCATGAATATTAAATGATTTAAAAACACTGTCATAATCATATAATATAGGAGGCCCACTCGTTGATTGTTGAGGTGAATAACTAGTGATTTCCATGTTAAACACCACATCAATTTTACCAGTTTTTAGATTAAAAACTCTTTTATTCGGTGTTCCAGACATATAGCCTAGAAAGTAACCCTCATCAGCTACCTCACTGAATTTTTACTTATCTCTATTTCGCACAATGGTGTAGGGTAATCCAAATGGTTCAAAGCCTTTTAAGTTTGGTTTTCGGTTAAACAATAGTTCGTGACATGTTTTGTTAAACTGTTTAACCGTCAAAACTTTGTTAAGGACATAACAAGCTGTATTCACAGCTTCTCCCCAGAAAAGAACTGGAAGCTTTGAATCAGAAAGCATAGTCCTTGCAGCTTCAATCAACGTCCCGTTTGTCCTCTCAGCGACTCCATTCTGTTGAGGTGTATAAGGAGCAGAAAATTGATGTTCAATTCCTTTACGAAGACAATAGAGATCCAGAATCTGATTCTTGAACTCCGTGCCATTATCACTCTTATCCTCTTGATCCGTGCATCATGGACATTTTCCAATTTTGTAAAAAGATCTATCAGCATCTCCGCTGCCTCATTTTTTGTACCTAAAAAGAAAACCCATGAATATCGTGAGTAATCATCTGTGACAACTAAACAATAGTATTTTCCACCTATGCTCCTTACGTTCACCGGACCGAATAGATCCATATGAAGTAATTCACAAGGGGCATCTATGGAATTTACTGTTTTAGACTTGTGAGGTTTCTTATGTTGTTTTCCCTTTTGACATGGAAGACATTTATCTTCTACATGAAACCTCTGCACTGGCACCCCTTCCACTAAACCATTTTTAATATAATTCATTTTTCGGTAGTGGATCTGGGCCATGCGTCTGTGCCACAACAATGATTTAGGCTCAGATGCTTTTGATAGTAAACACGCCACCACAGTGAAAGAATCCTTAGCACCCATGTCCATGACATAAGTGTCGTTTCTCCTTGGTGCTCTCATCACTATCCAATTATACGGTATCACCAAACCAGGTTTCAACACCAAAGCTTCAGACTTTGTAAAGTGGACTGAGTGACCCTTGTCGCAGACTTGAGACACGCTCATCAGATTGTGCTTCAGCTGCTCAACATAGTTCACTTTGTCTAGTGAGATCTTCCCGTTAGTCACTTTTCCTTGACCTGTAATGTGCCCTCCTTTAGCACCTGCAAAATTCACATAGCCACCATCTATATTCTCAAACTCAGTCAACAGCCTTGCATCCCCCATCATGTGCCTGGAGCAGCCACTATCAACATACCATAAGTTGATAATCCTCCTTAGCAGCTCCTGCACAACCCAACAAAATTAGTTAGATTGGGGGACCCAAGCCTTAATGGTCTTGGGTCTTCCAGATTCATCAACCACATGAACATCCATCCAATATCCATCACTCCTAACAAGAGTCTTGGATCTTAGACCTGTTGATGGAAATGGTTTTTGATTTCCACTAGGTCTCTGGTCCTGAGGTTTCCTAAACATGTTTGGACTTTGCGACCTTTGGAATTTATGATTTTGGTTCATTGAACAAGGATGATGATAATTTCTAAAGCCATCGTTATAAAAATTTCGACTACCAACATTCTGGTATCGAGTTTGATATTGACCTTGACTTCTGAAATTATTTGTTTGACCATTAAAGTTATTCCTTCTTGGTGAACTACTTCTAGGTCTTTCATATCTGCCCGATGTAGATGCAGGCTGAAATCTTTGTTGATTTCTTTGAAAACGAGGAACTTGGTGAGTTCCTTTTTCAGCCTTATCTACACCAATAGCAACACTCTGTTGCCTGGTAGCAGATATCTTTGGTGAGTTAACCTTCTTCTCACCATCACCAATTTTTGCTGGTGATTTTTCTCTCTGTCTCTCACTTACCTGTGCTTCACTCTTTTTATTATGACAGCAGCTAGCTACATGTCCCTTTTCGTGACATTTGAAGCATGGTTTTCTAGCCGAAGACTTCTTAACTGAAGCCTCTTGCTTAGATTCATCAGGCGATAATGATGATGATGATGATGATTATGATGATGATGATGATGATGCTTTTGAAGGATCTTGTTTAGTTTGCTTAATTTTAGATTTTTCTTTGTTTTGATTCTTAGCAAACTGCACATTAGACTCTTTTGTAATAACAGTGACCTCTTCATTCATATCACTCCCTTTAACAAATTCAACCTTTTTAACAAAAGTTTGCTTTTGATTTTTAGGGTGTGTATTCTTTGTTTTCAAAACCTTGTCTCTGTTATTATCCTTCTTGGCATTCTCATAACTATCAAAATTACCTGATGTGGAACTACCAGGTGTAGTTGACTCAAACTCTGTAAGCTCTTCTTCATCTGGCAAGAAAGAATAGTCGTGACCAAGAGGTGGTGGAACTTCATTTAAACCTTTGAAGCCCACACATGTCTTGTCATTACTCTTCTTCAGGCCATTCATCATGTGTTTCATAACAAAATATGAATCTCTGAATTGATTTAATTTCTTTTCAAGCTCACAAATTTTAAGTTGTGCTTCAAATAACTCTTTGCATTTTTCAGAAATTTCTTTTGTTTTCTCACTCATCGTATCATGAGCTAAGTCAATAACTTGAAGTTTTTCATTTAGCTTACAGGTTAGAATATTGATTTCTTCTTCATAACCTTTAATTTTCTTCAAATATAATGACTCATTTCGTTTTACAAAAAAGTTTGATTCTTTTAGGTTTAGAGCTCATTAACCAGACTTTGGTTTTGTTTTGTTAACGTTTCAACCTCACTTTGCAGTCCACGACATTTTAAGCAAACAGAACTGCCAGAGTTAGAATGTACCTCTCCTGGTGATTTGCTTAGATCAGCCACGAAAGCAGCAAAATCAGCAACCATCTTCTTGTCTGCAACATTCTGTTCTCCATCAGCTTTTTCAGCTCCCATCTCTCGCTCTGCCTCAACATCAGCTTTCACTTCTTCATCAACAATTGGGGCTATCTCAGCCAAGAATGCCTGTGAGGCATTGTTATCACCCTCCAGATGAACACTCCAATCGTAGGAACCCTCTCTAGCAGTAGAGATCAGGGCCTTTGATCCAGTGTTAGTCGATGCATTCCTGTTGCTTGAACCATGACCAGGAGAATCTTGAAAGGATGAGTTAGAACGAGATTCAGTTTTTGGTCGTTAACATTCTCCAGCATAATGTCCGTAGTTTTGACAATTGTAACACTTCACTTTCGACTTGTCAAATCCCACACTCTTCCCAACGAACTTCCTGCCCGTTCTGTTCATGAATCTCTTTACTCTTCTAGAGATCATGGCCATCTGCCATTGTAAATCCATCTCAATCAGATCATCAGGGTCGATCTGATCATAATCTTCATCAAACGTAGCAGGATCAGATATTTTTCCCTGAATGTAGTTCTCGTAGGAAGCAACGAAAGAAGCAAGCAATGCCAGATGATCTTCAGCACTTTTGACACTCAGAGGCATAGACTTAGTACTGTTGTTACTATTACTTGATTGTTGTCTCTTTGCCCCTGACGAGCCTCCTGAAGCAGTAACAAAACATACTTCACCGTCAGAATTTGTCACGATATGTTCATTTTCACATGAGAGAAACGCAGTTGCAGTGTCACTTGAAGCATTGTTGGAAGATGAAGGTGTAAGCCCTTTAAAAATCCCGGATCCTGAACCTGATCATAACCCGTTTCCTTCTTCTTCATATTGAGCTCATAAGCTCTCAATTTCCCAACAACCTCTTCTAAGTCTTTAGTTTCGTAGTCAACTTCACCCTTTATCATCAAAGTATAAATATCCCACTTTGCAGGTAAAGCATCCAGCAACTTGTCGTTTATCTCCACATCCGTGTATCCCTCTATGTCATAATTGTCCATTTCTGACATCAGATGATAATATCTCGTGATAATATCTTCAAGGGACTCACTCCTCATGCCTTTAAACACAACAAATTGTTTCTTTAGCAGATCAACCTTGTTCTTCTTCACATCAGTATTGCCCTCATACCTCTTCTCTAGGGCATCCCACATCTCCTTTGACGTAGTATAACGCTTGAATGTATGTCTGATGCCATCAAGTAATGACATCTTTATAGCAGCTAAAGCTTTCTTCTCAGACTCATACATCCTTTTTTCAACTTCTGACATGTTTACATAAGCACTAACACGTTGTCTGCCCTCAAAATCATGAGTGGGTTAGCATACCCATCTTGAATACAGTGTGTCCTGATATTCAATGAACGACTGAAACATGTCCTTCCAAGTAAGATAATTTTCTACTTTAAGCATTTTTGGAGGTTTTTTAGTCGTGCCAGCCTCGTGCTCCATCCTTAACAGTTCATTTAGGTTAGACATATTCGACATTTTTACCGAACCGGCTCGTTAAAAATGTTAAAACTTGTCTGAAATGAGTGATTACCAAATTATACTGTTAGACTCGTCTCGACGATACGATTCTAATGATGTATATTGTCCAATTATGATTTTAGGAATTTTCGTGCCTTTTTTTCTTAAAAATCACACGAGTCTAACCGTGCAACCGGTTTGTCAAGATTGTTTGTGGATCAAATTCTATGTCCGAAAATGTTTAACTCCGGTTAGGTCAGCTGGTTAACTTTCCACCTTTTTGTATAGAACCTGGAACAGTACCAAATCCGGAACTGTAATCCGAATTGCTAATCCGAAATGGTGATTCGGAATAGTGATCAGAGATGAAATCCGGAATGCACTATTCTGATCCAAAATGGAATCCGGAATAGACTATTCTAATCCAAGATGGAATCAGGAATAGACTATTCTGATCCGAGATGGAATCCGGAATACACTGCTGACCGAGATGGGATCCGAGATGGGATCCGAGATAGGCTTTTCTAATCCGAAATGCAACTCTGATGATCCGAATTGCACTTTTCTGATCCGAAATGCAGGCTTTCCTAATCCGAATTACATGTCTGATGATCCGAAATGCAGATGATTCGAAATTCAAGTCTGCAATCCGAAATGTTACACTTTTGATCCTAGATACCTTCCTTCAATCCGAAATGCCTGCTTTTAATCCGAAATCGCTGCAGAAACCCTAAAACAGCCGCTGAAACCCTAGAACAGCCGTCACAAACTTCAAAATAGCCTCCAATACATCCAAAACCCCAACTTTTTCTGATGTTACGATAACCGAGCAAAATCAAGAGCCTAACGCTCTGATACCAATTGTAGGTCTCCTAATTCGTATGGATCTTCACAAAATCGTCTATCTAATCTAGAGTGCGAAATCCCCTAGATCAGATTTCACAGAAACAAGAACAAGAACATGAACAATTTCCTTCAAACAGTCTTCTATTGATTATCTAACACAAAGGTTTACAATCAATTCAAGACTCTCTTCCAACTTTCTCTGAACATCTAAACTAGCAACACTATCCGCAGAACCAGCCACCTAAACCCTAATGTAAACCTCCCTTTATATAGAGATAGGTTATGCAACTGGGCTAGGGTTTCCCTACATGGATTGCTAATGGGTCTAAAAGCCCAATTCGCCTACCATGAGCTATTTAGTGTCTAGTTCAGCCCAATTACTTCTAATTCACTATTACAAAACTAAACCTGCTAACCGTTTATCATTTTACTAATTACAAGATATCCAAAGACCAAATCTAAGCTGTTGTCACAAATATGCACCAACAAACTCCCCCTTGACAATAGCTTCATAAAATAACTTAGTCTTCAGTCTTCTTGCAATCTTCAACGTTTTTGAAAAACGTTGACGTTGGTCTTTGGATAGCTTCTGTCAGCAACAGACTCCCCCTATCTAATCTAGAGTGCGAAATCCCCTAGTGCGGATCCCCTTATACTTTGTGTATTCTCATATCATCATTTTCTACTCTTTCTTTTCTGATTCTCTACAGTGGTGATCACATGGTGGATTCTACGCACCTCGTGATTATGTTCGAGTGAGATCTGGTTCTAGAGATAGGTTGAGGTGACCTTTCAAGTGGTATCAGAGCAGGCTCTCTATAGAGAGTGCTCATACTACTGTAGGTGGTTGGTTTAAATGTTTAGAGTGAGAAAATCTCATTTTGATTTGGATTTAGTGTTTGTTTGCTGAGTTTTCATGAGGTTTAAGAATTTATTCTTAAGTTTACTAAGTTTTGATGATGGATTTTGACTAGGTTAAAGTGTTTTGGTTAGATCATTATCTGGGGTTTTATAGAGATTTTTGAAGCACTTGTTATGTTTTTAAAGGTTGGTAAAATATTCCCTGTTTGATCTTTTAAAGTTTTCTTCGAGTTTGTTTTACTATTTGCGTTTTCGTATTATTAGTGATCCTATGTGAAGTTACACTTGGGAGATATCCGGAAGCAGGATACCTTCATATCCAGATAAACTTGTCCGGGTTACTAACATAGTAACTCCAGATTTGTTATCTTTCCCGGATTTGTGGGAGTCTGGGTTACTGAAATGGTTAAGCTTCTTTGTATTTAATCAGTCCGGCTTTATATTTCTCATAGACCTAGTCTGAGTTTATGTTTTCCGGGTTTGTCTGACTCCGAGTTTATAGGTTAGATTCCAGGTTTAGTTTTTATCATGGTTTTTGTTGTCTGAATTTAAGTTAGGTGTGTTTTGTCCATATATGTAGTTTAAATCAGGCTTAGATCCAGGTCTTTACCACTCTGATATTCTCCAGACTTTTCACTCCGTATTTACATCTTAACTTTTGTCTCTGGATTTTCTGGACTTAGAAACCGTTCCTAGTAAACCCTATTGTTTAAACCTACTGTGAACCTTCTGTTGATACTATCTTTTTCAAAATGGCAAACAATATGACCGCAATGGTTCAAAACATCAAGCACAATGTTGAAGTGGGGAGTAACAACAAACCTCCTCTCTTAATAAACGAACTTGGCTTTCTAGAATGAAGGAACAATTTGAGAGATATGTGAGAGCTAAGTATATCAAAATTTGGTTATGCATTGCAAAGGGTTGCGGAGCTACACCGATTAGAACCTTAACTCTTACTGATGAGTAGAAAAAATTCTACGAATGTGAACAGAAGGCCATGTCTATGATAACAATGGCTCTGATGGAATCTATACTCCCTACTTTTCGTAGAAGAAATACTTCATTGGAGTTATGGGATAGCATGATTGAACGCAACGAAGGAAATGCCATATACAAGAAGCAACGTCTAGAACGATTGAAGACTCAATTTGTTGTGTTCAAAGCCATAAAGAATGAATCCTTTGATGACATTGTGAATAGGTTTTCTCATTTGTTAAACGAGCTTGATCGAAGTCAGGAAGGTCTTTACACATAGTTTGAGAAAGTAGAGAAGTTCTTGAATTGCCTTCCTAGAGAATGGAACATGCATACGACATTGATTAGGGAAGGTATTCTCTATGAGGAGCTTTCTTTGGAAGATGTTGTGCAAAAGTTGAAGGGATATGCTTGGAAAATGGAAGATCAAGCATATGATTTTGAGAAGATTCAGGATCCTTAACTGTATAAAGCTTCAAAACCAACGGATAAGGGCAGTAATGGTGGAGCCAGTGTTGCCCTATACTTAGAAAATGAAGCCCCTGCAAGTCATAATGCTTTTATAAGCAATAACACAAATGGGTCGAGTGGTGCTATGAATTCAAGTCAGGGAATGTACTCATCTGGTGGATGTCAGAAATCTCAAGCAACAGCTTTAACATTCAAAAGTTGGATCAAAACTGTTTAAAACTGATAGAAGATAACATGAGTCTCTAGTCATCCTTCATGACGGCCTACGAAAACTTTTGTCTTGGAAAGCTTGTAGAACAATCGAGTCTCGATGAAGATTTTGACCAAATAGGCCAAGATGAAATGGAAAAACTTGATCTTTAACTTAATATGGCGTTATTGGTATGAAGAGCAAAGAAGTTCCATATGAAAACAAGTAAGAAATTCATAGGTGGTCAAACTAAGACTCGAATGGGCATTGATATGTCAAAGGTGAAGTGTTACAATTGTAGTATCTATGGACATTATGCACAAGATTGTCGGAAGCCTAAAATGGAAAGGTCCAATAGAGAAAGTAGTTCTCAACACGGAAACAACTCAAGATCTCATACAAGCACCGCTAGTGCTTCAACTTCAAATTCCCAATCAAATGCTTAAGATAATCTTACTCCTTCAGCAAACAATGCCTTGGTAGCTCAACCTCTACAAGAAGTAACCGAGCCTTATGACTGGGGTTGTGCTTTGAAAAATATTTTGGGAGCTATTGTTTCACAAGCCTTCATGGCTGAAATTATCGAAGAAGAAGTGTGTGAAGAGGTTATAGAAGAAGCTAGCATGAAGGAACTTGTTGTTGTAGCTGAGGTTATGGGTGAGGAAATGGAAGTGAGTAAAGTTGTTGAGAATGAAGAAAACTTGAATGAGGAAGCTGTAGAAAGATCGAAAAGCACAGATAATGGAGAAAAGAATGAATGTTTCGAGTTCAAGATCTCAACTGCAGGAAATTCCTGATGTGGAAGCTCAAAAGTTGGAAGAAAACTCTATGGAAAAGGAAGCTTGTGCATTTATGGCAGGAATTGAGGTAAAATCGACTCCCGTGGATAAGCGTTGTGCTAGATGCGTAGAATTTGTAGCTAAGATTGATATATACGCACTTCATAATACAAATTTGATTGTTAATCTAGAACAATCAAAATAACTCATTGTAGTTTTGTCTTGTTCGGATAAGGAACATCGAATCAAGATAAAAGCACTAAAAATGATATCTCTGAATTTGAAAGACGTGTGGCTCATGCAAGTGTTAAAAATCAAGAGTTAAAATCTGAACTTGAATTGAACCAAAATTGTAATTTGGATAAGAACAAAATCATTTGGAAAAAGATAATCTGATTTTAGAATTGCAAAGAAAAATTGAAAAGTTTGGAAATTCATCTGAAGTGATGAATTTCTGCATTAACAGCTAATGTGTGAAAGAAACTGAGGAGGAGATGTTTGGCATCAGTTATAGGAAAGTGCCTCCACCGACTAACCACAACTACACATCGATGGCAAGCATTTATCCCGAATTGGCTAACTTCGTGTCACACCCCGACCCGCAGCGGAATAAAAGTCGGGGCATAGTTGGGTTATCACCAAAGCTCATGATGTTTACTAAGATGTTTCATATTTATTAAATTCAAATTTGCAACTTAAATATCCAAAACAAAATTCATACAATTACAAGAAAATGAAACTACATAATTATTCCAAAGCATAAACTTGTTTATTCTTCTAGGCCTTCCTAAGTGTTTCATGTCTCAGCTGGATCACCTGTATCATGTGTAAAACGGGGGATATTTTGGGTCAACAAAAGTTGGCGAGTGAACCTTGATAAAACATTTTTACTAATTTCTTGTTTTATTTAATAAAGAAAATTTCGTGCAATAATCACATGTGAGCAAGCATATATAGATAAACAATCACAAACCACTTTGGATGAGTATATGACATGAATGATGATGTATGTGAGATCAAGGCACAATCAAACAGAGCCAATCTAATGAGGCTCCTGATGCTCAACCCGTCTCCCACGGGGAACTGATGGGCCTAATGAAATGCGTGCACTGGAAATGATAAATCCAATCTACATATAATTCCCACAACAATTGATACACATTTGATACACATTTGATCACGGATATGATGTATGCACAAGTGTTTAAATAAAATAAAGAATTAAACGACACATGATACACCCCAAAACATGATTAAAACGGGGAATTGGTAGAGATTCACTCACAATGGGTGCGTTCTTTGATAACGATGAAGGCGCACGAATTTATGATTCAATCGACGAGGGAAAAACTAACCTAGATAATAACAAAATGATTCGATAAATAAATAAATTTTATTTGAGGTTAATATTTTTAATTAGTGCTCTTAATGGGTTTGTTAGATTGATTTTTGTGAGTTTAAGGAAAATTTTTTAAGAATCTTATTTTTAAGTATTTTTAAATGATTTTTCAATTAAATAAATAAATAAAAAGAAATAAATAAAATAAAAAAAGTTGACTTTTTGACCGTTGACCATTGACCGGGTCTGACCGGTCAGACTGTGTATTCTATGCGCTGAGTGAGGTTCGAACTCGGGACCTCTCGTATACGTGCACGCAGCTCTACCAACTGAGCTACGTGTCTAACCCGAAATATTCTCTGTTTTAATTATATATATATATTCTAATTAACTTTAACCTTATTTAGTTTATATCAAAATGATTTAATATGGCCGAACCGGCTTCAGAGACCCAGAGTCGAACTCGGGACGTTCGGTTCGAGTGCGCACAGCCCAACCAGTTGGGCTGTGTGTCTAATCTGCTTAACTACTGAATTATATTCCTCTTATAAACATTCTGCGACTTGATCTGATTAAGTTCTAAAAATGTTGGTTTTATTTCTGAAAGTCGGTAACATGTGCGATTCGAACTCGGGACGTGCATATTGTATTTGCACACAGTCCACCGCTGGACTGTGTGTCTAACCCGTTTGAATATCCGGTTTTAATTATATTAATACATATATTCGACTTCATCTTCTTCGTTTACAAGAACACAGAACAGTGAAATCCAACTGTTCTGTTTAATCGATCACGACTTATACTTGATTGAAATGGACAGAAAATTAAATGATATGGTATACCAGAACAGCGAGTTTTCTTTTGATTTCCGACAAGTTCGTCGGCTCTGATTTTGCGATTTCCGGCTGTATTCCGGTGAAAATGAAAATCTCCGGCGACGAGCTTTGGAAGGACTACAGCTTCGAAAGAGAGTGCGATTCTGAGCGAAAGGTTTACAGGAGGTTTGAGTGGGTATTTATAAGGAAGAACTGGATGAATTGGGTTCGAATTTGAGTCTTGATTTGCGGTTAAAGGTTTCCGGCGGTTATGACCGAAATTGATGGCCGGCATCGGTTATAATTGATGTCGAAATCAGCTCATCCGTTTCGGTCAAAGGAGAAACAGCCAAATTCGCGGAGTTTATGTTTTCTCTGGTGATTGCGAGTTCTGGCGCGTTGTTTACCGGATTTGACTTTTGGGTTTTACTTTAAATGTTATTTGATTCAGTGTTTATCACAAGTGAAGTGTGTGGCGGAGTGGTGTGTTGTGTGTTTGTGGGTGACCCGGGTTCGAAACCCGGCTGCCCTATTTTATTTTTTTATTTACTTATTTTTATTATATATTAATTATGGTTTAAAATTCTAAAAATGTTTATTAGTTATGTATGGTTTGAAATTAATATGAACCATAAATACGCAACGAAACTTATAACTGAATATTAGATTGATAAACGAAGCGGGTTTTGAAACCCGTTTTTCGACGAATGTTACAGTATCCTCTACTTTTAGAAATTTCGTCCCGAAATTTAAGTAGTAGTGGTAACAACAAAAAAGATGCGGGTATTTTTCGCGCATTGAGTCTTCACGTTCCCAAGTAAACTCGGGTCCTCGTTTTGACTCCCAACGTACCCTGACAATTGGAATACGACTTTGCCTTAAACGCTTCTCTCCAAAGTCCATGATTTCTACTGGTCTTTCAATGAAGTGCATAGATTCATCGACTTAAATGTCTTCTAGAGGAATATGGAGGTTTTCATCGGCGAGGCACTTTTTCAAGTTTGATACATGAAATGTGGGATGAATTCTGTTGAGCTCTTCTGGTAGGTCAAGCTTGTATGCTACAGGACCTACTCTTTCGAGTATCTTGAAAGGTCCTACATAGCGTGGTGCTAGCTTGCCCTTCTGGCCAAAACGAACCACTCCCTTCCACGGTGATACTTTTAAAAGTACTTGATCACCAATGTCAAACTCCAAGGGCTTTCGTCATTTGTCTGCATAACTTTTTTGACGACTTTGAGCCGCTAGAAGATTGTTTCGAATTTGAATGACCTTGTCGGTTGTTTCTTGAATCAATTCTGGACCGGTGATTTGTGATTCCCCAATTTCGTGCCAACATACTGGAGATCGGCACTTACGACCATATAAAGCTTCGAAAGGAGCCATGCCGATACTTGAATGATAACTATTGTTGTACGAAAATTCAACTAATGGTAGATGAGCGTCCCAGTTCCCTTTGAAGTCTATGACACATGCTTGCAGCATGTCTTCAAGGGTTTGGATGGTGCGTTCAGATTGACCATCAGTTTGAGGATGAAAAGCGGTACTGAGGTCTAATCGTGTACCCAAAGCGGTCTGTACGGTTTGCCATGTTCGTGAAGTGAAACGACCATCACGGTCTGAAATGATGCTTAATGGTACGCCATGACGGCTTACGATCTCGCTGATGTAGATACGAGCTAACTTCTCGTTCTTGAAGTCCTCGCGAATCGGGATGAAGTGAGATGACTTTGTAAGACGATCGATTATTACCCATATGGTGTCATACCCACTGGAGGTGCGAGGTAACCCGGTAATGAAATCCATGGTTATGTTTTCCCACTTCCATACAGGTATTTCGGGTTGGACTAGAAGTCCTGAAGGTCTTTGATGTTCAGCTTTTACTTTGGAACAGGTAAGGCACTTGGAAACAAAAACAGCGATATCCTTTTTCATGCCAGGCCACCGGTAGTTGTATCGTAGGTCTTGAGTGAAGCTACTAAGAAAAGTGATCTAAATTTTGAAAACATTGAGAATTTGATAAGCAATAAAATTTTAGAAATCTTTAATCAAGTTCAAAATGCTAATGTGAAACCAAAATCTCATGGGAAACCTCAAAAGAATTTGAAGAGAGTTCCTAAAACTGAATTCGTAAGAGAGGAAGATTTTAATCAAGAGGTAGAGAAAACTGAAAATGGATCAAACTCTTGTCACTCAAATTTTGAAAAATCCCACTAAAGCTTCATCATCTTTGAATAGTCAAGAGGAACGTCCAAAGAATGTTGCGAAAGTTCGACGATGCTATAAGTGTCGTGGAAAGGGACACGTGGTAGCAAGTTGTCCAAATGACAATGGTAAATCCCTCGTTGTTCCTGATCAAAGGAAACCTTTTGTTGTTAAACCGCAAAATGAAACAACAAATGTTGAAAAGAAAAACAGTAAAAGTCAAAAGGTTGAAAAGGCTAAAGTGATTAAACTAGAAACAAAACTTGCTGTTAAATCAAAGGGAAAATCACAAGCTAGTCAGGATCAAAGGGTGGAACCATTCGATATTTGTCCTGGTCGTGGATCAGAAAGTTCATCAAAAAAACATGATGCTCGTGAGAAAACACCTCACCGACGCCAAAATCGTGTTACTTTCCAATCACAGGAGAATGGTCAACGTTCTGGAGGATCTAATAACAACTATGTTAGACCTCATGCTTAGAACATATTTGTGAATAACCAAAATGCGTCACCCCCCCCCCCCTCAATTTCAAAATCAAAGACCGCATTCAGATAATCAAACGCGATCATTCTCAAGAAAAAATGATGCTCCTAGATTTGGTAAGAATTTTGAGACTCTGAGAAGTCAAAATTTCGGACACCAAAACTATGGAGCAGAGGTTATGAAAACTCTAAATACAACAACAGATCGTCAACTCCGTATAATCCATGATTTACGGGAACCACACCAACAACTTTCGAAACAAAAATGTAGGACAAAGTGGTAATGACGATTATCTCAAAGAGTTTACTTATGTAGACGAAATGGGACGACCCAACACCATCATGGATTGGGTCCCGCATTCTAACTGATTTCCTTGGTGGTGAGTGTAGGAGCAGCTGAAAAGGGCTATCTATATTTGGTATGTCGATAGTGGATGTTCCAAACACATGACAGGGAATAAGGTGTTACTGAATAATTTAAAACAAATTCGTGGTGGTTACGTTAATTTTGCTGGTGAGAAAGGTGGTTATATCACCAGTGAAGGATCGGTGATGAACAAAAAATAACACTGCACAAAGTGAACTACGTTGAAGAACTAAAGCATAATTTGATGTCGGTATCTAAGATCTGCGATAACCAGTACACAATGCTTTTAACTGACAAAGCTTGTTTCGTATTGCACCTCATAAAAATCGTGTCCAATAGTATGGTGACACGTGCCATTACTTTTATAATAAGTCCATTATGGACTAATAAGGACTAAAGGTGTCAACATGCTCAAACTAAGCCTCTGAGTGACCCTCTGATGTCAACATGCATAAGCTGAGCCTCTGAGTGACCATTAGTGTCAACATGCTTAAAAACTTAGCCTCTGAGTGACCCTTAGTGTCAACATGCTTAAACTTAGCCTCTAAGGGACCATTAGTGTCAACATGCTTAAACTTGGCCTCTGAGTGACCATTTGTGTCAACATGCCCAGCCTCTGAGTGACATCGGAGTCAACTTGCCTATACTGAGCCTCTGAGTGATCCTTTACGAAGTCCTAACTCTCATATGAGCCACTCGTTGGACGAGAGGGATTAATTATGTAATTATGTAAAAGTTGGACGATGGAGGGGTTAAAAGTGTCAACATGTTAATTTATACCTCACATTGACCTTTTAGCAAATTGAGCTCGACAATGCCCGAGCATAATCCCGGGTACGCCAAATATTGGCTACAGAGGGTTAAATATGCTATAAAGGTGTTTCAGGAGGTTTTATAAGTTGAGGGGCTAAATGTGACAAACTTTGAAAGTAACCATGGGGCTCGCGGGGTGCGAGAGGCACAGGCCTGGCCTCTCGCGGCCCGCCAGAGGTCTGTATCTGTAGAAAATTGCCTTGGCCTCTACACATGTTGCCAAAAACCATTTGATTCGAAACCATGGACTTCCAAACTGCTATACCATGTTTCAGGACACTTGTAAGCTCCCTCTAACACCCCTAACATCTGGCATCACCTCCTTCAAGCTCTCCAACTAAAAATAGGTGCCAGGGTTCACCATTTGAACTTGCACCTTTCTCATTCTTCACTCTATCTCCCTCCTCTGGAAGTTCCTAACTGAAAGGAGCATCCAACTTAGTTCTATTTCATCCTAGGAATTACTTATAAGTGTTCCTTTCTCTTACATTTTCGTTTATAGGCTTTTATAGCCAAAAGTCAAGCATTTTACGAAAATGCCTTGACTTTCGGTTAAGACCATTATGGTTCAGCCATTGTTTGTAACGAACATGGCTAAGTGATCGTAATAAGGTAGGTGTTAATCCCTAATAAGGGCACCTACTAAAGATCACGTTTGCTAGATCAATTGAATGGTCAAAGTTTTATTATTAAAAAGTCAAACAGGCCAGTTTTCGGAAATATTATAATCTGAGCTTATATGTGTTATGAAACATGTTTTGACACTTAAACAAGGTGGTAATAATTCTTAGAACACGTAAGAACATGTTCGGCTCATCAATTTCAGTTCTAGGGTTGGTTCGCAACCGAAAGTCGCAAAGTTTGACTTTTGCTTTGACTTTCGATTCTGACCCGATTTAGATTAGTTAGCTACTTATCTAAGGTTGCATTATGATCATAATATAATGTAGTATAACCCCCTGAGGTTATATTACATGATCATAATCAGTATCTGAGTTTATGCACAAGTTCCGTTGTTATGCTATTTTGACAAAAATGCCCATTTTACGTAAAATAAGTTTTAACCGATAACAAACTTGAAAATGAACTACCTACTGATGTAATATCATAAGTAAGATTATTTGGGATGTCAAATCAGATTATAAAATCAGTTTATAAACAAGCCCTTGTATTATGTCGACAAATGACGATAAAGCCCTTGTGGCACGTAAAATGGTTTTAATCATACGTTTTCATATCAAAACTTTGACCTACTAATATTTTATATTAAATAACATATCTAGGACATATAAACCTAATCTTAACATTAGCTTTTACTAAACTTCGCACAAATCGTCATTTTACGACATAAGCGCCGTTTCGGCTCATAATATGGTTTTAAACCATATTTATCAACCAAGACTTGTTACCTACTGGATTTAAAACTTATTTAAAATATTTTTACAGTAAGTACATGATATAAACTCAGAATCCCAAATAAACTATCATACTATGTGTAAAATGACCAAAATGCCCCTTCGGTGCATAGTTTGGTCATAAATGATAAATTACACATATTATCATGTTCCTACTGATATTATATCATAAATTAATTATTTTTCTAGAATACTTATGATCATAACATTAAAATATATTCAAGTTCCTTTTATACAGTATATAATTACCGAAACGCCCTTATGAGGCATAGTTTCGTTTTAAAACCTTAACATGCATATAAGTTGATATCCTACTAATATTACAACTTATTTAAAATATAATGGCATATAGAACTTGTCCATTACTTATCCGGTTACCCAATATCGCTTATATGCGTTCGGTTAAGTATATGTAACTAGTTTATGGAAATTATCTGAAACGGGTTAAACCTTGTCATTTAAGTCTCAAAATCCAGAAGGCTTATGGTTTACCCATATTATAGTACTTTTTGGGTTTAAACTACATTCTATCCGATCATCGCTTAATCTAGCGTATTATACGTTTTGATCCTGTACGCTAGTCGGTCTAAGTCTATGACTTAATTAAGACCGTTAGCATTTAATTGGTTAGCTTATGCCATAATCCATACTAGAGCCTTCTGGGAAACGCTATCTGCACTTAGTTCATTTTGGATAAGGTTGAGATATTAAATCTTGCATTTTTAAATCATGACTAGCTCAGGTAAATACTCTCGACTTATTTCCCCTATATAGGCTTGGGTTACGGTAAATTATTACCGCTTGGTCGGAAATGGGATCAATCGAATGCTGGATTGTGGCTAGTAAATCTGCATATTTCGTTATAATCAGTTTTGTTTGATAACTAAAACATCGGGGGTTAACGACCATGTCATGGATATCCTCGGCTCATTACATTAGTTAATGGCCACGACCAAAGCGCGGTGTCTAAGCATACACCTAACAGACGCTCATGCTAAAATTATTTTTACCCACAAAGTTGGGAATAAGTCCTTCGTGAGTTCTTAAGTGGTGTGTACATTAATCATGTCTCGGTCTCCGTACTGGGCCCTGTATGTATGGACAAACATGTGAATCTGTTAACAAGGTTACAAAGTAACTTTCCCAGGTTATAAAAAATTTTGTGCCATATGCACTTAAAATCATTTTCAAATGTTTCAAAATGAGTCAATTGGGTGTATTTAAGCGAAAGCTGACGTATTTTCAAAAGATTAAGCTTGCGGGTACAATACGAAATAGGCTGGAAGCTGCTCGGTAGTGATATAAGAGGATCTTGCAAATCCTTAGATCTGCCCTAAAGTCTGTTATACATTTTTGTATATTTTACGATCCGCCTGTGGATCTTCTATTACAAGCCATCTGTATATTATTTTTGTACTTTGAACATTTGGTTTGTAATAGTAATTTAACTCCAAGACTTCCATTGTGTTGTATTTAATTGACTATGATGATATCAACTTACGTCACGATATTCCCCACCTGGGCCCACCGGTGTTTGGATTGGTTGGAAATATGGGGTGTGACAGTTAAGGATTTATTGTTCCCGATGATTGGATCGTAATGAGGCTCCACGGGTGAATAACACATATGTCGTGGATATGCGCCCGTTGGTTAAATAATCTACTCTAGTGACATGTTTACCCTCGAAAGCGACAGAAGATCAATTATACCTATGGCATAGAAGAATGGGCCATGTGCATATGTAGAAAATGAACCACTTGGTCAAAAACAACTTAGTATTGGGGGTTCCTTTACGTAGTTTTAATATGCACGACAAATGTGAATAGTGTGAAAAGGGAAAAATCAAACGAAAGCCTCATAAACTGAAAATTGTTAACTCGATCCAAAAACCACTTGAATTGCTTCACATGGATATTTTCGGCCCGATCCATATTGCTAGCATTGGTGGGATGTCTTTTTGTCTTGTTGTCACTGTCGATTTCTCACGATACTCATGGGTATTTTTCTTAAAAACAAAGGACCAAACTTTGGGGATTTTAAGAGATTTACTCAAACAACTTGAGAAAAATTATTCACTCCCTATTAAGAAAATCCGAAGTGACAATGACACCGAATTTAAAAATCAAATATGGACGCGTTATGTCGAGAAATGGGACTAGTTCATTAGTTCAACGCACCTTATGTTCCTCAATAAATTGAGTTGCAGAACGGAAGAACTGTACCTTGATTGAAGCGGCCCGAACTATGCTTTCTGAATCTAAACTACCAATTTTCTTCTAGGCCGAGGCGGTAAACACTGCCTGCTATGTGCTTAGTGCTTACTATCAAAAGAAAAGATAAAAATTACTATGAATTACTTAAAAACAAGAAACCGAATTTATCCAGTTTTCAACCTTTGGGGATCAAGTGTGTTATCAAACGCACCAAGGATACTCTTAAGATGGGCGAACTTGGAGAGATAGGGTTCTTTCTGGGTTACGCTAATGGAGCTCCAAACAAACGCATTTATAACATTAAAAAGCGAACTGTGGAGGTCGTGTATGATATAACTCCTTTGAGTTACGATCCTCAACTGCCTGAATTTGGTCCTAAAAGTGGGTATGATTATGAGAAATTATTTGATTCATTTAATCTTCTTGATGTTTCAGGAGAAGATTCCAGAAGTTGTCTACACGTATCAGTAAACAAAGATGAAATGGATGCAAGCTAGAGAGCTAGTATTCCTATAAACAAGACCCCGAATGTCACATCAAAAGGTCCGGTTGTCGAGTCTTCGATAGTAAACGACGTTGTCGCTGTGCAGATCCCTGAAGCTGGTTCTAGTGATTCTGAAGTAACAAGTAATGCTTTAAGCACCGCTAATGTAAGTGCTGGGGGAGACTCAATCGAATCTGGGAGACAATCTTCAAGCTCCGGCAATCCCAATTCCAAGAACAAATATCTGTCATCCTTTTGATAATATTATTGGGAACACAAATGCTAGAGTGCTTACATGAATAAGCATTTCAGAGATGCAATGCTTGTTTTCATAAATCAAGCAGGAAGAGATATACAATCTTAGCCTACACAAATGTTTTGTCTCGCAAATAGAGCCGAAAAATTATCAAATGGCTTTGAAGGATAATTCTTGGTGTGAGGCGATGCAAGAGGAGTTAGCTCAATTCGACAAGTTAAATGTGTGGAATTTGGTCGACCTTCCGAATGGTCACCATGCAATCAACACAAAGTGGAACTTCAAGTGCTAGAAAGACGATAAGGTTATGGTCGTAAGAAATAAAGTAAGGTTGATTGTTCAGGGCTGCAATCAAGAGGAAGGGATAGATTATACAGAAGTTTTTTCTCCTGTGGCAAGATTGGAAGCAATTCGTTTATTTCTGGCCTTCGCTGCACACATGCAGTTTAAGGTCTATTACTTAGATGTAAAAAGCATGTTCCTTTATCGAAAACTACATGAAACGACGTATGTGTCCTAACCACCGGGGTTCGCTGCTCCAGAGTCTGAGCACAAAGTGTACTTATTAGACAAAACTCTTTATGGTCTCCATCAGGCTCCTCGTGCCTGGTATGAGACCCTATCGAAACATCTCTTGGAGCATGGTTTCTAGCATACTGCGATCGAATCCACATTGTTCATCCTGAAGAAAGGGGGAGACTTTCTAATTGTTCAAATTTATGTCGATGACATGATATTCGCTTCATCAAATAAAGAATTGTGTCGCGAGTTCGAAGTTGTGATGAAATCTAAATTTGAAATGAGTGCTAGGTAGAGTTGTCATTCTTGCTTGGTCTTCAGGTGAGTCAAGAGAAAGAAGGGACGTATGTGCATCAAACAAAGTATGTCTACGAGATTCACAAGAGATTCGGGTTGGAAGACAACTTACCTTACGACACGCCATTTCCGACAAATCATAAGCTAACGACCGATAAAGAGAAAGATCTTGAAGTGGATCCAACTCTGTATCGAGCTATGATAGGTTCACTTAGGTATCTTACAGCATTGCATCCCGATATTATGTTTTTGTTTTTGTGTACCAGGTATCAATCTACTCCAAAAGAATCTCATATGAAGGCTGGCAAACGCATCTTCAGATACCTGAAAGGGAAGCCTAAGCTTGGATTGTGGTATCCAGCTGAAGGAGGTCTGGATTTGATAGCGTATGCTGACGCAGATTTTGGAATGTGCCCGGTTAATAGAAAGTCAACCAATGGCGGTGCATAACTACTTTGGAACCGTCTGGTGTCTTGGCAATGCAAGAAGCAAATTGCGGTGTCTTCATCCACGTGTGAGGCTGAGTACATTGCAGCTTTAAGCTATTGTGCTCAGGTCTTATGGATTCAGCAACAAATGAGAGACTACGATTTGAATTTTACTCAAACTCCAATACTTGTCGATAATAACTCTGCCATTTCCAATAATAATAATCCGGTTAACCACTCACACACTAAGCACATAGATGTTAGGCATCATTTCATTTGCGACTGTGCTGAAAAGGGTTTAATCGAGGTGGTTAGGGTAGACACTTTGGATAATCTTATCGACCTGTTTACTAAGACCTTTGATCGGACTAGATTTGAGAATCTGGTCCGAATGATCGGCATGATCAACCCCGAGTAAAATGCTTTTAGAAACTCGCATAGAAACTTTGTTTTGTGTTTATTGTATAGTTCTTACTATTGTTCTCAATCTGAAAATCTACAGAAATATTTACTTAGTTGTAGGATTATTTTTAAGAAAAATTAAAAAACATGGGAAAAATAAAAAATGAGGTTGTGTTGAGAAAAATGGAAATGATAGTGCATCAATTAGTCGTATCCGATGCAGGATTGCAGCATTATATAAATTTAGTCGTTAACTGTAACAACTTCACTATACGTTGCTTCGGTAGATTTTACGCGTTAATAAGAACCTATTTGTATAAACATAATGAAATGTGTAACTTGTATGGTATATCTCTCGGATATGTGGTCTTGGTACCGTAATTTCGTTTGATAGATTGCCAAACTTCTTAGATACTAGGTCTTTATGTTTGATAAATCTCTGAGGTATTGTACTTGGTCTTCTGATTTTGCATAAGCAATAGCCTATACCTCGTATAATGCTTTGCGAAATGCTTCTTTGTGCGTAACCCCCCTGGTGGATTTCTTTTCTGCCACAACAATCATCACCGGATGATCTGTTTAAAAATTTCATCACTAGATGCACAAATTGCATTTTTATGTTACCACTGGGTACATAGTAAAAAGCTGCCAAATTTTACAGAAAAAGATACCAAACGTTATTACAGCACCTTTTAAGTTAAGCCTTCATCTCTCTGACTGTGCGGTGGCACTAATCTGAGCTCTCAAGGCATCGTATTTAGCCGGATACAATGATTTTTCATATATACTCACCCGTAAGATGCAATGTTTGGTAGTCTTGATAAGGGGGTATTTTCTGAGGTGGGTAAACATAGTTACAATCAGGTATTAACACACTTAATCACGTATCTCGAAAACAGTGTTCAAAAGCGTGCTAAAACTTAAGTGGACCACAATACCATTGAACGTCTTTATCTGTTAATATCATTCGAAGTGTTTAATCCGATGTTGACAGAAAAACTGATATGATCCCTTTGCACCGATTTCACAAAAGAATAGATATTGTAAATACATCCTTAGTTTTAGTTCCTTTAATGTGTCTAAATTGAAAAACAACAAAAAGATTTTACGTTCTTGTTTCTATGTGCGAGTTTATCATTTTAAAGATACTCAAAGGGGTTGTGAACATTCTTTAATAGCAGTGTTAAACATCTGTTTAAGTAATCCTAAAACAAGTCTTGTTCAATAAAAATCGTTCGTGCAAAATCCATCTAAGTGTGTGGGTAATTTTGTCATTTTAAGGGTATGGTAAATTTGTTACAAGTTAATTTGTGAAAGTTTTTCAAAGTATAAGTTTCTGAGGGAATGTATTTTTAAAGTTTAGAAAGTCTTTCAAGTTTTGGTTCGCGTGGATGTAACTACGGTTCTTCCGAATTTAAGAGTCTCTTGGGCTCCGGGTTTGGACTTTAGGTTTGGGCTCCGGGTTTAAGTGAATTAGTTTTTTTCCTTGTCCGGGGTTATACCTAACACATAATAAGAGTCTCAGGGTTTATACCTTCCAAATTTGTCATTGTATCTCCGGAGACTTAGCTCTAGGTTTACCAATTATTAAGTGCAGTCTTCATCCGAGTTATTTGATCAGATCAGTTTCTCCGGGTTTGTGTTCGTTTAACGGGTTCCGGCTTTACCAAGTGTTTTTGTCCGGTTATCAGCTGATATAAAGAACCCAACTATTCATCTTCTTCATTCACTCACAACTTCCTTCTCTACTCTTCTCTGATACCCACTTCATAAATTTCATGTTCTCTCCAAATCTGAACTAGTGTGATTATTTGAAGTTCTTTGTGATTTCATCTTAGCATAACAAATCTCAGGTATGTTCCCTTGAATCTTCTATCATGTAAATCTCTAATAGATAAATCAGGGATTGTTTTGTTTGGGGTCTTTTTGAAGGGTTCAACCCATAAGGGTTTGGATTTGCTTGATGTTGTGGGAATCTTGTATTCTTGAATGTTAAGTTGTTGTATATCGGTTATGATTGATAATACGCAGATAGGGTTCCATTTGTTGGTATGTTTACTATTAAACGTTTAGAATAAAAATTGTTCAAAACTTAATGTTGTTGAGTAAACTTTGTCAAGAAGAAAGTAAGTTTTTGAAACATTTACTTTTTGATCCGTTATAATGGTTAACTAGGTCCGTTCAAACTGCTCGCCGCTCATTTGACACTCGTTCGAAAATTGCTCGAAAAATGCTCGTTCGATTTGATGCTCGGTTGTAAACGAGCAGCTCTGCTTGGTTCGGTTTGTAAACGAGCCAAGCATGAGCAAAGGTCCGCTTGGCTCGGTTCGGCTTGATTATTATTTTACTTAGTATATATATACACATATACATATACATATACACATAGACATATTAACATTTATATACACAAATATAAATTATACATGTATACACACACACCTATATATACACACACACATACATATGTGCTTAAATATAAGTTAAATTTATAG
Source organism: Scalesia atractyloides (assembly GCA_947069175.1). NCBI lineage: Eukaryota > Viridiplantae > Streptophyta > Magnoliopsida > Asterales > Asteraceae > Scalesia > Scalesia atractyloides. The sequence continues at coordinate 38,998,789 of CAMTDV010000116.1, forward strand.
TTTTATATATACAACTCTATTAGATTTTTGGTTAACTATACAAAAATTTATAATTATATCTAAACGTACTAGCCGAATCACGCCAATAAAGAAAATTAATATCAAATCTATGAGTTAAACCATAAACGACAGTTGGCTCATCGCCTCAATGTTCCATGTTGTTACCCTTAGTCGATCATCTCCTACTCTCAACGTCATTGTTCGTGTAATATGATCATCGCCTCGTCAGCCACAACATTGTTATTCATAAGAAATATATTATGCTATAAAATGTGTCTGTTTTAAAGACATAAAAACTTGAGACCCAACATTGTCACTATCTCTCTTAGCAAATTTAAATCGGGTGACATGGTTGTCCAGATTGCTCGAACTTCGCTCAACACTCGCTTGGAATATTTACTGCTTGAAAAATGCTTGCTTAATTCGGTGTGTAAATGAGCCAAGCACGAGCAAAGGTTCGCTCGGTTTGGCTCGGCTCATGAACAATCCTATGGTTAACTTGATTGTTTGTGTTTGAAATTCAGAGAATCTAAATTTCCCTTCTATAAGTTCAGAGGGTTCTTAACTTAGGTTTGATGAAGGGTTTCAAACTGCATTCCGGACTTAGGTTTAATCTGGGTGTGTGTTATTTCCGGACTTATCCTTCAAGTCGCTGTTACAAATTTAATAACAATTATCCGGACTTACAATCTTCTGGATTTGGTAAACGAGTTTAACTGTTGGTCTGGAGTTATCATTCAAAATATATTCTGGATTTATCATAAAAAAACTAAGAGTTGTCCGGGTTTATTCGAGAACAAATGTTTCTCCGAGTTTATTCGATACAACGCCTTTTTCGGATTTATAAATTTTATTAGACTATCCGGATTTCTTGAACTGCGCCTAATCTAAATTCCGGTTTTATCAAGTCAAATGTTGACTCCGGATTACTTTTTGTATCCGGGTTTATCTAATCAACCATGTCTGTCTTAGGGTTAAAATGCTCATGTCCGGATTTATATGTTAATATGTTCTCTCCAGATTCACAATTGTCTCAGTGGGTTGTTTGGTAGAAAATTTTCACAAGTAACAGTAGCAGTTGTCTGTGTGATTACTGTATACTGTCTGTTGTTTAAAATTTCTAATGCACTTTTCTTGGATGTGTTTCATATGTATATAGATATGGCTGAACAACAAGGAGCGCAACCTGCTGCTGCAGCGGCTCCGCCTATTCCAGTGAGGAATTTTGTGCCAAAACACAATCAAGTTGCAATTCTTGACGAGACAGTTTGAGGAGCTGCCGATTATGCTAAGATTATGAGAATTTTGAGGTGCTCAAGGATAGCTTTTGCAATTTCTGAAAATGTGCAACAAGTTACTTCGTACATTGACGATTTTTGGCAAACGGCTCGATCGGTGAATAACACAACTTAAGCAACGATAAATGGTAACCAAATTGTGATTTCTGAAGATGTTATTCGTATGGCTCTACAGTATGGAGCGTTAGATCATGGAGAAACATGTTACTCAAATCCTATTCGTGAAAGGGCTGCTCGAGCTTTAAGTTATGCAAGTTATTTTCCTTCGAGACAGTTGTACAAGGGAATGCTTATCGAACAATGGAGGTACTTTTATCATGTGTTGATGCAGTGCTTAGCTCCTCGAAAGTCTGGAATGGATGGAATAGGCCACAACCTTCAATCTGCTATGATCGGATTGACTTTCAATCAACCATAGAACTTTTCTCTTATGATACTTCGAGCTTTTCAGTCGCATCTTGCATACCGTACTGGGGATAAGCGTTTGACGATTCTTTACACGAGATTTCTTACGTTAATTTTCCGTCACTTGATACCTAATCTTCCATTTGGTATTCATCTACAAGCATATGCTCAGGATCCTATGCTTTTGCGTATTTTTAAAGATTGTAACCTTTACCTCATCTGTTGCTTGGTGCAATTGTTTAGGAGCATAACTATAATTCTGATACGGATCCGACTTGGATTGGAATCAGAAATGGCATTGAAGAGTTATTTGGAGCTGGGGATGATGATGGTGCTCCTCCGCTTTTACTACAACTGGTGGTTGTTCAACCATAGGTTGATCTTCAACAACCACCGCCCAATAAGCCTGTTGCCGAACCTATAGCTGAACCTATTGCCGTTCAAGAGCCAATTGAGGAAGAACCGATAGCTGCTATGCCGATTGTAGAGAACGTTGGTGTTAGTGAACTGTTGGATGATGTTCCGAATGTTAGTGAGCCGGATGATTTTTTAATGGGTGAAGAAGATACTGTAAGAACAGAGCAACTTGCTGTTAGTATTGCTACTTCTACACCAAGTGTTTGTGTAGAGACTGATCCCTTTATTCTAGAGCTTGATGCGGCTCTTGAAGCTGGACCGTCTTCTAGAGTGTTAGATAAAGGAAAAAGAATCATTTAAGATACGGATGTATGAACGTTATCAAGGGAACATTTTAAGTTAGTACATAAAGATTTACAAAACAAGATCTCACCGGTTGATAAAGAGAAACTTGCTCTTCTCCGAGGCAAAGTAACCTCTCTCAGTCCCTCTACTGACTAGGGTGTACGTTTGGCAAGTTGGAATAACAAGTTAAATGATCTCTTTTCTATCACTTTTGACTCTTCCTTTGATGACGACAACAATGATGACCGTCGTCCTCCTAATGCTGGAGCTGTTCGTACTTCACAGCCAGTCAAGACTTATAAACGTAGAAGAGTTGCGGAGAGTTCAAGTCATCAAGTTTCAAGTACTGAAGCTGCATCAATTGAAGTTTCTTTGGGTGCCTTCCTTACTTCCGTTTCTACTGGCCTTACTATCTTAGGAAGATCAGTTTCACTTCCTTTACTTATCGCACCGCTTCAAGAGGGTTCTACTTTGGATTCCATCAGTGTTACCACATCCGTTGCTACATCGACTCCTATATCATCGTCTTTTATTCCCACTACACCGTTGTTTAGGTGGCTTCCTACTTCGCTGAGTTCAGGTAATTTCTTTGCCTCTTCGGAAAGTATTGTTGTGCCTCCTTTGCCTTCTGTCCTTCTAGGTATGCCACTGGGTGCCCCTCAAAGTTTCATACGACCAAGTTCTCAAGTTGTTCAAGGTCTGTCTGGGCCTAGGATGATCAGGCCGACAAAGACCGGCGAATCTAAGTCTTGAGGTGTTCGCCCGAAGGTAGCCTTCAGACCTCGTCCACCTACACAGCAGAAGCAAAGTGTTCCTAGAGCATCTGCTCCACGATCGTCTACTCCAAGACCTTCTGGTTCAATACCTACTACACCAACTTCTGTTCTGAGACCTCAAGGCACAACGAGCGGTGGCGATATGCAAAACTTCCCTGAATTAATACGCACTCAATTTATGGATGTTCATAGAGTGTTGAAAATCATCAAGAATAGATCAAGAAACAGTAAATGGAGATTGATTATCTAAAGAAGAAAGATGCTAAGAAGGATCAACAGATCACACACTTGTTTAACCAGTCAAAGCATCAAGGCATACAGTTGGGTATCCGCATTAAACGGGATGTTACTACTACTACTAGACATGAGACACTTATTAAGGCAACCGAGCAAATTCATCGGATTATCACAGATCTTGTAGAGCTCTTCGCTGCTAGGGGAAGTTCAGCTATATAAGTTTAGGCTATGTGCAAAATTGATGAATTGAATAAAATCCGAGAGGATTTGATAAGGACAAGGATCCTAATGCCACTAAGCAAGGGGAGCAACCAAGGAGCTCACAAGCTTCTGAATCTGCAACCAGTGCTCAAGCTGAGGGGTAGTCTGGAAGTGGAGTCGGGGCTGATAAAGGCAAGGGTCAGGTTGATGCTGAGTCTAGTTGTTCTGATGATGACAGTGATAATGCTGATGAGCACTTCTTGTGTAACGATGATCTTTATAAAGACGATGTAGTGGAATGAATTGTGGAAGACTGGAAATCGGATGATGAGATTGTTGGGAAATTTGATGTTGTTGAAACATTTCCCCGGGAAGAGGTTCGTTTGTCACCTCGAAGGTGGCTCAAGCCTCTTCCTCCCGATCAAACTCAAAAGAAGAGGTATGTAAATACTATAGGGGAGTACTCAGGTCAAAACAGGAGTTAGTATTTTGATAAGCAGCATAATTTGGTTATGGTCAAGCGTATGGATGAAGTTCAATACTTTAGGCCAAGGGTTAAGTACCTGCAGACCCTACCTGCTCACGATCTTCATCATCTAGCTCAGTTGAATCTGGCAGCATCAGAGGCTTAATTCCTGTCCTTGAAGCCGAAACAACAAGTGGAAGAGATTCAAGTCTACTGTTGGTCGAGTTGTCAAGTCCAAAGACTAGTCTACCGGTAAACAAGTTTTGAAGATGGTGTACAAGCCGGCTAGATGTTTGCGGAAGATTCCCATGTGCAAGCTTGATCTTGATAAAATTCAGGGAATCAGTTAACGGTATATGGATAGTAAGATTAGTGAAGCAGTCATCACTCAGAAGAAAGTGATTGAAGAGATAGTTCGGATTCTGGATCTGGTCTGGCTCGTTAATTTCAATATGGAAGATCTAAAGAAACTAAGATGTCTACCCTTGCATTACATTGAAAAAGATTGGTCGTTGGCTTATCTGTACATCAAGGTTGTGCAATTATGCGTGAAGAATCAAGTATGTGCAGGCAGCGAGTATTCGAAGCTTGGGTAAAGATTACAAGTTTGACATTGAAGATCCCGCACTAATAAAAGGGGAGTCTGTTGTGACAAACAGTGTCACACCCCAACCGATGGTGGAAACATCGGAGTGAGACGAACTAGAATGTTCGAGACATCATAACACTAGTTGTGACAATATTTAATTAAACAACCCATTTCATTTCAAATCACCAAATTGTCAAATACAATACAATTCAAATACGAACAACATCATACGAGACATGTTCAAAAAAACATATTAAATAACTTAGCATTCTAAGCGTGTTTCTATGCGGATCCTACTAAGTTTCGTCATGTCATTCTCATCAACATGCAACATGTTAAAAAGTATAGTTCAATAACAAAGCATTGGCGAGTACCCAAGTTTGATATCATAGCATAAGTAAAAAAAAAAGATTTAAACAAATCCACATGATAAGCTAGTATACGAGATAAATGTAAACAAGGCATGTGAACTACAAGTCAATCCTCTAGTGTACCGCATAATAGATTAAAACTTAACATTGGCCACAAGAATACGGGCGGTGCGTTACTCCTACATCGCTATACATGTTAAAGGAGGCTTGATTGAAGTTAATGACATCTAGTATCACATAAGAATGTACCAAGTAACAATTTAAGTATCACATAACTATAGCATGTATGATGGATTATTTGTGTGATTTCATAGAATAAAAGTGTGATCTTTGTGTATTTTTAATAGATTAACATGTTGCACCCAAAAAGTGTAAAGCGTAAAAAGGGTGTCGAGTGTACTCACGGTTTTGCAAAGTTAAGCTCCGTGAAAGCGTTAGGCTGTTTAGGGGACGAACCCAAGTTATCCTACACAAGGAAATGTAGGTGTGTGAGTATTAGAATGACGGTGGAATTTGGTAATTTTAGGAATTTAAAGTACTACAAAAAGTATGTATAGTTGAAAGTATTTATCTAGACGTTAAAGCTCGTTTTTGACACTATAAGCCCCGAGGGAAGTTTGTGTTTTTATGGGTCATGCCTAATAGAATCGTAACGATGGTTAGGTCTTAGATAAAATAACCTAATATTAGGACAAGTTAACCATATGGTCATCGTCAAAGGTTCCGTTATATTATTTATTTACATATATAGTTTACATATAATATTACAAGTTCATCATAGAATTCATATAGTTCATGGATATCATATAAGTCATAGAAGTCATGCATAGAGGTGGGAGGATAACCGTCCTAAACCTCTTTCGTAAGATTCACCAATACACAAATTGCCACAAGGACAATTCAGATGGTCAAGAATATAGTACTTCACTAAGCTACGCTTCGAACCGAATAAGAAAGCTAGGTGCGTGCATCCCCAACATGGCAACGTTTGGGGACGTGTCGTAGCCTTGTTACTCTAGTGAAAGTGAACTGTAGCTTAATGGATAAATCATCAAGTGAGGGGTGGATTGGAAAGTTGGATAGCCAAGGCCTCCAGGTAATCACACCTTCACCAACACAAGCTTGTAAGCTTGGATGGCTCAACACTTGTGGGTTAAACCCTAGTAAAACCACAATTTTAGAGGCTTGTTATGCCTCTTAATTTTGTATGAATAATTCTAGCTAGCTCACTAACCATAAACTTGGTTAGAGACATAAGTAGCATAGAGTTGTTATGTTTAAAAAAACAAGTTCGAAAAAGTTCATAAGTTTAACTTCCAAAATAGAAAGTTTGGCCCTAAAAATGGTATTGTTCCACCTTGGTTTTCCATGGAAAACCTATGGTAACATCCCATAGGGCTTGGCAAACAATATTGAGGAAGAAAACTTCGAAAATCTTAAAATTTAGAAAGATAAAAATGGGCAGAAAGTTAACACACTTTTGGATCTCAAAATGGTGGGCTTTCACCTTAGTTTTCCCAAGCAAACTTGTGAGAACCTTCCTAGAGGTTATCCAAGGGTTTTAGAAATAAAAACAATGCTTGAAGAAGAAGAGAAGTGAGTTGAAAGTCACTTGCAATCTTTTTGGTTTCAGTAGAAAGTTTATGAACTTTGGAAGGTTATTTGAGGTGTTTGGATGCTTGTAAAAGTGAGAAATTGGTGGGGGGAAGGCTTGCTTTTATAGTGAAAGGATTAGGGTTAGGGATTAGTGTTGCAATTAATGTAATTAGGTAGAGATTTGAATTGAAAAATGGTGGGAACCAAGACATGGCAGCTTGCGGCCGCAAGCTGCCTAGTCTTTTTTTTTTTGTTATTTAATTTATTGTCTTGTTATATTTGATGCACATTTGATATATTCTAGGTATGTTACTAAGGTGGAGTGTTTGGAAGGTTTAAATAAAAGTTATGGCCTTACATGATTCAAAAAAAATGGACATGATTATTGTTAAAGTGTTACGATAATGATTAAACAATTTGTATGATGCCGAAAGCTTGAATACTTGTGTTAAGAATGACTAATCATCTAGCTTGACTTTGGTATTAAGATTTACAAACTTACAATAGGCATTTACGGGTAACTTTGAATTATTTATCGAACAACAATGTAACGTACGTTCATAAGTTTAAGCATGTATAAAGTTTGTGAAATTCACAAAATTTATCAACTTGATTACAGTCAAAGCCTTAGATTTACAACGATTTGGAAATAGAAATACGATTACAAGGTTTGGACTTTCCAAAAAATAGAAACATGAAGCAATCTTACTAAAAACGGAAAGTTACAAATGCGAAGCGTTACAAACGGCAAATAATCGGTAATTCAATACACTTTAATCACTATTTATTTTATATAATCTCATTCATTAGACTTACTTTTTTGCATAATTGAGTCTTATAAAGTCTAGCAAGTAGGACATATAATTACAATTAATAACACATTTTAGTGTTCGCCGCGTCGCAAGACGATACAAACAAAGTCCTAAAATGTTGGTAGCAAAATGCTGAAAAACACTATTCACATGAAAACACTATTCATGCCAGCAAGTTCAGAATTGTCCAAAACAACTAACAAATGATACGAAAGCGTATCGTCACAAATGTAGGTGTATATATATATAATCCTAATATACGGATACAACTTGCAATAAAGTATACTTTCTGGTACAATGCCCAAAGTAATAAACTGTCCGATCCGAATTATAAATTACCAAATACAAATTGTCCGCAACTTGAAATTCAGCATTTCTAATATCCGTAAGACTTGTAAATGATGCTAGACATCCTAATAATATTGATAGTATTGAATATATATTAAACACATCGCTTCTGGTATTACGACACACCTTTTATATATTAATCAAAAATGACTCGACGAGCAAACTAGTGGATTTTTACTATCCGAAACTAATACCAACTAGTCTAGTGAACTAGTTAAGATCACTTATCATCCTAAACCCTTAATGACACCCTAATTAACCTACCATCAGAAACTATTACCAACTAGTCTAATGAACTAGTTAAGATCACTTAGCATCCTAAACCCTTAATGACACCCTAATTAACCTAGTTAACATAACAACCTAAATATCTATACTTAAAATATATATTATACATGATAAGTTATATATATATATCTAAGCCATGTCTCATCACCATATTTTCGGTCATAATGGGCCCATCCCCATAGCCTACATCCTCTAGTAAATGATGAAGATGAGTATGATTTGAAAGAGTGTTTTTGACTTGATAGGATTTTCAAATTGTAACCACAACATCACACACCATATCTTTCATTTTTACTCACCTTTCCTTCTTCCTTTACCTACGGCCAACATCCCTTTCAAAGACCATCCATATTTCAATTCTTAAATCACCATTTCAAGCCTAATAAACTCCATTTCAAGATGATTTAGAGGTGTTGAAAGCATGGGAGCTTATTTTGGAGCATAATATATTCTTGGAAGCTTCAAGTTCATCTCACAATCTTCATTTTCCTAGATCTTCCCTAGCCGAAGTGCTAGTAGTAAGATACTTAAACTTATCTTTTTTATAAATCTTATGTTATGTAGATTAAAAATATACAAGAAAAATCATATTGAAGCTCAAAATAACTAATAAAAACCTCTAAAAATAAACAAGATAATATAACTAAATATATGTTATTCTTGTTGATCTTGATGTTTGATTTAGTGTAGATTATGTTAAGAATTGTGATCTTGTAATATTATTAAAAAAATAATATGATCTTGCCATATTATGTTTAAAACTAGAATCTAAGCATGAATATGTTTAGATTAAGCAAGATCATCACCCTCAAAGCTTCATAAAATTTATGTGCAGAGATAAATATGATTTTTTTTAAAAATATATAAGGTTGTTAATGAACTTAAAGACATGATTTGTAAACTAGTAAACTTGTAATATAACCTATATAAGGTCATATAAGCATATGGAACTTGTGAATAAATCTAAAAATATATTTATTTTTAGAGGTCTTGAAAGATATATATAAACAAGCTTATATAAAAAGTGTGATTAAATATTGATCACAAAAATATTGTTGTTTTTAGAAGACTTGACAGATATATATAAATAAGTTCATGAAGATTTGAAGATGGACATGTGTGATTATATATGAAAGTTGATGGTTTGTAAATTGAGTGTTGATGATGATTTGGGGAGTTTAAAAGTGTTAAAATACGTTTAAAAACATAGAAAACGCCATCATTTAAGGGAAAACTATGGCGAAATTTTCTAAAATTCTAATCGCAATTAAGGAGTGATTAAAATGTGATTAACATGACTAAACGTGATTAGTGACCTTAATCGTGATTAGGCAAAGATTTATGAAAATGATTAAGTCTTAAACTCCTAGACATTTTTCTTAAACACTTATGATTATTTTCTTAAATTAAAATGGAATATTATATATATATATATATATATATATATATATAGGATGAAAATATATATTTAGTAATACACATTTTATGTGCATAAGTAAAAGTGTGTATTTATGTCTATATATTTAGAGTATTAGGGTATACAAGTTTAAACACAAAAATACCCAAATATACAACATACGAAATACTTGAAAATTACCAAGTATAAAATACACCGATACATATATCTACACACAAATCCTAAACGGATACTTGGAAAAGCAATGATAAAGGGATATATATAAACTTTTCTATGTAATATCCCTAAACGAATAATCGGACGAACGGACAATTCGGGCAACGGGCGAACTTTTAAATAAATATTCCCAAGAAATAATATACATTTCAAACCAACATAAGACATATAAATATCCGATAAGAAAGGGAATATATCTATATGTATCGTTCACCGACGACAAACGAGTATATCGCCACCACGAGAAGCTACTACGACATGCCGATGATACTTTGGTGATTTCGACACGAAAATATATATATTAAGCAACTACGACGACAAGTCTTAAAATAATGTAATTTTTAGACACATGACAATATATATTTTCATCAATAAAAAAACCGGAAAGTTAAATGTATAAAAAGTGCTAAGTATAAATATACAAGTTTATAAGTATACTTATTCATCTCATACTTAGTAAAATTTCAATAAAATGCAAGAATATAAATATATGGACTTGTATAATTGGTTTTAGGCTAGGCCCATTACATTAAATACATGGGCAAGGCCCAATAACATCAAGCATGGGCTAGCCCAATCACATAAATACATGGGCTAGGCCCAATCACATAAAGACATGGGATAGGCCCAATCACACAAATAAATGGGCTAGGCCCAATCAAACAAAGACATGGGCTAGGCCCAATCACACAAAGACATGGGCTAGGCCCAATAACATAAAGGCATGGGATAAGCCCAAAATCATAAAGACATGGGCTAAGCCCAATGACACGCGTGCAAGGCACGAGGACATATGAAGGCGAGGCCCGTTCATACATGATAAAATACATGATAATATGTCAATATACTTGTGATACATATAATGACAATTGAATAAACAAACTACCAACACAATAGTAACATTAACATTGTTCTAATATTGCAAATAAATACATATAGAGAATTCAAGATGAACAACTTGTATGAGGTCCAACAAGACCTAAGTGTCTAATAGAATTAGCACACTTGTAGGTTACACACATACTCGGATGCTCACGTTACATTAGTACGACTCTACAGAACTCAAACCTGTGAGTTTATGTCCCCCCTTTCAAACTATGTTTTATTATTAAAAATCGAGGGGGAATGCATGTTACAATAAATGGTATGTTATCTATGGAATGAAATCACTTTAGATCATGTGTGCATAAGTAGAAGATTATCAAGAGTAACCATTAATCGAAATGACCGAGGTGTAAAGGGTGTAGATCTATTGAGTTTTGGCGAGCTCCACTCCTAGTTTATTAACCTTTTAGGAGTGCTTTTGTCGTCTCGTATCGGAAGTGTCCGAATTCATCGTCTAGGTTTGGTTGCTTGCTTATGTGGCACATATATTAATGTATTAGCTACACATTAATGGATCCTAGAATTTCATAGACGCTTTTACATACCGGTTTACAAATACAAAGATTCATATGATACACAACATGCAAACTCATGAACTCGCCAACTTTATGTTGATTTTTCAAATTACATGTATTTTAGGAAACAAAGCGTAATATGATGAAAGATCAAGGAAGTGGATAACAAGAAACGATGGCCATTTTTGAAGGGTTTGCCTTATATATACCGCTTTCGTGCGGACATACAGAAGTCAAAGCCTTGTTTTATATTTATGAATCAAACTATGTTTTGTTAAAGTCCTTTTGGAAATCGGAATGTATTTTGGAAAATGTTGTGAACATGTACTAAACCTTTTGTAATTATGTTTCAAATTATATATAAATGGCATCATTGATATTTTATTATTTACTTGTTGGATGCAATGATTACTGTTCATAGTAACACACATGTGCTTCCACTACGACCAGGTGTGACAGATTGGTATCAGAGTCAGTGTCGGACCGGTGCGTCAGGTCCCGCGGGGATGTTGGACCCCTTAAGGGGGTGGATTGTGATATCCCACATCGGTTGTGAAGGGGAACAAAGCTTCCTTATAAGGGGCTTGATACCTTCACCATCATGGTGCTTTTTTAAAAACCGTGAGGGGCGGCGCTGAGGGCGTGCTGGCTACCAAAGCAGACAATATCATGGTGCGGTTACACTGGGCTATTACAGATTGGTATCAGAGCTTCAATTGTAGTGAACTAAGATTCTTTTTTTAGTCTAGTCTACAATTACAAAAAGGGCTCTTTCATGGAAATAAAAATTTACAACAACAAAAGAGTTGTCAAGGGCGAGTTCTTGTAATAACAAAAAGGTTTTCATTGCAAAACTACACGAGGAATCCATGAGTAACCAACAAGAACATTACATGACTAGTCTATAAGGAATATATACGAAACATTAAGTTGATTCATATGAGATAACATGTCATAAGATATAGTGATTTGCATGAAATTTATATAATATGTAGTATATATTTTTTCTAACCCATACATGTATAAATTATACGTATTATTTTCCAGGACCGATGTCTTCATCTTCGAGCGTTACGGACACAGATCCGATGGAGTTGGCTTCGGACAATGAGGTTGGACCCATCGTCGTCACCATATCATCCGAGGTGGAGCCGGATCATGATGCCTTTTCCGACGACAATGACTTACTTGATGACTTTCAGCCATTCCCCCTCCCCGATCCCGTGGTGGGTGACGCCATGGTATATGACATACTAGCCATCCCCTAGCCTCCACACGATGTGATCATCTATGTTCATCCCGAGGGGGAGCATGTGATTATACACTTAGTTGTACCCCTCTCTATAGCCCATCCTGTTATTGATCTTGACAATGATTTCATTCATGTTTTTCATGTTGATCATCTCGAGGACGACCTCGGTGACGGAGAGGCCTTTGACATTGCTATCCTCGAGATACCTTCACTTGTCGTTTCTGTCGTCGATATCTCATCCTCTGCATCTACTGCTACCCCTAGCACTCTCTCCCCGGGTGTCCTCTCCTACCTCGGTACTACCTACCCATGTTGATCCTACCCCTATCGATGTTCCTACTATTGGCCTCATGCATTTATCGGGATATTCACATTCCTTGGAGCCCCCATCTCACTTTAACATTGGAGGACCATCTCACCAGCCTCATGTGCACACCTCTTATGATCCTTACGCTGCTGGTCCATCTCATACTAGTGGACACACTTCATTTCACACCAGTGATACCCCACAACATCCTACCGACCATAGTCATTTCATGATTAGCTATCATGCACACGGTTACCCCGTGCCTCCCGGGTATTAGGCCGGCGGTTCTTATCATTCTCCAACACATGTGTCTGCTACCCACTCTACACCGGTTACTACAGGTGTACACTTTTGGATCCCACCCCCGGGCATGAGCCCGTCTGACCCTTATCACCCATCACATTTTCCTCTCGCTTCTACGGAGGATAGGCAGCGATCATCTAAGATCCAGATCACCACACTCTTTAGGAGGTTCAGGGAGCTCGAGGTAGAGTTGGCGGCAGTTAGGGCCACTTCTCGTGCCCCACCACCACCATCGTCACCTCCACCACCCCTACCATTGTCGCCCCCACCATCACTACCACCACTACCCTTGTCAACACCACAGACCCCACCATTCCATTGTCCATTCCACCGCTCGACCTGCCCATCTGAGGAGCGAGTGCATGAGTTGGAGCGCCTCCAAGATATCACTACTAGGCGTGTCTTTGGCCTAGAGGAGGAGGTGTCTTACCTTCGTGGTTTACTTCACCGATCACCACCCCCGCCCCCTTCATCTTAGTAGTTATATTAGTAGTCATCTTTTGGGGAGTCTACCCACTTTTGAAGACGAAGACTTTTGAAGATCAACACTTATGAAGACTAAAGAAAACTTAGACTATGAAGGAGCAATGTGAAAGAAAATTTTTCTTTTGTGTATTATATAACTTGTAAGTGATGTAACCTTATGTCCTTTTGTCTTTCACAAACAAATGTAACAAGTTGACTATGATATATAAAAGTTAGCATTTCTTTATGTCACATTGTTATTTCTCTTTTATGTGGTCGTGATATTGTGACTGATGTATTATGATGTGGTGATTACTTGTGCGTTGTGTGGACATGATTACCTTGATAATTTGTGTATATTATATATATATATACACACACACTTATGATCACAAGGCTACACTATATATATTATATCATGTTGTGTAATACTCAACGTGTTTATTTATATACAGTTGACAATATTTATTATTAAACATATGTCTAATTTTCCTTTGGTACCTTATACTAGAAGACGATGCCGCCTAGACTAAGAACTAACACCAACCCACTACTGAAAACCGAGGCTGAATTGAACGAGCGCATCTCTCAAGCGATAGCGCAATACGAGGCTAATCGCACTAAAAACAGTGGTGAACCGGAGGTTCATTTGGAGGCGACACTACTGCCGGTAATATTTGGTTGTCTATGAAACCATACAATACTCTCGTTTATTCCATTCGTGCTTTTGACATTGCCCATTCATGATTGTTGACACAAATGTTTCAGGTTGCACCTGTAAGTAGTTCTTAGAATGCAAACCTCTGAACTTTGACGGTACTGGAGGTGCCGTGCCTTTCATCCGCCAGACTGAAAAGACCGACTTGGTCATAAGAAATGAGCAAGTGTCCTCCTGACCAAAGAGTCACATATGTTACTGGGTTGTTCGTAGATGGAGTGTTGTCATGGTGGAACCTGCAAGCAGACTAAGGGTGAAGAGGTTGCTTAAGCTTTGACATGGGAGAAACTTAAGGAATTGATGAGAAAGAAATATTGTTCAAGGGCTGAACTGCAAAAGCTCGAGACTGATTTTTGGAACTTAAAAATGATTGGAGCTGATGTGGCTGGGTACACACAGCGTTTTCATGATTTGTCGCGAGTTGTACCATATCTATTTGAGCCAGAATTTAAGAGGATTGATATGTATATTTGGGGACTTGCTCCTGAGATTCTGAGCATGGTTACTTCCTCTAAGCCCTTTGAAATCAGTGAGGCGATCGAGCTAGCTGTTAGCCTTACTGAAGAGCCACTTCATATGGGAAATTTTTCAAAGAATGCTCTTAATAAGAAAGAAGCTCACGTGGAAACGGTAGATTCAAACAAGAGGAAGTTTACTCATTTCTAGAAAGGTTCAAGGGGTAATAACAACAAGAGGTAAGCCACAAATGAAACTAAAAAGGCAAAGGCTTATGTGTCTACTACTAATACCAACAAGAAGAAGTACACTATGAATCAGCCCAAATGCAATAAATGCAACTATCATCACACCAGGAATTGCCGAGGTCCCAAATGTAACAAATGTGGCAAGCTAGGCCACCATACTGAAAATTGTTGGTCAAAGATCCCTAATGATGGAAAAGAACAAGGCTGCTATGGATGTGGAGACAAAAATCACTTTAAGAAGGATTGTCCTAAAGAAAATCAAGCTCGGGGTAGAGCTTTTGTTATTGAAGCAACGGATGCACGCCAAGACCCGAACGTGGTCACAGGTACGTTCCCTATCAACAATCACTTTGTTTCCATTCTATTTGATACCGGTGCCGGTTTTAGTTTTATTTCTAAGGAATTTAGAAATATACTTGGAGAAGAATCTCGTAAACTAGACGTTCCCTACTCTATTGAATTAGCCAACAGGAAATTAGTCGAGTCGGGGGGAAATCATTAAGAAATGTACCTTAGAACTGGGCGAACGAAAGTTTGACATAGATCTCCTACCAGTTCAGTTGTGTAGTTTCAACATTGTTATTGCATGGATTGGCTATCCGATAATCGAACCGAAGTCATTTGTCACAAGAAGATCATTCGCATTCCCCTGCCTAACGGAGAACATTTTTTGGTTCATGGAGAGAAGCACAATGCGCCATTACAGATCATCAACTGTATGAAGGCTCTGAAGAGTCTAAGGAAAGGTTGCATTGCATTCCTTGGACATGTAGTCGACAAGAAAGCCGAAGAGCGCAAACTTTAGGAGATCCCAATTGTGAAGGAATTCCCTGAAGTCTTTCCCGAAGACTTGCCTGGACTACCTCCACAATGACAAGTCGAATTTTGTATTGACTTGGTTCCGGAGCCGTACCTGTGGCTAAATCTCCACATCGACTGGCACCATCATAGATGCAGGAACTATCTACGCAACTGCAGGAACTGCTAGACAAAGGATTCATTAGATCGAATTTCTCGCCTTGGAGAGCTCCGGTGCTATTTGTCAAAAAAAGGACGGGACCTTTCAGATGTGTATTAATTATAGAGAACTAAACAAGCTAACCATTAAGAATCGGTACCCCTTACCGAGGATTGATGACTTGTTTGATCAATTAAAAGGTTCCAGTTTTTACTCCAAGATTGATTTGAGATCTGGTTGTCATCAATTAAGAATCCAAGAGGAAAGCATTCCTAAAACGGCATTTAGAACACGCTACGCTCACTATGAGTTCCTTGTTATGCCTTTTGGCTTAACAAATGCGTGTTGAACCGAGTATGCAAACCTTACCTCGACAAGTTCGTAATAGTATTTATTAATGATATATTAATATATTCACGAACCAAGGAAGAACATGAACAACATTTGAGAACTATATTGGAGCTATTAAAGAAGGAGAAACTTTATGTGAAGTTCTCAAAATGCGAAATTTGGATTCGCGAGGTACAATTTCTCGGTCACGTAGTGAACGAGAAAGGGATACATGTCGACCTGTCAAACATTGAAGCTATAAAGAATTGGAACACCCCAAAGACTCCAACGGAAGTACGACAATTTCTAGGATTATCGGGATATTATCAGAGATTCATTGAGAACTTTTCTAAGGTTGCTCAACCGCTAACCTCTCTCACGCAAAAGGATGAAAGTTTGAATGGGTGAAAATCAAGAGCGGCTTTTCAACTACTCAAGGATAAGATATGTGGAGCGCCGATCTTATCACTTCCAGACAGTACCGATGACTTTGTAGTGTATTGTGATGCATCACATCAAGGCTTGGGTTGCGTGTTAATGCAATGAGAAAAAGTCATCGCGTACGCATCACGCCAATTAAAAGTTCACGAAAGGAACTATACCACTCATGACCTAGAGTTAGGCGCGGTGGTATTCGCATTAAAATTTTGGCATCATTATCTCTATGGAACTAAGTGCACAATATTCACAAATCACAAGAGTCTTCAACATATATTGGATCAAAATGAATTAAATATGCGCCAACGGTGTTGGTTGGAATTGTTGAATGACCATGACTGTGAAATCAAGTACCATCTGGGCAAAGCAAACGTTGTAGCGGATGCTTTGAGCCGAAAGGAACGAGTCAAAACATTACGAGTACTAGCTTTGGAGTTAATGACAATTTTACTACTCGAATACGTGAGGCACAACAAGAAGCTCTCAAAGCGGAACACATTCAAGTCGAGTCATTACGATGCATGGAGAAACAAATGGAGCCAAAAGAAGACGGAACTTTATATTTCATGGAAAGGATTTGGGTTCCACTTTTTGGCGGCCTACGAGACTTAGTATTTGACGAGGCACACAAGTCAAAATACTCGATACCCCAGAAACTGACAAAATATATCAAGATCTAAAGGAATACTATTGGTGGCCTAATCTCAAGGGAGATATAGCAACCTATGTTGGGAAGTGTCTAACATGTGTAAAGGTCAAGGCCGAATATCAAAAGTCGTTGGGCTTATTACAACAACCGACATTCCCGTTTGGAAATGGGAACATATATCAATGGACTTTATTACGAAATTACCAAGGACCTCTCGAGGTCACGACATGATTTGGGTAATTATTGACCGGTTGACCAAGTCAGCTCACTTTTTACCAATCCGTGAGAAGGATAGTACAGGAAAGTTAGCTGAACTTTACCTCAAAGAGATTGTGGCACGTCATGGAGTCCCTGTTTCAATAATCTTAGATCGAGATGGTCGCTTTGTGTCAAGGATTTGGCAATCATTTCAAGCATCGTTTGGATCTCGTTTAGATCTAAGCATGGCTTTTCATTCGCAAACCGATGGCCAAACCGAATGAACCATCCAAACTATGGAAGATATGCTTCGTGCCTGTGTGATGGATCGGGGCGGAAATTGGGATACTCATTTACCTTTGGTAAAGCTCTCATACAATAATAGTTTTCACACGAGCATTAAAGCCGCCCCGTTCGAAGCATTATATGGACGAAAATGCCGATAACCGCTATGTTGGGCAGAAGTCAGTAATAAACAACTTATTGGTTTCAAACTAGTCTAAGAGACTACCAACAAGATATTCAAAATACGAGACCGTATCAAAGTGGCTCGAGATAGGTAAAAGAGCTACGCGAATAGAAGACGCAAGCCATTATCCTTCGAGGTCGGAAACAAAGTTTTACTAAAAGTCTTGCCTTGGAAGGGCGTAGCTAGATTCGGGAAGCACGGAAAGCTAAACCCGAGATACATTGGACCTTTCAAAATTCTGGCAAAGATTGGTACTATGGCTTACAAGCTGAAATTGCTAGAAGAGCTCAATAACGTACACGACACATTTTATATGTCAAACCTCAAGAAAAGTCCAACCAACGAAACGGTTATCATCTTAGCAGATGAAATTCACATAGATGATAAAATCCAGTTTACCGAAGAACCTGTTGATGTTATGGACTCGAAAGTCCACAAGACAAGGAGAAGTCGTATTAAACTGGTAAAACTTCGCTAGAACTCTAGACACGGAACCGAGTACACTTGGGAACGGGAAGACCAAATCAAACCAAAGTACCCCCACCTGTTCGATAAGACTCCTTCAAAGGATAACTCAACGTGAATTTCAAGATGAAATTCTTTTTAACAGGGGAGTATGTGACAAACGGCAAATAATCGGTAATTCCAGACACTTTAATAACTATTTATTTTATATAATCTCATGCATTAGACTTAATTTTTACGTAATTCAGTCTTATAAAGTCTAGCAAGTAGGACATATAATGACAATTAATAACACATTTTAGTGTTCGTCTCGTCGCAAGATGATACAAACAAAGTCCTAAATGTTGATAGCAAAATGCTGAAACACATTTTAGGGTTTATCCTAATCCGGATTTATTTCATTTGTATATGGTCCGGACTTAGGGAATGCCCCTAGTCAGAGTTTATGTTCTTGTTAGTTGGTCTGGACTTGAGCTTCAGTAGCTCAATCTGAGTTTCTTGTTTATTGGGCTTTGGGCCTAATTTGTATCCGGACATGTGTGTCTGGATGTGTCTTGTATATAAACCTTTGTGCATAATGACAAGAAGGCGATTTCTTTTGTGGAAAGTTTCTTTGGCAAGAAAACCCGGATCATTGGGTGTGCATTGGCGGCTATACTGTGTGTAACGTCATTCCTCTGAGAATACTTTGTGTATTCTCATATCATCATTTTCTACTCTTTCTTGTCCGATTCTCTACAGGGGTGATCACGTGGTGGATTCCGCACACCTCGTGATTGTATTCGATTGAGATCCTGATCTAGTGATAGGTTGAGGTGAACTTTCACATGGAGGTAGGATGGTTTCCATCCATTAAATTTCTTTGTATGATTCACCAAGCACAACTTTATCAACATAGTTAATAAACCCGGTTGGTCATGAATGATAATAAGAAATAAAAATATCTAACCTACTAATATACTAAGTAGCCAAATAAGAACAATCTTGGCGTGTCATACCCAACATAGCAAATGTTGGAGGCGAGGCGGGTTAACTTACTTTGGGTCTTGTAAGCTACTTAGATGAACACAATCAAATAAGAAGGTGAGGTAGTGGAACAAGTTTGGAGAACCCAAGCTTCTATGGTTCACACATTTAGACAAATACAAGACTCACCATGTGAACAATGGTGAACTTGGATGGTCACACACTTGAAGGTTGCTTGGAACCTTATCAAAACAGAAAGTTTATAGGGTGTTTGCACCTCTAAACTCATGACAATCCACCATACACAAGCTCCTTAGTCATAGGCTTGACTAGAAGCAACATAGGTGTAGGATTGTATATGTTTAAAAAAGTTCTTAAAGATATAAGTTAAAGTTCTTCCAAAACAGAAAGTTTGGACCTCAAAAATAGTGATGTTCCACCTTAGTTTACCATGGTAAACCTGTGGAAACACTCCTAGAGGTGTTCCAAGCTTTCAAGAAGAAGAAGTGAAAAAAGTTGAAGGAAAGTGAGGTAGAAGCTCATTTTGTACTTGAATATAATCTACCCAAACTAAGACTTTCAGCTGATTAAAGAGGATTATGAGAGTGTTTAGAGAGTTGGAAAAGTGAAATGGAGGTGTAGGAGGTTTGGTTTTATAATGGTGGATTAGGTTTTATGGTTAAATGAAGTTGTCAAGTGATTGGGTGAAGAAGAGGTGAGGAGAAGATGGCCAATCCATGAGCTACCAACAACTCGCTGCGAATTCAGCCTTCTCGCCACCCACGAGATGTTTAAATGTTTGGCTTGTGGGTCGCGAGGAGCTAGTTTTCCTCCGAAAGTTTGTTGTTTCACAATTTGGCCCCCAAACTTCGTAATGTTTATCATTTCATGCCACTTAAGCATGCACAGTTTACGTATAATTGAGAATCAAGTGTGTAATAAGTCTTGGTTTGCACAAAACATGTATCCAAAGATTGATTGAGTATAAGTATAAGTATAAAAGATAAATTTTATTGTGATCGAAGTCTCGGATTACAAGATTAGAAATGAAATACGAATACGATACGATTACAAGTTTCCAAAAATAGCAATAAGAATACAACATTGTAAATAAGGAAAGTACAGAAAATGTGAAGCATTACATAAATGTATAGAGGGGTTTTGTAGAGCTCAAAAAATAACTAGAATGGGCTTTTGAATACTTGATTTGGATAGGAATTTAAGGAGATATCGTCCAAACAAGTTATGACCCATAATTCATTCTTCGCTTGAATTCGTGGTTTAGAATGGATGAACTTGGGATTTGGCAATGGGTATTTGCGTAAAAAAGGTCAGAACTTTCGAATGATGTGAAATTATAAACAGGTTTGTCGATTAAGCATAAACCAGATCGTGTTCTTGGGATATAACCATGGTGGTTAAATTTGATATTAAAAGTTTCATTTTTCGGATGAGATTGATAGAGTTAAAGGTGCCAAGCTTTAATCTCCTTATATGCGAACCTACTAGAGTAAAAATGGAGATGAAACATTGCATGAATCGGGTTTTAATGCCGGGTCGTTTGGTTTCTTGATCGGGTTACGTTGGAGGAAGTGGAAGGAGATGTAGGTTTGACTTCGGGTTACATTATTTAGTTAAAATGCACAAGAAAACATCAGGAAATGTGAAATTATATAATTGTACGTTGTGTGTTTGTGGAGTGGGGAGTGTCTGGGTTCGAGTCTCACTCCCAGCAGTATTTATTCACTATATTCAGGGGTTCAACTTAAATATAAAATGGATCGAGTTTGATTAAAAAAGACGCGTAGTCTAGTTGGTTTGTGAGATGTGCGTTTGAGTTAACACGGGTCGAGATGCGGATTCGAATCCAGTCGCCCACCCTTTTTCATTCTTTTAATTAGTCAACTTTATTTAATTGCAATTTGACCCCTATTCTTGTAATGTTCCGCTTTTCCGTACTTTCCTTATTTAGAAAGTGTATTCGTATTTTCTATTTTTCGAAACTTGTAATCGTATTGTAATCTTTATTAACTTCCAAACTTGTAATCTGAGACTTCGATCATAATGGAAATTCACATTTATACTTATACTTGTTATACTTGTGTTATACATAAACAAATGTTGAATGCACATTTACATGCAAACCGAAACTTACAATCACGTTGCACGATACTTACACGACACTTAAAAAACATGTTTATATCCTAAAACAAGCCAAAACATGAACTTTGGGCATAAACTAACAAACAAATGGAAGTTCGGGGACTAAATTGCAATAAAACAAACTGGGTTAGTAAAACAGGGCGCCGCATCACGCGAAGCCTAACCCATATCAGCTTCGCATGACGCCAAGCCCCATAATCTACAAAAAGTTGTTTCCTTTATGCAGATTGGCCATCTTCTCCTCACCTCCTCCTTCCCCGATCATCTTCAATCCTCATTAAACACCAAACCCTCATTATAAAACCAAGCCTCCGTCACCTCATTTGCACTTTTCCAAACCTTTTTACACTCTCAATCTACTGAAATTACAAGTTCTTGGCATATTACGTTCAAGTTCTAAAGCGAGTTCAAACTGACATTTCTATGAATTCTAGCTTCAAACTTGTTTGGAACACCACTAGGATTGTTTCCACAAGTTTTCCATGGTAAACTAAGGTGGAATATCACCATTTTGAGGTCCAACCTTTTTGGTTATGAAGTTATATATTGCAACCTTTTCATAAACTTGACTTTTTTGTAAGAATCTTGCACCTATCTTGCTCCTAACCAAACCTATGCTTATGGTGCCTGAATAAAGTCGATTCTCATGAGGGTTTATGTAACATTTGTAAAAATCGGGTTTTCAAAACCCGCTCCGTTTTGTAATCTAATATCAAGTTATAAAAGTTATGTCGAATATTTATGATTATTTTGATTTAAAACAATACATAATTAATAAATAAACTAAACTATAAAAATTATATTTGATGAAAAGTTAAAATAAAATAAATAAAAAAATTATAACGCTGCCGGGACTCGAACCCGGGTCAGCCAAGGCACCCTTCAACAACTTAACACTCACTCCCAAGACCACTCCGCCACATTGTGTTTTCTGCTAACTCTAGGAACACAAATGAAATTTATACACAAACCCAGTTGAAACCGGTTGCGCTATCTGAGAAAAGGTAATCGGCAAACAACCAATTCGTTGGTTTATTTCACACATTCAGTTTATAACCGATGCACGACGGTCTCTAAGCAAATCGGAATTGATTAAACTTAAAGACTCATCATTGTCGGTTTTTAAAAACCGAAAAATCATCAAGTCCAGAATTACACAAACTTCAGACCACTCTCGCGACTCAGAGATACCATACCAACACTCCATTTCATTTTCGTCGCATTTTCGGACCACCAGAACACCTAAAACAGCTTGCCGGAATTTTCTGCAAAAGTCGCCGGAAAACCGTATTCAACTCAAACCGGTAAAATACTTCTACTTTACGGTTTCAATCCATTGTTAGAACCTTACTAACAATAACCCATCGCTCATAATCAACCACAGACGACATTGCTGGACATTCTGTTTTCGCCGGAAAACTTCTGGAATTGTCGGAAACTCGTTGATTACCGGATGCTCATTCCAACGTACTGATAATCAATAATCATTAGTTCAATTTCACATTTAATCCCTTAAACCTGTTAATTGATTCTCGCAGCCGAAGGTTCCAAAAACAGAGCCGACAAGTTTCGCCGGATTCTCTGAAGAAGACGATCTGCTCGGTATCTTCTTTCCCCAAGCTTTTCGGTTCAATGCATTCTAACTGGACATCATATTCATTAACTAAATTAATCGCGTATCGGTTGTTTGATTGATGTCTGCAATTGTAATGAAGAAGACGAGTTCAATGATGATATAAGGTTAATTAAAAATGGAATTATAAACGGGTTAGACACACAGTCCAGCGGTGGACTGTGTGCAAACAAAAACTATACACGTCCCGAGTTCGATCCCTGCTCCACGCACTCCTTGTATAATAAAAGGCCTTTTTCTTTAAACTAAATCGGGATAACCCAGTTAGTTGTTAAGTATAATAAAAACTGAGATAATAACCAGGTTAGACACACAGTCCAGCGGTGGACTGTGTGCAACATGAATCACACGTCGCGCGTTCGAAACCTGTCACGAGCACCGGTCCGATTGAATTAAAATGTTTTTGTAAATAAAGGAAATTCGGATTTAACTGAATAAGTGTATAAGTATAAATAAAAACAAGATTATTTCGGGTTAGACACGTAGCTCAGTTGGTAGAGCTGCGTGCACGCGTACGGGAGGTCGCCGGTTCGAGCCTCACCCGGCGCAGATTAATTCGCTGACCGAACCGGTCAACGGTCAACGTCAACGGTCAACGGTCAACGCTAAATAAATAATTTTTTTTTATATTTTAATTTATTTAATTTAATTTAAAAATCAATTAAAAATACTTAAAAATAACATTTTTAAAGATAGAAAATGGCCTTGAACTCACAAAAATATATCTAAAAATTTCATTAAAAACCCTTAATTAAATCCACTCGTTTAATATATTTTTCCGTTATTATTTAGGTTAGTATTTCTCGTTGTCCGCCCATCTAATTCGTGCGCATCTCACCATCTCCAATCCAACGCACCCAAGGTGAGTGAATCTTACAAATTCCCCGTTTTAATCACGTTTTGGGGTGTATCATGTGTCTTTGTATATATATACTATAACTAAACCATTGTGCATACATCATATCATGAACATGTGTATTTAGTTTGATGCTGTTAAGTAGTTACTATTGGATGCAATTTATTATTCAGTACATGCAATTTCATAGGCCGCCGCTCCCCATTACATTATGAGCGTTGAGCATGTTCCCCATTTTATTATGCGGTTGAACTTGGCGTGCCCACATACGATCGGCTCCGTTTGATTGAGCCTTGATCGCACAGACATTTTCATTTTCAGTACATGCAATACGATCGGCTCCGTTTGCTTGAGCCTTGATCGCACAGTTTCATTTTCAGTACATGCAATACGATCGGCTCCGTTTGATTGAGCCTTGATCGCACAGTTCATTTATGTTATTTACAGTATGATGTTGGTATGTTCATGTATGCTGCCATGTGTTATTGTATGTTATAGTTGTGACTGCTATTTGCCTTTACTTGATTATTTACATTTGCTCATCTATGATTATGCACAATTTTTCATTGATAAACTAACAATTAATTTATTAATAAATGTTTATCTAATAAGGTTCACTCGCCAACTTATGTTGACCCAAAAACCCCCATTTTACACATGATACAGGTGAAGCAGCTGCAGCTAGGAACACATAAGGCTTGGACTAGAAGAATAAAACGATTTAGTGTTGGGATTCTTATGCTTGGCTTAATTCCTTGTATTAAATGAACATGTTTGGATTTTTGAAATGTAACTTTGACTTCATTAAATATGAAACATATTAGTAAATGTCATGAGCTTTGGTGATAACCCAATTATGCCCTGACTCTTATTCCGCTGCGGGTCGGGGTGTGACAGATTGGTATCAGAGCCATGACTATAGGGATATAGGATAGGTTATTAGACCCTTAGAGCCTATACTATAGTCGATTAGAAACTTATAAGATTTTTGTGTGTTATATGCCAAATTTCATGATGTTTATATGTTTTATGTTAAATGTTACATTTGATATTGTGCAAGCATGTTCATAAGTATGTATTATCATATAATGTCTATCATGAATCGTATGCTCATAACATCACATCCATGAAAGCACACACCACATCATGATTGATTTTACAATGATTTTCTTGTTTTCAAATCTCATCAAAGTAAGTTCTCATGACAGGCATGTAGTAACTGGAAGGGTACCAGTACCGGTAGTCGGAACGTCCTGTCTAGGCTGGCATTCGTATAAATCCAAAATAAAGGACCAGATTGCCTACCTGGGGACTAACGATGAGAGTACGAAGTACCTATTAGGCCAAAGCATGCTATACCAAACGTCGTGTGAGCTAACCCCACTTTGAGTTGTCATTGTGTCTACACCTGGACACGTTCCGACCAAACATCTCATGAACATATTTTGTGGTTTGCATTCGGGGGATGCGAGTGTTAAATTGCCAATACTAATGTGAATCCTACCAAGCCAATAGCCATGGGGGCCCACATGACTATGTAGGTGAAGGTATGGGGGACATTTGAGGCCCAACATGAGCGAACCCAAGACATCCTATGGATGTAGTTGCATTATTGATATTTATGTTATTTTCATTTTCTTAATGACACATGACACCTAAAAAGACTCCATAAACTCACAATCTTCTTATGTACGTTCCTGTAGATGTCGTCTAGACAACATCGAAGGGGTAAAAGATCAGGAAGGTCTCAGGAACGCTTGGCCACACAAATCGCGAAGCAAATGGCCACGATACTGCCTGACATTGTGGTCCAAGTACAACAAGCTCTCGTTACAAATCCTACTAACCCTCCCCAACAACATGACCAGAACATCGACAACCCTCCTACCAGCAAGTGCTCTTACAAACATTTCAAGTCTTGTGATCCTCCTAAATTCGAAGGGACCGAGGGTGTCACTGCTCTCCTACATTGGTTTGAGGAAATGGAGAACACTTTCCTCAACTGCGATTGTCCTGATGATCGCAAGGTTCGATACGCCACCGGGAGACTATTTGGGGTAGCTCTCACTTGGTGGAATACTGAAAAGGGGAAGAGGGGAATTGACGATGCAATGGCCTTAACTTGGGAGGAGTTAAGGGAAATCATGACTAGGCGTTTCTGTCCTAGGAGTGAGATTAAAAAGTTGGAGGACGAATTTCATTCCTTAAAGCAAAAGGAGGGAGATCATACCATCTATAACAAGAGGTTCTTAGAGTTGAACCAAATGGTCCCTAACTTGTTCACCCCAACTTATCGCCTGGTCGAGCATTATATTCGAGGACTTCCCTTGAAAATTCAAGATTCAGTTCTCAGCACTTCACCAGCAACACTTGAAGCTGCTATGGAACTAGCCACTGAATCGACCGAAAATCGCATTCGAAACGGTAAATTCAAAGAGGAGAAGAAGAAAGTCCCCATTGAGGCTCAAACTTCAAACCATTCTGGTTCCCCCTCGAAGTTTACTGGTAAAAGGAATCGAAGCACAAGAAACTTCGCCGTCACACAAACCAATTACCCTATTCCTGCTGCACCCATTACCCAAGTCGCCCCTTCACCTGCACCATACAAAAGACCATACTCTGGCCCATTACCAAAATGCAACCGTTGCCAATACCACCATTCTCCTGATCATCTTTGCCAATATTGCACCGGCTGTGGTCGCGCAGGTCATACTGTTCAAACCTGTCACATGCCTCAGCGAACGAACCGTCACCAGCCTTCAAACCAAACCCACCACCAAATAATGGGTCAAGACCAACAACCCCTACTACTACCACCTACCCAACATTTAGCCCAAACCTACTATCAACCCAACTATCCCATGGTACAACCTATGCGGGCTTGCTACAATTGTGGAGACCCAAGCCATTTTAGAAACACTTGTCCACGTTTGGTGAACATCATTCATGCCCAAGCTCAAGCAAATCCGGTGAATCAAACTAACCAAGCTCCACCACCTGCAAGAGGAAGAGCTTATAACATCAACACCAATACTGTTGAAAATAATAACGGCCCAAACGAACCACCCAACTAATTTCTCCTCGCCAAGAATCAAGACTCAACTCTAATCGTCTAGTTTCAATGTTTTTTTTCTTTATGTTATCTCCATCTTTCCGTATTCCAGTTGTAAAATTTGGAAATTATGTATCCAAGAATTTTAATGCGATTTGATATTACAGTTTTGTTCTATACTCATTGATTTAACATTTATATCATCATACATCTCGACGTATCTCAATCTCATCATTTAAAGAAGTTGGGTTGCGTCACACTTTTACATAGACTGACCCCTTCATCAAAACCAACGAGAGAGGTACTGTCAACATTTAGTCATGAATCATTTCAGAATTGAGACTCAAGTTTTGTTGTTGTGTTGTTTATGTTTTAGAGTCACATAGAACTGATCATGATTTACTGATAAAGCCAATGAAATTTGACAAGGATATGGTGGATACGCCGCTGGTACTTCCTATATATTAGTATTTTTGGCAAAGAATCAAAAGCATTATCAGGAGGTAATGAAAAGTTCCGTGTAGGTTTAAATAACGCCATGGTTGAAGTTTTTGTTTATGATACATACCATATCATTACAAATGTATCAGTTCCCTCAAAACAATTATACATAAAATCGTAAGCAATCAACGATCAAAATCCGAGAAGCTCAGCATGTTTCAGTAACAGAAAGGAGACGTACGCAAGGAGCTGTCTCGTAGAGTTGAACTTAAAATTTAAACTAAATCCGACGGTATTCTATACTGTCTAGATCGCATATAGATTCCTGACCACAATAATCTTCGTGATATTTTTCTTGTGAATGAGACGCACAAAACACGATATTCTATACACCCAGGAGCCGACAAGATGTATCAGGACCTTGATACACCCACTGGTGGCCTGGAATGAAAAAGGATATTGCTGATTTTGTTTCCAAGTGTTTTTCATGTTCCAAAATAAAAGCTGAACACCAAAGACCCTCGGGACTTCTGGTCCAACCTGAAATACTTATATGGAGGTGGGAAAATATAACCATGGATTTCATTACCAGGTTACCTCTCACTTCTGGTGGGTATGACATTATATGGACAGTAACTGATCGACTTACAAAATCAGCTCACTCTATTCCTATCCGCGAAGATTTTAAGAACGAAAAGCTAGCTCGTATTTATATTCGCGAAATCGTAAGCCGACACGGAGTACCGTTAAGCATTATTTCTGATCGTGATGGTCGTTTCACTTCACGAACATGGCAAGCAGTACAAGCCGCCATGGGCACACGATTAGATCTCAGTACCGCCTATCACCCTCAAACTGATGGTCAATCTGAACGCACCATACGAACTCTTGAAGATATGCTTCGAGCATGTGTCATAGATTTCAAGGGAAATTGGGACGCTCATCTCCCATTAGTTGAATTTTCGTGCAACAACAGCTATCGTTCAAGCATCGGCATGGCACCTTTTGAAGCCTTATATGGTCGTAAGTGCCGATCTCCTGTATGTAGGCACGAAATTGAGGAAGCTCAAATCACTGGTCCAGAATTGATCCAAGAAACCGCAGACAAGATCCATCAAATCCGAGACAATCTTTTAGCGACCTAAAGTTGTCAAAAGAGTTATGCAGACAAACGACGGAAGCCTTTAAGAGTTTAACATTTGTGATCATGTACTTCTAAAAGTATCACCGAGGAAGGGAGTAGTTCGTTTTGGTCAAAAGGGGAAGCTAGCACCTCGTTACGTAGGACCTTTCAAGATACTCGAAAGAGTAGGTCCTGTAGCATACAAGCTTGACTTACCAGAAGAAATCAACAGGATTCATCCCACATTCCACGTGTCGAACTTGAAGAAGTGCCTCGCTGATGGGAATCTCCATATTCCGCTGGAAGATATTCAGATTGATGAATCTATGTATTTTATTGAAAGACCAGTGGAGATCATGGACTACAAGGAGAAACGTCTTCGGCGAAGTCGCATTCCAATTGTTAGGGTACGCTGGGAGTCGAAACGGGGACCTGAGTTTACTTGGGAACGTGAAGACTCAATGCGTGAAAAATACCCGCATCTTTTTCCAACTACTTCAACTACTTAAATTTCGGGACGAAATTCCTAAAAGTAGGGGATACTGTAACATTTGTAAAAATCGGGTTTTCAAAACCCGCTCCGTTTTGTAATCGAATATCAAGTTATAAAAGTTATGTCGAATATTTATGATTATTTTGATTTAAAACAATACATAATTAATAAATAAACTAAACTATAAAAATTATATTTGATGAAAAGTTAAAATAAAATAAATAAAAAAATTATAACGCTGCCGGGACTCGAACCCGGGTCAGCCAAGGCACCCTTCAACAACTTAACACTCACTCCCAAGACCACTCCGCCACATTGTGTTTTCTGCTAACTCTAGGAACACAAATGAAATTTATACACAAACCCAGTTGAAACCGGTTGCGCTATCTGAGAAACGGTAATCGGCAAACCAATCATCATTTCGTTGTTTATTTCACACATTCAGTTTATAACCGATGCACGACGGTTTCTAAGCAAATCGGAATTGATTAAACTTAAAGACTCATCATTGTCGGTTTTTAAAACCGAAAAGTCATCAAGTCCAGAATTACACAAACTTCAGACCACTCTCGCGACTCAGAGATACCATACCAACACTCCATTTCATTTTCATCGCATTTTCGGACCACCAGAAACCTAAAACAGCTCGCCGGAATTTTCTGCAAAAGTTGCCGGAAAACCGTATTCAACTCAAACCGGTAAAATACTTCTACTTTACGGTTTCAATCCATTGTTAGAACCTTACTAACAATAACCCATCGCTCATAATCAACCACAGACGACATTGCTGGACATTCTGTTTTCGCCGGAAAACTTCTGGAATTGTCGGAAACTCGTTGATTACCGGTATGCTCATTCCAACGTACTGATAATCAATACTCATTAGTTCAATTTCACATTTAATCCCTTAAACCTGTTAATTGATTCTCGCAGCCGAAGGTTCCAAAAACAGAGCCGACAAGTTTCGCCGGATTCTCTGAAGAAGACGATCTGCTCGGTATCTTCTTTCCCCAAGCTTTTCGGTTCAATGCATTCTAACTGGACATCATATTCATTAACTAAATTAATCGCGTATCGGTTGTTTGATTGATGTCTACAATTGTAATGAAGAAGACGAGTTCAGTGATGATATAAGGTTAATTAAAAACGGAATTATAAACGGGTTAGACACACAGTCCAGCGGTGGACTGTGTGCAAACAAAAACCATACACGTCCCGAGTTCGATCCCTGCTCCACGCACTCCTTGTATAATAAAAGGCCTTTTTGTTTAAACTAAATCGGGATAACCCAGTTAGTTGTTAAGTATAATAAAAACTGAGATAATAACCAGGTTAGACACACAGTCCAGCGGTTGACTGTGTGCAACATGAATCACACGTCGCGCGTTCGAAACCCGTCACGAGCACCGGTCCGATTGAATTAAAATGTTTTTGTAAATAAAGGAAATTCGGATTTAACTGAATAAGTGTATAAGTATAAATAAAAACAAGATTATTTCGGGTTAGACACGTAGCTCAGTTGGTAGAGCTGCGTGCACGCGTACGGGAGGTCGCCGGTTCGAGCCTCACCCGGCGCAGATTAATTCGCTGACCGAACCAGTCAACGGTCAACGTCAACGGTCAACGCTAAATAAACAATTTTTTTTTATATTTTAATTTATTTAATTTAATTTAAAAATCAATTAAAAATACTTAAAAATAACATTTTTAAAGATAGAAAATGGCCTTGAACTCACAAAAATATATCTAAAAATTTCATTAAAAACCCTTAATAAAATCCACTCGTTTAATATATTTTTCCGTTATTATTTAGGTTAGTATTTCTCGTTGTCCGCCCATCTAATTCGTGCGCATCTCACCATCTCCAATCCAACGCACCCAAGGTGAGTGAATCTTACAAATTCCCCGTTTTAATCACGTTTTGGGGTGTATCATGTGTCTTTGTATATATATACTATAACTAAACCATTGTGCATACATCATATCATGAACATGTGTATTTAGTTTGATGCTGTTAAGTAGTTACTATTGGATGCAATTTATTATTCAGTACATGCAATTTCATAGGCCGCCGCTCCCCATTACATTATGAGCGTTGAGCATGTTCCCCATTTTATTATGCGGTTGAACCTGGCGTGCCCACATACGATCGGCTCCGTTTGATTGAGCCTTGATCGCACAGACATTTTCATTTTCAGTACATGCAATACGATCGGCTCCGTTTGATTGAGCCTTGATCGCACAGTTTCATTTTCAGTACATGCAATACGATCGGCTCCGTTTGATTGAGCCTTGATCGCACAGTTCATTTATGTTATTTACAGTATGATGTTGGTATGTTCATGTATGCTGCCATGTGTTATTGTATGTTATAGTTGTGACTGCTATTTGCCATTACTTGATTATTTACATTTGCTCATCTATGATTATGCACAATTTTTCATTGATAAACTAACAATTAATTTATTAATAAATGTTTATCTAATAAGGTTCACTCGCCAACTTATGTTGACCCAAAAACCCCCATTTTACACATGATACAGGTGAAGCAGCTGCAGCTAGGAACACATAGGGCTTGGACTAGAAGAATAAAACGATTTAGTGTTGGGATTCTTATGCTTGGCTTAATTCCTTGTATTGAATGAACATGTTTGGATTTTTGAAATGTAACTTTGACTTCATTAAATATGAAACATATTAGTAAATGTCATGAGCTTTGGTGATAACCCAATTATGCCCCGACTCTTATTTCGCTGCGGGTCGGGGTGTGACAGTTTAGAGGTCCAAGAACCTCCTAAACTTTCTGTTTTGATAAGGTTCCAAGCAACCTTCAAGTGTGTGACCATCTAAGCTCACCATTGTTCATATGGTAAGTCTTGTATTTGTCTAAATATGTGAACCATGGAAGCTTGGGCTCTCCAAACTTGTTCCACTAGCTCACATGCTTAATTGTTTCTGTGCATCTTAAGTAGCTTCCAAGAATCAAAGTAACATAACCCTTCCTCACCTCCAACATTTGCCATGTTGGGATGACACGCCCGGTTCTTACTTGGCTACTTGACAAACTAGTTAGTTGTATTTTTATTTTCATTCATGACCAACCGGGTCATCAACTAAGTCGATGACTTTGTGCTTTGGTGAATCATACAATGAGGTTAATCCTATATCCATGCTTAACTTACATGGCAATACATGATGGACTATACTATAATATATATATATATATAACCGAATTCTTGATACTAACCGGATTATGGTTAGATACCATGAACTTAGGTTATAGTATCTTCGTTCTAGACTCCTCGTTCGTGATTAGAATGGGCAAGTTAGGACCCATGAAAACACATGAAGACTTAGTGTCCAAACGAGTATATAGACAAGATATTTTCATGTATATTTACTTTTTATACTAAATTTCGAATCCGAACTCTCCACAAATTATATATGCTCACACACCTTCGTTTCCCCAATGTAGGGTAACTTCGGTGTTCTCAACTCTCATACGCTTCAACTCATGTACGCAAGATTACTACGCAAAACCGTGAGAATACTCGATCCCATTTTTTTTGTTTATACACTTTGGGTGCAACATGTAGACTTATACAAATCACGAACCACGATTAAACTTGTTTATGAACATACTTGAGATTCCAGGATCTGACGGTTCTAGACAAAAGTTTGGGTAGAATAGAACTAATTCAGTAGAATGTTATTAAGAAATGAATAGAGGCAGCGGAAGTCTAATGATTCATTCATACCGAAAGAGTATACATCTTTACAAGCTGGCAAAATTCTGGTGAAATTTCGCTAGCATTTCCCTTCTAGGAATTCCAAAACTTACAAAACTATGAACACATGACACTATTTATAGACAATTACCCTTGTGCGAACTGAGCCTTTTACCTTTGTACGAAGTGAGCATTTTACCTTCGTACGAACTGAGTTACCTTCATACAAAGTGACACTTATACACCTTTCACGTTCGTAGTTAAGTTATGTGTTCGTATCTAATCTATACAATATTCAACACTCGCTCTATCTAGCCTATTCGCACAGTGACGGACATAATATGCAACAACAATACTCTATCCGTTAATAACATGATTCTTGTATTAATCTTGTTATCGCATGCTATGTTATACTTGTGTTCTATATGCTCATTAACTTTGCAATCCTACCTTAACAATTATAGCGCTATAAGATTAACGCAACACCTGTATTCTTGTGGTATTGTTAAGTAAACTATTTACAACCTTGTCGTTTTGACAACAATGGTATGCACGATTGCGGTACACTTTGGTTTGACTTATAGTTAACACATGCTAGTACTATAACGAACAATGTATGCAATTTACCATTTTGTATATGAGACAACCTTTATTCACCATTATGCTATGTATTTAAACTTGTATACTCTCCAACTTTTGTTGATCATTATTTTAATACATGTTGCAGGAAACTAGTTGATGATGATTGAAGAAACGTATTTAGGGTGGATTAGATACACACCTAGATTTAAACTTATGTATTTGTTTCATGTTGTTTCATATTTTCAACTTGTTATATTTATCTTCCAAGACAATGTATTTCCATTTTAGTATCAATGAAATTTGAATTATCTAAATATTGTCACAACTAGTCGTTATGAAGGCTCTTGCAATCTTGTTTTCGTCTCACTCTGATTGTTTCCGCCATCGGTTGGGATGTGACAGTTCTTTATATGACCTAATAACTTGATTAACACATATCACTCACTTAGTTAGTGTATTGCTTTTATTAAACTAACTAATAAACTAACCTAGTTAGCTTAGTTTTACATAGATAACTAATGAGTTAGCTGGGTAACGCAATAAGTTGAATTGCTTATTTTATAGTTTCCGTTAATTACAAATACAACCCCTTAACTTATGGTTAGTGTATTGCTTTTATTAAACTAACTAATAAACTAACCTAGTTAACTAAATTTTACATAAATAACTAATGAGTTAACCGGGTTTACTAACCTAGTTAGTTGACTTCCTTATTCTGTAGTTTCCATTAATTACAAATACAACCCCTGAACTTATAGCTTTGGTAATTTGGCATGTTTAACCCTTTTAACTTTAAAACTTGCTTTAACTACCACTTATAACGTAGTTAATTATTCCCTTTTGTAATACTAATCTCGTTAGTTCATTTTCTTTATAAAAACCAATAGCTTTAACTTAACGATAGTTATATATCTTAATTATAAAAATCAATATTTTTAAACCCGAACATATTTAACATTATACGTATTATTATTATTATCAGAATAATAAATAATAATATTTCCTCATTTATATTTAGTTCATTTAGGATCCGGTCTTGTAATCCAGGTTAGATTTTCGGAGATCAGATTTTGACAGATCTTAGAGTACCGAGTTTGTCTCTAATTCTGACATTGAAATCTAGCTATTTCGCATTTGATAGTTACACATGGTTGAGATCACAATTTATGTGCTTTTAGATACTCAGGCTTTATTAATGTGTAACAAATGTATATTTTCGAGTAATACAACCAAAAAATTAGAGGAAAGTATGAACCTTGGAACGGGAAGATTAAGATTGTAAACACTTAGACTTTGTACTAAGTTATATAATGAGACTGTTTGGATTGCATTATGGTCACCACTTGCACCCCACTTCTCATATGTATAGAGTTAAAGTTATTGTATAAGTGAGTTTTAACATACAAATATCCTTAACGTAAGAAGTGAATCAGTGATTTTTTTTCCTTTACTTATTAAGCACGTATTTTAGTCGCAGAATCCAAAAAAATCATAATTTTACACTATTAGACAATTACTCTATTACTGTAAAATCGTGATTTTTTACATTTTGCAAATAAACATCCATCTTAAGTAGTAGGGAATAAAAATAAAAAAAATCCTCCTTTACTTCTTACGTTAAAGATAAGGATTAATTTCAAAAATATCCTTACAGACTTGAAATATTTCATATATACTCAACAAAAACTAAAAATATCATATATGCTCTTACAAAAACTTAAAATATCAAATATACCCAATTTATTAAAAACAATCTAATAAATAATCATTTTACACTTGTTTTTTTAACTTCTAAGTTTTCATGTATGCTCATCTTTTAACTTTATATTATTATATAACGCATTTTAAGCGTAAATTTATTTTTATGCATTTTTTATTTTTTCCATAAACAATAGTATTCTCCATATATATAATCATTAATCTAAATAAAATAATTTAAAAAAGAGTAAATATAATTTTTAAAGGTTTTATATGAGATTTCAAAGTTATAGACAAATAAAGGTAAAGTGTCTTTTATTAAATTGTTTTTAATGAATTAGATATATATATGATATTTCAACTACTTATTTCAACTACTTTGTAAGGATATATATGATATTTAAAATTTGGCAGGGATATATATGATATTTGCAAATTTATAGGGGTATATATGAAATCGCCTCTATTCATTACTTAAAACGAATAAATGTCACACCCTCGAAATCCACATGCAAGGTTTTACCGCGAGGCGTGCGATCGATCAAGATCTAGCCACTAATCATGTTGAACTAACCATTTAAATTATGAAAGCTCCACTAAAACATGATTAGCGATAAGGTTTTAATCTGTTTAAAAGACAGTTTGTGTTGCAGCAGAAAATAAAGTTAAAAATCAAAAGGTTCTTAAAACCATAAGTTAAATAAATGTTTTCAAACCATAAAGTTTAACTAAACCACACACTCTAGCCGACTGCAACGTCCGCCCATAGCTATACCTAACGACCTGCAAAGCATGCAATAGTGTGTCAACATAAAGTTTGTAAGTTCACATTTTTTGGTAAATCATAAAGTAAGTTCACATGCTAAAGCGTTAAAAACCAAGACTCGGGTAGCTAACCCTCATCAAGCAACTAAACCCTATAGATACCAAACACTGACATAGTAAGTTTTTGTGCCCTCCATCAATATCTATCCGCATTGATGCAATAGGAAAGGTCAGTAGTTCACGTCCGGCTCCTAGCACGGTGTGAGGTTTGTCGAACCTAATAACGCTAGTAACTAATACCCCGTGCTGCCAACCAGGCAAGCTAATCGATATTATGTGTAGGGACTTTCATGATAGAGTTTGAGTTTAGTTAAGAGTACTATCCTAATATAATGATAATAGTGTTTCCAAACGAAGGAAGTATGTGTGGTCCCAAACCTTGGATAATGTGTGGCCCCAAACCAATGATAAAATGTGGTTCCAAACCAGGGACGCATGATTTTAGATTAGAGTTGTGAACTCACCTTAGTTTTGCTCGGTAAGACTTAAATGCTTTATAATAAACATCGGCGAGTGTAAAGGCTAGTGAAAAGATGTAGTGTAATTAGATATTGCATTAAACAATAAACATCGGCCAGTGCAAAGGCTAGTGAAAAGATCCGTATAACAAGAAAAACTCTCATGGAATAACGAATCTTGCAATATAAGGGGGTAAGGTAAATGTTTAAGTCATCATGTTCGTCTGTGGGTTGACTAATCCGCATCTCCGTCTTCCAATGTCCCTAAAACCATCGAATCATTAGGAGACGTCCATTTGCTAAGTTGGGTATGCTAAGGTGCAAATCAAGTTAGGCTAAGATTAACCACATAACAGGCTAATGGGGGGTATCCTTTTGATCGATGGGAATGTGATATAGTTGTTAGCATTTCGCTATTTCAGTTATGGACCGGACGAACGAGAGGTTGGTGATGCTCAGGCGAGGAATTAAGCGAAAAACAAAGAATCCGACAAATAACTAAAGAATTCTGATGACTATTATGTTCACCAACAGCTCCACCAGCGGCCGGCAACGACAATGGTACGGGATAAAAGTTCGTTGCGTCACGGTCATGTAGATATATCGTTTGTCCAAAATAGAGTTTGTATGATAGGGTTTCGAGCTACGCGATGATAAACGAACAAAACTGCGACTTCCAGCCACTGTTCATTTTCCAGAGAATGTAGCAATAGTTTCCGATGACGGCAATAGGTGGAGATGATGTGGTTCGTCGACACGAACGCGTGGACATATTAATCGCCTAAATCCGAGTTCGTTTGGGTCGGTTCTGGTCTACTCGCCTATTGA
The DNA here is from genome assembly GCA_947069175.1 of Scalesia atractyloides. NCBI lineage: Eukaryota > Viridiplantae > Streptophyta > Magnoliopsida > Asterales > Asteraceae > Scalesia > Scalesia atractyloides. The sequence continues at coordinate 39,036,013 of CAMTDV010000116.1, forward strand.
CGCGCAAAACCGAACGCACAGAGAGTCGGATCTGTGTTCTGGCAGCAGCGGCGGCGTCGGTGGATGACGACAATAATTTTTAGATACTAGGCATGTCGTGACGATCGCGTTGATAGGTACGCATGAAACGGATGCCGTATGGTCAAGTTATGGGTGAAACAATATTCTACTCGCATTTTGTGTCAGGAGTTAAGAGTAAAATCAAGTTAAATTATGAAAACTCCACTAAAACATGATTAGCGATAAGGTTTTAATCTGTTCAAAAGACAGTTTGTGTTGCAGCAGAAAATAAAGTTAAAAATCAACAGGTTCTTAAAACCATAAGTTAAATAAATGTTTTCAAACCATAAAGTTTAACTAAACCACACCCTCCAGCCGACTGCAACGCCCGCCCATAGCTGTACCTAACAACCTGCAAAGCATGCAATTGTGTGTCAACATAAAGTTTGTGAGTTCATAATTTTTGGTAAATCATAAAGTAAGTTCACATGCTAAAGCGTTAAAAACCAAGACTCGGGTAGCTAACCCTCATCAAGCAACTAAACCGCGTAGATACCGAAAATTGACATAGTAAGTTTTTGTGCCCTCCATCAATATCTATCCGCATTGATGCAATAGGAAAGGTCGGCTCCCAGCACGGTATGAGGTTTGTCGAAGCTAATAGCGCTAGTAACTAATACCCCGTGCTGCTAACCAGGCAAGCTAATCGGTATTATGTGTAGGGACTTTCATGATAGAGTTTGAGTTTAGTTAAGAGTACTATCCTAATATAAGGATAATAGTGTTTCCAAACGAAGTAAGTATGTGTGGTCCCAAACCTTGGATAATGTGTGGCCCCAAACCAATGATAAAGTGTGGTTCCAAACCAGGGCCGCATAATTTTATATTAGAGTTGTGAACTCACCTTAGTTTTGCTCGGTAAGACTTAAATGCTTTATAATAAACATCAGCGAGTGTAAAGGCTAGTGAAAAGATGTAGTGTAATTAGATAATGCATTAAACAATAAACATCGGCCAGTGCAAAGGCTAGTGAAAAGATCCGTATAACAAGAAAAACTCTCATGGAATAACGACCCTTGCAATATAAGGGGGTAAGGTAAATGTTTAAATCATCATGTTCGTCTGTGGGTTGACTAATCCGCATCTCCATCTTCCAATGTCCCTAAAACCATCGGATCATTAGGAGACATCCGTTTGCTAATTTGGGTATGCTAAGGTGCAAATCAAGTTAGGCTAAGAATTAACCACATAACAGGCTAATGGTGGGGGCAGCCTTGTGATCGATGGGAATTGTGATATGGTTGCTAGCATTTCGCTATTTCGGTTATGGACCGGACGAATGAGAGGTTGGTGATGCTCAGGCGAGGAATTAAGCGAAAAACAAAGAGTTCGACAAATAACTAAAGAATTCCGACGACTAATCTGTTCACCGACGAAACACCGGTAGCGGCCGACAACGACAATGGTACGGGATGAAAGTTCGTTGCGTCACGGTCACGTAGATATGTCGTTTGTCCAAAACAGAGTTCGTATGATTGGGTTTCGAGCTACACGATGACAAACGAACAAAACTGCGACTTCCAGCCACTGTTCATTTTCCGGAGAATGTGGTGATGGTTTCCGATGACGGCGATAGGTGGAGGTGATGTGGTTCGTCGACACGAACGCATGGACATATTAATCGCCTAAATCCGAGTTTGTTTGGGTCGGTTCTGGTCTACTTGGCTATTGACGCGCAAAACCGAACGCACAGAGAGTCAGTTCTGTGTTCTAGCAGCAGTGGCGGCGTCGGTGGATGACGCTGATAATTTTTAGATGTCGGGCATGTCGAGAGAATCGCGATAGGTACGCATGAAACAGATGCCGTATGGTCAAGTTATTGGTGAAACAAGATTCTACTCGCATTTTGTGTCAGGAGTTCCGAGTAAAATCAAGTTAAATTATGAAAACTCCACTAAAACATGATTAGCGATAAGGCTTTAATCTGTTCAAAAGACAGTTTGTGTTGCAGCAGAAAATAAAGTTAAAAACCAACAGGTTCTTAAAACCATAAGTTAAATAAATGTTTTCAAACCATAAAGTTTAACTAAACCACACACTCCAGCCGACTGCAACGCCCGCCCACAGCTGTACCTAACGACCTGCAAAGCATGCAATTGTGTGTTAACATAAAGTTTGTGAGTTCACAATTTTTGGTAAATCATAAAGTAAGTTCACATGCTAAAGCGTTAAAAACCAAGACTCGGGTAGCTAACCCTCATCAAGCAACTAAACCGCGTAGATACCGAAAACTGACATAGTAAGTTTTTGTGCCCTCCATCAATATCTATCCGTATTGATGCAATAGGAAAGGTCAGTAGTTCACGTACGGCTCCCAGCACGATGTGAGGTTTGTTGAACCTAATAGCACTAGTAACTAATACCCTGTGATGCCAACCAGGCAAGCTAATCGGTATTATGTGTAGGGACTTTCATGATAGAGTTTGAGTTTAGTTTTCTAATATAGGGATAATAGTGTTCCCAAACCAGGGAAGTATGTGTGGTCCTAAACCGTGGATGATGCATGGTCCCAAACCAGGGATAAAGTGTGGTCAAAACCAGGGACACATGCTTTTAAAAAGAGTTGTGAACTCACCTTAGTTCTTGTCGGTAAGACTTAAATGCTTTAAAGTTGATGTGGTCAACCATGACCTAGAATGATTACCATTTAATTCATTAGGTTTGTTATTGTGTTTATACAAGACACGTAATCCCTACACGTAGCATATATCACATTGACATTTAAGTGTTCATTCGAGTGAATTTGTGTACATGATCATAGCATAACACACGACATGTTAAACAGAATTTATGTAAGTGCTAAACAATTATTAACCTCCTAAGGTAGCACAAGCAACACTTAGAAACACATAATTCAATTCACTGCAGTTTCAGCTTAAACTCTGAAACTTAGTTGTTTTCGGGGATTTTATTAAAATAATAAACGAGCTTCAAAAGTTACGATAAATTTATGTGACATGAAAAATTGTCCACTGGTCCTTGTGTTAAATTTTTAAAGCTTAATTGTTTACAGAAATTCCATGAAAAATCAAATAGTACACATAATTTTGATTCATCAGTTTTTGGTGATAGTTTACGGTAAAATTTATTTAAAAATCTCTGTCAGTCCGATTGACAAAATTCCAGTTGGAGAATTTTGAGACCTCCTAGAACTACCTACTGTAGAAATTTCATAAACAAGGACCAAGTTATGATATTCGTAATAGGCTGCAAATTCTGACAGAAAACGCAGCCTGGACCTTTGTTACGGAAAAATTCATTTAAAATATCAAGACTCATCGAAAAATTATGATTCCAGTGGGGTTTGAAAGCAATTTCCTGGAACTACATTTTAGACTAAACAAACACATGTTTTTATCACGTTTTCCACCTTACAGCCGATAGAAGTCGCCTGTAAATTCTGATCAGGTTATGTTTGAATTCAACATTTAATTAAAACATGTTTATGACACTATAAACCATATTTTCAGCAATCTAAACCCCATCAATATCACCTATATGAATTCAGCATCAAATTTCATTATTAAAATCACACATAATTAAAACCCTAGCATGCATATATGATCATGGAGCTACTAATTAACAAGTACCATCATTTACGCATTAAAGTATATGATTCTAGCAAACCCTAACACATGTGACATCAAGAAGCCAAACAACATCAAGAAATTCAAGTTTCATACTTATAACTGTAATATAACATCAAGAAGATGATTACCGGAAGCAAGAAGAGAGCATAGAGACGAAGAAGGAGATCAACCAAGATTAGGGTTTCTTGCTTCTTGAAATCACCAAGAGGGAGGGAGAGAGTGGGTGCGTACATGATTGAGGGGGCGGCCTAGTTTTTTTTTAACCAACTTTCAAATAATGCATAAATGGTCCCTCAAGTTTCCAAGTTACAAACTTGTGTAGAAAGTTACATCAAGTAACTTTGTGTGAGTGACCAAACAAGTCTCTCATGTTTTTAGGTTTATAATTATTGTGTGAGAAGTTAACAAGTTAACTTTCCGTAATGATGAGATAAACCCCACGTGTTTCGTTAATTTCAAACGTTGCCATGAAATTACATCGTGTGTTATAATTAATCGATAATTCAAAAGGAATATGAAATGTCTAAAACTTACGTTAATTACTTGAAATTGTAGGATGTCACATTATCCCCCTGTTGAAAGAAATTTCATCCCGAAAATTGAATTAGCATGAGTTGTAGGAGTTACGTCGATAGTGGAGTGGGAAAGAAAAAATTCCGAGTTCTCATAATAAATGACACAATGACTAATCAAAGTAAACATGTATTTATAATGTATCGTGAAGACATGCTTTAGCCTATTAATGGACACTCACCCCAATAGTTCCCAGGTAAGAGTGACTGGTCCAATTAAGTGGATTTGTACGAACATTCTAGCCTTAGACAGAAAACTTAAGGTACAAGCATCCACCCTTCCAGATTGCACGTGTTCACATTATTAAAACACAAGCTTTGACTAGATTTGAAAACTTTTAAGGCTTAAAAGCCTAAAAACAAATTATCTAAGGATAGATGATGATTTGTTTGTAAAAGTTTTTGGAAAAATTTTGGCTTTTAGAAATGATTAATGACTTTGTATTGTTTTGGTAATCACCTAACGATAGGTGACGATTTTGTATTAAGAATCTAGACGTGAGTTGCCTCACGTTTGGGTCCTATGAAGGTTATAGTCTAGGTCAAAATCATTTCTAATATCCTAATTCCATATAACCATGGTTCTGATACCAATCTGTAACACCCCGACTGCGTATAAAACAACTCGCAGTGGAATCGTCGGGGAGTCACGTTACAAATTGTTTCAAACACATGGTAATTAAAGTTTTATTTTATTGATTATTTTGAATTACATTGTCTTTGAAATATAAACAAAACACAAAAAAATACAAATAACTTGTTCTTTATTTAAAGCAAACTAAGGCCTGAGTCCAGATCCTAAGTGTAGTATACTTGATCATGCATTAGGACCTAAAACATATGTGAAAAATAACAGGTCAACACAAGTTGGTGAGTAACATAGGTTTTGTAGCCAAGAATATGGCAAAAATGCTTAGTATTGCAATACTTTGGTCAACCACAAGAGTTGATGTGTAGATTAGTTTTGTAACCAAGTTGTCGCGAAAATAGTTTGTATTGAAATAATTTGGTTTTGGTAATAGAATTTTTAGTGTACTTATAGTATACTTTGGATTTATGAAAACTAAACATTTTGTATCAAGAAGAGCTAAATTGTATGGCTTGTTTGGAAAACTTTGTATAAACAAGTGTGGCAGTTTGGTTATACATTCAATCCTTTTGTTGACGTTTTAGATTACCACAAAGCTATATCTATTTAGGTAATTCAGTTTCTATCATTCCCTAATCAAACTTCCAAACAAACCTATGAAGCGGGAACGAGGTGTCAAATCCTATGGTGTTATATCATACTACGATCGGCTAATCAAAGTTAATGAATGTATTTTAGTCCTGAATACAGATACGCACCCAACAAGTTTTATACAAAAATTGAAATCATTGTGTATAAGCCATGTATAGTAGTTTTGAATAATGTACTATGTATATAAACCATATTTATTGTTTTGAAATGTTAAAAATAGTAATAGGCACATATGAATCACCTGAAAGCAATTGAAAATGTAAAAGTGGGGAACTATGTACTCACTTGGTTGATGATGACTTGATTAATCGTGCTAGCAAAGCTCAAGTGCTTCCTAATATTTTGGATAATTACATAGTTAGTGTGTATAGCGGTTTAAACGGAAGAACGACTAAAATGAGATTTAAAATTCAAAGAGCGAAGGATCTCGTGTAATATGATTTATTAAACCTTACATTCTGATTAGAAAATGTCTAGGAGTGTTTTGACCCTTTACGACTTGTTGAAGTGGTTTACGCCACTTTAACGGGTCGTGTGCGTAATTACGGGTGCGGATGGTCTAATGAGTCTTATGACGAGTCCGATATGCCAAAACATGTCTAATAATGTTTTATAGTCAGTTTATAAGTAAAAAACAATGATCATATATGTTTAAAACTATTTTATGCGAAAAAGGTTATTTTAGACATTTTAAAAGTATCTAAAGTTGACTCGTCATTTAACCCATCAAACCACATGACCATAAGGTATAACCTGAAAGGGTTATTCCCTATATTACTATGGTCATATAAATGGGATTGGTCGGATCCTAAAGTTGACCAAATGGGTCAGATTCGAAAGTCAAAACGGAAGTCAAACCGCTTGACTTTCGACTAAGGAATAAGTGCTTGACGAGCTAGACATGTTAAAACATGTCTAACAATGTTATAAAACTGATTTGATGTCAAAAAATTTAAGTTTTAATACGCGAAAACTTATTCGTCGTAAAATGCATTTTTATGCATTTTGACTTTTATTTCTTAAAAGTTTGACTCGTCATTTCGCCTACTAAACGTGATGACCAGTGGGTGTAATCGCAAAGGATTCACACCTCCATTATTATGATCACATAGCAAAGTTCAATTCAAACTTTACTTGACCAAAACGGTCAGAAGCGAAAGTCAAATCAAAAGTCAATTTGCTTGACTTTTGGCTTATAACTAGCTATAAAATGAAAGAGACTAGGAGAAACACTTACAAGTGTTAGAAGAGGAAGATTAGAAATCAGTTAGGAGGCCTCAATTGCTGAAGCAGGCTCGAAGAGAGTAGAAAGAAGAACTTCACGCTTTACTTTGAAGTGTTTATTTGAGATGATCAAGAGAGTGTTTATAGTCAAGGGTGTTTAAAGAGGTTATGACATGTGTCTGAGAGGTTCTAAGATGTTGATTAGTGTCCCATGAGCTATCAAAACAAGAAGTGTGGCAAAATTGGATGAAAGGTGGCATACTTGGTGAACAAGCATAAAAATTTTGGTGTCAGAGTGCCTTACGGAACGTAAGGTTTTAGTTGCGGTTCGTAAGGCACTCTGACGCCAAAATTTTTGCATTTTTGATAGTTTTGGCCACTGGACTTGTATTATCACTTGTGTGCCATTTTTAACCTTTATAACACATTGTTTAGGTTATGTAAAGGGTCTAAAGGCATAGGTAACTTATATTTTGTTCCGGAAATGTCGTGAATATCGTTTTGCTTGATTGTACGAACACGTCAACGATTGAAAAGGTACAACGGTTGAAATTTTGCAAATGTTACACTAACGAGCTCCGCCAACTGCCTCTTCTTCACATGACCAAACCATATCAATCCATCCTCCTTTATCTTATCCGCTATACTAGCTACTCCTAACCTTTCCCTTAATACCTCATTTCTTATCTTGTCGAATCTTGTATGGCCACACATCCACCTTAGCATTCTCATCTCTGCTACCTCTATCTTACGCGCTTTTGTCTTTTTGATGGCCCAACAATCTGTCCCGTATAACATTGCATGTCTAAATTGGAACGACAAACAAATAATAATCCGATTACACGGGGTAACCCGATGGCAAAAGATGACCTCATACGCCCGCGATTGCAGACAACCCATGTAGCCCAAGCCCCCTATCTTCAGATATGGGGAAAATCTACCGCCCAAAAACTCACGATGATAAAACTCGGTTGAGATCAAATTCTCATATCCAATGTGAGTTGAGGTACAACTCATTGGCATTTATAAATTCCAAAATTAGAAAAAAACATAAAAGGGGGAAATAGTGACTAAACTAAAGAGTCAAGGGAGTAAACCCCAATAGAATAGAACCAGCACGCGGTCTCGACATTTCAAAATTTTCAAATCTTCAAAAACCCCCAAACGTTCAACTCCAATCCAAACACACACACACACTGTCTCTGTCTGTCTCTCTCTCTCTCTCTCTCTCTCTCATCATCTTCACGAGCTCACAATGCCACACATCTCCGAAACTCCGAGCGATTTCAAAACCAGATTTGGCTTCCAAGACCACTGCCGGCCGTCGGAATCGTCACAACCGTCGGTCAGAAACACGCCGGATCTCCTAAAATCCGTACTAAAGGAAACTCCGTTTAATCAATCCGCCGTTTCTACTTTCAGAGACCGAGGAGACTGTTCTTCCGTCGCTGTTAATCTCAACGATAGTTTTGAGTTCCGAGAAGATCCTGCTTTTTGGAAAGACCACAATGTTCAGGTACGGTTCCATGATTCTTGCTTTAGGGTTTCGATTTAGATCAACGGATGATGATAGTCGTAACGCTTTCATTTAGGTGTTAGGGTTTTGATTTGAGTAAATATTGTTTGATACTTTATTCTGACATCATTTGCTTTTAAATTTCAAGTTATATTTAAGTTGTCTCTGATGTATTAACAAATTAAGGTGGTGATAAGGTGTTATTATTTTTTTGTTTTTATAAGTATGTTTAATGTCAATATGCAAGTTCATCATCATCATCATCATCATCATCATCATCATCATACTTAGTAAATCCCACCAATAGCAAAGCTAAGATAGGGTTTGAGGAGCATGCCATTTGTTGCTAATTTATCATCAGTTACTTTTTACCATAGGTCTTTTTTATTTATGTGTTTATAATAATGATCACATGAGTTTGGAAAACAAGCTGTTCAATTCAAATTTCCAAAGACCAAGTTTAAGCATTTTCCACTTTAAAATGTTTTTGAATGCAGGTGATTATACGAGTACGGCCTCTCAGCAGTTCTGAGATAGCCGTACAAGGACCGAACAGATGTGTCAAGCAGGGAAGTAGTCAGACAATTACATGGATTGGGCCGCCAGAAGCTCGCTTTACCTTTGACCATGTCGCTGATGAACATGTTAGCCAGGTATTCATCAGTTCTTAACTTCTTATGAGTACATTATTTGTGTGTGCTTTATTTCTTAACCGGAAACGTTGCAGGAAATGCTATTCAAAGTTGCTGGTGTACCCATGGTGGAAAACTGCATGGGAGGCTACAACAGTTGCATGTTTGCTTATGGTCAAGTGAGTTTATTCTCATTTCAATTGAATTCTATTGTGTTCATTTATTGAGTTTTTTTGTAACTTTATTTTAACTGTATAAGTACAGACTGGTAGTGGAAAGACCCATACAATGCTTGGGGACATCGATGGGGGATCCAGAAGACACAGTGTGAATTCAGGGATGACACCCAGGGTTTTTGAGTACCTCTTTACACGGATTCAAAAGGTAATTAGTTATATTTTTATCTATATATGTAATTGACTCGTTTTAAATGTTTCACATGAGTACTTTTTGCCTGCCAGAACCATACTTGTTCATACACTAATAGGCTTTGTCTGTCCAACCAACGTGTTGCAGGAAAGGGAGGCTCGAAGGGAAGAAAAGATACAGTATACTTGTAAATGCTCTTTCTTGGAGATATACAATGAGCAAATACTTGACCTGTTAGATCCATCATCCACCAACTTGCAGGTTACACATACCTTAATTTTATTTCTCTACCATTCACATTGATTTAGTTTATTATTTTTTACGATATAACACAATGAACTTGCAATATATCTGTACTGGCGTAAAATTCTTTTGTTATTCACTTGGCAATGTTTAAGTATGGTATCGAGTTTCAGTTTTTATTTATACTACAAAAAAGTTAGTTTAAAGTGTTGTTTATCTCCAGATAAGAGAAGACACTAAGAAAGGGGTGTATGTTGATAATCTCAAGGAGGTTGAGGTTACTAGTGCCAGAGATGTTATTCAACAACTTATTCAGGTTTATTCTAAGTTCCAACTTACATCTCGTTTGTTCCATTACGTTCTCGATATTCGTACTTCATGTTTCTAATCACAGGTTTCTCACTTGTATATAAATATGATCACCATTTGCATCAGTGAAGTGTGAACAGTCTATATGCATGTGCACAACATGTATTTGACTATATATATGGCATCCTTTGTAAGTTTATCTTCTTTTTAATTGCATTTCAGGGTGCAGCAAACAGAAAGGTTGCCTCCACAAACATGAATCGTGCAAGCAGTCGTTCTCATAGTGTATTTACATGCATAATAGAAAGCAAAGTGAGCACCTTCTTTCAGTATCACCGTCATGCTAAAATCTGAGACGTTTATTGTTGTCATTTGTTTGTTTTTTAGTTCTAACCAAGTTCTTTGCTTATAGTGGGTCTCTCAAGGTGTGACACATCATCGATTTGCTCGTCTCAATCTTGTGGATTTGGCAGGCTCTGAGAGGTAGGTAGAATATAGAATATAAACATTTTATGTACTTCAACGATATTAGATAATATACCATGATGCAGGCAAAAAAGTTCTGGTGCTGAAGGAGAACGTCTAAAAGAAGCCACCAATATAAATAAATCACTTTCCACTTTAGGGTATTTTGTATATATTTTCTGTTATCCCATTTTTGAGTTGATAAATATAAATTTCTCAGTTGAGTAATTGTATTCAATTTAATTGTTTTTCTACTGCATATGCAGCCTTGTTATCATGAATCTTGTCAACGTATCAAGTGGGAAATCTCTTCATGTTCCATATAGGGATTCCAAGCTCACATTTTTACTTCAGGTTTTTTCTGCTTCCCTAACATATTCATGCAAGATTGCAAATCACTCTTTTTTATCATTAGTGTTTTTGGTTATTGAACTCTGATCTTATTTCTAAATATGTGATGAAATGGTATAATGAATTGCCATGAGGACATAATATGAGTTGTATACGTTGCATGAATTTCAGGATTCTCTGGGTGGAAATTCAAAAACTACAATAATTGCAAATATCAGTCCATCTAGTTGGTGAGTGCATCTAGAACACTCGTACTTTACATAATTCCACTTGTTGTTTTAGAATTAATATGTAGAGTGTGAAGTGAGAGTGAACTAAAAACTCAGTTTAAATCCTATCAAACTTCATTATCAGATGGTTTTGTTTCAACTGTAAACAATTACTACAAGTGTTTCTAATAATTACCATAAAGTGATGTGATACAAACCTGCTAATTCAAATCTGGATGGGCTGAATTTTAGGAGAGTCAAAGTGAAAAGGCTGAATTTCGGGGCTGAAGTTTAGGAAGTAACTCGTTTACTTTTTATTTAAGTATTCCATATTATGTTCTAGTTTTCTGTGACTTGTTTATTCTGATTATCAGTGTTTTTGTATTGGAGACTAGCCCCTCTCGAATCAGGCCGACTATCTTAGTTTTTCAATAAAACCAGCTTTTGATTTTCTATTTCCTAACATGATGACTTTCAAAAGGTTCATTGTCACAAAAGCAAAATGTATATGAGATTTTTCTGCTGTATTTAAATATTTTTTATTAAGTACATACTGGAGTAACCTGTGTATGATGCTGCAGCAATTCATTGGAGACACTGAGCACACTCAAGTTCGCTCAGCGTGCAAAGTTCATCAAAAATCATGTATGTTCATTCCTTTGCTTTTGTTTCAGACAGCATACCTGTCATGTGAATAAAAACAGATTGTTACTTCAATCTTTGCAAACAAAATCTTACATTGTATCATAATAAAATATCTTCCATTGTGGTTACTGATATATTTGAGGTGCCATAACTTTATCACTTTAGGCTACCATAAACGAAGATGCTTCTGGAGATGTTCTTGCTATGAGGATGCAGATTCAACAGCTTAAGGTCTTACCTGAACTTTTTTGGCATTTTCGATGACATTATATCATTTTCTTCATAAATGTGCATGAAATATTATACAACTTCGATTAAAGTGCCTGTATTTAATACCGGACATTTTCATCTATTCTATTTTGATTGCTAATAGTACACTACAAAGTGAACATATTCATCTATTCTATTTTGATTGCAAATAGTACACTACAAAGTCAACCTTTATTGGGTTTGAACTTATAAATGTCAACAGTAATGCTATTGGTTCTAATTAGAGTTTTCTTCATTATCAGAACGAAGTATCTCGTTTACAAAATGTGATTAGTGGAGGAGCTGGGAACAATGGAGATGATGCTTTGACAGTGTCTTTTGCCGGATCTCCAGGGTCGTTCAAGTGGGAGGGGATGCACGGATCATTCAGTCCAGTGACTGCCGTTAAACGAATGTCAAATGTACTTATTCATTCCTGTATAGTTAAGCAATATTTATCATTAAAAATAGCTATGAACTTGTATTTAATGAAAAATTGTTAGTAATTGCAGAAAAAAGAGTATGAAGTAGCTCTTGTTGGTGCTTTTAGAAGGGGAAAAGATAAGGACATCACCTTGCAGGCAGTTACCGCTGAAAGTCAGGCTGCTCTACAACTGGTATGTAACTGCTAAAATCTGATTTTCACAGAGGTGGCGATTTTGACCCGGTTACTTATGAATGAGTCATTCTGGTCAAATGGGTATAATGAGTTGACAGTCTCCCCGCTACTATTTCCAATGCATAAAATCACCTGAATCATTTTTTGAAACTATTTATATTGTTATCTTTTTTAAAACGCAAAACTTCATATTTGATAATTTAATCATTTATATAAATCCAAATTTTTGGACAAAAAGGGCATTGGGTCAATTTGACCCATACTAAGAAGTAACCCTTGACAACTCATTTGTCGCTTATGTGGTTCAGTTAAGTTTTTCAATTACATATCTATTTATTAAATTTATGGGATGAGTAGGCAAAACAAAGGGAAGATGAGATACAGGGTTTAAAAATGAGATTAAGGTTTCGAGAGGCTGCAATAAAAAGGCTGGAGGGTGTTGCATCAGCGAAGATATCTGGCGAGACACACTTGTTAAAAGAAAAGGAAGAACTTTTAAAGGAGCTTGATGTCCTACGCTCTCAAGTTGATAGAAACCAAGAAGTCACAAGATTTGCAATGGAAAATCTGAGACTAAAAGAAGAGATCAGAAGGCATCTTTGCTTTTTATTTTTTAACATATTTCTAACAAATATTTCTCTGAATTCATATTACTTATACACTAATTAATGTTTTGCAAATACAGATTAAAATCATTTTATGAGGAAGGGGAGCAGGAAAGGATGAATGAACAGATCATGATACTTGAGAATAAGGTCTGGCTAGCATTTAATTTATGCTGACATTACTTACATCGCTTTTTAATATCCTTTTACACTCTTTTTAACGCTATTGCATTAAATGCAGTTGCTTGAGGCCCTTGACTGGAAACTTATGCATGAAACACAGCCTTCACCTGATAAGGTATATATTTCAACCATAACTATTTTGATCATATGCTATCTTCTCTACGAAGAAAATGCAATATACTAACCTTGGTTCATCTTTCCTTTTGTTCGTTTTTCTGATATTATTATTTTTGTATCTAATGAATCAGAAACCAAGTTTTAACTTTCTGGACAGCCAAAGAGACGGTGACTTTTTCAGTCTTAAGGTAAACCTGTTTCATTTATTTGTATAATGTTTTTCTTTTTTCTTAATGTGTAGAAATCTGTGCTACTATTGTAGGACCCGGTAACTCCTCAGAAAACACAGTTTGAATTCCCCTTAGTAACTACACCCCAAAGTTACTCATGTAAGTGATCAAAGAGAGCTACAAACGATGGTGGATGCTATTGCAGCTGCAAGTCAAAGAGAAGCCGAGGCTCATGAAACAGCAATCATTTTAACTAAAGAAAATGACGAATTAAGAGCAAAGCTCAAGATGTTAATCGACGACAACAATAAACTCATTGAACTTTATGATCATGCAGTTGCAGACAATCAACAGAAAATTAGCCAAGTTGAAGAAAATCAAAAGAACCATGTTGACCAAACTGAGTTTGCTCAAAAGGAAACTGAATTGAGAAGAGTAAACGAGAATTTAGAGCGTCAGTTAGCGGAAATGCATGAAGAGAATGATAAATTACTTGGATTGTATGAAAAGGCGATGCGAGAAAGAGATGAGTTAAGCCGAGTTGGAGAAAGTCAAAAGAACAATGTTGACCAAACCGAGTTTGCTCAAAAGGAAACTGAATTGAGAAGCCTGATTGAGAATCTAGAGCATCAGTTGGCGGAACTTCATGAAGAGAATGATAAATTACTTGGATTGTACGAAAAGGCAATGCAAGAAAGAGACCAGTTAAGCCAGAACGAAGAAACTCAAAAGAACGATGTTGACCAAACTGAGTTTGCTCAAAAAGAAACCGAATTGAGAAGACTAAATGAGAATTTAGAGCATCAGTTAACAGAACTGCATGAAGAGAATGATAGATTACTTGGACTGTACGAAAAGGCGATGCAAGAAAGAGATGAATTAAAAAGACGTTTCTCATCAGGTGGACAGAATACGCCTGTTTTTGAAGGAAATGAAGTTCAGATGAATGATTTACTTGAAGATAATCTAGTGGAAATCAATGTGAACGATGACCGCAGTCAATGCTCGAACCAAACAAGTGAATTTCTTGATCCAGATGAACAGATGGTTGAAAATTTGACTTTTTGTGATGAAAGCAAACAAGTTGACTTTATAAAAAACAATAATCTTCAGGAAAAGTTGGATAAAGTACAGGAAATGCTTTCAAAATCTTCTGAGAATGTCGGTTTATTTACTTCACTTGAAAGAGAGATTATTGACATTGACAGGGTTTCAAGAAACATACATGAAGTCAAAGATGATGTTTTGGTCAAACAGAAAGATCACACGTCAACAAATTACCTCATTTCTGATCTCAAAGAACGTGAAAACACGCTTGAACGAAAGCTAACGGCAGTAAAACATTCAATGTCAAACTTCTCAAAATCTCTCAGTTACTTTGAGCAACGAGAAGCTCAAGCACGGGCCAAATCACAGGCTGCATCATCTCACCTAAAGTCAAAGAAAAACGAGTTGACCCTAGTTTTGACCGCCAAGGATGAAAATGAACGCGCATTGTCAAAGGTTAAACAATCAGAAGCCGAGTTAAAGAACCATATAGCCACATTAAAGCTAAAGACTGAAGAAGAGAACAAGAAACGCGAAAATGACAAAGTTCTTCTTGCCATTGATAACGTCAAGTGGCAGTTAGCAGGCAAAGCAACTGAATTACTCAAAGCTGAAGAAGAAAAGACAAAGCTGCAGCTTCAAATGAATCAAGATCAAGAAAAACTCGTGATCATCAAAGCAGAATCTGAGAAAATGGTGAGAAAGTCACACATTTTGGATCAAGAACAGCAGGCGATCGAATTGGAAATCCAGAAATGGTCAACGTCAATGGAGGAGATTGAAACCAAGCTTCAAAGCATCAGTCAAGAGAAACAGATACTGTTGGATATGAAAGAAAGCGGAATAACCGAATTCAACGATCTGTTCATTGAGTTTCAAGAAACTGTGTTCAAACGAAAATTAAAAGATGAAGAGATGACGATTTTAAGTGAAGAAATGGAGATGGGTACAAAAAGATTGGAAGAATTAGAGTTGGAAAGAAGTGTTTGTATGCAGAAAGTGAGTAATATGGTTGAAGAAACAAGCGGGGGGTTGTTTGAAAAGATGGTTGTAGATCTTGAAAGTATATGTTCATCAATTATGGAGTTGAAAGGTGAAATTTCATGAAATTTCATAACATGAAATTTGATTGCATGTTATGGTATCAACAATATAATGTTACTATTAATGTCTTAAGGGTGCGATTATGTTTCGCTTATGTTTTGTTTTGATTGTGTTTATCTGTTGGGTTTCGGGTTCCTGCGATTTCAACAAACCGGTGTTCATTGGTTTGAATTTCAGATTCTTCCATAGCACAATGTATATGAATTTGGTTTCCTCGGTTTAGTTGAACTGACTAACTAACTCAGTTACCCGAATTTCTTACAAGAAACAAATACGATTGAAAGTGATGATCAGATTTTTTTAAATTTTTGTTTTTAAACTTATTTTTATAAAACTTATGATATAAGTAATAAGATACTTAAAACCTAAAAGAACATGATGTGTACATCGTAATCAATATACACAATAAACAGGTACGATATGTTATTAAGCTAGTAAATTGTCATTCAGTTCTCGCATGGTCACCAATGTATTCAAATTTCAAAAGATTACTCACTCTAAATTTAGCCTTTTATTCTTTCATGTAGCATTTGATTGTACTCAGCAAACATAGAAGTATCTAGCTTAGTTGCATCTTTCCTTCTATACATTGAATCGTCGCCTAAAAGAACATGTTACTTGATGTTCAACATATGATGAACTTACCTCTATCTGTGGCAGATTGAAAGCGGCGCATACGCAGAACAAAATCAAACATTTTTCTGTCTATAACATGATCCATTTGGTCCAACACAATGAACAACGAATCAAATTACGACAACAAAGAATTAGGAAGTCCAAGGTTCCAATACTCTTTGTTAGAGGTATGATAGGTCATAATGCAGTTGATAAATTAACATAACATAAAGTTAAAATATGCCATTTGAAACGAACGAACATCTACTCACTATTCCATATATAGGATGAGTAGTTGCTTGCTACAACACTGAATCCAACATTTCATGATGCATGAATACATCCAACTAAAGGTATCACAAGTTATAATGACCATGTCAAACTCAAAAGGTTTTTAATTTTTAACTAAGAATAAACGGTTATTAGATCATATCAAAACCAACATGGCGTAATTTTGGATGATTGAAAGTAGGGCTGTAAATGAATGGAACGTTAAGCAAACAGTTCGTGAACCATTTGGCGGGAAGTTCGTTTACGATCGTTTGCTTAATTAAAGAACGAATATGAACAAAAAAATCCGTTCGGTTAGTTAAATGAACAAACATGTCAAACCCCAACTGATGTCGAAAACATCGGAGTGAGATGAAACGGGATTGCTCGTGACTTCATAAAATACTAGAAGTGACAATAGTTTAGATAATAACATTTCATTTCTAATTCAAAAGTATACGTTCATTTCTAATTCAAAAGTACATTTTTTGGAAGGAAATTACAAGATTGTGTTCATAACATAATTAGACAAAAGTAAATACAAAACATAGAAATTAGGTGTGTTTTAATCCACCCTAAGTAGATTTCTTCAAACATCATCATACATTTCCTGCAACATGTATTAAAGTATATGTCAACATAAAAGGTTGGTGAGCATACAAGTTTAATGTTACATAACATATAATAAAGAGGTTCTCCAATCCGACACGGCAATTTATATACTAAGTAATAACACTGACGGAACCAGACTTCTATGAAAGGGGTCGCAATGTAAGTTTTATATACACAAAGTTATATTTGTTTATTTTTTTCGATGAATGTACTACAACCAATGTAACAATATTATTATTATGTTGATGTAAGCTAGACTTTTATAACTATTAATATTTGTTTTGAGTTTCTTTTTCTTATCTCAAATAAACAAATCTCTACGTTAAATTAGATAATGTATATAATAGAATATAAATAGCATAAGAAAAGAATTTATATATATATTTAATGCTAAATCAAGAAACTAATAAGTAAATAATTAAAAGTGGGAGCTAATTCGTTGATATTGTTAAGTAGTCTTCCAACCAAAAATAATAAAGTAAATATTATGAATTATTATTTATTAATGGTGTAATTATCTACTTGTATTTACCATAATATCTATTAATGATGTGACTATCCACTTGTATTTGCCATTATATTATAACTCTTCATGTACATAACATCTATCTTGTAAGCATATAAATAAATGCACATGTGATCCATATTATATACCAAAATAAGATATCCATTTCTCCCGTTTCTCTTTCTTATCTCTATAATGTTAGTAGGCTAGTTGTTTCAAACACGTTATCAACACAACTTGCTTTTGGAGTTAGATCGTATATCACAAGGTAAATTAACTTTCATTGTTTTTCATTCTCTTAAACGTATATTGCAATTCATACAATATTTTGTTCAAAGGACCATTATGATATTATTGGTTATATATTTTGTTTAATCTAAACAACGAGGGTGAAAATAGTTTTCTATTTTCTTTTAATGTTAAGCCATAGAACTTTATTCCATCTTTCACAATCAAAAATTTTGTTTTTAATAAATCCTAAGAGTTTTCCATAGAAAAATATAGTTAAAAACATAAATTTTACTTTATTATATTATGCTTGATTATAATATGATGTTACTCACTGTTGTATCTATTTTCATCCTAACACACAAAAGAATTTCACAAAGTAAACCAATAGCCAACATGAACTACGAACACCTATTTTGTTATTATTAAAGAATTTGATCCCATTCTTTCTTCCATATTTCTTTATTATGTTTTATTAAATGGCAATAAATTTGATAAAATTAGGCTTTAACCCCTTGGGTTTGCATGAGTCTGTTAAAATTCTTTTATGTCAATATGATGAATAAAATTAAGATATGATAAATGATTGTTTATAACCTGATGAGTTTTGTCCGGCTTATAGAATTAATTATATTAAGTCATGTAATTTACATATTTATTTGTTTCAATTTATTTAAGTTTGTAAAACATACAAAAATAATTAAATAAATAAAACAAAACACACTTGTAGTATAAATTAGTATTTCATTACTGGTTACATTTTCATTAATTACTATATTGTATTTACTTGTTTATTAATCTATAAACTATATGTAGTTATGTTATCACAATGCGACATTAGCATATCATTGTTTAGCATAATAATAAATTAAGATGGAGAATTTTGACGAAGTAAAAAGTATATGTATTTCAAATTATTGCCCTCTTCCATCTATTAACTAACCTAATATCTTTATATACATGGATATATCATATACAAATATATGTAAACAAACTTTAATTGGTAATGACTGAACACATTATTATTTTGTTAGTCTTGTTTTATTTTATAGTCAATAATGGTTACTAAATTTTATTTGATTATAATAACATGCATTAATTCATGCGTATTTCTTTAATATAGTTAGCTATGTCGAATCTTGCAAAGCTCGAGTTTATGGCTTTGGACATCACTGGAAAAAATTATTTGTCATGGGCTTTGAATGCTGAAATCCATCTAAATGCCAATAACCTTGGGAAACAATTAAAGCAGAAAATAAAACAAATACCCAAGATAAAGCAAAGGCAATGATTTCTTACGCCACCATATTCATAAGTCCTTGAAAAATGAATATCTCACTATCAAAGATCCACTCGTCCTATGGACCAATTTGAAAGAAATGTATGACCATCAGAAAACAGTAATATTACCAAGAGCTCGTTATGAATGGCTCAATTTAAGGTTGCAAGACTTTAAGTCTATAAGTGAGTATAACTCGGCAATGTTTAGAATCACGTCACAATTGATTCTATGTGGTGAAAATATTACTAATAAGGAGATGTTGGAAAAAAACATTCTCCACCTTTCACGCCTCAAACATTGTCTTGCAACAACAATATCGTGAAAGGGGCTTCACCAAATACAGTGACTTAATATCATGTTTGCTTGTGGCTGAGCAAAATAATGAGCTACTAATGAAAAACCATGAAACTTGTCCGGTTGGTACAACTCCATTCCCTGAAGTGAATGTGGCAACATATAATGACCAAAGTAGAAGTCACGGACGTGGTCGTGGCTATCAACGTGGGCGTGGTTATGGTCATGGTCGTGGTCGTGGATGTGGATATGGTCGGGGGAATTATCATGATGTTTAATTTAAAAACAAAGGAACCCACCAGAAGTTGCATGATTATGAAAAGAAATCCAATGATGGAAAAGGTAAAAAGAAAAATGGAACCCCATCGAATACATGTTATCGATGTGGAAGTAACAACCACTGGGCTGGTACATGTCATACAACCAGACACTTGGTAGAGCTTTACAAACAATCTATAAAAGAAAAAAGGAAAAGGAATAGAGACAAATTTCACATATGAAGATGGAAATATCGATGTCCCAAGTGGTGAAAAGGACCTTGCTAATGCAATTAATCTGGATTATGCTGATTTCCTGATTGAACAAGCAAATTTGGATTCTGGTGATATCATGGCTGATACCAACCAGTTGGATGCTTGCAATTTTCCTTACGCGTGAATAATTATATTTAAAATTATGTTATTTCCTTGTTTTATCGAGACATTTTGTTTGGGATTTTGTTATGTTTTGTATTGAAGTATTTTTGGGGCATTTTATGGGATTTGTTATATTTGAACAATATTTATGAAATTTTGTTCTGTTTTGAAGCATATGGAGTGTTCAACTAAACGTCCTATTAGTGGTGAAGATGTATGTCTAATAGACAGTGCTACTACGCATACGATTCTAAAGAAAAAGAATTATTTCTCTAGTTTAACAATGAAAGAAGCAAGCGTTGGTACTATATCCGGTAGAACAAAATTAATTGAAGGCTTTGGAGAAGCTTATGTAGTTCTACAAAGTGGAACTTTGCTCAAAATTAACAATGCATTATTTTCCCCACTATCTCAAAGAAATCTAATAAGCTTTAAAGATATTTGTCTAAATGGATATCATCTTGAGACTACAAGGGATGGACATGATGAGTACCTTCAAATCATAAGTATGATTTCGGGTATAAAGCATATATTAGAGAAGTTACCCGCATTTTCCTTTTGTTTGTATTCTACTAAAATTGGTGCAGTTGAATCAAATGCAATCATAAACCATAAGTTTATGGACCGAGAAAAATTTATAATTTGGCATGACCGGTTAGGCCATCCCGGATCAATAATGATGCAAAAAATTATAGAAAATTCATGTGATCATTCTTTGAAGAACCAGAAGATTCTTCAATCTAAGAATATTACACGTGTTGCATGCTCACAAGGGAAGTTAATCACTCGTCCATCACCAGTTAAGGTATGGACATAATCCTTGAGTTTTTTAGAAAGAATACATGGGGATATATGTGGGCTTATACACCATCCTAGTGGACCATTTAGATACTTTATGCTCTTAATTGATGCATCAACTAGATGGTCACATGTGAGTTTACCATCAAGTCGCAATATGGCATTTGCACGACTACTTGCTCAATTAATAAGGCTAAGAACACATTTTCCAGATTATCCCATAAAGAAAATTCGGTTGGATAATGCTGGTGAATTTGTATTCCAAACCTTCAATGATTATGGCATGTCTATTGGCATAAGTGTAGAGCATCATGTACATACACAAAATGGACTTGCTGAATCGCTTATCAAGCGACTTCAAATGATTGCAAGACCAATGATTAAAATAAAACTACCAGCATCTGCTTGGGGGCATGCAATTTTACATGCAGCAACACTAATTCGCATCAGGCCAACAAGTTACCACACTTCCTCCCTATTAAAGTTGGTTTTTGTTCAGGAACCAAATATTTCCCATCTAAGGATTTTCGGTTGTGCCGTATATGTTTCTATCGCTCCACTACAACGCACAAAGATGGGACCTCAAAGGAGATTAGGAATATATGTTGGGTATGAATCACCATCGATCATTAAGTATTTAGAGCCATCAATAGGTGATTAATTACGGCTCGATTTGGTGATTGTCATTTTGTTGAAACAACATTCCCAACATTAGGGGAGATGAAAAGCAGCTGAAAAATAATAATATAATTTGGAATGAATTATCATTATCTCATCTTGATCCTCGAACTAAACGGTGTAAACTAGAAGTTCAAAGGATAATTCATTTACAAAGATTAGCAAATCAATTACCAGACACATTCACTGACCCAAAGAGAACGACTAAGTCACACATACCAACTGCTAATGCTCCAGTAAAAATAAGTGTCCCAGAAGGACAATCACATGTTGGGAATGAGTCTAATGCACGCCTCAAACGTGGTAGACCAATCGGTTCTAAAGATAAAAATCCTCGAAAGAAAAAAGGAGCAAATAATGGAGGTGGTCAATTTGAGGTAATGATAATGCCAAGAAAAGAGTCTCCTAAAGAGACACTAGACATGATGATTCCAGAAGAACCTTAGGTACCTGAAAACGAAGGGATCTCAATAAATTATATCATGCCTAGAAAGGTATGAAACCGAAATGAAATCGACGTCGATGACAGTTTTTCATATAATGTAACGCTAGAAGTAATGGAAAATAATGAGGATCAAGAACCAAAATCTATTGAGGAATGTAAAAAAAGAAATGATTGGCCAAACTAGAAAGACGCAATTAAGGCAGAATTAGATTCCCTCAATAAATGAGAAGTTTTTGGACCAGTAGTCCCTATACCTAAAGGTGTAAAGCCTATCGGATATAAGTGGGTCTTTGTACGGAAACGTAATGAGAAAAATGAAATCGTACGATACCAGGCAAGATTAGTAGCACAAGGATTTTCACAAAGACCTGGGATTGATTATGAGGATACATATTCTCCGTGATGGGTGCGACAACTTTTCATTATCTTGTTAGTCTAGTAATACAAGAAGGGATTGACTTGCGTCTAATGGATGTTGTGACAGCCTACCTCTATGGCACTTGATATTGATATTTACATGAAACTCCCTAAAGGATTCAAATTGCCAAACTCATGTACATCTAGTTCTCGAGAACATCTTTCAATTAAATTAAACAAAGCATTATATGGGCTAAAACAATCTAGCGTATGTGGTATAATCGCCTCAGTGGGTATTTGTTGAAAGAAGGTTATAAAAATGATTCAATATGCCCATGTATCTTCATAAAAAGGACAGAATCTGAATACGTTATAATTGCTGTATACGTTGATGACTTGAATATAATTGGAACTCCAGGGGATCTCCAAAAGGTGGTTGAATATTTGAAAAGAGAATTTGAAATGAAAGACCTTGGCAAAACAAAATTTTGTCTCGGGTTACAAATCGAACATCTTAAGGGTGGAATCCTTGTCCATCAACAAAACTACATACAAAAGTTATCAAAAGGTTCTATATGGAAAAATCACATCCATTAAGTACTCCAATGGTTGTAAGATCTCTTGATGTCGAGAAAGACCCATTCCAACCTCCGAATGATGGAGAGAAAATTCTTGGTCCAGAAGTACCATATTTAAGTGCAATTGGTGCACTAATGTTTCTTGCTAGTCATACACGACCAGATATATCATTTTCTGTAAATTTATTGGCAAGACATAGTTCATGCCCAACAAAGAGGCATTGGAATGGGGTAAAAAATATTTTGATACATTCAAGGTACAAACGATATGGGTTTGTATTTTACTAATCAATCGACAACAAGTTTGGTTGGTTTTGCTGATACAGGGTATTTGTCTGATTCTTACACTGGAAAATCTCAAACTGGATATTTATTCACAAGTGGAGGTACTGCTATTTCATGGCGTTCTGTAAAGCAAACAACCACGGCTACATCATCTAATCATGCAGAAATATTGGCGATTCATGAAGCCAGCCGAGAATGTGTTTGGTTAAGGAATGTAATACAACACATTTGTGGGTCTTGTGGCATTTCTATGAGAGATGAGGGACCAACAATTTTACATGAAGACAACGCAGCATGCATTGCTCAACTTAAGGAAGGATACATCAAAGGAGACAGAACGAAGCACATTTTACCAAAGTTCCTTTTCACACATGATTTGCAAAAGAATGAAGATATTATTGCCCAACAAATTCGTTCTAGCGACAATTTGGCAGACTTGTTTACTAAATCACTTCCGACATCTACATTCAAGAAACTAGTTCATGGGATCGGGATGCGTCGACTCAATGAGCTTAAATCATCAGGGGGAGAATAATACGCGCTGCACTCTTTTTCCCTTAGCTATGGTTTTATCCCACTGGGTTTTCCTTGCAAGTTTTTTTAATGAGGCAGCATCACCAAGCGTATTATAAGTATAATATATTATTTTGTCAAGTGGATAGTCAAGGGAGAGTGTTATGAATTATTATTTATTAATGGTGTGACTGTCTACTTGTATTTACCATTATATCTATTAATGGTGTGACTATCCACTTGCATTTGCCATTATATCATGACTCTCCATGTACTTAACATCCATCTTGTAAGCCTATAAATAGATGCACATGTGATCCATTATATACCAAAATAAGATATCCATTTCTTAAATCTCTCTTTCTTATCTCTATAATGTTAGTAGGCTAGTTATTTCAAACAGTAAAAGAAATATTAATAAACAATAGCTTTTTTATATAGTACTAGTCGGGCCAGATACTAAGTTTTAAAAGCCTAGTAGTAAGTGATATAGGGCGTGCATTGTCACACCCCCGACCCGCAGCGGAAAAGGTGATCGGGGCATGATTGGGTTATCATCAAAGCTCATGACATTTATTTTAACGTTTCATATTCATTAATACACTTTAATGGAAAATTACAATCAATATTACATCATGTCCTAAATATCAATCTAGGCTTCATTGTTTTCTTCTAAGGCATTTCCTATGTTTTCCTTGCTTCATCCTGTTCACCTGTATCATGTGTAAAAATGGTTTTTGGATCAACAAAAAGTTGGCGAGTGAATCCTATGGAAAACATTTGAACAAGTTTATTTAATTGATTATAAAATAAAGTGCACAACCACACATGAGCAAAAATAGATGTATACTTATTCACCAATCAATTTAATATTAAACATTACACACATGAACAATAATGGATCGTTTAGAGGCACGCGTTGCTCAACTCGTCTCTCACGAGGAACTGATGGGCCTAATGAATGAATTGCATAAACTTGACAATATGAAATACATAACTACAAACAATATAAACTCAATAATACACACACGAATAATAATGGATTTGTTTTGAGGCACGTGTTGCTCAACTCGTCTCACACGAGGAACTGATGGGTCTAATGAATGAATTGCATATAAATAGACAAAAAGAAATACATAACTACAAACAATGTATACAATCTAAGTTTAGATCACAATATGGTATGGCACAAGTTTAAATAAACGAGTTAATTTTATGACACATGACACACCCCAAAATGTGTAATTAAAAAGGGGAGTTGTAAGATTCACTCACATTGGGTGCGTTCGGTTGATGATGTTGAATGCGCACGAAGTGGTTTTAACCACGAGTGAAATTAACCTAGATAATGGCATAATGTTTCGGTAAGTAAACGGGTTTTATTAATCCATTTTAGTAGGATTGTTGGGTGTATTTTTGTGAGTTTAAGGCTATTTTCTAACCTTAAAAATGTTATTTTTAAGTATTTTTAATTGATTTTTAAATAAAATAAATAAATAAAAATAATAAAAAAATGTTGACTTTTTGACCGTTGACCGTTGACCGTTGACTTTGACTGTTGACCGGTTCGTATGCGTGTTTGTGTGCGCTGAGTGAGGCTCGAACCCGAGACCTCCCGTACGCGTGCACGCAGCTCTACCAACTGAGCTACGTGTCTAACCCGAAATATTTCTGTTTTTAGTTATATTTATATACTAATTAGATTAAACAGAAAATCCTTTATTTTAAAAACGATTTAAATCTAACGACTCGGTGCGCTCCACAGGTCTCGAACCCGGGACCTGTGGTTTAGGTTAACACACAGTCCACCGCTGGACTGTGTGTTTAACTTGTTATATAATCTGATTTTTATTATACTTATATACAATTAAATAATTTCATTTCTGCCTTATTTAAAAAGTTGGATAATTGTTCGGACCGGTGCGGTAGTCCGGATTCGAACTCGTGACGTGTGTTTAAACATTCACACAGTCCACCGCTGGACTGTGTGTCTATCTTGGTTATTATTCTGGTTTTTATTAAACGTAACATATATCAGCAGTGAATCCGGCTCGGTAAAAAAAAGCATTTTTTATTAAGGCGAGTGTGCGTGGGACATGTATCGAACTCGAGACGTTTACGTGTTTAATGTGCACACAGTCCACCGCTGGACTGTGTGTCTAACCCGAGTTATAATTTGATTTTAATTATACATATACACAACTGAAACTTCGTCTTCTTCGTTGAATTTAACCAGAATCGAAAGTCCGACTGGTTCGATGTTTTAATCATGTTCTTTAGTGTTTTGAGGTTAATTACAGGTGAGATATATAAAAAAGAATGAAAGATTTAAGCGTAAGGTATACCGACTGGACTCCTCTGTTTCTCCGGCGAAACTCCGGTGACAGCAGAAACTTCCGGCGACGTGTGTCCTGCGGCAGAGAGTTTTCAGCAAGCTTGAAATGGATGTGGGTGACTTCGGTATAAGCTCTGGGGTTCAGTAAGGCTCAGAAGTGAAGGGTTCGGTTTTCCGGCGATGTGCAGAACTTTTCCGGCGAGTGGAATTACGTCGGGTAAAGGTGCGGTTTTGAGCGAAAAAGCTTGCAGAGGTTCGAGGAGGTATTTATAGGGCAGGTCATCGATGAATTTGGTCCGATTTCCGACTTGATTCGTCGGTTAGAAACTTTCCGGCGGTTATAACTTGTGTCGCGGACTCAGGCGTTGGTTATAACCGATGTAGTGATTAAGGTTTACGTTATAACTGAAGTAACCGTCCAATCTTAGCGAGATAGTCGGAATTTCCGACGACTGAAATTTGGGCGCGCCGATTTTGAATTCGATAATCATGTTATGATTTAATTGTCTTCAATACTGAACAAGAAATACAAGTGGCGCAGTGGTTGGGAGAGTTGAGTGTTAAGTTGTTGTTGACCCGGCTGACTGACCCGGGTTCGAAACCCGGCAGTGCCATTTTATTTTTATTTCATTATTTTTAACAGTTTTTCAAAAACAAATTATATATCCCCATATACTTATTAATTACGTATTGTTTAAAATTATTTTGGGCATTAAATATGCAACGAAATTTTTAACTGATTGTTCGGTTAATAAATGGAGCGGGTTTGGTAAAATCCGTTTTTTGACGGATGTTACATGCATTTTGTTATCTATTCATCTTTATCCTTTAAACCTAACAACAGAAGCATGACACCTTCCCTGACTGCAGAACTTCCGTCACACTGGCACCAGACCGGAGAAAAATATTACGGCCATCTTATCTTCTTCTCTTTCAACTAAGGTGATAACTGTAGGGTCAAAGTATCAATAAACCTCACCATTAGATCTTTTTCAGTATGGAGTTTGACATGTCAGAGGGTGGTCGGAGGGTCAACGGACCCTCCTGACCCCCCTGGTGGTTCTGCCGCTGAGTAATAACATACTAACATACACAACCAAAGTGTCAAACCAAAGATTCCACGAGCGTAATCTTGCCAACAAGTGAACAAAACCGTTTACGATTGAATACTCAACATAGACCACGAAAAAGGGCGGTGTGATACTCCTATTGCGCTATACATGTTAAGGTTGGCTAGCAAAGTTAATAACAAGTAGTCGCATGATTGAATATCTAGCATGAGTAACCTAAGCATATCAATTAGCATATTTGATGGATTGAGTGATTTCATAAGTATGGTTGTGTGCATTAGTGTGTTTGTTTATGTCATTATTGTTACACCCAAATGTGATTAAAGCGTAAGAGGGGATTCAAGTATACTCATGGTTTACAAAGCTTCCACAAACATGAGTTGAGAAGTCTTGAGGATTTGGACACCGAAGTTACCCTACAATGGGGAACGAATGTGTGTGAGTTCACAGATTTTAATTAGTTGATTAGTTTTAGAATTTAAATAGTAGAAAGTACGTATTTGAGAAAATACATCTTGCCCTAGACACTCGTTTGGACACTATGTATTAGTGTATTTTCATGGATACTAACTCATCCATTAGAATCCAAACTTTGAGTAATCAAGAACTAAGATGGTGAACATCGTAATTCATAATACTCAACCATGATTTGGTTGGCACTATGGTTCGGTTTGTGATGTCAATATATACATATTTATATTTAGTTACTTAGTCCAAGTCATATATTGTCATGCAAGAAGGTAGGATGAGTTTAATCCATTTAACCTCATTATATGGATTCATCAAAGCACAAATCATGAACTTTGATGATTTCGGTCATGAATGAGATTAAAATGTACATACCCAACATGGAAAATGATAGAGACGAGGTAGGGTTGGATTACTTTGATTTCTTGGAAACTACTTAGATGAATGCCTAACTAATGAAATAAACAAGTGAAGTAGGTGGAATCATAGTTGGAAAACCAAGGCTCCTATTGTTCACACCTAATCAAAACTTGACTTTCAACATTGAGGGTTAAAAGCTAGGTTGTTTTCAACACTTTGTAGGTCACTTAGGACCTTTAGGGCTGAAAGTTTTAGAGGTTATGAACCTCATAACTTTTGGAAATTTATCATAACATAAGGCCCACAACATGAGTTTAGTTGGGGACCAAGTATGGTGCAAGATTTCCACAAGAAGAATGTAAACAAGAACAAGTTGTAAAAACTTTGTAAAGCATAAATGTAACCTACTTTGGACATCAATTATGGAGTTATACCACCTAGTTACACCATGATGAACCTGGGTAACAATCCTTGATGTTCTCCAAGAGTTTAGAAGCAAGAATTCTTGAAGAAGAGAAAGGAAAAGTGAGTGAAAACTCACTTATAAACTTAACAATCATCTGCTCAAAACTTGCAGAATTTCAACTCGAGTGAGTTTGAGAAGTGTGGCAAGTGAAATGAAAGTGTGGTATGCTTGGTAATATAGTGGTTGATTAGGGTTTGTGTTTTAATGATGATGATTGGAGGTGGAAAATGATGAAATCCAGTTAGCCAAATAAACATTCTGGGGACTATGCCTCGTTGCGTCATGCGACGAGGAAGACATGGGTAGCTGTGCGACGCGGCGCCCCAATATTTCAAAACCTTTTGATTTTTGTTCAAGTTTGCCCCCTGAACTTATATTTGATATTATTTTATGTTATAAACTTGCATTTTAGCATGTTTTCAAGTATATGGAGTGTATGTATGTATATGATGGTTGTCATGCACGTATGATTGATAATTCGAATGTATAATTAGTCTCGGTTTTGCATGTAATCATGTATTTGACGATTGATTGCATATAACATAAGTATGATTTTAATACTATTGATAAATATGAATTTCCATTATGATAGTAGTCTCGGATTACAATTTTGAAAATGAAAAACGAATTCAAGTCTCTAAATATAGAAAATACAAAATACGAGACGTTACAGAACATGAAATATGTCTCGTTCATTCAGTTACGTTCGTGAACGCTTGGTAACGTGTTCGTGAACATTCGTTTATGTTCGTTTTTTATGTTGTTCATTTAAAGACTTTTCACCATTTATTTATTTTATCTAAACTTTTTATATTTTTTAGTTCTTATTTATCTCATTACCTAAATAAATAAAATGGGAAAACATATCTCCACCTTGTTTATGAACCGCTCCATTTTCCTTCTCGTTATTCATATCGAAAAATAGTATCGATCTTCGTTCAACAATTAGGGCTTCAAGGCTAGCGCCACTCCCTCTCACCATCCACCTCTAGCCACCATTGTCTTCGCCGATTTATTTTGTGTTCGTATATGTTCCTGAACACGTTCATTTCCTTAATGAACGGTAAGTGTTCATGAACCGTTCGTGAACACATTATATCCTTAACGAACGAACATGAACAAAGCCTTGTTCGTGTTTGTTTGGTTCGTTTATAGCCTTAAACGAAAGTGTTAAACTCGCATTAGAAATTGTATGTCTGTATCTGTGTTCAAGGTACATAGATTTTAGTACTACATTATAACCATGCTTTCTTTCTTTCTTTTGGAACGGAAATTAAAAAGACAGAACAACAATATGATACAATATGTTGTAAATAATGAATAGTGAAACCCCCCTCTATCATGCGTTGCATATTGCATATTGTGATTATATATGACTTATACAGAAACCTTCTTAGTTAATGTTTGGAAAACAGGATTGATATTTAAACTAGTCGGTCTACAGATTTACTAGACCTTCGGATCGGTTGGAGTGTTGGACCAATCAAACTATCATATTTGTTTTTTATATATATTTGTTTTTAGTTATACAGCAAAATTTGACATTTTAATATATAACTCGAATATACTATTACTAATTGGTTTCATTTCTTTTAAAGTGTTTATAGACCAGCATGCATAACGGTGCATCAGGTATCATTTACATGGTGCGTCTAACTATGGTACGTGTAATGCATACAACATTCCGTCAACTTTGTGTGACTTCTCAAGTAAAATCCTATGACTTCTCAAGTAATCAACCATATATATGCGAAAGGCCCACCAAATGTGTGTACCCTTTCTAAAAGCGGTGCCACTAGTATAAAACTTAAGTACAAGTAAAACACTAAATCGCATATCAGTTTCTATGAATAACAAATTGAAGTGTAAACAATACATGGTACAAGGCTTCAAAATGACTAATCTTTCTAATGTTATTTTATTTTGGGTTATTCTTTTTAGAAAAAAAAAAAGCAACGCGTTTTATTTGAGTACTTCTATGCTATTATTTCTATTTTAAATAATTTTAATTTGCTTTTCTGAGTTTTTATAATTGTTTTTTTTTATTTAAACGTTTTATTACACATTTATATAATACTATATTATATTTTATTATAATATATACAAGAACTACAAAAATAGATATAAATATTTTAAGTAATATCTTTTAAAATATAGTACACTGTTAACTTTTAAATCAACTATCACCTTAATTTTTAAACCATTATAATTTTTTTATGCGTAACTTTCTAAAATGTTTACATCATAGGAACAAACATTTTATTTTTTTTAATTTAAGTATAATATTGTGATATTTCTTTTTAGTTAATTTTTTAACATATTATATTACATGATTAATAATGTCTATGTTTCCTCCGTATCACAAGTACACCTCTCTAGTTATCATTAAACACTCATCAACTTTTCTGTTGAAAAGTCATTTCTAATACAATAAAATCACATTTTATCGATAGTAAACATTGTTTACTACACTTTATTATAACATGAGATTTTTAAAAATAACAATTTACAAAAATTAAAGTGTTTGGGATTATAATATATTTGTACTATTTGAAAACAACAAAAGATGGTTTGATTGAAACTTTCGATGCACAAATAAAATTTTGGTTGCATTCAGATCAATGAAAATACAACAATTTTTTTAAGTTTATGTTTTACAGAACCTATTGTGTCGTGGGTTTAAGTAAGATAATATATATATATATATATATATTATAAAATAGCTAAGATTTGTTTTTGAGATGATTCCCAACACAGGCCTAGACCCAGCTCGTCTATCCCTACCCAATCTGCTCCTACCAACTCATCTGCCCCACCTACACCACGGCTACCCAACCTACGCCCAACCCATCAAACTCAGCCTACCCAACCCCGTCCACCCAATGATAACTCCCCTACACGACCCCGCCCAAACCTAATATAAACCTTCACACTTCTACTCCACCTGCCATATCTCCGTTGCCCAGCTCCTACCTTACGGCTCTTTCAGACCCGAATTGGCACACGGCCATGAACGATGCATTTAAAGCATTAATGGACAATAACACTTGGGATTTAGTTAGTCGTCCTCCGGATGCCAACATTATTCGTTGTATGTGGTTCTTTCGTCATAAGTTTCGATCTGACAGCTCATCGCAGCGTTATAAGGCTAGGTTGGTTGTTAATGGAAAGTCTAAACAGGTTGGAGTTGACTGTGATGAGACTTTTAGTCCAGTGGTTAAACCCACTACGATTCGTACGTTACTAAGTCTCGCGGTTTCGCGAGGTTGGCAAATTAACAAACTTGATGTAAAAATGTGTTTCTTCATGGTGATCTTCAGAAAACCGTATATATGCATCAGCCACTAGGTTTAAGGATCCTAGTAAGCCGTACCATGTGTGCCGGTTGCAAAAATCATTATACGGCCTTAGACAGGCTTCGAGGGCATGGTACCAGCGTTTTGCAACTTTTATTACGAAGTGTGGTTTCAAAAGCACTCTTAGTGATACTTCGTTATTTGTTTATAAATCTTGCACTACGGTGGCTTGTCTTCTTTTATATGTAGATGGTATTATTATTATTACAGCATCGGATCCTGTTCTTCTCCAAAAAATTATCGCTACTTTGTCTACTGAATTTGCTATGAGTGATCTGGGCTCCCTTCATCAGTTTTTGGGTATTACAGTATCACACAGCAGGTGGTTTATTTCTTTCTCGACATTCATATATTTCGGATATTCTAGCTCGGGCTCATATAACTGATTGCAAACCTTGTCACAACCCGACCCGCAATGGAATAAAAGTCGGGGCATGATTGGGTTATCACCAAAGCTCATGATATTTACTAATAAGTTTCATATTTATTAAATTGAAATTAACTTCAAATACCAACATAAAATTCATACAAACACAAGCAATTAACCAAGAGATTTTTCCAAACGAAATAACTTGTTTATTCTTCTAAGGCCATCCTAGGTGTTTCTTTCCTCAGCTTGTTCACCTGTATCATGCGTAAAACAGAAAATTTGGGTCAATAGAAGTTGGCGAGTGAACCTTGATAAAGTATTTAAATAATTGAATTTTATTGTTGTTTAAATAAGATTGTGCATGAATCATGTGTGAACAGATGTATATATATAACCAATCACAAACCACATTGTATGACATGATGAATGATGTATTTGAGATCAAGGCTCAATCAAACGGAGCCGATCTAATGAGGCACCTGATGCTCAACCCGTATCCTACGAGGAACTGATGGGCCTAATGAAATGATTGCATTAATATGATAAAATGTATCCACATATAAACCACATAACAACTATACACATTTGATCACGAAATGATATTAGCATAAGTGTTTAAATAAAATAAAAGAATTTGTATGACACAAGATACACCCGAAAACATGATTAAAACGGGGAATCTGTAGAGATTCACTCACAGTGGGTGCGTATTCTTGATTGAAGATGAGAGCGCACGAGTTGCGGATTTAACCGATGAAAGAGTACTAACCTAAAACAAATAACGCGATAACTCGATAATTAAATAAATTAATATTTAGGTTACAATCCTTTGTTTAGGTTTTTAGATTATTTTTGTGGATTGTGTTGATATTTTAAACCCTTGAAAATGCATATTTTTAAACCTTTTATTTGATTTTTAATTTAATATATAGACTTAGAATAAAATATTTAGAAAAAATAAAAATAAAATAATATTAAAAAAAATTCTTGTCAGACTGACAAGTCTGACGGCGGTTCGATGGTACTGTTAGCATGCGTGTGGTGAGACTCGAACCTATGACCTCCCGGTTGCGTGCACGCAGCTCTTCCAACTAAGCTACGTGTCTAACCCGAAAGAATCTGCATTTTAATTATACTTATACACATTTTAGGTTCATTCAAATTTAATTAAGTTTAAAAAGGAAAATAAACGATCCGAGCGGTGTGAGCCAAGGGACTCGAACCCGAGACCTTGGTGGTGCTTTGCACCCAGCCCAACCAACTGGGCTGGGTGTCTAACCCGACAATACTTGCATTTTAATTATATTTATACACTAACTATATTATACATAAATGGTGGATTTTAAAAAGGTTTGGAAAATGGTCGGACCGGTGTGTGAACGAGGATTCGAACTTGCGATGTGTGAAAGTGTTTGCACACAGTCCACCACTGGACTGTGTCTCTAACCTGTTTGAAACTTATGATTTAAGTACCTAAGACACGAGTTTCACTTAATCTTCTCCATTTCAAAATTGAATCAAACCTGTACCCGCCCGATTGAATCTGTTTCACCTCTGATTACCATCAGAAGGCGATGTTAAATAAGTAATATTCAAAGGTAAAGAGCAGGAGTCTACCGTAGAACAGAAATGGAGGATCACGATTTCTGGCGGTTGAATTCTGGTGGTTGACTGTGTTTTCCGGCGAACAGGGGGGTGGTGAGCAGAGGAACAATGAGAGTAGAATGAGCGAGTTTTGATGTGGGATTAAGGCTTGGTATTTATAGATGAACAGGAGGGGATTTCGATTTCGGATTTTGGAAACAATTATGGCAATTGGTTTTTAAAATGGAATGGGCAGATGTCGATGATTGGAATTGCCAGAAATATCACAGAGCTAGTTGTCGGAAATTTTTCGAAAGAAAGGAATGACGCGTGAGGGGAGGGGGTTGCGATGGTTCCGGTTAGTTGCAAGTTTCTTTCAACGTAAACATAAGTGTAATAATAGTCCCGGGATAACACATCTTGTGTGTGTATCGCAGTGGTGTTTGTGGTGTGTGTGTGTTACCCGGGGAACCCGGGTTCGATTCCCGGTTCACCCATTTTTTTTAAAACTGATTTTCTTTAATTGTTTTTATTAAGCCTTTTTAATTATTATAAATATTTATTATTTAGTTGATTTATTTTATTTATTTAATTGATTATATTATTAAGATTACTTAAACCTTAATTATATATGGAATGATTTAATATTTAAACAATAAATAAAACAATCAAACGACATAAAAAGAAATACACTTTGATTGATAAACTGGGGCGGGTTTTCGAAACCCGAATTACCCAAATGTTACAGTATCCCCTACTTTTAGAAATTTCGTCCCGAAATTTAAGTAGTAGTTGTAACTGAGAAAAGATGCGGTTACTTTTCACGCATTGAGTCTTCACGTTCCCAAGTAAACTCGGGTCCTCGTTTTGACTCCCAACGCACCGTGACGATTGGAATACGACTTCGCCTTAAACGTTTCTCACCAAAATCCATGATTTCCACTGGTCTTTCAACGAAGTGCATTGATTCATCGACTTGAATATCTTCCAGAGGGATATGGAGGTTTTCGTCGGCGAGGCACTTTTTCAAGTTTGATACGTGGAACGTGGGATGTATTCTGTTGAGTTCTTCTGGTAGGTCAAGCTTGTACGTTACAGGACCTACGCTTTCGAGTATCTTGAAAGGTCCTACATAGCGTGGTGCTAGCTTGCCCTTTTGGCCAAAACGAACCACTCCCTTCCACGGTGACACTTTCAAAAGTACCTGATCACCAACACAAAACTCCAAGGGCTTTATTCGTTTGTCAGCATAACTCTTATGACGACTTTGGGCCGCTTGAAGATTGTTTCGAATTTGAAGGATTTTTCAGTTGTTTCTTGAATCAACTCAGGTCCGGTGATTTGCGCTTCACCAATTTCATGCCAACATACTGGAGATCGGCATTTACGACCATATAAAGCTTTAAAAGGAGCCATACCGATGCTTGAATGATAGCTATTGTTGTAGGAAACTCGACTAACGGTAGATGAGTGTCCCAATTACCCTTGAAGTCTATGACACATGCTCGCAGCATGTCTTCAAGGGTTTGGATGGTGCACTCAGATTGACCGTCAATTTGAGGGTGAAAGGCAGTGCTGAGGTCTAAACATGTACCCAAAGCAGTTTGTACAGCTCGCCATGTTCGTGAAGTGAAACGACCATCCCGGTCTGAAATGATGCTTAACGGTACACCATGACGGCTTACGATCTTGTTGATGTAGATACGAGCTAACTTCTAGTTCTTGAAGTCCTCGCGAATTGGAATGAAGTGGGCTGATTTTGTAAGACGATCAATGATCACCCATATGGTGTCATACCCACTGGAGGTGCGAGGTAACCCGGTAATGAAATCCATGGTTATGTTTTCCCACTTCCATACAGGTATCTCGGCTTGGATAAGAAGTCCTGATGGTTTTTGATGTTCAGCTTTCACTTTGGAGCATGTAAGACATTTAGAAACAAAAACATCGATATCCTTCTTCATGCGAGGCCACCAGTAGGTGTATCGTAAATCCTGATATATCTTATCGGCTCCTGGATGTATAGAGTAGCGTGTTTTGTGTGCCTCATTCATGAGGAAATCACGAAGGTTGTCACGATCAGGAATCCAAATACGGTTTAAATAGTAAAGAATACCATCGGATTTGGTTTCGATTTTGAGTTCAGCTCCACACGATAGCTCATCGCGAACATCATTTTCCGTTACGGAAGTAAGTTGAGCTGCCCGTATTCGATCTTTGATGTCGGTTACAATTTGAGAACATAGAAGATGAATGGAATTTGCATAACCCTTTCGATTGAGTGCATCAGCCACCACGTTTGCCTTGCCAGGATGATATCGAATCTCACAGTCGTAATCATTTAGGAGTTCGACCCATCGTCATTGCCTCATGTTCAAGTCTTTTTGATTGAAGATATGTTGAAGACTCTTGTGGTCAGTGTATATTTCACACTTGGTACCATAGAGGTAATGTCTCCATATCTGTAGAGCGAACACGACTGCTCCAAGTTCTAGGTCGTGAGTGGTATAATTCTTCTCATGCACTTTGAGTTGGCTAGAGGCATAGGCTATCACCTTTCCTCTTTGCATCAGAACACAGCATAACCCTTGCCCTGACGCGTCGCAATAAACCACAAAGTCTTTGCAACCCTCACGGGGAGTGTAAGGATAGGTGCATCACAAAGCTTTTGCTTCAAAGCTTGGAAAGCCTCCTCTTGCTTGGGTCCCCAAATAAAGGGTTTTCCCTAATGAGTCAAGGCCGTGAATAGAACGGCGATACGAGAAAAATTGGCAATGAAGCATCGATAATAACCAGCCAAGCCAAGAAATGACCTAACTTCGGTAGGGGTACGTGGCGCTTGCCATTCTTGTACTGCCTTGATTTTTGAAGGGTCGACATGAATCCCTTTATCATTAACGACATGACCAAGAAATTGTACCTCTTTTAACCAGAATTCACATTTTGAGAACTTAGCGTAAAGCTTTTCAGTCCTCAAGAGTGTAAGAATAAGTCGAAGGTGTCGCTCATGATCGGATTTTGACTTGGAGTAGATAAGATAGTCGTCGATGAAGACTATTGCAAAACGGTCGAGATAGGGTTTGCACACCCTATTCATCAAATCCATGAAGACGGCAGGAGCATTGGTTAACCCGAAGGGTATAACCATGAACTCGTAATGCCCATAACGAGTTCGAAAGGCAGTTTTTGGAATATCTTATTCGCGCACCCTAAGCTGATGATAACCAGAACGAAGGTCGATTTTTGAAAAACAGGTGGCACCTTGAAGTTGATCTAGAAGGTCATTAGTACGAGGCAATGGATAGCGATTCTTAACAGTCAACTTGTTGACGTCTCTATAATCAATGCACATGCAAAACGTTTTCTTTACAAAGAGAACAGGTGCACCCCAAGGCGACGAGCTAGGACGTATGAATCCTTTGTCAGTCAGCTCTTGCAGCTGACTAGCCAACTCTTGCATCTCAGATGGGGCTAACCTATAGGGAGATTTCGCGACTGGTGTAGCACCAAGCATAAGATCGATTCGAAATTCGACTTCTCGCACAGGAGGAAGTCCTGAAACGTCGTCGGAAAAAACTTGAGGAAAATCTTTCACGATTGGAATATCTTCGAGCTTCCTTTCTTTGCCTTCCTTCTTGACGATATGAGCTAGAAACGCGACGTAATCCTTGCGAAGATATCTTCGAGCTTGAAGACATGACATCAATTTGAGCCCTTTCGAAGGAGTTTCTCCGAAGATACGTAGTGTCTGACCGTCGGCAGAGGAATACGAATGAACTTTTCATGGCACACTACTTCGGCGTGATGCTGGCTGAGCCAGTCCATACCGATGATAACATCGAAACTTCCTAATTTCATAGGGATAAGATCAATCGAGAAGTCGTGATCATTTAGAGTAAGAGTACAATCACGTATTATTGAATTTAACGAAATGGGTTCTCCATCAGCAACTTCCACCGTGAATGATTCCGCAAGACTAGCACGAGGTAGGTCGAGAATAGGTTCAAATTCTAAGGATACAAAACTCTTATCCGCACCAGTATCGAATAATATGGATGCATAACTACCATTTACAAGAAACGTACCGTTGACCACATTGTTGTCAGCCCTTGCTTGGTTGGCGTTGATATTGAAAGCCCTTCCTCTTGCAGGTGGATGAGCTTGATTAGCTTGGTTCACAGGGTTTGCTTAGGCTTGGGCATTGATGATGTTCACCAGGCGTGGGCAAGTATTTCTGAAGTGGTTTGGGTCACCACAATTAAAACAGGCTCTTACGGGTTGCATTAAGGGGTAGTTGGGCTGGTAGTAAGGTAGGGCCATGGGTTGGGCAGGTGGTAGAAGTAAGGGTTGTTGGGCTTGGCCCACCATTTGGTTTTGGGCTGGAGGCTGATTGCGATTTGATCGTTGAAGTGTATGGCAAGTTTGGATAGTGTGACCTGCACGGCTACAACTTGTGCAGTATTGGCAAGGGTTCTCAGGAGGATGGTACTGGCAACGGTTACATTTTGGGAGTGGGCCAGTGTATAGCTTTTTGAATGGTACGGCTGGAGGGGCAACTTGTGTGATTGGAGCAACAGTGATGGGAGGGTTGGTTTGGGTGACGGCGAAGTTCTTGCCATTTCGCTTTCTCTTACCAGCGAACTTTGAGGATGAGCCTGATTGGGTTGGAGTTGGGGCTTCAACAGGTGTTTTCTTTTTCTCATCTTTAAAATCTCCATTTCGAATGCGATTTTCAGTAAGTTCCGTAGCTAATTCCATAGCAGTGCTTAAAACGGAATCTTGAATTTTCGAGGGGAGGCCTCGAATATAGTGCTCGATCAAGCGGTATAACAGAGTGAACAGGTTGGGGACCATCTGGTTCTCAACTCGAGGAATCTCTTGTTGTATGAGGTGTGGTCCCCTTCCTTTTGCTTAAGAGAGTAGAATTCGTCTTCTAGCTTTTTGATCTCTCTTCTAGGGCAAAAGCGTCTTGTCATGATTTCCCTTAATTCGTCCCATGTTAAGGCCATGGCATCTTCCACACCTCGCTTACCTTTTTCCGTGTTCCACCAGGTAAGGGCTACCCCAAACAGACGTCTAGTAGCATAATGTACCTTGCGATCCTCAGGACAGTCGCAATTGAGAAAGGTGTTTTCCATCTCCTCAAACCAATGGAGGAGAGCGGTGACACCTTCAGTCCCTTCATATTTTGGGGGATCGCAGGACTTGAAGTGTTTGTAGGTGCATTTAGTGGTTTTGGGGGAAGGGTTGGCGACGTTTTGGCCTTCTTGGTTTGGAGGGTTGATGGGATTTTCGGC
Organism: Scalesia atractyloides; assembly: GCA_947069175.1. Classification (NCBI taxonomy): domain Eukaryota; kingdom Viridiplantae; phylum Streptophyta; class Magnoliopsida; order Asterales; family Asteraceae; genus Scalesia; species Scalesia atractyloides. The sequence continues at coordinate 39,074,933 of CAMTDV010000116.1, forward strand.
GAGAGCTTGTTGAACTTGAAATACGATGTCAGGAAGTACCGCGACCATTTGTTGAGCAATTTGTGTGGCCATGCGTTCGCTCGACTTTCCTGACCTTCTACCTCCTTGTAAGTGTCTAGCAGACATCTACAGGAATATATGTAGGGAGATGGTGAGTTTGATAATTTTTTAGGTGTCATGTGTCGTAAAAAGAATGAAAACAACATTTATAAATAACTGAAAACAACTTAACTACATCCATAGGATGTCTTGGGCTTGCTCATGTTTAGGCCTCCAAATGTCTCCCATACCATAGCCTGTATAGTCATGTGGGCCCCCATGACTATTGGGCTTGGAAGGGTTCACATTGGTGTCGGCCTGATAACATTCGCATCACCTAAATGAAAATCATAAAACATGATTGCGAGATATGAGATCGTAGGGTGTCCAGGTGTAGACACAATGACAACTCAAAGTGGGGTTAGTTCACACGACGTTTGGTATATCACGCTTTGGCCTAATAGGTCCTTCGTACTCTCATCGTTAGTCCCCAGGTAGGAAAACTGGTCCTTTATTGTGGATTTATACGAATGCCAAGCCTAGACAGGACGTTCCGAATACCGGTACTCGTACCCTTCCAGTTACTACATGCCCATCGTGAAAACTCACTTTGATGTGATTTGAAAAATATGAAAAACATTGCAAAAAAAATCTTTGGAAAGAAATCATGAAAATTGTGAAATCGTGAGGTGTGTGCTTTCATAGGTATGATATGTTATTGAGATATGAACTATGATGAGCATTGCATGTTAACATGTACTTGTAAGAGTGCTTGCATAAAATTGTGTGTGAAAATAAATATGAAACATATAAACATCATGAATTTTGAATGTAACACATAAACAATTAAAATCTAATCAACTATAGTATAGGTTCTAAGGGTCTAATAACCTATCCTATATCCCTATAGTCACAAGCTATGATACCAATCTGTCACACCCCGACCCGCAGCGGAATAAAAGTCGGGGCATGATTGGGTTATCACCAAAGCTCATGATATTTACTAATAAGTTTCATATTTATTAAATTGAAATTAACTTCAAATATCCAACATAAAATTCATACAAACACAAGAAATAAACCAAGAGATTTTTCCAAACGAAATAACTTGTTTATTCTTCTAAGGCCATCCTAGGTGTTTCTTTCCTCAGCTTGTTCACCTGTATCATGCGTAAAACAGAAAATTTGGGTCAATAGAAGTTGGCGAGTGAACCTTGATAAAGCATTTAAATAATTGAATTTTATTGTTGTTTAAATAAGATTGTGCATGAATCATGTGTGAACAGATGTATATATATAACCAATCACAAACCACATTGTATGACATGATGAATGATGTATTTGAGATCAAGGCTCAATCAAACGGAGCCGATCTAATGAGGCACCTGATGCTCAACCCGTATCCTACGAGGAACTGATGGGCCTAATGAAATGATTGCAATGATATGATAAAATGTATCCACATATAAACCACATAACAACTATACACATTTGATCACGAAATGATATTAGCACAAGTGTTTAAATAAAATAAAAGAATTTGTACGACACAAGATACACCCCAAAACATGATTAAAATGGGGAATCTGTAGAGATTCACTCACAGTGGGTGCGTATTCTTGATTGAAGATGAGAGCGCACGAGTTGCGGATTTAACCGATGAAGGAGTACTAACCTAAAACAAATAACGCGATAACTCGATAATTAAATAAATTAATATTTAGGTTACAATCCTTTGTTTAGGTTTTTAGATTATTTTTGTGGATTGTGTTGATATTTTAAACCCTTGAAAATGCATATTTTTAAACCTTTTATTTGATTTTTAATTTAATATATAGACTTAGAATAAAATATTTAGAAAAAATAAAAATAAAATAATATTAAAAAAAATTCTTGTCAGACTGACAAGTCTGACGGCGGTTCGATGGTACTGTTAGCATGCGTGTGGTGAGACTCGAACCTATGACCTCCCGGTTGCGTGCACGCAGCTCTTCCAACTAAGCTACGTGTCTAACCCGAAAGAATCTGCATTTTAATTATACTTATACACATTTTAGGTTCATTCAAATTTAATTAAGTTTAAAAAGGAAAATAAACGATCCGAGCGGTGTGAGCCAAGGGACTCGAACCCGAGACCTTGGTGGTGCTTCGCACCCAGCCCAACCAACTGGGCTGGGTGTCTAACCCGACAATACTTGCATTTTAATTATATTTATACACTAACTATATTATACATAAATGGTGGATTTTAAAAAGGTTTGGAAAATGGTCGGACCGGTGTGTGAGCGAGGATTCGAACTTGCGATGTGTGAAAGTGTTTGCACACAGTCCACCACTGGACTGTGTCTCTAACATGTTTGAAACTTATGATTTAAATACCTAAGACACGAGTTTCACTTCATCTTCTCCATTTCAAAATTGAATCAAACCTGTACCCGCCCGATTGAATCTGTTTCACCTCTGATTACCATCAGAAGGCGATGTTAAATAAGTAATATTCAAAGGTAAAGAGCAGGAGTCTACCGTAGAACATAAATGGAGGATCACGATTTCTGGCGGTTGAATTCTGGTGGTTGACTGTGTTTTCCGGCGAACAGGGGGGGTGGTGAGCAGAGGAACAATGAGAGTAGAATGAGCGAGTTTTGATGTGGGATTAAGGCTTGGTATTTATAGATGAACAGGAGGGGATTTCGATTTCGGCTTTTGGAAACAGTTATTGGTTTTTAAAATGGAATGGGCAGATGTCGATGATTGGAGTTGCGAGAAATATCACAGAGCCAGTTGTCGGAAAAATTTCGAAAGAAAGGAATGGCGCGTGAAAGGGGGGGGGGGTTGTGATGGTTCCGGTTAGTTGCAGGTTTCCTTTCAACGTAAACATAAGTGTAATAATAATCCCTGGATAACACATCTTGTGTGTGTATCGCTGTGGTGTTTGTGGTGTGTGTGTTACCCGGGGAACCTGGGTTCGATTCCCGGTTCACCCATTTTTTTAAAACTGATTTTCTTTAATTGTTTTTATTAAGCCTTTTTAATTATTATAAATATTTATTATTTAGTTGATTTATTTTATTTATTTAATTGATTATATTATTAAGATTACTTTAAACCTTAATTATATATGGAATAATTTAATATTTTAAACAATAAATAAAACAATCGAACGGCATAAAAAGAAATACACTTTGATAAATGAATTGGGGCGGGTTTTCGAAACCCGAATTACACAAATGTTACAAACCTTGTGCTACACTTATTGATACAGACTCTAAGCTAAGTGCTGATTCTGGTCCTCCTGTCTCCAATGGTACGTTACATCGTAGTCTGGCTGGCGTTCTTCAGTACCTCACTATTACCCGTTTGGACATCACTTATGCTGTTCAACATGTTTGTTTGTTTATGCACGACCCTCGTGAGCCTCACATGCATCAGTTGAATCGAATACTATGGTATTTACAGGGTACACGTGACCAGGGATTGTACATTCGCCCCTCCACTTCGGTTAAATTGACCGCTGAAGAAGCACCGATTGAACCTAGGGAGATCCGGGGATATATTGGTTACAACCAGGGTGTTTCTGCATAAATGGTTAACCTCTCACTTCGCCTTTGGGTGTGCAAGCTCGCTCCAGATGGTCTACAAAACTAGCAACGCCGTTAGTCTCGTCACGGGGAAAAGGGTGGTTTTCTCCGTGACACACTCCGGCGTAAGAATAAGTATGTGTTAAGGAAAGATAAGAGATTGCAGATGTAAGCGAAAGTTTAAGTGTGTGTTAAGTGGTGTAACAGGTATATGCCTTGTTAGTGTGTTATTACCTTGAGATCCGATACTTATTTATAGCCGAGAGAATGTACGTTTGTGAGAAATGCTGGTGGGCCTTGGACCCTGCCCATACAGCCATAAACATCCCTTTTGTCCCTCGGCGACAGACATTAAATTCTCCCTGCAGGAGAATTAATGCTCTCTGTCCGGAGGTATGCTCTGTCGGGTGTTGAGTGGTGCCACGTGTAAAGTAGCCGTTTCTGGTGTCAGGTCTGCTGCCAGCTGAAATGGAAATAGTCACTAGCAGGACGGTGGTTGGTGTATGGTCTGATACTTGCCCTATTGTCATGAGTGCTGTCACACGCAACTTGCCAAGTAACCTTTGGTCACGATTCTGCCTTTCCGTACCTTGAGGTATGGTCAACATCTCTTAGTGCTTACCCCCTTCTGCGAGGCTGTTAAGGTTTTTCCCGCCAGCGCAGAGTGTCAGGGGTGTATCCTTTTTTCCTGAGACTATGAGGCGCTTCTCATGTGTGTCTTGTTCTGGCAAGGTTTTAGGATTAATGTTTAAGAGGGTTGTTGACCTGCGCAGGGTCTAGTAGTCTACGCGCATGAGTCTAACTTGCCGTTGTGCCAAGTACACAAGGTTCGTTGTGTGACTAGAAGCTATCGGTCTAATTTACCGTTGCGCTGAGTGCGCAAGGCTCATCGTATAACCTAAAGTTGGTTTAATTCACCGTTGCTCTGAGTGCGCAAGGCTCATTGTGTGACCTAAAGTTTGTAAGGAAGATGCACCATTGCATATTGACTGCCAGGTTATGCTTGTAAAATGTAGTTAAGGGTATGATTATCTGGGACCATACCTCCTCAACCGCCTATTCTAATGCTGATTGGGGAGAATGCCCCTAACACTCGTCGCTACATATTAACTCTTTACAAAACACACGTTCACTGATTATTGATTAATTAATAGATAAGGCAACTCTCACACACACATGAGAGAGTGCTCGCGTGGAAAAAATAGACATTAATTATATAGTATGTTTTTAAATTAAAAAGAAAACTATACAATGCCATACTCCAATAAAGAAAATAAAACAATTGTTCTTTTAAGGTGTATTTGTTTTACAACACTTTCTAAAAATTGTAGAGCCATTAGTTTAAAAGTTAACAAATGATGTATTTGTTTTTAAAATATTAACATATAAAAAATAACCACTATTTAAAAATTTGTATAGTTAGTTAATTTAAAAATCAACAATATGTTTTAGAAAATGATACCTTGTGTTCTAAAAGTTGCATAACTTAAAAGGCTTAAAATATTGTAATTCAGTTTTTAATAAATTTTATATGTAGGATAACAAAACAAAACAATACTATATACTTAAATTTATAATAAAATCAAATATTACATATTAAAAAACTAAATTATACTTTAATGACCCTGGTTTTAAAAGTAATAAACTGAGTAATTTTAATATTTTTTAGAATATACATCTATGTTTAAAAAAAATCATCATCTGATTATTACCAAAATCATTCAAAATTACAGATACGTTAATTATTTAAAATATAAAAATCATTTTAGCCGCATTCAAACCCTTTTAAGTTGTTAGCATATGAAAAAAGAAATGAATAATGAAAAGAAATGAAAGTGAAAATAGCTTAATTGCTAAGAACATGTGTAGTGGAGCGTGATTAGAGCTTCATGTTAGGTATAGCGTCAGGGCATACCCCATTCGATGCTCTTGTCACACCCTGATTTTCTGATAGGCCTGGACTTAGGTTTTTGCGTGACAATTGATAGCGATAATCACAATAGACAGCTGAAGGTAGAATAAAGTAAAGTAAATAAAATAAAAGCTTGAAATTTAAAAGTAATTTATATAAGTTGTTCGTACCAAAATATCCGCAGAAGGATCGTAATAAAAAGTCGCTTCAAACTAATATGGATCTTTTATTGTCGAGTTGTAAGTTCCAATTTTTAAGACCAAAATAATCTTCTTAGAATAAAATAAAATACAACATAATATCCAAAATGGACTTTTGGAATACAAATTACAATACGATGTCTTTAATGACTTTTTGCAATTACAATAATTAAAAATAAAAAACTTCAGTCGTCTCTCCTTCCTCTCACAAGCTTGAAAAGTTTCTTATATATTTTGGTCGTCGTTATTTCGCTCCTTTGGACTTGTCATTGATCTATTCAGTCCGTTACAAAGCTTAGTTGATAACTTCAAGAGGAGTTGGTGGTTGTGGTTGAGGCTCAACTAGATAATAGTATCTTGAGTAACAAGGATTTTGGTAGGTGAGAGGAAAAGAAGGTGGATAAAGCGTATTTTGTATTAACTGCGTGCTTATAGGGGTTCTAGGATGGAGCTTAATAGTTGTAATTTATAGCAGCTATGACATAGGAGCTATCATATCTAGTTAAATTTATTATATTATATTTAAAAGTATCCATCTTTATCTTTTTATTATTATTATAAATACTCTCGATATTAATTTTATTTTCATTTATATAATCTTTTCGTTTTATTTTCATAAATATAATCTCTTCATCTTTTAATAGAGTGCGTATATATAGAGATATATTAATTTTTACTCCAAAATATTGATCAAACTTTTCAATATTACATTACATTACACTATATAACAATTTGCGTAGCTTGTTAAGTACAGTTCCAGTTTGCAGGTTTTTTAAACCTACATCTGCCAATCATTACCATTTTGCAAATCAATACTACCTCTAATCTCCCTTCAGCAACTTGATATTCATGGCAAGACGATTGTTTGATTTGGGGTTATGAAGCCATACCCACCACTTTTAGTTCCTCTATTCTTGCTTCACCCTCATGATATTCATGTTAAGATGATGCTTCACCAAGCCTAGACTTGGTGGAATACCGTACTTCAGGTTGTTCACGGTTAGTCAGAATTGATGACAGTTATGGCGCTGAAGTCACCGACGTGGTTGCCGGTGAGGAGCGTGGTTGTTACGGCTGTTCGGATCAGTCGTCGTGTCAGGTTGTTTCCGTTGAGATAGAATTGGGGACGGTTTTGCCACCGAAGTCGCCGGCGTGGTTGTCAGTGACGGAACATGGTGGTGACGGTTGTTTGGATAGGTCGCCGTCTAACGTGGTGGTGGAGGTGGCTTTTGTTGAAGATTTGGGGACAGAGGGCTAGGCTTTTTTTTTTTTTTAAAGTAAATTAAGAAAAACACCAATCCACGAGACGTGAGGCAAACAAGGAAAAAATGCTACATAATTACAAAGGGCTAGGCTGATGCGTGTAAGAAGTCCGTGTGGAATAGTTTTTCTAACAGAGTCGTGGATGCGTTTGGTCCGGTTATGGGTACGGCTTGGCCTGTGCTCGGTGAGTCGACTTTTAAGTCGTCATCGTCGCAATCATTAAAAGTAGTTGATGTGAGTGGAGTGTGTATGGTTTTTAGATATATTTTTTGTATTTTTCACTTATTTATTCAAGTTTTAAATTTGTAAAAACACGATATAGCACTATCACTCTCTACATCACGTTAGGGCAGGAGCACTCATCGTTGGCGTAGTATAGTGTGGTAAGATACAAATAGATAAGACATAATTACTTGGTTCTGACTTATCATTTATGTATTCATTGATGATTTCTGTACTTTAGGTTTTTTAAGAGATTATCTTAGTTAAATTGGCATATCCCTCTTTTGGAGGCAACGCTACCCTCAGCCATATTGGTCTGAGTCAGCAGGGATATAGTCCCGCAAGTTCGGAATACTGAAAGATAATTAATTAAGTTATTAATGAAAATGTGGAATGTCTCTCTTTTGGAGGCAACACTACCCTCGGCCATATTGGTCTGAGTCAGCAGGGATACAGTCCCGCAAGACCGGTTTAAAGTTTTAATGGTCACTTATTTATAAGGGATTCAAGCCGTTCTTACTTCCCCCGATTTGATGCTTCCTGCCTCAAGGGAAGTCCTAATAAGTTTGAATTAAGTTCCCGTAGGATCTATACACTGAACGAGACAAGAACTTTACCCATACCACCCTTCTAACCCTCTTCCAAGCAGTTAACGCGCTTTATATAGACCGTAAAGACACGAATTAGTGAATCAACAAAACATGAAGAGATTACAGAATAAAGTTCACTTTTAAAATAAAAAACTAGTTATCAAAGTCATTAATGCATACTCAATTAAAAAGTTAACCAACGTTTGGAAATCAAAAGTAATACATAAATAGCTTTTCTTCACCAAGTGATGTAAGAGACTAGCCAAGCATGGCCTTTGTTTAACAAAAACTCTTACAATCAATCTTGGATCTCGAGACTACTACACACGCTCTAAGGATGGATGATGGATGAATGTGGTGGATGATGGTGGTATTATGGAGGTGGAGTGATGGCAGGTGTGAGAGAAGTGGTTTGCCTAGGGATGAGTTGGAATGAACCCAAGCACCCAATTTATAGCTGGAAACAGTAGCTTCACACGGCCCCGTGTCTTCCACCTTCTTTGTCTTCATTTAATAAGTTTGTTAGATCAAATGCTTACATGGCCTCGTGACCATTATACTTGATGTACTATCTAAGATTTGCGAATCTGGAAATTGACAACGGCCCGTGTCCATAGGTCATGGTCCCATGTCTCTTGTCTGCTTCTGTTTGTCTTCTTTATTCTGGAATCTTTGAAAGGGCACGACCCCATGCCGAGCAGGCACAACCCCGTGCTTGATTTCTGATTTGTTGTTTTTGGTTTTGGGGTGAAGCACGAAGGGTTGGTATAGTGTATCATCTTTTCTTCTTTCGCACGTATGCTGGTTTTTTGTCGTTAATTTGTTCCTTTCGTACATTTAAGCTCTTCTAATTCTAAAAATCAAAAGTATACAAAGAAACGTACTTTTTCCAACATTAGTACTAAAAAGCATTGATTTTATACCTTATTTGATATAATTTATATGTTGCATTTGGCGTACATCAGCATTTATTAAAAGCGCTTTCTGATGGTTCAATACCCCTTGCATTACGGGTAGCGGTTTTACATAGTTCCATATGTATAAATTTAAGATACTTATGAATTACATTGCTCATATCTTAGTTGATAGATTGCATACTAAGTGAATTGGCAGATTTGTTTAGGGGTTTTTACACCTTTATTTTAAGTATGATGGTTGCATACACGCCTCCTTTGTTACATGTAGTTTACAGGGAGTACCTCTCCATCACATAAACAGGCAAATACAAATAGCTAGAATTATACTTCAACTACAAACCATGTTTGTAATTAACATTTACTACCTAACAGAAATGAATTTTCCGCTGCACCAAGACGGGTAAGTTACTAGTTATAAAATAAGTATTATCGCAAAGATGTTATACTATAATATAAATAATATTATAATTTAAATTTATAAAATATCGTCTCTGCACAAAAATTTTTAAATGAAATTATAATTTATGAAAAAAAAATTGATATACCCATCAACAATACACATGTTCATCCGTGTGATAAGATTATAATATTATTATATTATATTATATAATATAACAATTGCAAGTTTGATAAATAGTAGCTAGCTTTTTAATTTTTTTTTGACTTTTTTTTTCTGCTTTTAACTTTTCTTTCTTTTATCTTTATTATTTTTTGAGTAAACCTCAATTTTCGTCCATGTGATTTGCTGATTTTAACACTCTAAGTCTAATAATTTAAAAGTTGCATTTATCATCCATTAGTTTGCTGATTTTAACAGTTTCAGTTATTAGTTTGCTGGATTTTAACAGTTTCAGTCTACAAGGTGTGAACTCAAACTGTTAAAATCAACAAACTAATGGATGATAAATGCACTTTTCAAACTATTGAACTGAAGTGTTAAAATCAGCAAACCATAGGGATGAAAATTGAGGTTTACTCTTATTTTTTTATACCTTTACCGTTTAACTTTTAGTGTTAACAATTACAACCTCTTAACTTTCTAAAATTTTGTAATCAAGTTTTATGTGTTTAGTTTTATGTACGTATTCGTATAAATTCAAGTTGATTTACGTTTAAACGTAAATTTTTCCCGGTAATAAGTTGGGTCAAATATAATATATTCATATACTTATTATTATGTATGTTTTTTTGTTGCTCTACGTTTTCATGTATATTTTATTTTTTCTATAAATGAGTTGGGTAAAATATAACATGTTATCATGCTTATTTTTGTGTACGTGTTCAAATGGTCTATGTTTTGACGTAAATTTGTTCTGAAATACGTCGAGTCATTCATTAAACGCTATAGACTCAAGTCACTTTACGTTTCGACACCGTCTTAACACACCGTAACTATTTGTGCTTATTTTTATGCACGCGTCAGTATAAATTCAAGTTGGTTTATGATTCGACGTAAATTTTCTTCGGAAATATGTGTCAAATGTAATTCGTTTTTCTGCTTATTTTTATATACGTTTTCAGCTGCTATACGTTTTAACGTAAATTATAATTAAGAAGTTATATGGATAGTGCTTTTATTCTATTGGTTTTTTATATTTCTTTTTGATTTTTTTTTCTAGACTTTATTGTTTTTATTTTTAGTTTTTTTATGTTTAGTGTTTTAGTTTTAGGTTCATTTTCATTAAAATTATATTTAAAAAAACATTTACATTTCCATTTGCAGTTAATTTAAAATCATTTAGTCTCACTGTCCAATTTAAATTTATTTTTATGTTTTCAGTCAATGTAAAACATGTGTCGATATTCTTTTGAGCATACAGTTGGTATACTGAACCAAAATAGATATCTGGAGCGGTATGATCCCAAAAACGTTGTGCCTGCGCAAAGAACCATACCCTTAAGGACAACATACCACAACAATAACTTTGCGCGCAATGCGCAACGTTACGCCATTCTTGAAATCAGCAGGTTGCATAAATAACCTTGCGCGCAACGCGAATGGCATTGCAATCTTGATACTAGCATGTCACACAACAAACCTTGCGCGCACTACGCAACGACAAGTTAGACCTAGAGGCCCAGGACCCTTGACCCTGGGCGGACCAAACAATCCTCTAGCCGCGAAGTCCTAAAACCTGGTACAAGGCCAAGACCAACATGAGAGCAACTCACAGTCTTGAGAATCCCTACAACTCCGTGCTGGCCAGAAACCACTGATAAAGCCACGCGGAACGGAGAAGCGCAAAGAGGCGTTGACCATATACAAAGGTACAAAGTGGCAGAGCTGTGACCTAATAACCGCTCAGCAGGTTGTGTCAGAATGCGTCGCATGATGAACAGTATTGCCGAGGATAGACATGATGCAAGGACGTACACGTGGCACCAACCAAACTCACGCCAGCGAATGTCACACAATCTCCACTATCGGCTGATGGCGGGTCCGACACCAGGGACAACTTTCATGACACGTGGCTCCACTCACCATGCGCCAAGCGCACCTCATGCCAAAGACCATTAATGGTCGATGTACAGGAGACAGAGGGGATAATCCTGGTCGTTAGGCCCAGGCCCGAGGCCCATCATCCCATCTCCTACACACCTCTCTTCGGCTATAAAATAAGGATCACACCACAAGGTAAACCATCTACATCCACAATCACAATACAATTGCATACTGCTTTGAGCTTACTTGCTTATTACTTGCAATCCCCGATACTTATTCTCACACCGGAGTGTGGTCACGGAGAAAACCCTCCCCTTTTCTCTCGTGACGAGGCTAACGGCGTTTCTAGTTTTGCAGTTAGCTTGAAATGAGATCACCCCAAAGAGAAAACGAGAGATAACCTTTTTATGCAGATACGTTGAGCTGTAACTAAGATATCTCCAGATATCTCTCGGTTCAGCAAGTGTTTCTTCATTGGCGCCATCTGATTTTTTACTCACTCTTGCATCCGTTTCTCATTCGTTTTTTCTCAAACCTCACTTTCAAATGGCTGATTTTCCATCAAACACACCACGAGGTCCTCGGGATGAGAGCAAGAACCCATTTTATGCCCCTCGACCCGACGGACAAGTGGAAGAAGGTTCTTCCGGGAATGCTGGTGTTCACCACGACTTAGGTCGTGTGAACATCCTGGTAACTCCCGGAGTTCAAATGGAAACTCCCTGTATATCAATCACATCTATTTTACCTCCGGGTGAAACTCCGATATCTTGGTACCTCAAATCTCAAAAGGCCCTGAATGCCGTCTATGCACAACTCTGTGCACAAACAAATGCATCTGCGCCGGCGACAACTCATGTGCATGCTTCGCCTGCGCCACGAGTACTCAGCTACGACTCGCTGGCCAGAGCGAGTGTTCCCTCACACCTCCGTACCAGGGAAACGGAGTTTTTCAAGTCGCTGCCTAAAGTTTAGTCAAGCACTCATAAGCGAGCGTCCATTCACTCATGGCTGGGCCCGCGTCCTCTACAGGGGCGAGACACCCAACGTGAGGAAGATAGAACATATGGCGAGGGTGACAGCGCCAGCGTGTTTCACGGGTTGCCTAAAGATCATGCTGCTTACAAGCCTACGACACGGGTTGTGTACAACCGGGAGGCTGAGTATAACTGCAAAATCTGATCTACAGGCTGGCTGAAGCAGCCGAACACCCGAAGTTTATAAAGGAGATCGCGCTCGCCCACCCTCCAATGTTGGTAAGTTTAATGGGTTGACAGACCCAGACGACTACATGCGCCTGTTCACAGGCGCAAGTCTCATCGGAGCTTGGACACTACCCATGTGGTGTCATCTTTTTGTACAGACCCTTACAGGCGTTGCACGCCTATGGTTTGAAAACTTACCCACAGGTAAGCTTACGTCATGGAACGATCTCAAAGATAAGTTCCTGACTCACTTCAGCCAACAAAGGCGGTACATCAGAGATTCCTCTAACGTCATGAATATCTGGAGGCGGGATGATGAAAGTCTCGAAGATTTCATCACCCGCTACAATAAAGAGGTGTTGGAAATTGGAGATGTGCACGAAGACTTGATTCGCGCACAATTCAAATACGTTGTCTGCTGCGATGAGATGATAAAAGCTGGGAGAAACTAATGGCCTCCCGAAAAGCTGGGAGAAACTAATGGCAACAACAAAGGTCTACGCGCAGACGGAGCGCAACCTAAACTCCAGCAGACCTCCCCTACCCCAATTCCGTCCGCAAGACATGAGTAGGAGTTTTGCGAAGAAGAATAAGAAGGGTTGAAAGGAATCCAACCAAAACCCTTCCTACTCACCAGTCGACGCACGCGCGACAATTAATAAGATTGCTACCCAAAGAGCAATCAAGCAAGATAATCGCGATCGTCAGTGGACACCACTGACGAAGACTCCGGCGGAGGTGCTCAGCACAGAAGATCAACAGTTCAAACAACCACCACTGATGCGCAACAAAAAAGGTCAAGACCCTAACCTTTTTGCGATTATCAAAAAGATACAGGGTATGCAACCGACAATTGCATCTCCTTGCGCATGGAGATCGAAAAGGCACTGAAAAGTGGGAAGCTCATCCACTTACTTCAAAACGTGCGCACGGAGGTGCGCCAGATTACTCATGGCAAAGAAGGCCCGAGTAACAAGAAGATGAAACAAGAATTTGTTCATATGATCCAAGGTGGCCCATCGCACAAGCGTGGTCATCAGAAGAGTTGTACGCCACACTACGTGAACAACAGGTCATCTTCCCCATAGTTCCCGGGGGTCCGCAGGAGGAACGTCCGGTCGTGATAACTGGCATCTTTAGCCATCATATATGAATAATGCTTCCAACAGTTGGACCCAGAGGACAAGGCGCGCTTGGAGCCGGACGACTTCCCATTGACTGGTTTCTACAACGAAGCCGTTTTTCCACTGGGTCAGATCTCATTCCCGGTAACTCTTTCCGATGGGCGACATTCGCGCACAGTCTCAGTCAACTTCAGGTCATGCCAGCAACATCGAGCCATGATGTGTTGCTAGACCTTCGTGCCCAAAGAGAGTTCAGCATGATCACCTCCACTCCTCATGGTGCCTGCGGTTTTCCAACAGAAACCGAGGTTGCCTGTCACACCCTGGTCGTAGCGGAAGCTCAAGTGTGTGACTATTAGGTAATCATTGCATCCAATATAGTAAACATTATAAATTAACAACGATGCATGCCATTCATAAGTTTCGTTCCGATATTACAACCATCAAAAGGTGAAATCACATTGTTATCAGTTTCAAATTAACATTACAAACACAATTTAAAGGACATTGTTTCCAAAATATGATAGTGTTTTCATCACAATTTCATGTTGAGGCTTTGACCCCTATATACCCAAACGAGGTTGGGATATAACGGGCAAACCCTTCAAAAATAATACATCGTTGTCTTGAAAATCCCATACCCGGATCCCATCACCAGCTCAAGTCCTGCGTCCTGAAACACATGTAATTTTAAAAAGTCAACATAAAGTTGGCGATTGATGTAGTTTAATGTTTTCGTATCCAAATGTCATCTTTGAAAACCTGTATTGAAATCTAAGTATGTTATTAGCATCAATGAGTTAATTTAGTATCTACCAGTGTGTCGCGAGCACCCTGACATACTAGTGCTATAAGTAAGTAATCAAACCGAGACTTCTTTGACATGTTGGGATCACAAAAGCACTCCAATGGGTATACCAACCAGGAGTGGAGCGGGTCTCAAACTCAATAGATCTACCTCTTTTGCACCTTGGTCACTAAGTGATTAATGGTTACTACTGTTATTTCCTACTTACGCACAATGATCTATTATCTGCTAACTCGTAGCTAACATACTGTTTTGACATGACATGTATTTCCCCTCGATAGTTTAAAACAAAACTTAAAGTCAGTGAAAGGAGGGACATGAACTCACAGTTTATGCGTTCCTTTTAAGTCGTACTGGCTAACTTTCGGTGTCCGCAACGTATGTAACCTACATGCGTATTGGTTTCATTAGACACCTAGGTCTTAATGGACCTTGTACACGTTGTTCATCTTGAATTCTTGTTATTTATTCACTTGTTATGATTGAACAACTTAGAATGTTATTATAGTGTTGGTAGTTTGTTTGTTCGATGAATATTGTTATATATATTTCTTATAAATATATATATATATATATATATATATATTATTGTTTTCAAACAATGTGTAAACTGGGCCTTCCCCTTCACATGTCATTGGGCCTAGCTCATGTTTTCTTGTCACCGGGCCTAGCCCATGTAATTTTTGACTTTGGGCATAACCCATATTTTTTTGTCATTGGGCCTAGCCCATGTCTTTTTATCTCTGGGTCTAGCCCATGTCTTTTTGTCTTTGGGCCTAGCCCATCTCTTTTTTTCTTTGGGCCTAGCCCTTGTCTTTTTATATCCTTGGGCCTAGCCCATGTATTTTTTATATAGTTTTGGGCTTTTATTAGATTTTTGGGCCACCCCCATAAATGCTTATGTAATTTGGGCCTAACACATTTTTTTCACAATTTTGGGCCTAGCCAAAGTGTATATATATGTAAGCCCATTTTTACTATAAGTATTTACTTATAACTTTTCTAACTTTTTAATACACTTAACCTTCCGGATTTTTCATTTCGATAACATATATATATATATATATATGTGTGTGTGTTGGATGCCTAAATATATATTTAGACTTGTCGTCGGCGTCGTTCGTTATATTTTCATTTTCGTCGAGGATCGCCCGTTGTCATAGCGACCTTTCGTACCTGCGGTTTACCCGTTGGTCGTCGACGCGAGATGTAATATTGAATGTCCGCCTATTGTTCGCATTGCTTTAATTGTCCGATTTGATGTTTCGACGCATTGTGAGAATGTATTTATTATGTCACCAATACTTGGTATATTGTTTAAGTGTTTGTATTTCGTATACGATTGGGTATTTTATTTTGAATACCCTAAATTTCTAATACATACATATAGAATACACACATGTATACATACCATTTATTAGTAACAAATATTCATACAAATACTTGTATTATTTTCCATATAAGAATATATTTTTGTAAAAGTATTTATTTTACTTATAAATATATATTTGTAACTTTATTTAGACACTTAGTTATTTAGGGCTAACCCTTTTCATTAGAGTCTACTTAATGACGATCTAGGTTACTAATCGTGTTTAGTCCCACTAATCACCCCACTAATCATGCTTTAATCGCGATTAGATTTTTAGAAAATTTCTCCATAGTTTCCCCTAAACTATGGCGTTTTCCACGTTATAAAAAACGTACTTAAAACCTGTTTAAATTCATAATCATCATCAACAAACCATCTAACATTTATTTAGCATAATCTACATATCATCATCCATGACTTTTGTTGTTAAAAACTCTAGTAAATCAAGAGGGTTTTTAATGTTTGTTATACTTTTCAATACAATACTTTAGTATGTTGTTTAAACAAGTTCATGCATGTATCCATTTGATTACTACACATTTTTAATGTGATTATACTTAAATATATATGTTTACTTCTTACAAAAATCATTCTTATGCATAAACATTATTTTTAAGTTGTAGTATTTTACATGGATGATGTAAGGGGATGATCTTGTTTAGATTTAAACCTTATCTTGTTTAAATCCTTATTTTTATACTAAATCACACAAGATCATCCTACTTTTATATCATAATATTAACATAAACAACTTCAATATACAATCTAACAATCATATAAGCATATAACCAACACAAAATAAACAATATTTAGTGTTATTTTTATGTTGTACTTTAGGGTTTTTGATGTATCTTTTCTTGATTTTCAAGATGACCAACTTGTACACTAATAATCTAAGCATAAAAATAAGTTAGATTATGGAGGAGATTAGCTCACAATGGGTGCACAAATTTCTTGAAGATTATAGAAGAAAAGAATCTCCTTAAGAACCCCTAGTGATCTCCATTCTTGAATGCTTCTTTAATAGGCTTGATTAAGCTTCAAAGTGTATGGAATATGGTGTTCTAAGGTGGCACAATGTTGGCTTAGGGTGGACGTGGTGGAGCCGTGGGTATAGGGGAAGAACAAGGAGGAAAGTTGCAAATTTTTTTGCGAATAAATGTGATAACTGATATGAACCTTATATATAATCATGCAATCTTTCCAATCCGTCAAGATCTAAACCTACCATGCTTAAAATCACAATTTTTCAACTAAAATCAAGTGGGCGGGACGCACTTGATGACTGTCAAAATGGAAGGGGGGGTAAGTGTAAATTATTTTTACCACATGTTGAAATTTGGAGATATTTTGGTGATTAAATTATGGTGATTAGGGTTAATCTTCTAGCATCTTAAGCATAAGACTTGTGTTTAGGGTATAATTACATGGCAATTAATCCATATGATCTTCCAAAATAAGTTTTGGATGACAGATATGTCGCTAGATCGTTCATCGTCGGAGTATTCGCTAATAAACGAAACTATATATTTATTACCGGAAGCGTTTGTTTTCGATTACCACAACTAATATGGTGTCAAATTAGTGCATTTCCGATCCAAAAATATTCATGACTAGTTCACTAGACTAATACACGATGAATTAGGGTTGCCAATATGTCTTCCGTTCGACCGTTCGATCGTTATCGGCACTTTTATGATCCGCCGTCGAACTTTTCCGAAAGTTGTGTTTCCTTGACCTTATGTTAGATGAATGGATCCCGAGTTCCAAATAACGCTTAACTAGTTCACTAGACGCCCGGATGAGGATATCGGCTACTAAAATATTCGTCGTTTTGATCGGTCGCTTTCCGGTCGAATTGTGCAGTGTTTGACGAATGACCGGAAACGATGTGTTTTGCGTATTTTTGCTATTCTCACGTTATTTTAGGATATTTAGCATTGTTTTATTCTTATCTTGACATCCGGAATCCTCTGAATTAGACTTGCGGACAAATCGCCATTTGTCGCCTTTTTGGTCGGAACGAACAATTTTACAATTTAGGCGTTATACCGGAAAGTTATGTATTTTAGTAATAGTTTTTCTCAAATATGTGTTTTCATTTGTATATGGATTCAGCTATGGCATTAATATGCCATTATTTCGTGTCTTGATTCGTTTCAGCGGGTTTTTCGACACGGTTAGTGTCACCGCAATTAGTGCGTCCAAGACTTTCTACCAACACTTTTAGGGCATTGTTTTGATCTGTTTCTCGTCGTAACGGAAACCAGTATTTGTTATGATCCGATTTACTTACCCTAATAACGTACGACTCAGTTTTGAATTTAAATTACAATAATCATGCATGAGATCATAATAGGAAATTAGTGATTACATTGTTTGGAACTACCATTTATTTGCCAGTTGTCACATACTCCCCCTGTTAAAAAGAATTTCGTCCCGAAATTCAGCTTGAGGCATCCACTGAAGGAGTCTTCTCGACAGGTGGGGGTATTTTGACTTGATTTGATCTTCAACGCTCCCATGTATACTCGGGACCGTGACGCGAGTTCCAGCGTACCTTCACCAGTTTTATTTGGCTTCTTCTTGTCTTTTGGACCTTCCAGTCCATGACTTCAACTGGTTCTTTGGTGAATTGTAATTTGTCATCAACATGAATTTCATCTGCTGGAATGATAACAGTGTCATTTGTTGGACTTTTCTTCAGATTGGACACATGAAATGTGTAATGTACATTATTGAGTTCATCTGGCAGTTTTAGCTTGTAAGCCACAGTACCAATCTTTGACAGAATTTCAAAAGGTCCAATATATCTCGAGTTGAGCTTCCCGCGCTTCCCGAACCTAGCTACGCCTTTCCAAGGTGAGACATTTACCAATACCTTGTCTCCCACCTCGAAGGATAATGTTTGCGTCACGATCCGCGTAGTTCTTTTGTCTATCTTGGGTTGCTTTAATGCGCTCACGTATCTTAAATATCTTGTCTGTGGTCTCTTGCACTAGTTCGGGACCAATAAGTTGTCTGTCACCGACTTCCGCCCAACATAGCGGTGATAGGCACTTTCGTCCATATAGTGCTTTAAATGGCGCGGCCTTGATACTGGTGTGATAATTGTTTTTGTAGGAAAACTCTACCAACGGAAATTGTATCCCAGTTTCTGCCTAAATCCATCACGCAGGCCCGAAGCATGTCTTCTAATGTTTGAATGGTTCGCTCGCTCTGACCATGGGTCTGCGGGTGAAAGGTTGTGCTTAAATCCAAGCGAGAACCAAATGAATTTTGAAATGATTGCCAAATACGTGACACAAAGCGACCATCTCTATCAGAGATTATCGAGATTGGCACACCATGACGTGCCATAATCTCCTTCAGGTACAGTTCCGCTAGTTTCTCCGTACTGTCTTTCTCGCGGATGGGTAGGAAGTGAGCTGATTTGGTTAGCCGGTCGATGATAACCCAGATCATGTCATGACCTCGAGAGGTCCGTGGTAACTTTGTAATGAAATCCATTGATATCTGCTCCCACTTCCAAACCGGGATCTCTGGTTGTTGTAATAACCCGGATGGCTTTTGGTATTCGGCCTTGACTTTTGCACAAGTTAGGCATTTCCCAACATAGGTCACAATATCTCCCTTGAGATTAGGCCACCAATAATATTCTCTCAGATCCTGGTACATTTAGTCCGATCCTGGGTGTATCGAATACTTGGACCTGTGTGCTTCATCCAGCACCAAGTCTCGCAACTCACCATAATAGGGAATCCGGATCCTTCCCATGAAGTATAGAGTTCCATCCTTGTTTGGTTCCAATTGCTTTTCCATTCCCTTTAATGACTCTACGGGAATGTTTTCCGGTTTCAATGCTTCTTGCTGTGCTTCACGCACTCGAGTTGTGAAGTTCGTCTGGATTGTCATCTCCAAAGCTCACACCCGTAATGTTTTAACTCGTTCTTTTCTGCTCAAGGCATCTGCTACAAACATTTGCTTTGCCCGGGTGATACTTGATCTCACAGTCATAATCGTTCAACAGTTCCACCCAACGCCGTTGGCGCATATTCAGTTCCTTTTGGTTGAATATATGTTGAAGACTTTGATGGTCTGTGAATATGGTACACTTAGTGCCATATAGATAATGACGCCAGATCTTCAAGGCAAATACCACGTCACCAGCTCCAGGTCATGCGTGGTGTAATTCCTTTCATTAACTTTCAACTGTCGTGATGCGTACGCGATGACTTTTTCTTGTTGCATTAATACGCAACCTAAACCTTGATTTGATGCATCACAGTACACCACAAAGTCATCGGTACCATCCGGGAGGGATAGTATTGGCGCTTTGCATAGCTTCTCTTTCAATACTTGGAACGCCGATTCTTGCCTCTCTCCCCAATCAAACTTCCTATCCTTCTGGGTTAGAGAGGTTAGCGGTTGTGCAACCTTGGAGAAGTTTTCAATAAATCTCCTGTAATATCCCGCTAATCCTAGGAATTGTCGTATTTCCGTGGGGGTTCTTGGCGTGGTCCAATTCTTTATTGCCTCGATCTTCGAAGGGTCGACATGGATGCCGTTCTCGTTTACCACATGGCCAAGAAATTGTACCTCACGAATTCAGAATTCGTATTTTGAGAACTTGGCATATAACTGCTCCTTCTTCAGCAACTCCAAGATAGTTCTCAGGTGTTGTTTGTGCTCTTTCTCGGTGCGTGAGTATATCAGTATATCATCTATGAATATGATCACGAACTTGTCAAGGTATGGCTTACACACTCGGTTCATCAAATCCATGAATACTGCAGGGGCGTTCGTTAGGCCAAAGGGCATAACAAGGAACTCATAATGACCGTAACGAGTCTGAAACGCTGTCTCAGGAATGCTTTCCTCTTGGATTCTCAATTGATGATAACCGGATCTTAAATCGATCTTCGAGTAAAACCTTGACCCTTGCAACTGGTCGAATAGATCATCGATTCTTGGTAATGAGTACCGGTTCTTAATAGTTAACTTATTTAACTCTCGGTAATCGATGCACATGCGAAATATTCCATCCTTTTTCTTCACGAATAGCACCGGAGCTCCCCAAGGCGAGAAACTCGGTCGTATGAAACCTTTGTCGAGCAGCTCTTGCAACTGCGTAGATAATTCATGCATTTCCGAGGGCGCTAGACGGTATGAAGCTTTTGCCACAGGTGCAGCTCCTGGCACAAAATCAATACGAAATTCGACTTGTCTCTAAGGAGGTAGTCCTGGCAAGTCTTCTGGAAAGACCTCGGGGTATTCCCTTACTACCGGTTGCGCTCCTCGGCCTTCTTATCCACCACGTGGGCAAGAAAGGCGATGCATCCTTTCCTTAAACATTTCTGCGCCTTCATGCAGTTTATGATACGTAGAGGCGTGTCACGCTTCTCACCGTGAATCATCAAGTGTTTTCCGTCGGGTAAGGGGATGCGAATGATTTTCTCATGACATATAACCTCGGCTCGATTATTGGATAGCCAATCCATCCGGATAACAACGTCAAAACTACCCAGTTGAACTAGTAATAGATCTATATCAAACTTTCGTTCACCCAACTCTAACGTACATTTCTTTATTATTTCTTTCGATTCTACTAATATTCCGTTAGCTAGCTCAATCGAGTATGAACATCTAGTTTACTCGACTTTACCCCAAGCATATCTCTAAACTCTTTAGAAATAAAACTGAAATCTGCCCCGGTATCAAAAAGAATAGATGCAAAGTGATCATTGATAGGGAATGTACCGGTGACCACGTTTGGATCTTGACGAGCATCCTTAGCTCCAATTACAAATGCTCGTCCCCGTGCTTGATTCGCTTTAGGACAGTCTTTCTTGAAATGTCTTTTATCTCCGCATCCAAAGCAAACTTGATCTCCAGTATTGGCTCGACACACATCGGTGCGATGTCCAATTTTTCCACACTTTCCACACTTGGGGCCTCGACATTCCCCATGGTGGTGGAAGGGACATTTGAGACATTTTGGTGTGTCCCCAGTATAAGCTTTCATAACCAGTGTTCGTGGTTGTGGTAACATATGCTTTGGTTTCCTTAACTTCTCTCGCGGCTTGTCTCTTGTTGTTGTTGTGGTTTCCATGAGAACCTTTCTTGAAATGAGAAAATTTCCGTTTGTTGGAATCAGTGGTCTCCTTAGTAGATTCTTTCTTATTTCCACCACTCTTGGGCAACTTTCCCTGACGTACAGCCTCTTCGGTCAGGCTGATGGCTAGCTCAATTGCTTCACCAATCTCTGTGGGTTTCAAAGAGGTAACCAAACTCAGAATTTCGGGGGCAAGTCCCCAAATGTACCTCTCAATACGTTTAAATTCTGGTTCCACTAAATATGGCACCACTCGGGATAAATCATGGAATCGCTGTGTATACCCAGATATGTCTGAATCGATCATTTTCAGATTCCAAAATTCTGTCTCCAACTTTTGAATTTCTGATCTTGAACAATACTTCTTCTTCATCATCTCCTTTAGTTCCTCCCAGGTCAGGGCATAAGCAGCATCATCGCCCTTGGTTTGGACCTGGAGGTTCCACTATGATAGAGCTCCATCCACAAAGAGTCCGGTAACATAGGTGACTCTTAATTCAGCCGGGCACTTACTCATTTGGATGACTGAGTCTGTCTTCTCAGTCCAGGGTACGAAGGCTACAGCGCCTCCGGTACCATCGAAGTTCAGAGGTTTACAGTCAAGAAACTGCTTATATGTGCAACCTGAAATCATTAGATACACCATTTAAGCATGAATAAGTAGCACAAATAAGATGGATGAGAGTGTATCGCGGTTTTATGAGAAACCGTGTATTACCAGTGGGAGGATTTACTCATGCTGAACCTCCTGTACCGCCGCTATGCTCAGAGCGGTTTGCCTCGTACTGTGCAATGGCTTGGGAGATACGTTCGTTCAGCTCCTCTTGTGTGGTGGGTAGGGTGTTATTGTTTGAACTTCTTCTGTGGGGCGGCATTGTCTTCTAACACAATATGTCGCTCACAATTAGTCGAATAATACTTTCATGTTATTATTACAATTTATGTATTTATTTAAAAAATAATTATATATTTATTTATTTATTTATTATTATTATTATTTTAAATATATGCAACAGCACATCGGTATATGATAAATAAATAAATGGATATATGCAAACGCCATAAGCACACCCATCGTCATCATTCACATAGCTCGCCACATCATAAGGTATAAATCATAATATCACCACGGTGCAATGCATCAATTATAAAATCACCACATCATGACATAATCAACCATAACATAAAAGAAGTACAATGTAACATAAAGAAAATACACTTTTATACAATGACAACTTGTTACAATTTGTTCGCGAGGAGCCAAAAAGGACTTAGGGGTACACAACCCTAGTCAATACAAGTTTTTACATTACAAAAGTACCATTTTCTACTACATTGCTTCTTTACGTCAATAAGTTGTCTTCCAAAAGCTGGGATCTTCAAGGCTGAGTCTTCATGAGCCAAAACAACAAAAGTGCAGCTGATCCCCAAAAGATATCTACAAACCTGCTATTGGGGTGGAGGAGGTTGTGGAAATGGTGATCGTGGGAACATGCTGTGATAGTAGGCCATCTCCTCCTCGAGACTAGAAATGCGCCTAGTAGCATCCGTCTGAAACTGCTCTAGCTCCTGCACTCGTGCCTCGGACGGGCATGACGAGTGGTGGAATGGGCAGTAGAAAGGTGGAGTCGGTGGTGGTGATAGGGGTAGTGGTGGTGATGATGGAGCTGGGTATGATTGTGGGGGTGGTATCGGTGATGACAGTGGTGGGGGTGGTATTGGTGATGACAGTGGTGGGGGTGTCACTCTGGTAGTGGCGTGAGCAGTACGCTGCGACTCTATCTCCCAAATACTACAAAAGATCAGAGAGAGTTGTAGGTCATGAGAAGTCACCCTTTCCTCCACAGGGATCAGATGAAAGTGTGAGGGATGATAGGGGTCTGAAGGGCTCATGCCCGGTGGAGCTGTCGGAGTAAACACACTTGTTGGTGGTGGTGTGGGTCGTGGGTCATACATGGGGGGCACTCTATCAGAGAATGAAAGTCCTGGCATATGAGAAGGTCCAGCTGCAGACAGGTTGAAAACAGGGTGGTACATGGACCTCTCGGAGAAATACGGTGGTGGCTGCTCGGGGGCACGTGGAGGGCCGCTCAGAGAGTAGTAACAAGCAGGTCATGTATAGTGAATGGGTTCAGGTGTCGGGATTCTGACTGGGAACGACTGGCGCGAGCCGGTGAGGCCGCGGGGGGTGAATACATAGATGCAGGGGTGCCTGGGGCGGCAGATGAAGCATCGTCCGCCTCATGCTCACTCGGAGCAGCATCAGTAGATGACGAGATGTCCACGACTGGGATATCTGGGGGGGGAATCTCGAGTATAGCGATATCGTCGAAGACCTCGCCATCCCCCAGGTCGTCCTCCATGTGTTCAACATGGAATACTGGTATCTCGTCGTCGTCATCCTCTAAATCAATCACGGGGGGAACTACAGCAAGGGGCACGGCCAGATGTACAATAGCGTGTTCACCCTCTGGGTGACCATACACTATGATGTCATGCGGGGGCTGAGGGACGGCCAAAACGTCGTCTGCTGGAGGTGCATCTACCTCCATAGGATCGATCAGTGCCAGTGGTTGGAAGTCCCCATCGTCTCCATCTTCGGCTCCATCCTATAAAGGTTGGGCCTCGGCAGCAGGATCATATCCATCATCAGATATATACTCCTCTGGGTCTTCCTCATAACTCGATGCTGAAGACATAGTCCTGGCAAATAATCCGTACAAGGCATATATATACATGTTAGTAATTTATGATATATTTTAAATTAATCACCATTTCTCATGCAAAGCTTGTTCTCTTTTGTATTCCCTGGAATCTTACTGGTTCGTGTCTATCCATCATTGACTAATTATGTATTGACTCTGCTCATTACTTATAGTTGAGCTCGTGTGATAGATCCCTGTGTTATAGTGACACAATGAAAACCCCTTTTGTTATCTTTTTATAATTTCCAAAACATTTCTATCATGTTTTAAAACTTTGTTTTCATGTGTGAGCCCCTGGTGATTGTAAACCAAACTTTTATAAAAACGTTTTTCCCCGGTTCACTATAATTGGAGCTCTGATACCAGCCTGTCACACTCTGGTCGTAGCGGAAGCGCAAGTGTCTGACTATTAGGTAATCATTGCATCCAATATAGTAAACATTATAAATTAATAACGATGCATGCCATTCATAAGTTTCGTTCCGATATTACAACCATCAAAAGGTGAAATCACATTGTTATCAGTTTCAGATTAACATTACGAACACAATTTAAAGGACATTGTTTCCAAAATAAGATAGAGTTTTCATCACAATTTCATGTTGAGGCTTTGACCTCTATATACCTAAACAAGGTTGGGATATAACGGGCAAACCCTCCAAAATTAATACATCGTTGTCTTGAAAATCCCATACCAGGATCCCGTCATCAGCTCAAGTCATGTGTCCTGAAACACATGTAATTTTAAAAAGTCAACATAAAGTTGGCGAGTTCATGTAGTTTAATGTTTTCGTATCCAAATGTCATCTTTGAAAACCTGTATTGAAATCCAAGTATGTTATTAGCATCAATGAGTTAATTTAGGATCTATCAGTATGTCGCGAGCACCCTGACATACTAGTGCTATAAGTAAGTAACCAAACCAAGACTTCTTTGACATGTTGGGATCACAAAAGCACTCCAATGGGTATACCAACCAGGAGTGGAGCGGGTCTCAAACTCAATAGATCTACCTCTTTTGCACCTTGGTCACTAAGTGATTAATGGTTACTACTGTTATTTCCTACTTATGCACAGTGATCTATTATCTGCTAACTCGTAGCTAACATACTGTTTTGACATGACATGTATTTTCCCTCGATAGTTTAAAACAAAACTTAAAGTCAGTGAAAGGAGGGACATGAACTCACAGTTTTTGCGTTCCTTTTAAGTCGTACTTGCTAACTTTCGGTGTCCGCAACGTATGTAACCTACATGCGTATTGGTTTCATTAGAAACCTAGGTCTTAATGGACCTTGTACACGTTGTTCATCTTGAATTCTTGTTATTTATTCACTTGTTATAATTGAACAACTTAGAATGTTATTATAGTGTTGGTAGTTTGTTTGTTCGATGAATATTGTTATATATATTTCTTACATATATATATATATATATATATATATATATATATTATTGTTTTCAAACAATGTGTGAACTGGGCCTTGCCCTTCACTTGTCATTGGCCTAGCCCATGTAATTTTTGACTTTGGGCCTAGCCCATGTAATTTTTGACTTTGGGCCTAGCCCATGTTTTCTTGTCATTGGGCATAGCCTATGTCTTTTTGTCTCTGGACCTAGCCCATGTCTTTTTGTATTTGGGCCTAGCCTATGTCTTTTTGTCTTTGAGCCTAGCCCATGTCTTTTTATATCCTTGGGCCTAGCCCATGTATTTTTGTATCCTTGAGCCTAACCCATGTATTTTTGTATCCTTAGCTCTAGCCCATGTATTTTCTTATATAGTTTTGGGCTTTTATTAGATTTTTGGGCCACCTCCATAAATGCTTATGGAATGTGGGCCTAACACATTATTTTTACAATTTTGGGCCTAGCCCAAATGTATGTATATGTAAGCCCATTTTTATTATAAGTGTTTAATTATAATTTTTCTAATTTTTTAATACACTTAACCTTCCGTATTTTTCATTTCGATAACATATATATATATATATATATATACACACACACATATATATATATATACATATATATATGTGGGATGCCTAAATATATATTTAGACTTGTCGTCGGCGTCGTTCGTTATATATTCATTTTCGTCGAGGATCGCCCGTTGTCATAGCGACCTTTCGTACCGGCGGTTCACCCGTTGGTCGTCGACGCGACGGTGTAATATTGAATGTCCGCCTATTGTTCGCATTGCTTTAATTGTCCGATTTGATGTTTCGACGCATTGTGAGAATGTATTTATTATGTCACCAATACTTGGTATATTGTTTAAGTGTTTGTATTTCGTATAGGATTGGGTATTTTATTTTGAATACCCTAAATTTCTAATACATACATATACAATACACACATGTATACATACCATTTATTAGTAACAAATATTAATACAAATACTTGTATTATTTTCCATATAAGAATATATTTTTGTAAAAGTATTTATTTTACTTATAAATATATATTTGTAACTTTATTTAGACACTTGGTTATTTAGGGCTAACCCTTTTCATTAGAGTCTACTTAATGACGATCTAGGTTACTAATCGTGTTTAGTCCCACTAATCACCCCACTAATCATGCTTTAATCGCGATTAGATTTTTAGAAAATTTCTCCATAGTTTCCCTAAACTATGGCGTTTTCCACGTTTTAAAAAACGTACTTAAAACCTGTTTAAATTCATAATCATCATCAACAAACCATCTAACATTTATTTAGCATAATCTACATATCATCATCCATGACTTTTGTTGTTAAAAACTCTAGTAAATCAAGAGGGTTTTTAATGTTTGTTATACTTTTCAATACAATACTTTAGTATGTTGTTTAAACAAGTTCATGCATGTATCCATTTGATTACTACACATTTTTAATGTGATTATACTTAAATATATATGTTTACTTCTTACAAAAATCATTCTTATGCATAAACATTATTTTTAAGTTGTAGTATTTTACATGGATGATGTAAGGGGATGATCTTGTTTAGATTTAAACCTTATCTTGTTTAAATCCTTATTTTTATACTAAATCACACAAGATCATCCTACTTTTATATCATAATATTAACATAAACAACTTCAATATACAATCTAACAATCATATAAGCATATAACCAACACAAAATAAACAATATTTAGTGTTATTTTTATGTTGTACTTTAGGGTTTTTGATGTATCTTTTCTTGATTTTCAAGATGACCAACTTGTACACTAATAATCTAAGCATAAAAATAAGTTAGATTATGGAGGAGATTAGCTCACAATGGGTGCACAAATTTCTTGAAGAACCCCTAATTAGCTCACAATGGAGGAGATTAGCTCACAATGGGTGCACAAAGAAGCTCCTTAAGAACCCCTAATGATCTCCATCCTTGAATGATTATTTAATAGGCTTGATTAAGCTTCAAAGTGTATGGAATGTGGTGTTCTAAGGTGGCACAATGGTGGCTTAGGGTGGAGGTGGTGGAGCCGTGGGTATAGGGGAAGAACAAGGAGGAAAGTTGCAATTTTTTTTGTGAATAAATGTGATAACTCATATGAACCTTATATATAATCATGCAAT
The DNA here is from genome assembly GCA_947069175.1 of Scalesia atractyloides. Classification (NCBI taxonomy): domain Eukaryota; kingdom Viridiplantae; phylum Streptophyta; class Magnoliopsida; order Asterales; family Asteraceae; genus Scalesia; species Scalesia atractyloides. Next base: position 39,102,991 of record CAMTDV010000116.1, read on the forward strand.
CTTTCCAATCCATCAAGATCTAAACCTACCATGCTTAAAATCACAATTTTTCATCCAAAATCAAGTGGGTGGGACGCACTTGATGACCGTCAAAATGGAAGGGGGGGGTAAGTGTAAATTATTTTTACCCATGTTGAAATTTGGAGATATTTTGGTGATTAAATTGATTATGGTGATTAGGGTTAATCTTCTAGCATCTTAAGCATAAGACTTGTGTTTATGGTGTAATTACATGACATTTAATCCATATGATCTTTCAAAATAAGTTTCGGATGACGGATATGTCGCTAGATCGTTCATCGTTGGAGTATTCGTTAATAAACAGAACTATATATTTTACCGGAAGCGTTTGTTTTCGATTACCACAACTAATATGGTGTCAAATTAGTGCATTTCCAATCCAAAAATATTCATGACTAGTTCGCTAGACGAATACACGATGAATTAGGGTTGCCGATATGTCTTCCGTTCGACCGTTCGATCGATATCGGCACTTTTATGATCCGCCGTCGAACTTTTCCGAAAGTGGTGTTTCCGTGACTTTATGTTTGATGAATGGATCCCAAGTTCTAAATAACGCTTAACTAGTTCACTAGACGCCCGGATGAGGCTATCGACTACTAAAATATTCGTCGTTTCGACGATCGGTCGCTTTCCGGTCGACTTGTGCAGTGTTTGACGAATGACCGTAAACGACGTGTTTTGCGCATTTTTGCCATTCTCACATTATTTTAGGATGTTTAGCATTGTTTTATTCTTATCTTGACATCCGGAATCCTCCGAATTAGACTTGTGGACAAATCGCCATTGGTCGCCTTTTTGGTCGAAACGGACAATTTTACAATTTAGGCGTTATACCGGAAAGTTATGTATTTTAGTAATAGTTGTTCTCAAATATGTGTTTTCATTTGTATATGGACTCAGGTATGGCATTAATATGCCATTATTTCGTGTCTTGATTCGTTTCAGCGGGTTTTTCGACACGGTTAGTGTCACCCTAATTATTGCGTCCAGCACTTTCTACCAACACTTTTAGGGCATTGTTTTGGTCTGTTTTTCGTCGTAACGGAAACCAGTATTTGTTATGATCCGATTTACTTGCCCTAATAACGTACGACTCAGTTTTGAATTTAAATTACAATAATCATGCACGAGATCATAATATGAAATTAGTATTACATTGTACGGAACTACCAGTTATTTGCCAGTTGTCACATTGCCATCATGTACTCGAGGAAGGTGATCATGTCCATCGACGAGGAACCACCGGTGAAGGTATCGAAGTCATCATCCAATGGCGAGCCGGAGAAATAGGTACTCAACAACAAGTACCCGGGACAAACAGTGTTACTAGGACCCGCCATGACCCCCACAGTTAAGGCGCAGCTAAAACAACTCCTATTCTGCAATGAAGATATTTTTGCTTGGTCACCAGCGGATATGACAGGGGTACCAAGGGAAATTGCAGAGCACGCGCTGCAGACATTCCCTTTAGTTCAGCCTATCGTTCAGAAAAAGCGTAGTTTTGGACCTGAAAAAACTCGCACAATGAACGAGCAAGTTGCAGAACTCCTCCAAGCCGGCATCATCAAAGAAGTACGCTATCAAACATGGGTAACCTATCCAGTCATGGTCCAGAAGCACAACGGCAGTTGGCGCATATGCATCGATTTCAAAGATCTGAACAAAGCATGTCCCAAAGACTGCCACTCTTTACCCGAAATTGACAAAAAGGTGGACTCCTTCACATTATTCAGGTGGAAATGCTTTCTTGACTGCTACAAAGGCTACCACCAGATTCAAATGAAGAAGGAAGACGAAGACAAAACCGCATTTCGCATTGACAAGGGAATCTTTTGCTACACAAAGATGCCCTTCGGATTCGCAACGCAGAATCCGAAGGGCATCTTTTTTAATGGACCATGTCTTTGGGGATGACATTGGTGAAACCATGGAAGTGTATATTGATGACCTAGTCATCATGAGCCCGGATGAGGAGAGGATGCTTTAAACATTCAAAAAACTTTCGCATCCTTGCACAAGGTCAACTTGAAGTTGAACCCTGGAAAGTGCTCGTTTGAAACGGAAGAAGGTAAATTCTTGGGATTCATCATTACGCGCGATGGGTTCAAAGTCAATCCTGAGAAGGTGGAAGCAATTCAACGCATGCCTTCCCCCTCGACCATCAAAGAAATGCAACGGTTGGCGGGGCGATTGGCTGCACTAAATAGGTTCTTTGCCAACCACGCGATGAAGTCCTTCCCATTCATCAGCACTTTGAGGAATTGTGTAAAGTAGAACAAGTTTCGGTGGACTCCGGATGCGGAGAGAGCCTTCACACAACTGAAGGAGTGCTTGATTCCGCTGCCTACGCTCACGGCGCCGCAAAAGAACGAGCCACTGATCCTTTACCTTTCCGCATCAGATATCGCTCTGGGCGCAATCTTGCTAGTAGAGCGCACAGGAGACCAAACTCCAATCTACTACGTCAGCAACATGCTAACTGACCCAGAGACAAGATATCCAATGATGGAAAAGCTTGCTCTTGCTTTAGTCCACGCATCCCACAGGTTGCGTCGGTATTTTTCTGGCCATGTGATAACAGTTCTCACAAACTATCACTTGGGCCAAATTTTGTCCAAACCGGACATATCTGGTCGTCTGGCAAAGTGGGCGATTGAGCTTGGTGGACACAATATCGTGTACAAACCATGCCCAACAATAAAAAGCTAGATAATTAGCCGATTTTGTTACGGAGTTACCAAGCAATTAAGCGCAAGAGTGTCAAGGTGTACAAAACCTACGCCGGTCACAGACGACCGCGCATGGATACTTCACACAGACGGCGCATCCAATGATGATGGCGCAGGGGCATGCCTCCATCTAATAAGCCCCGATAACCAAGAGTTCACCTACGCCATCAGACTGGATTTCAAAAGCACGCATAATGAAGCTGAGTATGAAGCATTTCTAGCAGGCCTTCGATTAGCCATCAAAATGGGGGCAAGGAACTTGGAAGCACACGTAGATTCCCTTTTGGTCGCAGGACAGATTAATGGTCTGTATGGCGCAAAGGGCGAAACGATGGTCCTGTATCTTGAACAGGCGCAAGCCTTAATAACCAAATTCCAAAGTTTCGAAATAACCCACATTAACCGAAGCGAGAATAAACATGACGACGCGCTCAGCAAACTGGCTGCTACAAGCTTCAAGCACCTCGCGCGTGAAGTCCGCATCGAGGTGCTCAAGAACCCTTCCATTCTGTTGCATCAAGTAAATGTTACAGAAATGGGAAATCCTTCCTGGATGTCTCCCATCATCATGTTTTTGCAATCAGGGACCCTCCCTGAAAACAAGGCGGAAGCCAGAAAGGTCCAGAACAAGGCACTCAACTACGAAATGGTAGACGATATCCTTTACCGGAAGTCATAACTTGGACCACTCCTCCGCTGCGTTGACCCGAAAGATGCGCAATACTTGATTCATGAAATACACGAAGGGTTATGCGGAAGTCACGCCGGTCCACGCATGGTCGGCGCAAAGATCATGAACGCTGGCTACTATTGGCCTGGCATGAACTTAGATACAGTTGAAACGCTGCGGGCGGGTCCGCCCTGGGTTGAGCCGCCTTCTTCTCTACTACCACGCTTGGCCCCGCGCACCTCCTTTTCTTGGAATCTGGGCCATTGCCCAAATTCTTCAGTGCACCTGCATCAACGCGCAACACAATAAGCAGTCTGAAAAGATGAAACAATCAAAATATGAAGGCTTACCACTCTCAGGCGCAGGGGCCGCCAAGTCTGCGCTCCTGGGCAGTTCAAATTTCCTAGGATCTGCGCATACCAGGTGCGCTCCTCTGGGCCGAGGGAGATGTGCTCCATCCGCCCATTCTCCCTCTAGAAGGCCACCACATACAACCCACCCTTGCAAGAGCGCGCATATTGTTAGTCTGCGCACAAGAAGAAATAAGGAAATAATGGAAAAATGAAACAAGGGTACTTACTCTTCTCCCCTTCCATATAAACCGGGTTCTCCCGGCGGTTGGGCTTCCACACAAGACTCATGCACGCTGCCACCAGTGCCCTCTCCGGCAACTGAACCGTCGGGATCTCCTTTATGTCCTTATACCGGGACTCCACCACTGGTATGGACACTGTCTCCACAGCGATGTCCTCCGCCCCCCGGAAGTGCATCTAGAGGGAATCACACCGACTTTTATGTAGAAAATTTTTGTCTTCCAATCATGGTAAGACTTCGGTGGAGAGTGCAAAATTTTCTTTGCCTGGATCCTATGTTGAAAGGAATAGAATCCCAAGGAACAATGCAACTGGTAAAAAACACTGAACCGATTAACGGTTGGGAGAATACCCATAGATCTGCACAAAAACTCAAAATGTTTGATCCTCACCATCCCCATTGGATTGAGTTGGGAGAGTGGAATCAGTAGTGGTCCAAAACTTCAAGTAAAAATTTAGTGGCTGGTAACCGGAAGTTACCATCGGCGAAAAAATCAAAAAATAATGTAATATAACTGGCCGGAGCATCGGCGGCGGTCTCTCCATCAGAAGGATACTGGGCATCCTAATCCTTGGGGAACCGGAAGCCAGACACCAACCTCTGGAAACTGGTCGGAGACCACTTAAGCACCGACAAAGATGTAGGACGCCTCACTAGCAGAAACACTCTCAGGACCCTTGGTCGCCATATCGATCGCCGGAGAAAAAGAAGATTATAAAAAGAAGAGAACAAGACTTCAGAGAACAAGAATGCAGAGAGAAACAAAGAAGAAGTTTTGAAAGCGTGCTTGAAACCCTAGGTGGATTGCCTATTTATACCCATGGCATTTAATGCGATGGGGAAACTTGACGCACGCGCAGACTGAACAGCCAATCAACGCATGACGCGTGTAGGGCAAGTGGCAACTGACAGTCGCCACGCGCGCGTGGCTGGTACTTCTCTGCCAATTCACTAATAAAAGAGAGGCTGCACTGTTGACAGCACGCCGCACCTGTCAAAAGTCACTTCCACCTCACTTTTTTTCTCACCAACACGCCTACAACATCAGCATGACGAAGATTCAAATTTAAAGACCTCATAATGAACAAAGGTATCCCCCACACAGAGGTTTTCTTCATCCCTTATTGAATTCTTGTAGTTGAAATAAGCGCGCATACATAAATTCTTATAGTCTAGCACTCCACCTACTTGCCATCATGCACATAGGAGCACCACTAGACTAGGGGGACTTGGAAGGGTATGGTCCCAAGAACTATGTGCCTGCGCAAAGAACCATACCCTCAATGACAACATACCACAAAAATAACCTTGCGCGCAATGCGCAACGGTGCGCCATTCTTGAAATCAGCAGGTTGCATAAATAACCTTGCGCGTAACGCGTAATGGTATTGCGGTCTTGATACTAGCATGTAACACAACAAACCTTGCGCGCACTACGCAACGGCAAGTTAGACCTAGAGGCGCAGGACCCTTGACCCTACGCGGACCAAACAATCCTCTAGCCGCGAAGTCCTAAAACCTGGCACAAGGCCAAGACCAACATGAGAGCAACTCATAATCTTGAGAAAAGGACTTAATCCCTACAACTCCGCGCTGGCCAGAAACCACTGACAAAGCCACGCGGAACGAAGAAGCGCAAATAGGCTTTGACCAAATACAATGGTACAAAGTGGCAGAGGTGTGACCTAATAACCGCTCGGCAGGTTGTGTCAGAATGCGTCGCATGATGAACAGTATTGCAGAGGACAGACTGTATGCAAGGACGTACACGTGGCACCAACCAAACTCACGCCAGCGACTGTCACACGATATCCACTATCGGTTGATAACAGGTCCGACACCGAGGACAACTGCCATGACACGTGGCTCCACTCACCATGCGCCAAGCGCACCTCATGCCAAAGACCATTAATGGTCGATGTAGAGGAGACAGAGGGGATAATCCTGGTCGTCGGGCCCAGGCCCGTCAGCCCATCTCCTACACACCTCTCTTCGGCTATAAAATAAGGATCACACCACAAGGTAAACCATCTACATCCACAATCACAATACGATTGCATATTGCTTTGAGCTTACTTGCTTATTACTTGCAATCCCCGATACTTATTCTCACACCGGAGTGTTGTCACGGAGAAAATCCTCCCCCTTTCTTTCGTGACGAGGCTAACGGCGTTTCTAGTTTTGTAGTTAGCTTGAAATGAGATCACCCCAAAGAGAAAACGAGAGATAACCTTTTTATGCAGATACGTTGAGCTGTAACTAAGATATCTCCAGATATCTCTCGGTTCAGCCAGTGTTGCTTCAATATCGACCGAAACCCCGCAGCGTAGTGCGAGTAATCTTACTAGTTACATCTATTAACCGTATTATACTTTTTATAAAATTATAGTTTATATATCCTTAACTCGTGTGATTAAATTCATGAATTATGAATATATAAGATTATAATATCATTACATTTTTTAACCATGTGATAAGGATTATATAGAAGTTTATAATTTTTATTTTTTTGATATTCAGCCCGTGTAATATACGGGTTTGTAACACCTAGATTAAAATACTAGTCAATCTAGTTTTTTTGATATTTAATTGGTGTAATGCACAAATTTGTAAGTTAATATGTAATATATACGATGTAACTTTCGTCTGCAACTAAAACATAAAATCATTTTATTTCCTGTTTTATGGATTACAATAACTTTTTAGTAGTTATTATTTTCTTAAAGCTTCATGGACCTGGTATTATATCTATATAAGATATTAAAACAAGTATTGAATATTACATAGAGCATGTGAAAGCTCATGAATTAGGATGTGTAAAAAGACAATAAATAGTATGAACTGGTTCCTAAGTCTAAATTGTTATATACATCTTTTGTATTTAAGTTCATGACATTTGATTTCTAGAATTCATTATAATTGGAATATTATATTTAAGAGAGAACTTTTATTTTCGTTCTTTTAGTTTGTTTAATTATGTTAGTTTAGACCAAATTTCAAATTTGTATCATTTTTATCCCTTACATTTTTTAAATATGCTAGTTTCGTTCAAAAAAGCATGAGTTAACTGCTATTTCTGTACTTGTGGTTTGTCTAATTATTCGATTCAACCTTAGTTTTGTGGATGGAACTGGTACATTTTAAGAATGCCAGGGACGAAAATGTTACAAATTTGAAAATTGGCTTGAAATGGCATAATTAGACAAACCATGAGGACGAAAAAGGCTGTTAACTCTAAATTTAAAGGATAACTTGTTTGTTTAAAATTATAGAGAGAAAATTAGAGCAAACTCACTCAAATTAATTTTATATGTTAGAAGTCTAAAACTCAACATTCTGAAGTCACTTGAATCTCTTCTCTTTAAACAACTTAGAACACCACTATATTATCATAGCCATTATTACTACTGTCGTAAAGTTGTATCGTTTTACATAGCATATGTAGCTCATTAGTAGGTCCGCCAAAAACTTACCCCAATGTCAAAGCCAACAGATTATGGTGTGTAGAATTGTAAAGCTATAACTAAATCAAGTTAATTTAAAAATTGACCCTTTTTGCGATTCCAAATTGTTATATAAACTCTTTCATTTTCTAAATGTATACCTTTTTTATTTACAAAGTTCGTTATAATTGAAATCTTGGATTCAAAGGATGACTAGTTGATTGAATAGAAAAAAATCAAAATCAAATACTCTCAAATAAAAAAATAGCATTTATTTTTCATACATGGAAGCAATTAAAAGAAAATAAATAAAACATACCCATTCATGTCGCGACCACCGTTCCTATCATCGCCGCCACACCACCTTTCCTATTATCATCGCTGCTGCCATCATCATCATCTCTCAACTGGGACTAACGATAATTTTTTATATAAAGTCAAACAATTAATAAACAAAGTATTTAAATTCTACTCTTACGTCATCACCACAGCCAACGATAACGCCGCCACTAGTCTTATCATTGCCACCATCACAACCTTTCCCATCATCATTGCGCCGCCGTCTTTTTACTAAACAATGCACAAATCAAATACAATCTTTACGTAACGTAAAACAATTAAGTAAATAAAATACGCCCTTCCGTTACCACCATTGACACCACTATCACCTTGCCACCACTATTGTTACCACCGTCGTCGCCGCCACAAAATCTTCATATATATATAGAGAGAGAGAGTAGTCGACTAGAGTATATATAATTTTTGTTTAGTATAAAAAGTAAAAGAATTAATAAAGTAGTAGTAAAACTAGGTTTAGAAGTCCAAAAAGGAACCTGAGAGAGTACGCGAAGCTGGCACACTCCATCCCTCCTCATCTCTCTCCTCTTTCTCTCTCTATACATACACACACACACATGTATCTCTCTCTTTTTCTCTCCCTCTCACACACACACAGCATACCTTTACGCCTCTCTCTCTCTCTCTCTAAAATGTCGATGAAATCTCTATGTATCTTCTTCAACTTCCCTTGAAAAACCTCTACGATTGGTTCCTCCGTCTTTTTCCTCGCTGATCACGGCTAATAATCGAATCAAATCATTCAATCGTCTTTCACTTTCCTCAAATTCTCCACTTCACATCCATTCTTCATCTTTAATTATCCTTTTTCTGTTAAATGAAACTAGATCTAGGTCTTTTTCTACTCGTTTTACCTACTATTTGATTCAATTCATCAATAATCTCCTCGGTTTTAGGTTTCTGTGTGTGTTCGCATCGATATCTGTTGTCAGGTGATCAGGAATTGATGATTGTTCAGCAAATCTCGGTGAGGTAAAAGCTGAATTTGTGGTTTCTGTGTGTGTTTATCTACTTTTAGTATGCTAGTTTTGTTTTTTCATTTATGAAATTTTTTACTTTATTTGACTGTATAAGTGTTTGCGTGAGGGTTGAAGAGGCTTTAGATGTTAGGTTTATTTCTAATTGTAGGGTTTATAATTGGGTTAATTGATCTCAACAGTCTGAAATGTGAATTTCGTCATTTATTTTTCTTACTTGCTTACATAGCATAGGTGTTGATATTAATGGTTCATAATGAATATCTCATCAGTATTTATTTAATCATGGTATGTTAAGTTAAATTTATCATCTGTTACAAAGTAGTAAAAAGTTGTTTGCACTTATTTTACCCTTGTTTTATCAATTGATCAGATATTGCTGTACATTTAATGCCATTAAATTTGTTTACGTATTTAAGTAGCCTGAGTACATTTATATAATACTATTGTTTTGTTATAGCTGATTATTTGATTCTTGTTATTCGATATCACTTTCAAAGCATACCTCCAAATATGCAAGTCGTGATGCATCATTGAATCGTTACTGATAGTCTATAGATAATTGTTTTTTGTGTTATGTAGATGAGCAACATGACAAGTGAAAGCGAGGACATGAGAATGTCCCGGGATTGCATCAATTCACCCGGGATTGATGAGGTTAGCATTGAAAGAAACATGGTAGGAAATGGAACTCTCAAGAAAGGTCCATGGACATCTGCTGAAGATGCCATATTGCTGGATTATGTGAACAAACATGGAGAAGGAAACTGGAATGCGGTTCAGAAGAATTCTGGGCTTTACCGTTGCGGTAAAAGCTGTCGGTTACGGTGGGCGAATCACTTAAGACCTGATCTAAGAAAAGGTTCATTTACGCCTGAGGAGGAGCAACGAATCGTTGAACTCCATGCTAAGATGGGTAACAAATGGGCCCGCATGGCTATTGAGGTACGTGTCTGTTATACTTCACGGATTTTCTAATTTTACTATTTATCACATTTACATTTTGATTTGTGTACGAATTGTTGCACCTTACGATTTCTTTAAATGAATCGAGTTTCTTAGGGGTCGTAGTTGCATATTAAACATGACTGCAATGATATCTTAGATGCAAATTTACATTCATGCATATGAATATGTATCTATGTGTGCATGTCTGTATGTGTATATTTCATTTCACATTTTCTCTGTTCCATACCAAGTTCACCATATATTAATTGTTCCAAAGTCAAAATTCGTATAAACTAAATCAGAAAATCCCGAACTTCATTTATGACTTCAATCCAAACGTATTCTTTTTATGAGTTGAAACCTAATGTTCCCACTTAGTTCTCTTGAATCTTTTTGCTAGCCGGTTATAACGTACTATCAGTTTTCTAGGTCTTGTTTTTCTTTGGTATTGCCTATTGAGGTCTTGGTTTTAAAAAGCATGTTGTTATGTACCACTTTTGGGTCAAAAGATTAGGAGAGAAAGAGAAGATATTTAGGAGATGAGAGGCTAATTGATCATTTCATTCCTAACCAATTATGTCACCACTTTGGCTTTATAAAAGCAAGTAGTGTTTTAGTTGTATTATTTTGTTTCTTGGGTTGTACATAAAGCTTCTTTAGTTGTACATAGAGATTAAAAATCCAACAAATAGGATAGTTAATGCAATATATGTTATTAATTGTACTACCTTTTATTATCTTATTTTTGGGTGCTCAAGGATAAAATGGTAGTAAATATTATCTATGTATATTTTTAAGCATCTATGAATGTCGATTGCGTTGCGCATGCGGGGCTAGTGCCTTCGCCTCACATCTCGGCTTCCTGGACCAAGGTTGGGGTTAACTTCTAACTGAAACATAGGTTAACCACTAGTTAAGGTTAAAGGTTATATGATATTAGTTTCTTGTTTTAAAAAAGCGTGAAGCGCACAAAAGCGACAAGGTCTAAAATCAAAGCACGAAGCGCAAATCGCAAAAGCGATGGCCTTTTCATACGTGAGGCGCAGGGTGGTTATATAATTTTTTATATATATCGTATAGGCTTTTAGCATCCCTTACCCAAAATAGAGTGATATATAAGGTTTATATATGATTTAATGTATAAATCACTTAATGTACAACCATTTAGCTACATGTATAACACTTTAAATAAAAAAAACCTTCTGTACAAAAAGCGTGTCTCAGTGGGATTTTTTCTAAAAAAGCGTGGATTTTTGTGCGCTTTTTGTCCATAGCTCGCCTTATGTCACACAAGGCGCAGCTATATGCGCCTAGGGTCGATTTGCGCTTAAGCGCGCTTAAGGCCGCTTTTTTAAACCAAGATTAGTTTAGGTTTGGATTTTGCCCTGACCACTTATGAGGTTTGGTTTGAGGTTTCTAAAAATACGAGGTTAATCATACCATGTATGCCTATGGCTAAATATTAGTAGCAATTCTGGCATCTGAACATCTATTTCTGTATTTAATATTCCACATTTATATATGTCCATACGTAGTGTTGATTCAAGATTTCCCCTTATGTTGGTTGAATTATATGTACATATAAGTCAAGGTCAATGGGAAATAGATTATGGGGCTATTTGGCAACTTCTGAATAGTTAAGTGCTGAACCAGTAAGAGGTCTGAACCATTAAGAGCCACTATAATGCTTAACCGTTCAGAGGCAAACGTCTGACCAATTCTGATTATAGGTCTTAACCATTCAGACTCGGTATAATGCTTAACCATTTAGAGGTAAATGTCTGAACCATTCAGACATCTGCACGCGAAACAAACAGTCTGAACCATTAAGTGTTGAACTAGTAAGAGATCTGAACCATTACAAGCCCCATTAAGAGCTAAACGAACAGCCCCTATGTCAGATAACAAAGCTTAAGCACCCAACTCCCCTTATGTGCATGAAAACAAAAGTATTTACTGAAAAGGATTCACATTTGGTTCAATGGTGATAAATAAACCCCAATATGTATACTATGAGTTACTTTAAAATCTTGTTTAATTTTTGGGAACCATAGCTTGAGACATAACATACGTCTCAGAAGTAAAAACCATGCTCAGTTAAGCGCACCTGAGCATGAGGTGCTAGAGGCGATATGGGATGGGAAATGTGTTGATCTCATGATGTGGCTTGTGGCACTGCTTCAAGCGCTTTTTGTATAGGTGGGGCATGCGAGAGAGAGAGAGATGGAAGGAGGGAGGGAGGGAGAGAGTCAAATTCTTTGTGCTTGTATGTTCATTTACGCTCACAAGGGGCCACCTGAATGGCCTCCTCGTTTTGGGCCACCTGAATCGCCTCTTTGAGCAGTGTGTCAAACTCGGTACCATTGATTTGGATTATATGCCAACTGTTCATGATCTCGTATACGTTGCGTGTTTTGTTACCCATTTTTTCATGAAAAGGATTTGATCCCATATCTCACAACAGCCTCAAACCTTGTTTTCGACGAGACGAGCCAAGCCTTCACCAATGTGATTTCTTCGTGTTCGGTCATTTGACTGAAAGGATATTGAGTATTGTTTGTGAAAGAAAGAAGATTGTGAAGTGTTAAATGTGAAAATGGTTTGATTAAATAGGATAAAAGGATTTTTATTTTTAATTTAAAAGAGCCAATGGCTCTTTTCGATGATCACAAGGGTTCGTGGTCATTGTGGAAGACTCCACGACCCTGACGTTCATGACACTCCGGGCGGTGTACAAATCGTGGCCGCGAGGCCACGTCACTCCACGACCCACCCTCACAAAGCCACACCATTGGGTTTATACACTTTACAAATTTACCAGGGATTCCAAATTTTCATTTGAAAATGGGTCTAAAAACATTCAAGGAGAGAGAGATGAGGGATTCCAAATTTGAAGAAATGAGGGATTTCAAATTTTGAACTTTACAAATTTATCCCCTATATTTTGGTTAGTTTCATAAGCATCCTATTTACACATATATCTTAGGATATTAGGAAAATGAAAAGAAAATTTCTAGTTAAGTGGTTGACAAGTTTTTACTTGTTAATTGCTATAAATGGAAGAATTTGGAAGTGAATTGTTGTTTTCCGTGAAGAAGTAGGTTTCTAGCTATGAATGGTAATAAAACAAATATTGGTTGTCATTTTATGCATTTGGCCCTTGGTATTGCTATGTCGAGTTCTGGATGGCCGGTAAACAGAACTATCAAATCAAGGGAATATTCAGTTCATTTTTTAAGTTAATAACTATCTTTTGAAGTGCAAGGGGAACTAGATCTCGTATGCAAGTTCCACTGGTGGCATCATTTTTCTTGAGTTCTTAATAACATGCAGACTTTTGAAAGTTGTATGAGATTTTGTTTGGACATCTGAGGTTGTGTTGGTTATTATCTATGGCTATAACTGTGATATAAAGTTTGTTATGACTGGATTATAAATTATCTTTGTGGAAAGTGTTCTTCAATTTTTTTATTTTCGTACCTTCTCTTGTTGGTACTTTGGTAGATTTTGGATGATAATTTAACAATGTGATTTGTTTTGTTTATCTGAACCGATTCTCTTTTGATATGATGGCACGCATTAATTAATATATTGGTGGTTTTAATAAATTTCAAACATGTAACCAGTTTTGACCCGCTACCCAACTTGACCATTTTTCCAGCTCTAGTTTTAATGGCTTTGAAAAATACACATTTTACTTTTTATTTACTGAACTCGTCGCAACTTTTCTTTTTCAGTTACCGGGACGTACAGATAACGAAATCAAGAATTTCTGGAACACGAGAACCAAAAGAAGACAGCGTGCTGGATTACCGATTTACCCTCCTGACATCTGTTTGCAAACATTAAACGACAATACCCAAACCCAAAACATGGTCACATTCGATGCATCACACGCTGAAATCTTACCAAATAACGCCTTTCAAATTCCAGATTTCGAGTTCAAGAATTTGGAATTAAATCATGAGTTGTATGGATCAAGCATTTTTTATTTACCCGAAGGCAATTTTCTTGATTTTCCACATGGGCTGGGATCCAGTGCCTGTAATAATAATAATATTCTATTCCCGATGCTGAAACGGGTCAGGAGATCCGATACATATATGGTTTTTGATGGTGGTCCCAGTGAATATGAATATTTCCCAGTTGATCAATTATATAATCAAGACATGAACAGTGGGGACGTACCATCATCATTGTGCTTATTTTCAGGCAGCCATGCCTATATTAATGGCAACACTTCTTCTTCTGGGCCCCAGAAGATGGAGCTCCCTTCACTCCAATATTCTACCCAAATGGGTAGCTTTAACCCTGCACCTTCTTCCCCATTGCCGTCCCTTGAATCTGTTGATACTTTAATCGAACAGTCAGCGTTGGTTGACCAAAAAAAGTCAGATAGGAACAGCGGGTTGTTAGAGGCAGTGTTGTTACAATCCCAAAATCTGAAAACGTCAAAGAGCGGTTATAATGATTTGAATGCTACAGTTGTGCAATGTGACGTTGCCACTGACAGCTCGTCTCAACAGGATGACGATTGGGATTCTATGTCGCCTTTGGGCCATTCTGCTGCTTCAGTTTTGAGTGAATATACTCCTCATCTAAGTGGAAGCTCATTGGATGAACATCAATCTATTGAAGCTTTTTCAGGTGAAAAAACTGTTTTTTTATCTGTTTTGTTTAAACTAATATAAAAAAGAAAATAACCAATCAATCATAAGTGGGTCGAAATTGCCATCTGATTGACTAAAGTCTATTTCTATTCTTGTGATTAATTTCTTTTTGTGTTTAGTTAAACAAGAAGCAGAGGAACCTGATGCCAAGCAATCTGAGAACAAAGCGAACCACATAAACTACTCATGGCCCGATCGTCTGTTAGACTTAAGCTGGTTTAGTTCGTCTTCAAATGCAGACCGTGGTAAGTATGATCATTGTGTGGTGAGTGACCCGATTCGTGGCCTTGGCGAGGACTATTGCGTCGATTCCAACAAACACATCTCGGCATTTCACGGATCTACCTGCAAATGGGATGATCTTTCGGAAATCTGCAGAAACTGTTAAACGTTGCCTCCGTCTTTTAAGTTTCAGTTTTAAGATGACTATATTTGTTGTTTTTCTTTTCTTTGCAACAGCTCATCTTCAATTGCGCCTTTGTTGATGTTAAAGACCAATTTGGATAATATTTCCATCACATATTTGATGAATAATGTGTAACTGTGATAACGATACGACTTTAAAGACATGTTTAGACGATGTCGTATATGTGATTTGCTTGTAAAATTAATATCAGTTGTATTAAAATATGATAAATTATTCTTATAGTATTATTAATTTCCTTTTACCAAAAGAGGGCATGAAAATGTTAAATGACAGAAAGATTTACAATCAACTGTTTCTTCTGTACCGGGTCATTTTCGTTACCAATTTGGTACCCCCATTTTTTGTCATTTCCGGAATCAGTACTTTTGGTTTGGTATGATACCGGTATTTTGGTTTGATTTACCTTCAAATTTCATACCGTACCAAACCAAACACTTTTGGGACGGCTGACAGTGTACATTTGGTAATAGTACGCTACCGAGTTCATTCCTATTTGAGTCTAGTTAGGTGCCTTGATGAGTAAGTTACAATTGCAATACAAATAGGGGGTTAAGGTCTATGAAAAATTGTGTGCGGAGGTTATTCAATAAAGAAAGTTGTGATCCTGGTTTATTACAAAATCCGATTATTCCAGTGTTGTTTTTAGGAGAACAACGAGAACATGCAAGTATAGATAACCAACAAACTCGAAACTGATTATACAAAAATCATGCAAATGAATTTGTGTGAGAAATTTACACCCTTGAATTTTATAAAAATAAACATTTTACAAGTGTCCACTCTTGTTCCTTAAATTCTCATGATCCCATCAGAAAGTTATTACCTAACCTTGTGCATTTGGTTAATTGGTAAACACTTGCAGACAATTTCTAATCCCTGTTTTTTATAACATGATTAGCCTATAATATCAAAAAGCAAAGTGTGTTTGGTCAAATGGGTCATGATGTTGCTTGTAAAACAACTTGTACTATTAATCATCACATTTTTTTTTCTTATGATTACAAATCTGCCCTTGTTATTACACTACCATTGAAATAAAAACCATTAAACCAATTCACCTTTACCAATTTCCATATGTTCTAAAATTAGTGTGAGTTTAAATCTTTGTAAATGCTAGGTAAGATGGTATCTGAGTGTAAAAATTGTTGTTTTAAAACATAAAAAGAGAATTGGTATTTTGCACTTTGCATTGCACTTTTGATCCTTGTTTTATGAAATTACACTCCTTCCAACCAAAGGTGTAATTTCTGAAGGATGAAAACTACAATAATACACCACAAAGACTATCCAATGTTAGGGATGGGCAAATGATATCCGGTACCAAACCATACCGGACCATTTTCAGTACCGATTCCGTATCCACTTTTTGCGTTATTCGGGATTGGTACTTTCTTATCGGTACCGGTATTTTGAGTTGATCTAACATCAAATACCATAACATACCAGACCGGACGCTTTTTGGTACCGGTAACCATATTTTGCGATTTTCAAGATCAGTACTTTTGGTACCATTATGGTACCGAGCTCATCCCTAATCCGTGAAATTAGCGTTTTTAATTTCAATCTAACATAAAAATGAAAATAAAGTTCATGTAAAGCTTAATGACATTTCATCAGCAGCAGCATCCATACACCTTAAAATACAATTCTCAAAAATACAAAACAATAATATAAAAGAAAAAATTGCTCTTCATAACTTTTTTTAAATAAAACTATAAAAATAACAAGATGATTTGCTAAAGATAAATGGCTCGACTTGCAAAGGCGTAAAAAAACAATGGGGCAGGAAACTAATATTTCACAATCTCCACGAACTGAACTAGCTCGACGTTAGTAGCCAGAAACTAATAATCCCAACCATATTCTCGTTTTCCATAATTGGTCGAGTTTCCAAATCTTGATGCAGAAAACCTCTGTTGATATCCATTAGATACTACTGGACTGTCATAATGATATCTTCCCTGATTGCTATGGTAGCCTGTGTTATTATAACCACTACCGCCATGGTATCTATCATTAGAAGATTTATAACCACTACCATGAAATCTATCGCTAGATTTATACCTAACCGGGGTCTTTGGAGATCCCCAACCATGGTTATGGTGGTTATAGTCAACAGGATCTTCGGTTATCCAACCACCCCTACCCCTTGGTTTCGGTTGAGATGAACTTGGTTCACCATACTGTGTTTTATTTCTTTTACGCGCATTCGGCACAGATCTGACTCCTAAATGACTTCCATGTTTACCCCTCGAGTAGTTCTTCTTAAAGCTGGGAGATTCGTTTTTCTTCTTTTCCTTCTAGTATATGAGAAACAAACCAGTTAAAAACTTGTTATGAAAACAGTAAATTATCGAGGTGACGTATATGTAATCGAGCTGAGTCGCTCGTGAGTTCCTAGAGATAGAATCGCTAAAAGCTTAAATCGAGCCGAGCTTAAACGAGTAGCTCAATCTTGTGTTGACCTATGTAGCATGGGAACGAGTACGGGACTGGGGTACGGGGACGATACGGGTACGGGGAACGGCAAAACTTAAAAATTCAAGATACAGGTATGGCAAAGGTACGGCAAAAAAATATAAAGAAATAAAATTATATTATAAAACTATTCATACATAATGAACTTGTCTACGTCTTTCAATCAAAGTTAAACACATATAGATAAAGTAAACTCCTAACATAGATCGAATTTTTTACCCATAATAGATATATAAACAATTGAAAACGAAAATAACTTGTGAACCAAAAATTAGAAAAAAAAACACTGTTAAACCAATTGACTATCCAATAATAAAAATCACCACTTGTGTACCCAATTTAGTTAGTCATATTAACACTTGATATAAAATGTTAACTTTAGGGAAGTTTAAAATTCAAATTAAACTAAAAGGTTATATTTGTAATTTTATTTGAACTAAAGGGTTTAATGTGAAAGTTGACTGTTATTCATTTGAAGTATCACCCACACGTCCTCCTCAAACAAACTCCCCTGAAACTTCCATCGCCGCCACTGCCTGAAACTCCATAACCTATCTCTTTCTTCATTGTTTCTTATCATCGGTCAACGTTATGGAATTTGCAAGGCCTTGATTCTGTTTTATTTATAACTAAAACCCTAATTTTAATAAGAAAACGTCCCAGAAACGTGGAACTGCCGTCCCCTTATTCCCGGAAAAGTCCGGGGACGTCCACATGGCGTTTCTGGCGCGTTTACGTCCCTACGCCGTCCCCGGGACGGGTGCTCATGGTTCCATCACGTCCCCGTGCTTCATAGGTGTTGACTCTCTTTTAATAATCGAACTCTAACTTCACATTTCGAGCTCGCCTAGGCTTGCGAGTTTAAACGAGTATTATTTGCATTTTTAACTTGGTAAATTAAACATATACTTATTTATAACTAATATAATATGTCAAATCATGATAAAATAGCTAAGTAACATACAATATGTTTTATATAAAAATTAAATATATATAAATATGCATACAAAGGATTACAAGTATAGATAAAAAAATAAAACTAATGAATAATAAACGAGTCAAGTACGAGCCCAACTCGAGCTTTAGAAATGGACTCTAAATGAGCAGAGCTTGAGATCCTTAAGTTAAACAAGCCAAGCTCAACCTTAAGTGAGCTCTGGCTCGGCTCATGTAAACCCCTAGTCCATATAGGTCATGCAAAAAGTTTGGCTGAAAGCCAAATGGGTTAAAAATCTCTCAAAACATTGATTTTAATGCATACAACCTCCTAACTCATTTAGTTAAACTATATTATTATTGAAATATAATACTTCTGTGATCATTTTTGGCACACTCATGTATAAAAAAAAATTCAAAAACACCATAAAACATGTTTAAGATCAACCTGACCCAGCCCAAAGCAAAAATTAGCAAAAACCTGTTACCTTAGCAGAAGTAGTGCATCTACGTGCCATATGACCTTCCTGCCCACACTTGTAGCAAGAACTAGGAGTTCCATTACTGGTTGTTTCTGCATGCACTCTCACACATTCCTGTTATAAAAACTGGCATATAAGACCAAATAAACATGCAATATCTAAAGACATAACATCGATCAAATTGTATGTGTAAATGGGTAAGATTTAAAAGGTAGTTCGAAGAAATTACCCAACCAGAATGGCCCAACTGACCACATCTGTAACAAGAAACCTTTTTTGGGCCTTCACCAGCAAAATTTGCACAACAAAGATGGCCAAAACACTTGCAAATATAACATTGTATTTCCTGAAAAAGATGATAAAATGTAAGAAGTTAATCTATGATTGGTAAATATATATAAAATTCGTTAGAAAAGAAGCTTACATGAAACACATATGTAGATATATGAAACAGAAATAGATACATACAACATAATGGTACTGACCTTGAGGTCATATGGAGAATATGTGCCCTTACATGAGAACATTTCATGTCCAGAATCACCACATTTCAAACAAATTCTGGAACTGTTAGATGCAAAATTGGATTTCTCAGGGCAATCTTTTGCACGATGACCACCTTTCTTGCAGATAAAGCAATCTTTCCCCTACCATGAAGTAAAACTAACAATTATTAATGAGTTTCATATTAACCGGGAGTCTGAAACGTAACCGACCAGACTCACGTTTACCCGTATCTACATGTATAACATATTAAACATAAACTTTATTTACTAATCCTAACCTTGTTGCACTGCTTCACATTATGCTCCAAACTCCCACAAACAAAACAAGGCTTCTTGTGCTTTGCTGACGTACAGTTTGCAGCTGTATGGCCGCCTTCACCACAATTATAGCAATTTCCCCAGCTGTTGTCCGGAGGATCAAAATACCTCGGACCCCTCTGAAGATTAGTAACTTGTTAACATAGAACAGAGGTCATATTCATTTGTATAATCACAACAAGTCAAGTCAACTCACAAGAAGCTTTCGCAGAACGATATTATCAGATTTCTCTGGCGGGTCTGTCTCATTTGTTGCATCAGCATTACTGGTGCAACATCATCCTCCTTTGCCTCCACATCCTCAACCTATATGAATGTATAAACCTATAGAGTTAGCACCATATCCTTGTTCGGTTGCTGCTAAGGCGGTAAACAAACCTAATGAACACAAACGAGACTTGTTCGTGTTTGTTCATTTAACTTGTCCGACCAAACACAAACATATTTCTTGTCTGTGTCCGTGTTAGTTCGTTAATATTCTAAAAACATGTAAACAAACCTATAAAGTTAGCACCACACCCACATCCATGTTGAGTTGCTGCTAGACCAATAAATAAACCAACAAACACAAACTATGCTTGTTCGTGTTCGTTAATTTAAACACAAACACTCAACAAACAGACTTTCTTGTTCATGCCCGTTCATTAAAGCAACACAAGTATTCTTGTCCACTCGTTAGTATTCTAAAAAAACATAAACAAACTTCTTGCCAAACGCTTCACTAAACGTCAATTCCTTTACAAACCAACTTGCAAAGAGTAGCCATTACTTCACTTCAAGTTCTATATACCATCATTTAAAACATCAAATTCATAAACTACTTATAACTTAAATAAAAAAACCCAAACTTTCAAGTCCGAAATGGAAACAAAAACAAACCCAAATCCCAAACAATTAAACTCAATAACCTCCTGCATTAAATCTACACACAACATAACATAACTCAACTCAATCCAAATGAAACTACTTACCACATTAACGGGTACTCCAATCTTCTTCTCCTTTTCCTTCATCTTCTTTCTCTTTTTCTTCACTTCCGCAACAGATGATGAGGGGTTGGTGGTTGTTTCGTTGCCGCAGGCTCGTAGCATTGCTTTTTGAACGATCTTCAAGCTTAGGTCATCGTCGGCTTCATCGTCTCTGCTGAGGATGATTGGGGGAGGGTCAGATGTTGTGTCTTGTTCAGATTTAGGGTTTGATTTTGGGAGGTGGGGCTTCTTTCTTGCCGATTTGCCCATTGGATGGGTGGAGAGAAACCCTAATTCTTGTTGCCGGTTCGCCGCCGTTTGTTGCTTTTCAACGTTCCTTGTGTGTTTCTTCTTTGTATGTATAAATTAACAACTTTTATGTTTTTATTTAATTTATATAGTATGTTAACAACCTTACGAGTTAAATAAATAAAACTAGTATTCAGACCGGCTAGTGAAGGGGCGCAACGTTCAAATATACCATGTATTCTTTGTTTATAAAGATGTTTTTTAAGGTAAAAGAAAATACTAGAATTGCGTATAATAAAATTTTATAAAAAAAGATAAATTATGGTGTGAGCCGGAAACCTCTATTAAGTTTCATATAATTATCGGCCTTGTCTTCCGTTGATGTTATTTACCCTTGGCCCTTGCTTTATTAGGATTTCACATCTGATTCTACGTCTCTTTTATTAGGATTTCACATATGATTCGGTGTCTTTTGAAATATGTCATGTATTCTAATGATTGGATGTTTACAACGTAAGAACGTACAAAGTAATGTGAAGGTACAAAATTGTTGTTATATATTAATACAATTGGAAATATACAACTTAAAGACATACAAATTAAAATATTAAGTTTAATAACAAAAGCGTTGATTGCATATGACATATAAAATTTTACAATCAATTGTACGTATGCGCTACGAAGTAATGTTAAAGCTAGACTTTAACATCCTTTTCGCTTTCGTAGCGCGTATAAAGCGTGTCAGTGGAGACTTGTAACTCCGCTTGTTTCTCGCGGATGTTAGTAACCCTCGCGGTTAAGTCGTTAAGCTTCTCGATCAACAGTCCATCCGATTCGACATCATCTTCCAAAAGCCTCTCAAGCTATTGTAAAACGGTAGGGCCAATGCATAAAGAAGAAATCCTATAAGAAACACATGCACCAATAATCATAAATGGACAACTATAAATGAAGCAAACCAAAAGAAAAAAAGATAATTAAAAGAGGCTCAGATACATGGTTGCAATATGTAGACTAATTAAAGGGCCTCACATGCCACACCAGAAATGAAGTGATACTCATCATAGCAAATAAGTAGGTTACACTTAATAAGCGTATGGTAAAACATCAAAGCTAAAGTCACAACCATGAACCATGAATACACCATAACCCCCCCCCCCCCCCCCACAAACCAAACAACAAAAGGAGCAACATACCTACAACAATGAAAACCAACAAAGGGAAAGGTACAACCCGCAATGCACCAGAGTGTTAGTAATTAACAATGTATAACATAGATTCTGAGGCTCAGCTTATTGGCTGTAACCGGTGGCTTCCTTGAAGCCACCCTGGTTGCCATGCCTAGATAAAAAAAGTCTTCATAGCCTTAACAAAGTACGACACAATTTTGAAACCATAGTTCATTTTAAAAACACATCTACAATAAAGAAAACATAAATACGCCACCTAAAATCAATCAACAAACGAACCATCAAAGCATCAAACCACATGCAAACCTAAAACCTAATAGCATAATCAACCACATAAAAGCGTAAATAAAAACAGTCCAAAAGAAACAACATAAGCATGATAAACATGTACAAAGTTAACATGGCAGTCAAATATCAAATTCAAAAGATATCTCATATGAGTTTGTCCTTACCATCCTTGACTACAAAGTTGCTCAAGCAACAATACCAAAATAACCAACACAAACGTGATAAACCTATAAGAATTTAACACCTCAATAAAAGCACGTTAAACGCTTACAATAGGTCTCAACATAGCATCACGGACCCGAAGGACACCATACTAATCAGAAACTCCAATATTAATATAATGTTAAATAGCAAGATGTCTTACACATCTACAAGAAATATTCAACAGCAATGGTCTCAACATAACATCATAGACCAAAACGAACAATGTAAACAACCTCACACAACTAAACAATCATCCACAAACATTGAACACCCACCTACCAATACACAAACATTCCGCAACAATCATGCAAGCATAACAAAATATGTCCAAAACTAAATTGCAAGTAGTCTCGGATAACTTAAACGTCATCTTCACTGATCGAACACAATTGAAAACAAGCATTAAAGAACAAACGTCTCAGCATCGCATCAAAGACAGAAAACAAAACTGTAAACGATCGACAACAAAAAAATCATCGTCATAGAGCAGATGACACTGAAAACACCAAAATCAAACAAAATTCAAAGATTGCAATAACCGAAAAGTCTGTAAATGCATGACCAAAAAAGCAAACAATAACGTCAATCGACTATTCATCACAAGCAATCAACAACCCAACAGAAACAATCATAGTCCAAAAACAGACCTTAACATACGCATTTGTTACCAAAAACAAACCAAAAGTATTCAACAAGAACAAAATGCCTAAACAAAATGTATGAGGTAATCATAAAAGAAAATGCCAACAGTAACAGAGAATGGTAACCGAAGACAAAATGCGAATGACATTCAAAATCATTAAATCAAACTATCAAACAAAGTACGTCAACAAAGGCAAAAAAGTAAACTACCTTAAATCGCTGAAGAATCGCCTGAGAAGGCGTACACAAGAAAAAAGAAAGAGAAAGTAGGAAACAAGTATTTTATTACACCCCAACTGATGGCAGAAACATCGGAGTGAGACGAAATAGATTGCTCAAGGCATCATAACACTATTTGCGATGATATTTAAATCAAAATTCATTTCATTTCATAGATCAATTGTCAAATACAACATAAATTGAAATACAACATTTTCAACAAAATTACACATAAAAAGCCTAACATTCTAGGTGCGTTTCTATGTCGTCCCTACTATATTCGTCAAAGCATTAACCTGTAACATGTTAAAAGTATAGTTCAATACGAAGGTATTGGAGAGTACACAAGTTTAGTACATAGCATAAGTATAAAAGTATTTACTCAAATCCACATGGCAATTGTATACAAGGTAAGCTAGCATGCAATACTAATTGTCAAACCCAAGTGTCCACAAGTATTAAGTGTCCCTCGTCACACAAAGTAACGAGACTAAAGTATGAATAAGAATAAGTATCAGCTTTAAGCTTAACATTACCCTGACGGGTGATGTGCTACTCCTATAGCACTATATATGTTAAGTTGGGGCTAGCTAAGTTGATGACAATGAGCATGTATGAATTTAGCATGAACCTAAGCATAACAACAAGCATGCATAACGGATCGAGTGTATAAAGAATGTAGTGTGTGTATTCGTGTAATTTTGTAAGTTAACATGATACAACCCAAATTGTGTAAAAAGGAAAATGGGTCAAGTGTACTCACGTTTTTGCAAGCTTCCACTTGTTACTTCCGCGAAGTGTTGGAGGGAGTTTGGAGGATGGAGCACCGAGTTATCCTATAAGAGGGAAAACGTGGTAAGTATTCGAATGGTAACAGAGGATTTAAGAAATTAAGTACATTAAAGTATGTATACGAGAAAATAATCATCTAGACTTAATACTCGGTTTTGACACTATAAGACCCATTCGGGTTGATGTGTTTTCATGGGTTAGGATACCCATTAGAATCGTAACGAGAGATTAAGTACGTAGGTGATGTAACCTAATACCATGGCAGATAATCATTTGATTACCATCAAGAGTTCAGTTAGTATATATATAAGTATTATATAGTATTACGTAATAAATAGATCATAAGCATCATGGAAGTTCATAGAAGTCATGCATGGAGGTAAGAGGATAACCTTCCTTTTAACCTCTTTCGTGTAGTTCACCAATACACAAGTCGTCACAAGGACGACAAGGATGGTCATGAATAAGTTAAACATAAAAGTAAAAGATAAACAAAATCATCAAGTGAGGTGGTGGATTGAAGGTAGGATAGCCAAGGCTTCAAGTAATCTCACACACTACCAACTCAAGTCTTATTTCAAGAACAAGCTTGGAAGAATACAACACTTGTGGGTTGAAACCCTATTAAAACAAAAAGGTTCTTATACTTGGGACCTCAATTATGGTGATGTTCCAAGTTGGTTTTCCATGGAAAACCTTTGGAAACATTTCCGAAAGGTGATTCAAGTGTTAAGAAGGGAAATATCAAAGGAGAGGTAAGGGTGAGTTAGAACTCACCTTTGAAAGCTTGAAATTTCAGATGAAGAGAGCTTTAGAGCTTTAGAGAGAAGAGAAGAAGAATGTTTGAGGTGTGATTTGAGAGGAGAAGGATGTGGGTATTTATAGATGGGATTGGGAGGTTGTTAGTTGGGGGTATTAAATGCCACAAACACAAAATGGACCAATCCATGGACAAGAAACAAATTTCTCCGGATTACGCTCCTCTCACGGGCCGCAAGAGGGTGAAGAGGTTTCGGTCGCGGGCCGCTAGAGGCCCAGTGGGCCGCGAGAGTATAACAAAGGTTCGGTCGCGGGCCGGGAGATGAGTTATTCTAGAAGCTTCTTTGGTTTTTGTCACTTTTAGTCCTTGAACTTAGTTTATCTTGACGTTTTTGCATGCTTTAAGTATATAACGCATAATAGTATGATGTATGTGTGTCGAGTGTGAATGTATGAATCGTTGCACGTATAACAAGCATCAGTTTGCATGTATTTAACGATTGAATGCACGTAAAACAAGTATGTATCAAGCATGTATTTTATTACGATTCAAGTCTCGGATTACAAAATTGGGAAGAGAAATACGAATACAAGTTTCCAAAAATAGAAATACAATAGTACTTCCTAATTAAGGAAAGTATGAAAAAGCGAAGTGTTACAGTCTCCCTCCTTTAGGAAATTTCGTCTCGAAATTTATTCAGAGGAAGGTGTAACGAAGAGATGCGGGTGTTTAGTCTTCATATCACTTTCGAGTTCCCAAGTAAATTCGGCGCCACGTTTACCTTCCAATCAAACCTTGACTATGGGAATTCGACTGCGTCTCAATTGCTTGACGCCTCGGTCCATGATTTCGACAGGTTTCTCCATGAAGTGTAGAGTCTCATTGATTTGAAGGTCTTCGAGTGGAACCTGAAGCCCTTCGTCAGCTAGACATTTCTTTAAGTTTGAGACATGGAACGTAGGATGAATGTTGTTGAGTTCTTGGGTTAGGTCCAGTCGATATGCTACCTTGCCAATCCTTTCGAGAATCTTGAAAGAACCTACATAGCGAGGAACGAGTTTGCCTTTCTTACCAATTCGAACTACACCCTTCTAAGGGGATACCTTGAGAAGTACAAAGTCACCCACGTTGAATTCCAACGGTTTGCGTCGTCTAGCCGTGTAACTCTTTTGTTGGCTTCTGGCCTTGAGCAAGTTGTCTCGAATTTGTAAGATCTTGTCCGTCTTCTCTTGTATAAGCTCGGGACCGGTGATTTGAGCTTCCCCGATCTTGTGCCAACAAATAGGCGATCGGCACTTACGTCCATACAATGCTTCGAAAGGTGCCGTTTGAATACTCACGTGATAACTGTTATTGTACGAGAATTCGATCAAAGGCAAGTGCATATTCCCGTTGCCACCAAAATCGATTACGCAAGAACGAATCATATCCTCTAGAGTTTGGATAGTACGCTCGGTTTGACCATCAGACTGAGGATGGAAAGCAGTACTAAGATTGAGATGAGTACCAAGAGATTTTGAAACGTTTGCCAAATACGGGAGGTGAAACGACCATCACGGTCCGAGATGATGTCGATGGGGATACCATGACGACAAATGATTTCATCCGTGTAGATACGAGCCAATTTCTCGACCTTATAATCTTCACTTACGGGTAGGAAATGAGCGGATTTGGTCAAATGATCGATGATTACCCAAATACTATCATGACCAGATGAGGTACGAGAGAGTTTGGTGATGAAATCCATGGCAATGCTCTCCCTTTTCCAAACACGAATTTCGGGTTGTTCGAGTAAGCTAGAGGGACGTTGATGTTCGGCTTTTACTTTGGAACAAGTAAGGCATTTCGAAACGTAGCAAGCGATATCTTTCTTCATACCAGGCCACCAATAAGATGTACGAAGGTCATGGTACATCTTATCAGCTGGATGAATAGAATACCGAGGTTTATGAGCTTCACTTATCAAATAGTCGCGAAGGTTGCCACGGTTCGGGATCCAAATTCGATTGAGATAGCACAGGATGCCATTGGATTTGGTTACGAGTTGATTTTCGACATCGCACTTCAACTCATTATCAAGGTTACCCTCATTAATGGTCAAGTATTGTGCCTCGCGAATTAGCTCATGAAGCTTTCCCAAGGTTTGGTAGCAATGTATACTCTTAACATGAGTTTTCCGACTAAGTGCATCAGCCACAACATTTGCCTTACCAGGGTGGTAGTGAATTTCGCAGTCGTAGTCATTTTAACAATTCCATCCAACGACGTTGACGCATGTTGAGTTCCTTTGATTGAAGATGTGTTGAAGGCTCTTATGGTCGGTGAAGACCGTACACTTTGTACCGTAAAGGTAGTGTTACCATATCTTTAATGCAAAAACAACTGCACCAAGTTCAAGATTGTGCGTAGTATAGTTTTTCTCATGAATTTTGAGTTGTCGTGACGCGTAAGCGATAACCTTGTCTCGTTGCATCAGAACGCAACCAAGACCTTGTTTCGAGGCATCGCAATACACGACAAAATCGTCATTTTCATCAGGAAAGGTTAAGATAGGAGCATTACAAAGCATGCCCTTGAGTGTTTGGAAAGACTCTTCTTGTTTGGAACCCCAAACAAAAGGTTTATCTTTTTGGGTCAAAGAGGTGAGAGGAACGGCGATCTTGGAGAAGTTCGAGATAACGAACGAATTTCGGACGGAGGCTTAGGAGCAATCCAATTCATCACGGCTTTGATTTTTGCAGGGTCAACATGAATACTAAGTTTGTTGACGACATGACCAAGAAATTGAACTTCTTTTAGCCAAAATTCACACTTGGAGAATTTGGCGTAGAGACGCTCAGTACGCAACAGCTGAAGGATAAGACGCAAGTGTCGCTCGTGCTCTTCTTGTGTCTTAGAATAGATAAGAATATCGTCGATGAAGACGATCACGAAACGCTCGAGATACGGCTTGCACACGCGATTCATCAGATCCATGAACACGGTGGGTGCATTGGTCAAACCAAACGACATGGCTACGAACTCGTAATGTCCATAACGTGTACGGAATGCGGTTTTGGGTACATCTTTTTCGAGGACTCGAAGTTGATGATATCCAGAACGAAGATCGATTTTTGAGAAGCAAGTCGCGCCTGGAAGTTGATCGAAGAGATCGTCAATACGTGGAAGAGGATATCGGTTTTTGATTGTAAGCTTATTGAGCTCACGATAGTCGATACACATCCGAAATGATCCATCTTTCTTTTTGACGAACATAATGGGAGCGCCCCAAGGAGAAGTACTAGGGCGTATAAAGCCTTTATCAAGAAGTCTTGGAGTTGGCTAGATAGCTCTTGCATTTCCGAGGGTGCTAGACGATAAGGGGATTTAGCAACAGGAGTTGCGCGGGGAATGAGATCGATTCGGGAAGTCAACTGAACGAGGAGGAGGCAGACCAAGGAGATCATCGGGGAACACGTCAGGAAATTCGCACGCAATAGGAACATCACTTACGATTGGGCCCTTTTCCTTTTTTTCCACAATGTGGACAAGAAAGGCAAGGTATTCCTTACGCAAGTATTTATTTTCTTGGACGCACGACATAAGTTTGAGACCTTTAGAAGTTTTCTCGCCATAGACGTGTAAGGAATCTCCATTCGGAAGAGGAAAACGGATGAATTTCTCCGAACAAATGACTTTAGCACGAACTCGCCTAAGCCAATCCATGCCTACTATGACCTCGAAACTCCCCATTTGCATAGGTATGAGGTCAATAGAAAACGTATGATCATTAAGATTCAAAGAACATTTAGAAAGGACGGAATCGACGGTGACGGATTTTCCGTTAGCGACTTCGACTTCGAATGATTTTGGCATTTTAGAGCGTTTACACTTACACATGGGTTCGAATTCAACGGATACAAAACTCTTATCCGTGCCAGTATCAAAAAGACATGAAGCATAGACATTGTTAACGAGAAACGTACCGGTTATGACGTCATTAACGTTTTGCGCTTGGGCGGCGGTGATCACGAAGGCTCTGCCTCGGGCTTGTTGAGGCTGACGCAGTTGCTACATTGGGGGCAGGCGTTGGCGAAGTGATTAGGATCGCCACACTTGAAGCATGCTTTGATGGTAGCGGCTGAAGGTTGAGGCTGGTTAAGGGCAGGGTTTGTGATGACAGGTTGATCTTGGGTAGGCCTTAGGTTTTGGCGACATTGGTCGGTGAAATGCCCAAGCCTGTTACAGGTTGCACATTTGCGACACGGGGCGTTGGCGGGATGGTGGTAGGAGCATTGGTTACACTTGGGCCATGAGCCAGCATAGTTCCTATTTGGTGGTTCTATGGTAGAAGCGGTGGAAAAAGATTGCAAGGGTTTCAGGTTTTGCGGAGTAACGACTGCATAATTTTGATTAGAAGCCTTCCGCTTCTTACCCTTGTTATTGTTCCGAGGTGGCTTGGATGGGGTAGGTTCTTCGGTGGTATCGGTGATGGCTTGGTGCACATTCCTTGATGAACCTTGTTGGAGGCTTCACGAAGGATGTGGTTGTTGTTGAGTTTGGCGGCGAGGCGATGGGTATCCTCGAGGGTTTTGGGTGTGGCGGCTTCGACTAGGTCGGCGATAGATGGAGGTAGGCATTCGATGTACTTTGCGATCGCCTTGTCGAGGGTGTCGACCTGACTAGGGCAAAATGCACTTAGCTATTTGAAGCGAGCTGTGAGACCAGCATTATCTTTCCCCACTTGCTTCAAATTCCAGAATTCGTTCTCTAGTTTCCGAAGCTCATGTGGAGGGCAAAACTCGTCCCTCGTCAGCTTTTTGAAGGTCGGCCCAAGGGAGGGCGTGCGCGGCGTCGTTTCCACGAACGTTGCATTCGGAAGTCCACCAATCGAGGGCTCTCGATCGGAAAATGCCCGTTGCGTTAAGCGTACGTAAGTGGTCAGGACATCCACTTTGTAGGAACGTCACCTCAATGGCATCAAACCATTGGAGCAACTGAGTGGCGTCCCCTTTGCCGGTGAAGGGTAACGGGTTGCAAGAGCAAACTTGCTTATGGGTAAAAGTTGTCTTAGGTGATCCCACCTTTGAATCGACGGAGGTATGAGGCGATTCGGCGTTGGGTGTGGGTTGAACTTTGCTAACGATGTCGGGTATGATTTTAGCCATTTGCTTTGCCATAAACCTCATACAATCTTTCTTTAACATCGAGTTGGAGTTGGTCCTTGACTTCAACTTTGCACCAGAGTTCTACGAAGACATCTATGCGATAGACAATAGAGGAAAGGATGAGACTTGATCGTAGGGTGGTGTAAAAGTCACACTAAGTAAGTAACACGTATGAATTCACATAATCGAAAATAAGTATCAAAGTTTAAACACATATAATTGCTTAAGGAGTATAAATTTAATTGGTTTGCGAGGATTATTATTGTTTTTGATTGTGATAGATGTGCGAATCGTGCATCGGGTTCGAAATGAACGAGGTAACAAGTATAAAAACCACATAGAAATTGAGATAACATAAAAGATAGGCTTAGTAAAACATTAGAGTGTTTCGGGTTGAGAAACGTTGACTATTCCAAAGTGAATCGAAGATCCTTTCAAATTAGAGGAACATGCTTTGGCCTATAGACAAAGTGCTCTCGTCGAGAAGCGATTAACGACCCCTTTACCCTTCCAGTTACACGTATCTAATTGATTGAATAATCGAAACTTTGGCGAGATTGAAAATCGAGGAATGGGACTAGTTGACAAGGTGCGAGTTTCACCCCTAACTTGACAACATCGTACCCTAAATGTGGTTGGTACTTACCAAACGAGGAGCGAATTCTGACTCGTTGGTAAGGGTCCACTAGAGTATGAAATGGAAATTTTCCATCAAGGTATGGATATCATCCCTAACTTGATGGCGTAATTTCGTGTAAAATCGAATACGCGGATTGAGAGTGATCACCAAAGTGCGGGTTTCGCCCCTATTTTGGTGAGATCGTCTCATTAGTATGAGTGTCTTCAAGTGTGTAAATTGTGTAAACGTCTTAAGAAAGACATGTTGCATATATTAAGACCAATGGGAACCAAAAGAAACAAATAGGAAGAATTAATATTTTAAGCAAGAATCAAGAATGGTCAAGTTGGACACTTAAACTATAAACTAAGTCGAACATGGCAATTCTACCTAATTCCCTATAGTTATGGCTCTGATACCAATCTGTCACACCCCAACCGATAGCGAAAACATCAGAGTGAGACGAAATAGATTGCTCAAGGCATCATAACACTATTTGCGACGATATTTAAATCAAAATTCATTTCATTTCATAGATCAATTGTCAAATACAACATAAATCGAAATACAACATTTTCAACAAAATTACAACATAAAAAGCCTAACATTCTAGATGCGTTTCTTTTTCGTCCATACTAGATTCGTCAAAGCATCAACCTGTAACATGTTAAAAGTATAGTTCATACGAAGGTATTGGCGAGTACACAAGTTTAAGTACATAGCATAAGTATAGAAGTATTTACTCAAATCCACATGGCAATTGTATACAAGGTAAGCTAGCATGCAATACTAATTGTCAAACCCAAGTGTCCACAAGTATTAAGTGTCCCTTGTCACACAAAGTAACGAGACTAAAGTATGAATAAGAATAAGTATCAGCTTTAAGCTTAACATTACCCCGACGGGCGGTGTGCTACTCCTATAGCGCTATATATGTTAAGTTGAGGCTAGCTAAGTTAATGACAATGAGCATGTATGAATTTAGCATGAACCTAAGCATAACAACAAGCATGTATAACGGATCGAGTGTATAAAGAATGTAGTGTGTGTATTTGTGTAATTTTGTAAGTTAACATGTTAAAACCCAAATTGTGTAAAAAGCCAAATGGGTCAAGTGTACTTACGGTTTTGCAAGCTTCCACTTGTTACTTCCGCGAAGTGTTGGAGGGAGTTTGGAGGATGGAGCACCGAGTTATCCTATAAGAGGGAAAACGTGGTTGGTAAGTATTCGAATGGTAACGGAGGATTTAGGAAATTAAATACATTAAATTATGTATACGAGAAAATAATCATCTAGACTTAATACTCGTTTTTGACACTATAAGTCCCATTCAGGTTAATGTGTTTTCATGGGTTAGGATACCCATTAGAATCGTAACGAGAGATTAAGTACGTAGGTGATGTAACCTAGTACCATGACGGATAATCATTTGATTACCATCAAGAGTTCGGTTAGTATATATAAGTATCAAACAAAATTAAAGATTGCAATAACCGAAAAGTCTGTAAATGCATGACCAAAAAAGCAAACAATAACGTCAATCGACTATTCATCACAAGCAATCAACAACCCAACAGAAACAATCATAGTCCAAAAACAGACCTTAACATACGTATTTGTTACCAAAAACAAACCAAAAGTATTCAACAAGAACAAAATGCCTAAACAAAATGTATGAGGTAATCATAAAAGAAAATGCCAACAGTAACAGAGAATGGTAACCGAAGACAAAATGCGAATGACATTCAAAATCATTAAATCAAACTATCAAACAAAAGTACGTCAACAATGGCAAACAAGTAAACTACCTTAAATCGCCGAAGAATCGCCTGAGAAGGCGTACACAAGAAAAAAGAAAGAGAAAGTAGGAAACAAGTGTTTTATCACACCCCAATTGATAGCAGAAACATCGGAGTGAGACGAAATAGATTGCTCAAGGCATCATAACACTATTTGCGATGATATTTAAATCAAAATTCATTTCATTTCATAGATCAGTTGTCAAATACAACATAAATTGAAATACAACATTTTCAACAAAATTACACATAAAAAGCCTAACATTCTAGGTGCGTTTCTATGTCGTCCCTACTAGATTCGTCAAAGCATCAACCTGTAACATATTAAAAGTATAGTTCAATACGAAGGTATTAGCGAGTACACAAGTTTAACTACATAGCATAAGTATAAAAGTATTTACTCAAATCCACATGGCAATTGTATACAAGGTAAGCTAGCATGCAATACTAATTGTCAAACCCAAGTGTCCACAAGTATTAAGTGTCCCTCGTCACACAAAGTAACGAGACTAAAGTATGAATAAGAATAAGTATCAGCTTTAAGCTTAACATTACCCCGACAGGTGGTGTGCTACTCCTATAGCGCTATATATGTTAAGTTGGGGCTAGCTAAGTTAATGACAATGAGCATGTATGAATTTAGCATGAACCTAAGCATAACAACAAGCATGTATAACGGATCGAGTGTATAACGCATGTAGTGTGTGTATTTGTGTAATTTGTAAGTTAACATGTTACAACCCAAATTGTGTAAAAAGGCAAATGGGTCAAGTGTACTTACGGTTTTGCAAGCTTCCACTTGTTACTTCCGCGAAGTGTTGGAGGGAGTTTGGAGGATGGAGCACTGAGTTATCCTATAAGAGGGAAAACGTGGTTGGTAAGTATTCGGCAACAGAGGATTTAGGAAATTAAGTACATTAAAGTATGTATACGAGAAAATAATCATATAGACTTAATACTCGGTTTTGACACTATAAGACCCATTCGGTGTTGATGTGTTTCATGGGTTAGGATACTCATTAGAATCGTAACGAGAGATTAAGTACGTAGGTGATGTAACCTAGTACCATGGCGGATAATCATTTGATTACCATCAAGAGTTCAGTTAGTATATATATAAGTATTATATAGTATTACGTAATAAATAGATCATAAACATCATGGAAATTCATAGAAGTCATGCACGTAGGTAGGAGGATAACCTTCCTTTTAACCTCTTTCGTGTAGTTCACCAATACACAAGTCGTCACAAGGACGACAAGGATGGTCATGAATAAGTTAAACATAAAAGTAAAAGACAAACAAAATCATCAAGTGAGGTGGTGGATTGAACGTACATTCTTTCACCGTTACATCACCACCAATCACCATCACTACTTACATCCACTAACAACACGATCATTCACTATCACTGCTTACAACCACTAATAACGCCAGCGTTATCGTCAACCTCCATTACCGTCGTTTATGCTTTCCTTCACTGATAACATCATCAAACATCATCGTCTCACTGTTCTTCCACCATCACCATTTCTGTTACCAATGAGTGCTATCACAGTCGTCACTCACAGCCACCATCTCATCGTCAACGTTTCATCCTTCATCATCGTCACTCTCCATTTGAATCGAAACATCGCCGCCGTCTACCCTGGTGCAGTCACCTCTGCGTACTACCACAACAGTCGTTGCACTCAATCTTTACGACATTAATTGGCGAACGGCTTTTGAAAGCATTAAACCTGCAATAGTGATGGAGAGGCTTGTTCTTATAAATTTAAAAAATTTAAATATTGAGTTTTTATAAATTTAATAGATAATTCTAATATAAATAAATCGCAAAAAAACTAGTAATGAAATATAGTTAATGACAAAAATAGTCCCTCTAATTATTAAAGAGCATTTTGGTTATATAGCATAACTTAACAAAATATTTAACATTTGTTGGCTTTAGTACTCTAGTATGTTACAAAATTGAAATTATAGAACCTAAACATGTTAAAAAATTAATATCAAAAGTACCTTAATATTTTACAGAATTAAAATTATAGAACCTAAACATGTTAAAAAAATTAGTATCAAAGAGGAAACTCGCTATTCACATGATTATTCGTGTAACTAACTAAATGTTATAACGTGGGAACTTTTATCAATAAGAAAAAAGGAAGTTATAAATTTTAAAGAAAAAAAAAACAAGCAACTTGTGAATGTGAAAATATCCAACTGTAATCGGAGTTGAACTCCTGCAAAGGAAACAAAAAGAGGGAAGAACATCAACTTCCTTTTTCTCTCAATTACCACTCTATCTATAACCCTAAATCAACCAATTAACCATCAAATTCGATCTTTCCTTTTTCTCTCAATTACCACTCTATCTATAAACCCTAAATCAACCAATTAACCATCAAATTCGATCTTCAATTTCAATTTAGAGGCCGAAAACAATCACAAACAACGGTGATCAAGGAGGAATCGGAAGGATATGAAGAGGCGTAATCGAAACTGTATAATTCCGACATTAACAGTAATCTATGGCATTCTGTTCTCTATTCTCTCTCCAACAGCAACCGCCGATGTATCTCTCACCTTCTGTGATAACACATCTGTTTCAGTAAGATTTCCTTTTCTATTTAGGTCAAACTTTAGGTTTTATTGAGGCGCTCATCAGTTGTTTAAAATTCATCTGCAATTAGGTTTAATCTGTTGCTGTTAATATATCATTTCATGCGAATTGCTATGATGTAATGAGTTAAGAGTGGTTTTTGATTTTGTTTTTGCCACACGATTAATGATTTAGCTCGTCTTTTAATTGTTATTATGTTGATTAACTATGGTAGGATTGATGTCTAAGTGTCTACTGAAGCTGCAAAGGAACAATGAAAACAATAAAGTTGAATTTTGGTTTTTGATTTACAATGTAACATGTTATATTACTTATAGTAGTGAATGCTATGCTGGGAGTTTAACTCGATAAAGAAAATTATATCACCTATTCGGTTTTGGGTCGTGAATGTATCTCTAAGGATGTTGGTCCCTTTGATGCTTACTTCAAAATGGACACACATGTTATAGTAGATGTTTGATGGACTAGCCTAGTGCAATTACACATCTCTATTAAGTAAGAATTCGTTTCACATTTAGGTCAAGTTATAGGTTTTGTTGATGTCTTCATCGGTTGTTAAAATTTGTCTGCAACCAGGTTAATCTGTGGCTGTTAATATATCACTTTATGTGAATTGCCATGATGTGATGGAATTTTATTTTGTTATTGCCAAAATGTCTGTATGAATTTTCTCTTTTAATTGTCATTATGTTAATCCATTTAGTAACAATGGAAAATAATAAAGTGGAATTTTGGTTTTTGATTTACAATGTAGCATGTTACTATGCTGAGAACTCGAATATAAAAAAAGTAATTACATCAAATAAGAGCAAGTGCGGTTTTGGGTCGTGAACAAATCCCTAAGGATGATGGCCCCTTTGATGCTTACTTCACATGTGTATGTATGATTCTGCTATACCGGATGGTTGATAGACTAGCATAATGCAAATCTGTTTGCACGTCGTAGTCGGCATCCATATATTTTTTTCTATATGTTACATATTTACATGGACTTTATAGATATTGATATAGTTATCATTTGGAAATATTTCAGGTATTGATTAAAATTTGGGTTGATGGTGTTGAAGGCAAAACATTAGAGGGTCAAAGTGCAACGTTTAGTACAAAAATTCCCAAAACCGCTAATGAGATTGCTAAGCGGTCTGTTGTGTTGACAAATCCAGTAAATTGCTGTTCCAATCTATCCTCAGAGGTGTTTAATCTTCTGATCCCTTACAAGATATTTGATTTTATTTGACTTTCTGAAATAAATTTAGAATTGTTTAGCAGTTATCTGGCTTTACCGCCTTGGCTCGTCGTGGTGATTGCGACTACCTAGTTAAAGCTAAAGTGGCACAGGAGGCAGGTGCAGCAGGCCTGGTGGTCATAAATGATAGTGAAGGTGCCGCATTAATGTGAACTGTCATGTTTTATTTTAGTTTTGAAGTTCTTCCATAGTTTTTAATTTTTGTTTTTTTTGGTTTTGCAGATATAGTGGAAATGAGTTGTTCTGAAAAAACCGCATTGGACATAAGTATTCCTGTTGTGATGATCTCAAAGCATGGAGGAGATGCTTTGAATAAATCTCTATCAGCAGGAGGCAAAGGTAACCACTTGATTAACATACTTATACCAATAAACTTATGCATGGTGGCATTACGTATAATCCATAAATTGTTTTGTTGTTATATGTTTGTCGGAATTGATTATTATTATTTGTAAATACAGTGGAACTTGTAGTTTATGCGCCTGAAAGCCCAGTCATTGACCCTGGAGCGGCCTTTTTATGGTTAATGGCAGTTGCAACTGTAGTCTGTGCCTCACTTTGGTCTGAGATCACCAAAAGTGGGCCGACCAATGGGAATTATGATGAGCTTTCACCAAAGGTTCTAAATTCTGTACTCTTTAAGGAACATGTTCGTTTCAGAATCAATAAGATGTTGAGAACCGCATAATGCACATGTACGTAGTGTATAAAAGATAATCGTAAGTAGTGGGAGAGAGAAACAAAGACGGTTACTTTGTGCATCAACTTTAAAGCAATAGGCACAAATGCATTGTGTAATTTTCGCGGTTCTCAATGTATTATTGGTTCTGAAAGACCACCA
Organism: Scalesia atractyloides; assembly: GCA_947069175.1. Taxonomy (NCBI): domain Eukaryota; kingdom Viridiplantae; phylum Streptophyta; class Magnoliopsida; order Asterales; family Asteraceae; genus Scalesia; species Scalesia atractyloides. The sequence continues at coordinate 39,140,135 of CAMTDV010000116.1, forward strand.
ATGCACCGATTTACACACACATATACATAATTACATATACACCCATGCCTGACTTGAAATTGCTTAATTGGGCAGTCCAATCACAAGGATGATGAAGAGAATGAAGTTATTGAAATGAGTACAACGAGCGCTGTGGTATTTGTTATTTCAGCATCAACCTTCTTGGTGCTGCTATATTTCTTTATGTCATCTTGGTTTATCTGGGTGCTGATTGTATTTTTCTGCCTTGGTGCTATTGAGGTATCATCTTACTTATGCAATGCATATTCTACAAAAACATTTACTTAAGTCATATTATATTTATCATCAGGGGATGCATTCTTGTATAGTGGCGCTAGTAAAAAGGTAATCTGGAACTGAGTTCTATTGTGGGTGCTTAATAGTCCACGATGGTCAACATGTTTCTCAAATGGTTGGTTTTATTGGTTTGTTCTTTTTTCCTCACAGCAAATGTAGAGGGTGTGGTCAAAAGATGGTCAACGTGCCATTTTTTGGGACGACAACTGTCATGTCTCTATTGCTGCTTCTGTTTTGTATGGCATTTGCAATATTCTGGGTTTGGACTCGGAAGGAGTCATATTCTTGGGTTGGTCAAGACATTCTTGTAAGCTAATTCCAGAATGCTCTGCTGTTATTTTGTTTTTTGATATAAGTTTTTTGGTTCTTAAATATTAGTTTTTTTTAACAGGGTATCTGTTTGATAATAGCAGTGTTACAGTTAGCTCAATTACCCAATATTAAGGTACATATATTATTTTAATTATTATTATTATTATTATTATTATTATTATTATTATTTTAAAATGTTTCTCATGGTGTTGCTATTCCAGGTGGCTACAGTGCTTCTTTGTTGTGCATTTATGTACGACATATTCTGGGTTTTCATATCTCCTCTTTTCTTCCACGACAGCGTCATGATTTCAGTAAGTGATAAAGCATATAGGGGCAATTACGTATATACCCCTGGAAATTTGCATAATATCTATCATATTTACCCAACCAAAAAAATTAGTATCAAAATATACTTATTCAAAGTACTTAATGTTTTATATTAATCCATTTCATTAAATACAATTTTTAAGAAGACCAATATACCCTTTATCTCTCCTTGCACTCCAAACTCTTATATCCTAACACAAGTTTAAAGGGAAGGGTATACATGTCATAAAATAACTAGTGTATATATGATATTTTGACTTCAGTATTATACCAAGTTTTGAACGGGATACTTGAAAATTGAAATTATCACAATTTTATACGTAACTCTTTTATTTCCTAACCTAAATGAGAACTAGCTAAATAATGTGTTTATTATTCATTTTATTTCCATGCTTGTTATATTGTGGTAAAAAATGTTAATTTATTTTTAATTTTGTAGGTTGCTCAAGGTGACAGCAGTAGTGGAGAATCAATTCCTATGGTTCTAAGGTTTCCGCGACTATTTGATCCTTGGGGCGGATATAGTGTGTTGGGCTTTGGTGATATTCTTTTTCCAGGCCTGCTTCTTTCATTTACTGTTAGGTGTGTATTCTACAGCCCAATCTTCTTTTATCATGATTGCTGCCCTTTCCTAGTGGTGACCACATTGACCCTTTACTTATAAATGGATCGATATGATCTGCATCTACTTAGCTAAAGGGTTAAAGGGTCAGATGGGTCGAAAGTTGCTCAGTTTTTAAATGCTTAAAACATCGAGTGGCACTTAATTATAAGAAAATTAGATTTTTACCATAACTATTTTGTTTATGTCATTCTTATGTAATACATTAACTATTTTATATTTTAGGTATGACAAAGCAAAAAAGAGGAAATGGCAGGATGGATATTTTGTGTGGTTGGCAATCGGCTATGCGTGCGGTGGGTATTTTTGCAGTTTGATGAACTTCCACACAGCCGAGCTGAGTGAGCCCGGGCTTGGCTTGTTTAATTTACGAGAGCTCGAGCTCTATATCTAAAGCTTGAGCTTGGCTCCTTAATAAGTTTCTAAGCTTTATTGTTTATTAACTATATATATGTTATATATATATATATATATAACCAAATATATAGTACTTTAGTTATTTTTATCTAATTTTAGATAATAATATCTATTATGTTATTACATAAAATAAAAAATTTCATACATTTATATAAATAATAGGCCCATTTAGGCTCGCGAGCCTTGTTAATCACGATATGTGATGCTTGGGCTCAAGCTTGTTTATCAAATGAAATCCAGTTTGAGGTTGAAGCAAACCAATCTCGAGTAGCTGACAAGTGGCGTAGCTCGTTTATACCCCTTTGTGTGTGTACTTGTGTATTGTTGAAGTTGCATAGAATTAATTAGAATTTGACCCGGGCCCTCTCCTTTCTGCAGGCCTCTTGTTAACATACTTGGCATTGTACTTGATGAACGGCCATGGTCAACCTGCGCTGCTCTATCTTGTTCCTTGTACACTAGGTATTTTATTTACTCTGATAGCTCGTGTTAAATGTACGGTTCGTGTTACTATAATGAATTTCCTTTTTTACACCTTTGACTTTATTGTAGGGACTTGTATCATATTGGGATTGGTGAGAGGCGAGTTGAAAGAGCTTTGGAATTATAATGCGGATGAATCAAAGCAAACTTTAGTAGGGGACGGGGAAGCTTGATTCTTATCATATCTATTTGCTCCCATTGTTGTAGTAGCATTGGCTTTTTTTGTTTCTTATCATGTGTGCGCACGCGTTCATACACGCTTATAATGTGTGCAATGGGCCTACAAATCGTTTTTTATCAATATATAGCATCAAACTTATTGCATATATACACTTTATGCTGTTTCAATATCATTATGCTCTTAAGGGGCGTCTGATTTGTAAAATTTTATCTAAATTTTTTCCTTACCCATTTGGGCTTCAATTCTTAGCTGTCCTTCATTCACTGATCTTTACATTTGGTTACATATAGGTGAACTAATCAACTGCTTCTAACGACTAAATGATTAATTACAATTTATCACCTCTAGGAATGACTTAATTACCGAACAGACCATATACTATACTAATTGACCAAAGTACACAATTAGTCCCTTAACTATGTAAATTCAGCTTATTCCAGCTCATGTACTTTTCAAATGCAACAAAACTCCCCTCCTTTTAAGTATTCTTGTTCTCAAGAATCAAAGTTTGGAATACGTAGCTAAAATTCTTCCAAGTCTTCCCATGTTGCATCGGAAATTGGTAAATCACGCCAATTAACAAGAACCTGGTTTGTAGCTCTATCTCATTTTTTGAACTATCATGTGATCAACTTCAAATAGGCATAATCACTCCTCAAAACTGTCTTTCCGTTCTATTGCCATCAACATATTGTTTCATACGATTGCAGGCTGCGGCTAAAGATTGCTTTAATTTATGTATCATGGCTTCCCTATCTTTATGTAACTCCTCTGTTGTAATTGAACCTTACAAAAGAACAGATGATAGAAAGCCAATATATACTACAAACCTCTGATCCTTAATAATAATAGAACATCTGCTGGAGTCAAAGCTTTGTTGAAGACAAAGGTCAAATGTCTGCCTTAGCAAAACTCTGATGAAGATTAAAGTCAAAGGTTTGCAAAGGCAAACCTCTGTTGAAGACTAAAGTTAAAGGTCTGTCAAGACAAAGCTCTGCTGAAGCCCAACAGAGGATGTCTCATCAGTGTTTTCTATCAGACTTTGTATTGTATAATTTATAGCAGTGTTTAGCTTAGCAAATGTTAGAGTTTGTTTTAGTTTGTTATATGTCACTTTCAATGTGACGTCAGCATAAAATGCTCAGTGGTTTGCTCTGTAATATAAATAGAACAATGCATGTACTGTTCTATTCATCACTATCACTTCATCTTGACATTTTGTGTATGAGCAAATCAGAGTGATCTTCGGCTGAGGGGGAGTTTGTAATCTTTCATGCACGCAAATAATTGATTTATATAAGTATGTTAGTGAAAGCAATCTTCCTATTGTTGTGAATACAAAGTTTACTATTTCCGCTGCACTATTCATACATATTTATCCACTTCCATTGATTTCATCTTAAACATTCACAACAATATCAAACTCAGATCCTAACAATTGGTATCAGAGCTTGGTTAATCGAATTTGATTTAACAATCAATTTGATTTGAACAGATCAGCTCTCACTGCTAATTCATTTGCTCGTTGGATTGAAAACAGAGTAAAAGTTTATTTACATTCAAAGTAGTTTAAACAAAAACCTGTTTTACAAACAATCGAAAATGTCTCAAAATTCACAAGATCCTCACAACACCGATAACATGTTAAACCACCGATTCTCGTTAGATCAGAGTATAATATCTGGCAGAGACGGATGGGTCATGTTCTTGCTCAGCAAAACAACGGTTGCTGGAAGTCGGTTATCTTTGGACCTCATGTTCCAATGATACCAAGTATTGAGGACCCTAAAGTCCAAGTACCAAAGAATCCTGAAAATTACTCCGAGCAAGATTTCCAAAAGATCGAGCTGGATGCAAAGGCATTTAGCATCGTGGCCTCTGCATTTCCAAACGATATCTATGCTGGCCTGTTGCATTGCAATAGTGCAAAGGAGTTATGGGATGCTTTGAAAGAGCAATTCGGTGGGGCTGAGGAAGTAATTGAAAACAACAGAGAGATTTTGAATCAACAATATGAAACGTTTTGTCATGTGAAAGGAGAGTCATTAACCCAACAGTTTGAAAGATTTAGCTGTCTCATTAGTGAGCTTAAACTAGTTAATGTTGAGTTTGCAAATTCGACTTTAAATAGTCGTTTTCTTAGATCATTACAAGACAAGTGGGACACTATAGCTTTTGTAACTAGAAATTCGGCTGGGTTCAAAGAGATGAGTCTAACTCAGCTTCATGGTAGGCTCCTCACTTATAAGAGAGAGCTGAACCAGAAAAAGAAGCTACAAGAGTCTGGCAAAGTGGGTGATGAGTATGCATTCGGTAGTAAAACACTTTTTGGCCAAGAAGAAGCCTCTGGTAGCTGTAAGGATCAGAGTTATGATCATTTCATTGACATAACCTCTGGTGGTAGTTTCAGCTCTGATTCTTACACACCCAATTATGCTTTTATTGCTAATGGGGAAAGCCAAGCGTCTGATAACTTATCCTTTGAGTTGAATGACCTTCAACATTTTGACTCTGCAGATTTGGAAGAAATGGATATTTTGCACTAGCTTGCCTTGTTGAGTGTTAGCGCTAGCAAGTATTACAAAGAACTGGTAGAAAGTTACTAGGGTTGCATAGGGGTTTAAAAGTTGGGTTGGATAAGTCAAAGATTAAATGTTTCAAGTGTAATAGGCTAGGTCACTTTGCTAGAGAATGTAGGTCTCAAACATCCGGACCAATTGTCACACATCCTAGCCCTAGACCTCAAAACACTCAAAATACTGTCCATTATTCCCAATATACCACTGCTCCTCATATGCAAAGCACTGCTCATTTTGCACACCCTGCTACCACTATTCCTGCAATATGTTCAAACCACTGTTCCTCAAATTCAATATGTTCAAGCACCAGCTCCTCAGGTTCAAATGTAACCTGCACAACAAGTTACTCAAACACTGCTTCGGCAGAGGTTAATCAACAGAGCTTCTTTACTCAGGGCTTTGTTGATTGGAGTAGCTTGCCTGAGGATCTGACTGATGGAAACTTTGCTCTAATTGCTGACACTGAAAAGAAACAAAATGAATTTTGCTTTATGGCATTGGAGTGTATAGTTAAGGGTGTTGAATTTGAGGAAGTGGAGTTTAAATCTGTTGTGTCTGATGATCATGATGAAACAATTGTTACAAAATAAAATGTTGATGAAGAATTGAAACCTCTGTCTAACCATGGGATGCAAGTGTTTGTGAAGGTGAATGTGACAGTGCCATGATGGCTGCTACTAATGTATCTCCTCAGGTCTTAAAAGATCTATGTTCAGATAAATGCATCATAGCTTTTGCTAACATAAAAGAGGTGAATGAAAACCTTAGGAATAAGATTTTGGATGATGAATTACAGTTTGAAAAGCTTTCAAAAGAGTTAAAAATAAAACTTTGAAAAAAGTATTTGAAATCAGCAGCTTAAAACATGAAGCTAGCATAACCAAGGACCAACTCCAAACTATTATAAAAAAATATTAGGTTTTCAAAAAGGAGTTGGAATCCACCCAAATTACTTGTGAAAAATGGGTGGAATCCTGTAAAGGTTATGAGATTATGCTAGAGAACCAGGTCAAGAGTAACATTAAATTTGGCATGGGATTCAAGAAAAATGACCAAGTTTATGAAAATGTTACTGAAAATGATTCCGGTATAGTTGAAATTGTTCCAACAAACTTGGCTGGTCAAGAAGTCAAAGTCACTGATAAAAATGGAAATAAAATTGTTTTAGAAAGACATGAGGGATCCTCAACTTCTGAGGAAATTGAGAAGTATTAATTTTACCCCACATGGTCTGATGAATGTGACATTCTTGAAAATTTCAAGCCAATGGATTTTTCAACCATTGAAGGTGTGAAAGCACCAAAAGCAAGAGTCATTCCCATAATAGATCTTCCAGCAGATGTTACAACATCTGCTGACAAAAAGTCTGAAAAAGGGAAGAGGAAAGAAAAGATAACTCACTTGTTTTGTGATTTTTGTGAAAAGAAGAACCAAGTCACCAAAAACTGTTTTCTTCTAAATGCCTATGATGTCAACAAAACAAGTGAAATAATTGATGCACCACATTGCACAATCTGTGGTAGGAAAAACCATAAAACTCAAGAGTGTGTTTATCTCAGAAACTTTGATGTGGAAAAGAATGTGTATAAATTCAAAACACTGGAGAGATAAAAAAACTAATGCTTCAAAAGGAAAGTCTAAGCAGACCTTTGTGCCTATTCAAACATCTGTTACCAAAGCACTGCACAAAACCTCTGTTCCGAGAGAGGTGTAGGTAAGAGATGCACCACGTACCAACCAGTTCTCAAGAGGATATGGCCAACCAATTTACCAAAAGGTACTCTTAGTTATGAAGGTTACAAAAGGCTCTCAAAACCAAGAGTAAATAGGCATCCTCTTGGTTATCATCATCTGATAGGAGATGACTCCCAACAGATGTTACAAAGATCTGTTCAAAAGTCTGCTCATTCTCCTGATTTTGAGGCTGAGTTGTTCATGACCCCATCCAAAGCCATTTTGGCTTTGGAAACCCTCCTTAATTAATTGGTTACAATTAGCACCTAGAAAGTCCAATCTCATTGCTGTAAAAAGGATATTCAGATACATAAAAGGTGCTCCCACACTTGGTATCTAGTATCCAGCTAATGGGAATATTGAGCTTTCAGGTTATTCAAACAGTGATTTTGTTGGATGTAACACCATAATGAAGTCAACATCAGGAGGCTGTCAATTCCTAGGCAATTGCTTGGTATCTTGGCAAAGCAAAAAGCAAGCTGCAATATCAACATCCACAACAGAGGCTGAGTATATTGTTGCTGCAAGCTGCACAGCTCAACTCCTATGGCTTCAGAATCTATTGCTGGATTTTGGTGTAACTGCTCTAAAGACTCCTCTCATGTTGGATAGTCAAGCAGCAGAAAACATCATAAAAATCCCGTCTCCCCCTCAACCACAAAGCACATTGACATCAGACATCACTTTGTGAGAGATTGCTATGAAAAATGTTTGATTTCTCTGCATCATGTTCCAACTAAAGATTAACTGGTAGATGTTCTAACAAAAGCATTGGATACATCTACCTTTGAAAGTCTGATCTCTAGGATTGGTATGCTAAACATGGAATAAAAACAAAACAAAATTTTGTTCTCCATGTGTAAATAGCATGAAAATGTTTTCAGACTATCAAAATCCATCCTTAAAAATAACTAAAATTGAAAATTTTCAATTAATCTCTAAAGTCTGCTCAAAACCACTGTTTCTCCAAAACCTCTGTTTGGCTTGAAAATCTATCCATTGCTAAAAGTGTATTCTATGTTCTATATCCACTGCTGGTGAAACCACTGTTTTCCCAATCCACTGATAATCTATCCTCTGATAGTGTAAATCACCACTGTTCAGAACCACTGCTGGTATCCAGAAGAGGTTTCTAAACATCTGTCTTCCATTATCCAATAGAGTTTACACGTGGACAGATATTAGCCGTCAGATCTTTTGGAAACCCCTGCCACATTCAGCATTCACTTTTTCTTTATAAAACCCTTGTTTATCCAAACAAAGTTTTCCTTGCTGTATTGAATTTAAAAAAAAATTCTCCAAAGCGTTTATCTTCTTCACAAACTCTCATTCATTCTTCAATCATGACTCTGAACATAAAAAATCCCCACAACTACTTCCCCATCCTCGAGAAAACATAGCATAATACGTCGTTCCACTCAATAATCGATGTCTTATCATCGTCAAAATACAAAACCATCCTGCTAGCAAACACTCCCATCTATGTGGTTACACTCTGACAATTTTGGGCAAACTCTAAAGTTGAAATTCAAAACAAAATGCCCTTTGGCATTACTTCCAAAGTCGGTAAAACCCTAGTGCAAATTTGCCCAACTTCCATCTCAACAACATTTGGTCTGAATGATTTGAAAGGTAAAACTTCCTTCTCTAAAACAGACGTGCATACTGAATTCATAGAACGTGGGTACGAGGGTCAGTTGACCAAAGTTACAATGCATAAACCCCAATTTCATGCTGATATGAAATTCCTTTTCCACACTTTACTTCTTTGTCTTTCACCTAAAACCACCGCTTTTAATGAAATTCACAAAATATACAATATCTGGGATATTCTATTTTAACAAAATTTGATTTCAATCTATCCCAGGTATTGTTCAATGATTTGGTGGCAAATTATAATAACACTTCTAAAAATAAGGCTTTTCTTATTTATCCTAGACTATTGAGCTATGACTTGCAAAAACAAGTTTCGGATGCTGATTTTCGACAAGGTGTTGTTTTTGAAATAAACAGCTTAAAATCTGAAACTTCTACAAGAATGTCTGACAAAAAGTCAAAGGATTTAGAAACACAAGCAAAGGGGGTTGAGCAAAATGTTGATGAGTCCAAATCACAAGCTCAACCCACTGCTACTGAGCCCACTGCTCCTGGTGAGCATAACACCACAACCGGTGTGGTGCAACCCCCACCAGAATCTACCAAAAGAAAATCTTCCAAATCCAAAAAGCCCTCCAAAAAGAAAATCGAAAAGGTAACGATCCTAGAGAATATACATGTGACAACACAAAAAATCACTTGAAACCACTACTGCTACTTCCTCACAACCGTTGGAACAAAGATCTCCACCTAGTTAAACTCCTCTTGATTCCTCACAAAAGGAACAAGTTGTATCCATAGGGACATCACATTATGAAGCTTTTGATTCACTTGAATCAATCTTCCAAAACCTCTCTCCCAGGGCAATGTCTCTTTCTACACCACAACCCACTTCTCCAATACCACCCACATTTATACCTTTGCTTGATGCAATAGAGAAAACTCAGACACACATCAATCCCTCTCACTCACCCATTAAAGAGAGTCAACTTCTACATTTGATTGAGTTTGAGAAAACTATCTGCTAGCCCACAAGCAACTGAGGAGGTTACACCCCTTGAGTTACAAGTAACTCTTGGTAGTAGTTCAAGTGAAGCAGCCACTACAATTGATGACACAACAGTGTTTTAGTTGGATAGTGGTTACATAAGTAAGACTTCCTTAAAGGCAACAAACTGCTGAGGCTACAACAGTAACCTCTGTCCCAGTTGGAAGTCCCCAATACCAAGACAAAGGGGCATTTGGCTCTATAAACATTGAGGTTCTTCATGTTGATGATCCAAATAAACTACCACTGGTAGGAATTTAGATGATCCTATTAACTTAGGTGATAAATTAAAATACCAAGAATTGACGGAGAGGATGTCTTCCATGGAATCATTAATTGATAACCTCAAAACCATGATGAATCAAGTCCTACAAAACTCCCAAAGTCAACCATCACAACCACAAAGTGCCGATGAACTATGGAGAATGGTGCAACCAATAATCCTAGCTCAAAGGAACTTAGCAGACATTCAACATGAAACACATATGAAGCTTATCAGGAACATGGTTGAGGCTGATACAAAGATACTCAAGCAGACATTAAAGCCATCAAAGATCATTTGCTGAAAACTACTGGCTCCGCCCCTGTTATTATTCTTTAAGATGAAATTGAAGATAAGGGGGAGAAAGATACTTTGAGAAAGTTGCAACCTGATTCAACTGCTAAACCAAAGGTGCAACAACAGCCAGAAACCACTGAAACCAATGCTGAAGCATCTAATGCAACTTTGGGAAAAGGGATTGATACCCTAAACAAAGAAGCTGAAAAGATTGCTGATGAAAAGCAAAAGAGACAAGATACACTTGAAGCTAAAGCCTCAATGCTAATTGATGAAGAAAAAGCCAATCAATTGGAAAAAGAAGATGTTGGTACTTCAAGAAAAAGAAAATCTGCAAGAAAAGTTAGACAACCAATTGTCACCTCTTCTAAAACTACTGTTGAAGCTAATCTTGTTGTATCCTCTGTCCGAAATAACCCAAAATCACCACAAAACAACCCAACAGATGTTAGGGCAGATGTTGTGACATCAGATCTGGAACAACAGATGTTCCAACAGATGTTTCCCAAATCTCTGCTTTACTCACATTTCCCACTTTAACTCAACAATTATCCACACCACCAAGAATTCCTGAACATCCACCATCCCCAAAGTCAAGTTCCAACGCAGAAGAATAACTTTTGTTGTTGGTGATAATGATGAAGAGATTCAATCACCCTTCGCTTTATCATCACAATCTATTTGACAACCATCCCCATCATTGTCATATCCTAAAACCTCATTTCCACCCTGCACCTATCATATTCATTCCTTCCAATGGGTGCCTTATACCCTTTGAAACTTTATGCTGTGAAAGGTTAGATAGAGTCTTTCTGCAAGATAGAGGATCCTAAACAAAGAAACTTTCCATCTCTTTTGGGTATCGAAAGCCTAAACCTTGATGAGTATCTGATACTAAAGGCTAGACTGTCACACCCTGGTCATAGCGGAAGTGCAAGTGTGTGACCATTAGGTAATCATTGCATCCAATTTAGTAAACAAAAATAATTCAACAATGATGCCATACTAATAATAAGTTGTATTCCAATATTTACAACCAACCAAAAGTGATTTCATAGTTTCAGTTGTTTTCAACTTGTTATCATAACCATAATTTAAATTACACTACAAAATAAGATATTGTTTTCATCATAACTGTGTAATGAGGTTTTGACTCCTATATACCATACGAAGTTGGGATATTAAAGGCAAACCCTCGAAAAGATGGCACATCATTGTCTTGACATTTTCCCATAACCCGAATCGTATCACCAGCTCAAGCCTTGCGTCCTGAAATACATGTAATTTTAAAAGTCAACAAAAGTTGGCGAGTTCATGTAGTTAATGTTTTCGTATAAAATGTCATTCTTGTAATCCAGTAATGAAATCTGAGTATGTTATTAACATCATGGAGTTTTAAGGATCTATCGGTGCGTTGCGATCACCCTGACATATATGTGCCATAAGTAAGTAACCAAACCGAGACAACTTTGACATCATTGGGATCACAAAAGCACTCCGAAGGGTATACCAACAAGGAGTGGAGCGCGTGTCAAACTCAATAGATCTACATCTTTTGCACCTTGGTTACTATGTGATTAATGGTTGCTATTGTCATCATCCTACTTACGCACTATTGATCGTGTTATCAACAAAACCCATAGCTAACATACTATTTGTTATGACATGTATTTCCCCTTGATAGTTTTAAAACCAAACTTTGAAATAATTGAAAGGAGGGGCATGAACTCACAACTTTGCGTTTCGTACGTCGTACTATTCACAGTTCGGTGTCCATACACGTGTGTAACCTACATGTGTATTGAGTTTATTAGACACCTAGGCCTCATTGGCCCTTGTACTAGTTGTTCATCTTGAATTCTTGTTATTTATTTCTTTATTATAATAGAACAACTTTTAGTGTTATCATAGTGTTGGTAGTTCGTTTGTTCGATTAATATTTTATATATATATATTTCTCAAATATATATATATATATATATATATATATATATATATATATATATATTCTTAGATCGTGCGTGAACTGGGCCTTGCCCTTCACATGTCCTCGTGCCTTGCACGTGTGTCATTGGGCCTTGCCCATGTCATTTATGTCATTGGGCCTAGTCCATGTAATATATGTCATTGGGCCTAGCCCATGCCTTTTTGTCATTGGGCCTAGCCCATGTAATTTATGTCATTGGGCCTAGCCCATGTCTTTATGTCATTGGGCCTAGCCCATGTAATTTATATGCTTTTGGGCTTTGTTCATATACTTTATACAATTGGGCCTTGTCCATACATTTTATGCAATTGGGCCTTGCCCATGTCTTCCATAAATTGGGCCTAGCCCATATTCATTTACAAGCGCCCATTATTTTATAAGTCTTATACTTATAATTTTTACTAAGTATAGATTTGTAAGTATACTTATTTTTATACTTTTATAAAATTACTTAGTAAATTCTTTTATGTTTTAACTTTCCGGGTTTTTGATATCGATAACATATATATGTTAAGTGTCTAAATATATATTTTAGACTTGTCGTCGTCATTTAATACATGCTTTTTTCTCGTCGACAATCGGCCGTCGTCGTAATAACTCTTCGTGTCGGCAATTTATCCGTTGGTCGACGATGCGTCGATGTATTTGTGTACGTTCACCTATCGCCCACATTGCTTCGTTTGTCCGATTATTGTTTTGACGTGTGGTAAAAATGTATTTGTTGGTGTTACCAACACTTGGTAATATTTTCAAGTGTTTGTAGTATTTTGTGTATAGTTGGGTATTTATATGGTGAATACCCTAAGCTTCTAAATACATACACATACCATAAACATGTATTCACACATAGTTCTTGGTGACAAAATATGTATATATACTTTTATTATCACAAGCATCCATGTATATATATATATATATTTATAAGGATCACTTATTTTTAACTTGTAATATATATAATATATATATATATATATATATACTTGTTAAACACTTGGGTGTTTAGGGTTTAACCCTTGTCATTAGAACTTACCTAATGACGATTTAAGTTACTAATCGCGTTTAGTTCCGCTAATCACCATGTTAATCATACCTTAATCGTGACTAGATTTTTAGAAAATTTCGCCATAGTTTCCCCTATACTATGGCGTTTTCCACGTTTTTAAAACGTATTTAAACCCTGTCTAAACTCATAATCAAGATCAACAAATAATTTAAAGCTTCCATATCATTTTGTTTACAACTTATGTACATCATCATCCATAGCTTTTGGTAGTCAAAATCTTACTAAAAATATAATGAGATTTCAACATTATTAGCATTTTTAAACCATCATTTTTGTTACATCATTATATCAAGTCCTTTATTTTAAACCCCTTTGATTACTACACTTTTTAAGATGGTTACATCTTAAATCATAGTGTTTATTCTTTATAAAAGTTACTCATGTGTAATAAACTTACTTTAGATTGTAGTAATCTTTATGGATGATGAAGTTGATGATCTTGTTTAGATTTAAACATTACCATGTTTAAATCATCATTTTCATATTTATCCATACAAGATCATCTAATTTATACACCTTACTTTAACATAAACAACATCATCATGCTAACTAGTTAACATATAAACACATAATCAACACAAAATAAACTATATTAAGTGTTATTATTGAGGTGTGATTTAGGGTTTTTAGGTTATATTTTCTTCATTTTCAAGATGATGAACTTGTACTTCCTTAAACTAGACATGGTAAGAAGCTAGAATATGAAGAGATTTATCTTACAATGGTTGCACAAGTTTAGTGAAGATCTAGAATGAAAATGGAGCTCCAAGAAAGCCCTAATGGTCCTCCACCTTTGCTAGCATCTTGGATGGTCTTGAAATGATTTCAAAGTGAGTGAAATGAGGTGGTTAATGGTGGTCTTGTGGTGGTTTAATGGAGGTGGTTGTAGCCATGGGAAGGAGGGAGAGAGATAGGTAAATTGTTTCAATTTTTAAGTGAGGAAAATGATGGAAAATGTGAGGTGATGTTGTTATATAATCATCATCTTTCAAGATCACTAACCATATCTATCACCATGTTTCTAATCCCACATTTTCAACAAGAATCAAGTGGGTGTGGGACCCACTTGAATCCGCCAACATGTAGGGGGTAAAATGTAACTTTCTTTTGTAACATGTGGTTATTTATTAGATTTTTAGGTAATTAACTTAAGTGTTATGTTTAGGAGGGTTGATCTTGTATCATTAGCAAATAATTAGGGTTTAGGGTGTTAATCTATGATAATTAATCCACTTGATAAATTAATATAAGTTCGGATGACGAAAACATCGTTTGTTCGCTCATCGACACAATATTCGCTAATAAACGAACCTTATTATTTAGTACCGGAAACTTTGGTTTTTGACCGCCACAATTGTCATGGCATTTATTTAGCGCACTTCTAATCTAGAAATATGCTTAACTAGTTTGCTAGATGAATATATGTTGAATTTGGATGGCCGAAATGCCTTGCGTTCGGTCGTTCGCTCGATATCGGCATTTATATATCTTGCCGTCGAACTTTTCCGAAAGTTGTGTTTCCATGACCTCAAGATAGTTGAAAGGATTCCGAGTCCCAAATGAGGCTTAACTAGCTCTCTAGATGCTTGTATGAGGCTATCAACCACTAAAATGTTCGTCGGTTCGACAAACGATCGCTTTCCGGTCGAGTTGTGCACAGTTTGTCGTATGACCGGAAACGATATCTTTTATTCATTTTTGCTATTCTCATATTGTTTTAGGATGTTCAACATTGTTTTGTTATTGTTCTGAAATCCAGAATCCACCGAATTAGTATTGCGGACAAACTGAAATTTGTCGCATTTTTGGTCGAAACGGACAATTTTGCAAGTTAGGCGTTGTACCGGAAAGTTATGTATTTTTGAAATAGGTGTTCCCATATCAATGTTTTCATGTATATATGGACTCAAATATGGCATCAGCGTGCCGTTATTCGTTGTTCTGTTTCGTTTTAGCGGTTTTGCGACACAAATAGTGCAACCGCAAATAGTGCGCCCAACACTTTCTACCAACACTTTTAGGGTATTGTTTGGTTTGTTTAGCATTGTAATAGAAACCAGTATATGTTATGACTCTATTTGCTTGTCCTAATACTTAGGATATAATGTACGACTCGGTTACGAAATTAAATTACGATAATTCGCATGAGATTATGAATTAAAAATAGTGATTAGATTGTACGGAATTACCGGTTATTTGCCATTTGTCACATAGACAAGCTGAGACTATTGCAAAGGAGCTGTCGAAGGGTAAGGATGAGAGGGCTCTACAAAGATCTATGCAATTCAATTGAGCAAAGTGAGAAAAATTGAAGATTTTGCTAAGGATTTGAGTAAGTCCATGTAAGAAATGCTAACCACTGATGATCCTGACTTAAAGCAAGAGTATCTTGATCACATTATGAAGTTTATACCTTACAAAATAACAAGGACTCAATTCAAAGACTGGTCTGCAAATGAGCTAAAGGAGGAGATTAAAAGAATATAAGCCATGCTCAAAGATCCTTTGAAAAGGCCTACTCCTCCTATCTGGAAAAAGGCTAGGCCTGAAAATCAAGACCATGCCTTGAAGATCAAAAGGATGAAAGCTGAACTTGTTGATGCACAATATGGAATAACAAGGCTAATTGCTAGGTGGTCTGAGTTAAAAGTTGTTGATACCTATAGAAGGCTAGAAGAACTTAGAAAGAAAGATCCTTCTGTCCCAAGAAAGCTAGACTACTCACCAACAGCCACTACCCCTCAACAGACCCATGCCTCTAAAAGACCATCTTCAACCTTTGTCTTACCCACAATTGCCTTGAATCAAGCAAAAAGGCAAAAGTAGAGGGAAGAACAAGATCAAATGAGGTATGAAGAACAAAGAAAGGAGGGGATCAAAAGCAAAACCTATACCACACTAATGCTACAAGTGATAAGCTTATGAAACACTTTCAATACTTGTTAGCAGACCCATTTGACCAAACTCGTCTCAAATAAATCTACTCCCAAGAAAACCATCTGACTCAAAAATTCTAAAATGGAAGTCATCCATAGTCACCCATGAATTGACTTTTCTCAGGTCAGATGGTTGAGTTCAAAAGATAAGAATGGAGGGTGCATATGGTCTGAATGCAGCTAACCTCCTAGATCCGATGAATCTTGAGCTTGAAAGGGATGTAAATGACATGATTGCCCTGGACTTTGAACTTTAATTCAAAGGACAAATAAGGCAATCATTGATAAGGAATAGAGATCATGAATAAAGTTTTAGTTTTGGCATCATCTGTTCTAGGGGGAGATTGTTGGAATCGAACCCTACAAAAGAACAGATGATAGAAAGCCAACATATACTACAAACCTCTGATCCTTAATAATAATAAAACATCTGCTGGAGTCAAAGCTCTGTTGAAGACAAAGGTCAAAGGTCTGCTCATTTTTAACAAAATCTTTGTAAATATCAAGAGGGCTTTTACAAGGGTAGGTTTTGGCTAGGGTAGGATGGTTTTATTGAAAAGTGGCTAAAAATGTAAAATGTCGGTTTTCTTTTTGAAATTTTTGAGTGACTTAGTTATAAACTATATAAGCAATAGTTTTGCTTATTTATTTCAAGTAACTAGAGATTTTTTTTTGATAAACTAAGTCACTTCTTTTTATATATTATTCAAAAGAACCACATTTTACTAAAATAAAGGGGTGTGAAAATAAAGATTGGTTTCGGGTGATGGGTGGTTTGTGCAAAATGGTGTTTCGCGGATTTCGAAATGAAAGGTTTAGGCTCAATGGGGTTTAACTAGGGGGATATTTTTGTTTTTGTTTTTGGTGGGGAGATGAAAAGAAAATAAAGTTGAAGATGAAAAATAATATCCTAATGCCTCCATCATGTACTTACTTGGATTTGTTGGTAAGGGCCAGGAATGTATTGTTTTGTCAAGTTCTAGATTCATAAGAACCATACGACTATTCACACAAGAAACGAAAATGAACATTTAGTAAAGATATATATTTGAATGCTCGGTAAAGGCTCAAAACTCACATTTTTGTGGGAAAAGGGGTATAAGTGTGAAATTAGATATAAAATAAAATTTTACAAAGAATTGTCATGCCATTTTTAATAATTTTCTTGTATGGTTCTTTTTATCACGGCGCTATCGGTTATAAACTTTATAAAAACATGAAAATTTTTAGATGTTGGTTTCTAACTTAAACTATAAACAAGACAAAAACAAACTAAAGTATTTTTTTTGAAAAAGATTTGGGGTGTTTTAGCGTTTCCAAGTAGAGTTTTATGTAAGGCTTGTTTTTAGAACAACCAATTTCAAGTTTAAGTTTACCCCCACACTCAAATTACACATTGTCCTCAATGTGTCCAAAATTGGTTAAAACTGAATAAATGTGTAATTGTGGGTTAAAAACAGCAAATTTTTCAAAAACCAAGCACTAGACACGGGGGCATGTTTGGGGGACATGACCCCGTGTGAAAAGTGCCAGTAACAGATTTTTGAGAAAATTTTCAGGAGGCAGACGGGGGCGTGTTTGGGGGACACGATCCCGTGTAAGAAGTGCCAGTAACGAAAATTTTCCAGAAGCCAGGCACGGGGGCGTGCCTATGGGACACAACCCCATGTCAGTGTTCCAGATTCAAAAATTTTTTCTGCAGACTTGAGGCATGGGGGCGTGCTTACCTTACACGGCCCCGTGCTGCACTTACTGTTTTGAAGATTTTGCTTCGGGAAGTGTCTGTTTTTGTGCATGGGGTGCTGTTTTTCATACTTCCGCACACTTCTATTTTCAAAATACCAAATTTCATATCATTCGTTCATCATTGCAATAAAATAGAAAATAAAGATTACCATAAAATAAAAGTTCTACGATAGATACATAGGTGGATGCCCTACGAGATTACTAGACCCGAATAGCTTTCCCTAGATAAATCTATGAAAGATCAATAGAAACCAAAAATAGTTTCGAAAAACAAGGGCTTCTAAGCTATTCCCCGGGAATGCTCCTTTAGAGGTCGTTGAGCATTTCTGTCACACCCCGACCCGCAGCGGAAAAGGTGACCGGGGCATGATTGGGTTATCATCAAAGCTCATGACATTTATTATACGTTTCATATTCATTAAATACAATTTAATAGGAAATTTACAACTATAATTACATCATGACCTAACATCAATCTAAGCTTCTTTGTTTTCTTCTAAGGCATTTCCTATGTTTTCCTTGCTTCATCCTGTTCACCTGTATCATGTGTAAAAGGTTATTGGATCAACAAAAAGTTGGCGAGTGAATCCTATGGAAAACATTTGAACAAGTTTAATTGATTATGAAATGAGTGCACAACCACACATGAGTAGAAATAGATATAAACTTATTCAACAATCATTAGATATTAAATAAAGCACACATGAACAATAATGGAACGTGTAGAGGCACGCGTTGCTCTATTCGTCTCTCACGAGGAACTGATGGGCCTAATGAATGAATTGCATAAACATGATAATATGAAAGACATAACTACAAACAATATAAACTCAATGATACACACATGAACAATAATGGATTGGTTTTGAGGCACGCGTTGTTCACCTCGTCTCCCACGAGGAACTGATGGGCTTAATGAATGAATTTCATATAATTTGACAAAATGAAATATGTAATCACAACAATATAAACAATCTAAGTTTAGATCACGATATGGTATGGCACAAGTTTAAATAAACGAGTTAATTATTTTGTGACACATGACACACCCCAAAACGTGTAATTAAAAAGGGGAGTTGTAAGATTCACTCACAGTGGGTGCGTTCGGGTGATGATGTTGAATGCACGCAAAGTGGTTTTAACCACGAGTGAAATTAACCTAGATAAATAGCATTATGGTTCGGTAAGTAAACGGACTTTATTGATCCATTTTAGTAGGATTGTTGGGTGTATTTTTGTGAGTTTAAGGCTATTATCTAACCTTAAAAATGTTATTTTTAAGTATTTTTAATTGATTTTTAAATAAAATAAATAAATAAAAATAATAAAAAAATTTGACTTTTGGACCGTTGACCGTTGACTGTTGACTTTGACCGGTTCGAATGCGAGTATATGTGCGCTGAGTGAGGCTCGAACCCGAGACCTCCCGTACGCGTGCACGCAGCTCTACCAACTGAGCTACGTGTCTAACCCGAAATATTTCTGTTTTTAGTTATATTTATATATTAATTAGATTAAACCGAAAATCATTTATTTTTAAAAACGATTTAACTGAATCGGACCGGTGCACTCCACAGGTCTCGAACCCGGGACCTGTGGGTTGCGTTAACACACAGTCCACCGCTGGACTGTGTGTTTAACATGTTATATAAACCGATTTTTATTATACTTAAATACAAACTAAGTACTTTCATTTCTGACTTATTTAAAAAGGTAAATAATTGTCCGAGCCAGTGCAGAAGACCGGACTCGAACTCGAGTCCTGTGATTAAACATACACACAGTCCACCACTGGACTGTGTGTCTAACTTGGTTATTATTCCGGTTATTAATAAATTTAACATATACCACGGTGACCCGGTTCGGTTAACAAAAAAAATACATTTTTATTAAGGCAGCGTGTGTGGGACAAGATTCGAACTCGAGACGTCAGTGTGTTTATTGTGCACACAGTCCACCGCTGGACTGTGTGTCTAACCCGAGTAATAACTTGATTTTAATTATACGTATACATTACAGATACTTCGTCTTCTTCGTCCGTTTTTAACCAGAATCGGAAATCCGACTGGTTCAATGTTTTAATCGGTTTCTTTAGCGTTTTTTAGTTAATTACAGGTGAGATTAAATAAAAAGAAGGGACGATTTAAGCGTGAGGTATACCGACTAGATTCCTCTGTTTTCCGGCAGAACTCCGGCGACAGTATCAGGTTCCGGCGTCGTGTGTCTTGCAGCAATGAGTCTTCAGAAAGCTTGAAAAGGATGTGGGTGACTTCGGTATAAGCTCAGGGGGTTTAGTAAGGCTTATAAGTGGAGGGTTCGGTTTTCCGGCGAGATACAGCAGTTTTCCGGCGAGTGAGTTTTCGCCGAGAAAGGGTGCGGTTTTGAGCAAAAAATGTTTGCAGAGGTTCGAGGGGGTATTTATAAGGCAGGTTATCGATGAACTTGGTCCGATTTCCGACTTGATTCGTCGGTTATAATTTCTCCGGCGGTTATAGTTTGTGTCGCGAGTTCAGACGTCGGTTATAACCGATGTCCTAGTAAATGTTTACGTTATAACTGGAGGAATCGTTAATTCTTGGCGAGATCGCCGGGATTTCCGACGACTGTATTTGGGCGCCGGTTTTGAATTCGGAAAGTCATGTTATGAATTAAATGATTCTAGCATTTAACAAGAAACATCAGTGGCGCAGTGGTTTAAGTGTTAAGTGTTAAGTCTGTGAACCGTGACCCGGCGACTGACCCGGGTTCGAAACCCGGCAGGAACAAATTATTTTTATTTTCTTATTTTTGACAGTTTTTCAAAAACAAATTATATATTCCCACATAATACTTGATTATGTATCGTTTAAAATTATTTTGGGCATTTAATTCGCAACGAAATTTTTAACTGATTGTTCGGTTAATAAACGGAGCGGGTTTGGTAAAATCCGTTTTTGACGGATGTTACAGTATCCCCTGCTTTTTAGAAATTTCGTCCCGAAATTTAAATAGTGATATATTTGACTAAAAGAATGATGGTTTTTAGTTTGACAGTTACATGCTTAGAAAAAGTAAAGTTTTAAGTTTTTGTTTGAGGCGGTAACGTTCCTTGTAAGGGTTAAGTACCCTATTACAGGAATCGCTTTTTGTTGCCTACTATAAAAGTATTGATAAGCAGAATTGATTCGCTAACTATGATATCATGCATAAGAGTTTGGATATGTTTGGAAGGGTATGGTTATATCTTAAGGCAAAACTTCTAATACTACAACCTACATGGAACATAAATAAACACAACAACTAATATTTGAACATAATAAACACAACAGCTAATATCAGTATGTTATGATTGGTTCTATGACTATAGAACATAAATAAACACAACAGCAAATATTTGAATCCACATTCTGATAGCATATATGTTTGAATGGTGGCAGTTCCATTGGTTTGAAGCAGTTCCTCTCTCGTTTGTTATGATGGAGAGGTTAGTTTATGTAGAAATGGAACACAATCCAATCTCTTTAAATAGCAAGACGATATAAATGTAACACAAATTTCAACCAAGGCAATACTAAATCCTACATGGAACTTCTCATAACCGCCTGATAATGCCTCTGATCCTTTGGCAAGAATACTTATATATAGGAAGTACCAGCGGCGTATCCACCATATTCTTGCCAAACTTTCATTGGTTTTATCCACAAGTTATGATTAGTTACCAAGAAACTACTAAATCCTACATAGAACTTCTCATAATCGTCTGACAATGCCTCTGATCCTTTGACAAGAATACTTATATATAGGAAGTACCAGCGGCGTATCCACCATATTCTCGTCAAATTTTCATTGGTTTTATCAGTGAATTATGATTAGTCCTATGTGACTCTACAACCAATACAACAAATTCATAAATACTGAAAATGAAAAATGTCTGTGCGATCAAGGCTCAATCAAACGGAGCCGATCATATTGCATGTACTGAAAATGAAATTGTCTGTGCGATCAAGGCTCAATCAAACGGAGCCGATCGTATTGCATGTACTGAAAATAATAAACTTAATCTACAAACAGCCTATACATGGAACCTCTCATAACCGCCTGATAATGCCTCCGATCATTTGACAAGAATACTTATATATAGGAAGTACCAGCGGCGTATCCACCATATTCTTGTCAAATTTTCATTGACTTTATCCACAAGTTATGATTAGTTCTATGCGACTCTACAACAAACACAACAACCACAAGATACTGATAATGAAAATGTCTGTGCGATCAAGGCTCAATCAAACGGAGCCGATCGTATTGCATGTACTGAAAATGAAAATGTCTGTGCGATCAAGGCTCAATCAAACGGAGCCGATCGTATTGCATGTACTGAAAATAATAAACTTAATCTAAACAACAATCACACAAACAGCCTATGCATGGAACCTCTCATAACCGCCTGATAATGCCTCCGATCATTTGACAAGAATACTTATATATAGGAAGTACCAGCGGCGTATCCACCATATTCTTGTCAAATTCTCATTGACTTTATCCGCAGTTATGATTAGTTCTATGCGACTCTACAACAAACACAACAACCACAAGATACTGATAATGAAAATGTCTGTGCGATCAAGGCTCAATCAAACGGAGCCGATCGTATTGCATGTACTGAAAATGAAAATGTATGTGCGATCAAGGCTCAATCAAACGGAGCCGATCGTATTGCATGTACTGAAAATGAAAAATGTGGGCACGCCAGGTTCAACCTCATAATGAAATGGGGAACATGCTCAACGCTCATAAAATGGGGAGCGGCGGCCTATGAAATTACATGTACTGAAAATAATAAACAATAATTACTCATACAGTCTACACATGGAACCTCTCATAACCGCCAGATAATGCTTCTGATCCTTTGACAAGAATACTTATATATAGGAAGTACTAGCGGCGTATCCACCGTATTCTCGTCAAAGTTTCATTGGCTTTATCCTTAAGTTATGTTTGGTTCTATTTGATAAAGAAAAACATAAAACTAAACGATAGGAGTTGAATCTGGATCTTCGGTGAAGAGGACTAGTTGAGTATCTTCGCTTGGGCCGTCATTATCTTCGACCGGATTGGCGTTGATGTTGAAGACTCTTCCTCTTGCTGGTGGCCTAGCGGTTGGGTTTTCTTGGTTTACTTGGTTAACTGGGTTTGATTGGGCTTGAGCGTTGATGACGTTAACCAATTGAGGGCATGTGTTTCTAAAGTGGGTAGGGTCGCCACAATTGAAACAAGCTCGAACATATGGAAACATGGGGTATTGGGGTTGTTGATAGGTTTGGTTCACGGTTTGAGTAGGGGAAGAGATTTGGTTTTGAAAGGTGCGGCAAACCTTGCTCAAATGACCATAGCGTCCACAAGTTGCACATAGTCGACAAGGTAAGGTAAGGGGATGGTGATAAAAACAGTTGTTTGCATCGAGGGTGAGGTCCAAGATATGGTTTCTTATTTGGGTAAGTTGAGTTGGGTGCCACTTGGGTGATTGGGATAGCTTGGATGGGTATGGCGTGTGAAATTGGTTGATTCCGTTGGATAGCAGCGAAAAGTTGCCCGTCTCTTTTTCTCTTAGGATTGGGTTGAGAAGGGGATTCGTTTTGGGTGGAGTCGGAGGTTTCAGTCGATTCTTTATCCTTCTTCTTCTCCTCCTTGAAGTCTTTGTTTCGGATTCGATTCTCGGTGAGCTCTGTTGCTAGCTCCATTGCTGCTTCCAAAGTTGCAGGCGAGGTACTTATTACAGAGTCTTGAATCTTTGACGGAAGACCACGAATGTAGTGCTCGATCAAACGGTAGAGGGGAGTGAACATGTTGGGAACCATTTGATGTAACTCGAGAAATCTTTTGTTGTATGTGGTGTGGTCTCCTTCCTTTTGCTTCAACGAATAAAATTCATCTTCTAATTTCTTGATTTCGCTCCTTGGGCAAAATCGTCTGGTCATGATTTCCTTCAATTCGTTCCAAGTTAAAGTCATAGCATCGTCGACGCCTCGTTTGGCTTTCTCTGTATTCCACCAAGTAAGTGCTATCCCATATAAACGACCAGTAGCATAACGCACTTTGCGATCATCGGGGCAATCGCAATTTAGAAAGGTGTTCTCCATTTCTTCAAACCAATGGAGGAGAGCGGTGACGCCTTCAGCCCCTTTGTATTTCGGAGGGTCGCATGATTTGAAATGCTTGTAGGTGCATTTAGTGGTATTTGGGGGAGAGTTGATAATGTTTTGGTTTTCTTGATTGACAGGATTAGCGGTAAGTGCTTGTTGTACTTGGATTACAATGTTGGGTATTACAGCAGCCATTTGTTGAGCGATTAGGGCAGCCATGCTGTAACATCCGTCAAAAAACGGATTTACCAAACCCGCTCCGTTTATCAACCGAACAGTCAGTCAAAATTTTCGTTTCGAATTAAATGTCCAAAACATTTTTAAACGATCCGTAATCAATTATTATACGCGAATATATATTTTAGTTTTTGAAAAACTGTCAAAAATCGCAAAATAAAAATTAAATACATCTGCCGGGTTTCGAACCCGGGTCTGTACCGAGTCACTAAGTGACTTAACACCTCACACACAAACCACTGCGCCGCTTGTTATGTTTGATGAATATTAGAATCAGTTAATTGATATAGTGACTTTACGAATTCAAAACCGGCGCCCAAATCGTTTCAGTCGTCGGAATCCCGGAATTTCCGCGAATCTTAACTACGATTTACGTTATATAACGTAAACCTTTAATCACATATCGGTTATAACCGATGTTTGAAGTCCGCGACCAAATTCAAAACCGCCGGAAAACTTGAATTGATGAACCCAGCCCAAAACCAGACCAAATACATCTTGTTTCTCCTATAAATTGACCCACAATCGTCTGCAAACCTTTTCGCTAAAAAATCACATCTTTTCACGGCGTAATTTTTCTCGCCGGAAGTTCCCTGCTCATCGCCGGAAAACCGACTTTCTTATTTCTGAACTTCACTGAATCCCCTAAACCTTTACCGAAGTTACCAATACTCTTTCCAAGATTTCCGGAGACTTGTTGCTGCCAGACACCCGTAGCCGGAGTTGGATTCTGTCGCCGGAGTTTCTGCCGGAAAACAGAGAGTTCGGTCGGTATATTTCTCCGCCCAGTTTCTTTTCCTTTTTCACTTTTATCTTACCGAAATAAACTGTAAAACACTAATGAAACTTGATCAAAAGCTCGAACCAGTCAGACCCGATTTCTGGTTATTCGTTCAGTGAAGAAGATGAAGACTTGTTATCATATAAGTTTAATTAAAATCATGAAATTAATCGGGTTAGACACCACAGTCCAGCGGTGGACTGTGTGCACATATAAAACGCAAAACGTCTCGAGTTCGAATCCCGTTTCACACACGTTGCCTTAATAAAAATCAAGTTTTTGTTTAACTGAACCGGATCGCCTTAGTTATATGTTAAGTATATTGATAACCAGAATAATAACCAAGTTAGACACACAGTCCAGCGGTGGACTGTGCGTTTGTTTATATCACTGGTCATGAGTTCGAGTCCGGTCTTCAGCACCGACTCGGACAATTATCTTTTCTTTTTAAATAAGGCAGAAAAGGAAATAACTAAATTGTCTTTAAGTATAATAAAAATCAAGTTATATAACATGTTGAACACACAGTCCAGCGGTGGACTGTGTGTTATATTAACCCACAGGTCCCGGGTTCGAGACCTGTGGTGTGCATGACCGTTTCGATTAAATTGTTTTTAAAATAAAAATGATTTTCGGTTTAAACTAATTAGTGTATATATATAATTAAAATCGGATATATAACGGGTTAGACACGTAGCTCAGTTGGTAGAGCTGCGTGCACGCGTACGAGAGGTCTCGGGTTCGAGCCTCACTCAGCGCACAATAAACTGTCAACGAACCGGTCAACGGTCAGGTCAACGGTCAACCGGCCGGTCAACGGTCAGAAAAATAATAATTTTTTTTTTATTTATTTTAATTAAAAATCAATTATAAATACTTAAAAATAACATTTTTAAGATTAGAAAATAGTTTCAAACTCACAAAAATACACCCAACAATCCTACTAAAATAGTTTAATAAAATCCGTTTACTCACCAAACCATAATGCGATTTATCTAGGTTAAATCTCACTCGTGGTTAAAACCACTTCGCGTGCATTCATCATCATCAACCGAACGCACCCACTGTGAGTGAATCTTACAATTCCCCCTTTTAAATTACACGTTTTGGGGTGTGTCATGTGTTATGAATTAATTAATTTATTTATTTAAACTTGTGCCATACCACATCATGACTTAATCTTAGATTGATTTATTGTTGTGATTTATTTTCCGTTTGTCAAATTACATGAAACTCATACAATAAGCCCATCAGTTCCTCGTGGGAAACGAGTAGAACATCGCGTGCTTCAATTCAAATTCATTATTGTTCATGTGTGTTTTCATTGAGTTTATATTGTTTGTAGTTGTGTTATTCATATTATCATGTTTATGCAATTCATTCATCAGGCCCCTCAGTTCCTCGTGAGAGACGAGTTGAGCATCGCGTGCCTTTAATTGTTCCATTATTGTTCATGAGTGTTTTCATTTAACATCTTATGATTATTGATCAAGTTACATCTAATTTTACTCATGTTTGGTTGTGCACATTTTTCATAATCAATTTAAATAAATTGTTCAAATGTTTTCCATAGGATTCACTCGCCAACATTATGTTGATCCAAAAACCTTTTTACACATGATACAGGTGAACAGGTTGAAGCAAGGATAGCATAGGATATGCCTTAGAAGAGAACAAAGGAGTTAGATTGTTAGTTAGATCATGTTGTAGCAATCATTGTAAACTTTCATTTAATTTGTATTAATGAATATGAAACATTTAATAAATGTCATGAGCTTTGATGATAACCCAATCATGCCCCGATCACCTTATCCGCTGCGGGTCGGGGTGTGACAGATTGGTATCAGAGCCATGACTATAGGGATATAGGATAGGTTATTAGACCCTTAGAGCCTATACTATAGTCTGCCTAAAATATTAAATTGATTAAGTGGTTACATACAAACTTGTGATATTTATTTGTTTCATATTTGTTTACATTTCAGTCAAACATACATGCTCATATACATGTTCATTATACATATATACATATTCATTATACATATATCGATGTTCATGTGTTCAATTTATTTTCATACTCTCGTTATCCAAAGATTTTATGCAATTTTCAATTCTCATCAAAGTAAGTTCTGCGACGGGCATGTAGTAACTGGAAGGGTACAAGTACCGGTAGTCGGAACGTCCTGTCTAGGCTGGCATTCGTATAAATCCAATATAACGGACCAGTTTGCCTACCTGGGGACCAACGATGAGAGTACGAAGGACCTATTAGGCCAAAGCATGCCACACCAAACGTCGTTCGAACTAACCCTACTTTGAGGTGTCACCGTGTCTACACCTGGACACATTCCAAACATCACACGTTGTATACATATTTCTCGATTTTCACCGGGTTTTGTGTACGCAACCAGGCAGAAACCGTGCGAACCATATGAAAAACCGGTAATTCATGGGGGCCCACATGATTACATAAGGTAAAGTATGGCGGCATGACGGGCCTAACAGCGAGCAAAGCCAAAGACATCCTATGGATGTGGTATTTTTGTATGATTATTTTATGAATGTTCATCCCTAATGTGACCCATGATCTCAAAAGCATCCAACTCATACCCTTTTCATGTATTCATTGTAGATGTCTTCTAACCTCGCCCGTAGGAAGATGAGAGCAGGAAAAGCCCGCGAACGCATGGCTACCTTAATCGCTCAACAAATGGCTGCTGTAATACCCAATATTGTAATCCAAGTTCAACAAGCACTTACCAATAATCCTTTCAATCAAGCAAACCAAAACATTTTCAACTCTTCCCCAAATACCACTAAATGCACCTACAAGCATTTCAAATCATGCGACCCTCCGAAATATAAAGGGACTGAAGGTGTCACCGCACTCCTCCATTGGTTTGAAGAAATGGAGAATACTTTTCTAAATTGCGATTGCCCTGATGATCGCAAAGTGCGTTATGCTACCGGTCGACTATATGGGATAGCACTTACTTGGTGGAACACAGAGAAGGCAAAACGAGGTGTTGAAGATGCTATGTCCCTAACTTGGAATGAATTGAAGGAAATCATGACCAGACGATTTTGTCCAAGGAGCGAAATCAAGAAGCTAGAAGATGAATTTTACTCATTGAAGCAAGTGGAAGGAGACCACACCACCTACAACAAAAGGTTCCTTGAATTACATCAAATGGTTCCCAACATGTTTACTCCCCTCTACCGTTTGATCGAGCACTACATTCGTGGTCTTCCGTCAAAGATTCAAGACCCTGTGATAAGTACCAAGCCTGCAACTTTGGAAGCAGCAATGGAGCTAGCAACAGAGCTCACCGAGAACCGAATCCGAAACAAAGACTTCAAGGAGGAGAAGAAGAAGGATAAAGAATCGACTGAAACCCCCGAATCCCCTTCTCAAACCGAATCCCCTTCTCAAACCGAATCCCCTTCTCAACCCGAATCCCCTTCTCAACCCAAACCTAAGAAAAGAAGAGTCAGGCGACTTTTCGCTGCGACCCAACGAAATCAACCCGTTTTTCACGCTATACCCATCCGAGCTGTCCCAATCACCCAAGAGGCACCCAACTCAGCTTACCCAAATAAGAAACCATATCTTGGACCTCACCCTCGATGCAACAACTGTTTTTATCACCATCCCTTTACTTTACCTTGCCGGCTATGTACAACTTGTGGACGTTATGGTCATTTGAGCAATGTTTGTCGCACCTTTCAAGACCAAACCTTTTCCCCTACTCAAAACATGGCCCAAACTTATCACCAACCCCAACACCCCATATTCCCATATGCTCGAGCTTGCTTCAATTGTGGCGACCCTACCCACTTTAGAAACACATGCCCTCAATTGGTAAACGTTATCAACACTCAAGCCCAATCAAACCCAGTTAACCAAGTAAACCAAGAAAACCCAACCACTATGCCGCCAGCAAGAGGAAGAGTCTTCAATATCAACGCCAACCCTGTCGAAGATAATGACGGCCCAAACGAAGATACTCAGCTAGTCCTGTTCGCCGAAGATCCAGATTCAACTCCTATTGTTTAGTCTTTCTTTATCACATGTGTAGACTGTTAGAGAAATCATTGGATATTATATATTATATATTGTTTTCAGTATACGATTTTGCCGAGGCCGCAGCTCCCCATCCATCGAGGTTGAGTTTGATCCCCATTTTATTATGGGTTGATCAGGGTGTGCCCGCACGATCGGCTCCGTTTGTTGAGCCTTGATCGGTTACGTAGTATTACATTTCAATACATGCAATATGCTCGGCTCCGTTTGATTGAGCCTTGAGTACACAGATTTATTTACATTTCCAGTTCATGCAATACGCTCGGCTCCGTTTGATTGAGCCTTGAGTGCACAGTTCAATTTACGTTTCAAGTTCATGCAATACGTTCGGCTCCGTTTGATTGAGCCTTGAGCGCACATACAATTTCATTATCAGTATCTTGTGGTTGTGGTGTTTGTAGTAGAGTCGCATCGAACTAACCATAACTTTCGGATAAAGTCAACGAAAATTTGACAAGGATATGGTGGATACGCCGATGGTACTTCCTATATATAAGTATTCTTGTCAAATAATCGGAGGCATTATCAGGCGGTTATGAGAGGTTCCATGCATAGGCTGTTTGTGTGGTTAAGTTATTCATATTCAGTACATGCAATACGATCGGCTCCGTTCGATTGAGCCTTGATCGCACAGATATGTTTCATTTCAGTAATTTATGTTTGTTGTATTGATTGTAGAGTTATAGGACTAATCATAATTCACTGTTAAAACCAATGAAAATTTGACAAGAATATGGTGGATACGCCGCTGGTACTTCCTATATATAAGTATTCTTGTCAAAGGATCAGAGGCATTAACGGATGGTTATGAGAAGTTCTATGTAGGATTTATTAGTTTCTTGGTAACCAATCATAACTTGTGGATAAAACTAATGAAAATTTGGCAAGAATATGGTGGATACGCCGCTGGT
Source organism: Scalesia atractyloides (assembly GCA_947069175.1). Taxonomy (NCBI): domain Eukaryota; kingdom Viridiplantae; phylum Streptophyta; class Magnoliopsida; order Asterales; family Asteraceae; genus Scalesia; species Scalesia atractyloides. The sequence continues at coordinate 39,170,160 of CAMTDV010000116.1, forward strand.
ACTTCCTATATATAAGTATTCTTGCCAAAGGATCAGAGGCATTATCAGGCGGTTATGAGAAGTTCCAGGTAGGATTTATTATTTGCCTTGGTTGGAATTTGTGTTACATTTATATCATCATGTTATTTAAAGAGATTGGATTGTGTCCCATTTCTACATAAATTAACCTCTCCATCATAACAAACGAGAGAGGAACCTCCATCATTCAAACATATATGTTCTCAGAATGTGGATTCAAATATTTGCTGTTGTGTTTATTCATGTTCAAATAATTGCTGATGTGCTCATTCATGTTCGAATATTGCTGTTATGTTTATTCATGTTCAAATATTTGCTGATGTGTTCATTCATGTTTGGATATCAGCTGTTGTGTTTTTATTTATGTTCCGTGTAGATTGTAGTGTTAGAAGTTTTGCCTTAGGATATAGCCATATTTTTCCCAAACGTATCTAAACTCTTATGAACGATATCATTTTTAGAGAATCATTCCTGTTACCAATATTCACACAGTAGGCAACAAAAAGCGATTCCTGAATAGGGTACATAACCCTTACAAGGAACGTTACCGCCTCGAACAAAAACTTAAACCTTCATTTTTCTGAGCATACAACTGTCAAACAAAACGTCATCATCCTTTTTAGTCAAAATATATCATTATTCAAATTTCGGGACGAAATTTCTAAAAAGCAGGGGATACTGTAACATCCGTCAAAAAACGGATTTACCAAACCCGCTCCGTTTATCAACCGAACAGTCAGTCAAAATTTTCGTTTCGAATTAAATGTCCAAAACATTTTTAAACGATCCGTAATCAATTATTATACGCGAATATATATTTAGTTTTTGAAAAACTGTCAAAAATCGCAAAATAAAAATTAAATACATCTGCCGGGTTTCGAACCCGGGTCTGTACCGAGTCACTAAGTGACTTAACACCTCACACACAAACCACTGCGCCGCTTGTTATGTTTGATGAATATTAGAATCAGTTAATTGATATAGTGACTTTACGAATTCAAAACCGGCGCCCAAATCGTTTCAGTCGTCGGAATCCCGGAATTTCCGCGAATCTTAACTACGATTTACGTTATAACGTAAACCTTTAATCACATATCGGTTATAACCGATGTTTGAAGTCCGCGACCAAATTCAAAACCGCCGGAAAACTTGAATTGATGAACCCAGCCCAAAACCAGACCAAATACATCTTGTTTCTCCTATAAATTGACCCACAATCGTCTGCAAACCTTTTCGCTAAAAAATCACATCTTTTCACGGCGTAATTTTTCTCGCCGGAAGTTCCCTGCTCATCGCCGGAAAACCGACTTTCTTATTTCTGAACTTCACTGAATCCCCTAAACCTTTACCGAAGTTACCAATACTCTTTCCAAGATTTCCGGAGACTTGTTGCTGCCAGACACCCGTAGCCGGAGTTGGATTCTGTCGCCGGAGTTTCTGCCGGAAAACAGAGAGTTCGGTCGGTATATTTCTCCGCCCAGTTTCTTTTCCTTTTTCACTTTTATCTTACCGAAATAAACTGTAAAACACTAATGAAACTTGATCAAAAGCTCGAACCAGTCAGACCCGATTTCTGGTTATTCGTTCAGTGAAGAAGATGAAGACTTGTTATCATATAAGTTTAATTAAAATCATGAAATTAATCGGGTTAGACACACAGTCCAGCGGTGGACTGTGTGCACATATAAAACGCAAAACGTCTCGAGTTCGAATCCCGTTTCACACACGTTGCCTTAATAAAAATCAAGTTTTTGTTTAACTGAACCGGATCGCCTTAGTTATATGTTAAGTATATTGATAACCAGAATAATAACCAAGTTAGACACACAGTCCAGCGGTGGACTGTGCGTTTGTTTATATCACTGGTCACGAGTTCGAGTCCGGTCTTCAGCACCGACTCGGACAATTATCTTTTCTTTTTAAATAAGGCAGAAAAGGAAATAACTAAATTGTCTTTAAGTATAATAAAAATCAAGTTATATAACATGTTGAACACACAGTCCAGCGGTGGACTGTGTGTTATATTAACCCACAGGTCCCGGGTTCGAGACCTGTGGTGTGCATGACCGTTTCGATTAAATTGTTTTTAAAATAAAAATGATTTTCGGTTTAAACTAATTAGTGTATATATATAATTAAAATCGGATATATAACGGGTTAGACACGTAGCTCAGTTGGTAGAGCTGCGTGCACGCGTACGAGAGGTCTCGGGTTCGAGCCTCACTCAGCGCACAATAAACTGTCAACGAACCGGTCAACGGTCAGGTCAACGGTCAACCGGCCGGTCAACGGTCAGAAAAATAATAATTTTTTTTTTATTTATTTTAATTAAAAATCAATTATAAATACTTAAAAATAACATTTTTAAGATTAGAAAATAGTTTCAAACTCACAAAAATACACCCAACAATCCTACTAAAATAGTTTAATAAAATCCGTTTACTCACCAAACCATAATGCGATTTATCTAGGTTAAATCTCACTCGTGGTTAAAACCACTTCGCGTGCATTCATCATCATCAACCGAACGCACCCACTGTGAGTGAATCTTACAATTCCCCCTTTTAAATTACACGTTTTGGGGTGTGTCATGTGTTATGAATTAATTAATTTATTTATTTAAACTTGTGCCATACCACATCATGACTTAATCTTAGATTGATTTATTGTTGTGATTTATTTTCCGTTTGTCAAATTACATGAAACTCATACAATAAGCCCATCAGTTCCTCGTGGGAAACGAGTAGAACATCGCGTGCTTCAATTCAAATTCATTATTGTTCATGTGTGTTTTCATTGAGTTTATATTGTTTGTAGTTGTGTTATTCATATTATCATGTTTATGCAATTCATTCATCAGGCCCCTCAGTTCCTCGTGAGAGACGAGTTGAGCATCGCGTGCCTTTAATTGTTCCATTATTGTTCATGAGTGTTTTCATTTAACATCTTATGATTATTGATCAAGTTACATCTAATTTTACTCATGTTTGGTTGTGCACATTTTTCATAATCAATTTAAATAAATTGTTCAAATGTTTTCCATAGGATTCACTCGCCAACATTATGTTGATCCAAAAACCTTTTTACACATGATACAGGTGAACAGGTTGAAGCAAGGATAGCATAGGATATGCCTTAGAAGAGAACAAAGGAGTTAGATTGTTAGTTAGATCATGTTGTAGCAATCATTGTAAACTTTCATTTAATTTGTATTAATGAATATGAAACATTTAATAAATGCATGAGCTTTGATGATAACCCAATCATGCCCCGATCACCTTATCCGCTGCGGGTCGGGGTGTGACACATGCGCTCGCGGGCTTTTCCTGCTCTCATTTTCCTACGAGCGAGGTTAGAAGACATCTACAAGGAATACATGTCAAGAGTATGAGTTGGATGTTTTTGGGTTCATGGGTCGCACTCGGAATGAACATTCATAAAAATAATTATAGAAAAATAAATCTACTACATCCATAGGATGTCTTGGGCTTTGCTCGCCATTAGGCCCTACATGCCGCCATACTTCACCTTTGCAATCATGTGGGCCCCCATGAATACTGTTTCTTCATATGGTTCGCATGGGTTTGCCTGGTTGTGTACACTAAAACCCGGAGAAAATCGAGAAATATGTATACAACGTGTGATATTCGGAATGTGTCCAGGTGTAGACACGGTGACACCTCAAAGTGGGGTTAGTTCGAACGACGTTTGGTGTGGCATGCTTTGGCCTAATAGGTCCTTCGTACTCTCATCGTTGGTCCCCAGGTAGGCAAACTGGCCCGTTATATTGGATTTATACGAATGCCAACCTAGACAGGACGTTCCGACTACCGGTACTTGTACCCTTCCAGTTACTACATGCCCGTCGCAGAACTTACTTTGATGAGATTTGAAAATTGCAACAAAATCTTTGAATAATGAGAGTATGAAAATGAATTGAATATATGAACATTGATATATGTATAATGAATATGTATATAAGCATGTATGTTTGACTGTAAGTATAAACAAATATGAAACAAATAAATATCACAAGTTTGTATGTAACCACCTAATCAATTAAAATTTAGGCAGACTATAGTATAGGCTCTAAGGGTCTTATAACCTATCCTATATCCCTATAGTCATGGCTCTGATACCAATCTGTCACACCCCGACCCGCAGTGGAAAAGGTGACCGGGGAATGATTGGGTTATCATCAAAGCTCATGACATTTATTATACGTTTCATATTCATTAAATACAATTTAATAGGAAATTTACAACTATAATTACATCATGACCTAACATCAATCTAAGCTTCTTTGTTTTCTTCTAAGGCATTTCCTATGTTTTCCTTGCTTCATCCTGTTCACCTGTATCATGTGTAAAAGGTTATTGGATCAACAAAAAGTTGGCGAGTGAATCCTATGGAAAACATTTGAACAAGTTTATTTAATTGATTATGAAATGAGTGCACAACCACACATGAGTAGAAATAGATATAAACTTATTCAACAATCATTAGATATTAAATAAAGCACACATGAACAATAATGGAACGTGTAGAGGCACGCGTTGCTCTATTCGTCTCTCACGAGGAACTGATGGGCCTAATGAATGAATTGCATAAACATGATAATATGAAAGACATAACTACAAACAATATAAACTCAATGATACACACATGAACAATAATGGATTGGTTTTGAGGCACGCGTTGTTCACCTCGTCTCCCACGAGGAACTGATGGGCTTAATGAATGAATTTCATATAATTTGACAAAATGAAATATGTAATCACAACAATATAAACAATCTAAGTTTAGATCACGATATGGTATGGCACAAGTTTAAATAAACGAGTTAGTTATTTTGTGACACATGACACACCCCAAAACGTGTAATTAAAAAGGGGAGTTGTAAGATTCACTCACAGTGGGTGCGTTCGGGTGATGATGTTGAATGTACGCAAAGTGGTTTTAACCACGAGTGAAATTAACCTAGATAAATAGCATTATGGTTCGGTAAGTAAACGGATTTTATTGATCCATTTTAGTAGGATTGTTGGGTGTATTTTTGTGAGTTTAAGGCTATTTTCTAACCTTAAAAATGTTATTTTTAAGTATTTTTAATTGATTTTTAAATAAAATAAATAAATAAAAATAATAAAAAAATTTGACTTTTGGACCGTTGACTGTTGACTTTGACCGGTACGAATGCGAGTATATGTGCGCTGAGTGAGGCTCGAACCCGAGACCTCCCGTACGCGTGCACGCAGCTCTACCAACTGAGCTACGTGTCTAACCCGAAATATTTCTGTTTTTAGTTATATTTATATATTAATTAGATTAAACCGAAAATCATTTATTTTTAAAAACGATTTAACTGAATCGGACCGGTGCACTCCACAGGTCTCGAACCCGGGACCTGTGGGTTGCGTTAACACACAGTCCACCGCTGGACTGTGTGTTTAACATGTTATATAAACCGATTTTTATTATACTTAAATACAAACTAAGTACTTTCATTTCTGACTTATTTAAAAAGGTAAATAATTGTCCGAGCCAGTGAAGAAGACCGGACTCGAACTCGAGTCCTGTGATTAAACATACACACAGTCCACCACTGGACTGTGTGTCTAACTTGGTTATTATTCCGGTTATTAATAAATTTAACATATACCACGGTGACCCGGTTCGGTTAACAAAAAAAATACATTTTTATTAAGGCAGCGTGTGTGGGACAAGATTCGAACTCGAGACGTCAGTGTGTTTATTGTGCACACAGTCCACCGCTGGACTGTGTGTCTAACCCGAGTAATAACTTGATTTTAATTATACGTATACATTACAGATACTTCGTCTTCTTCGTCCGTTTTTAACCAGAATCGGAAATCCGACTGGTTCAATGTTTTAATCGGTTTCTTTAGCGTTTTTTAGTTAATTACAGGTGAGATTAAATAAAAAGAAGGGACGATTTAAGCGTGAGGTATACCGACTAGATTCCTCTGTTTTCCGGCAGAACTCCGGCGACAGTATCAGGTTCCGGCGTCGTGTGTCTTGCAGCAATGAGTCTTCAGAAAGCTTGAAAAGGATGTGGGTGACTTCGGTATAAGCTCAGGGGGTTTAGTAAGGCTTATAAGTGGAGGGTTCGGTTTTCCGGCGAGATACAGCAGTTTTCCGGCGAGTGAGTTTTCGCCGAGAAAGGGTGCGGTTTTGAGCAAAAAATGTTTGCAGAGGTTCGAGGGGGTATTTATAAGGCAGGTTATCGATGAACTTGGTCCGATTTCCGACTTGATTCGTCGGTTATAATTTCTCCGGCGGTTATAGTTTGTGTCGCGAGTTCAGACGTCGGTTATAACCGATGTCCTAGTAAATGTTTACGTTATAACTGAAGGAATCGTTAATTCTTGGCGAGATCGCCGGGATTTCCGACGACTGTATTTGGGCGCCGGTTTTGAATTCGGAAAGTCATGTTATGAATTAAATGATTCTAGCATTTAACAAGAAACATCAGTGGCGCAGTGGTTTAAGTGTTAAGTGTTAAGTCTGTGAACCGTGACCCGGCGACTGACCCGGGTTCGAAACCCGGCAGGAACAAATTATTTTTATTTTCTTATTTTTGACAGTTTTTCAAAAACAAATTATATATTCCCATATAATACTTGATTATGTATCGTTTAAAATTATTTTGGGCATTTAATTCGCAACGAAATTTTTAACTGATTGTTCGGTTAATAAACGGAGCGGGTTTGGTAAAATCCGTTTTTGACGGATGTTACAGTTTCCTCAATCTCCCTCGGGAGGAAGTTAAAGAGTTCGTCATCGACGTCTTCTTATGGTAGAGGAGCAGGGTTTATCGGAAGCTACAAGTATGATTGATGGGAGGTTCCGGGGTATCTCGTCCCATCCGGTGGGGTTAATCACCTCATTGACAATGTTTCAATCGCCTTGAGGAAAGATTGGCTCCATCGGGGGCATCACCAAGATGTTCAACCTTTGGTGAAGAAGGTTGATCTCCCTAAAGCTATCCTCGAAGGCGATAGTGAGGCAGTTCAGCCTATCCACGAGGACCTCCTCCACCGATGTCATTTCTTTGATGGATTCTTGCAAAGCACAATTGTAGCGGATGAGAGTGGCTTCAAGTGAGAGCCTCATCCTTCTTCTGTTGTTCCTTGAACTAGTTTGGACGTGCCACTCTGCTGACTCGACATGCTAGTTCAACATGACAAGCCGTTAGAGTTTTGGATTTACAAACATGTGACACGACCCCGTGCTGCATCAACAGTTCTGGTATTTTAGCCCAAAGAACCTTTGTTTAAGTTTAAAACTATTTGATTTTTAATTTTGTAGGTCCCTTAATCCTACGGATCTTTCACATAATTGTCTATCTCGTCTAGAGTGCGGAATCTTCTAGATCAGATTGTCACAAAAAACAGTAGAAACATAATAATAATTAAACAATCCTCTATTGATTGTCCAAACTAGAATTTTAACAATCAACTCAATACTAACACGGCCTCACAGCATATCTCTGTGATCTTCCCTCTCACACGAATTTGTTTCTCTCGCTAGCCTCTGCGTTTTCTCTCTCTAGAATTCTCTTGTTGTCTCTATAGTTGTTACAACCCTAATCACAAAACATGTTTATATACCACATGTCTATGAACTGGGCTTCTAACTGGGCTAGGCCATTCTCCAAGCCGATTACAATAATTAACTCTCTAACCAATAATGGTAAGCCCAATACAAAATATCCAAAGACTAAATAATTAAACTATTAAGTTGTTGTCACAGAATATGCACCAATAGACTCCCCCATGACAATAGCGTCATAGTGTAACTTTGTCTTCAAACATCTTGCAATCTTTTGGTCTTTGGATAGCTTCAGCTACACACAATTTCTGACATTAACAGACTCCCCCTTAGCTGATGCTTCCAGTCTCCAAAATTTTCATTCATTGTAGATCAGTGAACCAGCATTCTCTGGTTATGCAAGTAAGCTCCAACTCTTCCATTATCTCTCTGCAATGTAGTAGAAGGATCCTACCATGCATCTTCACACATTCTTTACTTCAATCTCAAACTGTACTTTACTTGAATTCTGCACTTCATTTTGATTACTGCATCAATCTGTTTAGAAACACAAGCAAGTATCTCGAAAAACCATTAATCCTTTTCACATTCAAGATAAACCAATATTTTATCTAGATATGCAAAAACAACAAACTGTCAATTCAAAATAGGAGACCCTTTAAAATTCTTTTTTGGGTATTTTTAATATTTTTTCAAAACAAACTACACAAATTGAAAAATATATACAATACATCTTTTATGAGAATCATGTGCAAGAAGATCATATTATCCAAATAAAACTGTTTCACACTTTCAGTTCAATTTTTCTATTAATTTTTGTGATAAACAGTCCAAGATGATTACCAGTATTGTTTGTCCACTTAAACAAAGCACATGAACATTTCAAGTTCCATTACCTGGTGATATGATTTAGGTAATATTATTCTGATGTACTAGCGAGTCCCACTTTAGGACATATCCCCACGATCAAGGTATGCACAAAGATTCCTCGTCGTAGGTGAGTATACCATATTCATCCTTTTTGATTTACAATGTTAGATAATTGGTGATCCGGTCAGTACTTTTGTACAGCAAAGAGACCAATATCCAGCGAGGGTAAGGCAAATATAAAAAATTGGTACGATTTATGCATTTTGCACATTTGAATGACTCCCTAGAAGAGCATCTTCAATTTCTGGGTTTTTGGCATTTAGCTCTTTTAAGATATCTTGGTTGTGCCTAGGTCAGCATATATCTGGACAGCAGAAGGACAACCATGATATCCCTGGATGAAATAACTGTATAAAAACCTAAAACCTTGGATTTTGGCAGTCTATCAACGCAAGATTTAAGATTATAAAACCATATGTCACTGATATGTTACCAACTCAGACACAATTCGTTATGTTTATATCACCATGGTAAGTTGATTATTTCATGTTCCTTGCCTACAGGTACATATGATGAAGTTGCTATCACACTTATGCAATTTTAATTTCGGTTCCAGTGTGACTGTCTAACTCGCTGATTTACTATCATTTCTTCTTTTCCAGACCATGAGATATCATTTTTTAATTTTTCATTTTTTAAATGCGTTTTGGATTTTTTAAAATTTTAACTTACTCTCCCTAAACTCACGTACTAACTAAACTCTTTTTGGCTTAAGGAAATTTCTCCCCCTAATTTTTTATGGAGTAAGTGTCAAAAACAGAAATTTAAACACAAACAGACTCCCACTCAAACCGACAATAAGTTTTTCAATTTTGAAGTTTAGAATAATCATATCAGTCACTGTAGTAAATTGTTCGTTACCAATTTTAATCTACTATTCACCTCAGATGCTTTACCAGAACAACCATTGTTGAACACATCAACAGTCCTTCTTGGTCATCCTGCACTCACTCAACAACTTAGTTAGAATGAAGAACCCAAGCCTAAATAGTCTTGGGTTGTCCAGGTTCATCACAAATTTGAACTTCTTCCGAGATTGATTTTCATAAGGTCGTTGGTCATGAGAGTTCCAATAAACTCTCTGATTGTCCAACCTTTGAAGATTACTCTTTTGAAACCTTCTTCTCCCACTATCAAAACCTAAACTTCGGAAGCATTTTGGATTTTGTTGAACAATTGAATTACTTAAACCCCTATATTCGTTTCTTCTTTGAAAATTTCGATTACCAGAAGCCTGGTATCGATTTTGATATCCAAAATTTTGACTTTGAAATCAATTTAATTTACCATTAAAATGACTACATTGTGGTGAAATACTTCTTGGTCTATCAAATCTTCCAGATGGTGAAGTCTTTGATTGAAATATTGGTTGATTACTTTGACAATGTGGTTGCACATTATTATTTAAACTAACCCTATTCCTATCCTTACTTCATCAACTTTTCGTATATTTTTCTTAAAAGGACAACAACTCGCCACATGCCCTTTATTGTGACATTTAAAACAAGATTTTTCTTATAAATTCTCTTTTTGTTAAAACCCTTTTTAGATGTTTTGGTCATTTTGTCTGTAGTATCCTCATCCAATTTATGAGGTGTAGTGTTAGACCTAACAAATTCTTTCAAAGAAGCTGGACTATTAGGCAAGTCCACAGTTATCAGATCCACTACCTCTTATGCAGTGGGCACAAAATTAGTTAGCTCATTTGCATTTGGTAAAAAAGAGTAGTCCTGATGCATCGAAGGTGAAGCTTCACCAAACCCCACTCATGTTTTATCACTACTCTTTTTCAACCATTCTTGTATCTGAGTCCTAACTAACGAAGATTTTCCAAACCGATCTAACTTTCCATTAAGTTCAACAATTTGGTCTTGTGCAATGGCCAATTCCCTGCACTTAATTCATTAGTTTTATCTTTCACAGTTTCACGAGCCAAATCAATGATCTGTAACAGTTCATTAACTTTGCTTGTTAAACTGCTGATTTCATGTTCATTTGATTTGAGTTTATTTAAACAGTTTGACTCTCTTTTAATCAAAAGAACATTTGACTCTTTTAATTATTCTAATTCAGCTAACAAAATTTTGTTATGCTCCGATAGTCTGTCAACTTTACCTTGAAGTTTAGTGCAACTATGACAGGTATGACTTACAGATTCTGATTTTACCTTTACCTATGCTGTAACTTCACTCTCATCATTTATACACTTTGAAATTTCTACATTCTTCTTCTCAACAGTCTCTTCCTTTTCATTCATTATATCATCTACCTTTTCATCCTTCACCACAGGTGTCTCAACTACACATGCATGTCCAGTTGTCTTAGCATTTGAGCTGACACTTTCCAAAGAAGCATGAGTGCTTGTACTCTTTCCTAAGAACATTGATAACGGTTTTCTAGAGCTTTCCACAGTTCTCTAGATGTCACATACTTACTGAAACTATAACTAATTTCCACAGGTAAGAATCTCTTTATCACTGCTAAAGCTCGCTTCATAGCATCAAACATCAGTTTCTCAGATTCATCCATTTTCTCATATTGAATCACTAGAATTCTCCCGTCAACTCAACGTGTGGGAGCAATATACCCATTAATCATACATGTACACATTCTAGCATCTTCAATTTGAACAAATGCCTCAAACTTCTTCTTCCAGTCAGCATATTGTTTAACAGTTAATAGTTTTGGCCAGTTATTAACAGTCTCACTGACATTGTCCATTCTGACCATCTTTAACATGCAACTTAAAAGTTCAAATGGATTTTGGTATACCTGTGTCAAAATCCAAATCTAACTTCTCTACTGGTCCTTCTTCGAGTTTTACAATAACCCAACCGTTAAAAACGTTCAACAATTTGTCTGAAATCTTGAGATTACGAATCCAATGATATTTAACATCTAAAACTTATTTTGGGATTTTTTGCCTCTTTTTTTGAGTTAACTGCCATTTTCGTCCCTTTGGTATGTTCACTTCTACCATTTTAGTCAAATTTTCAAAAATGCGCCATTTTCCTCCCTGACATTCTAGAAACGTACAATTTCAGTCCAAAAAGTTAACCCCAGTTAAAAAATATGGTTAGCTTAGGGGTAATATGGTCATTTGATAAAGATTCTTTTATTTTTATTTTTTAAGCTAGGTTTAAAAGGAAAAAAACTTGTAGCTGGCAAGGATCGAACTCGTGACCAGCTGCTTAGACACAAACACATTAACCAGCAAGACACAACCCATCTTTTGACATGTCTTCAACCACCACCTTCACCTCCACCACCACCACCACCATTCAACCACTACCTGCCATAACAACTTCTAAAAAACACACATATACAACACATTTTCGGGCATTAGAATTGGATCACACAACATACTCATACAAAGTAATTCAAATTCGATTAAATAAAGCGAAAAGGAATATATTTAGATAACAAGTTATTGGGGATCCTGAGCGGGGTTTCCTCCATAGCGAGGTTCAGACTTTTCAAGTTCTTCTAACACTTCAAGATCGTCTGGGAGTAGTTCATCGTCTGCATCATCATCTTCTTGGGGTTGTTCTACCGATAGTATGCTGGAGACAATGTATTTGGTTTCATCGGAGTTAGAAGCGATGGTGGTTGTAGTGTGGGGGCGTTTGGTGGAGGGGTAGTGGAAGTGGTGGTGGCGGTTCTTTTGGTTGGTGGTTTTCCGGTGAGGATTCTGAGTCAGCGGAGTGTGAAGGAGTTAGGTGGTCAACTGGTTGTTCCACCATTAGATATGATGGAGGTTGGTTTGATTATGAATTGTGGATTAGATGATGAGTTAGGGTTGTATTAAAAGAGGGGTTAATTTAGAGACTGTTAGTAATGGTGATTGAATGGTGGTGGTAGTGGTGGAGGTGGTGGTTGAAGACATGTCAAAAGAAAAACAACTGGATATTTGGTACAAAATGGGTTGTGGCTTGCTGGTTAATGTGTTTGTGTCTAAACAGCTGGTCATGGGTGCGATCCCTGCCAGCTGCAAGTTTTCTTTTCTTTTAAACCTAGCTTAAAAAAATAAAAATAAAAGAATCTTTATTAAATGACCATATTACCCCTAAGCTAACCACATTTTTTAACTGGGGTTAAATTTTTTAACTGGGGTTAACTTTTTGAACTGAAATGGCACGTTTCTAGAACGCCGGGAGGAAAATGATACATTTTTGAAAATTGGACTGAAATGGTAGAAGTGCACAAACCAACAGGACGAAAATGACAGTTAACTCTTTTTTTGCCCTAAAAATGAAGCGATTTGAACTGTGCAGTCCATTTTCCAAGTTCGTTTACGGATAATTTTCTATTCACGAAAACGTTAACTATTCCATGCGTAGCTAATTACTTCAGTTTTTAATTACTACAACTTTTAATTACACTAGTTTTTAAATACTCACCTTTTAAATACTCCAACAATTACTCTCTCAAATCAATTTTGCTGGTTAATTATGAAGGCATGTCAAAATCGCTGGTTAATTACGCAGGCAAGTCAAAAACACCGAGTTCCAAGTACACTGGGGTTAAATATGCTTAGGATTAATTACACCGGTTAATTACGCAGGCTGATCAATCTAGTATTACGATGACTAGCAAAATCGCTGATCACCATGATAATGTCGCTGAAGACAATTATCACTGTCACTAAAGTCGCATTTGGATTTAATTACACCGGTTAGTAAAATACACAGGTCTAGACTGCGTGAATGACAAAAAAAGTAGTAACTTCTCCACCAAGCTGCTACCCAATACGCTGATAATTATGAATCTGATCACATCTTTTTAAAATTTGGAAAGATTTTATCCTGATCTCTTATCAGTTTCCTACAAAATCAAACATGCAAATTATCAGAATTATTATGAATATTCAGATGAACAAAACCAAGAACATGAAGAACAAATCTTCAAATCTTTAAGTTTTCTTCAAAATCTCCAAGAACAAATACGCAGGACATTAATTTCAGCCTTTTGTCAAACCAAAACTCAGTTCCAAAACCCTAAAAATTTCGAAAAGCTCAAGGACAACCTCCAAAAATTTGAAACCCTAGCTCTTCAAACTTCAAAAATTTCGAAAATCCACCCCTTTTCTGCACCAACCAATTCTGAACCAAGCCAATCAAGAGCTTACTGCTCAGATACCAATTGTAGGTCCCTTAATCCTATGGATCTTTCACATAGTTGTCTATCTAATCTAGAGTGCGGAATCCTCTAGATCAGATTGTCATAGAAAACAGTGGAAACATAATAATAATTTAACAGTCTTCTATTGATTATCCAAACTAGCAGTTTTACAATCAACTCAAGACTAACACAACCTCACAACCTATCTCTGTGATCTTGCCTCTCACATGAATTCGTTTCTCTCTCTAGCCTCTGCGTTTTCTCTCTCTAGAATTCACTTGTTGTCTCTCTAGTTGTTACAAAGCCTAATAAAAAAACATGTTTATATACCACATATCTATGAACTGGGCTTCTAACTAGGGTAGGACATTCTCCAAGCTCTTTACAATAATTAACTCTCTAACCAATAATTCTAAGCCCAATACAAAATATCCAAAGACTAAATAATTAAACTATTAAGCTGTTGTCATAGAATATGCACCAATACTTTTCTGATCGTAAGAAACTTAAAACATTGTTGTATAATAGTAGTTTTGCAAAAATTTGGGCTAAAAACCATGTTCTTAACCTAGCAATCAAAGCTTTTGAAGCTTTAAAGCTTCATGCTTTAATGGAGGTTTAAAGGTTGAAGAAGGAGAAATGACTAAAAGTGGCAAAGACAAGAAGGTTTAAGAAAACCTTTTGAAGAAACTCCCTTTTCAGGTATGTGTGAGAGATTAGGAAGGATCTTGGTCTTTTAGGAATGGGTCCAAACATTCTTCTCATGGCTGACTTTCTAGAAAGTGACAGCATGTTGACACGGCCCCGTGTCCAGGAGGCATGACCCCTTGTCGTCTGCATGAGTCAGAGAATGTTGTCTGTTAGTGAGACATGGTCCATGTCGAAGTAGACACATCCTCGTGTTAAAAAGTACGGATGGCACGACCCCGTGGCTTCTTAACACGCCCTCATGTTTAAAGGATAAATGGGGCACGGCCCCATGGCCAAGTGGCACGACCCCGTGTTATTTAGGTTTTTATGATGTTTTATCGGTGTTTTCAGGAACTGTGTTTTATCGGGTGGTTCGTTACTCGTTGGAACAACACCGAAGTGTTTAATGTACCTTAGATTCTGACGAGAGGCACAAAAACGCAAGAGGTTGTCGGAAAGGTAGAATTTTAGACTGTGGATAGGAGGGCGAAACCATCCTTTATTTACCTTACCCGGGCTCTTGTTAAAGAAGGTATAAGTTGACTCGCTCTGGTTTAAACCGTTGGTGTGAAGTTCACAAATCCTTAAGGAGTCCTTCATTGCGGTGTCGATACAGGGACGACTATCATTTTTGTTCTTGCATGGAGCTAGTATAGGTTTGTTTTGCTTATTCCTGAATGTGATTCCATCAATTCCACGATGCTTTTGTTCCTTGATGAATATTGCGCCTTCATCATGGTATCTATTTCCTTGAGTTTTTGGAGAATCCTCTTTTCTATTTGACAAAGTTCTTCCAAACTTACATCACTTATGGAAGAGGTTTGATGGAACTAAGAAGGAGGATGGTAGTTACTGTTTTTACTCTCGCCCATCTTAAGGTGATCATTACAGGAAAATGATGGGTCTAAATAGTGGGGAATAAGTTTTAGAATGACATTTTCTAAATCTTTATGAACTCCACCACATAATTGACACCATTCACCGTAAGAATGGCGGGGGTAAAAATAATCATTGACATCCATGATTGCCAGATCAAATTTTAACCGTCGGGATCAAACGGTACTGTTTTCTAGAAAGTGTTGATGGGACACGGTCCCGTGAAGTGGTTACACGGCCCCATGCTGCAACTTCTACCTGGCAGAAAACAATTTTGGAGATAATGGGAAACTAACATGGCCCAGTGTTGATCAAACATGTCCCCATATTGTTTCTGCAGAGATAAAAAGAATTTGAGAAAAAAAGAAAAACTTAAAAAGAAAAATTATAAAAGAATAAAATTGATTAAGCCGCCGATTTTAAACTTTCTTAAAATCCTTGTGTCTCCGGAAACGGCACCAAAAACTTGACATTAGCGAGGGTGTATCTAATTTTTAGTTATATTTTAAGTACTTTTCACTCGTTTATTCAAGATTTAAATTTATATAAACATGACATGTAACTACCACTCTCTACAACACGCTAGGGCGAGTGCACCAATCGTTGGCGTATTATAGTGATGGCAAGATATCGAGATCGTCCAAGGACAAGAGCTTTTAATACCGGAATATCGTCGACATCTAATCTAATAAAAAAATTGAGAAAAGGGTTTTTATAAGTAAACAATAAACTAAGTTATAAAAGATATAAAAAGACAAGATAGAATCACTTGGTTCCGACTCATTATTTACGTAGCCTTTGATGATTTCCATACTTTGGGTTTTTAAGAGATTATCTTAGTTAAGTGACATGTCCCTCTTTTGGAGGCGATGCTACCCTCAGCCATATTGGTCCGAGCCAGCAGGGATACAGTCCCACAAGTCTAAATAAAGATAACTAAGTTAGTGACTAATGCAAAATGTGGTATGTCCCTCTTTTGGAGGCAACGCTACCCTCGGTCATATTGGTATGAGTCAGCAAGGATACAGTCACACAAGGCCGGGTTAAAGTTTTAATAGTAGTTTATTTATAAGGGATTCAAGCCATTCTTACTTCTCCCGATTTGATGTTATCTGTCTCAAGGGAAGTCCTAATAAGCTTGAATCAAGTCTTCGCCACTGAACGAGGCAAGAAATTTACCCATACCATCCTTCTAACCCCCTTCCAGGTAGTTAACGCGCTTTATGTAGACCGTAAAGACACGAATGAGTGAATCAACAAAACATGAAAGATGATAGAATAAAGTTCACTTTCAATATAAAAAACTAGTTATTAAAGTCATTAATACATACCAACTATGAAGTTAACCCAAGCTTGGAAATCAAAAGTAATACATAAATAACTTGTCTTCACCAAGTGATGTAAGAGATTAGCTACGCATGGCCTTTGTTTGACAGAAACTCTTATGATGGATCCTGAGACTACTACACACAGTCTAAGATGGATGATGGATGAATGTGGTGGATGATGGTGGTATTGTGGTGGCAGGTGTGAGAGAAGTGGTTTGCCAAGGGATGAGTTTGAATGAAACCAAGCACCCCTATTTATAGTTGGAAACAAACTGTTCACATGGCTCCGTGTCTTCTTTCTTCTCTGTCTTCATTTAATTCATATGTTAGATCAACTTGCTACTCAACCTTGTGGCCATTATACTTGTTGTACTATCCTAGATATGCAAATCTGGAAGTTAACCACGACCCGTGCCTAAGAGGACACGACCCCGTGTCTCTTGTCTGATCCGTTTGTCTTCTTCTGATCTGGAATCTTGAAGGGGCACGACCCCATGCCAACTAGGCATGGTCCCGTGCTAGACTTCTGATTCGTTGTTTTTAGTCTTGGGGTGAAGCTCAGAGACTGGCATAGTGTGTTGTCTTCCCATCTTTTGTACTTATGCTGGATTTTATCATTAATTTGTTCCTTTTGTACATTTAAGCTCTTTTAATCCTAAAAATCAAAAGTATACAAAGAAACACACTTTTTCCAACAATAGTACTAAAAAGGGTTGATTTTATACCGTATTTGATACAATTTATATGTTGCATTTGACGCATATCAATATCATGCCTATTTTAACTTAGGCACATATTTGATTGTTCCGACAGAGCACAACGATCTTCAACCCTTCTAATCAAAGACTTGCTGACGATCACTTAAATGGCCACTTTGAGAAACCCGAAGAATCCAACATCAAGCACTGTCGATCCTTCCCTCAAACCACTCCAGAATCAAGTTAACACGAACCAAACTACAACCAAATGTAATAACATCGCTCGATCCTTAATCTTGAAACTTAAGCCCCAGAAGAATAAAACATCGGATTTCCAATCCCCAACATTGAACACTTCAAATTCCGCAAAAACATGAAGTTTGGTTCGATGTGTTAATAATAAACCAAACTCCGAAATGTACATCCACCATCTGATCAAAGTCTTCACGGAGTGTCTGAAATCATTTCATCTCGAATCCACCAATTACCTGATGACTTTCATCTCCGATCTCCCCCTCAATGTAAGAATCTCCTAATTATTTTTGAGAATCTGTCTAGTCACCAACTTGGAAGAGGGAAGAAGAAGACTAATCTTTTCTACTCTAACCGACATATGATAAAGGCTCAATCTTCAACTAATCGCCAAACGAACAACTTGCTTCAACACGAACACACTTGATCAAACGTCGAACAAAATTGACGAAACTTAATCATACACTCACTCTAGATTGCATAGTGTTTTAAACGCTTCGCCACCGATAAGATTAACCTAGTTAATCTTAAGATATCAATACGAACTAAGATCCTTAACGCAACGTGAGAATTTAGAAATTTACAAGAAAATATGATATTTTAAATTTGTACTGCCCCCTTTTCTTTGTACACTTTCAATGTCCAAGTCACTTCATCTTTATTTCTCCTCAAATTCCCGATAAAAGTCTCAAATCGTCCCTAAACTCTAGTAAGGATCAAATCCGAATACCTAGAATCTAGTAAACAACCATGGTCTACCATTACCGTACCAAGATTTAGAAACAAAAATTCTATCACCATCTTTACTCCTGAAATCACTATCTTCCAAACTACTGACTGAAATTCTAAACAGATCATAAACTTGAACAAACTAGTAATTCGGAATCATGTTTAAGTAACTCGGAATAAGTGTAAACTGGGATTACCAATTGTAAATTCGGAATAAATGGTAAACCCTGAACATTTTCACAAACCCTGCACACTTTCACAAACCCTTAACACTTGACAAACCCTGAAAGGTTTACAAACACTGAACATTTCACAAACCCTGAAAGGTTTACAAACCCTGAACACTTCACAAACCTTGAACACTTGACAAACCCTGAAAGGTTTACAAACCGTGAACATTTCACAAACCTGGAATTAAACACTATCTTTATAATCTCATAATCAAAACAAACTCACAATGAATTCAACAGATAAACTCATAAAATATTAACAGTTAAACTCAGAACCTTAAACTCAGAGCACAACTTGATCAAATAAATTCGGACTATAGTTAACCCACAAATTCGGATAAGATCAATAATAAAAATTCGGACTCGAGGCTCAACACATCCAGAATAGATTGACACACCAACAAATTCGGACAATGTGAACTTAGATTTAACAAATTCAGATACTTTGAACATGGAACGAAACTCCGGAGATCCAAATTCGGATAACCAAATTTGGAATAATATGCAAGTAACCAAACTTCCGAATCTATTTCCCAAGCATGACTTCACACTAAGTTATTAATAAATACGGAAGATACAAATCCAGAATGGTAAACTCGGAACAAAATACACAAATCTGGACAGAGCCTTTTTCAGGACAAAATCCCAAATTTGCAAAAGCTTAGAAAACAAGACAACCATCTCATTTTGAAAAACTCTAAAACAATTCCAATTTCTTCAACCAAAATCACCCAAATTCCTTTAAGTTTTCTGGAGAAACTTTATTCGAACACATTAAACAACTTCATTTTGATCCAGAATCAGAAACATACTCCAAAATCAACAAAATCCGAAGAAACTTCACGTCTTCATGATGTTTGGCGGAAACTAACATCTAATCAAGAGCAACGGTGATTCGGAAGGCAGTTAGACCGTTTCGAATCGGTAACAATGCTCTGCTACCACCTGAAGTCCCAGAGACTCACTGGATCGTCGATGAACAACATCCACTGCCCTCGAACAAGACATGAAACATCAAAATCTGAACAAGATAGAAAGATGTAGAAGATGAATCTCTTTATTATTGAAACAATCATCATAGATTTACAAACCAAAAGAGTATACATCATCTTCCCCAACCTAGTTTAGATCACACATACCTAAACCATGAATTTCTCTCTCTAACACACAATCTCGCTCTTAGGTCTGCACAAAGCTTTTCAAGGATTTCAAGGTTTGCCCTAATCTAAGCCATACAATATATATATATATATATATATATATATATATATATATATATATATATATATATATATATAGAGGTTCATGTGAGAAAATTTAAAAGTGTGAGAAGGATAAGAAAGATTATGGAGGTGACATGTGTCCCTTTTTATTTTGATAGTTTAAGGGTATAAGTGTAATTTAACTAATAAAATCTAATTATAGAATGACTATATGCAACCGATTTTGGCAGTTATTGTAGGGATTTTCGAATTTGAAATAACACCCTAACTCATAAAAACACCACAACATGTATATTGAAGACATACATCTTATAAAGAACAGAAATATAACTCATAAAAACACCCTAACTCATAAAAACAACACAACATGTATATTGAAGGCATACATCTTATAAAGAACATAAATATAACAAAAATAACACCATAACTCATAAAAATACAACATCAGTTATACTGAAGACACACATCTTATAAAGAATACCCTAACATTGAATATAATAGAAATAACACCCTAATATAATACCAGTCAGCACTTTAATCAGAATCAAAACAGAAATAACACCCTAAATATATAAAAACATAAATAACTCTACATAAGTATATCAATATGGTACTCATATTAAAGATAAAAAACACTCGTTATTATGGTGTAATTTAAAAAAAAAAGTTATGTATAAAAAGTTATTGATGTTTAAAAAAGAAATGGGGAACTTTGCATGTGTATTAATGTTAGTTTCTTAATTTAAAAATATTAAATTTACCTTTATATCCTTAATCTAGAAAATTAGTTAGTTTAATAGTAAACATTATTTACAGAATTGCCACTATGATCTCAACCATTAGATTAAAAATCTAATGGTTTAGATTCTTTCTTATCCTTCTCACATTTTTAAACTTTCTCACAATAACCTCACCATATATATATATATATATATATATATATATATATATATATATATATATATATATATATATATATATATATATATGGTGAGGACTAAACCCAGACAAACATATTGTTCGGGATACAACAAACTCGGACTGACCTACACTTATACATTCTATCCAAATTTAACCTAAATTTGGACGTTACAATCACTATTTAACAAATCCTGACAACATACCAAGTCCGAATATAAGATATAAATTCGGACATTACATTATCCACACCTAACAAACTCGGAACCAAATCGAATTTAATTGATAATTCAGAACGCTCATTTGGACCTTTGATTTCTTTGACCAAAACTGATAAAGCACAGTTACCTGACAGGAACTGAACTTACAGATCTATGAAACTTTAAGCAAAGGGAAGTTTCTGTTAGGATCTGAGTTTGATATTATTGTGATTGGTTAAGATGAATATCAATGAAAGAACATAACAATGATGAAATAGTGCAGCGGGAATAATAAACTTTTAAATCACAACAATAGAGACATTGTTTTCATCAACATGCTTTTATAAACTTTGATTCACGTATGCATGTAACTATTACAACTCCCCCTTAGCCTAAGATCACTCCAATTTGTTCGTACAGAATGTTTGAAGGAAAGTGATGAATAGAACAGTACATGCGCTGTTCTATTTATAGTACAAAGCAAACCACTATAGCATCTAAGCTGACGTCACCTAGACAATGACATCTAACTACCTAACAAACTTTAACATCTTTTAAGCTAAAACATTGTTACATTAAAATATAAACTCTGTTGATCCAACATCTATTGATAGAAACTCTGATGAGCTTTAACCTCTGTTGGTCCAACAGACCTTTGCTTTAACAACTCTTTAGTTCTTCAATAACATAGGTTCTCTTTAGCAGACCTTAGACATTGAGCAGAGCTTGCATTCAACAGTCTTTTTAGAACAGTCTTTAGCTTAACAGACCTTTGAGAGCAAATGTTGATGTCTTTGCCTTTGGGAGAACTTGAATCTTCAAAGCACTGTTTATTGTTAATCAGATGATATAGAACATTTTGGCTTTCTAATCATTTGTTCTTTTATAGGGTTCAATAGATCCAACAATCTCCCCTAGAACAGATGATGCCAAAACTCTTTTTTATTGCTGATGTTTATTTCTCATCAACATTTCCCTGATTTGCCCTTTGAACTGTAATTCAAAGTTCAAAGAAGTCGTGTCTTCAAAATCCTTTTGTAATTCAAGGTTCAACAGATCTTGGAGGTCATCTACATTCCGACCATATGCATCCTCCATTTTTAGCTTTTGAATTCCACCATCTGATCTAAGAGGGTCAATTCGTGGGTGTCTGAGGATGACTTCCACTTTAGAATTTTGGATCACTTGGTTTCTTAGGTGAAGATTTATTGCTAATGAGTTTGGTGAAAGTGGTATGCTGACAAGATTCTTCACAGTTACTCTAAGTTTGTCACTTGCAGGATCAATGTGAAAGAGCAGTTGGTTCTTGATTCCCATTTTTCTATGTTCTTCATACAACTGATCATATACATCAGCTTTTGCATTTTTACTTGATTTAAGGCAGTCATGGATAAGCTAGATGCTGTGAATTACTTTTTAGGAGTATGGGTCTGTTGAGAGGTAACCACTGCTGGGTAAACTGGCTTTCTTGGAACTGTGGGATCCTTTTCTTTTAACTGTTCTTGTCTTTTGCAGGTTTCAAAAACCTTGCATTCTGACCATTTGGCAATAACTCTAGAAGTACCATACCTTACAGCTACAAGCTCTTCTTTCATTCTCTTTAGCTTCAAAGCCTTGTTGTGATCAATTTGTTTGCCTTTCTTCCAAACAGGTGGAGTTAGCTTGTGTAAAGGATCTTTGAGCATTTCTTGGATTCTATCAATTTCTTTCTTAAGAGCATCTGATGACTAGTCTTTGAATTGCGTTCTTGATGCTTTGTATGGTTTATGCTTCATGATTGATCAAGGTAATCCTATTTCAGTTTTTCATCTAGCTCATCATTTGTTGGCTTCTCAGACATGGACTTGCATAGATCCTTGGAAAAGTCTTCTATCTTTCTTACCTTGCCAGATTTAGTGATAAGATTCCTTACAGAGTCCTGTCATCCTTCCCTTTGCACACCTCCTTAGCAATGTTCTCAGCCTGTTTTGCCTTTAGCTTTAGATATTCATCCACATTTTTAAGGTTTCAATAACCAAAGAGGGATGGAAAGGATCACTGTGAGGGATCCTCTATATTATAGAAAAATTCAATTTCTCCTTTCACAGCATGAATCTCTAGAGGATATTGAGAAGCCAGTGGAATGGCAGGTGATAGTTGATAGGGTGATAGTGAAGTGGTATTTGATGGAAGTGATGAGATTGGTATGGCTGGAATGGGGGCAGATGATAAAGGAATGCGTGATGGAATTCCCTCATCATCTTCTTGCACTACAAAAGTTTTCCTTTTGCTTGTGAATTTGATTTTTGGTGATGGTGGTTGTGTTGGTATTCTTGGTGGTGTGGACAATGGTTGGGTTAAAGTGGAAAAAGTGATCATGGCAGAGGTTTGGTTAACATATGTTGTACCAACATTTGTTGTTTAGTTTGGTAGTGGTGATGAAACATCTATCGATGCATTTGTTGTTTCAGCATCTGTTGTTGGTGATTTTGGTGATGGTGATGATTTCTTTTTGCGTGATGGTTTGGTTTTGATTGGAGTAGAGGATACACTTGTTGTGGGTATAACAATGATTTTAGGAGGGGTGCAAATTGGCTGTCTGACTTTTCTAGCCGAGTTTCTCCTTTTTGAAGTGCCAATATCTTCTTGTTCCATATGCTTAGCATGTTCTTCTTCAATCAATTTGGAAGCCTTGCTTTCTAGTGTATCTTTCCTTTTATGCTTTTCTAAGGCAATTTCTTCTACTTGTTTGTTCAGGGTCTCATCAATCCCTTTTTGAACTCCAGCATCAGATGCCTCATCAGAAGTTTGGTTTTGAGCAGACCCTGACTTTTGTTTCACCTTTGAGTCTGGCTGCAAGTTTCTTAGTTTATGACTCTCCCGCTTTTTAGCATCATCGTCTACTTATTCAGGAAGAATTGTTGTAGGGGCAGAGCCAGTGGTCTTTACCAAATTTTCTCTTATGGCCATGATGTCTGCTTGTGTAACTTTGTATCTTGCCTCAACCATATTTCTGATAAGTTCCATATGAGTATTGTGGTTGATTTCAGCTAAACTCCTTAGAGCTTGAATGATAGGTTGCACAGATTTCCATAGCTCATTGGCAATTTGCTGAGTGGATGGTTGGCTTTGAGAATTTTGTAACAACTGCCTAATCATGGATTTCATTTCATCAATTGAGGACTCCATGGATTTCATTCTCTCTGTCAATTCCTTATATCTCAATTCATCACCTAATTTAATAGGATCATCTGAATTTCTACCAGAGGTAGTTGTATTTGGATCACCAAAAGGAAAAAACTCCATGTTATCAGAACCAAATGCCCCCTTTTTCTTGGTACTAGGGACTTCCAACTGGAGCAGAGGTTACAATTGTAGCCTCAACAGTTGTTACCTTTAAGGAAGACTTATTGATGTAACCACTGTCCAACTGAAACACTGTTGTGTCATCAATTGTAGTAGCTGCTTCACTTAAACCACCACCAAGAGTTACTAGTAACTCATGGGGTGTAGCCTCCTCAACTCTTTGACTGGTGATTGAGAGGAATTGATATGTGTATGATTTTTATCAATTGCATGAAACAGAGGTATAAATGTAGATGTAATTGAAGGAGATGGTTATGGAGTGTAAAGAGAGACAGCCCCGGGAGAATGGCTTGAAAACAGAATTTCAAGTGAAATGTCTGCATCATAATATGGTGACCCTGTGCTTATAACTTGATCCTTTTGCGAGGATGCAGGAGGAGTTTGGCTTTTAGGTGGAGATCTTTCCAACGGTTGTGAGGAAGTAACAGTGGTTTCAAGTGGCTTTTGTGATACCACAAGGTTATCCTCTGTGATCTCATCTTCCAGAGGTGCCTTTTCATGTAATTTTGTTTTGGTAGGCTTTTTGGATTAGGGGGGGGGGTTCTTTTGGATTTTGCTGGTGTGGGTTTCACAACACCGATTATGGTGTTATGATCACAAGGAGCAGTGGGCTCGGCAACATAGGTTTGAGCAGTAGATGTGGACTCATCCAAATTAGGCTATCCCTCTTTGCTTTTGTTTTGGAAACTTTTGACTCTTGATTTAACATTCTTGTAAAAGTTTCATTTGTTACACTCTTCATTCTAAAAACTACACATTATTTCAAATATTTTTTAGATACTTGCTTTCGAAGGTAATAGCTTAGGAGTCTAGGATACAAAAGAAAAGCTTTATTTGTTTTTATTTTATTGATATTTGCCACCAAGTCCAAAAACAATGATTGGGATAGATTAACATCAGATTTTGTCAAAATAACATATCTCAGATTTTGAATGTTTTGTGGAATCTCATTGAATGCAGTGGTCTTGGCAGAAACACAAATGAGCAAGGCATGGAAAAGATATCGCATTGTAGCAGGAAATTTTGGTTTAAAAATAGTAACACCAGTCAGTTGACCTTCATACCTGCGTTCTATGAACTCAGTGTGAAGTTCATGCTTTTCAAAAGAAATTTACCTTCCTGATCGTTTAATGCAAATACTGTGGATATAGAAGATGGGGATATTTGAACAACAGTTTCTCCGATCTGTAAAGTTATAGCATATGGCTTCTTGTTTTGAGATTCAATTTTAGCGTTTACCCAAAATTGTCGGAGAGTATCCACATAAATAGGTACATCAGAAAGCATGATGGATTTGTATTTGGATAATGTGAGAACATCAATTATTGGGTGGAAGGAAGTGTTTTTGTCGTTTTTCTCAAAAGTAGGAAGGTAGTTATGTGGAAGTTAAATTTGCAGAGCCATGATCGGAGACAATATGGTAGGAATAGTGAAGAAGATGAGAGTAATGGAGACTGCTTTGAAGAATTTTGAATTCAAGACGGTAGTAAAAGCTCTGTTTGGAATGGAACAGGGACATTTAAAGGGAAAAGTGAATGCTGACGTGGCAGCGGTTTCAAAAGATCTGATGGCTAACATCTGTCCACATGTTAACCTCTGTTGGATAATGGATGATAGTTGTTAGGTAACCTCTGCTGAGAAGCATCAGAGGTTGGGAACAGTGGATGTGAGTAGTGGGATTTTACTCTATCAGAGGATAGATATTAGAGGATAGAGCAAACAGAGGATAGCTTTCAACAATTGATAGAATTATAACCAATAAGAGGTTTTAAAACAGTAGTTTAAAACAGACTTTAAGGATTTATTGAAAAATTTTAATGTTAGAACTATTTTTAAGGATGAATTATTGATTTTCTGAAAACATTTAAATGCTTTTTATTCATGGAAACAAAATGTTTTTAATCCATGTTAAGCATGCCAATCCTAGAGATCAAGCTTTCAAAAGTAGATGTGTCTAAAGGTTTTGTTAGAACATCTGCCAGTTGATCCTTAGTTGGAACATGATATAGAGAAATCAAACCTTTTTCATAGCAATCCCTCACAAAGTGATGTCTGATGTCAATATGCTTGGTTGTGGAATGTGAAGCTGGATTTTTAATGATGTTTTCAGCTACTTAACTATCTAACATGATAGGACTCTTTAGAGCAGTTAAACCAAAATCCAGCAATTGGTTTTGAAGTCACAAGAGTTGAGCAGTGCAACTAGCAGCAACAATATACTCAGTCTTAGCTGTGGATGTTGCAACTGCAACTTGCTTTTTTTTTTTGCTTTGCCAAGAGACTAAGCAATTGCCTAGAAACTAACAACCTCCTGATGTGGACTTCCTTGTTGCATGGCATCCAGCATAGTCACTATCTAAGTAACCTGAAAGTTCAATATTTCCATTAGCAGGATACTAGATACCAAGTATGGGAGCACCTTTTATGTATCTGAAGCACAGATACATGTGGCAAACATGATGTCTAGCCTTAATGTAGTTAGATACAATAAAGACCCAATCATGCTTATATAAAGAGTTTGATCAACCAAGTCAGCTTTGTCGTCAATAGTGACCAATTTGGATGTAGCCATGGGTGTACTACATGTTTTACAATTATTCATATCAAATTTTGTAAGTAGTTCTTTGACGTACTTGTTTTGATGGATGAATGTACCATTTTGCAATTGCTTAACTTAGAGACCAAGAAAGCATTAGAGTTCACCCATAGCACTTATTTTAAACTCTGCTGTCATGAGTTCTCTAAACTCTTCACACATGGCAGGACATGTGGATCCAAAAATGATGTCATCCACATAAATTTGGACAAGCATCAAATCCTTTCCTCTCTATTTTAAAAACAAAGTTTTATCAATTTTACCTCTTGTAAAGCCTATGCATAAGAGAAAGGTGGAAAGAGTTTCATACTAGGCTCTAGGTGCTTGTTTCAAGCCATATAAAGCTTTGTTTAGCTTGTAAACATGATCTGGAAAAAAAGCATCTTCAAAACTAGGGGGTTGGCATACATATACCTCTTCCTTGATTTTGCCATATAGGAAAGCACACTTGATATCCATTTGATATGCCTTGATGTTGCGGTTGGAAGCAAAGGCTAAGAACAATTTGATGGCCTCTAGTCTTGCAACAAGAGCAATTTTTTCATCATAATCAATGCCCTCTTCTTGTCTAAAGCTTTGAACCTCAAGCCTAGCTTTGTTTTTGACAACAATGCCCCTATTATCTGTTTTGTTCTTGAAGACCCATTTTGTGCCAATTGGACATACATCCTGAGGCAATGGTACAAGTTCCCATACTTTTTGTATTTTGAACTGTATGAGCTCTTCTTGCATAGCCTCTACCCAACTGTTGTCTCTTAGTGCCTCTTGGTACTTAACAGATTGTGTGAGAGATAGAAAACGAACAAAAATATAGATGTTTTGGGATTGACTTCTTGTGAGTACTCCTTCATTGATGTTGCCAATAACTTAGTCGTGTGGGTGATTTTTAAGGTAGATCAGATCTCCCTTGTATGGAATTATGGAATTGAGAGGTGAAGCTGCAAATGGGAATCATCTGAAGGAACATCTGTTGGCAATTTTAAAGATCCAACATCTTTTGGAAAGGAGGTGGATGTATAAGTGGGATAGGGGTAAACGTGGGTTGACTTTTGTTAACAGAAAATGGACTTTTATCAATAGGGGTTTGACTGGATGAGCTGGCAGAGGTTTGAGGATCAACAACAGTTGATGCAGCAGTGGTAGGGTTTTGATAGTTTTTTGAACATCTGTTCCTCTAGAAGTGGAAGTCACTTTGTATTGTGGAACCACAATATCATATCCATAATCTTGATGAGGAGATTGTGGTGTACCAGCAGTGTTAGTCTTGACAAACACATCTTTAAATGTAAATTTATCTAGATCAAATGACTCAACAGGATATGCTGGGATTTTTAATAAAGAAAGTTCATTGAACTTTACATTCAAGGTCTCTTCCACACACCTAATCCTTGTGTTAAACACTTTATAGGCCTTGGCAGTGGTTAAGTATCCCAAAAAATAACCACAATCTACTTTGGCTGCAAATTTTGGAATGGAATCTTTTAAGTTTAGAATGAAACATGGGCAGCCAAAGATTTTGAAATAAGAGATCAGTGGTTTGACCTTGTACAGAGTTTCATAAGCAGTCTTTTGATGCCTGGGGTTAATTAAAACTCTATTCAGTACATAGCAAGTAGTGTTTACAGCCTCTGCCCAACAAGACAAGGGTAAACCTAAGTCTTCAAGCATTGTTCTAGCAACTTCAATTAGAGTTCTATTTTTCCTTTCAACCACCCCATTTTGTTCTAGTGTTCTTGGGATGCTGTATTCCCTTACAATCCCTTTTGACATACAGAAATCATCCAACTCCTTATTTTTAAACCCTGTTCCATTGTCACTTCTAAAGACTTTTACTGGCACGTCAAATTGCTTTTCAACTTTTCTTACAAAGCCTTGCAAAATGCCCGCAGTTTCATCTTTGGAGTTAAAAAAGTAAGTCTATGTAAACATAGAAAAATCATCAACTATAACAAGACAATACCTCTTCTTTTTAGAATCATGATTTTATAGGGCCAAACAAGTCCATGTGTAACAATTGTAGACACTGACTTGTTTTGGACTCTTCAATTGATTTGTATGAACTTTTATGTTGTTTACCTTTTAAATAGGAAACACAATGTTCATCACATGTGAACTTTTTGATGAAAGACCTTTTACAAGACCTTGTTAGAGAGTGTGGTGATAGTTTTGAGATTTGTGTAACCAAGTCTTCTATGCCATAGTTCTGTCTCTTTGTTAGAGGCAACTGAGAACAGACAGGCATTAGTCATTGGATTATCTTTCAACATATCAACCACATACACATTGCCACTCCTATGAGCATCAAGTTGTGCTTTACTTTCATCGATGATTGTTTCAATCCTTTTAACCACTTCTGGCCCAACAATCTTAGCAGTTGTTTTAGTGAAGAATGACCCATAACCTTTATTACTCATCTGAGATACATTAAGAAGGTTAAATTTAAGATTGTCAATAAGATTAATATTTTCAAACTTGAGTATCCCTGCTTGAACTGTCACTGACCCCAACACCTTACCTTTTGAGTTGTTACCAAAGGATATATCACCCCCTCCATGTGCTTATAAATCTTTGAGAAGGGCTCTACATTGTGTCATGTGCATGGAGCCTCCACTATCTAGATACCATAAACTATCAAGGCAAGTAGAAGCTCGCTGCACATCAGTAACATGTTAGTTTTGGCGAGTGTCCAAAGCCAAAATGGCTTTGGATAGGGTCACAGACATTTCAGCCTTAAGTCCAGGAGAATGGTCAAGGTTTTGAACAAATTTTTGAAACATCTGTTGTGAACCATTTTCTATCAAATGATTATAACCATGAGGATTCTTGTTTACTCTTGGTTTTGAGGGTCTTTCGTAGACCTCATAGCCAAGTGGTACACTCTTGTAAGCTGGTTGGCCATATCCTCTTGGAAATTTATTAGCTGGTGGTGCATCTGTTACCTGAACCTCTTTGGAAACAGAGGTTATATTCAATTGTTTGGTAACAGATGTTTGGACTAAGACAAAGTTCTGTTTGGTCTTTTCTTTTCTTAAACTCTCAAGTGTTTTAGATTTATACTCATTTCTTTTGACATCAAATTTTTGAGATAAACACACTCTTGAGTTTTGTGGCTTTTCTTGCCACTAATGTTATAGTGAGGTGCATCAATAATCACACTTGTTTTGTTAATATCATATGCTTTAAGAAGAAAACAGTTTTTAGTAACATAATTCTTCTTTTCACAAAAATCACAAAACAAGTATGTTATCTTTTCACCCTTTTTGTCAACATATGATGTAACATCTCTTGGAAGGTCTTTTAAGGGAATGATCTTGACTTGAGGTGCTTTTACACCTTCAATGGTTGAGAAATCCATTGGCTTAAAGTTTTCAAGAATGTCACACTCATCTGACCAGATAGGTTTGAATTGATATTTCATAATCTCCTCAAAAGTTTGAGGATCCTTCTAGTCTTTCTAGAACAATTTTCTTACCATTAGGTTAAGTGACTTTAATTTCTTGACCAGCCAAGTTTGTTGGAATAATTTCAACCAAACCACACTTTACAACAGTGTTTTGAGAAACTTGGTCATGTTTTCGAAAACCTACACCAAATTTTTCATTGCTTTTGATTTGTGATTCTAACATCAACTCATAACCTTTGCAAGATTCAACCCTTTTTCACAGGTGATCTGGGTAGATTCAACCTCCTTTTTACAACTTTGATATTTTCTATCATTGTTTGGATTTGATCCTTGGTTATGCTTGATTCATGTTTGAGACTGCTGATTTCACTTTCCTTTTCAAACAGTTTTGATTTTAACTCTTTTGTAAGTTTTACAAACTGAATTTCATCATTTAAGATCTTGTTTTTAATATTTTCCTTCACCTATTTAATGTTAGCAAAAGCAATAATACATTTGTCTGAACATAAGTCTTTAAGGACTTGAGGTGATACCTTAGCAGCAGCCATCATGACACAATCACACTCTCCTTCACAAACACAGGAATCCCATGGGTCTGACAGAGGATCTGTTTCTTCATCAACTTTCTCTTTACAAACTTGTTCTTCAACCTTTTCTTCTGAAACATCTGCTGCAACATTTTCACAAACCTCATCAATATTGGACACACTTCCTTAGCCTCAACCCCTTCTAAAGAGTGTCTAGTGCCATAAAACAAAAATCATCAATTTTCTTTTCAAAACTGGCAACTAGGGCAAAATTTTCATCAGTTAGTTCTTCAGGTAAGCTACTCTAATCAACAAAGTCTTGTGTAAAGAAGTTCTGTTGACTGGTCTCTATAGGAGCAGAGGTTTGTGTAGCTTGTGGTGGAGGTTGCACTTGAACCTAAGGAACTTGGGCTTGAGCAAATTGTATCTGAGGAAAAGTGGTTTGGACATACTGTACTGGAACAGTGTTTATAGGGTGAGCAAAATGAGCAGTGTTTTGCATGTGTGAAGCAGGGGTGTATTGGGAATAATGGACAGTGTTTTGAGTGTATTGAGGTCTAGGATTTGGATGTGTCACAATAGGGCTACTTGTTTGGCTCTTGCATTCCCTAGCAAAATGACCTAGCCTATTACACTTGTAACATTTGATTTTAGATTTATCCAACCCAACTTTTAAACCCCCATGCAAGCCTAGAAACTTTCTACCAGTTTTCTTGTAAAACTTGCTAGTTCTAACACTCAGCAAGGCAAGTTGGTGCAAGATGTCAATTTCTTCCAAATCAACAGGGTCAAAATGTTGAAGATCATTTAACTCAAAAGATAAGTTGTTAGAAACTTGGTTTTCCCCATTTGCTGTAAAAACATAATTGGGTGAGTAAGAATTAGAGTTGAAATTTCCACTAGATGTTATATAAATAAAATGATCAAAACCCTGATCCTTACTACCACTATAGGTTTCCTCTTAACCAATAAGTGTTGTACTGCCAAAGGCATAGTCATCAACAACTTTTCCTGACTCTTGTAGCGTCTTTTTCTAGTTAAGCTCTCTCTCATAAGTGAGAAGCCTCCCATGAAGCTAAGTCAAACTCATCTCCTTGAACCCAACAGTGGTTCTAGTTACAAAAGCAAAAGTGTCCCATTTTTCTGGTAATGATATTAGAAATCGGCTATTCAAGGTTGAATTAGGATAATTGACATTTATCAGTTTTAATTCACTTATTAGACAGCTAAACCTTTCAAACTACTGAGTTAATGATTCTCCTTTAACATGACAAAATGTTTCATACTGTTGGTTTAGAACTTCACGATTGTTTTCATAACCTCCTCTGTCTCACCGAATTGCTCTTTCAAAGCATGTCACAACTCCTTTGCACTATTGCAATGCAACAGGAAAGCATAGATATCATTTGGCAAGGCCGTAGCAACGATGCTAAATGCCTTTGCATCTAACTTGATTTTATAAAAATCTTGCTCGGAGTAGTTTTCAGGATTCTTTGGAACTTGAACTTTTGGGTCTTCAGCACTCGGTACCATCAAAACATGAGGTCCGAAGATAACCGATTTCCAGCAACCGGTATTTTGTTGTGCAAGTATGTGACCCATCCGTCTTTGCAAGATATTATATTCCGATCTGACAAGGATCATAGGTTTATACATGGTGCCAGTGTTGTGTGGATCTAGTGGATTTTGAGAAATTTCTGATAGTTTACAAACATATTTTTGTTTAAAAATACTTTGAACGTAAATAAACTTTTA
The DNA here is from genome assembly GCA_947069175.1 of Scalesia atractyloides. Taxonomy (NCBI): domain Eukaryota; kingdom Viridiplantae; phylum Streptophyta; class Magnoliopsida; order Asterales; family Asteraceae; genus Scalesia; species Scalesia atractyloides. Next base: position 39,202,574 of record CAMTDV010000116.1, read on the forward strand.
CTCTATTTTCAATACAACGAACAAACGAATCGGTAGTAAGAGCTGATCTATTTATATCAATTTAATTGTGAAGTTGAACTTGATTGACCAAGCTCTGATACCAATTGTTAGGATCTGAGTTTGATATTGTTGTGATTTGTTTAAGATGGAAATCAATGAAAGAACACAAACAATAATGAAATAGTGCAGCGGAAATAATAAACGTTCAAATCACAATAGTAGAGACATTATTTTCATCAACATGCTTTTGTAAACTTTGATTCACGTATGCATGTAAATATTGCAACTCCCCTCAGCCTAAGATCACTCCAGTTTGTTCGTACAACATGTTAGAAGGAAAGTGATGAATAGAACAGTACATGCACTGTTCTATTTATAGTACAAAGCAAACCACTATAGCATCTAAGCTGACGTCACCTTGACAGTAACATCTAACGACCTAACACACTCTAACATATGCTAAGCTAAACACGGTTACATTAATATATAAACTCTATTGATCCAGTATCTGTTGATAGAAACTCTAATGAGCTTTAACCTCTGTTGGTCCAGCAGACTTTTGCTTTGACAGTTCTTTAATTCTTCAATAACAGAGGTTCTCTTTAGCAGACATTAGACATTGAGCAGAGCTTGTATTCAACAGTCTTTGTAGAATAGTCTTTAGCTTAACAGACCTTTGAGAGCAATGTTGATGTCTTTGCCTTTGGGAGGAGTTGAATCTTCAAATCATTGTTTATTGTTGATCAGATGATATAGAAAATTTTGGTTTTCCAATCATCTGTTCTTTGATAGGGTTCAATAGATCCAACAGTTTCTAGTGTTTATGCATTCATGTTTGCTATTTGTAGAATTGACAAAATGATACTGGGAGGAAGAAAAAAGGAGCTTCTTTTTTATTTGAGCAGGGCTTCTTATGTAAGAATGCCAGCTGCTCATGCTAAAGTGTCAGCTGCTTAGTAAGAAGGACAACTTTATATGTTAGAAAGTCATCTTCTTTGCTGACAATGGTTAGTGATATGCGCAAAATGCAACACATAAAGTATATCAAACAAGGCATAAAATCAACCATTTTTATGTATTAATGTTGGAAAAAGTTTCTTTGTATACTTTTGATTTTCAGGACTAAATGAGCTTAAACTTACAAAATGAACACATTAACGACAAAAACCAGCACAAATATAAGAAAGAGGAGTTTACACCATACCTACCCTCCAAGCTACACGGGTCGTGCCCCATAGAAAAAGAAGAGACACGGGTCGTGCCCCATGGAAACGGGGGCGTGTGTAGGGACTGAATTCAACTATAAATAGAGGGGCTTCGATTCTAAGAGTTCTTGTCAAACAAAGGCCATGCTTGGCTAATCTCTTACATCACTTGGTGAAGACAAATCTTTTAATAACTAGTTTTTTATATTGAAAGTGAACTTTATATGATTTCTTCATGTTTTGTTGATTCACCCATTCCTATCTTTACGGTCTATATAAAGCGCGTTAACTCTGCGAGGACTTTATTCAAGCTTATTAGGACTTCTCTTGAAGTAGATAGTATCAAATTGGGGGAAGTAAGAACGGCTTGATTCCCTTATAAGTAAACTACTGTTAAACTTTAACCCGGCATTACGGAACTGTATCCCTACTGACTCAGACCCTTTGCATTAATAACTTACTTAATTTTGCATTAATAACTTATTTAATTTTCTTTCAATAATCCGGACTTGCGGTACTGTATCCTTGCTGACTCAGACCAATATGGTTGAGGGTAGCGTTCCCTCCAAAAGAGGGACATGCCATAATAAATAGGATAATCTCTTAAAAAGCTCAAAGTACAGAAATCATCATAGGATATATAAAAGTGGGGTTGGAACGCAGTGATTCTATCTTGTTTATTATTTTTACTAACATTTTATTTTTATTTCTCTTTTATCTTTTTAAAAGTTACTAACATCTTTTCTCCAATTTTTGGTTAGAATAGACGTCGACGACATTCCGGTATTAGAAGCTCTTGTTTCCTTGGACGACCTCGGTATCTTACCATCACTATGCTACGGCAACGATGAATGCACTTGCCCTAATGTGTTTATTATATCATGTTTTATAAATTTAAAGCCTAATAACGAGTAAAAAAGTGTTAAAAATATATTAAAAATTATACCACACTCGACACACGTCAAGTTTTTGGCGCCGTAACAAAAGTATTTGAAGAAAGTTTAGAATCGGCGGCCTAATCATTTTTAATCTTCTTTTTTTTCTTTTTAGGGTTTTCTTCTTTTTTTTCTGCATTTTCTTCACTTTCTGCAGGATCAACACGAGCCATGCCTGATCGAACACAAGCTAGGCCTACGGTCGGTAATTTCGGAGTCGCTATTAATCCACCTAATGTCGATGCTAACAACTTTGAGCTTCGACCACAATTAATCCAAATGCTCCAAAATTCCGCCACCTTTCACGGCCCACCTGATGAAGGTCCCCATTTACATATTACCAATGTTTTGGAAATATGTGACACTTTTCGGATCAACAGAGCCTCCAATGACGCTATTCGGCTCCGTATGTTCCCGTTTTCACTCAAGGACCGAGTTAAGGCTTGGCTCAACACCCTCCCAAATGGGTCCGTACACACTTGGGATGAAATTGCCAAAAAATTTCTCTACAAATATTTCCCTCCCGCTAAAACAACCAAACTCATGACCGAAATTAACTCATACTCTCAAGAGGATGGGGAATATTTGTACAAGACATGGGAAAAGTTCAAGGAGTTATTATGGAAATGCCCACATTACGGTATAGAGCTTTGGCAACAAGTGTCCATTTTCTACAATGGACTCTTACCACACACAAGGCAAATCATTCATTGAAACTCTGGGGGACTCCTTAGAAATCGACGACCCGTTGAAATCTACAACCAAATTGAAGAGATTGCTCAAAATAGGTTTCAATGCCACACCCCTAGGTGCCCAAAATCCATAGCCCCGGGGCCCACAAAGTGGATGAAACCACTTCTTTACAAGCCTAAATCAAAGCTTTAACTACGAAAATAGAGAAGCTTGATTTGACAAAAATGGCTTTGGTTATGGCTTGTGAAGGATGTGGCGGACCACGTAAAAACTGGAGTTGCATGAATGATGGGAAGAACCAAATGGAAAAGGTGAACTACCTCAATAACCGTCCTCGACTACCGGGACCTCCAAGCAACACCTGTAACCCCAAATGGCAAAATCACGCCAACTTTATTGGAGAGAGCCAAGAGGTAGCAACCAACAAAATAAAAGCCAACAACCCAACTTTCAACAACAACTCCGAAACGAGCAACAAGGCTACCCACAACAACTAGGAGGAAGGGAAAGACTTGAAGACCTCGTAACTCGTCTTTTCTCCGAATCTAATAAACAGTACTCGAAAAAGGTTCCTACAAACTGGGGAAATTTGGAGCCAACGGGCTAGTATACAGAACATTGAAAAACAAGGAAGCCAACTCGCCCAAAATTTCTCCGAAAGACCACAAGGTGCCTTGCCTAGCAACACTGAACCAAACCCAAAATCACAAGTAAACGTTATCACTTTAAGAAGCCAGAAGGTAGGGCCGGATGATGAAACCACTTCACCTCAAAACACTCCACAAACTAACCAACCCATAAACACCCCCTTAACCAACAAACAAGACAACACTCAACCCCAAAACACCGAACCTTCCAAACCACCACTAGTACCCTACCCCGACCGTTTACTTTACTAAAAGACCGATGAGCAATTCACCAAGTTTGTAAACCTCCTAAAACAATTTCACATCAATCTTCCTTTTCTCGAAGTCCTCACACAAACGCCAAAATACTCTAAATTAATGAGAGACTTCCTCACCCACAAAAGAAAGATTGAATCAATTCAACAAGTTAACCTAAGTGAATAATGCTCGGCGGTGCTCCTCAACAAACTCCCCAAAAAGAAGATTGATCCGGAAGCTTCACAATTCCTTGATCCATTGGAGGATCACCAATAAGCAATGCGCTTGCCGAACTAGGAGCTAGCATTAACCTAATGCCTGCCTCCATGTTCAAACTACTCGGACTAGGGAAGCCGCATCCTACATGGATGAGCATCCAACTTGCGGATAGGTTGGTTAAATAACCTCAAGGTGTTATAGAGAATATTTTGGTTAAGGTTGGAGAAGTTGTCTTTCCAGCCGACTTTGTAATCCTTGACATGGAAGAAGATACCGAGATCCCACTCATACTAGAAAGACCGTTCCTTGCCACCGCACGGGCCATGGTGGATGTGAGTGATGAAAAGCTAACATTGAGGTTGGCGATAAGGAAGTAAAATCCGAAGTGGGCAACACATGGAGGATGATCCGGTCAACTACATCAAGGCAATATACTGGAGCTTGGACTACGCTCTCAGCTGGTGCAACTTGGGATGCGAGTCATCCCACCCAGGGAACATTTGACCAATCTTGGGTCTAGCCAAGGACCCTTATAAACATGGTGCACCATGGAGGCATTCCATGGACTATGAATAAATAAGAGTAGTTTACTTAAACATACATATTCCATTTTTAAAGGTATGACTTCCTTTTGAAAGAACAATCATGTTTAAGATTTAGTTTTGTTCTTAGTTAATGCTTTTGTTTTAAGTTTTCTCTTTGTAGGAATAAACACACTCAAAGGGGGATTGAGACCAGCTAAAGGATCTTGAACCAAGCACCTAGTAAACGAAGTAGAAGGTCCTTCACCTCGAAATCTTCATTTCAGTATATGCAGCTTGGGGCCGTGTATAGCCGTGTCTCCTAACCGCTGCAAAAAGATTTGACATTGGACCTATCACACGGGGTTTGTGCCGCACATCAGTAAGTTTTTAAGGAATTCAGAAACACTAGCAGTTAGGCAAGGGGTCGTGTCTTACCTAACACGCCCCCGTGTCCACTCCACAGGTTCTGAAAAAATATTGTTTTTAACCCACTTTTACACATTTAATCATTTTCAATCCATTTTTGGACACATTGAGGACAATGTGTAATATAAGTTGGGGGGAAGCGGAGGGGGGAGAAGGAACCCTTTAATCTTTTGTCCTTAACAAGCCTTACACAAAACTCAATTTGGAACTGTTAAACACTCCAAAACTTTTTCAAAATTCTTTGCTTTTCTTTTTCTTGTGTTGGTTTAAGTTGGAAAACCAAAGTTCTAAAATGTTGTTTTTACGAATTAACAATCGATAGTGCCGTGATAAAAAGAATCATATAAGAAAAAATTATAAAACGCATGGAAATCCTTTTTAAAATTTGATGGCATATACATTTTCACGCTTTTAACCCTTTTACTACAAAATAGTGAGTTTTGAGCCTTTACGAGCATACAGTACCATATCTTTATTAAATGCTCACTTTTCATTTCGTGTGTGATAGACCGTATGGTTCTTACGAATCTAGAACTTGACAAGAAAATGCATTCCTAGCCTTACCGACTAATCACATTAAGTAAACGATTGATGCATTAGGGCTAAACCCCTTTTCATTTAAACCTTATTTTTCTTTTTATCTCCCCACCAAAACAAAAAATCCCCTAGTTAGCCCTTTTGAGCCTAAACCTTTTGTTTCAAAACCCTCGAAATACAAATAAATAGTTTATAGTTTATAGATTGTAGTGTTTGTATCAAAGTCACAAATATAAATTTTTTTCAAAAGAAAACCGACATTTTTACAGCTTTCGCCACTTTACCAACAAAAATCCCTACCCCTAGCCAAAACCTACCATTTAAAATCCTATTGATATTTACAAAGATTATGTCAAAAAGAAGGAGGTTTGATTGTTTGTCAAGCATATGGTAGGAGTAAGTTCCACACTGGGACCGAGCATTTCACTTATATATCTTCGACCGAGTGTTGACGGACCACATGCGAGGTGTGTGAAATTGTATATAGCTTAATGGAATTTCAAGAGGCATGTTATGCCTAAAAATATTTTCTTAAAAAGTGTTCTATATAAATTATATCGAATGTCGAATAAGATTGTAAATAAAATAAAAAGAACTTAGATACTCGACACTCTAAGCAAGACACAAAACTTCTTCTCCACCTCTTCTATTTGGATGTGTAAGCAATTGTTAGTGCACTATTCGTGTGACTATAGATAGAAATCTAATTGTATGTGTAATGTCTATTGTCTTAAGTCTGTAACATACCGGACAGAGGTTTCGCTAGGTTCCGTTAGAATTGTTTAGTTCAGGTTAAACTAGCATGATGTCATCATACAAGATGATGACATCATTGTGCTACATCATCTTACATCATCAAAAGTCAACATGGAATAACTTCGTAGGAACTTGCATGAGAGCACTTCTCACAAGCAGAACTTCCGGTTCGTACGATCTGCATGCATGGCCTATAAATATCAAGCTGAACAACTTCGCACATATAAAAAACAAAGACTCCGCACAAACAGAACGACTTCGCACAAAGAGCAACTTTCAAGTTCTTCATCTAGATTAGGTCGTTTTGTGTTTGACTCTGTCCGGTTTACGTTGAATCGTAGTAAACAGTGATTATTTACGTTTTGTGTATCGATGACAACTCGGTTTTACGGATTCCGCACGTAAACTGTTTAAACGCAGAGCTTGTGTTCTTCGTTGAACCGATCCAGACCTACAAGTGGTATCAGAGCTACGGAAGCTCTGCGTGTAATCGCGATTCAAATCGGACGAGTTTCGGTGTATTCGGATCGATTTAGGTTGATTTTCGGTGAATTTTGGACATTTTCAGTGTGTCGTTTGTGTTTTACGGACTGAGTTGGTGTATTTCGGAACAAATTTTGTTCATACCAATCTGTTTCAGTGAAAGCGAGTGATTCGTTCGAATTTCGACTGATTTTCGGTTGAAATTTATAACTTTTCGAACAATTTTTTCATTGATTTTGAACTGAATAGTTTAATGCACTGAATCTGAGTTCCTGAGATTTGACATCAGATAGATTTGTTGTTGCAACGGTTCGTTTCAGTGATATCGAACTGAAGTCGTAGTGTGTCCGAACAGAAAAAAAATTAAGTCATATTGTGATTTGAGTTTATTGATTAGGATTGATACAAGTGTTAGTAGCCGGTTATCCAAAGAGAAAAGATGAATTAATTTGTTAGTGTATATTGATGATGGCTGGATAATGTTTGTTGAAATCCACAGTTGATTGGACTGAGAGAAGTGATTAAGTTCTTCTATAGGATATCCAACAATGAAGATCTGAATCGCAGATCTGTTTTACTCATAAAAGAAGCATTAGGACAGAAAGTAATGAAGTAAGTGTGTCTTGAGTTCAGATTTGTATTCGATACAACTTTGAGAAAGAAAGAATTGGAACGGGTATTACGTCACTAAAGGTTTATTAGGGTTGTAAAAAAAATAATAAATAAATAAAACATCAAGACATGTGCAGAATTTGTTTCGAATATTACATGAAATTTTGAAAAGAAAATCTTGATAAAGACGTTATAGTAGGGTAAATTTGTCTCGGAAATTGAATTTAATAAAAAAATACAACACATACGATAACTGTTTTCGAGATTTTGAAAAAGGCTAAATCTATCCGGGCATCCTGCTGTTTATTTGGACACCTTTAAGCCTTAGACAGTTCGTTTAGCCACTGATTTTTAGGGGTCAGCAGGTGCATGGCAGGGCGTAGAAATTTATGTGTACACGGGCCATCTAGACCTAGACGACCCGTCTAGGACCATGGTTTTTGTTGTTGGAAAAGGAGTGTTTTGATGGGGTAGATTGGTTGTTGTTGGAGGTTGAAAAAGGGGTGTTTTGGTGGGGTAAATTGGATGTTGTTGGAGGTTGATGTTTTTTTGGTAGTATAATTTGAGATTTTTAAAAAGTTTTGTTTATTGTATAAAAATAAGTTAGCGTTTTCGATCGTTTAAATATTTAATTGTTTTTACATTATATTTAAAAAAATAATATTTAAATTTAATATTGTTTTCAACATTTTAAGAAGAATGCAAGAAGTATATGTGTGTTTCCGTATTACATTTCAACGTCGATTTAACACAAACAGTCATCAAGTAATCGAATAACTGAAAACAAAGTTAAATATAACAGATATAACATATATAACATAACTTTGTACATCCATAACAATATGTATCTGTACAACTGAATACGAAATACAAAACGTCTATGCATACGAGTCGGAGTCGGGATCTGGCTGCTGCGGCTACTGCTGCTGATGTGGTGCTCGAGGTGGTGGGAGCGGTATGACAGGTAACCTCTCTCTCTCTCTCTCGTCTATGTTGTGCCTCCCGAACCAGCCAGCCCATAAGATCCATAAGCCTGTCGACATCAGCTCGTAAGCGTGTGTATGCTGCACCTCCCGGGGCATGACCTGGAATAACGTGCTGGGGAAACTGGGTCGCCCCGTGAGGTAGTGGTGGCGGTGCCGGTGCCGGTCCGTCTAAATCAACCGGAGGGTCCTGGACTACCACTGCCTCATCTGCCGGCGGATAAACTGGATCGAAATGATCTGGCAGCGGCTCCAGAATCCATGGCTCACCTTCGCGGGTTTTAAACCGCTCGCCTAGCACGCCGAACCTCTTCACCAGATTCATCCCCCGCAAGGCCTGAAAACCCATCCGCGTGGACGGTATGGCCGACTGCAAGTGTGGGTCCGTCTTCGGCAGAAGACCCAATGAACTGGCAATCACGGTGACGTACGCCCCGCTGTACAAAAAGTCGCACTCCTTCTTGTGATGGGTGGAGGCGAAGTACTGGGCGAGACCGTGCGCAAGTGCGCACGGCCTCCTGTACAATAGGCAATAGTAGAAAAATAAATCGGTGCTCGTACACCACTCACGGATGTGTCCGCGAGCGGTAATAGACGTAGCGAGCGTCCGATGTAGATACTTGCACATAATGTTAGCGAAATACGGAAATTAATTCATAGCAATAATAATCAAATAATTACCGTAATAAACATACGTACCTGTACAACGGGTCGGCAAAGTGTGAAATCCTCCCCTTCGCCCTGACATGCTCCCAAGTGTCATGGCCTGCGACCACCTCCCAAAATCCCAAAAGAGTGGGCCTATCCACCATTACTAGCCCCTCCGTATAAATATCCGTAGCAATCGCCTCCTGCAGGTATATGCCGCTATGAACGGCAAACTCAGCAAGCGTCATCGAACGCCATACACCGACAAGCCTAAATGAAACCTCACGCGGAAGGGGAGGACCCTGTGGCTGGGGAGGCGGCTGGTCGACCCGTGGAGGGTGGAATGTGAAGGTCGACAGGAACTCGATAGGCAGCTCCCTATAACTCGGCGTGCCAGCCAAGTCAAACGAATGGTGCCACGGGGAATCAATGGGAACGAAAAACGCAGTCTTGGCGTCTCACCAATCGTCTCGATCGGATCCCAGTCGACCGCCGTGCATCCGGCGTAGCTTCCCGCAAAAACGGGCGGCCTCGGTGTCGGAAGAGAACTCAAGATAGGGGTGGCCGTGTAGCGGATCCGCCGGCGCTGGCGGCGCCCGTTGCGGACCATGCGGATGTGGGTCCCCATGTATCGGATCTCCAGTCTTCTCCATAACTATTCTGCGATTATGTTAATACAAAGAATAACAATAAACCGAATATTAACACATAATATTTAAACATTAAATTATATAAGTTAAATAAAAGAAAAAAAATAAAGTGGTCGTCTACAGGGGTCGTCTAGGGGTAGACGCCCCGTCTTGTTCAACAAAAAACCCACATCTTTGAATATCACAACCCAAAAAACCCCAAAATTCATCAAATTCAAACACAAGCTACGGTCTAAATGTATAATACATTAAAGATTAATGAAGTTTAGGTGAAAATACATACCAGAGATGCTTCAATTTCTCAAAAATACGGTTGAAATGGTAGAATACGCATGTGGGTGTGTTTGAGTGTGTGTGTGTGTATGTTTGGTGTTGTATGTGTTTGGTCGTCTAGACTGGCGAGTCATATACCACCAATAGAAGGGTCGTCTAGGCCCAGATGACACGTATGGAATAAATGGTAAATTACCATTTTACCCTTGAATGGCCATCCGTCTAGGCCTAATTCAGGGGTAAAATGGTAATTAACCAATCTGAGCTGTAAAAGACTCAGGTGATTAATTACCATTTTACCTCTAATTAAGTCTAGACGGGTGGCCATTCAGGGATAAAAAGGTAACTCGTCATATACGACGCGTACAGGCCTAGACGACACGTCTATACAAATGCGGAATTACCACTTTACCCCTGAATGGCCACCCGTCTAGGCCTGATTCAGGGTAAAATGGTAATTAACCACCTGAGTCTTTTACAGCTCAGATTGGTTAACTACCATTTTACCCCTGAATTAGGCCTATACGGGTGGCCATTCAGGGGTAAAATGGTAATTTATCATTTACCTTTAAAATTCAAAAAGTGGCCAGTTTAAAAGTTGCCGCCAACTTGTACGTGACGTCTAGGTTTAGACGTGTCGTCTAATAAGACAATATTACCATTTTGGCCCTGAATTTAGCCTAGACGGAGAGCAAACCAGGGGTAAAATGGTGTTCTTGCTAGACCCAGACGAGGTGTCTAGGTCTAGACGAGTCGTATATGTACAAGTATTAACATTTTTGGTATAATTAATAGGATTTTTTTAATTAATATGAAATTTGATATAAGCCGACATTCCTTGAGTACACACAAGGCACAACAATTAAATCATACAAAGCCCATCCAAAAACCAACAAACTCCGGGTATTGACAAACATCAGCAATCATACTCTCCAAACTCTCACAACCCACCGTCGCCACCGGCAGTATTGAAATTTGGTCATCTGCCGGTGGAGACGGTGGGATGTGAGAGTTCGGAGAGTATGATTGCTGATGTTTGTCAATATCCGGAGTTTGTTGGTTTTTAGATGGGTTTTGTATGGTTTAATTGTTGTGCCTCGTATTTACTGAAGGAATGTTGGGTTATATTAAATTTAATATTAATTAAATAAAATCCTATTAATTATAAAAAAATGTTAATAATTGTACTAGATCTTGAGAATTTTTGCATTGAGCTATTACGTTTCTGATTAAAAAATAATAGATCTTGAAATATGACATATCATGATAAAGTCTTGAGATTTGAAGTGTAATAAAATCATATCGACGCTTTATACGTAAGATTTGCGTTACAAATTTTACTCTACCGGTTTGTCTAAAAGTGTGTATTATTTGGGTTTGTTTTGGACTAATTTTTTTCAGATTTCAAGTAGAACTGGATTTAGATAAGTGGACAGAATCATTTGAGTAGAGTTTGAACCGTGTTTTGAGTTGAGACTTTTTGAATGGGATTTTAATCTATAAAATTTTTTAGTTTGATCATTTAGGTTTAAGAGACTAATAAATTTTAAAATGTGGAGTTTTTCAAAAGAAAGATAGATGTTAAAAAATAAATTTGAAAATTTTACTTTAGAATGATGGCTTAATAGTACTATGATTTAGTATATGATATGAAAGAGTATGATGTCCAGATTTCAGATACTGAGAAGATATTACAGTTTGCAGATTCGTTACTCTCAGATTGGGATGATTTTGTGTTCATATTAAAGAAATATTCTGATTTTTCTGAAATTAGTGTATGTGAGTTTCTTAGTAGCATAAAAACTCATGAACCAATAGCAAAATGGAAAAAAAATGATGGAGTTGAAAAAAGAATGATAAAGAATAATGAAATCAAAGAGCCAATTGTAGGAACTAGGTTCATTTTTATAAAATATATAATAACGAGACTCTCGTTATTCATAGGAAATATCATAGTACAATACCAGTTGCAATAACTAAAAAATAAAATATAATTATATATACCAATCTTGATTCAAGCCGCATCTCTGGTGGGTCCTTCACGCGCACTTGATAGCATCCTAGACTCGAGTATTCATCATCTTGAGTCTTGAAAATACTCATTGACTGCAACAAAGAGCACACTAAAATGTTGACGATTTTGGTTGAGGCACGTGTTCAACACGCTTCTCTTAAAACATATTTCACACCTCTACTAAAGACAACGTGACTGTTTCTCAGGGTACAACAGCCGAAGCAGTATGTACTGCCGAAAATGGCTCACGCGCCCTAGGTTACACCGGGTAATTGTAGTGTTTGAACTTATGGAACAAATAAGGATGTGATGGTGGTGGAAAACAAGTAGAGAGTACTCCTCTCTCTAGTTGGTCTTGAAGTGTTCATCTCATTTATAGTATCAAGCAATACGATATTCTTATATACACAAAAAGAAGCACATAACCTACTAATTGTACAAGAGTTAAGGATTAACGAAATGTTTCACTTAATTAGTCACTTAATTAGAGACTTAAAAACTCTGATAAAACTAATTAAATGTCATAAGAAGCTCTACTCAAGAGTTTCTCTTTTATTCACCACATGAAGATTCTAATTAATATTTATAATTTCATTAAATTATAAATATATTAAATATACATTCACCAAATTTCCAACAATCTCCCACATGAATGGAGATCACTCAAAACACATAAAATTTCCAATGGAACCTCGACAGTTGAGTTTTGCATACGATAGGTAGGTATTACCCTTTGAACCTTTGCTCATGAAATGCACTTAGTCCACTAGCTCTGAGTAGACATTGATGTCTTTGAACTCGTCTACCGTTTGTGTAGACGACAATACACTTCACACAAACCTCTCCTCAGCCGGGTCATCTCCTCATAGTCGTGTTCAATAATAGTCGTGGAACACTACCTGGTTCTGCGAGAGCTCTAGGAATTGTGCCCTCAATTCCATTCGAAGCGACCCCACTTCTCTCTAACACAGGCGATTCTCCTTAGATCATTAAAAGCATTGTAGTTATCGTGATTTATCCGAATCATTTACTACATATTATGCTTAGCCTCACTCTTTGTCACTGAATATCATAGGAATAGACTAGGACGTATTTAAATACCCTTTTATACTTTGAGGGTATGTATAACCATATATACTAGCTTATGCATATCATTAATGTCCCCACAGTGACCACCCTTAGACATATGAGTTAGTTGTCCTATTGAACTTAGATTTTGGGATCTCCAATCAACTAAGTTAGGTTTCCTTCACATACCCTTTTTAATAGGCCTTAGTCTCATTCCACAACTTGATCTCTAATAAACCCTCAGGTTGTTGGATCCATAACATTATCTTTGACTTTGTCTAGTCACTACAAATAACTTTACTTATTTAAGATCAGTTGTCATGATGTGGTCTTAACTCGCAAGCGAATTCGCCTATTGTCAACTTCTAATACTATAACTTCAATGGTCATCTGAATCTGGTTATAATATATGTCTTTCTAAGATAAACGTATCATTTAAGGTAAACACATCTCCATTATGCATTACGACCTTTGTGTCCTCCACTTAGTCGTTTGTTTGCAATGTTAGATTGGATTACAAAATGCTTATTGCCAAACTTTTATGATACAAATGCAAGACACCCCCACATTTAAGTGTTATAGGATATTATCCAGATGGGGTAATAAAAACTACTTCTACATACCCTTATAGGGTTGTTTCTAAATGGATCCTCCCCCACATTTCTTGTCATTTGATCAACATTCCCGTAACTTCACTTATGACGACATTTATACACAATGATTGAACAAGATCAACCTCATTATATCAGTAAGTCAACTCATATTGCATTAGCTTACATAAGCTTCCGAGCTGACCAGAGCAACACATGTCATCGTCATAAGTTTGTCACCAACTTAGAATAATTCAAATTTAACATCTACAATAAGTCTAGACAATGAGTTCTCGTCATTAGCTTTTCGAATAAACTCTTCAAAAGTTACATGTCTTTTCCTTATAATGAATGAAAATTCTCCCTCAACTTTGTCTGTACACAAATTCATTTTGTGTTCATAAACATTTGAATGTTTAGAGTTAATTAGTCTCCGTCAAGACCCATAATTAACTAAGTATTAGTCTAGCATGCTTTAGACTACAATACTTTAGCATGTGAACAGAAGATGCATCATTCTGATTCTTCACAATCCTAAGGATATCATAATATCACTTTGCAACATTCATCCTTTGTTAAGACAAAATAATGAGACTTGTTCATAATCCTAAAACATTAATATTTAGGAAGGTCTCACAAATTATTGTATATAACACATAGATAATTTTTATCATTCAATTAAGGAACACAACTTGTTTACCTTTGATCTCCAATGCTTTACCATTGACTCATAAGGACTTAAACATAAATCTTAATCCAAGTCACTTGGCGAGCACATTCATCACCGACAAGATGAATGTCCTCATCTACAATCACTATAATGTGTGAGATAGAGTCAACTAGATCGACACTCAACAACATGGCATTCATAATTTTGCCATAGTGATTTGTACACATCTATTATTATTCATTAGGAGATACGTATATTTAGGATGCTCTCTCAAACGAATATAAAATCTCCATATAGTTCTAACAATAATCAAGTGGTAGACGTATCTATGTATAGATCACTCAAAACAAATCTCACAAGATTTATCAAAGGTATACAATAACATATAGTACTTTTTCTTTCATATGTTAGAATTCACACTTGTGAATTTTCCAATCACTTCTAACGAAATATGTCGACATGGATCTCGTGTGTCTATTTCATCTCAATACACTGAGTACGTTCTTTCATTTTTCTCTCATGACGTGGTTATACATTTGATGTTTCGTTTTTGACTTTCAGTCAACGTAACAACCCTCAAGTTGTTTGTGTCCAAATACATTCATGTACTATCCGTTTAAAACCATATTCTTTTAAACAATGTATAGTTGACGTTATAATTACTTTCCACAAAAATAATTTATCGTCACAAACATTAGTGATTTATTTCTTTGTAAAAAATTGCATGTGTTATCCGAAGATATTGAACACAAAACAATAAAATACATTGGAAACTAAATCATAAGTGCCAAACACTTTTTAAATTTAAATGAAAGCATAGATGATATGTAGACATCAAATATCAAAGTGCTTATATCTTCAACACTTTATAATATGATCCAAATCTTCTCAAAGATATCGTCCCATGGCATGTCTTGAGATACTCCCTCAATAAGACTCCATGCACTTGTAAGTACAAGTTTCCCATTTCATCATGAAACTTTAAACTTGGACAATTTTGCTCAAAAAACACCAAGTTGTTACAAAGGCTACATTTAAGTAGTAAACTTGAACAACTAAATTTTTCACAACAACACCAAGTTGTTTTCCATCAAACAATATTCACGAGATTGTTACTTTGTTTAACATATGCTACTTCTAGCAAGAGTAGCAAACCATTTGAATTCTCAAAACTGTGCCAAACTTTGTTTTAAAAATACTTTTAAAATATTTCTTTAGTTTTGTAATGGACAATATTCATAATATCATTTAGAGTTTATGATAACATAAATTAAAACCCAAAATATCAAATGGTTTTATATTGTTTAGTCTTACTATGC
This sequence comes from Scalesia atractyloides, assembly GCA_947069175.1. Taxonomy (NCBI): domain Eukaryota; kingdom Viridiplantae; phylum Streptophyta; class Magnoliopsida; order Asterales; family Asteraceae; genus Scalesia; species Scalesia atractyloides. The sequence continues at coordinate 39,218,063 of CAMTDV010000116.1, forward strand.
ATGTATTAAACATTTTCTAACACGCATGTTAGAAAAAAAATGTTAAAACGGGCACATTATAGAATCAAACGTTTACATAAAACGTTTTCCAAGGATTAAGTTTTAAATAAACAATTTCTCATCATTTTTAATGCACGTAGACAATTAAATTTCCATTCATTATGGCTTATACAATGTATAATCTCTAACATTGTATTTGTGATACACATTTTCTAACACACGTGTTAGAAAAGTTAAGTCATTATATATATATATATATATATATATATATATATATATATATATATATATATATATATATATATATATATATATATATATATATAAAGCATGACCATTTGGATTTAGAAATCACAAATTAAAGTTGGTGATAAATCCCACATAACTAAACCATCATTTTATGGTGATTTAATTCTTGTATTCATACTCTTATAGTTTTCCAATCTCATCAAGTTAGGCAAATAGCCTACTCTTAATACAAGAGACATAGGGTGGAAAAAACTCTTACTTAATTAGAGATTTTATTAGAGATATAAATTCTAATAAAAACTAATAAATTAACAGAAAACTCTACTTAAGAGTAGTAAATAATTATAATTTCATTAAATACATATAAATAACAACACCGTCACTTCATGGTGATTTAATTATTGAAGCCAATTCAACATCAACTTCAATGTATGACCTTTTATTTCTAAACCATACAAAGCATAATATAAACTGTTTACATAAAACAATTCAAAGCATTCGTATTTTAACCAATTTTAACAATCATGTTAAAATGAAAGAAATTCTAACACGCATGTTAGAAATGCTAACATTTCCACAAACTGTTAATTCGACTTGCTATAAAAATATATATGGTTCAAATAAATGAGTCATTTCCAATACACACGTTAGATAATAAGCAATTAAAAGTTGCTTATAAACTAACGTTTTCCATGAACGTTTCTAACACACATGTTAGAAGACAACTGGTTACAAAAATCATTTTAAATTTAACGATTTTATAAACCGTTTCTAACACTTTTGTTAGAAGTAAACAATTACAAAAAATTTTATAAAGCGTATCAAAAAATAAATTATAACATGCTCGTTAGAAATATAGATCATCGAAACCGTCATAACACTTATCAGTTTGTATAAAGAACCCAATTCAACACGCTCGTGCAGAAATAAATGATTACAAAAATCATTATAAGGCTTATTAGTTTATAAAAAATAAAATTATTTTTAACACTCATTCTTTAAATCATATTATATAAATAATAAGATCATTTCTAACAAGCATGTTAGAACATGGAATATTTATAAAAAACGTATTGTTTATAAAAATATAACCGGTCAAACGCACAAGTTAGATAATTTAAAACATATGGTTTACATTAATAAACCCGATCTAACCCAAAGATTAGAAAAATTAATGATTCCAAAATCGTTTCAAAAACCAAACGGTTGAACCAAAACTATCTATTTTGTATCACGGTATAGGATGTAAGATTGTATCCCAATCTCAAGAAATCTAAACATAACAGTTGTACTACATACATATTTCCCAAAAAAAATGTTTATAAGATCAAAATTCTAAATATTATTTTTTATTTTTAATATAAATTTTTTCGTGAACCCAAAATCCTTATAAATAAAGTTTTAAGATTGTAGCAACAATCTCATGAAATCTGTTTTAAGTTTGTAGCAACAATCTCATGAAATATGTTTTAAGTTTGTAGAAATAGGTTCATTTTTATAGAATATATAATAACGAGACTCTCATTATTTGTAGGAAATATCATAGTACAATACCAGTTGCAATAACTAAAAAAAATAAAATATAATTATATACCAATCTTGATTCAAGCCGCATCTCTGGTGGGTCCTTCACGCGCACTTGATAGCATCCTAGACTCGAGTATTCATCATCTTGAGTCTTGAAAATACTCATTGACTGCAACAAAGAGCACACTAAAACGCTGACGATTTTGGTTGAGGCACATGTTCAACACGCTTCCCTTAAAACAGATTTCGCGCCTCTACTAAAGACGACGCGACTGGTTCCCAGGGTACAACAACCGAAGCAGTATGTACTGCCAAAAATGGCTCACGCGCCCGAGTTACACCGGGTAATTGTAGTGTTTGAACTTATGGAACAAATAAGGATGTGATGGTGGTGAAAAACAAGTAGAGAGTACTCCTCTCTCTAGTTGGTCTTGAAGTGTTCATCTCATTTATAGTATCAAGCAATACGATATTCTTATATACACAAAAAGAAGCACATAACCTACAAATTGTACAAGAGTTAAGGATTAACGAACGGTTTCACTTAATTAGAGACTTAAAAACTCTGATAAAACTAATTTAATGTCATAAGAAGCTCTACTCAAGAGTTTCTCTTTTATTCACCACGTGAAGATTCTAATTAATATTTATAATTTTATTAAATTATAAATATATTAAATATACATTCACCAAATTTCCAACGCCAATCACATCTACAACTATGGCTTGTTCTGAATCAGTTTGCCAAAATTGTGATTTAAAATTAAGAGGTTATCAGACAAAAAATGTAAAACTTCTAAACGATTTAGAGAGTTTGACATTAGAGATTTTTTTTAAAATGAAAAAGAATTCCAAAACAAAATAAAAAAATTATAAAATGAAAAATTACACATTGAAAATGAGTTTAAAAATCAAATAAAAATTTTAGAAAATGAAAAATTAGTTTTGAATAATAATAATTTTGAAAACTAAATCACAATAAATTTTCATACAGAAAATAACTCAACTAGAAAATGATGTTGAGATTGCTAAAAATAAAATTGAAAATTTAGAAAAGAAATTGAAAGGTTTTGTTACTTCTTCGTTATTGCTAGATCATAGAGTTCCAAAACTGATCAATAAGAATAATACCAATGATGAAAATGTTAAAATGAATTCAGTTGGAAATCCAATAAGTGACAATGTCACAAATTATGACGAAATCATAATTGAAGATTGTGATGATAATATCGATGATGAAAATGTTAAAATGAAATATTTTTGAAACTAAAAGAAAATTTTCAAATACGATTGTATCTTAAATCAAGAACATTACAACATATGAAATCGAGTAACTTTTTATCCCAAGAAGAAAAAAAATAGAAGTTTCAGAAAGCAAAAAAGAACGAAAGTTTAAGATCACACCTGAAACACCGAAGAAGATGTGCTTCGAGGGGTGAGAGATCGCCGAGTAAAAATGACAACGGTGCAGCTTGATTGATTCTCTGTAGGGTTTGAGATGAATGGAGAAGAATTAGGGTTTCTAATCAAATAATGATGGAAGAAGCTTTAGGAATAGAGAGAACGCGTAATATCTCATATTTTTGGAAAATAGAATTGATTGGAGAGAGAGAGCGTTGTGAAGGAAAACGGCGGAGGAATGAGGAAAAGGATTTGCCGCTTAATTCACAATTCTCTGAATGAGTAGCAATACCAGAAGACATATGAGATGTATTTGGGACACGTGGCGTGTTATGATGGATCCTCAAGCTTATTTTGAGAAGGAATGAATTTTAGGCCATGTGGAGGCGGGATCCGAATTGTATTCGGGTCGGATTTATAATTTGGTTCACCCAAATTCACTTAATCGGATATATTATAAATTAAAACATATCACTTATTGATATAATAATCTTATTCCATATCTACACAACATCTCTTCTCGCTCTCTCTCTCACCTAACTTCTTCTTATGTTTCTTGAACAAGATTAACAATATTTCAAGATTGAAGGTATTTGTTGATCCAATAATTTCTTTGTGAATGTCATCGTTTTGATGATGTAGATTATTAGTTTTCTTAAAAACATTGTTTCGAATCCTATTAACAATATTCGTTTTACTATCTTTCAGATTCGATCGAAATAAATTAAGGTAAGTGATATATGTGTGTTGTTTATGTATTATTTTTTGTTAATCGAAATAGTTGATGTTTGATTGTATATTTTTTTTGTTATCTGAATCAACACCGACATATTCAGCATCATCTTCTTCATTATACGGAGAAAATCATAGGTATGTTGTTTATGTGTTATGTTTGGTTATTCAACATTAATCGAAGTTAGTAATGTTTTTGTTTTGATTTTTTATGTTGAATCCCTAAATCTGAACTATCAATCCAACAGCGAATTTTCAAACCACTTAACAAGTTAGTTGAATATTGTTACTGTTTTTTATTATTAATAAATTTAAATGTGTTTTTTAAGGTTTTAGCTCTATTATTTTTCTGAAATAAAAAGCTATAGATTTTATGCGGTTAAGTTATTAGTACATGTTTGATGATCTTCTCATGTTAACATATAAAAGGTTTTTTTTTGTATGGATTTTTCAAATTTTTACATGAAAATATTTGTAGTTTGTGTATAAGTTATCAAGATTTGTTTATTTATTTGTTTGTCCAGATTTATTGTTTTAGTTTTTTATAGATTGTTCATGTTTTTCATTCAAGGTTGTTTGCATTCAAGAATGTTTTGAATAATTACAATATTTAGGTTTTAGATCTTTCAAAATTTCATTCATGGTTGTTAAAGATGAAAAACATTGACACTTCAATTATGTCCTGTTTTAAATTAATGAAATAATTTCAATCAAAGATTCTGCAATTAATGCAATATATTGACACTTTAATTAGTTTTTTGATGATTTGTATTTAGTATTAATAATAATAATAACAATTATTATTATTATTATTATTATTATTATTATTATTATATAATGTGTTTTTTTAATTGTGGTAATGGATTTTCTACAAATATGAATTCAAAGAAGACGAATCTAAGTATCTATAAATTTATCGATGATACAGTTCGTTCTACTTGGTGTGTTACATTATTCTTTTTTATATTTACTTTCATTAAGCTTGATTACTCTTATAATATATATACTCTGACTTTTTAGTATGTTCTTTCATAGATGATATCACGTGATTTTGTAACCGACCTATGGACAGACAATGTGCCTTATGGTGAGTCGATTTAAATTCCCTAAATAGTTGTTAAATATATATTTAGAAATATATTTTCTAAATAATGGGATGTTCTAGGTCTTAGATTTTCAATTAATGTTTATTTTAAATGTCTTACGTTATGTTTAGATAAATTCGAAAATATTTGAAAATTTTTAAACAAATTTTGTTATTTTTACATGACTAGTGATTTATATTTTGTTAATGTTAATAATTCTTTTTTGTCTCTTTTTTACTATTTTTGTTGTATTGTCTTGATAATCACCATATTTAGTTATGTATATCTTTGAAATTTTGAAATTTGAAATATTTATGCCTGATTTCTAAATCAATTTCTATCATTAATTAATTTGTAATTATCATTTATTATTTAACTTTGTAAATTAACAACCTTATAACTTAAACTTATTTTATTTATTTATTGTTGAATATAAAAGATTTTATTATGGTGGTAATATAGAGCAAATTAAGATCAATCAAGTTATTATTTTACTAACTTTTAATAAAATCAAATCAAATGTAAAATATATGATATTTTATTAAGTAGTTTGAATGTCAAAAAATGTTTTACTATAACGGATTCTAAATACCATTTTGTATTTCAATGATATTTAAATTGATTATATTTTTAATGTAGGTAAACGTGGTGTTTTCTAACACATTTGATGTTAGTAGATGGTTCATCAACTATGATCTTGTACAAATTAATTTATTTAAGACAATGTATACAAAAATTGTTTCAGATTAACAAATGAAATTATCAATCATTGTAAACATGTATACAATTTATATTTTACTCATATATTGTGGGTGTTCAATTCTAAAGGGATTCTCAAACCATGTCAGAATCATTTGATGTTCATATGTCGGAACTTCAATCTAATCCTCCTGAATTTTCTAAGGTTATATCAAATGTTTTTTTAGTTTTTTATATAGTTTTGAATACCATTTTTTTAAAAACTATGTTTATGCATTTGTTTTGTAGGATGAAGTGTGTTATACTGGAGGCAATTCAACGCCTATATCTAATGCTATTCAAAGTAATCAAAAAGCATCATCTTCTAGTGAAGTTGAGCGTAACCTTCATGAAGTCTATGAGGTAGACGACTCTCTGAATTGTTCTTCAATAAAACACCAGATTGGAGATGAAAAAGATGAAGCCGAGGCTGATGGACTTGACAAACTTTTGATTTCAAAGATGAAGAAGTGGTGTGTTTCATTATATTTCATTTTTTTATGAAGTGTTTTTTTAAGACATGTGGTGTTATTTGTTTCACATTATGGTGCATTTGAATGTTTTCGTTGATTTATTATGTTTTTGAACACATTAAATGTTTGTTATAATTTGGGTTATGTATTCATAGGTGACATTTGCTTTTAATATTATTTATACAAATATGCAAATAGATTTATGTTAATAGTCAAACATAATATTTATAATATGGCGTATTTATAGTAAATAGTTATAACTTAATTTAAATATTTTTTATGGAGTCATTTATTATGTCAATAAACATTGTTTAATGCAAGTTCTCTATCAATTTTGTCAATTAAGTTAAAATTTATCTCAACTACAATTGTTAATACAAAACACTTATAAAACAATATAATGTTCGAAAACATTTCTTTTTATTATATTTAACGACATAATTAGATTAATATAAATTAATTTTTGTGCCCGGAAAGTTTAGGTAGTCTTTTTATTTTACACTTGTTGTGTCACACCCTCAAAATCCACATGTGAGTTTTTCCGCGAGGGGTGCGACTGACCAGAATTCAGCCACTAATCATATTGAACCAATTATTGAAGTTGTAAAATTATCACAATCAACACGATTAGTGCTCAATGTTTAAAAGTCTAAAACACAGTTTATTTGCAGCGGAAAATAGAGTAAAACTTATCAAACCTTAAAAACCGCAAGTATAATAAATATACAAAACGTAAGGCTTTACGAACCACACACTCCAGCCGATTGCAACGCTCGTCCAAAGCTGTACCTACTAACGTGCAAAGCATGCAATAGTGTGTCAACATAAAGTTGTTCACAGTTTTCAGTGTTGTTACAAAAATAAGTTCGTTTAAATACTTTAGTTTTATAAGACTTGTCATGGGTAGTTAACCCATCGTTAAGCTACTAAACTGTGTGGTACCGAAACTTGACTGTTGTAGTTGTTTGTGTCCCCTGTCAATGTCTATTATCATTGACAAGTTGCCAAGGGCAAAGTTCACGCCCGCCCTTCCCTGCACGGTGTAAGGTTTGTGAAACCTAATAGCCGCTATCAACTAATACCCATTCGCCAAACCCGGCGACTAATCGGTATAATGTGTGGGGACTTTCAGATAGAGTTCGTTTAGTCCGCTAAAGACATGAAATAGAAATTCCAGTATTTGTTTAGTAGTATTCCAAGCCAAGAATACTAGACGGTCCTGTGACAACCGACAATTTCCGATTGTAATTAAGCGCGTAATGAAAAATAATATCATCATAAACCACGTAATTAGACGTAAATTAACTTGATCAGGCCTTGGAGACTAGGAACGTCTACTTGACTCACGTTACGCAAATTGGCTACAATCGAGAACACTAAACGTGATATTGAACGATAAGCGAACGAATTCCGTACAAATACTGACAACGCCTAAAAATACGAATTTTGTACTTGTATTTATCATACGGTTATGATTATGCAAAAAATTTGGATCGTTGAACGTCGCAAAGCACAACGCGGAAGTTACGCAAAAATCAAGACGCACCGACAACAAAATGGAAGCAACGGACTCGAGTTACGCCTCGATAATAATATATTATGATATATTTAACTTCGTAATTGAATTTTATTATTCGTGTAGAAACCGGATCGAAAAACGGATAAAAACGACAACCGTAGCGAATTCTACGCAATTTTAAACGAACATTACCGATTAACGCGTCGTAACGACTGCTGAATTCACATGTTTAGGCTCCAAATAAACATTACACGATGTTCGGGTTTCGATAACGGGCTGCGGAAGACGTATTAGCTTGAACGCGTTAACGGGCTTTGGCCCGACCCACTTAACCAAACCCTAGACCTATATAAGCTCTTTATCTTCTTCTTCACTCATTTTATTTAAAGAAAAACCCTAGCACACCAAACTCTCTGCCTCTCTCCTCTTTAAACCCGGTCACAGGATTCCGGTGACCGCCGGCCCATCTCCGACGCGGCACACACACACGACACCCCTCATCTCCTCCGGCTACACACTCCCACACCCTAAGTCTCTCATTGTCACACAAATAAAACCCTAGCCCTCGAGAGGCATCCCTGCTCTCTCTACATTTCCGTCCGTCGGAGCCGTTTTCCGGTCACTAGCCGGCTCCCGGCCATTCTTTGCTCCGACAAACCAACCACACTCACTCCCGCATACATACGCAGAACTATTAGAGAGAGAGAGAGAGCGATTGAGAGAGAGAATCAGTGGAGAGAAAGGAAGTGGCGGCGCGGTAGAACCGCTTTTCCGGCGACCGGAAACGCTGGTATCGACGGCAAACCCGCCGCAGACGGCAGCGATGAAGACGATAGTGGCGGTTTACGGGGGGGGGGTTATTTTCGGGATGGATTGTTCAGTTTGGGTGTTAGCGGCTTCGATTCGAACGGCGGCAGCCGCGTCCCCGCAGCGGCGGCGATGGTGGTGCAAAACAGTGGCGGCCGCCGGCAGCAGTAGCTATGGCGGCGGTGGTGTTTTTTGGTTATCTTGGTTTAGTTCATCTCCGGCTCGGGTTCAGTGAACGGCTCGGGTCACGGCTCGTGCTTCAGGTTCGGTTCAGGATACGGCAGTTTGGTTCAGCTTCGGTTCACTTGGGTTAACCTAGTCAAAACAACAGTCAACGGGTTTCCGGTTCAGATTTGATATTTCAATTTCGTTTCAATTTGGGTTCGCATCGGTTCAATTAAATGTCTAAATGTTTGATTTCAGGTTCGGTGTTGGGTCTGGTCAACAAAAGTCAACGCGGTCAACTGGTCAAACCCAGTCAACACGGGTCAAACCTGGTCAACTGGTCAACTATCGGTCAATGAGTCAACCCGAGACTCGGTAAAAATTAATGACGACGCGAAATTTAATTATATTAGTTATAGTTATTATTAATATTCATTATCGCGAAACCGAGCTCACAAACGACCCGTTAACAATTCGACATCGCCAAAAAGTTTAAAAATAACAATTTAATCGACGTACGCTACTTGCGGATAATTATTAGTTAAAAACGAACCGAAGTCATTATATATAAATCGGAAATTATAAATCGGCGAAAAATTATATTCGAAACACGTCGAGAAATTTTATATATTGTTTGCGTACATTGCAGATTGTGTTTTGATAACTAAATCGACAACTAGCATTGTCGGGATCGTCTAAAAACAGAGGAAACCCTGCCAGTTTTTCATAAAAATCCGTAATACGAAACGTGTTATATTCTCGAAACTAAATCTATCGGGATTCAAAGTACTTTTATAAAATAGGTATAAATATATATTTACTTCGACGACTCCATAAAACTCGCCAAACAAGTTAAGACATCTCAACGAACAAGGTCTACAAGTTAACCAAACTCGAGGATTTTTATAAAATAGATATAATTAGTTATATTTATTTCAAACGACGGAATTCGGGAATTATATTTCAAACGTTTAGCATTTCGAAAATCATATAAGATGAATATAATTTCAAACGTCGAGATTTTTAGTACTTTTATAAAATAAATATAAATTGTTGTATTTATTTCAAATGTTGTAAATTCTTATACTTTTATAAATAAATGTAATCGTTTATATCTATCTCAAACATCGTTAAGTCGTATACTTTTATAAAATGAAGATAATTATTTATATTTATTTCAAACTTCTAAACGAAGCACGACACATTACTATGAGATGGTAACACAATGTAGTATCCGAGTTATTACCTAAACAAACAACCGAAAGTCGATTCTAACGAACGTACAACTATATAATTATTTTATTAACGGACGTAAGACTATTGCAAGTACGCGACGATTACCTGGAATCATATGACCACATTCTATGAGTCTACAACGTGTAATATTTTTATACCAATATTCGTCTACGTATACGCACGACCATTCGGAACACCTAATACGATTCCATAAGCATATTTATATATATATTTTTTTATAAACCTCTTGAAAACGAAGTGTTCCCAATGCATAGTATTTATCACCGGTAATAAACGGGACTAAAACGGGTATAATAATACCATTACTATTAAGTTAACATCATCCTGTCGAATCGTTCGATTAGCGATTCGGTGGAGCTCGGTGACACGTAGTTTAGCTACGCTTTTTAGTAGAATCTTATAAGCTTATTCCTTGATAGGAATGTTATAGATTGCATGCTAGCAAGCCATGTTTTGGAAACGGCATTTTGGAATTACATTAAGCTAGCTTTGCACTGGATTATCTAGGTGAGTTCATAACCCCCACTTTTTACTTTTTTACATTTTTATAAATGTTTTTCGGGGGTGGAAAGACATGCAAGTTTTGCAAAAGTATACAAGATTTCAATGAACGAAAACTATACGTTTCTAAACCATGATATGAATGAACTCCAACAAACTCAAATGGTTTACAAAAGGTTATTTCTAAACCATGTTGCAAATGAATTTCAATAAACTCAAATGGTTTACGAAAGGTTTATGTTAAACATACCGGTTTTGCAAAACACTCGCGTATTTTCGAAACGTGCATGAGTTTCATGACTAGTGACGGAAAGGTCCTAGTTACTATGGGACTAGTTTGTCCTGCTAAAAAGTAAGAGGACTGGTTGGTCCTGCTTACAGACACAAGGACTGGATTGTCCTATATACGGGGGACTGGTTGGTCCTTCTACAGACTCAACGACTAGTGACGGGAAGGTCCTAGTTGCTACGGGACTGTTTGTCCTGCATAAAATAAGAGGGGGGGTTGGTCCTGCTTATAAACACAAGGACTGGATTGTCCACTACTCAACACTAAGGGCCGTAGGGTCGCTTAAAACTATACAGTGAAGTCCTCGCTGCTATCGGAACTTTAACCGCCTGCTAGTCTACCGTCATGAGTAAACAGTTTGGCGAGGCATTTCCTAGCTTGGGGTGGGTTATAGGCTCATGCGGGCGATGGTTATTCAAATATTACAAAAACAAGGTTTCAATGTACATGCCGAGAAAAAAATGGTTTTATTACGCTTTCTCAACAATATTTAAATCGGTTACCAAAAAGATTTATTTAAAAATCTTTTCGAACAAACTATGAACTCGCCAACTTTATGTTGATTTTTCGCATGTTTCTTTCTCAGGTTATATTTTCAAACTATGGCACGGTTGGAATAGGAGAACCCATGGGGATTCGAGTACTTAGCGGGCATTCACTTTCTAGATGTCTTAGCAATTTACAAACACTTCCGTTGTGCAATGAAGATACTAGTCAGATCACACCCGGCTCTGATGGCTTTATCGGGGTGTGACAGATTGGTATCAGAGCTATAGGTTTTAGCGAATTAGGTTTCTGTGGAGATACCTAGGCTTTAACCTCACGTTCCTTTGGGGACATTAGATCATTAAGACTCGAGTATGTACATAACGCCTAGGACTCGAAGTTGGGTTCCAACCGTGGCCGAAAATAGTAAGTCAACATTATGATTTTAAACATACACTAGTGTTGTGTCTGATACACGGTACACGAAAATATGACATACCGTAGGCAAAACTTTGAGAGTTTTGACAACATGAATTTAAGACCTTTGGAAAAATTATGACAATATCCATTAAAGGTCAGCACGTAGGAACCACGATTATTAGCTCGGGAAAACACATTACATATATTGTCGCTACTATTTTATTTACCTGAGCAGGTAACCTACGCAAAACGAAAACGCTAGTGTGAAAATATACGTAAAACTTAAACGATACGACAACGGATGTTGTAGTACATCCCATATGACTTTCAAGGCGCGGCCTTGAGGAAATCATGACATTACGACAACGATGCTAGTCCTGTCAGCGGGAGAACTACCGACCAGAACATGACAATTTATCACGTGGTCCTGTAAGCGACACGAAACACGCCGAGGTACGTTCAAACGAGAATTCATAACAGTCGGTACTTATTACAACGGTAAATCACAACAATTGGCGCTGCAAAAGAAGTCACGTGTCATCGCATTCCCCCTACTTTATTAATGACGACTACGCCATATACGACATTCGGCGGTAATGTCACGAAACAATAAGTCATCACACGAAATACCAGGTAAAGTCCTCGAATTCTGTTTGTTGAAATTTCAACTTTGGATATACTGAGTAGGTTTGCATACCTCTACTCCTCATAACAGTCAATGTGTCACGAAAATTCTTTATTGATTAGTGAACACATATTGCATCATTTCTTGACAGATTTACATGATACGCATGCTTTGTTTGTTATGCATGTGGTTAACTTGATACGTGGAGACCATGAGGGTCTTCACTTCGAATAGTCATTTCATCAAAAATTCAAAGGCTGGTTTGCTATATTCAAATTTATGCTTTGTGATCTAGATGACCTGCATTATTGCAAGCATTGACTCCTTGATATCGAGTCAACGAATTTCGTGAAATTCATTTTCTTTCCAAGTTGCATACATGGGATTTTTGTAGTAAACATATCAAAGCTTCTTTGTCGAATCATATTTATTGTTGGATTATGTCAAACCAAGTTCAATTGTTTGAACTTGCTCACTGTATACAAAGTTCAATTCAAGGATCTCATATGATGGATTGAGGCCGTCATATTCAAAGTAATATCAACAAGCAAATTCATTTGTTTCGAACCATAGCAGACTGGTTCAGTCTGCACCCTTATTAAGTCATTTATTGGTTACGACACCTTGTGGTGGCGTTACACTAGTTGAAGCTTGCGCTGACATCGCTTTCACAATTCATGTACGGATTTAATTATTTGATTATTTATTCATTTTTAAATCCCCCTTGTTGGATCGTTTTCTTAAAACATTCTTAATACAATCGTGTATTAAGAAGACGGTACACAACTTTATGGTCTATTTCAGTGTACCTCTTAACGGATTTTTTCAAAATCGGCCGAAAATTTTGGGACATTTATTGTTCTTGCACTAGCGACCGAAATTTTTTATTTATTTATTCTTTCATTTTCAAGTTGCAAATCCTATGGGATTTATTTAGAGCAAATATTCAGACTTACTTGATTGAATCTTTCATTTAATTGTAAACACGGTGGATTTGTTCGGTCACCGCTATTATTGAATTATTTCGATGGCTATGACGCCTTGTGGCATCGGTATAACCTTGTAGCTTGGGCTAATCATTGAAAGTGGTCTTAATGCAACTATGTATTAAGACAGTAATACACTAAGTTTCGGTTGTAATTCGGTGTGTCCTTTCAATTAAATAGTGTTAACTTATGGTTCGAAAGGTTAACAAATCATCTTCATATTTCTAATTCAGTTGAGCTTGTTGATTCAAAGTCTCACCAAGCCAACAACCAACGCTAGTTTCCGTTGGTATAAATTTCTGTTGTTTATGAAATTCATTTACAGATTGTGAACGTCTTGGAAATCTATTGGTCGAGATTCTCATTTTTATGACCCATGTAAACTCAGTCACATTGGTGACTATGTCATTATGTTTCGTTCACTTAACATCGATTCTTAAAACAAATTCAGTTAAACCAGTGGGTTCAGGTTGTTGTAGTAAATCATTGCATTCATGTAATCCAGACAAGTTTCGATGCAACTAAATAGTTATTTACATGGGTATTTTTAATACTTACCTACGCATGAAAAAAATCGAAGAAGATAAAATAACTTAAATTTTGAGGACGGAATTTTTATAACAAGGGGAGAATGTGACAACCGGCAATTTCCGGTTGTAATTAAGCGGGTAATGAACAATAATATCATCATAAGACGTAATTAGACGTAAATTAACTCGATCAGGCCTTGGAAAGCCTAGGAACGTCTACTTGACTCACGTTACGCAAATTGGCGACAATCGAGAACACTAAACGTGATATTGAACGATAAGCGAACGAATTCCGTACAAATACTGACAACGCCTAAAAATATGAATTTTGTACATGTATTTATCATACGGTTATGATTATGCGAAAAATTTGGATCGTTGAACGTCGCAAAGCAAAGCGGAAGTTACGCAAAAATCGAAACGCACCGACAACAAAACGGAAGCAGCGAACTCGAGTTACGCCATGATATTAATATATTATGATATATTTAACTTCGTAATTGAATTTTGTTATGCGTAGTTGAAACCGGATCGAAAAACGGATAAAAACGACAACCGTAGCGAATTCTACGCAATTTTAACGCAACCGACAGATTTACGCGTCGTAACCAACTCTCGACTTGAATTTCACACGTTTAGGCTCCAAATAAACATTACACGATGTTCAGGTTCCAATAACGGGCTGCGGAAGACGTATTGGGCTTGAACGCGATAACGGGCTTTGGCCCGACCCCCTTAACCAAACCCTAGACCTATATAAGCTCTTTATCTTCTTCTTCCCCTCATTTTATTTAAAGAAAAACCCTAGCACACCAAACTCTCTGCCTCTCTCCTCTTTGAATCCGGTCACAGGATTCCGGTGACCGCCGGCCCATCTCCGACGCGGCACACATACACGACACCTCTCATCTCATCCAGCTACACACTCCCACACCCTAAGTCTCTCATTTTCACACAAGTAAAACCCTAGCCCTCGAGAGGCATCCCCTGCTCTCTCTACATTTCCGGCCGTCGGAGCTGTTTTCCTGTCACTAGCCGGCTCCCGGCCATTCTTTGCTCCGACAAACCAACCACACTCACACCCGCATACATACGCAGAACTATTAGAGAGAGAGAGAGAGAACGATTGAGAGAGAGAATCAGTGGAGAGAAAGGAAGTGGTGGCGCGGTAGACCGGCGACCAGAAACACCGGTATCGGCAGCAAACCCGCCACAGACGGCGGCGATGAAGACGATAGTGGCGGTTTTCGGGGGGGGGGGTGTTATTTTCGGGATGGATTGTTCAGTTTGGGTGTTAGCGGCTTCGATTCGAACGGTGGCAGCCGCCGCGTACCCGCAGCGGCGACGATGGTGGTGTAAAACAGTGGCGGCCGCCGCGTGGTGGCGACCGCCGGCGGCAGTAGCTATGGCGGCGGTGGTGTTTTTTGGTTGTGTTGGTTCAGTTCATCCGGCTCGGGTTCAGTCAACGGATCGGGTCACGGCTCGTGCTTCAGGTTCGGTTCAGGATACGGAAGTTTGGTTCAGCGTCGGTTCACTCGGGTTAACCTAGTCAAAACAATAGTCAACGGGTTCCGGTTCAGATTTGATATTTCAATTTCGTTTCAATTTGGGTTCGCATCGGTTCAATTAAATGTCTAAATGTTTGATTTCAGGTTCGGTGTTCGGTCCGGTCAACAAAAGTCAACGCGGCCAACTGGTCAAACCTAGTCAACACGGGTCAAACCTGGTCAACTATCGGTCAATGAGTCAACCTGAGACTCGGTAAAAATTAATTACGTCGCGAAATTTAATTATATTAGTTATAATTATTATTAATATTCATTATCGCGAAACCGAGCTCACAACCGACCCGTTAACAATTCGACATCGCCAAAAAGTTAAAAAATAACAATTTAATCGACGTACGCTACTTGCGGATAATTATTAGTTAAACACGAACTGAAGTCCATATATTTAAATCGGAAATTATAAATCGGCGAAAAATTATATTCGAAACACGTCGAGAAATTTTATATATTGTTTGCGTACATTGCAGATTGTGTTTTGATAACTAAATCGACAACTAGCATTGTCGGGATCGTCCAAAAACAGAGGAAACCCTGCCCGTTTTTCGTAATCCGTAATACGAAACGTGTTATATTCTCGAAACTAAATCTATCGGGATTCAAAGTATTTTTATACAATAGGTATAAATATATATTTACTTCGACGACTCCTTAAAACTCGCCAAACAAGTTAAGACATCTCAATGAACAAGGTCTACAAGTTAACCAAACTCGAGGATTTTTATGAAATAAATATAATTAGTTATCTTTATTTCAAACGACGGAATTCGGAAATTATATTTCAAACGTTTAGCATTTCGAAAATCATATAAGATGAATATAATTATTTATATTCAAATGTCGAGATTTTCAATACTTTTATAAAATAAATATAAATTGTTGTATTTATTTCAAACGTCGTAAATTCTTATACTTTTATAAATAAATGTAATCGTTTATATCTAACTCAAACATGGTTAAGTCGTATACTTTTATAAAATGAAGATAATTATTTACATTTATTTCAAACTTCTAAACGAAGCACGACACATTACTATGAGATGGTAACACAATGTAGTATCCGAGTTATTACCTAAACAAACAACCGAAAGTCGATTCTAACGAACGTACAACTATATAATTATTTTATTAACGGACGTAAGACTATTGCAACTACGCGACGATTACGTGGAATCATACGACCACATTCTATGAGTCTACAACGTGTAATATTTTTATACCAATATTTGTCTACGTATACGCACGTCCATTCGGGACACCTAATACAATTCCATAAGCATATATATATATATATATATTGTTTTATAAACCTCTTGAAAACGAAGTGTTCCCAATGCATAGTATTTATCGCTGGTAATAAACGGGACTAAAACGGGTATAATAATACCATTACTATTAAGTTAACATCATCCTGTCGAATCGTTCGATTAGCGATTCGGTGGAGTTCGGTGACACGTAGTTTAGCTACACTTTTTAGTAGAATCTTATAAGCTTATTCCTTGATAGGAATGTTATAGATTGCATGCTAGCAAGTCATGTTTTGGAAACGGCATTTTGGAATTCCATTAAGCTAGCTTTGCACTGGATTATCCAGGTGAGTTCATAACCCCCACTTTTTACTTTCTTACATTTTTATAAATGTTTTTCGGGGGTGGAAAGACATGCAAGTTTTGCAAAAGTACACAAGATTTCGATGAACGAAAACTATATGTTTCTAAACCATGATACGAATGAACTCCAACAAACTCAAATGGTTTACAAAAGGTTATTTCTAAACCATGTTGCAAATGAATTTCAATAAACTCAAATGGTTTACGAAAGGTTTATGTTAAACATACCGGTTTTGCAAAACACTCGCGTATTTTCAAAACGTGCATGAGTTTCATGACTAGTGACGGGAAGGTCCTAGTTACTATGGGACTAGTTTGTCCTGCAAACAAGTAAGGGGACTGGTTGGTCCTGCTTACAGACACAAGGACTGGATTGTCCTATCTACAAATAAGGGGACTGGTTGGTCCTTCTACTGACTCAACGACTAGTGACGGGAAGGTCCTAGTTGCCACGGGACTGGTTTGTCCTGCATAAAATAAGTGGACGGGTTGGTCCTGCTTATAAACACAAGGACTGGATTATCCACTACTCAACACTAAGGGCCGTAGGGTCGCTTAAAACTGTACAGTGAAGTCCTCGCTGCTATCAGAACTATAACCGCCTGCGAGTCTACCGTCTTGAGTAAACGGTTTGGCGAGGCATTTCCTAGCTTGGGGTGGGTTATAGGCTCATGCGGGCGACGGTTATTCAAATATTACAAAAACAAGGTTTTCAATGGACATGCCGAGAAAATGGTTTTATTACACTTTCTCAACAATATTTAAATCAGTTACCAAAAAGATTTATTTAAAAATCTTTTCGAACAAACTATGAACTCGCCAACTTTATGTTGATTTTTTTCATGTTTCTTTCTGAGGTTATATTTTCAAACTATGGCACGGTTGGAATAGGAGAACCCATGGGGATTCGGGTACTTAATGGGCATTCACTTTCTAGAAGTCTTATCAATTTACAAACACTTCCGCTGTGTAATAAAGATACCATTCAGATCACGCCCGTCTCAGATGTAACATTCGTGTAAAACGAGTATCAAGAACCCGCTCCTTTTGAAATTCAAGTAATTATTTTAGCGTTTCGTTATGTAATCATAAGTATTAAATAATTTATTTTATAACCAATATTTTTTTTAAGAATAATAAGTGAATTGTTATAAAAGGGAATTAAAAAAATAATAATATTAAAAAAATGGGGCAGCCGGGTTTCGAACCCGGGTACCCATCAACCACATACACCATATACACCGCTGA
Source organism: Scalesia atractyloides (assembly GCA_947069175.1). Lineage (NCBI taxonomy): Eukaryota > Viridiplantae > Streptophyta > Magnoliopsida > Asterales > Asteraceae > Scalesia > Scalesia atractyloides. Next base: position 39,236,276 of record CAMTDV010000116.1, read on the forward strand.
GCTACACGCACTGGATGGTTTAAAATCCCACGTCTAACCCTTATATTTCATTTAATGTTAAAACCTGCAAATCGGAGTTTTTGTAACTGCCGAAACCGCCAAGTGAGTAAAACCAGCTCAATCAACGATTCTGTTAAGGAAGAGAGTAAAACTGATGTTTGAACATCAGTTATAACCGCAATGAAACAATCAGTTTTATATGAAACTGTTTGAAAACAATGATTAACAATTAAAATTTTGAAACTGGAAATAAGTGATCGTTGCCTATAAATACGGACTTCCAACCATTCTAAACTCGTTCATACACTCAAATCATTACCCAAAACCTCCATGTTTAACCCTCTGTTCAAATCAAATCTTTGCCGGAGGCAGAACCCAAGGTCGTCGGAAACTTCGTCGGACGTTTGAAGAAAACTCTTTGTTCGGGTATGATATGTACTTAATCTTTCAGAACTATCCGTAAGTGAGTTGTTTAAAATATAATAACCGAATCAATCAAAACAGTTGGGATCGGGTTCTGATTTTCTTTTTGTAAGGAAGATGAAGTTTTAAAATGTTTATTAATAAAATTAGAATCCTCAGAATCACCGGGTTAGACACACAGTCCAGTGGTGGACTGTGTGCAACACGAGCATAGATACCCGGGTTCGAGTCTTATAATGCACAACTATCCGTTTACATATATCAAATCTTTTTTTTATAAAAGCATGACTTAACCGAATAAGTATATAAATATAATTAAAATTCAGAATACAACGGGTTAGACACCCAGCCCAGTTGGTTGGGCTGGGTGCAAATCAATACGAAGGTCACGGGTTCGAGTATAGGTATGCGCACCGGTTCATTAATTTAAAAATCTTTTTAAATTAAATAATTTCTGATATATTCTAATTAGTATATATATGTAATTAAAATAGAGTTTATTTCGGGTTAGACACGTAGCTCAGTTGGAAGAGCTGCGTGCACGTAACCGAGAGGTCACGAGTTCGAGCCTCACTACACGCAGCCAATACCACAGTTGAACCGGTCAGACCTTGTCAGGTCTGACAAGGTTTTTTTTAATTTTAATTTTTATTTATTTATTTATATTACTTTTTTATTTATATTTTAGTTAAAAATCAATTAAAAATACATTTTCGAAGGTTTTAAAATCTCAATAAAAACCACAAAAAATAACCTAAAAATCTAACAAAAATTATTAAATCAAAATATTAATTTTAATATATTTATCGAATTATTGCGTTATTATCTAGGTTAGTCTTCTTCGTCGGTTAAATCCTCAATTCGTGCGCACTCTTCATCAATCAAGAAAAACCGCACCCATTATGAGTGAATTCTTACAAATTCCCCTTTTTATTTATGTTTTAGGGTGTATCATGTGTCGTTTCATATATTTCGTTTATTCAAATACTTGTGCTATTACCATTATATGATCTAACGTGTGATGTAAATGTTATTTGTTGTATTGTGTGTTTACATTTTTGTTAAGTTGCGTGCAAATCATTCATTAGGCCCATCAGTTCCTCGTTGGAGACGGGTTGAGCATCAGGCGCCTCATTAGATCGGCTCCGTTTGATTGAGCCTTGATCTCATTGTTCACCATATGTCATGCTTGTGTGGGCATTAATTGATATTATGTGGTTTGTGGCTAGATTTACATATGCGTATACTCATATTTGGTTTATGCACATTTTTATTTAATAACCAATAAAATAATTTCTTCAAATGTTTAAATAACATTCACTCGCCAACTTTTGTTGACCCAAAACCCTATTTTTACACATGATACAGGTGGATAGGTTGAAGCAAGGAACACATAGGGAATTGCCTTAGAAGAAAAATAAAGAGTTCTTGAATGTTGTGTTTAGAACATGTGGTGTTTGTATGTTCATTGAAATTTGTTTTTTTTAATTGTAAATAATAAATATGAAACCTATAAGTAAATGTCATGAGCTTTGGTGATAACCCAATCATGCCCCGACTACCATTTCCGCTGCGGGTCAGGGTGTGACAGATTGGTATCAGAGCTTTTGAATATAGGGATATAGGATAGGTTATTAGACCCTTAGAGCCTATACTATAGTTGATTAGATTTTAATTGTTTATGTGGTTACATGCAAACTCATGATGTTTATTTGTTTCGTATTTATTACACACACAAATGCATGCAAACACTTCCACTATCATTTTTTGTGATACTTAATAAGTTATACTTGTTGTCAAACATAACATGCTTACATATACATTCATCACGCATATTTCAATGTTTACATATTCAAATCATCCTCGTATTTTCTTTATTCAAGATTTTGTGGTATTTTCGTTTTTTCAATCTCCTCAAAGTAAGTTCTACGACGGGAATGTAGTAACTGGAAGGGTACGAGTACCGGTAGTCGAAACGTCCTGTCTAGGTTGGCAATCGTATAAATCCAATATAACGGACTAGTTTGCCTACCTGGGGACCAACGATGAGAGTACGAAAGACCTATTAGGCCAAAGCATGCCACACCAAACGTCGCATGAACTAACCCCACTTTGAGTTGTCACTGTGTCTACACCTGGACACCCTCCGACTTTATACCTTGCTATCATGTATTTACGATTTTCTTTCGGGTAGCGTGAATGTAACAGGCCAACACCAATATGAACCATACCAGAGCCCAGTAGTCATGGGGGCCCACATGACTACCAAGGCCAAGTAAGGGGACATATGGGAGCCCAAACATGAGCAAAGCCCAAGACATCCTATGGATGTAGCAAATTTATTTTCTTCATTTGTTTTGTGAATGTTCATTTCTAAATACGACACATGACACCTAAAACGTCAAACTCGTACTCTCGATACGTATTCCTTGTAGATGTCTTCTAGTCACTCTCGTAGAGGTAGGAGATCAGGAAAATTCCGCGAGCGCATGGCTGCCCAAATCGCTCAACAAATGGCCGCCGTAATACCCAACATCGTAGTTCAAGTCCAACAAGCCCTTGTCGCCAATCCTATCACCCCAACCAATCTAGAAGGACAAAATGTCGCCAACCCTCCTCTCAACACCACTAAATGCACCTTCAAGCATTTCAAATCATGCGATCCTCCAAAATATGAAGGGACTGAAGGTGTCACCGCTCTCCTCCATTGGTTTGAGGAGATGGAAAACACTTTTCTCAATTGCAACTGCCCCGATGATCGCAAGGTGCGATATGCTACCGGTCGTTTGTTCGGAGTAGCACTTACATGGTGGAATACAGAGAAGGGCAAGCGAGGTGCTGAGGATGCTATGACTTTGACTTGGGAAGAGTTGAGGGAGATCATGACAAGACGTTTCTGTCCAAGAAGCGAAATCAAGAAATTAGAAGATGAGTTCTACTCTTTGAAACAAAAGGAGGGCGACCACACCACATACAACAAGAGATTCCTTGAGTTGAATCAGATGGTCCCCAACTTGTTCACTCCCCTCTACCGTTTGATCGAGCACTACATTCGAGGTCTTCATTCAGAAATTCAAGACCCTGTAATAAGTACCATACCTGCAACTTTGGAAGCAGCAATGGAGTTAGCTACAGAGCTCACCGAAAACCACATACGGAATGAAGACTTCAAGGAGGAGAAGAAGAAGGATAAAGCATCAACCAAAACCTCAAACTCAACCAGACCGAATCCTCTTCTCAACCCACTTCTAAGAGAAAACGAGATGGGCAAAATTTCGCTGTCACCCAAGGCAATCAACCAGCTCCACAAGCCGTACCCCTCCAAGCTATCCCAATCACTCAAGTAGCACCCAACTCTACTTACCCAAATAACAAACCTTACATTGGACCTCACCCTCAATGCAACACCTGTTTTTATCACCATCCATCTACCATACCTTGTCGACTGTGTGCTAATTGTGGGCGTTATGGTCATTTGAGCAAAACTTGTCGTACCCCTCAAAACCAAGCTTCACCCCCTACCCAAAACATGATCCAATCATATCAACAACCCCAATACCCCATGGTTCCACATGTTCGAGCTTGATTTAATTGTGGGGACCCTACCCATTTTAGAAACACGTGCCCTCGATTGGTTAACATCATAAACACCCAAGCTCAAGCAAACCCAGTTAACCAAGCAAATCAAGAAAACCCAGCACCACCACCAACGAGAGGAAGAGCTTACAACATCAACGCTAATCCAATTGAAGATAATAACGGCACAAACGAGCAACCTAACTAGTCTTCCATCACCAAGAGTCAAGACTCAGCTCCAACCGTCTAATTCTTAACGTTCTTCTCAATCTTTGTATCCCTGTTTTAATTTGGGAATTTATGTATCCAAAAATTTTAATGCAAATTGGTATTACTGTTTTATTTCATACCTCTACTCATTGATTTAATTATCATATCGTTATACATCACGGCGCACCTTGTTCTCATCATTTAAAGAAGTTGGGTCGTGTCTCACTTTTACATAGACTGACCCCTTTATCATAACAAACGAGAGAGGTACCGTCGTTATTCAGTCATGTATTCTTTCAGATTTGGGGACTCAAGCTTTGGCTGTTGTGTTTGTGTATGTTTTAGAGTCACATAGAACTAATCATAACTTACTGACAAAGCCAATGAAAATTTGACAAGGATATGGTGGATACGCCGCTGGTACTTCCTATATATAAGTATTCTTGTCAAAGGACCAAAAGCATTATCAGGCGATTATGAGAAGTTCCGTGTAGGCTTTAATATCGTCATGGTTGAACTTTTTGTTTTTGATATAACCTTATCATTTCAACGCATCAAATCTCTCAAAACTCTTATGCGTGAGATCATACCCAGTCAATCAACTCTGTTTATCAATGTTTCACATTTTTATACTTTAGGCATCAAAAAGCGATTCCTGTAGCTGGGCATTCAACCCTTACTAGGAACGTTACCGCCTCAATTAAAAATTCAAAACTTCGCATGTAAACGTCAAATCCAAACATCATACCTCTCCTTCTTGTTAAGAGATATTTAGATCGTAGCCAGAGTACATTGAAAGTCAAAACGAGAATCTAAGTTCAATTGGGAACGCAAGGACTCAAATCTTTTCCCTATTGCAACTTCTACTTAAATTTCGGGACGAAATTTCTAAAACTAGGGGATACTGTAACATTTGTGTAAAACGAGTATCAAGAACCCGCTCCTTTTGAAATTCAAGTAATTATTTTAGCGTTTCGTTAAGTAATCATAAGTATTAAATAATTTATTTATAACCAATATTTATTTTTTTAAGAATAATAAGTGAATTGTTATAAAAGGGAATAAAAAAATAATAATATTAAAAAAAAATGGGGCAGCCGGGTTTCGAACCCGGGTACCCATCAACCACATACACCATATACACCGCTGAGCTACACGCACAGGATGGTTTAAAATCCATAACGTATAACCCTTATATTTCATTTAATGTTAAAACCTGCAAATCGAAGTTTGCCGAAACCGCCAAGTGAGTAAAACCAGCTCAATCAACGATTCTGTTAAGGAAGCGAGCAAAACTGATGTTTGAACATCAGTTATAACCGCAATGAAACAATAAATTTTATATGAAACTGTTTGAAAACAATGATTAACAATTAAAATTTAGAAACTGGAAATAAGTGATCGTTGCCTAAAAATATTGACTTCCAACCATTCTAAACTCATTCATACACTCAAATCATTACCCAAAACCTCCATGTTTAACCCTCTGTTCAAATCAAATCTTCGCCGGAGGCAGAACCCAAGGTCGTCGGAAACTTCGTCGGACGTTTGAAGAAAACTCTTTGTTCGGGTATGATATGTACTTAATCTTTCAGAACTATCCGTAAGTGAGTTGTTTAAAATATAATAACAGAATCAATCAAAACAGTTGGGATCGGGTTCTGATTTTCTTTTTGTAAGGAAGATGAAGTTTTAAAATGTTTATTAATAAAATTAGAATCCTCAGAATCACCGGGTTAGACACACAGTCCAGTGGTGGACTGTGTGCAACACGAGCATAGATACCCGGGTTCGAGTCTTATAATGCACAACGATCCGTTTACATATATCAAATCTTTTTTTATAAAAGGATGACTTAACCGAATAAGTATATAAATATAATTAAAATTCAGAATACAATGGGTTAGACACCCAGCCCAGTTGGTTGGGCTGGGTGAAAATCAATACGAAGGTCACGGGTTCGAGTATAGGTATGCGCACCGGTTCATTAATTTAAAAATCTTTTTAAATTAAATAATTTCTGATATATTCTAATTAGTATATATATGTAATTAAAATAGAGTTTATTTCGGGTTAGACACGTAGCTCAGTTGGAAGAGCTGCGTGCACGCAACCGAGAGGTCACGAGTTCGAGCCTCACTACACGCAGCCAATACCACAGTTGAACCAGTCAGACCTTGTCAGGTCTGACAAGGTTTTTTAAATTTTTATTTTATTTATTTATTTATATTACTTTTTTTATTTATATTTTAGTTAAAAATCAATTAAAAATACATTTTCGAAGGTTTTAAAATCTCAATAAAAACCACAAAAATAACCTAAAAATCTAACAAAAAGTATTAAATCAAAATATTAATTTTTATATATTTATCGAATTATTGCGTTATTATCTAAGTTAGTCTTCTTCATCGGTTAAATCCTCAATTCGTGCGCACTCTTCATCAATCAAGAAAAACGCACCCACTGTGAGTGAATTCTTACAAATTCCCCTTTTTATTTATGTTTTGGGGTGTATCATGTGTCGTTTCATATATTTCGTTTATTCAAATACTTGTGCTATTACCATTATATGATCTAACGTGTGATGTAAATGTTATTTGTTGTATTGCGTGTTTACATTTTTGTCAAGTTGCGTGCAAATCATTCATTAGGCCCATCAGTTCCTCATTGGAGACGGGTTGAGCATCAGGCGTCTCATTAGATCGGCTCCGTTTGATTGAGCCTTGATCTCATTGTTCATCATATGTCATGCTTGTGTATGCATTAATTGATATTATATGGTTTGTGGCTAGATTTACATATGCGTATACTCATATTTGGTTTATGCATATTTTTATTTAATAACCAATATAAATAATTTCTTCAAATGTTTAAATAAGATTCACTCGCCAACTTTTGTTAACCCAAAATCCTATTTTTACACATGATACAGGTGGACAGGTTGAAGCAAGGAAGACATAGGGAATTGCCTTAGAAGAAAAATAAAGAGTTCTTGAATGTTGTGTTTAGAACACGTGGTGTTTGTATGTTCATTGAATTTGTTTTTTTTAATTGTAAATTATAAATATGAAACCTATTAGTAAATGTCATGAGCTTTGGTGATAACCCAATCATGCCCCGACTACCATTTTCGCTGCGGGTCAGGGTGTGACATCTGTTGGCTTTATCGGGGTGTGACAGGTCCCAGTCCAGGGATAGTTATGTTTCAGTGATTCCAAATCCAGGAACACGCGTGTAGCCCCAAACCATTGGTATCGTAAGTATTTCCCAAAACAGAGGAATAAGTATGTTGTCCCAAACTAGAGACGCATGATTTTAGTAAAGAGTTGTAAACTCACCTTATTTTAGCTCGGCAGATTAAGTTATGCAAGCTAGGATGGTCAACGATGTCCTATTATGGTTACCAAGAATACTAGGGATTATTTGTGTAATTCACGCAAATCATACACGTATCCAGCAAATAAGATGCGTACAAGTTGTCACAAATATTTACCATGAATTTTTCATGCACATGTTCATAATAAAACCTACGACACGTCATACATCAGTAATACAATCATTAAGCATGTGCGGAAACTAGAAGTAGCAAGTTCGACGCTTTATAACTAGATTCACTGAAACTAGGTTGTTTTAGGATGTTCGTTTACCAAACTTACGAGGTTGTAAAAATTATGAAATTTTGTATGTGACGTGCCCCTCAGATGGGTTGGCCTTGTGTTAAATTTTTAGAGTTTAATTCTTTTCCAAAAAATAATAAAAATAATTTACTATGCAGCAATCAGATTCGTCATTTTCTGACTGCAGCTCACGGAAAAATTCATTTAAAAATTCTCGGTTGTTCGATTGACGTAATTTCAGTTGGAAAATCGCACAATCATATAAGGCTATCTACAGTATAACATTCATGATCTAACTCTTACTATTCACCAACTTATGACTTAAAACATAACACACAAAATCTGCAAAGAAATAATTTATTTAAAATATCAAACGATATCCAAAAATTTTGATTTCAATGCCATTAGAAGCGTATTTCGAAATACCACGTTATGAACTCAAGAAAATTAAGTTTTCGTTATATTATGACCTGGTTATAGCCGATACAAGTCGGCTATAATGCTCTGGACAAAACTGTTTCAATACCCGACTACATAAAAAGAAAACGAGTTTTATAACTTTAATCCCATCCCTACGAGCAACATGACATTTAAACATCACACATAGAAGATTACCTTCTAAATTAAGTCACATCTCTTTAATTTATCAAGAACCATCATGATTACCTTCAAGATCATGCAAAGAACTGGGGCCTACGACTAGGTAAACTCATACTCGATCTTAACATAGCACACATATGATTTTTAACCACTAGTACTACTGGTATCATCAAAACATTCATAGCCATCACCAAATCGGGGAAATGCAGCCATGTTACGAGGGATTAATCAATAATACTAAGCATCACCGCTGATTTTCGCAAGCACTAGACCACATGTTATCATCCCAAACATCAAGAATTAACAAGCAAGACAAAAACGCAGCGCCATAAATCCTGAATGAACAATTAAAAGAATGTAATATTATTATAGAACTATGAACAAACTCGTATATAGTACCTAGCGATGAAGCAGAAATATTACCTCTTTGAACCGAAACACTTGGAGCTTTTAACCTTTTCTTTCGCGTCAACAAGAGGCAAAGGAAAAAATAAGAAAGAAAGGAAACTATATTCGTCTTAGGGTTTGGTGATGGTTATAATGAGCATGCATTGTTACATAATTAATAATAGGAACAATGTTGGGGGCGGTTTGGGTGTAAAAGGGCCGAAACTCAAAAGGGTTTTGAGATATGGTGTCACAAACAAAAGGGATATGGTGTCACAATTAAAAGGGGTTTGGGCTGTGAGTGGGCCGCAACAAGGAAATAAAGATGGTAGCTAATTATTGCTATTAATATACATATATTTCATTCGATTGTTCCTTACATAATTATATATATATTTTTTTCTAACAATAATAATCAACCAATTATAATTAATTTTTTTTAAGAATAATAATCAACCAATTATAATCAAATAGATTTATTTATGATAATATATATTTACAATACATATTCGTTTAGACGCGGTACGATATGCTACACGGAACGTAAGGGAAAGGTAACTAAAATTCTCGAAGGAATTGAACGGTTTATATCTCGAAAATACGGGTTGTCACATATTGTATACATAATTTAGACAGTTCAACCCCGTTAAGTTCACGGGGAATAACCTAGTGAATTATACATATCATGTAACACGCCAAACCCGCTAGGGTTGGTGTGTTACTCGTACAGTTATCAAAACTAAAACTAATCCATAACATTAAATAAAAAGATCCTAATTAGATTTATTACATTACTGAAATAAGGCTCTTGGTCTGCAACCTCTTAACGCTCCTCACTGATATCCCACAGATTACCTGTTAAACAAAAAGGACAAACACAAAAAGAAAACTACGTTTGAGCCAAAAATTGCTCAGTAACGAAGAAATCAACAATACAAGTAAAGTCATATCAACAGAAGCAAAAGACAACACAACATAAGAGAACTGAGACAATTACTCACAAGAGTACTAAAAATAGATGTAGACACAGGAGAGAATCAACATGAAATAAAGATAGATTCAATGACAAGTGTAGAACAAACATTGAATCAAATATTGAATACAGGTATTGATGGATACAAACTAAACGTATAACACTGAATATAAATCTAAACCAAGACTGATACCGAGACGAAACCGATACAAACAGGTACATATACTGAATCAAAACAGACAAACTAATACATTATAGACTCAGATACTTAACATAATCAGAAGCATACTTAACCCCATATAAGATCGGAAGCATAATCAGATGCGTGAAAAACATATTAAACATACCAGAACAAATAACAGATACTGGACATATTCACATACAGAAACATATACTAACTTAACCGACAGTTATATATCAACAAACTAAGTCATGTAACAAAGAAGCACCCAGAGCCATAAATAGAACAGACTGATACACAGCCAGCTAGTCTATACACCTATCAGATGGTGAGTGTGGCATTCACCCATTATTCCATCTCCAGACAAACAAACTCAAATTCATAGGTAAGATCAATCTATATGCCTCTAGTGGCCAAGGTGCTACACACGCATGAGCTAGAGATGTCGTGAACTTTTATTACGCACTGTCACGATAAGTGTCATGCCGTTGACGCCCAAACGACAAGCTAGACATGCTTGGGTGACAAAGTACAAATACTAAGGCCATATATATATAATTTACATATAACTAAAATTGATTACCGACAGGAACATGCGACCATGAGTACAAGTCGGAGGTATGGCATGCTACAACATACTAATGAATAAGCGGACAAAGATAATACTAACTCAGATAATGTATCACATATCAATTGATAAAGGTATCAAACCATGACAATCAGACTTCAAAACAAGGACAAAGATCCGTATTAAAGAGTAATGAAAATAAAATTATACTAGATGTCAAGACCCAAGATTGCGTACTCGTATAAGGAATTGGAAATTATACTACTATGAAAAGAAAACAGAATCCGTACCTTAATTGCGTAGCAAAAGAAAAGAAGTGTTTCTTAGGCTTGATTCAAATGATGTAAAACCTACAATATTTCCGTGTTTCAAATTATATCAAGTCGGTTTTCGTTTACTCGCTTGTTATAGGAATCTAGTACTAATAAAATAATCCCCTAAATGCCACATGACATTCTCTTATAATAAAACATTCCATCAAAATGCCATGTGCCAATTTATCATGTTACATCATTCATAATCTACTGTATATAATCTATTATTATATATAATAAATGGAAGTTTTTTAGGACACGTGTGAGTAGATGAGGGCTACCATTCTTTCCTTTTCCCGCCCAAACTCACGTCCGCTTTTTCTTTCTTTTGTCTAATGAAATAAGAAACCCTAAATCATTCTTCAACACACGTCTCTCTCTTCCCATCCTCCTCAAACCCTAGATTCTCTACTCCTCCATCAACGGTCCATCTCTTGTGGTTGCTCTCTCCTTTAGATTTCCTAGGTATGATTCCAATCTCTACATCTTTTATGAATCCTAATATGATTCTAACCATCCTTCTTGATTTGTTCCTTCCTGTTGAGTTTTGTTTGTAGGAGCTAAAGGAAGAACAATGTGAAAAGCCTACTGTGTGTCCACCTGAATTTCTTTGTAAATACTCGATTATCGCTTAATCGAATTTTATGAATAATGGGTTTGTTACGTCGATGACCGGCTATTATTGATAAGAAGGGGGAGGTCGATTATGCTATATTGTATCTATATATATGAGAAGAGGTGCAAAGTGAAACCTGAATTTAACTAAGAATGGTTATCATTATTTGTGTGTATTAATATTATTCAATCTTCAACGAAACTCAGTCGTCAAATGATCTGAGTTTGTATTTGCGAGTCGTGCTTTTTCTCATGTTATTACAGTGGAAACCCTAATGTTATTTTGTTTTCATCGTTGCTTTCTTCTTCGTCAATCGCAATAGGTATTATTATTAATCCTACTATTGTTTTGTTTTGGTTTTGAAATTTTATTGATTTTGATTATCAATTTAGTGAATCAAAATGAAGTGGTTGCAGTTTTTTAGGTGAGAAGAAGAAAGTGAAAATAAGTTCTATAGAGACCAAGTCAAAGCATGGTTATTTGAAAAAAGAAGCAGCCATGGTCCTTTGACTTTTGAAATCTTTTGATTTCATAGATAATATCTTTTTTATATTATTTTTATTAAAGTATGTGTTAACCACTTAACCAGCTGCAAATTGATATTATGAACAAAATAAGGCAATCTAGCAGGTTTGGATTTATAAACATGGTTAGTGTTGCTTGAAGTTTATTAATATCATAAACACATGTTTTTTATATTTTGAAACGGGGATTCAAGTAAGGGAGGAGGAATAAGTGTCCTTTTGAATATTTAATTATTTATAATTTTATTTAAATGCTATGTTTATCACTTCTTCATAAGAACGAATTTCGAATCAAAATTTTAAATTAGTACCTATTATTATTTGTGTAGGTACTTGATTGATTTTGAGGTGGAGATTATAGGTTTAAAGGAGACATCAAAACGTTGTTGTGATCCAAAATGTGAGGCAAGACTTAAAGGATTGTTCTTGACTGTAGGTACTATACTACTAAAACTGTATAAATTAAGCTTTGATACTTTTTTTTATAAAAAGTGCGTTACATGTCACAATTAAACATAATCCATAAACCGTTATTTTCATATATTTTTTCATCCACAAACAATTTGAGATGGTATGCTTGGTATGGGTCAAAACAAGTTGGGTTAAGTTAATAAACAATGTCACCTCCACATGGCAGTGTTCGCTTTGAGGGTTATCCTGAAAATAAAGATTTTTGTGAGAACAATAAGAAACTTTCCAGTCATTGATCATCTTAAATTAAGGGCTAAGATTAGAGAGGTTTAAATGAGGTGGAAACCTAAATTAAAAAGACTAAAGGGGCATTATTGTCAAAAATCAAAACACAAAAACCCCTCAAAATCTTTCAACAAAAAACAATGATGAAAAAACCTTCAATTTTTAAATCACAAAACCTTCAGTCGATCTGTGAGAATGAATCAAAAACACTCCGATCGGTGGATCGCTCACCTTGCTTCGTCTCTTTCTTCATCGTCCCCAACAACATGATTATCTCCATTCACGACTCTGTAAGTTCTTCTCTGATTTTGTACTTTTCAATGACGATTGTACTTTTTTATTTCGTTTATTTTTTGTTTTGCCATTGTATTCTTTTTCTGTGTGTTGATTTTGGTATTACAACTCTGATTATGTTAAGCTGACTTGAACGTTAGGTTAAGGTTATTTAGAATGTTAGGTTATAGATCTGAATAGTTCTGGTGTTTACTTTTTGTAGTTGTGGTTATTTGATTTGATAAAGTGTGGAAATACGACAATTTTATATGAGTTTGAGGTTCACTTGAGTTGGAGATTTACTTCAAAACATGAAAGCCAGTTAGAACTAGTGTGGTTGTATTAATTTTTAGTAGTAAACTGTAATAATTTGATGAATAAAATCTAAAGCTGAAACATTAAAGCCGTGTATTTTGAATTTCAAATTTTGAGTATTTTTGTATTATAGTTAAGAGTAGTGGACTCTTTAGACTAGGAAGTAGATATCACGAGTTATTAGTGTATATGATGTTTGAAATGTTGTTATAGCTAGATAGATGTGTATGGCAAATACTGATAATTGTACTTTTATTAAATGGATGTTCTTATTTAATTGCAATAGTTAGCTTGCTGCAACATTAGTTTGCTTCAATAGTTGTTTGTGGAGGAAACCATGTTCTCTCTTTTCCTGCATTCACACTAATAAGTGGTGAGAAATATGTTGGGAACAATTTGGTTATACAAGTAAGCTGGTGTTTGACTCTATATTGTTCATTGTTGTGGATTTGGTCTTATTTGGTCCACGAGTCAAGCCTAAAAATTATTATGACCTTTAACAAAATAGCTGTAGATTTTACAAGGGAAGTAATGTTGACACTGGACACTCATTCAATGACCATGCAGTAGAATGGTTGTCTTAGCATGTGGAATTTCACCATAAGGACATACCTATGTGTTAGTAGTCGAGGCTATGTATATATGTTGGAATAGAAGTTTGTTAAAGCTTGCTTAGGTACAATTTCTTGTCATTAGAAGTTTATAAATTATGAATCTAATCAGTTATTATCTTATTAAGGTTAGTATTAGAGTGGTATTGACATGAGACATTTTAAAGAATGAGACTTTGTATGTTTTATACATGTGTAAAACAAAAACTTTGTAAAATAAATATACACATGTTAAACTAAAAATTTACACATGTGTACAACATAAATACTTACAGATGTGTAAAACGAGAACTTTGTGAAACAAATTTACACATCTTTAACTGAGAATTTACACATGTGTAAAACTAAAACTTACATATGCGTAAAACAAATTTACACATGTGTATCTGAGAATTTACACATGTGTAAGTCATAATGATAATTTGTTTATAATAAAATGTAAAACAAGTGACCTAAATATTTTGGGGATGTGAAAATCAGGTTGGGTTTGGTGTTTGCATGTGATTTCTTTGGTGTATGTCTGTTTGGAGTTTGGGCAGAGTGAGGAATGAGGATGAGGTTGCTTCTTGGTCGAGCTCACGGTTTTGGGAAGCTCAAGATGGACTCTCTAATGTTATGCTTTAGATTTTTTTTAATGTTTTAGTCATGCTTGATTGCTTTTGTTTTTTTGGATGGTTTAGCTTGTTTGAAACTTGATTGTATAGATTTATTTTTATGTTTGACTTCAGTCGATTATGGCTTTAAGTCTAGAATAGGTTGTATTTTTATTTCTAGTTTAGCTCATGGTCAGGGCCTTGGTAGGTTCTAATTGTTAGACCATAACTAAAGGTTTAGGGTTGGTGTCTTCCTTAGGGTATATCCTGGGAAGCCCACTGCCCGTACATTGTAAATATCTTTGTTTATTACACATAATAAGCATCTTATTTACACATGTGTAAATTGCTTAATCACACAAACACAATATTAACTAAGATGATTTACACATGTGTAAACAACTTACAGATGTGCAGACCTTCATGTCTATGCTTATTTTTAAAAATTGTTGTGATTTATACATGTGTAAACGTTCATATCTATTCTACACATGTGTAAATGTTTGTTTTGTGTTTTACACATGTGTAAATTGTTGACTGTGACTTTTCTATTTATGATTTACATATGTTCAGGGGTATTACACATGTGTAAGTTTGTTCCCTGTCAGTTATTCGTTTTTGTTTTACACATTTTCAGTTGAATTACACATGTGTAAAGTGTTGTTTTTACACATTTTCAGCTGAACTACACATGTATAAATTGTTTTGTGGTCACTTAATCGTTTATGTTTTACACATTTTCAGCTCATTTACACATGTGTAATTTAGTTGCACATATGCAAAATAAACACAAATATGTGACAGGAGAACAATTTACATATGTGTAATTCAGCTGCACATATGTAATACATACATAGATCTGTAACAGTGAACAATTTACACATGTGTGAACAGTTTACACATGTGTAAAACTAAGACAAATATGTGATAGTGAACAATTTATGCATGTGTAATTTAACAACATATATTTAAAACCAACACATATATATGATAGTGAAATATGAACCATAGGTTTCTTTAAATGCATATTCCTGTCTCAAATGTAACCGAATTCAGTGTACTAACAACCCATGAAAATAAATTTTAACCTCATAAGAATACATGATACTCACACATTTATAAAATATACACTTACACATATGTATAATTAACTGTTACACATACATAAATATGAATACACAATAACAATCCTTACAGCACCATCAACATTCGCATTCATCTGATGCATCCTTACAAGCAACCTTTTCACTTCTGTATCATGCGTGCGTATGCATACACGTCCACATATCTTCCAACATTAAAATGGTCTCTTACAATAGTAGCATATGTTATAAGTCTTTGAACACACAATTAACAATCATAACTCTCATTCACCAGTGATCCTGTTTCAAGCCCCACCTATTACATACAAATTAAATGAACTTTAGTTAAAATAAAAAACCGTATGATGCAAGCTATTACTTACATAAACATAATTGGTTTGAACGTTATTTTAGCTAATAGGATATCAAGTTTATATAATGCTTTTGACCACTAGAATTTCATTTAAACTATGCAAATTAGAAGCAAAACAAAAAACTCACTTTGGCATTTTAACAAACAGGTTATGTGCAATGAAAATAAATACAATAATTCCTTTCCATGTCCATATATTATCCCTAAATTCAACAAACTCAAGACATTTAATGGAAAGATGAAAGAATCACCCAAAAAAGATTAAAAAGGCCTAGTAATTTCAAGGTTCGTGAACAACCTATTTAAAGATATTAATCATTTCATCTGATCATCATCTTATTAATAAACAAGTGCTAATTTTCAAGATTTCATGTTATAAAAATACATCACATAGCCACCTAAATCAATAAATCTATGATCTTGATATTGAATTAATGGTGAGAATGACCCAAAATTGGTTATTACTATAGAACCACCTAATATCAGAATCCACTATCCACCAATTATCACCTAAAATTGAGACAATAAAACAACAACTAGGTCAAATCCAAAAGACAATACACAATGCCAATTTCAGAAAACTAGTGAAAATCAAGCGATTTAAACAAAAACTTCAGAACAGAGACCGACCGAAAAAAATAAGAGATCAATTGATACCTGGCCTAAACAATTCAAAAACTGGTCAACAAAAACCAAAGTTCGATCAGCTCCTCCGAAAATCTTGTGCGTTCACTTGTGGTAGAAGGCTGCAGAATTGTTGTTGGTGCGTAGTTGGAGATGAAGAGATCAGGCAGGGTTATTCCTAAAATGATTTTTAAACAATTTTACCAATTTACCCTTTTAATTAAAACACAAAGGAAATAAATAAGTGGCTAAGATTTGTTCTCATAGTTCTCACAAAAGATGGATGTTCTCATTTAAACGCTCCCCTATATATATATATATATATATATAGGGAAGGGTTTAAATGAGAACGCTAAATAGCGCGAGAACTGTGAGAACGAATGAAAAAACCACTAGAACTTGGTTAAAAACAAGTGAAATTCAAAATTTCTTTTTGCATTTGTCATTATTCGAATACAATTCTAGAAATTTAATTTACATATTTAAATTTACGTGAATTCGGAAATAAAGAAAATTTACACATGTGTAAGTTTGCCATTTACACATGTGTAAATTTGTTATTTACACATGTGTAAAAAATCTAATAAGAGTGATTTTGAGAGGAGAAATGAATTATTTGATGTTGTAATTTCTTTTTTTTTGATGTTGTATTTTAATTAAAATGATGATTGTATTAAAAAATGGTTTTGATGGTTTTCTCATTCATTCTCGCAATATTTAGCGTTCTCAAGATAATCCTCCCCTATATATATAGGGGAGGGTTTAAATAAGAACGCTAAATATCGCGAGAACCATGAGAACGAATGAAAAAACCACTAGAACTTGGTAAAAGTCAAGTGAAATTCAAAATTTCTTTCTACACTTGTCATTATTATTCGAATACAATTGTAGAAATTTAATTTACACATTTAAATTTACGTGAATGAAAATAAAGAAAATATACACATGTGTAAAAAAATCTAATAAGAGTGATTTTGAGAGGATAAATGAATTATTTGATGTTGTATTTTAATTAAAATGATGATTGTATTAAAAAATGGTTTTGATTAGTTTTCTCATTTGTTCTCATGGTTCTCGTAATATTTAGCGTTCTCAATATAACTCTCCCATATATATATATATACATATATATATATATATATATATATATATATATATATATATATATATATATGTATGTATAGGTAGAAGTTCCTGTAAAAATATATAAAAGTGTGAGAAGGATAAGAAAGATTTTGGTGGTGACACATGTCCCTTTTCATTTTGGTAGTTTAGGGTATACTTGTAATTTAACCAATGAAATCTAATTATGGAATGAATATTTGCAACTGATTTTTGGTAGTTATTTTAGGGAATTCGAATTTTAATTTGTTTTTGAATTTAATGATCTTCTTCGACACGATATCATAACGAAAATTTATTTATGGTGTTTTATTTGTACATTTGGTTTCTGTGAGATGTTATTTGCACCAGGTGTTTATTTTCTAAATGGTGGTTTTATTGTACAGACCATTTTTTTCGGTGCTTTAGTGTTTTAAAAAAATATGGTGTTATTTTCTGTTATCGTTGATAACGATAGTAGCAGTCTTATATGATGTTTAATTCATACATTGGTGGTTGGGAGTGGGTTTGTTGCATATGTTATGTTCATATTATCATTGTGGTGTTTTATTCTTATAAATGGTAGTGCATGGTGTTTTTTATATATATGGTGTTTTATCGTATGGTGTTATGAATTAGGGTAGTTTTACGGGTGTCTTTCACATGGTTGTTACGGTGTTTTTTTAAGAGGGTTCTTGTGAATGGTGAATTCAATAGGGTGTGTTATGGTGTCTTTTTAATGGTTTAAGGGTATAATTGTAACTTACATGTTGTGTTCATATTATTGTTTCATATATAGTGTTGGGTTCTATTCATATTATCATTGTGGTGTTTTATTTAAAGGAGTATGGTGTTATATATATATATATATATATATATATATATATATATATATATATATATATGGTGTTTAATTTGTGCATTGGTAGTAGGGAGTGGTTTTTTTACACAAGGTGTTTATTTCCAAAGGGTGTATATTTAAAGGAGTATTGTTGTTTCATATTGATGTATTGAATAATACATGCATTTATCGTGTACAGTTTGTAAAGTTTTAGCTGATTTTCGCTTCGGTTTGTCAAGAATATATCTACTTTTGATCCAATTGCATTTTGAAGGTCTTGGTTCGTGAAAACAGTCGGAAGGATGGGAAAATGAGCTAAATTGATAATTGGAACCAAGCCGAAGCGTAGTTGGAACGCGATAGAGGAAATAAATCGAAAAATGGAAGATTTAAGACTCTGGCGACCCGCGACCGCAAGAATATATACCTCTCGCGCCCTGCTAGAGGTCAATAATTATCTGGAGAATATCACTCGGTCGCGGGGCGCGACCGAGCTACCATAACCCTCTCGTGGCCAGTGAGAGGAGGGTTTATCCAAAAATTTTCGTAAATCCATCTGTTGTGGGAAGGGATTGTTATAAAGTTAAGTTATATTATGATTGTGGGAGATCTTGACGAACTCAGACTTTGGAGAGCTAAAATTCTGGATTGTGCAAGCTGATTAGGGCTGTTCTAGGGTGTTGGAATCATCAAGGCAAGCTACGAACTTTGAGGCAGGAGCAAACACGGTTTTATTGAAAAATCTCAACTCTTTAGTTCTTTTGTTTTAACCTTTTGATGAATTCCTTCATAAACCTTGTTTTATTGTTTTTCAAAACTATGATACTTGGCTAGATTTCCTTTTGTTACCTAGGTTTGGTTTATTTATGTTATGAAAGTTTGAATTTTGTTTTAATTTGATTATGGTTTGAATGATGTTTAGTAAAGTTCACAACTTTAATTGTTTAGTTTAGTGTATTGCATGATTTAAAATTGGTTTTTGACTATTTAATTGTTTTACATAAATCTTGGTGGATGTCTTCCATAGAATAGGTTTCTGTTGCTTTTTCGGGTCTTTAGGGTTCGGGAAACAATCGGTAAATTGGCCAATAAACCGGGAAAACAACTAAATAAAATATAAAATCAGTTTTTATCAATATACCTAAATTAATTATTAAGAAATAATAATTAGTTAGCTGAATTGATTAGATGAATTGTTAGGTTTAGGTTTTGAGAAAATCTCGGATCTAATTACTTGTCATAATCGAGTCGGTTAAACTAAACTAAAAGTTATTGTTGTTCTAGGTTAATTATTGAGAAGTAGTTAACTAGAATAGACACTTTACTAATTAATAAGATAACTGAGAAGAAGTCTTTAGAGCCGGTGAACACAAAATAATTTTAGGGTATCATAGGCGTCTTCCCGAGAAGGGTCGGGAGTCTTGTTCGATAAATCTTAGAATTTAATATTTTAAGATACCGGTTAATCATTCAACCTAATTAATTTATTATAAAACCAAACAAGTGGTAATATAAAATCCAACCTAGGTAACCGGTTTACTATTCTTGAATTAATTTCCAATTTCCAAAAGTTCAAAGCTGAGTTTATTTTAATTAGGCAATTTTAGTTCCATTAACAATTTAGAATTGTTAGAACCCCCCTCCCAATTATATAAATAAGTGTCTTAATTGAGTCTAGATTGAGTCGTCGTAATTAGAGAGTCTCGTGGGTTCGATAATCTGGACTTACTTAAAATATTCTACAATTGATTGGTCCACTTGCCAGTTAGTAGTTTAGTAAAATTTTGATTGTTAGGTTTAGGAGTCTAGAGTTTAATTTGAGTCTAGAATTAGGGTAATTTTGATTGTTTTTAATTAACTACTTTTAGTACTTTTTGGCGCCGTTGCCGGGGACTCTCTCTTTGGCAACTGCATTGATTACTTAATTTAGGCTTAATTGTTTTAATACGTGTTTATCGTTTTTGGTTTGCGTCATAGGAGTCTAAATAATTTAGGTAGTTTAATTTTATTAGTTTCAAATATTTTTGTTTAGTTTCTTTTTCTAAATTCTCATACTTGTTTCGTTCCGGTTTTTAGTGGATGCCCCATACGCGTTCGCAAGGACCTCCGCCGAAGCCACCTATGGATACATCTTCTCCTCTTGCACCAATGGTTAGTACTTCTTCATCTTCATTTTCAAGTTCGTCCCGCCCTTTCATACCACCTGATTTTGATTTTACACCAAAGCCTTCACCACCAGGTTCCCTATCACCCCGAGCAGTTCATAGAAACGTAAGCCCACCACCTTATTTCTACATGGCCAATAACCAAAGCGTTTACCAACAGGCCAACACAGATTTCACCAGTGCGAACTCGCCCATCACTCTTCCTATGATGAATAACGATAAAGCCTGGCAAATCCCTTCTTATATCATGACCATGACCGCTATCACCAACTCTTGCCAATTCCACGGTCGTGATGACGAGGATGCGCCTGCCCATATTAACCGCCTTACCCGCCTTTGTCACACTTTCAATATGGAAGGTGCGAGCAACGATGCTCGTTTCCTTCAAGTCTTTCCATTTTCTCTTGGGGGTCGAGCCGCCATCTGGCTTGATTCTCAACCACCTGGTACCTTCACTACTTGGGCCGCTCTACGAGATGCTTTCCTAAAAAAATACTTCCCACCCGCAAACGCATCTTGCCTTCGTGATTAGATCCATTCGTTCCGAATGGAACCTGACGAGCCTTACCATCTAGCCTGGGAGCGTTTCCAAACCCTAGTGTCCCATTGCTCTCAACACGACTTGTCAGATTGGGCACTTGTAGAGAAATTCTACAACGGTCTCACCCCTGAGACCCGCGCTCGATTCGATACATCTGCTGGTGGACATCTAATGGGAAAGAACACAGTTACTGAGTGTAATGACCTTTTTGAAAGCTTCGCACATTCAGACATAGACTACAGAACCGCCGACAGGAATTCAATTCCTGTTTCTCGTACCACCCCGGTTAACCAAGGACTCCACCAAGTTAGCTTGGAAACTACGGTGGCTGCTGCATTAGATAGCTTTAAGAGAGAGGTCACTAAGGAGATTCAGGAGTTGAAGAAGAAAGTGGATAGGTGTGAGGTGTGTAGAGGGGGTCATGATACGATAAAGTGTCCTACGCTCACCGTTGATCAGGTCGAGTTCATTACAGGTTAGAGTAGAGGTCCAACGAACCCTTTTAATAATAATAATAATAATAATAATAATAATAATAATAATAATAATAATAATAATAATAATAATAATAATAATAATAATAATAATAATAATAATAATAACTTCCGCTCTCTCCGGTAACCCCCTGGTTTCCAATCTGGTTCATATCAAAGCAGGGGGCAGGGTCACTACTCTAGTGGAGGTTCAGGACATACAGGTCAATTAAGTGGCGGGGGTTCGAATCAAGAGGGTCAGACTAGGAGTGGGAGTACAGGGGGCAGTTTTGATAGGATTGAGGAGCTGTTTTCTCAATTATTGGTTAAGGATCAAGCTACCCAGAAGACTCTAGCGGAACACGATCTTCTCTTGAAAAATCGGCAGTCCGCACTCTTAGATCTTCAGAGGTCAGTAGGGAGTATCGCTAAGCAGCTGCAAGAGCAGCCACACGGTCAGTTCGCGGGTAACACCCAACCCAACCCAGTGAACCAACATGCGAAAGCGATAACTACACGTAGTGGTAAGAGCTTGAAAGAGGTAGTTAGAGAGGGGGTAGAAGTTGTGTAGCAGGATGAGGAAGTGGATGGGGATATAGAAATGGAGGCTCTACCTAGGGTGCAAATTAGGCTAGACCCAGCAAGTACCGCACCAAATAGTGGACCTTCAGTAGAGAGTAGGGGAGAGAAGAAACCGGTAGAGGTTAGGCCATCACCACACGTAGATTCTTCATGCCTACCCTACCCAGCCCGGCTTAAACATCAAAAATATGTCAAGGAATATGGGAATTTCCTTGATATGTTTACTCTGTTGAAAATCAATCTCCCGTTATAGAGGCCCTCCAGCATATGCCTAAATATGCTAAGTTTTTTAAGGATCTTCTCAAACGAAAAGATAGGCTGGGGGAGCTTTCTAATGTTCCGTTGACTGGAGGGTGCTCCGTCGTAGTTCTGAACAAGTTACCTGAAAAACTTACTGATCCGGGTATCTTTACGATTCCATGCTTATTCGGTGGTTCCATTGCTCTAGCTCACGCCTTAGCAGATCTAGGGGCTAGCATCAATCTGATGCCTTTCTCACTCTATGAGAAATTAGGTCTAGGGGAGCTCACTCCTACTCATATGTCACTATCTTTGGCTGATAGGGCTGTTAAGTATCCATGGGGAATTATAGAGAACTTGTAAGTTAAGGTTGATAAATTTGTTTTCCCCGTGGATTTCATCATCTTAGATATGGAGGCCGACGAGAAGGTGCCCATTATCCTAGGTCGCCCATTCCTTCGCACCGCGAAAGCGATTATTGATGTTCATGATGGAAAAATCACACTTCGCGTCGGGGATGAGAACGTCACTTTTGAAATCGCAAGGTCGATGCAACACCCAAGCGGTGGCGACAGCGCTAGTGGCCCATGTCACTCTATCTACTTTCTAAATTCATTCATGTCGTGTGTTGATCACTGTATCGAGTATATTAGCGGAGCCGGCCTAGTGAATGAGAGTGTAGTGGTACAGGAGAGCGATAATGATGATATAGAGGTGACCCACTATGGGATCCAGAGACCTTAGATTTTTGTGAGGTTAGTGCTACAAGTGAGAATACCCCATCAGATATTTCGGCCCCATAGAACTTAAGGTCCTCCCCTCCCACTTAGAGTATGCGTTCCTAGGCGACAATTCGAGCTTACCCGTTATAATTTCTTCGAAATTGTCGACGGAGGAGAAGGAGCAATTGATAGAGGTTCTTAAAGCAATAAGGAGGCTATCGCTTGGAAACTGTCTGATATCAAGGGAATCAGCCCTACCTTCTGTACTCATCGGTTCCTCATGGAGGATGTCTTTAAACCGGTAGTGCAACCTTAGCGCCGCTTAAACCCGAATATGCAAGAAGTCGTGAAAAAAGGAGGTGCTCAAGCTAATGGAAGCCGGTCTCATCTACCCGATATCTGATTCTGCATGGGTAAGTCCTATCAGGTTGTTCCCAAGAAGGAGGGAATGACAATGGTCATGAACGAGAAAAAGGAGCTTATCCCATCGCGTACAGTCATTAGCTGGCGAGTGTGCATTGATTATCGAAAATCAAATGACGCCACCCGAAAGGACCACTTCCCGCTCCCGTTTATCGATCAGATGTTGGAGCGACTCGCAGTACAACAATTTTATTGTTTTCTTGACAGGTTCTCAGATTACTTCCAGATCCTCATTGCTCTGGAGGATCAAGAGAAGACAACCTTTACATGTCCGTACGGCACTTACGCTTATCGCTATATGCCTTTTGGGCTATTTAATGATCCCGCTACTTTTCAGCGATGTATGGTTGCTATCTTCCAGGATATGATCGAGACTTCAATGGAGGTTTTCATGGATGACTTCTCTGTCTATGGAAACACTTTTGATCAGTGCCTTAGTCACCTTGATGCAATGATGAAGCGATGTGTAGAGACTAGGCTAATGCTGAACTGGGAGAAGTGTCACTTTATGGTGACAGAGGGGATAGTGCTAGGACATAAGATATCTCGTGCGGGTATAGAGGTCGATAGGGCTAAGATAGATACCATCAGTAGACTCCCTCCGCCCACAAGTGTGAAATCTATTTGTAGCTTCCTAGGTCATGCGGGTTTTTATAGACGATTCATTAGAGATTTCTCTAAGATTACACGCCCCATGACACGACTCCTAGAGAAGGATGTCCCCTTCATCTTTGACGACGACTATCTGCATGCTTTCGTGATCCTGAAAGAGAAGCTGTTGAGTGCTCCCATTCTCGTCTCACGCGATTGGAGCTTGCCCTTCGAGCTCATGTGTGATGCGAGCTACTATGCAGTCGGCGCCGTTTTGGGTCAGCAATGAGATAAACATTTGCATCCCATCTACTACGCTAGTAAGACCTTAAATGACGCTCAGGAGAACTACACCACGACAAAGAAGGAGCTTCTAGCTGTAGTGTTCGCGTTCAATAAATTCCGCTCCTATCTTGTCCTCTCCAAAACCATAGTCTTTACTGATCACGCGGCTCTGTGTTACCTCTTCCAGAAGAAGGACGCAAAACCTCGTCTCATCCGATGGATTCTCCCGCTTTCTGAGTTTGATACAGAGATTAGAGATAAGAAGGGAGCAGAGAATGTGGCCGCCAATCACCTATCCCGATTAGAAGATCCACATAGGGAGGAGATTAGAGAGGAGGAAATCGGTGATAGGTTCCCTCGCTAGTCAGTGGAGTTTTGGCAGCAGAGAAGGAGGGTATGTCGTGGTTCTCGGATTTTGTGAATTACCTCGCAAATGGAGTGGTTCTGAAGGGTATGACCACGCAGCAAAAGAAGAAGTTCTTTCGTGATGTAAGACGATACATCTGAGACGACCCGTTTCTATTTAGGATAGGAGGTGATCGCATCCTTAGGCGCTGCATGAGTAGAGAGGAGGGGGTAGAGATTCTGAGGCACGTGCATCAGGGGCTAATAGGAGGTCATCATGGCCCGCACGTCACCGCACAGAAGGTCTTTGATTGCGGTTTT
Source organism: Scalesia atractyloides (assembly GCA_947069175.1). NCBI lineage: Eukaryota > Viridiplantae > Streptophyta > Magnoliopsida > Asterales > Asteraceae > Scalesia > Scalesia atractyloides. Next base: position 39,261,462 of record CAMTDV010000116.1, read on the forward strand.
TATTGGCCCTCAGTAGTTAAGGATGCTTTGGTGTTTGTTAAGACATGTGATCGTTGCCAGCGCACCGACAACATCTCATCCAAGGACGAGATGCCCCAACACCCGATCCAAATTCTTGAAGTCTTTGATGTGTGGGGGGATCAACTTCATGGGACCGTTTCCCATCTCTAGCGGGAATCGGTACATCCTCGTGGCCGTTTACTATGTTTCTAAGTGGGTTGAAGCTTAGCCTTACCCACGAATGACGCCGAGTGGTGGTGAGATTTTTAAAAAAGCTATTTACGTGCTTCGGTACCCCATGAGCTATCATTAGTGACCGTGGCACTCATTTCTACAATGTCATTATGGAAAAGGCATTAGCGCACTACGGTGTCACTCATCGCTTCTCCACCGCTTATCATCCCCAAACAAGCGGCCAAGTGGAAAATGCAAACCGAGGGGTGAAGCGGATATTAGAGAAGATGGTAGGTAAAAGCAGGAAGGACCGGTCCGATAAGCTAGACGATGCGTTATGGGCATTTCAAACCGCCTATAAGACACCTTTAGGCACCACACCCTTCATGATCGTTTCTGGTAAAGCCCGCCATCTTCCGGTCGAACTCGAGCATCAGGCTTTGTGGGCCCTGAAAACCATGAATTTGGACCTCACCGAAGCTGCCAAGAGACGGTACTTCCAAATTCACGAGTTAGAGGCACTTCGAGACACATCCTATGAGCATTCATGGAGTATTAAAGAGAAGACAAAGGCTGTGCACGTTAGAAGACTGAGGGGGTAAAGGAGTTCAAGGTTGGCGATAGAGTGCTTCTATATAATTCGAGATTGAAACTGTTCGCCGGGAAGCTGAAGTCCAAGTGGACTGGTCCATATGTGGTGCATGAGGTATTCCCCTACGGGACGATCGAGTTGAAAGATGAAGCTGACGGAGGGACGTGGAAGGTCAATGGTCATCGACTGAAGCACTATTTAGGAGGACCGCTCGCTTACACCGAGATGGAGGAAACTCCTCTCAAAGTTCCGCCTCATACCGCATAGGATCTTGAGTATCGGCTCAAGTGTAGAGTTTGTACATTTTGGTAGTCATTTTCATTTCATGTCTTTTCTAGTGCTAATTCTTGTTTTCGTAGTTTGTGTTTTTGTTTGTTTGTGGTCAGTTTTAGCTATTTTGCAGGTTATCTCACCAACATGACGCCACCATCGATGATGAGCTTGAATTTGCAGGTACGTTTTGCTAAGTAAACGGATGAAAGAGTGGTGTTTCACTAAGTTTAACAAGAAACAAAACTTTAAACTTTTTTCTAAGGCACAAAACAGGCCAGACTTGAAAACTTTCTGTGAAAACATCCCTCTCGCAGGACGCGACAGACATAAGCCAACTCGGTCGCGGCCCGCGAGGAACTTAGGTTTCCGGTAAATGTTACTCGGTCACGGGGCGCGAGAGGATTTAAATCCTCTCTCGCGGCCCGCGAGAGACCTTAACATCACTTCAAAACCATAAACGCCCAGATTCATCTCTTTTTCACTCAAATATCCCCATTTTCACATACGGTTTCTCCATTGTTATTCCCAAAAATCTCCAACTTTTTACCCATATTCACCCAAATTTTCCTCCATTACGTCCCTATATCAACTATAACCAAGATTTCAAGTGCACTATTGTGCTTTTCCCCTTCAAACAAGCTCTTCAACAATATTTGGCAACTTCTCTATTATTTGTTTTCTCCTTCTTATAGATCGGCATTAAGGTATGTTTTCTTGCAACTTTTATGCTTTCATCTTCATATTTTATCTAGTTGCTGAATGTATTTTAGTGTTGGGTCTAGTATAAGTTGCATGCTAGATTACTTTGAGGGTTTGGACTTGGGTTGGTTTGAGTTTTGATTGTAGGGGCTGACTATTTCTGGATAAGCAGAGTGGGTGCCAACTGGGTATATGTTGCGGGTAGTTTGGTTTGCGTAGATTAAACATTAAGTGTGGGGGTTCGGGTTAGTAATTATTGGTATATAAAAATCAAATTTTTACTGGAACTTACAACCTGTTTTCCTGCTTTGTGTACAAAGTTTTTGTCTTTACATCTGAACTCAATGTTAGATACGTTCCGGCACCTGGATTTTAATTAGGGATAATTAAAGTGCCGGAAGGGGGCAATCGTATGGTTTAGATATTTTTTGGGGGGTGGTAATATTTGGGCTTTCATGCATATAGAACCTCTCTCGCACGTACTCAATCTCCATTCGGGTGAGAGCTAGTCTAGTTAATGAATAATATTACTAAAACCCAATAAACTATGGTAAAGTGTTTATTTTTTCTGACTATGACCACGAATGTAATGCTATACGGTCATTGCTCACATACGATTATTTCTTTCTAATACTCTAGTTGTTTTCCTGTGAATTAAATGATTTTTTGAAGATGTCAGGCGAAGGTAGTTCGAGCAGAGCGGGGAGGAGAGGGCCTACGCCTCGACAGAGGGGTGACCCGGCAGAGACGCAACCACTACCTCTGAATTTTGGGATGCGACGAAGCGTTAGGTATAGGGGGACGGTATTCCCCACGGGCAAAGCACACGAATAGTAGATAGCCCCTTGCTGTAGTTCGATCTAGATTCTCACGAGTGGGAGAGACTGTCCTCTTTGGTCACTTGTGATCTACTGCCGTACAGACGGATTGATTGGGAAATGATAGACCATCTGGGTCAAAGGGGCAGGATCGAGCAGTTGTTGGGGGATAAATTCAGAAGGGTATTGGACTGTGGTGCAAGGCAATATAAGGAAATTACCCTGTAATTTCACTCCACTTTCGAGTACCAGCAGGGAAAATTTTCTGAGAGTGATGCTATTTCGTTTGCCTTGGGGAGGCACGTGTACGAAATGACGGTTCAGCAGTTTGTTGTGGCCATGCAGATCTACACATTAGAAGAGGTTTAGGCGCCAGATTTTTTCACCAGTCTACAGGGGGTTTTTAAAAGAAGGCACCCCCACAGTGTTCAAATAGATGAACTGGCTCGATTCTAGGGTACTATCTCTACTGCACCATATTCCAACAATATGGTAGCAAGCGACATCATCGATCCGGTTTACCAGTTTATTCACAAAATATTTTGCTGCTACATTAGTTGGGCGAGGGCAGGGGGATAATAAGGTGAATCAGGTGAGTTTGTTCTGCTTAATGTGCATGGTGGAAAGAAGGCCGGCGAACTTGGCGACTATATTTGCGTGATCGATGAAGCGGTTGTGGAGGGGAGGCCCAGGGGCAAGGTATATTGTGGGCCCCTGATTACATGCTTAGCAGAGAGTCTTGGAGTATTTGATATATATCCCCAGGATAGGATGAGAGAAGGCCTGTCCCCATGCTTCATGAGTATACGTGACCTCCAGGCTGCCGGGATTTTAACTACATAGGAGCCTATGAGCTGGGAGCCAGTTCGACAGGGTCCTCAAGTTCACCCACCTCTAGGATCTGAAGCTGCATCATCTATGCAGGCCAGTGTTCCTACACGATATCAGCGACCGGTAACCCGTCAGGAGCTGCCGGGAAACAATATCCTCTCTGCGAGCCCCGCCCTGACCCACTTACCTTGGAGTCCTTGTGTGACAGGATGGAGACTGGTTTTGGTGATCTGCAAGGGTATGTAGATCAGCAGTTTGGCAGGGTTCGTCAGGTCATGATGGAAAGCAGGCGGATGCACGAGGATGGCCAGCGAAGGCTGGAAGACGGGATGCGATACATGATGGAAAATTTGAACATGGGGCTTCCATCCTATTTTCAGCAGAGGGGTGGTCAGCCGGTTCGAGTCAATTTGACGGTATGGAGGATGTCCAGCAGTACCAAGTGTTCGAGGCATCGGAGGAATCAGAGGATGATGATTGAAGCAGCAGCAGTGGATCCTAATCTTTATTTATTTTTCTTTTATGTTGTTTTAATCTCATATTGGTCTGTACTTTAAACACTTTTCTTTGTGGGAATGGTGGATGGTTTGGGTGTGATGGTGGAAACTTCTTAAAACATTTTATTTATTTGTTTATTATATTATGTTTTTTTGGAAGTGTTATGTGGCTAGGTCGATGTATATATGCTGCTTCCGTTCGCGTGTGACTTTTAAAAGATTGTTTGCTGAGCGTGTTCAGATTGGAGGGCATGAGTGGATTGACTGGCACATTGATAGTCTTGCATTATCAGCTAAGTCGTTCACTTGTTTATTTGGTTTTTATTTCTTATGTTTTAGTATTTATTATTGCTTAGTAGTGAGTTTGCTCATCCTTGCATTAGGGACAATGCAAAATTCAAGTGTGGGGATGGGATAGTAGAGTCGTTAGAGTAGTTTTTTTTAAGTAAAAAAAATCAGAAAATTTCTTTTGAAAAAGGATTTTCATTAAAAATTTAAACGGAAAATGATAGAAAAATTGAGTTTTTATTCGGTTTCAAATAAGAATAATATGAGAAATAAAAGTTGGATTTATGTCTAACTTGGGATATGTGAGTAGGCTTGATTCGGTTCTTAGGTTCTTTGAGATTAATATAACTTAACTGTCGGTCTACTAGTGGGTGCTCATCTAGGAAAAATGGGAAACTGAAACCGTCAAAAATAGTATAAGGAATACCGTTATAAGCTAAAATCTTTAGTATTTTTGATTATGTAAAAGAATAAAAAGAAAAAAATTTAAAAAGAAAAAAATTTAAAAAGAAAAGATATGAGCTTGATTTAAAAGTAGACGAGGCCTATGGATTCGCCCTTGGGGATGGTAACTCTGATCGAGAATCCCTCTAGGATTAGTTGAAATCTTAAGTATCGAAGCCCACGTTGTCGCTCTCGGGATGGTGACTCTGGTTGAGACAACCCCTAGGTTAGATATGTAAAGAGAAATCAAAAGCTCAAAAGAAGGAAAAAGGAAATGAAGAAAATTGTACTTGATTTTAAATTCTTTATATTTTGGTATAAAACGGTTAGGAAATGGGTTGAATAATTCATTCCTTTTGTTCTATAAGCTTGAGATGGTATTAAGTGTACTATGGATTCTAGTGTGAGACCTTAGGTAGATTGACTGAACTTGAACTAAATTCACATGATAAGAGTCTAAGAGCCAAATTTTGAGTTTAAGTGGATATGAATACTTGCAATCGCGGTTAACATAAATTTTATCCTTAATGAAAATAATCGTAATTTTTGAAATCGAATAATTATTTGATTATGATTTCGTGTGTGCACAATTCTTTTTCGAGGACGAAAAAAGAGCAAGTGTGGGGATATTTGATGTATTGAATAATGCATGCATTTATCGTGTACAGTTTGTAAAGTTTAGCTGGTTTTCGTTTCGGTTTGTCAAGAATATATCTACTTTTGATCCAATTGTGTTTTGCAGGTCTTGGTTCGTGAAAACGGTCGGAAGGATGGGAAAAATGAGCTAAATTGATAATTGGAACCAAGATGGAGCGCAGTTGGAACGCGAAAGAGGAAACAAATCGAAAAATGGAAGACTTAAGACTGGCGGCCCACGACCGCAAGAATATATACCTCTCGTGCCCTGCGAGAGGTCAATAATTATCCGGAGAATATCACTCGGTCGTGGGGCGCGACCGAGCTACCATAACCCTCTCGCGGCCGGCGAGAGGAGGGTTTATCCAGAAAGTTTCGTAAATCCATCTGTTGTGGGAAAGGGTTGTTATAAAGTTAAGTTATATTATGATTGTGGGAGATCTTGACGAACTCAGACTTTGGAGAGCTAAAATTCTGGATTGTGCAAGCTGATTAGGGTTGTTCTAGGGTGTTGGAATCATCAAGGCAAGCTAGGAACTTTGAGGCAGGAGCAAACACGGTTTTATTGCAAAATCTTAACTCTTTAGTTCTTTTGTTTTAACCTTTTGATGAATTCCTTCATAAACCTTGTTTTATTGTTTTTCAAAATTATGATACTTGGCTAGATTTTCTTTTGTTACCTAGGTTTGGTTTATTTATGTTATGAAAGTTTGAATTTTGTTTTAATTTGATTATGGTTTGAATGATGTTTAGTAAAGTTCACAACTTTAGTTGTTTAGTTTAGTGTATTTGCATGATCTAAAATTGGTTTTTGACTATTTAATTGATTTACATAAATGTTGGTGGATGTCTTCCATAGAATAGGTTTTTGTTGCTTTTTCGGGTCTTTAGGGGTTCGGGAAACAATCGGTAAATAGGCCAATAAACCGGGAAAACAACTAAATAAAATATAAAATTAGTTTTTATCATTATACCTAAATTAATTATTGAGAAATAATAATTAGTTAGCTGAATTGATTAGATGAATTGTTAGGTTTAGGTTTTGAGAAAATCCTGGATCTAATTTACTTGTCATAATTGAGTCAGTTAAACTAAACTAAAAGTTATTGTTGGTCTAGGTTAATTATTGAGAAGTAGTTAACAAAAATAGACACATTACTAAATAATAACATAAATCTTGGTGGATGTCTTCCCGAGAAGGGTCGGGAGTCATGTTCGATAAACCTTAGAATTTAATATTTTAAGATACCGGTTAATCATTCAAACTAATTAATTTATCATAAAACCAAATAAGTAGCAATATAAAATCCAACCTAGGTAACCGGTTCTTGAATTAATTTCCAATTTCCAAAAGTTCAAAGCTGAGTATATTTTAATTAGGTAATTTTTGTGACAACCGGCAGTTTTCGATTGTAATTAAGCGCATATCAAACGATAATACCATTATAATTAGCGTAATTAGACGTAAATTAACTCGATCAGGCTTTGGAAAGCCTAGGAACGTCTACTTTCTTCACGTTACGCGATATGGCGATATCGAAGACACTAAACGCGAATTTGAACGATAAGCGAACTGATGCCGACAAATACTGACAACATCTAAAAAGACGAATTTTGTACCTGTATTTGTCATACAGTTATAATTATGCGATAAAACTAGATCGTTGAACGTCGCAAAGCACAACACGGAAGTTACACGGAAAACTAGATCACACCAACAACGGAACGGAAGCAACGGACTCGAGTTACACCTTGATATTAATATATTATGATATATTTAGCTTCGTAATTGAATTTTACTATTCGCGGTAGAAACCGGATCGAAAAACGGATCAGAAACGATAAACAGGGCAACTACGCGATTTTTAACGTAACGAACATATTACGCGTCAAACAACAACCCCAATATAGTTTTAAACGTTTTCGAGTTCGAATAAATAAATTTTGATAAAATTACGACGCTCGGTTTCAAAAACGGGCTTGGAATACGTATTGGGCTTACACGCGTTAACGGGCTTTGGGCCCGACCCGTTGGAGAAACCCTAACTATAAATATCAACATTAACGCTAATCCTTTTATTTCTTCTAAAACACAAACCCTAGCACACCACAACATCTCCTGCCTCTCTCCTCTCTACGGTTCCGGTCACCGGATTCCGGTGACCTCCGGCGGTCACCTACTCTGGCCGCTGCACCCCACTCACACGACACCCTCCCTCTCTCCCTTGTCTCTGATCATCTTCTTCGCACACACACACCCGCGTACACACAGACAGAGAGAGTGTAGAGAGAGAGATCAGCGGGTAGAGAGAGAGAGACAGAGCAGTGGCGGCAGCAGCCGTCGCCTCCAGCGGGCGACCGGCGGTAGTGGGGAATCGAACGGTGGCTGTGTGGTTGTTCTGGTTGAGGGTTATAACCGGCGGTAGTCGGTAGCAGCGGTGTCTCGAATTTCAGTTCAATCCAGTCAACAGTCTTGTCTCGGGTCTCAGTTCAAACACGGTTCAGGTTTCGTTTCAAGTTTGAAACAGTTTTGGTATTTCAGTTTCGTTCAATTTGGGTTTACTGTCGGTTCGGTTTAAATTATCTAAGTGTATGTTTTAAATTCAGTCTTGGTTCGTGTTCGGTTTGGTCTGGTCAAAAAAAGTCAACACGGTCAATGTGGTCAAATGCTGGTCAAACCCGGTCAACTGTCAGTCATTGAGTCAACGCGAGACTCGGTAAAAATTAATTACGACGCGAAATTTAATTATATTAGTTTATAATTATTATTAATATTTAATTATCGCGAAACCGAGCTCGACCCGACCGTTAACAATAATAAATAACAATTAAGTCGACGTACGCTATCTTCGAATAATTATTAATTAAAATCGAACCGGCGTTAGTTAAATATATAAATCGGAAAAACTAAATCGGCGAAACGTTATAATCGAAACACGATGAAAAATCATATATTGTTTGATTGTGTATATTGCAGGTTGCGTTTTGATAAATAAATCGACAACTTGTGTTGTCGGGGATCATCCGAAAACAGAGGGAACTCTGCCCGATTTTTGTAAAAATAAGTAATACGAAAACGCGACACATTTCAAAGATTAAACATCCGATTCAAAACGATTACTATAAAATAAATATAAGTAATATTTATTTGTCGATGTTAATTAAAACGTTCGAAACTCGAGCCGACAACCTTTTCACGAACGCGATTTCAAGATAACAAACGTACAGCAAACGACTGCAAGATAAATAATATTTATCTATGTTTAATTCAAAGCCAAATTCGGGAATTGGATTTCAAACCTCGATAAAATTATTCGAACAATGTCATAAAATAAGTATATTGTTATATTTATTTCGAACGCCAACATTTTCGAAACGCTTTTACAAGACGAATACAAGGTGCGCGTTATTTCAAACGAACGAATTCGAAAATCGTATAACACGAATATAATTACATATTTATATATGACTGGCGAAACGTCAAATACTTTTATAAAATAAATATAGTTATATTTATTTCAAACGTCGACGATTCGGGAGCTTCAAATGCCATTGGTTATATCCGATTTCAACGCAAACGAAGTGCGACACGATACGCCAGACTCTGTTCGGATACGAAATGTATCATCAATATTGGTATATTTACAAGTATATATATAATATACCTTACAAAACTACGAAGAGTCGTACTATTATCCGTCGACGTACATGGCGACTAAATAAGATTTCATGAAATATAGTTAAGTTTATGAGTAAACATATATATCAAGTCGCTCGAAAACTAAGACAATTCTAAGAAAACCCTAGATTGGTTAACCGAGTTAAGACAATAATAATTTCATAGAATCGTATGAGTAATGATTCGGTAGAGCTCGGTATCACGTAGTATAGCTACATCATTCTTAGAAACTCAAAAGTTATTCTATTTTAGGAATACACTAGATTGCATGCTAGCAAGTCAAGTTGTGGAGACAACACTATGGAAATCACATTAAGCTAGCTTTGCACTGGATTATCCAGGTGAGTTCATAACCCCTACTTTCTACTGTTTTACATTTTGCAAAAGTATACAAGATTTCGATGAATGAAAAACTATACATTTCTAAACCATGGTGCGAGTGAACTTCAACAAACTCAAATGGTTTTACAAAAGGTTATTTCTAAATATACCGGTTTTACAAAACACTCGCGTATTTTCGAAACGTGCGTGAGTTTCATGACTAGTGACGGGAAGGTCCTAGTTACTACGGGACTAGTTTGTCCTGCTAACAAGTAAGGGGACTGGTTGGTCCTGCTTACAGACACAAGGACTGGATTGTCCTATCTACGAATAAGGGGACTGGTTGGTCCTGCTACAGACTCAACGACTAGTGACGGGAAGGTCCTAGTTGCTACGGGACTGGTTTGTCCTGCATACAAATAAGAGGACGGGTTGGGCCTGCTTATAAACACAAGGAATGGATTGTCTACTACTCAACACTAAGGGCCGTAGGGTCGCTTAAAACTGTACAGTGAAGTCCTCGCTACTATAGGAACTATAACCGCCTGCTAGTCTACCGTCTTGAGTAAACGGTTTGGCGAGGCATTTTCTAGCTTGGGGTGGGTTATAGGCTCATGCGGGCATGTTGTCTTTGTCGTACGTGGACATCGACGGTTATTCAAATATTACAAAAACAAGGTTTTCAATTGACATGCCGGAAAAAATGGTTTTATTACGTTTTCTCAACAATATTTAAACCAGTTACCAAAAATCTTTTCGAACAAACTATGAACTCGCCAACTTTATGTTGATTTTTCGTATGTTTCTTTCTCAGGTTATATTTTCAAACTATGGCACGGTTGGAATAGGAGAACCCATGGGGATTCGAGTACTTAGCGGGCGTTCATTTCTAGAAGTCTTAACACTTCAATCACTTCCGCTGTGAAATGAAGATACCAGTCAGATCGCGCCTGGCTCTGATGGTCTTATCGGGGTGTGACAATTTTAGTTCCATTAATAATTTAGAATTATTAGACCCCCAATTATATAAATAAGTGTCTTAATTGAGTCTAGATTGAGTCGTCATCGTAATTAGAGAATCTCGTGGGTTCGATAATCTGGACTTACTTAAATTATTCTACAATTGATCGGTCCACTTGCCGCTTAGTAGTTTAGTAAAATTTAGGAGTCTAGAGTTTAATTTGAGTCTAAAATTAGGGTAGTTTTGATTGTTTTTAATTAACTACTTTTAGAACTTTACATATATAGTGTTTGGTTATGTTCATCTTATCTTTGTGGTGTTTTACTTTAAAGGTGTATGGTGTTTTTTTATATATATAATGTTTTTCATAGTATATGATTTGTATAGTTATTTTTTTGTAGTTCTCTATTGTCCTAAATTCGAACATCTGTAAACTAAATTTAATCAAGTTTGTTTTACTATAAAATACAACGTCTTGAATCACAATACAATTAAAACACCATTGTATGAACATAGAAAAAACACCATGGACTAAAACATACAAGCGAGACGTAATTTTTTCTCAACATAAGTATATCAATATGGTACTCATATTAAAGATAAAACAACACTCGTTATTATGGAGTAATTTAAAAAAAAAAAGAGTTACGCATAAAAAGTTATTGACGTTTAAAAAGGGGGGGGGGGGACTTGCATGTGCATTAATGTTAGTTTCTTAATTTAAAAATTTTAAATTTACCTTTATACTCTTAATCTAGAAAATTAATTATTTTAATAGTCAACACTATTTATAAGATTGCTATTAATATATCAACCATTAGATTAAAAATCTAATGGTTTAGATTCTTTCTTACCATTCTAAAAAACATTTTTTTACAATAATCTCACCCTATATATATATATATATATATATATATATATATATATATATATATATATATATATATATATCGGTGGAGGTTCATGTGAGAAAATTTAAAAGTGTGAGAATGATAAGAAATATTATAAAGGTGACATGTGTCCTTTTTTATTTTGGTAGTTTAAGGGTATAAGTGTAATTTAACTAATAAAATCTAATTATGGAATGAATATATGCAACTGATTTTTGGTAGTTATTGTATGGATTTTCGAATTTGAAATAACACTCTAACTCATATAAACACCACAGCATGTATATTGAAGGCATACATCTTATAAAGAACAGAAATATAACTCATAAAAACACCATAACTAATAAAAACACCCTAACTCATAAAAACACCACAACATGTATATTGAAGGCGTACATCTTATAAAGAACAGAAATATAACAAAAATAACACCATAACTCATAAAACACCACATCAGTTATATTGAAGGCACACATCTTATAAAGAACACCCTAACATTGAATATAACAGAAATAACACCCTAATATAATACATGTCAACACTTTAATCAGAATCAAAACAGGAAATAACACCCTAAATATATAAAAACATAAATAACTCTACATAAGTATATCAATATGGTACTCATATTAAAGAAAAAAACACTTCTTATTATGGTGTAATTTAAAAAAAAAAAAGAGTTATGTATAAAAAGTTATTGATGTTTAAAAAAGAATGGGGAACTTTGCATGTTTATTAATTTTAGTTTCTTAATTTAAAAATATCAAATTTACCTTTATACCCTTAATCTAGAAAATTAGTTAGTTTAATAGTCAACATTATTTACAAAATTGCCACTATGATCTCAACCATTAGATTAAATATCTAATGATTTAGATTCTTTCTTATTTTTCTCACACTTTTAAATTTTCTCATAATAACCTCACCCTATATATATATATATATATATATATATATATATATATATATATATATATAGTGGAGAGTTCAAATGAGAAGAAATATTTTGTAAGAATAAAAAGAAAACTTTTAAACCAATAGAAATTCTCCATTTACTTCATTTAATGTGTTTATTTAATGTTATGAAAAAAAGGCATATAGGTAAATCTATAATTATCATTAATTAGTAATTAATTAAACTTGTAACTCTTTTTTTTCATATACTCTTTCAATATAAAATAATTTATGGTGTAGGACAATTTTTGACATGTGTAGGATAAATTTTAGTATGTGTAGGATAAATTTTGAAATATGTAGGGTAAATTTACATGTGTGTAGGGTAAATTCCGGTAAATGTAAGACATATGTAGGATAAATTTTGAAATATGTAGAATAAAATGTTTTTGTTTTATTAATGAGAGTTAACATACTTAATGAGAGAAGTTATAAATTATTTAATGTTTTACCATTATGTCCTTTCTTCTTTTTTTTCTCAAATGAACATTCCTATTATATATATATATATATATATATATATATATATATATATATATATATACACATGGCTGTAAAATTATGTTCATCATGGTATATGATGTTTTGAGCTGGCTGTTTATTTATATCCAATAAACGTACTTCATGGGTCGACCAATCGAGTTGGCCTGAATCGTTTTTTTGTTTAGTATGATTTATAGTAATTATATTATTATAAATTACAAAACTGATAGGATAAAAAGTGGATTAATGGAATGGATTCCAATATTCAGGGACATAAAGAGTGGACTAATGGATATAACTGTGACTAAACAGTTAATCTGACAGTGATTACTTTAATAGGTTGGTCATCTTATTTTTTTTAAAAGCACTTCTGTTTGATGACTTTAATATGCTATATTTTCTAATTAACGACGAATTTTAGAACCATTATATTGATATACCATGAAGTGGTCATAGATTCCCGTCTATCTTAGGTAATACAGTTAAGAATATGCTACACAATTAAATCTTTAGCCCTTCGGATTAATCGTTTAGATGCAATGTAACTTTTCGACAAGCTTATCATATTTAGTGTATAAGTTCTTGTGACCTGTGTTCAACTTGAATTGTTGACCATACTTATGATATAAGAACAAACGATAGATTTCAGGCCAAGTGCTGGTGATAGTTTTGAGGAGACGATTTTCTCAGAAAAAGAAATGTTAGTTTCAAGGCGGCGGCAAGGTGTTAAGCACATGATCTGATTCTTCTTGCAAAGGTAATTGGTTTTAAAAAAAAGCGCGCCTAAGTGTGAGTCCCTGGTACAATTTGACTGGTATACACATGCCAAATAGTTAATATGACTAACTTTTGTCAAACACTTAATAAGGATTTCCTTTTGGATGTGTAAAAAACAGAACCCATTAGAGGTGTAAGCTTCAGTTCATTTATATGTGTTATATGTGAACGGGTCATTTTGGGCTATATTAAATTAGCAAATGGATCAGCACGGAGAAAAGAAAAAAGAAAGAAATATGTCAAATGTGACGAAAGACAAAAGTTACCTAAAGTATATTTTTAATATGGATTAACTGCACCAAAATGTGTTTAGTCACCTATTTAAATTGTATGTAATGAAATTTAAAAGTTTTTTTTAACGTATCAAACTTTCAGATCATACCTTTTGACATATTTTGAGTACATTTTGGCTTTGCTGGCTACTTCAAGTGGTAGGTGATAAGAACTAGCAATTCTATTTTTTACGAACTCTTAAATTGTTTTATTTATAAGATTAGATGCTAATCATTACTATTTTGAATATTTTTTTTGTCTTAAAGTAGTAATTTAGGTAGCGTTTGGTTTGCTAGGTATCACTGTGTGTATGGGTTTGATAAATGATGAAATATGGATGGGGATGATTTCTATACTCAGCACTTTAGGTGGGTATAGAGGACACCCAACTTTATGGCTAACAACCTTAATCGGTTAATCTTTTTCGACACGTACTTCAAAATGAACTTGCTAAAACACTATTAGATCCGTAACTTAAACCCAAACCGCCAAGCCAAACAAATCCTTATTTTTTGTGTTTCATTTTAGTAATACTCATTGATGTACCATGTTAGCTATTCATACCGAACAGCTTTGACAGAGATGTTTGGAAACTGTTCGAATCATTTACTAGGCTGTTTGGGATGAAGGCAAGTTGGCAACACTGGGCATGAGCTGGTCAATGGTCAAATGCGGCTTGAGGGATATGTCATGTTTGTTTCATTATGGGCTGATACATTATGGGCTGATACAAGTCTGATTAATGCTTAACTTCATTTTTGTCACCTGTTATTTCATTTCCATTTCAAAATCTAATAAGATAATGCTTAAAATGTATTTCAAACATATTAGTTGGAAGGAAGGAAAACGGGTTTTTGTCAAATTAAGTGATTTTTTATGTGTAGATAAACACGGGTCGGGTTGGTTGATCAATCCTACAACGCTTTCTTTCTCTTTCTTCTTTTTATACTTTGCACAATATATATACACAAATTTATGTTTCGCAATCGGTTTTTCTTTTTAATTTTCAGTCAGTGGGCTTCAAAAGTTTCAAACCGTCATGACCGGTTTGTTTGCAGTTTATACCGTAAGTCGACTATATAAAATCAGACCGGACCGTAAAACATTATATATATATATATATATGATTATGATCATTTGTGAACAGATTTTTCATAGTGAACTGTGTGAACTAATCTGGACCATTGATCTCTTTTTTAATTGTCAATGATAAGATTGTAATTTAAGTTCTTATTTTAGGTTTCAAGTTCTTTTAAAAAAATCTGAACATGGCAGTTACATGGTTTCCTAAATTATAGTTTTTATCAATTCAAAATAGTTTTTTTTTATCTTTTAACTTGATTTCAGTTACAATCTATATCAATTTCAGATTTTATTCAAATCTGATTCAATGTGTTGATCAATTCAAACGACAAACAAATACAAAATCATTCGAATAGTTTTATAATCCCCATATTTTTCCACTTTTCGATCTTATTGTCTCGTCTGATGATGCATACTATTATGATGATAAACAGACCTACGTATGTATACTATTATGATGATGCATCACTGTACACAGTTTTCATTATACATTCATATACACAGTATATGTGTGTATTATGTTTTGGTTATAGATTACTATACACAGTACATTTGTGTATACTGTTATAATTATACATTCTTTTCTATAGTACACATGTGCATGTTGTTATCCTTATACATTACTACATACGGTACACGTGTTTACTGCTATGATTAAACAGACCTACATACGATACAAGTATGTATACTATTATGATGGTGCATCACTGTATACAGTTCACACACACACACACACATATATATATATATATATACAAGACTGATTTATTAAAGTTATCTTGATATACTGGAAAACCGAGAGCCTCGTATATTGGGGGAAGAATTCGCATGAAAGGAAGATATTATGGATACAGATTTCTTCAAAAACAACCTATGCGAATTGAGAGGAGTGTGGGGATCAACTATGCGGATGGTAAGGAAACGGTTTTTGTTTCCTAATTTAAATGATTCGCCATTTTTATAATTACAAATATACCCTTTCAATATAATTTTAAAGTTAAAAATATATTTACTTAATTACAATCATACCACTATTAAAAAATTAAAGATGATTAAAATCAACGCCCTAGATCAGTTCGCACAGTTCACTCTTATAGAGTTGTTCACTCTTGATCCCTACCCTATATATATATATATATATATATATAGGATTAGGATCATTTGTGAACAACTTCTTAAGAGTGAACTGAGTAAACTAATTTTGGCTTTTGATCATTTTTTAGATTAAAAGGGTAAGATTGATATTAGTAAAGTAATTTTAATTAAAATCTCTTAATTTTCTCATCTCTTAACTCTCTCTTTCTCTCTCTCATTTTTAATAATTTCTCTATTATTTAATTATAAGAGATTAAAGGGCTAATGTTTATTTTTAGATAAACTTTTATGTTCCTTTTAAAATTAAATATTAGCCTAATTAAGTTATGTTTTTTACATATATGTATACAGGTCAGTATATACAAGACTTATATACTTGTGTATAATTACATCTTGTTCCCACAGGTCGGTATAAACCCGATTTATACACATGTGTATTATTCAAGTACATATGTGTATAAACGAATAGCTGTGTATCTTGTATAAATTGATAGTTAGCGAGACTGTACACATGTGTATAAACTAATCTATATGTATCTTATATAAACTAATACAATCGAGATTGTACACATGTGTATACACTAACAACTGTGTATCTTGTATATACGGAAGCTAGCAAGATTTTAGGAATTTTGATTATATTGTTTAATAAATGTAATTTACAAAAGACGTGTCACACCCCGACCCGCAGCGGAAATAGGTGATCGGGGCATGATTGGGTTTTCATCAAAGCTCATGACATTTATTATAACGTTTCATATTTATTATCACAATTTAAGGAAGATCATACAATCATAATTACAACATGTCTATACATCTTTCTAGACTTCATTATTTTCTTCTAAGGCATTTTCCTATGTGTTCCTTGCTTCATCTTGTTCACCTGTATCATGTGTAAAAATGGTTTTTGGATCAACAAAAGTTGGCGAGTGAACCTTGTTAGAAAAACATTTATTATTTATTTCTGGTTGTATTTAATATGGAAAAATTGTGCAATAATCATATATGAACAAACGTAAATAAACATACAATAACAAACAAATAGCATACAATAACAAACAAATAGCATACAATAACAAACCACCTTGCATGAATATGTAATATGAATGACAATGTAAATGTTAGCAACGTCTCGTTCACGCTCATAGGTAATGGGGAACGGCTCACGCTCATAGGTAATGGGGAGCAGACGGCCTATGATGAAATGTATGTGCGATCAAGGCTCAATCAAACGGAGCCGATCGTATGTTGGCAACGCGTCGTTCACGCTCATAGGTAATGGGGAACAGCTCAACGCTCATAGGTAATGGGGAGCGGCGGCCTATGATAATGTATGTACTGAAAATGATAAATT
Source organism: Scalesia atractyloides (assembly GCA_947069175.1). Lineage (NCBI taxonomy): Eukaryota > Viridiplantae > Streptophyta > Magnoliopsida > Asterales > Asteraceae > Scalesia > Scalesia atractyloides. Next base: position 39,278,584 of record CAMTDV010000116.1, read on the forward strand.
TAATCTAAACAATAATCACACAAACAGATGATACATGTTGAATATACATTTAATCATGAATATGATGGATGCACAATAGTTTAAAAGTAATAAATAATAAGACACATGATACACCCCAAAAACGTGATTAAAACGGGGAATTTGTAGAGATTCACTCACATTGGGTGCGTTTGCTTGAAGATGTTGAATGCGCACGAGTTTAGAGGATTGATCGACGAAGAATAACTAACCTAATTAATAACGAAAAGGTACGGTAAGTATGTGGATTTTATTAACTATTTTAATAGGATTTGGATATATTTTTGTGAGTTTAAGGCTATTTTCTAACTTTAAAAACGTTATTTTTAAGTATTTTTAATTGATTTTTAAATTAAATAAATAAATAAAAATAATAAAAAAATGTTGACTTTTGACCGTTGACCATGACCGTTGACCATTGACCGTTGACCGGTCCGGTCGCTTATATATGTGCGCTGGGTGAGACTCGAACCCGTGACCTCCCGTACGCGTGCACGCAGCTCTACCAACTGAGCTACGTGTCTAACCCGAAATAATTCTGTTTTGAATTATACTTATATACTATTTAGATTTATCCAGAAATTATTTATTTTAAAAAGGATTTTAAATGTATCGAACCGGTGCTGTCAACAGGTCTTGAACCCGGGACCTGTGGGTTAATGTGCACACAGTCCACCGCTGGACTGTGTGTCTAACCTGGTTAATAATCCGGTTTTTATTATACTTAACCTGATTCTGTGAGTTATCCCGGTTCGGTTAAAAAGGGCATTTTTATTTCAAGAGAGTGAGGTTGGGACAGAGATCGAACTCGAGACGTGCGTGTATTGTTTGCACACAGTCCACCGCTGGACTGTGTGTCTAACCCGTTCAATATACTAATTTTAATTAATCTTATAATATAACTGAACTTCGTCTTCTTCACTCAAGATTACAGATAATGATAATTCAACTGATTCATGTCTAATTCGATTAACAAGCGTTATAAGTAATTGAAAGGTAATGAACGGAGAGAGTTTGGGGAAAGGATGTACCGATCAGTGTCTTTCACAGAACTCCGGCAAAGATTCGTCGGCTCTGTTTGTGAACTTCGGCTGTTAGAATCAATTAACAGTTCTGTTCGATTAGTTATGAAATTGAGGTACTTAAACAAGGATTAACAGAAGTTTGAATGATTATACCGATTCACAGCGTGGGATCAGAAATTTCAGAGGTTTTCCGGCGGGAGCTGCATATTCCGGCTACGTCGTCTGGGATTGATTCTGATGGTTGGATTGAAGTTAGTAACAGTCTAACAACGGATTGAAACAGAAAGAGTCGAGGTATTTACCGTTTTGAGGTGAGTCTCGGTTTTCTGGCGAAAGTCCGGTGATGGCAGGATATTTCCGGCGAGTGAAATTGCTTCGAGAAAAGGTGCGATTTTGAGCGAAAAGGCTACCAGAGACTTGTGGGTGTATTTATAGGGAAGAATCGAGACGAATTGGGTCTGATTTCAGTCTCAATTCATGGTCAGCTGATTTCCGGCGGTTACGACTGATGTCGCGGGTTTAGACATCGGTTATAACCGACGTTAAGGTTAATTCTTCGGTTAAATCAATAGAAATCGTCAATTATCGGCGAAGTCGTCGGGATTCCGGTGACTGCGAAATGAGCGCGTCTTTGACTGGATTTGATTTCTGTGTTTCATTATTTGAATTAATTGTTTCGATATGTTATCAAATAAAAAAAGTGGCGGAGTGGTTGGATGTGTGTGTGTTAAGACTTGGCTGACCGGCTGACCCGGGTTCCAATCCCGGCAGCCTTGTTTTATTTTTAATTTTCTTATTTTCACTTTTTAATAATTTTTGTTTTTAAATCCTAATTGGTTAATAATTATGTATCGTTTAAAATTAATTTGAGCATTAAATATGCAACGAAATTTTTAACTGGTTGTCCGGTTAATAAACGAAGCGGGTTTGGTTAACCCGGTTTTTGACGGATGTTACAAGACGCAAATACACTTCTATCAATTAATTTAAACGGAAGTTACAGCATTATAATTACAATCTTGCTATTGTTTAAAAATCTCTAGATGATATAATCCAATGGCTCAGATTAGTTCACATAGTTCACTCTCAACGTAATGTTCACTCTAGAACCCTATATATATGTATGTATGTATGTATGTATGTATGTGTATTGTATATGTATATGTATATGTATATGTATATGTATATGTACATAGGTTGAGGTTATTATTAAAAAGGTGTTTTTTTGTGAGAAGGGTAAGAAAGAATCTAAACCATTAGATCTTTATTCTAATGGTTGAGATCTTGATGACAATCTTGTAAATAGTGTTACCACTAAAATAATTATTTTCTAGATTAAGAGTATAGAGATAAATTTAACATTTTTAAGTTTAGAAACTCACATGCAAGTTCTCCCTTCTTTTTTAAATGTCAACAACTTTTTAGATGTAACTATTTTTTTTTTAAAATTGCACCATAATAACGAGTGTTTTTTATCTTTAATATGAGTACCATATTCTTATACTTAAGTAGAGAAAAAAGTACGTCTCGATTGGATGTTTTAGTCCATGGTGTTTTTTCTATGTTCATACAATGATTGTGTTGTGATTCAAGGTGTTGTATTTTACAGTCTAACACCATGAACATAAATAAGACACCATAACATTGCAAATAATGAATTATGATTCAAGTCATGGTGTTTTAACATTTAGAGTATGTAACATTGTATTGTGATTACAGTCATGGTGTTTTAACATCTGGAATAGCAATAGAAACATTCCAAATGATAAAACACCATGACTGTATTATGATTCAGTTCATGGTGTTTTGGAATTTGTATGGTATTTTATACCTGCAAAAATAACAAATATCATTACACATGTTAGAACACCACGACTATATTATGATTAAAGTTGTGGTGTTTTTTTGAATTCATATGGTGTTTTATATGAACTGATTTGGAATAGCAATACAATCATTCTAAATGTTAAAACACCACGACTGCATTATGATTCAATTCATGGTGTTTTTGGAATTTGTATGGTGTTTTATACCTGCAAAATTACAAAAATCATTACACATGTTGGAACACCACGGCTATATTACGATTAAAGTTGTGGTGTTTTTTTGGAATCCGTATGGTGTTTTATGTGAATTGATGATGAATTCCTAAAATAACTGATGAAATGAATTCCTAAAATAACTGATGTCGGTTACAAGATTATATCTTTAATTAGATTTATTAGTAAATTACAATGATACCCTTAAACTATCAAAATTAAAAATGGACATGTGTCACCACCATAATCTTTCTTATTCTTCTCACACTTTTAGTCTTTTTTACAGGATCCTTTACCTATATATATATTATAGTACAGTGCGAATTAGCGCACATACTTTAATTAAAATGTTAGTGTCTATATTTGTCGCATCAATTGCTCCATGAATTTAAATATTTTCATAACTAAAATTAAGGATTTTTCATTGAATTGTGTATACAGTAGCTTCTGTTCATATAAATTCTTACGAGTCAATGTACACTCATGTGTACAATCTGATTGCACCTTTTATAGGTTAGAACACACGTATATCATCTACATGTTTTATGTAAAATTTAGGAATAATACGGTTTCACTTAGACGCAGTGGAATATGACTTCAGAGATACATTTATACCAAATGCAATGCACGTACAGAAGTGCGCTTCTTCAAGTTCAACATTGCTCCAATGCTAATTTTTGATTGTTCATGCCATGTCAGCTAAATGCACCAGCAAATATGATGCATTAGGTTTGGTCTTAGGACACATGAAAGGTCATTCCCTTCGAATGGATGGCGTCCCTTCCTGGTTGCTTGCAAACTCGATTACTGCCTCAATATCAACCAGATGTCACATTGAGCTTGCTCTTTGTCATTTTGCACAAAATGGTACACATATTTCCTTTTATATATTTTGTTCTTTTATTACATAAAATTAATGTGACCCCTAAAAAATAGATGTTTATAGAAACTAGAGTACATAGTCAAATGTGTTTTAACTTTGCCACTGTTATTCTCTGTAGGTATAATGTTTCAACCTTTTTGTCACAAGACCGGTGATCCAGTGTAAAGAACCTTCTTATTGCATATATGTTTAATGGACTTTTTAATATGTATTTAAGAGACCTCACGATAATGTTGTGCTTTTGTTGTCTCAGATAAAGCTAACTGCAAAGAGGACGTAGCACTTGAGCTTCGTGCAAGTCAGGTAGTTATACATATTAATAATAACATATAACGATTTGTGATATGTTATAGCTGGATTTAATGAACCAAACTCTCCTAGTTCGGTTCTTTGTTCCATGTGTGGTCTCAACTTTATGTTCTTTTCCAATTCTAAATATCACTATTTTACTCAATTTTATATGTAATTATTGTTTTTAGGGGTACTTTGTATGCTAAATAATATATTGATGGATAACTTTACTTGTGTATAGTGTGTTCATGTTTTGCATCTAATCGGAACCCTTTGTTTCTGTTTGGTATCAAAGCTGTGCAGTTCAAACAGATCCCATTCTGGTGGTGGAGGCAATGCAGTGACGACGGTAGTGGTGCTGGTCTTGGTGGTGGTTGGTACATGGAGGTGGTGGCACTATAATGGCCATGGAAATATGGAGGTAAAAGGTTAAAAACTTTGTAAAGAAGTGAACATGTTGGATGATATCTATAGTAGTGAAGTAGTTGAATGTATTTTGTATAAAGCTAAATGTAAAGCTAATTAATCTAAGCTAATCAATGGATTATTAAAGCTAATAAATTTAAGTCCTTTATCATTCAATGTATTTTGTTTAGTGTTTGTTTACATTTAGGTATTATTGAGTCATAATTTTTTGCACGATTTTAATTATGTATTAATCATAAAGAAGTGAACATTTTGGTTGATATCTATCGTTTATTTTTTGTTTCCATCTTTTGCTTTATAATAGTATTTCCTTCCATCTTTTGCTTTCTATAGTATGTGTTGATATCATTACGAATCAAACACGCACTAATGGAATTCCTATTATGTCCCTTTGGCAACACACCTGTCTTTCGGTTGCTACAAGTGGCGGTATCGTGACGTAACGTGCGTTTTAGTAGTAAATTGCATATGGAATTCCTATCGCGTTCATGTGGCAACACGCTTCTCCTATCACTTGCTATAACAAGTGGCGATATGGTAATGTAACGGGCGTTTTAGTAGTAAATTGCATCACTTTTTTTGTCTATCGTATGGTTATAAATCAAACATCAAAAGTTGTGTATAAAGGAATATTTCAAGGTTATCTGAATAATTTTTGTAACTTTTCATTTATCTTTATTATGTATACTACGGTATGTAATTACTATATATATATATATATATATATATATATATATAATATAACTTCTCAAGCTCGGAAAGCAATCCCGGATAATAACCTAGTAAAATATAAGTAAATTAATATAAAGATTATTAAATGATTGAATTTAATATATATATATATATATATATATATATATATATATATATATATATATATATATTAAAATAATCATATATTTATGATTATATTTCTTAAATATTTTTAATTCTTAATAATTAATATTTGTTATCTACTTACCTATACTTTAATATAATATCTTTACTTTAATAGATAAAAATATACTTATCAAAAGAAAAGAAGATGGAATAACAAAAATTTATATACCCATCACTATTTGACCTAACAAAAAATTTAAAACCTCGTCGTGTTTATAATTTGTTATTATCGTTTTCACAAATGTCAAACATATATATAAATGATATATATATATATATATATATATATATATATATATATATATAATCTTAGATCATGAACTAATTCCTTTCCATCTTCAACTTTGATAAGACTTTTTAAAATAAGAAAATATTAATATGAAATAAAATATACTAATTATTTTGTATTCAAACAAAATTATTACTTCATAAACACATCATTTAAAATGAGTAATGTTATATTTTATTCTTTAATTTTGTATGTATAGTTCATATTATGGTTATATGTAGTAATATCAAAATTTTTATTTATTATGTGTGATGCAAGAAATAATATGAAATATAAAAATAATTCAAATTTTTTAATCATTATTCTTTCAAACGCAACTAACCTAAACAATAACATATTTATTTAAAAAAACTCATTCAAATTTATATAAATTGAAAACATTTTTTTTTTCAAAAAAATCGATCAACTCTATGATTACTTTAAAGGATTTTATTTTCTATTGTCAAACCCATGTAACACATGGATGTATAACCTAGTTAAAATAATATAATCTATAATTACTTTAACAAGTTTTAAATGCATTAAAGGTTGTAGTATTAATTAGTCCAAACGTTAATATTTGCTTTGGATTGAAAATAACTATGTTAATACTAAATTTCATAAAACAATATGTGTACATATTCTTATTCGTCAAAGTATAAGCTAGGAATTATATATCAAACATACAAATAAGATGTGTTATTTTCCTAATTTAACCCTTTGATCTGAAATATTATTTTATGGATTTCAAAACCAGCTTCGTAATTTAAGTATAACAAACTAAAAGAATTTCCTTGTAGATCCTAGGATTTTGTATAAAACAAAGAAGTTATTCATGAATAAAAAATGCTTAAGTACTTGTTCTGTTAAAACAGCTCATGCCATTCGGATATATATCCCAAAGGTTGTATCATTATTTGAAACGAAAATAAAACGAGAGTTGTCATCTCCAAATTTGGCATGGTTGTTAGCCATCGGAGAAAACGAATTACAACCGAAACATATTTACCAACTAGTTTGCAGATAAAAAAATAATAATAAGAAAAATAAAAATAAGGATAGATACTGGTTTACATTAGTTGCCGAACGGAACAGGAAACTGATTATGGCGCCTTAGTTGCCGAACGGAACCTGCAGAGACTAACCACGGACAACGAAGAGTAATCGAAACAACATCTATGTTTGCGGGCTGGATCCGGATTGATGGTGTAGGCGATAAAGCTACAGCTAGCGATGGTGCGGTTGTTCTGGTTCGTGAATAATAGCGGCGGTGGTTTTTTTTGTTGGTGATGTTGTCCAAGGTGTGCGGCACTGGTGGTGCTATAAAATCAAATAAGTGTGCGTTTATGTGAAACCTCCTCCTTCGACCTTATTGTTTGTTTATGAACGCTATGTAACATTAAATATATTATCATCGTAATATTTAACTTGTATTCATATTATCATTTATATTATAACCAGATCAAAATATATTAAACCTATTATATAATTAGTTGGTAATTGTTGATATACCATATTACCCTTATTAACTAATTAGGTTTTCTTTTGAGTGTATATATAAGGAGATAACTAGAGAGGTTAAAGGTTACACAACTTGGACTCTCATAACATCATCAAAATCGTCCCAGATCTCTCTCTCCATAACCATCCGAATTCCTCCCTAGAATTCAATTTCACCATCATTAACTTACACCCAAAGGAGGAACCAGATCATCCTGGCAAGTATGTCGAACCCCATGCCTGCATCTCTGACTGGATTCTCTGTTGGTCTGTCTGCTGTTACAAGTATTTTATATATTTTTCATTATGTTTATACAGAACTGATCAACATGTGGTATCAGAGCATGTGTTGATAAATAAGTTTTGTTTTGTATCCATAATTTTAGGATTAAAATCTGGAAAATAAACTTTTATGAAAACTTGATATCACTTGAAAACATAAAATTCGAATAAAACTAAGAATTCACGGATTTTATGATTTAAATGGATGTTTAATCACATCCAAAATTGTCATTGTTTCGAAATCTGAATAAAGAACTATGTTTTCAGTTTTTGGATTCCAGAACTTGGTTTTACTTTTTAGGGTTCATCATAATGTTAATAAGAAAATTTGAAAAATTCCCTTATTTTGAAATGAATTCGGATAAAAGGGTGTTTTTTCTCTGTTTTGTTCTAATTTTATCTTCTAAAATTTTGAAATATGTTATAAGCTTAATGGATAAAATTTTCGAAATATTTTGATAAAAATATATTAGCATTAAAACAGGAAAATGATCCCATAATCCCTTAATTTTTGGATTTTTAACCTTATCACAATTAACTGCCAAAATTAAGGGAATTCGAATCTTGGAGAACACGTTTGTAACGCTTCACATTTGTAAATTTCCGTTTTTAGCAAGTTTGCTTCGTGTTTCTATAATTGGAAAGTCCAAACCTTTTAATCGTATTTCACTTCCGAATCATTGTAAATCTAAGGCTTTGATTGTAATCAAATTGATCAATTATACGCAATTCGAAATCTCTATACGCATTTATACTTATGTTCATGCACGTGTTCGATACGCAATTTATAGCTTCAATTCTTCTTGTACATTCTTATCATACGCTTGTGAAACTAGAACGTATCAATCAAGCAAAGCAATTAGTGTTATAAATGTGAAAGACATAAGCAATGGCATCTTATAAATCTTACATGATCATGTTGTGATTAATTGTCACTTAAATAGGTCTCGTTTGGATTATATAACAAGCATGCATCTAGAAAGAGGCCACCATTCAATCAAATATGGCATAAACATATCATAACACAACAAATAATCTACCAAAATCAATTAATTAAACAAAAAAAAGAATATATGGCAGCTTGCGGCCACAAGCTGCCACACTCCCCATCTCTTCTTGTTTCAAGCAAAACTGTTGGTGCATAATGTCTATTGCCTACGTGTGTGATATGTTAATTTTGTATATATGGCTTAAACGTCAATTTATAAATGTTATTGTTTGATTTATATATTTTGTAGATTGGCTCGTAAGAGTGAGTCAGATGACTCGTACGAGTGACTCTCTGTCACTCGTATGAGGCAGTCACTCGCATGGTGTCACAGTCTCTGTTTCACATTCTCCTGTGCGAGTCACGTCGACCTATAAATAGAGGAGTGTTATGTCAGAGCTAGTTAGAGTTAGTCTAGTTGGTACGGCGAAGCCCTGCTTAATTGTTTACTTGCGTTGTACTTTGCACGTCAATCAATACATTCAAAGTAGTTAAACAATAGATCTCATTTGTTCGTTTGTTCGTTTGTCAACCTCACTAACAATGAATTCCGCCTCTGTTAGTTGAGTTAGATCAGACCGGTTGCTCATCAGAGAAGAGCCGATCCCCCCCCCCAACAAGTGGTATCAGAGCCTTGAGGTCTGATCTACTGACAAACGTCAAGTTTCTGCAGGCTACCAACTGTTTCAGATTCAGATTCACTGTTGCAGCTTTCTACTTCTACACTTTCCCAAACTGATCTCGGAATTGGACGAATTTACGGACAAAATGGACTAGGATTCTAGGATATCACGTTAAAATCAATCCTTAATTTCAGATAAAAAATCAGACTTAATCATGTCAAAATTGGTAAAATTCATCCGTTTGGAGACCTAAGTTGCTTCGTACGGGTAGAGAGACCACTCGCACGAACAACTGTCTGTACGATTTAGGTCATTCGTACGAACAAGAAAACATAAGTTTCCAAAAATTTACAAGTTACTAATTTAAAACTGTGATTCGCACGAGTTACTCACTCGTATGAGCCAACTCACTCGTATGAGCCAACTCACTCGTACGAAGGAACCTTTTATTCGTACGAGTTGCTTCTTTGTTCGCACGAGTAGCTTGTTTGAATCACCTTGTCTGCACGAATTTCTGAGTCGTACGAACTAATCTTGGTCGCACGAGCTGTTTGTTATCCGCACGAAGAAAGTTTTTTCATACTAATCAGTTTTTTCGGAAAGTGTGTTTCTAAATTCTTGCAGAAAAATGGCAGAAGAGTTTATAATGCATTTGCTACATCAGCGGTTACAACTACTGCAACACAAAACATGAGCCTCGAGAACGAAATGGGTACGATGAAGAAACCACCGAAGTTAATGAACCTCGAAGACTTTGATAGTTAGAGCGAACGTTTCATGAATTGGGTTCAGGCAAATCATTTTACCTGTTGGTTTGCTATTGAAGAAAAGTATCAATCTCCCGTTGGAGAGAACGGTCTCGAAAAGACATTGGCTCAACTTTTAGATTTTGAAAGGGAAAAGTTTATCAATGAGAAGAAAATGATGAATATTCTACAACAATCTATCAAGGAAGACATACTGGCGCTGTTACAACATGATGATGACGCACAATCATTATGGAACGCTCTTAGATTAAAGTTCCAGGGAAGTGCCCAATTGCGTAAAGGGAAGAGGGCGTTATTGAGTAAAGAATTTGACATCTTTACATTGATCAAAGGAGAGATGGTTAAACAATTGATTGAAAGATATTGTCATCATGTGGTGCAAATGAAGCGAATGGGAATCATCAAGACAAACGAAGAACTAGTTGATAAACTCGCCGATTCCTTACCACAAGGCGAATGGTCTACCTATTTGACCATTTTGAAGAATGGAACTGAATATGGTAATCTCTCATTACCACGATTCTTTGAAAGATTGGAGGGACATGAGCTTGAAATGTAGAAAATGGCGAAGAACAAAAACGTCCTCTTTATTTCAAGAACAATTTTGCCGCTCAGATACAGTCTCCAAAGATCCAAACTGCCTTTAGCGATTACAGCACACTGAGTTCACCGTCAAACCAAAACAGTGTTTGCTACAGTCAATCAGAACGCATCTCAAAGCCCACAGTCATCACATGGATCGAGCAATCCCTGGATCAACCAGAACAGTCAATCAAATCCTGCTCAAAGGGTACTACAGTGCAATATTGCTGTTGATTTCTAGAATGCACAAAACTTTGATGAGAAGACCGCTAAGCAGCATATGTCACTATTAGCATCGGTACTCGAATCTTGTGACAGTCTTGTAGCAAGAAAGATTGGAAATTCTGAAATGACCAGAGAGGACTATGATCAGATTGATCTAGTAGAAATGGGGTTGATCGACATAAAATGGTGTATGGCATCTATTGTTCGACGTGCACAATGCTTCATGGAAATCACCGTGAAAGATAACTTGGGAGATTTAGATGGAAAACTTGGATTCGGCAAGTCCAAAGTTACTTGTTTTAAGTGTCGGGAGAAGGGACATTTTAAACGTGAATGTCCAAACAAAGAAGTTTAGGGTAATCATAACCCATTTGCCGACGACTACTACAAGAGAGCTATCTACCATCGTCCTCAACCAAGAACTAGAATGGTGCCAATCGAAGATAGACAGCTAGAAACCAAAGACAAAGCGCTTGTAGTGACTCAAGAAGATGAGGGCTTTAACTGGAATAAATACATTTCCAACTGGATAATCTCTGTTTTTATGTTGGTTGCTGAAATAATAGAAGAACTTGAAGAAGAATCAGAGGCATCTTTTGATGAGGCTCCAGAAGATGATTATTACTATCACACATCATCAGAAGAGGAGGAACTTTTAAACAGTGCATTTGAACATCTCCTGCCTAACGATATCTTGAAAACTTTTGCAGGTTACTTTGGACCCAGCCATCGATCATCTTGCGAAGAACAGAAGACGCCAGATGTTGAACAGACAGTTGATGAAAAGATGGAGAAGTTGTCTGATGAGGCCAGCAAAGTGTGTATGGCAAACACAAATGAGGTAAATGAGTCTAAATGTGAGTCTGTGGTAGAAAAACCATGTTTGAAATATGCTGAGCCATGTAGTGAATGTGTTGCAAAAGACACACGATATAATGAGCTCAAAGGTTTAACAGATAATTTGTCGAGTGATTACAAATCAACAAAAGTAGCATACGACAAATTAAGTAAATCTGTTAAACAGCATGAAAAAGCACTCAGAGAAAATGACGGAACGCTTTCTATGCTCAAAGCGACAGTAATGGATAAGCAAATGGACATTAATATTCACTTAAATACTATCGTTGAGCTGAAAAGTGAGCTTGAGAAGGTAAGAATCAAAACTGAACGGGTTAACAAATTGTTAATAAGTTATTCCACAAGCTCTTACGTCATTGATCACATTCTACCTAAGATTAAAAACAAAGAAGAATCTAAAAACGATGATAACAAGAGTGCAAGTTACGATCGTGTTCCACCACCCATGTGGAATAGTTATGCTTGTAAAAATCCATCAGGGGTGGAAAAGGCGCTTAATTTAAAATTGAAAAATGAACAGTCAAATGAGCTGCCTACGAACATTGACCTAACTTACACAAAATCTGAAAATGAATGTGACTCTGAGGTGGTTAAAACAGTGGTCGAAAATGTTTTAAAAAGTGAATCTGAAAAATCTGAATCTGATGAAACATCAGAAGATAGTTTAAACAATGATCCAAACATCATAGTTTATAAAATGCATGGATCTGATAAACTATATTCGGATGAGGACTTCCCAATCTAGAATGTGAATCTGGATCGTGTTGATAAATTGTTCAAGCTTGTGGATGTAAGCCATTCTAATTTAGATAAACACGACGTATCATTTTACTCTAAATCAAAATGTGTTAATAGACCCTACCAACATAAAAACAGAGATTATCTAGAGAATAGAAAGGCGGGTTTGGGTTTCCAAAAGCGAAGAATGAACAACAAGTCCCAAAAGCTAAACTTTACTAAGAAAATCAATTTTGTTTTTGGGACAACAACAGAAAAGGAGAAAGAAATCATCGGAACGCAATCGAATGATGATTGCAAGAAAGAGAAAGAGAATAAGAAACAAGTTTTGGATTCTCCGTCCATAAAGACAGTAGGACATGCTACAAATGTAAGAATGTTGGGCATATTGCACGATATTGCTCACAAGAATATCCAAAATCTATTTCTAATTCTAAAAAGTTCACCAAGGATGAGAAACAAAAAGCACCTATGGTTGCACCTAAGCAAATTTTGAAAAGAAACAACGAATTCTATAAAATGTTAAACCAACAATCCAACGTAATTCTAAATTTGAAATTGGTGAAACATCAACTAAATATCGTCAAATGGATTCAAAGTTTTATGCTAAAAGGGCAAAATTGAAAACCAAGCATGGGTTGCAAAAGTCAAACCATCCAAGGTAGAACTAAAACCTTCTGTTCCACACAAAACCGAGCCTAAAAAGAATGTCAAAAACAAAGTAGGTCCGAAATTTGATATTCCGAACCCACCCAAGACCAAGCAGGCTTGGGTTTCTATGTTTAAATAGTCTCTTCATCATGTGTGCAGGGGCTCCCGCGTTCGATCATGTCTAAATGGATTATGGATAGTGGAGCTTCTCGACACATGACATGGATGCTTGCGTTGTTACACGACGTCAAGGCTATATCCGAGGAGGGTATGTAGGTTTTGCCGAAACACAAGCAGGAAGAATTGTCAGCGAAGGAATTCTCACGAATGGAGTTGTTTCGTTTGATAAAGTGAACTACATCGCGGAACTTGAGAACAATCTACTCAGCATTTCACAGATTTGTGACAAGAAACTCACGACGCACTTCAATGATAAAGAATGCTTGATCTTAAAGCCGAGATTCAAGATTCCTGAGGAATGGATTCTTATGCGAGCTCCAAGAGAGAAGGTTTAATGCTTCATTTCTAAAGCTACCGAGAAAGAGTCTATTCTATGGCATAGGAAAATGGGGCACATTCATCTGAGAAAGATGAATTATCTAGTGTATAACGACCTAGTGGAGGGTGTTAACTTGAAGAATTTTCAATTATCTGATGATTGTCTGAGCTGTAAAAAGGGGAAACAGCACAAGAAATCACACCCACGTAAGCTGTGAATTCTATCAAGCTACCACTAGAAAGGCTTCATATGGATCTTTTCGGGCCAGTAAACGTCAAAAACATTTCTGGTGATCTATATTGCCTAGTCTTTACAGATGATTTCTCAAGATCTCATGGGTTTTCTTTCTGGAGAGCAAAAATGAAACATTTGAAACTCTAATGATTCTCTTCAGAAAACTCGAAAACCTGTATCACTTTCCAATCAAGAGAATCCGCAGTGACAATGGTACGGAATTCAAGAACAAAAGGATGCTCGAATTCTGCAATGAAAAGGGGATTCTTCACGAATTCAGTGCTCCCTATACTCCTCAACAAAATGGAGTTGCTAAACGTAAGAATCGCACTCTGATCGAGATTGCCAGAACCATGCTAGCCGATTCGAAATTACCAATTAGTTTCTAGAGTGAAGCCGTCGCATCAGCATGTTACACCTTGAATCGTGTGTTAACAGTCAAGCCTCACAACAAGACGTGTTTCGAGTTACTAAATCAGCGAAAGCCCCAACCTTGCATTTTTGGAGCCTTTTGGATCACCGTGTACTATATTGGATCCGGATGGGAAATTTGGAGCCAAATCTTTGGAAGGATCTTTCGTCGGTTATGCTACTCCTCAAAAACGTGTCTTCTTGCCGAGTCTAAACCAGGTTATTCTTGTGCAGCATGTTGATTGTCAAAGGTATACTACGCCAACGCAGAAACCTGGGGATCCATGGTTGTTCAACTACGAGTGTTTGTGGAATTCTTTCAACCTACCAGATGTGCCATCAGAAGAAGAACTTGTTATGCTCTTTCAACAGCATCAAATATCTAATCAAGAGCAAGTTTCTAGACCGTTGGTGATTTCTCTGTCACTTCCTGTCAACACGTCTGATGTAGGTCCGAGCTCTACTCGTCAAGAATCTGTACCTATACCAATTGTCAACACTGCTGAACATCTGCCCAGCAACAGCCAAATGCCTACTCTTATCGTGAACCGACTTTCGATGATGGAGGATCTAGTTCCGATGAAGGATCTGAGCAGATTGAAAGCTTCCTGAATAATCAAGCTGTTCAATCAAATGTCAGGAATGAATCTTCATCGTCTGCACCGGTCGTTGATGAAGTTCTCACAAATTTGCAATCTCATGTGGATGTACCAAGTGAAGTGATGCCGAGGACGCTTTCTTATCATCCTTCGGAGAATATTATAGGCAACTTACAAACAAGAGTGCAAACTCGTAATCAAATCAACAAGGATCTAACCTGTTTTTATACTCGTATTGCTCCACTACAAACCAGACTTTCTAATAGTTGTTTTGTTTCTCAGGTAGAACCCGGGAACTGGAAAGATGCGTTAAAAGAAGAGAGCTGGGTGGGCGCAATGCAAGAGGAATTGCTTCAATTCCAGAAGCTGGGAGTCTGGAAGCTTGTTGACCTACCAGATCATCACAAAAAGATAAACACTCGATGGGTCTTCAAGTGCAAGCGTGATGATAGAGGAATCATGGTCCCCAACAAAGCTCGACTCGTGGTACAAGGTTTTCATTAGCAAGAAGGGATAGATTATACTGAAGTCTATGCCCTGGTCGCCCGTCTTGAAGTGATCCGCATATTCTTGGCCTTTGCTTCTTGGAAAGGTTTCAAGGTGTACCAGTTGGATGTCAAATCTGCTTTCCTGTACGGAAAAGTCAAAGAGGAGGTGTATGTCGGCCAACCACCGGGTTTGTCGATCCCATACACAAAGAAAAAGTCTACCTTCTGAACAAAGCCTTATATGGTCTACATCAAGCCCCGAGAGCTTGGTATGAAACGCTGTCATGACATCTTCTAGACAATGGCTTTATCAGAGGAACTGTACATTCTACCCTCTTTACTAAGGAAGTGAATGGGCATTTGATTATCGTGCAAATATATGTGGATGATATCATCTTCGGATCAACAAATGATAAGTTGTGTAAAGACTTTGAAGAAGTCATGAAGTGCAAATTTGAAATGAGCACGATGGGGGAGATGAAGTTCTTTTTAGGACTTCAGGTCGATCAATTGCCTGATGGTATCTTCATCCATCAGACGAAGTACGTTCATGACATATTGGAGAAATTTGATATGACAGGAACTAAACCAGCATCTACCCCATTAGCTCCTAATCACGGCATTTGTCCTGATCTTAATGGAGTTAAGGTTGACAAACATTATACCGCTCCATGATCGGATCCTGGATGTATCTAACTGCTTCTCGACCTGATACCATGTATCCTACATACCTGTGCGCCCGTTATCAATCCAATCCAAAAGATTCGCACTTGCTCGCCGTCAAACGTATCATCAGATATTTGAAGGGATTTCCAAGCACCGGCATGTGGTACCCTCGACATAACGACTTCAATCTTGCGGGTTACTCGGATTCTAATTTCGGTTGCTGCAAATTTGATGCCAAATCTACGACGGATGGTTGCTAGTTCTTCGGAACCCGTTTGGTAACGTGGCAATACAAGAAACAGACCGTGGTCGCTCTCTCTACATGTGAAGCTGAATACGTTTCTACATCCAGCTGTTGTTCCCAGATTCTCTGGATACCGCAACAGATGAGAGACTTCGGACTGCAATTTCTAGATACGCCCATTTTTGTAGATAACAAGGATGGATTTATATCACTAAAAACTCATGTCAACACTCACGTACTAAACATATTGAGATTCGACACCACTTTATCCGTGACTGCTACGAGAAAAAGTTGGTTAGAATCGAAAAAATCCATAGTGATGACCAAAAAGCAGATTTTTATACCAAAGCCTTTGATCGTACAAGATTTCAAAATCTTTTAAAATTAAATGGTTTAAGAACTCTTACATCAGGGGATATTCATGAGGTTGAGTTTTAGGATGAAGAGGACTTGACATGATTCTCATCGGTTTGACGTGTTTCTATACGTTCTTTCTTAAAAGTTCTAAAAATACAAAAATATGTTTTTGATTTTAGGGGGAGAAAGTTTGGGAAAATACAAAACATTATAAAATTCAAAAAGAGTTTTTTGTGAAAAAAAGAGATCATATTACATCAATATGACAGTCACAGTATGATAAAGATATAGAATGATTAAACAAGTTATTAAACAGGTCTTACTAAGTATGTGCCAATAGGCTTCACTCGTTCACTAAATTGTTTTCAAGATATAAACCTAACTGAAAAACTGAATAACTTGTGGGTTAACATCTCTTGGATATATGGACTTAGTATTCTGAAATTTCGTTTGAGAGAATGCTAGATTCTGCGATACTAGGTCTTTCTATTTAATCGATATCTGGGGTATTATCTGAGTTCTTCAGATTTTGCGTCAGCAATGGCCTAGTACTTGTATAATACTTTATGCATTATTCGCCCATTCAAACTGCATAAAAAATAATGAATATGTCATAAATATTTACGACATCTGCAGTTCAAAAGATTCCTTTAAGGAATACCACCTAAAAGACGAGCCTTCATCTCTTTGTCTATATGGAAATACTGACCTGAGCTCTCAAAGTCTCGCAATTCACCCCTTTACAGATATCAATTGGATATATTCACATGTGAAATGAAATTTTGGGAATCTCAATACCGGAGTATATTCTGAGATGGGAAACTCAGTTATTTCATGTTCCTAATATTACCTAACATATCTTGAAACAGTTGAGAAACAAGAAGAGGTTTAAGTGGATAAATATATTGGCAATCTAAGTAAATCAGTTTAAGAACTTAATGATACTACCAAGATCAACGGTACTGGTGATTTTTTTAAATACTTGATAGGATTCTCTTAACACAAAGCTCACGAAAATACGTATGTATATATTTCTTTACTTGTTATTTCTTTTCCATAAAATCCTAAAACCCAAAAAAATTTTCAGTTTCCTTAGCTTTTTAGTTTAAGTTTTAGTCTACCGATGATGAAAACACTGATAGTTCAAGTCATGGCGACACCTTGCTGATGGTAAGCTGAAAACCACGGGTTGGGAGCTAATCTAGAAACGAAAAATTACCTAAACATCAACAAAGTTCATTAGTTTGAAACTTTACAATTTTAAAATGAATCTGTTTTGGTCAAACATGGTCAACCAAGGTCATTAATTTGGACTTGGTAGACAAATCAGATAACCAGGGTCATTAACTTGGACTTGGTTAACTGAGTGGGTTTTAACAGATAAACTTTCATAAAAAAATCATAAAAAATCAAAAAGTTAGATAAAGTATCAGAACTGACTCGTACGAGTGTCACTGACTCGTACGAGTAACATTTGCTTTCATTCGTACGATTCATTGACTCGTACGAATGACTTGTGAATTAGTATAAAAGCCTCACTCATTTGCATGAGTAAGCTTTATGTCATTGTGCGATTGAGAGAGAATTTTGTGTGAACCAGTTCTATACTTCACTTTTCTTGACTTATACGTTGTACCAATACATTGGGGAGGTCGATTCGCACACCCCATACGATGGGAAAGGTGCTATTGCTTGTTCTTAGCTGTTATAATGCCGGATTTGGACCAAACAAGCATAAAACATAGATTTAGGGAAAGTGGACTAGTAAAAGTTAAAATTGAACTTAAAATCATTAATATCGGACCGAATAGCCTACAAATCAACCTTCAATTTGCTAAAAAACATGTTTTAAGTTCGGTTTAAACTTGGTGTTGTTTGGAACGTTTTACAACCCGTACGGATGATCACTCGTACGAGCGAAGTTTTCAAAAATGTTCCAAGTATTGTTTTCACTTGTACGAGTGAGTATACATACGAGTTAGATCCTTAATTGTCAAATATTAATGACTTGTACGAGGCATCGTTCGTACGAATCAGTTTGGTAAAATCTTTGAAAAATTCCTAAGTCTTTAGTCACTCGTACGAAGTAGTGATTCGTACGAGTGATGATTTGATCCAAACTTGAATTTTGTCTAAGTGTTGACTCGTACAAAGGATTTGGTCGTATGAGTGTCTCTGTAAGTTATAAATTTTGAAAATTTTTCTAACGGTTTGAAATATCTATGTGTACATGTTAAGAAATCGTTGTTTTCTCCGTTCCACAACGTATGTTGTCTTCTTGATGAATCTATTCTGGAGATTGCTGCTTACCGAGACGTGTTAGATTTTTTGGGTAGAATCCCGATTACTAAAGCTCTCACCAATCTCTATACTGCGTATAGATCTCATGTAGAGTATTTTTGGAACGCAGCAGAGTTTGATTCTTAAGAGAATGCTATTGTCTCAGCTATGAGGATTGGCGATGAAGATATTCAGGTGAAGATTACAGAGGATTTGATCAGGAAGGTTTTGGATTTTAAAGACAATGAAGTCGATCCGACAGGTTTTTCAGAATATATGGTGAAAGGTTGCTTTTATCGCATGGGTTATGCCGGATTCGTGAATGCCTATCCTTTCAAGAAGGGTAACCTAAGTGCGCCGTTTTGATATATTACTCACGTTATTATACATACTTTGAGTCACCGTAAACGAGGTTTTGATGATTTGGTTGACTACCAAATGTGCATGATCATCGCGCTTGTTCTGAAGCATCTGTATAACTTTTCAAAGGTTATATTCACTTAGATGGTGCAGAATATTCAGAGAGAAAAGTTTTTGCAGTACCCACGTTTTATTCAGATGCTGCTAGATCATCTGCATCCGAATTTGGAAAAAAAAGAAAGATGACGTGTTGAAGTTGGAACACATGGATGTCTCTACCTTGAAGAAGATGAATTTACATCTAAAGACTTTCCCCAACGCCAAGCCAGTGTTTGGAGCTATCGTTGACAAAGATTATATTGCTCCAGCACCAGGAAAGTGGAGAAAGGAAGATAGTAGGGATGAGAATGAGGAGCTGACAGCGCTTGATGGTTTTGTTGCTAAGCGTAGTGCTTGGTTCGTCAAAGATGGGGTTAAGAGAAAGGCAACGACTACATCTTCTACAACTACTCCTCAAAAGAAAAAGAAAACAGCTGAAAGTTCTGGATTGAGAGATGAACCAAAGATTGAAGAAAATATTGAAGACATAGCTGCTGATATAGAGAGGGAAGCTTTTGGTCGAGAAAAAGTGGCTGAAGAAGCATCGTCTTCTAGCATTGATCCTGAAGATAGACGAGCTGGTGAAAGAGAGAGAGCTAAAAAGATAGAAGCTAAACGACTTGCAGAGAAAAAGCGTAAGCCTGAAGAAAGAAAGCGTAAAGCGGCAGGAGAGGACGATACGACTTATATACCTTCGAGGTCAGATTATGACACTCCTGTTCGCAAGACGACAAAGAAGAAGACTCGACTTCTCAAACGTCCAACGGCTAGAAGCACTGATTCTCCTACTGTCAAATCAAAGGAAAAAGTGCAACAGCAGACGGTCGAAGAAGAGGTTGTTAAACCAACTCCACCAATTCCACCATCTCCACCACGTTAGGCTACACCACAACGCCACCACAACCGACACTGCAGCCGCCGCCGCAATCTTCGCAGTCCCAACCTCACTTTGATTTTGATTTTGATTTTGATTTTGGGGATATTCTAGGGGCAAAGACTTTTCTGCTGACATGTTTAATGACCCTCACGTTGAAGAATTACAGAAACAGGTCATATTAAACATTGTCAAGATTGCAGAGTTACAGGAGCAGTTCAATGTGCTAAACGAAGATAAATAGTAGCTCGAAGCTATGCTCGCCAATATTGTATCAGAAAATGAGCGTTTACGAATTCGCATGGCTGAATACGAGGAAGAACGACTCAGAACCGATAGAAGGATGAATCTCTTTGAGAAGATACTAATGAACAAAATTGGGTGTTAATATTGTTGCGGAGATAGATGTCACACCCCGGATTTCCAATCCCGAAATCCAAACACCGGTGGGCCCGGGTGGGGAGTATCGTGACAACAGTTGATAACGTCATAGTCAATTAAACGTGGCACAGCGGAAGTCTTGGAGTAAAATTACTATTACAAACCGAATGTTCAAAAATACAAAATAATATACAAGCTTGTAATAGAAGATCCACAGGCGGATCATAGAATGTACAAGAAAGAATACAAAACAGACTTTAGGCGGATCTAAGGATTTACAAGAATCCTCTTATTCTCTACCGAGCAGCTTCCAGCTTAATTTCATGTTGTACCTGCAGATTAGTATTTGGAGGATACGTCACCTTACGCTGGTAAATACACCCAACTGACTCATTTTGAAAATATTAAAAATGATTTCAAGTGCAAACGGCACAAAATCTTTTATTATCTTAGGAAGGTTAACCATGCAATGGACCATGCAGTAATAATTTACCATATCCCAAGCCCTTATAGGAGAAATAAGTTGAGAGTATTTACCTGAGATTGCTTTCTTCTTTTATTTTTAAATAACTCTGTCGTATACAAAAGTACCGAGTGCAGATAGCTTTTACCGAGAAGGCTCTAGTCTGGATTATGGCATAAACTAGCCAATTAAATACTAACGGTTGTATAAACCGAATAGTGTACATGATCATTATGTATAACGCTTGATTAAACGATGATCAAATAGAATGTAGTTTAAACCTGACAAGTACTTGACTTGTATAATATGGGTAAACTATAAACATTCTGGATTTTGAACTTAAAATGATAAGGTTAAACCCATTATGGTTGAATTCCGTAAAATAGTCACATATACGTAACTGTGCGCATAATAGCGATATTGGGTAACCGGATAAGTTATGGACAAGTTCTATATGCCATTATACTTTAAATAAGTTAAGATATCAGTAGGATATCAACTTGTATGCTCGTTGAGGTTTTAAAACGAAATTATGTCTTATAGGGGTATTTCGGTAATTTCGTTTCGTTTAAAAAGAACTTAAATGAAATTTAAGTTTATGATCATGAGTACTCTGGAAAAATAATTTATTTATGATATAATATCAGTATGATATCAAATATATGTGTATTTTACCTTTTATGACCAAACTATGCACCGAATGGGCATTTTGGTCATCTTACACATAGTTTATAAATTATTTGGGATTCTGAGTTTATAGTAAGTACCTACTGTAAATATATTTAAAATAAGTTTTAAATTCAGTAGGTAACAAGTCTTGGTCCACTAATATGGTTTAAAACCATACTATGTGCCGAAACGGCGTTTATGTCGTAAAGTGACGTCTTTAAGCGATGTTTATGAAAACTGATGTTTGGATCAGATTAAAAATGTTTAAAATATGTTAATTAATATAACATATTGGTAAGTAAGTGATTTATCTTGAAAAGATTTGATTAAAACTATTTTATGAGCGACAGGGCAAAAACCGTCATTTATCGACATAGTTTAAAGACTTGTTTAAAAAACTCAGTTTATAACTTGGTTTATTATTCCAAATAATCCTACTTATGATATTGCATTAGTAGAAATTCATTTCCAAGTTCATTACCATTTGAAACCTTATTTTATGCAAAAAGGGCATTTTGGTCAAAGATGGCATAATTATGGAACTTGCACATAAACTTGGATTCTGATTATGATCATGTAGTATAACCTCAGAGGGTTATGTTATATTATATTATGATCATAATGCAACTTTAGATCAGTGGGTAACTAATCTAAATCAGGTTAGAATCGAAAGTCAAAGCAGTAGTCAAACCTTGCGACGGTTGCGAACCGACTCTAGAACTGAAATTGACGAGCCGAACATGTTCATACATGTTCTAATAATTATTACCAACTTGTTTTAGTGTCCAAACAGGTTTCATAATATATATAAGATCAATTTATGATTTTCTGAAAAATGGCCGATTTGACTTTTTATATCATAACTTTTGACCCGTCAATTGGTATAGCAAACGTGATCTTCAGGAGGTGCCCTTTAGAGGGACTAACACCTATCTTACTATGATCACTTAGCCATGTTCATTTCGAACAATGACTGGACCATAATGGTCTTAACCGAAAGTCAAAGCGTTTTACGTAAAACGCTTGACTTTAGGCTATAGAAGCCTATAAATGAAAATGCACAAGAAAGGAACACTTACCAGTGATTCCTAGATGCAAAAGAACTATGTTGGACTGCTCCTTTTAGTTAGGAACTTCCAGAGGAGGGAGAAGAGTGAATAAGAAAGGTGCAAGTTGAAATGGTGAACTTAAGCACCTATTTATAGTTGGAGAGCTCAAAGGAGGTGAAACCAGGTGGCTAGGGGTGTAAGAAGAAGCTTACAAGTGTCCCAAAACGTGGCATAGCTGATTAGGAAGGCCATGGTTTTGATTTAATGGTTTTGGAGCTTTGCTTGGGCTCCAAAACAAACTTTCTGCTGCAGGTCTGTTCTCGCAGGGCGCGAGAGACACAGGTCGGGTCTCTCGCGGACCGCGACCGCCCCTATTTCAGTTTTAAAATTTGACACTTTGGCCCCTAAATTATTTAAAGCTTATAAAAAACGATTTTAAATGCTATTTTGGCAATTTTAGCCCTCCTTAGCCAATACCTG
Organism: Scalesia atractyloides; assembly: GCA_947069175.1. Lineage (NCBI taxonomy): Eukaryota > Viridiplantae > Streptophyta > Magnoliopsida > Asterales > Asteraceae > Scalesia > Scalesia atractyloides. Next base: position 39,301,780 of record CAMTDV010000116.1, read on the forward strand.
GCATACCCAGGATTATGCCCGGCATTATTGAGCTCTTGGTTCGTTAAAAGGTCACTCAAAGGTATAAATGAACATGTTGACACTTTTAATCCCTCCAATATCCAACTTTCATATATTTACATAATTGAACTCTCTCGTCCAACAAACGGTACGTATGAGAGTTAGGACTTTACAAAGGATCACTCAGAGGCTTATCACAAGCATGTTGATTCCGATGTCACTCAAAGGCTAGGCATGTTGACGTGTTAGTCACTCAGAGGCCAAGTTTCAAGCATGTTGACATATCAGTCACTCAGAGGCTAATGATTTAAGCATGTTGACGTATCAGTCACTCAGAGGCTATTATTTATGCATGTTGACATCGGTTCGTCACTCAAAGGCTCAATCTTGAGCATGTTGACGCCTTTAGTCCTTATTGGTCTTTAACAGACAATTATATAAAATACAATACGTGTCACTATACTATTGGACATGATTTTACAGGGTGTTACAATAGATGAGATCGAACGAGCTGAAGCCAGAGAGCGTGTCGCTGAACGTGAACGTCTTGCTAAGGAACTATCTGATACACAAGGCAAGGGCAAAGCGAAAGTGGTTGAGGATCCTGTGAATGTCACAACTGAGCCAGAAGCTGAATCTACGCCAGTTATTACAGATATAGTGTGTATACAATCTCGAAGAAGTTTGTACTGATAAGAAAGCCAAAGGATGTGGATATTGACACGACAGATCTGTCTACAAGACATCGAGAATGGCTATAGAAAAAGAAGTTAGAGAAAGAGATTGAGGCAGCAGCTGATGAATTTGATGAAGATGCTGAGAAAGAGGATGAAGATTTAGATGATTTATTATCTGATGAGTCTGATTCTGATAGTGACGATGGTGATGATGTAGGTGGTCCAGGTGTTCGTGTAACAGAATCTGTTTTAAATGAAGATATTGATTATTCTGTGTATTTAGACGACTCTGCGAATCAAATGACTGAAGATAGAGATCAGGGTAGATCTGAAGGCCCTTCTGATGCTCAGCAGGCAGATATCCTCACGGTAATCAATACATCTACCGTTCCGGTCGTGCCTAACCCGAAGATATTTAATTTTGAGCATGATGTTGAAGAGGGAGAATATGTCCATAGCTACACGAAGGAAGAGATTGCTGAAATGTTAGGCGTGGACGAAGAAAACTTCGAGTTTGATTTTGAAGACGAGCTAAATGAGATTAACACTTTCGAGCCAAGTGTTTATGTCTTTGAGCACATTGAAGAAGCGAATGATTATGATTGAGTTGTCGTGGAGGATGATTCTGATGACGATGTTACTAATCTTGCCAATTAGGGTACAAATGACTACCCAACTTTTACTGAATTGGTTGCAGCAGAATAGGCCGATGTTTAGAAACGAAAAGTTGAAGAAGCTGCTAAACAGGGTACCATTCCACAACAGTGGACTAGAGCTGAAATTGTAGAAATGAGAGAGAAGTGGTTCAAAATTTCACCAGCGGAGCGCAAGTTCAAACGTCCGTTAGCGTTCTTTACACGTGATGCAGATATTTCTCTGGGGACATTATCAGCTGGGGTTGGATCGAGGAACTTAATGTTTACGCTATCAAAAGGGAATTTGGAATCTAGTACTTCAGATACTTGAGCGACATCAAATCCTTGCCGTATTGGGATATAAAGAAGCTCGTACAAACGAAGATGATCAATCTGAAGATGAAATTTCACAAACCACGGCTATGGAAGTTGATCAAGCTTGAAGCTTTGCATGGTTTTATACACTGAAACCTCATTTCTGAAGCGTATTATGAAAGTCGATCCGGTTACTAAAGAAAAGGATGTTACGCTCATCGTGAGGAGGCCAATGGTTATGAAGAATATGCCTATGATTCAGATGGAGCAAGATTTCCACAAAGTCTTCAAGTGGTGGCATTATGATTCTAACACAGGAGAAGCTGTGACATGCGTGCACCTTGATGATGATTTGTGGAAGATAACTGAGGAGCTTACCAAAGCCGTCATAGCACACAAACGTATATATGGGCTGTGGCGTGGCATTCGAGTACTATACCCAATGTGGCTAGTAAATTGTTCAAATAAAGATATAGATTGTTTATTCTACAACAAAATCAGCTATGAAGAGAAAGACAAAGAACAAGCACTCCAGTTTCAGAAGATTGTTAATGTCTGTTTCGCCAATGATAATACATTCTGGATCGGAATGGAACACTTCTTGGAGGAAAATGGAGGAGACAGAGCAAAAGAAAAAGGAAAAGAAGGAAGCAAGGATTGCAAAGCGAGCTCATATAGCGTCTGAGAAATTTTCAGTTTAGCAATACAGTTAACCGACCTCCTCCAACAGATCAAACGCCTATTGCTTTTGAGGAGCGTCGCAAGCCATCGAAGCGTTTCTTTGGTCGTTAAACGCCAGATCTTATGAAGATTTTTGAAGAGTGTCCAAGACTGCGGCAACATCCAAGGGGGAGTTTGTTGGTGCATAATGTCTATTGCCTACGTCTAGGATATGTTGATTTTCTATATAGGGCTTAAACGTCAATTTATAAATGTTATTGTTTGATTTATATATTTTGTAGATTGGCTCGTACAAGTGAGTCAGATGACTCGTACGAGTGACTCTCTGTCACTCGTACGAGGCGGCCAATCGCACGAGTCACAGTCTCTGTTTCACACTCTCCTGTGCGAGTCATGTCGACCTATAAATAGAGGACTGTTGTGTCAGAGCTAGTTAGAGTTAGTCCAGTTGGTACGACGAAGCCCTGCTGAATTTTTTACTTGCGTTGTACTTTGCACGTCAATCAATACATTCAAAGCAGTTAAACAGTAGATCTCATTTGTTCGTTTGTCAACCTGACTAACAATGAATTCCGCCTCTCTTAGTTGAGTTAGATCAGACCGGTTGCTCATCGGAGGAGAGCCGATCCCCCCCACAAGAATTGTTGATGCACTTTATGGTCGTCATTGTGCGAATAGGCTAGAAAGAGTGTGTATTGAATATTGTGTAGATTAGATACGAACACACGACCCAAGTGGGAACGAGTACTAGCTCGTACGAGTGACATTGTGCTTCATACAAGTGAGTTTGTTACTCGTACGACTGATAACATCTCTCTCGTACGAATGACCCTTCGTACGAGTGACAACAGGCTCGCTTCGCACGAGTTGTCATGTTTATAAATAGGTTTTGTGTGTTCATTTTTTTGTAAGTTTTGGAAGTTCCCTTAGGGGAAATGTTGGCGGATTCTCTCCAAGAACTCCGCCAACCAGTCAAGATGTATACTCTTTCGGTATGAATGAATGAATGAATGAATGAAAAGCTTCCACTGATTCTGTGCCTACATGTCTGTTTCGTTCTGCCGAATCTGTACTATCCCCAAAACCTTCGTCTAGAACCGCTGCCGCCCACAGGACCACAACTAGTATCAGAGCTACGGTACCGATTCATTCACTCTAACAGTTGATGAATGCCTACGCTCATGAATTTTGGACGTATGAGGGGTTTTAGACGTAAAACATCGAATAATTGGACAATCCACGGACATAATGTAAAATTGAAACTATAGGATTGTTAGAGACAGATTTTCGACCAAATCTGTGCAAAAATCATGTTGAAATTTGAAGAAATGAAGATTCTGGATCGAAAAACGTAATAAGTTTCGTCCATACGAGCGAGCCTCTGTGGCTCGTACGAGTGACAATTGGTCACTCGCATGAATCTCCACTCGTACAAAGTCTAGCATGTACGAAGTGGTGACCAAAAAAAGGCATTTTTGATCGTACTGACGAGACGAGCGTCTAGAAAAAAATTTGGTGATTACAATTTTTTTCGAGATTTTAACGTCTAATTCGGGCTGTTCGGGGACACCGTCTAGAGCTTCAAAGTATATATTTGATGATACGATCACAAAAGGATGAAGATGTTGGGGTATTCATTGATATCTGCACAAAACGTTGATCATCTAGTGTAGTGACTATTAATGAGCCTTAACGTTAAGTCAGCATTTGATCAAAACTGCAATTTTGGTACCATATGCTGCAGTCGCGCCATAATCTTCATTCCCATAAGAATTCAAGACGTCAGAATTTGCAAAAATGTGGGGAATAAAAATTTTCACGTATATTTAAAAATTCCGGCATTTTTGAAATTCGTGACGCAACAATAGTATCCGGGTGGTTCAGACCACAAATTATCTGGGAAACCCAGAGGATCGAAGATTCATTAGAGATGAGATAACGTTTAAGTCTATTCATGAAATAGACTATACATCTAGAAGAATGTTTCTCAGATTTGATGTATTACCAGATAGTTTGTTTCCGATGATTTGCTGATTGAGAAGATTTTTGCGGATATATATTGATTTGAAGTTTTTCGGTGTGGTATTTCGAAGTTTCTATAACTTGCTGGTTGGGTTTTGAAGATCGGAGGATCAAGCATCATGGGAGTTCGCTAAACCGAACGCGGATATGCTTAATGTCGAAACGGGGTAGCTGCATTGTTTAATTCAAGTTGGTGATTATTCGAGAAAATTTGTAGATCAAGCAAATCAGATGGGGTCTTGAACCGTGCAAACAAAAGACCTGAAGATTAATTTCTGGAGAAAATTATTTCAAGGGGATGTTGCTTAACGTAAATAATGCAAACTCGGATCTTCAATCAAGGGGGAATTACGACGTCAACATATACCCAATTGAAGTTGCAAAATATTCAAACACAGCTATCAGATTTCAAGTTCAAGTTCGAGCTTCGACCGTGACGTCCAAGGGGAAAATTGTTGATGCACTTTATGGTCGTCACTTTGCGAATAGGCTAGAAAGAGTGTGTATTGAATATTGTATAGATTAGATACGAACACACGACCCAAGTGCGAACGAGTACTAGCTCGTACGCTTGACATGTGTCTTGTACGAGTGACATTGCGCTTCATACGAGTGACTTTGTTACTCGTACGAGTGATCACATCTCACTCGTACGAATGACCCTTCGTACGAGTGACAACAGGCTCGCTTCGCACGAGCTGTCATGTCTATAAATAGGTGTTGTGTGTTCATTGTTTTGTAAGTTTTGGAAGTTCCCTTAGGGGAAATGCTGGTGGATTCTCTCCAGGAACTCCGCCAGCCAGTCAAGATGTATACTCTTTCGGTATGAGTGAATGAATGAAAAGCTTCTGCTGATTCTGTGCCTACATGTCTATTTCGTTATGCCGAATCTGTACTATCCCCAAAACCTCCGTCTAGAACCGCCGCCGCCCACGGGACCACAAACACTCCCACCTAAACTCATTTAATGCAACCCTAATTCAAACCCTAATCCTCTATATAAATAAGCATTCCCCTATCCATTTCCTACTTTTTCAAGCCTCCAAACATTCTCTCAAAGTTCAGAACTTTCTGCTGAAACACTTCAGCTTGCAAGTGAGTTTCAACTCACTTCCTTTTTAAACCTTGTTTCTTCTTCTAACACCCTTGAATAACCTCTAGGAAGGTTCTCACAAGTTTTCTTGGGCAAACTAAGGTGAAACCCCACCATTTTGAGGTCCAAAAGTGTGTTAAACTTTCTGCCCATTTTTATCTTTTCAAACCTCAAAAGTTTCAAAGTTTTCTTCATTTCCTCAACATTGTTTGCTAAGCCTCCTGGGATGTTACCATAGGTTTTCCATGGAAAACCAAGGTGGAACAGTACCATTTTTAGGGCCAAACTTTCTGTTTTTGAAGTTAAACTGATAAACTTTTCTTAAACTTGTTTTAAACTTAACAACTCTATGCTACTTGTGCCTCTAATCAAGTTATGGTTAGTGAGCTAGCTAGACTTGTTCCATACAAAATCAAGAGGTATAACATACCTCTAAACTTGTGGTTTTTACTAGGGTTTTAAACCCACAAGTGTTGAGCCATCTAATCTTACAAGCTTGTGTTTGGTGAAGGTGTGATTACATGGAGGCCTTGGCTATCCAACTTTTCAATCCACCCCTTACTTGATGATTTCTATCCATTAAGCTACGGTTCACTTTCACAAGGCTACGACACGTCCCCAAACATTGCCATGTTCGGGATGCATGCACCTAGCTTGCTTATTCGGTTCGAAGCGTAGCTTAGTGAAGTACTATATTCTTGACCATCCGGATTGTCCTTGTGGAAATTTGTGTATTGGTGAATCTTACGAAAGATGTTTAGGACGGTTATCCTCCTACCTCAATGCATGACTTCTATTACTTATATGATATCAATGACTTATATGAAATCTATGATAAACTTGTAATAATATATGTAAACTATATATGTAAATAATAAATATAACCGAACCTTTGACGATGACCATATGGTTACTTGTCCTAATATTAGGCTATTTTATATAAGACCTGACCATCGTTACGATTCTATTAGGCATGACACATAAAAACACAAACACCCTTCGGGGCTTATAGTGTCAAAAACGACCGTTAACGTCTAGATAAATACTTTCGACTATACATACTTTTTGCATACTTTAAATTCCTAAAATTACCAAACTCCACCATCATTCCAATACTCACACGCCTACGTTCCTTATGTAGGATAACTCAGTGTCCGTCCCCCTTAATCAACCTAAACGCTTTCACGGAATTAACTTTGCAAAACCGTGAGTACACTCGAGACCCCTTTTATGCTTTACACTTTTGGGTGCAACAAGTTAATCTATCATAAACACACTAAATCACACTTTTATTCTATGAAATCACATAAACAATCCATCATACATGCTATAGTTATGTGATACTTGAATTGTTACTTGGTACATTCTTATGTGATACTAAATGTCATTAACTTCGATCAAGCCTCCCTTAACATGTATAGCACTATAGGAGTAACGCACCGCCCGTATTCTTGCGGTCAATGTTAAGTTTTTAATCTATTTTATGCGGTACACTTGAGGATTGACTTGTAGTTCACATGCCTTATTTACATTGATCTCGTATACTAGCTTATCATGTGGATTTGTTTAAACATTTTTTTACTACTTATGCTATGTTATCAAACTTGTGTACTCGCCAATACTTTGTTATTGAACTATACTTTTTAACATGTTGCAGGTTGATGAAGTTGGTATAATGGAACTTAGTAGGATCGGCATAGAAACACGCTTAGAATGCTAAGTTAAATATTATGTTTTGTTGAACTTATCTCGTTGTTATTTTGTACTCGAATTATGTTGTATTTGAAAATTTGATGAATGAAATGAAATGGGTTGTTAAATTACACAATTAGTGTTATGATGTCTTGAGCAATCTCGTTCGTCTCACTCTGATGTTTCCGCCATCGGTTGGGGTGTGACAACGTTTCGGATAAATCTGAAATCCTAATCGAACATACAATTTCGGATAAATTCGAAATCATTCGAAATCACAAATTTCGGACATATCCGAAACTCATTCGACATCATACATTTCGGATGAATCCGAAACTCATTCGAAATCACCACATTTCGGATGAACTCGAAATCACAAAATTTTCGAATTCTAACTTATCCGAAATCTAACTTATTCGAAATCTAATATGTTCTCCTAATGTTAAGATTTATCCGAAATCTCATTACTACATTAGGCTGTTATTGTGAATTAAATTTTAGCTCAAAGGAGATGTGATACATATATTTATTGTTCAAGTATAATAAAAGCTATGTTAATAATGCATTACAAACGTGAATGTCTTATTTCTGGCCAAAGCTGATTTAATTCATTCATGTCTAAAATACTTAAAAAGTGCATAACTAAGGTAATTGTCTTATTTCTGGCCAAAGCTGATTTGTCACAATTACTTTGCACACATGCTTAGATGATTACACTTCAGCCCAAAGGTGATTTGTCTTTATTTAATTAGAATTTTTTAACTAAGTCTATTATTTTGATGTTAGTAATAGACAATATCACAGCTTCATAATTAAAATGGTCATTACTTATGCCTGCCTTAGTATAACATGCCCTTAAATCACATTAAGACTTCTAACTTAGTATCATAATTCGCTCATATAATTTCCACTGTCAGCGCCCCATTGCGGGATTCCACCATTGATTGGTGATAACTTTGCTGCATGTAAGACTCTCTTATGCTTACTCTTGCTTTCCTGGATTTCGATTGTGCTTTAAGAAAGAATAAGCCTGCAGACCTCACTCCTTAAAATACCACTGCTGAGTAGTTAACACATGAAAAATGGACTAGGCGTAACCGCATGCCTCTCATGTTTATGAAGCAATCCATAAGCAATGCAATTCGAGGAGCCATTCTTGATTCTGATGATGCTTGAAGGTCCACTTGGAGGATCAAGATAACCTACTTCCTTGTTAATGTAACACACATACGAGTGCGGAATCCACGTAAGTATGCAAACCAAAGCAAAGTAAGAAACACAAGATAACCAAAGATTCACTATCTTGATTAACAGAAGAGAACTAGTACAAACACCTACAAACAATGTTCATACAAACTCAGGATATACTCTCTGTGTTCTCTCTCTTGTGCCTCAGTGTCTTTCTCTGGTGTCACGCTTGTCACCCTTGAACTGTGAGGTGCATGTCTGTTTATATAGTGTCAACACCTAGCAACAGTATGAAGAATGTTGTTGGTCATATGAACCACTATAAGTCACAAAGAACATTTTGCAGTGGTTGCTCATACGAACTACCTCTGGCTCGTACGAACAATACTGGCACGTACGAACAAGCAAAGTGCTTTGTTGAAAGGGGCCACTCGTACGATTAGAGAAACACTCGTACGAACAACAAATGGCTCGTACGAGCAACAACTTGCTCGTACGAAGCACCTTTCACTCGTACTAAGAAGTGTTCTTCCGAGAACGTGCTAACAGACATTCCGTTCACAAGACTTAACAGTATGCACACATGCAACTGTTTTACAACACAGACAAACTATACGTCGTACTAAATCAAGATAGGAGAATATATTGATTTGGTCAACATGACCAACTATACAGACACAATAAACAAAGACCGTACAATTGTAACATCCGTAAAAAACCGGGTTATCCAAACCCGCTTCGTTTATTAAACCGAATAATCAGTTATAAAATTCGTTGCGTATATATTGTTTATTTTAATTTTAAACGATACATAATTAGTAAACATTTTAGAACTTAAAATCTATAATTGAAAATTTGTAATAAACAATGAATAAAAAAATATAAGGAGACGCCGGGTTTCGAACCCGGGTCACCCGCCTCCATCACACACACATAAACTGTTCGGCTGCCCAGCCTCATTCGGTTTATTTTAGATCCATTAATATATGTATACGCATTTCAATTAAGGGATGTCTCAAAAAGAAAGCCGCCCAAAAGATTCAGCAGTTACGATTTCAACTGAAAAGTGGAACGCACATACAATCATCCGTTACCGAATCATGTTTTAATTCGATTTCAGTTATCAATTATACACTGAATCAAAGAAAACCAGTAGTTTGTAACCGAAAACATAAAAAAAATGAATGAAACCGAAAACATTAAAAGATGAAACCGATTACAAATCATTCGATCTGCAAATACTAAAACATCTCGAGCTTTCTGTTCAAACACTTTACTGCCGGAATTGCTTGGTAGTCACCAGAAAATATCACCGGAAAAACCGAAATCGTGGTGGATCACATCACCTATAAATACAGGGCTAAACTCCTCAATCCAACCTGTTCAATCTCTCAAACTCTCTCTTAAACTCTCGCTAAAACACTCTGAGCCGGAATTTATCTGTGTTCGCCGGAACTCTCAGATACTTGCCGAAAAATCGAAGAATCTATCCCACTGTTGCCTTACCTTATAAAAATGACATCTAGAGCTCGGACAGAAGTCACCCACACTCACCTCAAATTTCCTGAAGATCCTCTGTCGCAAGTTACACGTCGCCGGAATAATCTGCTATCGTTGGAATCTCGCCGGAGAAACAGGGGATCCTGTTCGGTATATCTTTCACCTAATCCCTTTCATTTTTATTAATCCCATGTGTAGATTATTTAAAATTTATTAAAGGAATTGATTTATGAACCGAAACAGTCGGGTTGAGAGTTCTGGGTTGTTTTAACGAAGAAGATGAAGTTTAGGTTGTATATATATTTAATATAAATCGGGTTATATCTCGGGGTAGACACACAGTCCAACGGTGGACTGTGTGCATTTGAAACATAGAGATACCGAGTTCGAGTCTGTCCTTGTTCCGATTCGTCACAATATTCAAACCTTTTTATAAAACCCAAATACGGAACCTTTCAGTTAGTATATAAGATTAATAAAAACAAGTATTTTAACCAGGTTAGACACACAGTCCAGCGGTGGACTGTGTGCAAAGTTAAACCACAGGTCACGGGTTCGAAACTCATCATGCGCACCGGTTCGACTAGTTTAAAAACCTTTTTAAATAAATGATTTCTGGATAAATCTAAATAGTATATAAGTATAATTAAAAACAGAAATATTTCGGGTTAGACACGTAGCTCAGTTGGTAGAGCTGCGTGCACGCGTACGAGAGGTCTCGGGTTCGAACCTCGCTCAGCGCATACAAACACACGGTCCGACCGGTCAACGGTCAAAGTCAAAAAGTCAACATCTTTTTATATTTTTTTATTTATTTATTTAATCAGAAAATTATTTAAAAATACTTAAAAAAATATTTTTAAAGTTAGAAAATGACTTTAGACCCACAAAAATAAATCTAGAAATCCTATTAAGGTTACGAATTAAAATTATTAATCTCAAATAAAATCCTTTTATTTACCGAACCACTATGTTATTATTTAGGTTAATTCCTCTCGTGGTTAAATCCAAATTCGTGCGCATTCATCATCAATCCAAGAAACGCAACCACTGTGAGTGAATCTCTACAAATTCCCTGTTTTAATCACTTTTTGGGGTGTATCATGTGTCTTATTATTTATTACATTTAAACACTTGTGCATCCATCATATCCATGATCAAATGTGTATTCAATATGTATCAACTGTTTGTGTGGTTAATGTTTAGATTAAATTTATCATTTTCAGTACATACATCATCATAGGCCGTCTGTTCCCCATTACTTATGAGCGGAACCGTTCCCCATTACCTATGAGCGGAACGTGGCGTTGCCAACATACGATCGGCTCCGTTTGATTGAGCCTTGATCGCACATACATCATCATAGGCCGTCCGTTCCCCATTACCTATGAGCGGAACGTGACGTTGCCAACATATACACTATCATTCATGTCATATACTCATGCAAGGTGGTTTGTTATTGTTTGTTATTGTATGTTTTTTTACGTTTGCTCACATATGATTATTGCACAATTTTTCCATATTAAATACAACAAGAAATCAATAATAAATGTTTTCTAACAAGGTTCACTCGCCAACTTTTTGTTGACCCAAAAACCATTTTTACACATGATACAGGTGGACAGGATGAAGCAAGGAACACATAGGAAAATGCCTTAGAAGAAAAATAATGAAGTCTAGAAAGATGTATAGAACATGTTGTACTTGTATGATTTAATTGTATGATCTTCTTTAAAATTGTAATAATAAATATGAAACATTATATTAAATGTCATGAGCTTTGATGAAAACCCAATCATGCCCCGATCACCTTTTTCCGCTGCGGGTCGGGGTGTGACAACAATTACAGACGTAACTAAGAACAAACGACAGACATAAAAGTGTATCAACAAACTCCCCCTTGGCTGTTGCTTGGTCTTCGGTCTTCATTTCTAATTGCCTATTGTTTCCATGTTCACTGAAAATTTTCAATCCACAGTTGATTGAGGATCAAGGTCTTCAATATTCTCTAGAAACATCAAACCTTTCCTGTTTCCTCTTGAGTTCCACCAGAGGCAACTGGATCGGCCACCATCTGTTGTACATTAGACTCTACTACTGGAGTTGTAGCAAAAACTTTTAGTTGTGCGGATGAGGCTGAAGCATTAGAATTACCAGGGTCTTCACTATCCTTATCACGTTTACGTTCGATCTCCTGTGCTATGAATCTTTCATTACATAGAATGTTCAACCGCTTTCTGCTCATTTCATATGCATCTTTAATACCATTAAAGCCTTCAACCAGTGTAGTATTGCGAGAATGATATTATTCTCTCATGTCATCATGTTTATCAGATAATCTTTCAGCGGATCGATGTACAGCTGCACTACGTTCTTTTAGTCTGTTCATCTCAATCCCACGAGCATTATCAGCCGTTCTTATCTGTTGTAGCTGAGTTGCCCTTTCAGCATCCGTAGCCTTCAACTGCTCATTTTCTTTTCTTAACTGTGCAATCTCAGAATCCTGTTTTCTAACAGTCTCCTTCAAAGAATTTATCTCCAACTATTGCTTGATAACTGTGTTCCGATTTGAAGACATAAACTCCGAGTGCTTGTTAATCTGGATTGTCGCAGCTTGCAGCTGAGAGAACAGGAAATCCATTTTCTCATCCCGTTCCATTTCAGAGAATAAACGACTGCTTCGTTTTGTATTTTGTTGATGAATTGTGGAGTGGGATTGTTGAACAGATGAAGTAGTAGGTTGTGATTGAACTGGAGTAGTTTCAGCCGAAAGTGTTTCAACTACTGTGGTAGTTGTGGGTTGTGGTTAAGAGGTTGTAGTGGGTTCCATCATTACAGGTTCAATCTCCTCCGTTGTAAAGGCAGACTAGGCTTCTGTAATTGGTTCCAGTACAGTTTCTTGATGTGAGGTTGTAGGTTGTGTGATTTCAGGTTGTACTGATGATGTCCCCATTGACTTTTTGCTCTGTTTCTTTCTACCTTTATCACCACCTGTAGTGCCTACACCTATCGTACCACCATCACCATTATCATCATTGTCATCATCATCACCTTTTCCCTTTTGACGACCAAACTTATCTTCGATCATGTTTTTCAAAGTTGGTTCTTCATTATCTGACTCACTATCATCATGGCGCCACTTATCGTTTTCTAGTGCAACATATTCATCATTTGACAGAAAACCGAACAATTTACAAGGAGGTATGCTTTCCTTGTAACGTTTAGCTGCTACTCCTCTAAATATCTTCAATGAATGTTCCATCATAACCTCAACTTTTAGAACATCGTTGTCGTTCTTCGGAAGATTCGGATGTTGCATATTCAAGATCATTTGGAGAAAATAAAGATACATCCAAAACTTGTTTCCACCATATCCGGTTCTTCTTAGGTTTTCCTTCATGTTTGCAAAAATATACTTTGAAACACTAAACAGTTTGTTCAATGTCAAAGCTATCATCATTCCAACTAAGTCGTTATTCGCCATGTCATAACCACTTCGTATGTTGCTCAAACACTGAATTAAAACATGTAGAAAGAACTTGTATCGGAGTGGTAACCATGCTTTGTTTAGTTGTCCTATGAGAAAATCTCGAACATTTCATTCGAAGCAAACATCCACGTTGACACTTCAATGGAACTGAGAATGGAGCTTCAGGATCATCGCCAAGTTGTAATACTGAGCTAATGATTTCAACAGAGATATCTACGTCCAAGTCATTTACTCTTCCGTGGATAAGTTCCTGCCCATTCACTTCAACAACTTTAGCTGAATCCCAAAATTCCTTGATTAACGTCTTGTATACTGTTGTCTTATGCGTGATGGCATAATGTATCCTTGAGTCACGTAAAAACTTCATTACCATTGTACTCAGCAAACTTATCTTCCAGATCTAAGTAGGCCACCATGTTATGACTTGATTCTGACATAATTTTCACTTCTGACTTGTCAGTTTTCTTCGTTGCGGGCTTTCTTTTCAGTTCTTTTGGTGCCATCCTGTACATAAAAGATAACCAGAATAAGAAGAAATGTAAAAACATTAGGGAACATACTCAAAAGTTTGGTTGTAAACTTGTAAGTATGTCACCATTAACGAAGAACTACTGACTCATACGATTAACACTTTATTCGTATGAAGAACAACTATCTTGCGCGAACAACAACTGACTTGCTGAAACATGTGACTGGCTTGTACGAGTAACTGGTTCGTACGAGTAACTGGTTCGTACGAATGACAGGTTACTCATGCGAGTAATAATTCACTCGTACGGATCAAAATCAGCTTGTTCGCACAAACAACTTCAAGAGAAGATTATTCAGGAAGAACTTGTTTTTCGTTAAAAGGTTCTTCACTTAAAGTTTGTTGTTCATGTCAGGCAATGTCATATAGTCAGGTAATGTTCAAATTGTTCATCTTCAGGGTATACCAACATTATCAATTATACCTTAAAGATATCATAAACAACTTAAAGAGGGTGAAAAGATGAAGTAAGAAAGGTGAAAGTAAAGTTGTACTGAAGAAACTTCATCACTCTTTATACCACATTCTTATATTCGCATGAAAAACACTTAGTTCGCACGAAGAACATCCAGTTCATACGAAGGACTGTCTTGAACAACAAGTGAAGGGTTCATTCGTAAAGATAACACAGGAGCATGCTCAACTTGTGTTTTAGAATCTTAAAATATTCTTGTTGTTTTGGACACCAAATAAACTTAACATTTTTATGGGTCAAGGTAGTTAAAGGAGTGGCTATCCTTGAGAAGTTCTCAATGAGCCTCCTTTAGTAACCAGCCAATCCTAAGAAGCTACGAATTTCTGATGGAGTTTTGGGCGCTTCCCAATTCATTATGGCTTCTATTTTGGCGGGATCCACTTGGATACCTCGCTCACTTACCATATGTCCAAGGAATTAGACTTCTCTAAGCCAAAATTCACACTTAGAAAATTTAGCATAAAGCTTTTCCTGCCTTAGTAATTCTAGAATACACCGAAGGTGTTTCTCGTGATCGACTTGATTATGAGAATAGATAAGTATGACGTCTATGAAGACAATGACGAACTTATCCAAATACGATTTGCAGACCCAATTCATGAGATCCATGAATACTGCAGGTGCATTTGTGAGCCCAAAAGGCATCACCAAAAATTCAAACTGGCTATATCAGGTCCTGAAGGCAGTCTTAGGAACATCATCGTTCCTAACCTTCAGTTGATGATACCCTGATCTCAAATCAATCTTAGAAAAATAACTAGCCCCTTGAAGTTGGTCGAATAAGTCATCGATCCTGGGCAAAAGATATCGGTTCTTAATCGTTATCTTGTTCAGTTTGCGGTAGTCAATGCACATTCGCATTGAACCGTCCTTTTTCTTAATGAAAAGGATTGGAGCTCCCCAGGGTAAGGAACTCAGCTGAATAAAGCCTTTCTCTAAGAGTTCATCTAACTACGTCCTTAACTCCTTCATTTTCGTTGGTGCTAATCGGTATGGTGCTCTAGCTACGGGTGCTGATCCAGGTAGAATATCAATTTTAAACTCAACTTGTCTATCTGGAGGTAGGCCTGGTAATTCTTCAGGGAAAACATCGGAATACTCCAAGATAACTGGAAGGTCTTATATATTTGGTTTAGGCTCGTTGATAGCTACTTGTGCCAGGTAAATGACACAACCTTTCACCAAACACTTGGATGCCTTAAATAACGACAGCTTGTCTGGCAATACATAGTGTGAATCTCCAGGGATGGTGATCGTTTCACCTAATGGGGTTTTAATCTCGATGAGTTTCTTATCGCAGGCAATACGGGTTTGGTTATGGGATAACAATCCATGCCTAAAACTACATCGAACCCTGCCAATTTCATTAGCAAAAGAGAGATGGGGATAGAATGATTCTTAATGGATATAGAACAACCATCAAGAATGGAGGATGCTATCTCTAATGTTCCATCAACGAGTTCTACTTCATAAGTTATATCTAGAGTTCTTATGGCCGAGTTTAATAGTTTACTAAACTTATGATCAACAAAAGATTTATCTGCACCCGAATCGAAAAGAACTCTAGCATATACATCATTGATGAGGAATATCCCTGTTATGACGTTATTGTCATTAATGGCCTCCCTGGCATTCATCGGGAAGGCACGAGCATTCCCTTTCTTAGCCTCTCCGGGCTTTGCATCATTACCTTTGGGGTTCATGGGGCAGTTGAACTTAATATGCCCCTTTTCATTACAATTGTAGCAGACGTCATTCTTAAGATTCTTGCATTCTAAGGTTTTATGCCCCCTTTTCTTACAGATACCACATGGTCTAGTTTGTGGATCGGTACTACACTGTCCCCAATGCTTATGGTTGCAATTTTTACATATCGGTGTTACACCCGACTTATCTTGGTTCCTCCCGAACCCAAATCTCCCCTTATTTTTCTTATTAAATCTTTGGGAGTTATCATCCTCTCACCTCCTTTTCCCGTCAGTCTCTGATTTGACTGACTTCTGCCTCACCATATCTAAGCAGCCTTTACCATGACTTTAATCTCAGGCGCTAACCCATTTATAAAACACGCAATGCGTTTGGTTTTAGGGGTAATCGGATAGAAAACTAACCTAGACAGGGAAGTGAAATTGGAAATATACTTCCGACAGTCTAGGTTCTTCATTGTGAGAGTCAGAAAGTCTGTCTCTAATTTCTCCACCTCATGAGGTGGCAGTATGTTTCCTTGACTAAATCGACAAACTTAGGCCATCCTAAGTTGTACAGGTGTACCTTACCAGTTGACTATATCATTGCTTTCCACCATATCAGGGCATCGCCCTTGAAGGACTGTGATACATACTTAACCACATCCTTATCAACACATCCGCTGATATCTACTATCGTCTCCATCTCGTCCAGCCACTTCAAGGCTTCTACAGCTCCTTTCTCCCCATTAAAGTCTCGGGGCTTGCAGGAGACAAAATATTTATAGGTACATAGGTCTTTAGAAGAACGGGACCTATCAGCAATTCTAATTTCTTCGGTTCACTCTCGCATTTGAAGAGTGAACTGAGCTCTCCTTATGAGTTGAGGATGGTGAAATAGATAAGGGTCTGGAGTGAGTAGTGCTCGACTCCCTTAGTTTTTCTATGGCCTTTTCCATGGCCTTGCCCACAGCTGCATCTATGCGGGCTTGGAAGTCATCATTGTTAACGGATATATTTTCAGCCTTGTTAGAGCAAATCCCTCGGTGGCTACTCTGTGCCTCATCCGAGTTTACCATTTTTGAAGCTTTGGCTCTAAACATCAAACAAAATTCCTCTTAGCCATGGTATAACAACCATATTGGCTTGAAACATTAGATATATCAATCCATCGCCCATTTAAGCTAGTGTGAATAACATCACAACTCTTAGGCTTATCATATCTATAATTGGCCTAGGTCTTAATAGAACCATCAAAGGCAAATTACAATCTGGACATAGTCCATATATTATTAGATAGTGGATCGTAATGTCACAACTCTCATTGTCATTATTGACAATTATATGTAGCTCATAGGCTTGTCACTAAAGGACATAATAATACAGCACGGAGATGTTATTTATGGCACGTTGGCATGTCCTCAATAGACATCATACGGCACGTTGGCCTACATCAAATAGATGTAATTCATGGCATGTTGGCCCACATCACTAACATATGTAATTTATGGCACGTCGGCCCACATCATAACAGATGTAATTTATGGCACGTTGGCCTACATCATAATAGATGTAATTTATGGCTCGTTGGCCTACATCATAACAGATGTAATTTATGGCACGTTGGCCTATCAATTGTCATCACATTGATGACTTTAGCCGGGATCACGTTGATCACAATGGCTATATAATAGGTCTTAGGACGTAGTCCTTTTACCTAGACGGCTAGTGTGGTTCCTCAAGTCACACTACCAGGATTATGAACATTCCTTAATGTAATCATAAGAGTACCTTAATTATTGATTAATGGTCCCGGTCACGTTGGACTTTAACGACCTTGGAGGCTTGCACCTAGTTCACCACCTCTGGATAGAAGGATAATTTCCCTTAACTATCCTGATAGAAGGCCTTTTATCCTTAACGATCATTTCTTGGCCAATGTGTGGTCTACACCACTTGGCATAATCAAATCCATTAAGGTCTTTTGGAACTATATAGCAGAGCATAAATTTCGAATAAAATTGAGATACTCGCTTGGAAAAGGATGAATACATATATATAATTCCAAAAATACTTCATTAAATTCCAATAGAAATTACAATACTAGAAACAATGAAATAAACTGTCCATGCAGGGATTAAAGAAATAAAAATGTCTACACAGGGACTAAAGAGATAACAGTGTCCTCGCAGGGACTAACATGTATTATTAGAAAAGACTTTACTCGTCCTTCTTTCCCTTAACCAGTTTAGAAAGTTTCTTGAAGAATTTGTTTGTCTTCTTCTTTGTTTTCTCCGCCTGTTGTTGCATTCCTTTCATTCGTTCTAAGGCCTCGTTAATGGGTGGCGACGGAGGTTGTGGTTGTGACATACTAGGATACTAATACCCATAACTTGGATATCTAGTAGGTGGATAAGCATGTGGGAAAGGAGACGGGTAAATTGCGTTATGCATGACCGCTTGCATGTAAGGGTCATGCGACCATGCTTGGTAATCAACTGGTGTAGATGGGTTAAAAGGATCATATCCAGACGTATCCGGATATGTTGGGATAGGGTTATTATAACCCGATGGTGGTGGTTGAACTGCGGGTGATGGCATTGGTTCCACCACAGGTGAGGCATTAGAGGGTCCACCCATTTGTGGGTCCTCTTGAATGGTGGGGTAGGGTTTAGGTAATGGTGGTAGAGAACCCGACCGTTGACCTGCACGTACTGACATGCGTGCTCCACGTTTCCTCCTTGGTGGCTCAGGTCGCGGGTGATGATGTTCCACTAGTTCCATGTGAACATCTTCTTGTATAGGAGGTGGTTGAGAGTGATGGGAAGGAGTGTTGGCAAAGGTGAATTGGTTCCAATATTGGTCCCACTCATTAGGACCTTGATATGGCGATCCGGCATAAGAGTTTGAATCGCTCGATATCTCGATGGGATGCGCATTTGAACCTGACGGCGGCATCTCCGGATCGGAGTCCTCGTCCATTGGGTTTGGCTGATCCAACTGATTCTGATCAGCTAGGGGTGTGTTAAAGTATTCGACGGGATTAAATTCATTGTCACACCCTGGATTTCTATCCAAATCCATACAACGGTGGACCCGGGTGGGGAGTATCGTGATGTCAGTTGATAACATCATTGTCAATTAAACATGGCACAGCGGAAGTCTTGGAGTAAAATTACTATTACAAACCGAATGTTCGAAATATAAAATAATATACAGGCTCGTAATAGAAGATCCACAGGCGGATCATAAAATGTACAAAGAAAGAATATAAAACAGACTTTAGGGCAGATCTAAGGATTTGCAAGATCCTCTTATTTCACTACCAAGCAGCTTCCATCCGATTTTGTATTGTACCTACAGCTTAGTCTTTTGAAAATACGTCAGCTTTCGCTGGTAAATACACCCGAATGACTCATTTTGAAAACATTTTAGAAATTAGATTTAAGTGCACATGGCACAAATCTTTTATAACTTGGGAAAGTTACTTGTAGCCTCGTTAGTAGATTCACATGTTTGTCCATACATACAGGGCCCAGCACAGAGACCGAGACATGATTAAATACACACCACTTAGAACTCACAGAAGAGTTATCCCCAACGTCTTGGGTAATTTGCATTTGAGTGTCTGTCAGGTGTATGCCTACACCCCGCGCTAAGGTCGTGGCCATTATCTAATGTAATGAGCCAAGGATATCCAGGACACGGTAATTTAACCCCCGATGTTTAAGTTATCAAACAAAACTAACTAAAACGGAATATGCGGATTTACAAGCCACAATCTCGCATTCGATTGATCCCATTTCCGACCAAGCGGTAATAATTTACGGTATCCCAAGCCCGTATAGGGAAAATAAGTCAAGAGTATTTACCTGAGCTAGTCTTGATTTAAAAATGCAAGATTTAATATCTCTGCCGTATCCAAAATGATCTAAGTGCAGATAGCATTTACCTGAAGTCTCTAGTCTGGATTATAGCATAAGCTAACCAATTAAAAACTAACGGGCTTATTTAAGTCATAGACTTAGACCTAGTAGTGTACAGGATCAAAACGTATAACGCTTGATTAAACGATGATCGGATAGAATGTAGTTTAAACCCAACAAGTACTTTGACTTGTATAAAATGGGTAAACAATTAACATTATGGATTTCGAATTTAAAATGACAAGGCTAAACCCGTTTTGGTTAATTTTTGTAAACCAGTTACATATACTTAACCGTACGCATATTAGCGAATCGGGTAACCGGATGAGTCATGGACAAGTTCTATATGCCATTATACTTTAATTAAGTTGTAATATCAATAGGATATCAACTTATATGTCCATTAAGGTTTTAAAATGAAATTATGCCTCATTAGGGCATTTCGGTAATTTAATACCATATAAAAGAAACTTGAATATAATTAAATGTTATGATTATAAACATTCTGGAAAAATAATCTATTTATGATATAATATCAGTAGGTTATCAATTATATATGTAATTTATATTTTATGACCAAACTATGCACCAAAGGAGCATTTTGGTCATTTTACACATAGTTTATAAATTATTTGGGATTCTGAGTTTATATCTTGTACCTACTGTAAAAATATTTAAAATAAGTTTTAAAATCAGTAGGTAACAAGTCTTGGTTGATAAATATGGTTTAAAACCATACTATGCGCCGAAACGACGCTTATGTCGTAAAATGACGATTTATGCGATGTTTAACGAAAACTGATGTTAAGGTTAGATTAATATGTCTTAGATATGTTACTTAATATAACATATCATTAGGTAAAAGATTTACCTCGAAAAGATATGGTTAAAACCATTTTATGAGCCACAAGGGCTTTATCGTCATTAATCGACATAATACAAGGACCTGCTTGTAAACTCAGTTTACAATCTGATGTGACATCCCAAATAATCCTACTTATAAGATTATATCAGTAGGAAACTTATTTTGAAGTTCATTATCATTTAAACCTTGTTTATGCAAAAAGGGCATTTTAGTCAAAAATGGCATAATTATGGATCTTGCGCATAAACTTAGATTCTGATTATGATCATGTAATATAACCTCAGAGGGTTATGCTACATTATATTACGATCATAATGCAACTTTAGATCAGTAGTTAACTAATCTAAATCGGGTCAGAATCTAAAGTCAAAGCAGAAGTCAAACTTCACGACTTTCGGTTGCGAACCGACCCTAGAACTGAAATTGACGAGCCGAACATGTTCTTACATGTTCTAATAATGAGTACCAACTTGTTTAAGTATTAAAACAGGTTTCATAACATATATAAGATTAATTTATGATTTTTCTGAAAAATGGCCTGTTTGACTTTTTAATATCATAACTTTGACCCGTCAATTGGTCTAGCAAACGTGATCTTTAAGAGGTGCCCATTATAGGGATTAACACCTACCTTATTACGATCACTTAGCCATGTTCATTACGAACAATGGCGGGACCATAGTGGTCTTAAGCGAAAGTTAAGGCGTTTTCCATAAAACTTTTGACTTTGGTTATAAAAGCCTATAAATGAAAATGCAAGAGCAAGGAACACTTACAAGAGGTTCCTAGAATGCAAGAGAACTAAGTTGGATGCTCCTTTCAGTTAGGAACTTCTAGAGGAGGGAGAAGAGTTGAAAATCAGAAAGGTGCAAGTTCAAATGGTGAAACTTGGCACCTATTTATAGTTGGAGAGCTTGAAGAAGGTGATTCCAGGTGTTAAGGGGTGTAAGAGGAAGCTTACAAGTGTCCTAAAACGTGGCATAGCTGTTTGGGAAGCTATGGTTTCGAGAAAATGGTTTTTTTGCAATTTGTGTGGAGGGCAAGCAAACTTTCTGCAGACACGGGCCTCTCGCGCCCCCGAGAGGCCAGGCCTTAGCCTCTCGCGCCCCATGTCAGGTTTCAAAATTTTCCATATTTAGCCCCTCAACTTATTAAACACTTTAAACCTTCTAAAACACCTTTTTAGCATTTTTAGCCCTTCGTAGCCAATACTTGGCGTAGCCGGGATTATGCCTGGATATTGTCGAGCTCTCAGTTCGTTAAAAGGTCACTCAGAGGTATAAATTAACATGTTGACAATTTTAACCCCTCCAATGTCCAACTTTTATAAAATACGGATTTAATCCCTCTCGTCCAACAAATGGGACATATGCTTCATAAAGATCACTCAGAAGCTCATTTTAAGCATGTTGACTTCGATGTCACTCAGAGGCTGGGCATGTTGACACTACGGTTACTCAGAGGCCATGTTTTAGCATGTTGACACTAATGATCACTCAGAGGCTATGTTTCAAGCATGTTGACACTAATGGTCACTCAGAGGCTATATTTTAAGCATGTTGACACTAATGGTCACTCAGAGGCTTGGTTTATGCATGTTGACATCAGAAGATCACTCAGAGACTTAGTTTGAGCATGTTGACGATTTTAGTCCTTGTTAGTCTTTAATATACTTAAAAATAAAATCGACACGTGTCACTATATTACTGGAGACGATTTTACAGGGTGTTACATTCAACCTAATAAGAATGATGGGAATGGTGAGAGTGATGTGAATGATGTGAATGGTTCGAGTGATAAGAGTTTTGGGTATGAGAAGGTGAATTTTGCGATAATGGCCATGAATCCCCCGAATCTTCATAGGGGTTCGGTTGATGTGGATGTGAAGGGATATGTCCTGAAGGTCCTCCCCTCATTGGTCCTTTGCCTCTTCCTCGTACACGTGGCGGCATTTTCCTGTTAAAATCAATTCAAAAACAATACTAATAACTTAATAATGAAATGAGTAATCCTAGGTCAAAGCCTAGACTTGGAACTCTAAGGAATGTGCTTGTGTAAGTTTGAGATTAAACACAAGAAGGATAGTGTTTATTCTCTCAAACGTTGGCTCTGATACCAACCTGTCACACCCCTGCTTTCCACAGCCAATCCAAACTCCGGTGGGCCCGGGTGGGGAATATCGTGACGTAAGTTGATATCATTATAGACAATTAAACACAGCACATCGGGAGTCTTGGATTTAAATTACTATTGCAAACCAAATTGTTCAAAATAAAAAATAATACACAGGCTCGTAATAGAAGATCCACAGGCGGATCATAAATTGTACAAAAGAAAGAATGTAAAACAGACTTTGGGCAGATCTAGGATTTGCAAGATCCTCTTATCACTACCGAGCACTTCCATCCTATTTTTGTATTGTACCTGCAAGCTTAGTCTTTTGAAAATACGTCAGCTTTCGCTAGTAAATGCACCCAACTGACTCATTTTGAAAACATTTAAAAATATGTTTTAAGTATGTATCAACATAAAATCTTTTATAACTTGGGAAAGTTGATGTTGCAACCTTGTTAACAGATTCATATGTTTGTCCATACATATTGGG
Organism: Scalesia atractyloides; assembly: GCA_947069175.1. NCBI lineage: Eukaryota > Viridiplantae > Streptophyta > Magnoliopsida > Asterales > Asteraceae > Scalesia > Scalesia atractyloides. Next base: position 39,325,158 of record CAMTDV010000116.1, read on the forward strand.
CCCAGTGCGAAAACCGAGACATAATTAACTATACACTACTTATGAACTCATGAAGGAGTTATCCCCAATGACATGGGTAGTTCCATTTGAGCATCTGTCGGGTGTATGCCTACACCCCGCGCTAAGGTCGTGGCCATTATCTAATGTAATGAGCCGAGGATATCCATGACACGGTAGTTAACCCCTGATGTTTAAGTTATCAAATAAAACAGATTAAAATAGAATATGCGAATTTACTAGCCACAATCCGACATTCGATTGATCCCATTTCTGACCAAGCGGTAATAGTTTACCGTAACTCAAGCTCGTATAGGGGAAATAAGTCGAGAGTATTTACCCAAGCTAGTCTTCATTTAAACGCAAGATTTATTAACTCAGTCGTACACAAAAGCACAAAGTGCATATAGCATTTACCGGAATGTCTCTAGTCTGGATTATGGCATAAGCTAACCAATTAAATACTAACGATCTTTCTTAAGTCATAGACTTACACCAACTAGCATACATGATCAAAACATATAACTCTAGATTAAACAATGATTGGATAGAATGTAGTTTAATCCTAACAAGTACTTTGACTTGTGTAATATGGATAAACTATATACATTCTGGATTTTGAGACTTAAATGACAAGGTTAGACCCGTTTCGGTTAATTTCCGTAAACTAGTTATATATACTTAACCGTACGCATATCAGCGATATCGGGTAACCAGATAAGTCATGGACAAGTTCTATATGCCATTACACTTTATATAAGCTGTAATATCAGTAGGATATCAACTTATATGCCCGTTAAGGTTTTGAAATGAAACTATGCCTCATAAGGGCATTTTGGTAATTTCATACCTTATAAAAGGAACTTGAATATAATTGTATGTGTAATTTATCTTTTATGACCAAACTATGCACCGAAGGGGCATTTTGGTCATTTTACACATAGTTTATAAGTTATTTGGGATTCTGAGTTTATATCATATACCTACTATAAAAATATTTAAAATAAGTTTTAAAATCAGTAGGTAACAAGTCTTGGTTGGTAAATATGGTTTAAATCCATACTATGCGCCGTAACGACGCTTATGTCGTAAAATGATGATTTTTGCGATGTTTAATGAAAACTGATGTTAAGGTCAGGTTAACATGTCTTAGATATGTTATTTAATACAACATATCAGTAGGTAAGAGATTTACTTTGAAAGAATGTGATTAAAACCATCTTATAAGCCTTAAGTGCTTTATCGTCATTTACCGACATAATACAAGGATCTGTTTGTAAACCCAATTTGTAATTTGGTTTAACATCCCAAATAATCCTACTTATAATATTATCATCAGTAGCAAACTCATTTTCAAGTTCATTATCATTTAAACCTCTTTTTATGCAAAAAGGGCATTTTAGTCAAAATGGCATAATTACGGAACTTGTGCATAAGCTCAAATTCTGATTATGATCATGTAATATAACTTAGAGGGTTATGCTACATAATATTATGATCATAATGCAAATTTAGATCAGTAGCTAACTAATCTAAATCGGGTCAGAATCAAAAGTCAAAGCAGAAGTCAAACTTCGCGACTTTCGGTTGCGAACTGACCCTTGAACTGAAATTTGACGAGTTGAACATGTTCTCACATTTTCTAATAATTATTACCAACTTGTTTAAGTGTCAAAACAGGTTTCATAACATATATAAGATCAAATTATAACATTTCCGAAAAATGGCCTGTTTGATTTATTAATATCAATACTTTGACCGTCAATTGGTCTAGCAAACGTGATCTTCAGGAGGTGCCCTTTATAGGGACTAACACCTACCTTATTACGATCATTTAGCCATGTTCATTACGAACAATGGCTGGACCATAATGGTCTTAACCGAAAGTCATGGCGTTTTTCGTAAAACGCTTGACTTTTGCCTATAAAAGCCTATAAACGAAAATGCAAGGGGAAGGAACACTTACAAGTGGTTCCTAGGATGCAATAGAACTAAGTTGGATGCTCCATTCAGTTAAGAACTTCCAGAGGAGGGAGATAGAGTTGTGAATGAGAAAGGTGCAAGTTCAAATGGTGAACCTTGGCACCTATTTATAGTTGGAGAGCTTGAAGGAGGTGATGCCAGGTGCTAAGGGATGTAAGAGGAAGCTTACAAGTGTCCTAAAACATGTCATAGCAGTTTGGAAAGCCATGGTTTCGAATCAAATGGTTTTTGGCAATTTGTGTAGAGGCCAAGGCAATTTTCTGCAGACACAGGCCTCTCGCGCCCCGTGGGAGACGTAGGCCTGGTCTCTCGCGCCCCGCGAGCGCCTTATGGCCAGAATCAAAATTTGACACTTTTAGCCCCTTAACTTATAAAACCTTCTAAAACACCTTTTTAGCATATTTAGCCCTCCGTAACCAATATTTGGCGTACCCGGGAGTGTGCCCGGACATTGTCGAGCTCTCGGTTCTTTAAAAGGTCACTCAGAGATATAAATTAACATGTTGACACTTTTAACCCTTCAATTATCCAACTTTCATATATTTACGGATTTAATCCCTCTCGTCCAACAAATGGGACATATGAGAGTCAGGACTTCGTAAAGGATCACTCAGAGACCCACTATAAGCACGTTGACTCCGATGTCACTCAGAGGTTGGGCATGTTGACATATCAGTCACTCAGTGGCCAAGTTTAAGCATGTTGACATATCAGTCACTCAGAGGTTGGGCATGTTGACATATCAGTCACTCAGAGGCCAAGTTTAAGCATGATGACAATCAGTCACTCAGAGGCTTACGTTTATGCATGTTGACACCTTTAGTCCCTATTAGTCTTTAATAGACTAAATTTAAATACAACACGTATCACTATATTATTGGACACGATTTTACGAGATGTTACATAAGAGCATCTTTATCAAATCCATACTTCGTGTCTTTCTTGCTTTCCAAACTTGTTTTTCCAGTTCTGCTCATGCAGTCTTTAGCTCTTCTGACCGCACTTGCAAATGCCGATTTAATATCCATCAACTCCATCTCATCCCTGTCTATTTGTTGATAGTCTTCATTAGTCAAATTGATGTTTCCAATTTGACCAGCGACTAGTCCATAGTAAGCACTAACCATGGTGTTTAGAAGTTCCAAGTGTTCCCGGGCAACTTCTACACTGATCTTAGAAAGATGTGATGTATCAAGTCTGACGGTATGAGGATTTGCATGTTGAAAGTTGTTACCATAGAAAGCTTGTTGAGAAGCTTGTTGTGGAACTTGAGGTGTAACAACTTGTAGTTGTGGTAGAAATGTTTTAGGATCAAATACTTGACCATAGGTTTGAGTACTTGAGCCAACAGATTGATCTGCTTGTACTGGTGGTGGTAGAAAGGGATTAACATTTGACGCAAACGCGGTTGAAAGTTTTGGTTGCTAAGTTGTACTAACACCTGTGTTAATACCTCCAAAGTACATTTCAGGATTTTGTGGAACATAAACTCTTTTTGCTTTTCGGATTTCTTCTTCATTGTTGTTTTCCAGTTTCTGAACAAATTCATAAATACTGATCACATCCAAAACGCCTGTATGCTTTAGTAAGTCAATAAATTGACTCCATTTTGGTGGTAAGGCATCAGCAAAACGCATCACGATTTCTTGTGGAGATGCTATCACTTTTATGAATACATTTCACTGAGCAGATGATAGAATCGGGTTGTCATGTCGCTCAGTTTTTCATTCTCCATGAACATGAATCCTTCAAACTCTTTCTTCAGCAGATCATGTCGTATCTTTCTTGTTGCAGCATTTCCTTCCCCTCTTGCTTCCAAAGTATCCCACAAATTCTTGGTGGTGGTACAGTACACAAATTGATGGTAAATATCTTGATGAAGTGCTTGTGTAAGGATAGCAAACGCCTTCTTCTCTAAATCATAGGCCTTTTTATCATTTTCATCTAAGTTGGCTAAGGAGGTTGGATTTGATCCTGCTTCTTCAAGAGATTCCTTGTATGGTGTAGTAAAACATGTCCATAATTATGTATTTTGGCTGAGAACATATGTATGGAAACGTCTTTTCCATGAAGGATAATCGTTCATATGGTTCAGTTTCGGTGGACGGTTATTACTTCCTGTTTCACTTTCGCTTATAAGAAGAGTCTGAATGCTCTGATTTTGATTTGCCACACATGCCCATTGATTAGCGGTAATCATGGTTATGTGCTGAGGCATCAGTGATTTAACCCATGAGGTTGTGGAGCATTGTGATGAGTCTTGGTTTGAGCTTGAACTACTCCCCTAATTCCAAGGATTTGTACCCATTTTGTTTGTTTATAAAATTGTACTTTTAAAATTTTAAAAATTCCAAGGATTAAATAAAAATTTTCTTGTAAAGATTTACAGTCCTAAACACCACAAAGTATTGAAATACTGGGACACGAAAACAATCACAAAGAAAATTAGTTCTTCGTATGAGTCACTGATTCGTACAAATCACTATTCTTCGTATGAACTAGGTTGTTCGTTCAAACAACAGTCTTTCATGCTAGCAAACCTATGCTTCGTGCGAACAAGGTTCTTCGTGCGAGTCACTTGGTCTTTTGCACGAACAGTGTTGTTCTTTGTGTGGATGGGTTATTCGCACGGAGGTTTTTCGCTGATGTTTGGTTTTTCACAGGGAGGAATCTTTTTGTAGAGTTGGTTGGTGAAAATTTCCTTTTCTAACAGAGACTTGTTTCTGAGTTGGTTTGAAAGTTGTGAGTTGTCTACACAGTTTCGGTTAAAAAGACAAACATTCCAATATCAGCTTTTCAGTCAAAACAGTCAAGTCCTGAGATTTGGTTAACCCTAAAAGAATATTCCGGTGAGTTTTCTAGCAGGTGTTTCACCGGAAAATATGTCTATCTGAACTTTGATCGAAAATTTCAAGAAAAACCATATCCTAACATGTCTCCATGTATTCTAACAAGGTTTTTATAAAAATTTTCTTGATACAACAATTTTTACCTAAGTTTTAAACTACTTATCTTTTAAAAACTTAAGTTTCTTATTAGAAGTTCAAGAACACTTCCAGGAACCCTCACAACTAGCTCAGACACAACACTAAGCTCGGTTTTTAAACAAAGAAGAGAGCCAAAGCTCTGATACCACTTGAAGGTCCACTTGAAGGATCAAGATAACCTACTTCCTTGTTAATGTAACACACATACAAGTGCGAAATCCACGTAAGTATGCAAACCAAAGCAAAGTAAGAAACACAAGATAACCAAAGATTCACTATCTTGATTAATAGAAGAGAACTAGTACAAACACATAAAAACAATGTTCATACAGACTCAGGATATACTTTCTGTGTTCTCTCTCTTGTGCCTCAGTGTCTTTCTCTGGTGTCACCCTTGTCACCCTTGAACTGTGAGGTGCATGTCTATTTATATAGTGCCAACACCTAGAAACAGTACGAATAATGTTGCTGCTCATACGAACCACTATAAGTCACGAAGAACATTCTGTAGTGGTTGCTCGTACAAACTACCTCTGGCTCGTACGAATAAGCAAAGTGCTTTGTTGAAAAGGGCCACTCGTACGATTAGAGAATCACTCGTATGAACAGCAAATGTCTCATACGAGCAACAACTTGCTCGTACGAAGCACCTTTCACTCGTACTAAGAAGTGTCCTTCGGAGAACGTGCTAACATAAATTTCGTACACAAGACTTAACAGTTTGCACACATGCAACTGTTTTACAACACAGACAAACTATACATCGTACTAAATCAAGATAGGAGGATATCATGATTTGGTCGACACGACCAACTATACAAACACAATAAACAAAGACCGTACAATTACAGATGTAACTAAGAATAAGCGATAGACATAAAAGTGTGTCAACAATGCTAAAACCTACTTGGCTTCTATGGAGGAGCACTTCAAGGGAACGTCTAAAACACACGCTAGTACTTTAATTCTCAAGTTGGTGACTACTAAGTATGATGGGAGGAGTGGCATTCGTGAACACATCATGATGATGAACGATATGGCCCATAAGCTGAAGGGATTAGACATATAAATCAGTGATGGTTTTCTTGTTCACTTCATCATAACTTCGCTTTCTTCGTCCTATGAAGCATTCAAGATCAATTACAACACTCAGAAGGACAAATGGATGATGAGTGAGCTGATCGCCATGTGCATGCAGGAGGAAGAGCGTATGAAGATGGATCGTACTACTGATGTTGCAAACTTTACTACCTCCAGCTCTAAGAAGAGAAAGAACAATCACTTAAGGAAGGATGCTTCTAAAGTCCAAAAGCCAAATCCTAATACAAGTGTACCTTCCACCTCTAAGAACTCCTTGGGAAAATCTGACTGCAAGTTCTGTAAAAAAGAAAGGACATAAGCAGAAGGAATGCCCTGACTTTAAGGAGTGCCTGGTTAAGAAAAGTAACGATTTTTTAATGATACTTGAGTCCTATAATTTAAATGTTTCTGCTAATTCTTGGTGGTTTGATTCTGGTTCTATGGTTCATGTAACCAATTCTACTCAGGGATTTCTTTCAATCTGGAGGATGGGAAGAAACCAAAGAACACTTGAAGTTGGGATGATCGGGAATTAGAAGTGAAGGCCATAGGAACATTACAATTATTTATGAAAAATGGTTTATGCATTAAACTTTATGATACCTTATATGTTCATGAGGTAACTCAGAACCTTGGATCAAGACCAAAGTTAGACATAGACGTTTTTGTTGTTTCCATGGTCATCGCAAACTCTCTATTCTCTATGATTCCGATGTTTATGGTACCAACATTCTGGATGGTGGTCTCTATAGATTAGAAGTAGATGATGACTTTTCCAAATATTTGTTGTCATATAATATTAGTGAATCACTCACAAAGATGAAACAAAATCGAGACTTAGAGACTTCATCCATGTTGTGGCATCAGCGTTTAGGCCACATCTCAAGAGAACGGTTCAACTTGTTAAGGATGAAGTCTTACCTCCTCTCGATTTCACTGATTTTGGAACATGTGTCAAATGCCTTAAAGGAAAAAATGGCATAAGCGAATAAGAAAGGTGCCACTAGAAGTTCTAATTTGTTAGAACTCATTCATACTGACATTAGTTGTCCTTACCAAATCACTGGCATAACTGGACATACTTCAATTATCACTTTCATTGATGATTACTCTAGTTACATGTACTTTTATCTCATTTAGTAAAAAATCTGAATCTCTTACAACGTTTTAAGATTATAAAGCTGAAGTTGAAAAATAACTAGATCGTCAAATTAAAGTTGTGAGATCAGATAGAGGCGTGAATATTATGGTAGACATACTGATGTGGATCAAGCTCCTGGTCCATTTTATGAGTTTTGTAAGGGCCAGGGGATCGTGAACCAATACACCATGCCGGGTACACCTCAGCAGAAAGGTGTCTCTGAACGAAGAAATCAAACCCTTATAAACATGGTGCGCAGTGTCACACCCCGACCCGCAGCGGAATAAGAGTCGGGGCATAATTGGGTTATCACCAAAGCTCATGATGTTTACTAATATGTTTCATATTTATTAAATTCAAAATTACATTCTCAATATTCCAAACAAGTTCATACAATTACAAAGAAAAGTAACTAAATAAACAATCCAAAGTCTAAACCGATTTATTCTTCTAAGCCATCCTATATTTTCTTGCTGCAACTGGATCACCTGTATCATGTGTAAAAATGGGGGTTTTTGGGTCAACAAAAGTTGGCGAGTGAACCTTGTTAGAAAACATTTATTATTGATTTCTTGTTATTATTAATATGGAAAAATTGTGCAATAATAATATGTGAGCAAACGTAAATAATCATACAATAACATAGAATAACAAACAGTAACAAAAACATACAATAACAACCACCTTGCATGAATATATGACATGAATGATAATGTAAATGTTGGCAACGTCACGTTCACGCTCATAGGTAATGGGGAACGGTTCCTGTCACACCCCGACCCGCAGCGGAAAAGGTGATCGGGGCATGATTGGGTTTTCATCAAAGCTCATGACATTTATTATAACGTTTCATATTTATTATTACAATTTAAAGGGAATCATACAATCATAATTACAACATGTTCTACACATCTTTCTAGACTTCATTATTTTCTTCTAAGGCATTTCCTATGTTTTCCTTGCTTCATCCTGTTCACCTGTATCATGTGTAAAAATGGTTTTTGGATCAACAAAAAGTTGGCGAGTGAATCCTATGAAAAACATTTGAACAAGTTTATTGAATTGATTATAAAATAAAGTGCATAACCACATATGAGTAAATATAGATGTAAACTTATTCACAAAACACTTAATATTAAATAATGCACACACATACAATAATAGCTTGTTTTGAGGCACGCGTTGTTCAACTCGTCTCCCACGAGGAACTGATGGGCCTAATGAATGAGTTTTGAGGCACGCGTTGTTCTACGAACTGATGGGCCTAATGAATGAGTTTTAAGGCACGCGTTGTTCAACTCGTCTCCCACGAGGAACTGGTGGGCCTAACAAATAATTTGCATACAACTTGACAATATGTAATACATAACTACAAACAATATTTACATTCTAAGTTTAAATCATAATATGGTATGGCACGAGTTTGAATAAACGAATTAGTTTAAGCGACACATGATACACCCCAAAACGTGTAATAAAAAGGGGAGTTGTAAGATTCGCTCCCAGTGGTTGCGTTTCTTGGATTGATGATGAATGCGCACGAAATTGGATTTAACCACGAGAGAAACTAACCTAGATAATAACATAACGGTTCGGTAAATAAGCGGATTTTATTTATCAATTTTTAGTAGGATTTTTGGATATATTTTTCTGAGTTTAAGGCTATTTTCTAACTTTAAAAATGTTATTTTTAAGTATTTTTAATTGATTTTTAATTTAAATAAATAAATAAAAAGTAATAAAAAATGTTGATTTTTGACTGTTGACTTGTTGACCGGTTCGGTCGGTTATATAGTTGCACTGAGTGAGACTCGAACCCGTGACCTCCCGTACGCGTGTACGCAGCTCTACCAACTGAGCTACGTGTCTAACCCGAAATATTTCTGTTTTTAATTATATTTATACACTAATTAAGTTAATCCGAATATCATTTATTTTAAAAAGGATTTAATGGTATCGACTCGGTGCTCTCCACAGGTCTCGAACCCGGGACCTGTGGTTTAGTTCGGCACACAGTCCACCGCTGGACTGTGTGTCTAACTTGGTAAATATTCTGGTTTTTATTATACTTAACATGATTCTGCGTGTGGATCCGGTTCGGTTTAAAAAAAAAGACATTTTTATTACAGCGAGTGTGTGTGTGTCAAGGATCGAACTCGGGACGTATGCGTGTTTATTTGCACACAGTCCACCACTGGACTGTGTGTCTAACCCGTTCATAATATTGATTTTAATTAATCTTATAACCTAAGCGACTTCGTCTTCTTCGTTCAAACACAGACAATGATTAACCATGCTGTTATTTGTTAAATTAATTTAACGAACTTTATAAACAATTGCAATGTATTGAACAGAAAAGGGTTTGGGGAATGATTGTACCGAACTGATCGTCTTCTTCAGAAATCCGGCAAAGATCGTCGGCTCTGTTTTGTGAACTTCTTCTGTTAGGATCAATTAACAGTTTGAATGGATTAGATGTGAAATTGAACTACTGAGTAACGATTATCAGTAGGTTTAAATGATCATACCGGTTAACAGCGAGTTTCTGGAAATTCCAAAAGTTTTCCGGCGAAAACAGAAAATCCGGCAATGTCGTCTGGGGTTGATTCTGGGTGATGGAGTGATGTTAGAATTTGTCTAATAATGGAATGAAACAGAAAAGTCGAGGTAATTACCGTGTAGATGTAAGTCTCGGTTTTCCGACGACTTGTAGAGATTTTCCGGCGAGTGAAATTGATTGAAGAATCAGTGCGATTTTGAGCGAAAAGTTTACCAGAGGCTAAGGTGTGCATTTATAGGGAAGAATATCGATGAATTGGGTCTGATTACCGTCTTGATTCGTTGGTCAGCCGTTCTCCGACGGTTACGACGGATGTCGCGGAACTGGACGTCGGTTTATAACCTATGGCGTCGTAAATTCTTACGTTAAGTCAAAAGTAACCGACGATAATTGGCGAAATCGTCGGGTTTTATGGCGTTAGCGGATTTGGGCGCGCTGTTGACTGGGTTTGATTTCCAGATTTATTATTTGTATTAATTGTTTCAATATGTTAACAAACAACACAAGTGGCGGAGTGGTTGGATGGATGTGAGTTAAGGCTTTGGATGATTCTCTCGGCTGACCCGGATTCGAAACCCGGCTTCAGCATTTAATTTTTATTTCACTATGTTTAATACATTTTCAAATATAAATTTTATATTCTAATATACTTATTAATTATGTATCGTTTAAAATAATTTGGGCATTAAATACGCAACGAAATTTTTAACTGGTTGTTCGGTTAATAAATGAAGCGGGTTTGGTTAACCCGGTTTTTGACGGATGTTACAGTTCCGCTCATAGGTAATGGGGAAACAGACGGCCTATAATGAAATGTATGTGCGATCAAGGCTCAATCAAACGGAGCCGATCGTATGTTGGCAACGCCTCGTTCACGCTCATAGGTAATGGGGAACGGCTCACGCTCATAGGTAATGGGGAGCGGCGGCCTATGATAATGTATGTACTGAAAATGATAAATTTAATCTAAACATTAACCACACAAACAGTTGATACATATTGAATACACATTTGATCATGGATATGATGGATGCACAATTGTTTAAATGTAATAAATAATAAGGCACATGATACACCCACAAAACATGATTAAAACGGGGAATTTGTAGAGATTCACTCACTTTGGGTGCGTTCGGTTGGTGATGTTGAATGCGCACGAGTTTAGAGGATTGATCGACGAGGAATAACTAACCTAAATAATAACAAAAAGGTACGGTAAATAAGTGGATTTTATTAACAATTTTAATAGGATTTTTAGATATATTTTTGTGTGTTTAAGATCATTTTCTAACCTTAAAAATATTATTTTTAAGTATTTTTAACTGATTTTTAAATTAAATAAATAAATAAAAATATAAAAAAATTGTTGACTTTTGACTTTGACCGTTGACCGTTGACTTGTTGACCGGTTCGGTCGTGTATATTGTTTGCACTGAGTGAGGTTCGAACTTGTGACCTCCCGTACACTTGCACGCAGCTCTACCAACTGAGCTACGTGTCTAACCCGAAATATTTCTGTTTTTAATTATATTTATATACTATTTAATTTATTCAAAATTCATTTATTTTAAAAAGGATTTTAATTCTATCGAACCGGTGCGCAATACAGATCTTGAACCCGGGACCTGTTGTTTAACGTTGCACACAGTCCACCGTTGGACTGTGTGTCTAACCTGTTTAAAACACTTGTTTTTATTTCTCTTATATACTAACTGGAAGTTTCCGTATTTGGGTTTTATAAAAAGTCTGAATATTGTGACGGATTGGAACAAGGACAGACTCGAACCCGGGACTCTATGATTCAAATGCACACAGTCCACCTGGACTGTGTGTCTAACCCGAGATATAACCCGATTTATATTAAATTTATATACAAACTATACTTCATCTTCTCCGTTAAACAACACAGACAATGATTATTCTACTGATCTTGTTTAATTCGATTGACGGACATATAATTGATTAAAATGAAATGGACAGGGAAGGTTTTGGGAATGAACATACCGGAAGATGATCTTTCTCAGAACTCCGGCGAAGTCGTCGGCTCTGTTTTATGAACTCCGTCTGAACGGGCCAATTAATAGTTTTGATTAACCAAATTGTGAAATTGAATGACTAAACAAGAGTTATCAGAAGGTTTGAATGATTATACCGTTTCACAGCGCAATTTAGGAATTTTCAGAAAACTTCCGGCCAGTGTTGATTATCCGATATCGTCGTCTGGGATTGATTCTGATTGAAAGGTTTGAGTTAGCAAAAGTCTAACAACAGATAGAAGATGAAAGAATTGAGAAATTTACCGTTTTGATGAGTGTCACGGTTTTCCGGCGAAAGTCCGGCGATTTCAGAAAACGTTTCCGACGAACTGAAAATAGAGCGAAAGTGAAATTGGAGGTTCTGTGGATGATTTTGAGTCGCGAGATGATGATATTGCCGGTGAAATCAGGAAGTAAATGATTTCGGTTATTAAACCCGAAAATCATATGAATTCAAGTTCAATAAAGGCTGAATTGATTGAGATCGTGCGTCGTAATGATTTCATCGGTTATATCCAGTAATATCAACACTCAAACGTCTGGAAAGTTGAAAGCCGATTACCGGTTTCAGTTTTTGGCGCAAACAGATCGATTCACGGGTGAACTTATGTTTTATTTGTTTCCTAGATTTCACAAAGACATCAATTGGCGGAGTGGTTAATTGTTTGGTGTTAAGGTCTTCCGGCTGACCCGGGTTCGAAACCCGGCAGCCCCTTTTTATTTTTAATTGCTTTATTTTTATTTTCTAACAATTTTAATTTCCATATTCTAAAATGTTTATTAGTTATGTATTGTTTAAAATTAAAATAAGCATTAAATGAGCAACAAAAATTTGAAACTGATTATTCGATTAATAAACTAAGCGGGTTTGGAAAACCCGTTTTCGACAGATGTTACACGCAGTATGTTAGTCAACACTAATTTACCATTATTCTCTGGACTGAAGTGTTAAAAGCAGCTGTTCATATACTCAATAGAGTTCCTTCTAAGTCTTCCCCTAAAACTCCTTATGAACTTTGGACAAGAAGGAAACCGAGTCTAAAATATATGAAAGTATGGGGCTGCATTGTTGAAGCAAAACTTTACAATCCTTTCCTAAGGAAACTTGACCCTAAAACAGTTACCTGCTTCTTTATCGGGTATCCTGATCACTCTAAGGGTTATCGTTTCTACTGTCCTTCCCATGTCACCCATATTGTTGAAACCAAGAGTGCCGCGTTCCTGAAGAATTTCAAGGTTAGTGGGAGCAGTACTAACCCTTACGAAGAATTGCAAGAAATACAAGACGCGGGAGGGAGAGACTCGTCACTTACCACTACTCCGTTTACTCCTCTTGTACCTGATGCAACTATCTCACCTAAAGCTATACACCAACTCCAAATTTACTTCCACAATCAGAACCCATTATACCTTATAACGACGTCACATCAAACGCTCAAAACCAAGACAACGCTGAACCCGATAATCAACTCAGGAGGTCATCTAGGCATAGAAGGCCTACTAATTAGGATGATTATGTTACCAACCTGACTAAAATGGATGTCGGAAAGCTCAATGATCCTATCTCTTATAATGAAGCCATTAGTAGTGATCAGTCTTCTGAATGAAATAAAGCAATGATTGATGAGCTTGAATCCATGAAGAAAAATGATGTTCGGGATTTGGTAGAATTACCCAACGGTGTCAAACCTGTAGGATGTAAATGGGTATTCAAAACAAAATTGGGTCTGAATAGGAACATTGAACGCTACAAAGCGAGATTGGTAGCAAGCTACACCCAGAAAGAGGGAATTGATTATCAAGAGACCTTTTCACCTGTCTTTTGTAAAGATTCATTAAAGATCGTTATGGCCCTAGTAGCTCATTTTGATTTAGAGCTGCATCAGATGGACGTTAAAACAACTTTCCTTAACGGAGTCTTAGACGAAGATGTTTACATAAAACAAATTGAAGGTCAAGAATTGTAACATTTGTAAAAATCGGGTCTCCAAAACCCGCTCCGTTTTGTAATCAAGTACCAAGTTATGAAAGTGCATTAATTATTTATGGTTATTTTGAGTAAAAACGATACATAATTAATAAATAAACTAAACTATAAAAATTATATTTGATAAAAAGTTAAAATAAAATAAATAAAAACATTTGAAGCTGCCGGGACTCGAACCCGGGTCAGCTGAGTCACTCAATGACTTAACATCCTTTTCCTAAACCACTCCGCCACAATGTGATTTCTGTTAACTTTAGGAAAGCAATTGGAACTTATACACAAACTCAACTTAACCGATGATGCCATCTGAATAACGGTAATCGGCAAACCAATCGCCAAATCGTTGTGAATTCATTTGGTTCAGTTATAACCGATGTGCGACGGTTTCTAATTAAGCCAGAATTGATTAAACTTTAAGCCTTATCATTTCGGCTTTTGAAACCGAAAACTTCATCAAGTTCTGATTTAATTCGAGCTCCAGTTCATTTACACGATTCAGAACTATCACAACAATACTCAATTTCATTTTCGTCGCGTTTCTGAACCGTAAGATTTTCTGAATCAGTTCGCCGGAAAATTCCTGCAAGTCACCGGAAAACCGGGACTCACATTCTCACGGTAATTCCTTCGACTCTTTTTGTTTAAAACATGTGATTAGTCAGTCTCTAACACAACTCCATCATCAGAATCGATCCTAGCCAACGTTTATCGGAAATCTTATCTTCGCCGGAAAGTTTCTGAGACTGCCGGAATCCAACTGTGAACTGGTATGATATCCAAAACTTCTTTTAAACCTTGTTTAAGTGACACAACTCTATGAGTAATCGATCAACGCTGTTAATTGGTTCAACAGTCGGAGTTCATTTCCAGTACCGACGAACCTCCGCCGGAATTCAGTGAATCACATCAATCGGTATATTCTGTTCCTTAAACTTTCTCCATTCTTTACTTTTGAGTTACTGTTGATGTCGGAGAACTTTGTAAATCACAAATCAATCATAATCAGTCGAGTTATGTTGCCTGTGTAATCGGTGAAGAAGATGAAGTTATAACAGAATATAAGAGTAATTAAAATCCGGATTATAAACGGGTTAGACACACAGTCCAGCGGTGGACTGTGTGCAAATTTCACATACACGTCCCGAGTTCGATCCTTGCTACGCGCACGCTTTGTGTAATAACATTCCTTTTTAATCATGAACTAACCCGGGTTAAAACAGGTAGTTGTTAAGTATAATAAAAACCAAGAATATAACCGGGTTAGACACACAGTCCAGCGGTGGACTGTGTGCAAAATGAACTTCACGTCGCGCGTTCGAATCTTGTCACGAGCACCGGTCCAGTTGAATTAAAACGTTTTTGTAAATAAAGGAATTTTCGGTTAATTCAAATAAGTATATAAATATAATTAAAACTGAGTTTATAACGGGTTAGTCACGTAGCTCAGTTGGTAGAGCTACGTGCACGTGAACGAAAGGTCGCCGGTTCGAATCCCGCCCGGCGCAGAAATATCCGCTGACCGAACCGGTCAACGGTCAACAGTAAAAAAATAATATATTTTTTTATATATATTTATTTATTTAATTTAATTTAAAAATCAATTAAAAATACTTAAAAATAACATTTTTAAAGATAGAAAATAGCCATAAACTCCTAAAAAATATATTTAAAAATTTCATTAAAATCCTTAATAACATCCATCCATTTAATATATTTTTCCATTATTAATTAGGTTAGTACTCCTCTTCGACTCGCTCATCTAAATCGTGCGCATCTCACCATCTCCAATTCAACGCACCCAATGTGAGTGAACCTTTCAAATTCCCCGTTTTAATCACGTTTTTGGGGTGTATCATGTGTCTTTGTTTATTTACAGATTATAACGAAACCATTGTGCATACATCATATCATGACATGTGTATTAGTTTGTTGCTGTTAAGTAGTTATTATTGGATGCAAATTATTATTACAGTACATGCATTTGCCGAGGCCGCAGCTCCCCATCCATGAGGTTGAGCTTGTTCCCCATTTTATTATGCGGTTGAACTGTGGCGTGCCAGCACGATCGGCTCCGTTTGATTGAGCCTTGATCGGTCATTTCATTTTACATTTCAATACATGCAATACGATCGGCTCCGTTTGATTGAGCCTTGATCGCACAAGTTCAATTTACATTTCCAGTTCATGCAATACGATCGGCTCCGTTTGATTGAGCCTTGATCGCACAGTTCAATTTACATTTCCAGTTCATGCAATACGATCGGCTCCGTTTGATTGAGCCTTGATCGCACAGTTCATTTATGTTAGTTATCGTATGTTATTGGTATATTCATGTATGCTATCAAGTGTTATTGTATGTTATAATTGTAACTGCTATTTGCCAATGCTTGATTACTTACATTTGCTCTTTTATGATTATGCACAATATTTTATTGATAAACTAACCATAAAATCATTATCAAATGTTTATCTAATGAGGTTCACTCGCCAACTTATGTTGACCCAAAAACTACCATTTTACACATGATACAGGTGAACCAGCAGCAGCTAGGAACACATAGGACCTGGACTAGAAGAATAAATCAATTTAGTTCTTGGATTGTTACCTTTTGATTATTTCCTTTGTATTGAATGAACATGTTTGAATGTTTGAAAATGTAACTTTGACTTCATTAATTATGAAACATAATAGTAAATGTCATGTGCTTTGGTGATAACCCATTTATGCCCCAACTCTTATTTCCGCTGCGGGTCGGGGTGTGACAGATTGGCATCAGAGCCATGACTATAGGGATATAGGATAGGTTATTAGACCCTTAGAGCCTATACTATAGTCGATTAGAAACTTATAAGAATTTTGTGTGTTATATGCCAAATTTCATGATGTTTATATGTTTTATGTTAAATGTTACATTTGATATTGTGCAAGCATGTTCATAAGTATGTGTTATCAAATAATGCCTATCATGAAATCATATGCTCATAACATAGCACATCCATGAAAGCACACACCACATCATGATTGATTTTACAATGATTTTCGTGTTTTCAAATCTCATCAAAGTGAGTTCTCATGACGGGCATGTAGTAACTGGAAGGGTACTAGTACCGGTAGTCGGAACGTCCTGTCTAGGCTGGCATTCGTATAAATCCAAAATAAAGGACCAGTTTGCCTACCTGGGGACTAACGATGAGAGTACGAAGTACCTATTAGGCCAAAGCATGCTATACCAAACGTCGTGTGAACTAATCCCACTTTGAGTTGTCATTGTGTCTACACCTGGACACGTTCCGACCAAACATCTCATGAACATATTTTGTGGTTTGCATTCGGGGGATGCGAGTGTTAAATCGCCAATACTAATGTGCATCCTACCAAGCCAATAGCCATGGGGGCCCACATGACTATGTAGGTGAAGGTATGGGGGACATTTAAGGCCCAACATGAGCGAACCCAAGACATCCTATGGATGTAGTTGCATTATTGATATTTATGTTATTTTCATTTTATTAAAGACACATGACACCTAAAAAGACACCATAAACTCACAATCTCCTCATTTTATGATCCTGTAGATGTCGTCTAGACAGCATCGGAGGGGTAAGAAATCGGGAAAGTCTCGGGAACGTTTGGCCACTCATATCGCGAATCAAATGGCCACGATATTGCCTGACATCGTGGTACAAGTACAACAAGCCCTTGCTGCAAATCCTACTAACCCTCCTCAACAACAGGACCAGAACATCGACAACCCTCCTACCATCAAATGCTCTTACAAACATTTTAAGTCCTGTGATCCTCCAAAATTCGAAGGGACTGAGGGAGTCACTGCTCTCTTACATTGGTTTGAGGAGATGGAAAACGTTTTCTTAAACTGCGATTGTCCTGAGGATCGCAAAGTTCGTTACGCCACCGGGAGACTACTTGGTGTAGCTCTCACTTGGTGGAATACTGAGAAAGGAAAGAGGGGAACTGAAGATGCGATGGCCTTAACTTGGGAGGAGTTAAGGGAAATCATGACTAGGCGATTCTGTCCTAGAAGTGAAATTAAGAAATTGGATGATGAATTTCATGCCTTGAAGCAAAAAGAGGGTGATCACTCTACTTACAACAAGAGGTTCTTGGAGTTGAACCAAATGGTTCCAAACTTATTCACTCCAACCTATCGTCTGATCGAACATTACATTCGAGGACTTCCCTCGAAAATCCAAGATTCGGTTCTCAGCGTTTCACCGGTAACACTCGAAGCTGCCATGGAGTTGGTAACGGAACTGACCGAAAACCGAATTCGCAATGGGAAGTTCAAAGAAGAAAAGAAGAAAGCCCCTGTTGAGGGACAAACTCAAACCACCCCAATCCTTCCTCTAAGTTTGCTAACAAGAGGAAGCGTAACACCAGGAACTTTGCAGTCACCCAAACCAACACCCCTATTCCTGCTGCACCCATAACTCAAGTCACTCCTCCACCCGCGCCATACAAAAGACCCTACACAGGCCCATTACCAAAATGTAACCGTTGTCAGTATCACCACTCCCCTGATTATCCTTGCCAATACTGCACCGGCTGCGGTCGCGCAGGACATACTGTTCAAAACTGCCGCACGCTTCAACGAACAAACCGCTACCAACCTATAACCCAAACCCACCAACAGTTAATGGGTCAAGCACAACAACAACTACCATTTCCACCCACCCAACATTTAGCCCAAACATACTATCAACCCAATTACCCTATGGGCCAACCTATGCGGGCTTGTTTCAATTGCGGAGACCCAAGTCATTTCAGAAACACATGTCCAAGGCTGGTCAATATTATTCATGCTCAGGCCCAAGCCAACCCTGTGAATCAAGCGAACCAAGCTCCTCCACCTGCTAGAGGAAGAGCTTTCAATATTAACGCAAACCAGGCCAGAGCTGACGGCAATGTGGTCAACGGTACGTTTCTTATAAATTGTAGATATGCCTCTATGTTATTTGATACTGGTGCGGATAGAAGTTTCGTGTCATTAGAATTTGAACCTATCTTAAGCAAAAATCGGGATAAGCTCGCGGAATCCATAACGGTGGAAGTTGCGGACGGAAAACCAGTTTCATTAGACTCTATTTTACGTAACTGTACACTCACCTTAAACGACCACGATTTCTCAGTCGACCTTATTCCTATGAAGCTGGGAAGTTTTGACATCATAATCGGTATGGATTGGCTCAGTCAACATCATACGGAAGTTGTATGTCGTGAAAAATTTATTCGTATTCCTCTTTCAAACGGTCAGACTCTTCGAATCATTGGAGAAACCTCGTCGAAAGGGCTCAAGTTAATGTCATGTCTTCAAGCTCAAAAATACCTTCGCAAGAATTATGTCGCGTTTTTAGCCCATATCATCAAGAAGGGGACCACAGAGAAGAAACTTGAAGATATTCCTGTAGTAAAAGATTTCCCACAAGTTTTTCCTGACGACATTTCAGGACTTCCTCCAATCAGAGATGTCGAATTCCGTATCGATCTCATACCTGGTGCTACACCAGTGGCAAAATCTCCTTATAGGTTAGCCCCCTCTGAAATGCAAGAGCTAGCCGGTCAATTGCAAGAATTGACTGACAAGGGATTCATACGTCCCAGCTCATCGCCTTGGGGTGCACCTGTCCTTTTTGTAAAGAAGAAAGATGGATCTTTTCGTATGTGCATCGACTACAGAGAGCTCAACAAGTTAACCATCAAAAATCGCTATCCTTTACCTCGCATAGATGATCTTCTTGACCAACTACAAGGTGCCAGTTGCTTTTCAAAAATCGATCTACGATCTGGCTATCATCAGCTTAGAGTGCATGAAGAAGACGTCCCCAAGACTGCTTTTCGAACTCGTTATGGCCACTATGAATTCATGGTTATGCCGTTTGGATTAACCAACGCACCAGCTGTTTTCATGGACCTAATGAACAGAGTCTGCAAACCTTACCTCGATCGATTTGTTATAGTTTTCATCGACGATATTCTTATCTATTCAAAATCTAAAGCTGATCATGAGCGTCATCTTCGACTCGTCCTTGCACTTCTAGAAAAGGAAAAGCTTTATGCCAAGTTCTCTAAATGTGAATTCTGGTTAAAAGAGGTGCAATTTCTCGGGCATGTAGTCAACGACAAAGGAATACATGTTGACCCATCAAAGATCAAAGCAGTTCAAGAATGGCAAGCTCCACGTACACCAACTGAAGTAAGGTCTTTTCTTGGACTTGCTGGCTATTATCGTCGGTTCATTTCAAACTTCTCTCGCATTGCGGTGCCACTCACGGCTTTAACTCATAAGGGAAAACCATTCGTATGGGGACCCAAGCAAGATGAAGCTTTTCAAACTCTTAAACAAAAACTTTGTGATGCACCAATCCTCACTCTTCCTGAAGGTTGTGATGATTTTGTAGTCTATTGCGACGCGTCAGGGCAAGGATTAGGTTGCATTCTCATGCAAAGAGGAAAAGTCATAGCTTATCCCTCGAGGCAACTCAAGACACATGAAAAGAACTACACCACTCATGACCTCAAACTTGGAGCCGTTGTATTCGCTCTTAAGATATGGAGACATTATCTCTATGGTACTAAGTGTGAAATATACACTGACCACAAGAGTCTTCAACATATCTTCAATCAAAAAGAGTTAAATATGAGGCAACGAAGATGGGTCGAACTCCTAAATGATTACGACTGTGAAATTAGATACCACCCTGGTAAAGCAAATGTGGTGGCTGATGCACTTAGTCGAAAGGGTTATGCGAACTCCATTCATCTTCTATGTTCGCAAATTATAACCGATATTAAAGATCAAATTCGTGAAGCCCAACACGTTTCAATAACAGAGGAAGATGTACGAAAAGAGATGTCCTGCCGAGCTAAAACTTGAAACTAAATCTGATGGTATTTTGTATTACCTAGATCGTTTCTGGATTCCTAACCACATCAATCTTCGTGAGACACTCATGCATGAAGCTCATAAAACGCGATATTCTATACACCCAGGAGCCGATAAGATGTATCAAGACCTACGGTACACCTATTGGTGGCCTGGAATGAAGAAAGATATTGCCGTTTTTGTTTCCAAGTGTCTCACATGTTCTAAGGTGAAGGCTGAACACCAAAGACCCTCAGGACTTCTAGTCCAACCGGAAATACCTGTATGGAAGTGGGAAAATATAACCATGGATTTCATTACCGGGTTACCTCGCACTTCTAGTGGGTATGAAACTATATGGGTGATTATAGACCGACTTACAAAATCAGCTCACTTCATCCCTATTCGAGAAGATTTCAAGAACGAAAAGCTTGCTCGTATTTATATCAACGAAATCGTAAGCCGGCACGGGGTACCATTAAGTATTATTTCTGATCGTGATGGTCGTTTCACTCACGAACATGGCAAGCAGTACAATCCGCTATGGGCACTCGATTAGATCTCAGTACCGCCTATCATCCTCAAACTGATGGACAGTCTGAGCGCACCATTCAAACTCTTGAGGATATGCTTAGAGCATGTGTCATAGACTTCAAGGGAAATTGGGACGCCCACCTACCGTTAGTTGAATTTTCGTACAACAACAGCTATCATTCGAGCATCGGCATGGCACCTTTTGAAGCTTTATATGGTCGAAAGTGCCGATCTCCTGTTTGTTGGCACGAAATTGGGGAAGCACAAATTACTGGTCCTGAATTGATCCAAGAAACCACAGACAAGATTCATCAAATCCGAAACAATCTTTTAGCAGCTCAAAGTCGTCAAAAGAGTTACGCAGATAAACGACGGAAGCCCTTGGAGTTTAGCATTGGTGATCATGTGCTTTTAAAAGTATCACCGTGGAAGGGAGTAGTTCGTTTTGGTCAAAAGGGAAAGCTAGCACCACATTACGTATGACCTTTCAAGATACTCGAAAGAGTGGGTCCTGTAGCATACAAGCTTGACCTACCGGAAGAACTCGACAGGATTCATCCCACATTCGACGTGTCGAACTTGAAGAAGTGCCTCGCTGATGAGAACCTCCATATTCCACTGGAAGATATTCAGATTGATGAATCCATGCATTTTATTGAAAGACCAGTGGAGATCATGGACTACGGAGAAAAGCGTCTTCAACGAAGTCGCATTCCTATTGTTAGGGTACGCTGGGAGTCTAAACGGGGACCTGAGTTTACTTGGGAACGTGAAGACTCAATGCGTGAAAAATACCCGCATCTTTTTCCTACTACTTCAACTATTTAAATTTCGGGACGAAATTCCTAAAAGTAGGGGATACTGTAACATTTGTAAAAATCGGGTCTCCAAAACCCGCTCCGTTTTGTAATCAAGTACCAAGTTATGAAAGTGCATTAATTATTTATGGTTATTTTGAGTAAAAACGATACATAATTAATAAATAAACTAAACTATAAAAATTATATTTGATAAAAAGTTAAAATAAAATAAATAAAAAACATTTGAAGCTGCCGGGACTCGAACCCGGGTCAGCTGAGTCACTCAATGACTTAACATCCTTTTCCTAAACAACTCCGCCACAATGTGATTTCTGTTAACTTTAGGAAAGCAATTGGAACTTATACACAAACTCAACTTAACCGATGATGCCATCTGAATAACGGTAATCGGCAAACCAATCGCCAAATCGTTGTGAATTCATTTGGTTCAGTTATAACCGATGTGCGACGGTTTCTAATTAAGCCAGAATTGATTAAACTTTAAGCCTTATCATTTCGGCTTTTGAAACCGAAAACTTCATCAAGTTCTGATTTAATTCGAGCTCCAGTTCATTTACACGATTCAGAACTATCACAACAATACTCAATTTCATTTTCGTCGCGTTTCTGAACCGTAAGATTTTCTGAATCAGTTCGCCGGAAAATTCCTGCAAGTCACCGGAAAACCGGGACTCACATTCTCACGGTAATTCCTTCGACTCTTTTTGTTTAAAACACGTGATTAGTCAGTCTCTAACACAACTCCATCATCAGAATCGATCCTAGCCAACGTTTATCGGAAATCTTATCTTTGCCGGAAAGTTTCTGAGACTGCCGGAATCCAACTGTGAACTGGTATGATATCCAAAACTTCTTTTAAACCTTGTTTAAGTGACACAACTCTATGAGTAATCGATCAACGCTGTTAATTGGTTCAACAGTCGGAGTTCATTTCCAGTACCGACGAACCTCCGCCGGAATTCAGTGAATCACATCAATCGGTATATTCTGTTCCTTAAACTTTCTCCATTCTTTACTTTTGAGTTACTGTTGATGTCGGAGAACTTTGTAAATCACAAATCAATCATAATCAGTCGAGTTATGTTGCCTGTGTAATCGGTGAAGAAGATGAAGTTATAACAGAATATAAGAGTAATTAAAATCCGGATTATAAACGGGTTAGACACACAGTCCAACGGTGGACTGTGTGCAAATTTCACATACACGTCCCGAGTTCGATCCTTGCTACGCGCACGCTTTGTGTAATAACATTCCTTTTTAATCATGAACTAACCCGGGTTAAAACAGGTAGTTGTTAAGTATAATAAAAACCAAGAATATAACCGGGTTAGACACACAGTCCAGCGGTGGACTGTGTGCAAAATGAACTTCACGTCGCGCGTTCGAATCTTGTCACGAGCACCGGTCCAGTTGAATTAAAACGTTTTTGTAAATAAAGGAATTTTCGGTTAATTCAAATAAGTATATAAATATAATTAAAACTGAGTTTATAACGGGTTAGTCACGTAGCTCAGTTGGTAGAGCTACGTGCACGTGAACGGAAGGTCGCCGGTTCGAATCCCGCCGGCGCAGAAATATCCGCTGACCGAACCGGTCAACGGTCAACGGTCAACAGTAAAAAAATAATATATTTTTTATATATATTTATTTATTTAATTTAATTTAAAAATCAATTAAAAATACTTAAAAATAACATTTTTAAAGATAGAAAATAGCCATAAACTCCTAAAAAATATATTTAAAAATTTCATTAAAATCCTTAATAACATCCATCCATTTAATTTATTTTTCCATTATTATTTAGGTTAGTACTCCTCTTCGACTCGCTCATCTAAATCGTACGCATCTCACCATCTCCAATTCAACGCACCCAATGTGAGTGAACCTTTCAAATTCCCCGTTTTAATCACGTTTTTGGGGTGTATCATGTGTCTTTGTTTATTTACAGATTATAACGAAACCATTGTGCATACATCATATCATGACATGTGTATTAGTTTGTTGCTGTTAAGTAGTTATTATTGGATGCAAATTATTATTACAGTACATGCATTTGCCGAGGCCGCAGCTCCCCATCCATAAGGTTGAGCTTGTTCCCCATTTTATTATGCGGTTGAACTGTGGCGTGCCCGCACGATCGGCTCCGTTTGATTGAGCCTTGATCGGTCATTTCATTTTACATTTCAATACATGCTATACGATCGGCTCCGTTTGATTGAGCCTTGATCGCACAAGTTCAATTTACATTTCCAGTTCATGCAATACGATCGGCTCCGTTTGATTGAGCCTTGATCGCACAGTTCAATTTACATTTCCAGTTCATGCAATACGATCGGCTCCGTTTAATTGAGCCTTGATCGTACAGTTCATTTATGGTTAGTTATCGTATGTTATTGGTATATTCATGTATGCTATCAAGTGTCATTGTATGTTATAATTGTAACTGCTATTTGCCAATGCTTGATTACTTACATTTGCTCTTTTATGATTATGCACAATATTTTATTGATAAACTAACCATAAAATCATTATCAAATGTTTATCTAATGAGGTTCACTCGCCAACTTATGTTGACCCAAAAACTACCATTTTACACATGATACAGGTGAACCAGCAGCAGCTAGGAACACATAGGACCTGGACTAGAAGAATAAATCAATTTAGTTCTTGGATTGTTACCTTTTGATTATTTCCTTTGTATTGAATGAACATGTTTGAATGTTTGAAAATGTAACTTTGACTTCATTAATTATGAAACATAATAGTAAATGTCATGTGCTTTGGTAATAACCCAATTATGCCCCGACTCTTATTTCCGCTGCGGGTCGGGTGTGTGACAAGAATATCTAGTCTGTAAGTTAAAAAAATCCATTTACGGGTTAAAACAAGCCTCACGTCAATGGTCTCTTAAGTTTGATGAAGTCATGAAGAAACAAGGTTTTGAAAAAAAATCAAGTGGATCAATGCACCTACCCCAAGATAAGTGGGAGCAGCTTTACTATACTTGTCCTTTACGTAGATGATATTCTATTGGCAAGTAATAGTTTAGACATGTTGCATGAGTCGAAGCGGTTACTCTCGCATAACTTCCACATGAAGGATCTCGGAGATGCTTCTTAGGCATCGAAATTCATCGAGATAGACACAAAGGGATCTTAGGATTATCTCAAAAGGCCTACATAGATCGTGTCCTTACACGTTACAACATGCAACAGTGCAAACCCTTAGTCGCTCCAGTAGTTAAGGGAGATATTTTCGGATCGTTTCAATGTCCGACAAAGAGGTTGAAAAGAAGCAGATGAGCCAGATACCTTATGCGTCAGTAGTTGGGAGCCTGATGTATGCTCAAGTCTGTACTCGCCCCCAGATATCGCTTATATTGCTGGAATGCTAGGTCATTATCAAACTAATCTTAGCCTAGATCACTTGAAAGCAGCTAAGAAGGTACTTCGATATATGCAAGGGACGAAAGACTATAAACTGACTTATAGAAAAAGTGATCATTTAGAAGTGGTAGGCTATTTGGATTCTGACTTTGCCAAGTGCAAAGATGACAAGAAATCCACTTGGGCTATATCTTTATGTTAGAAGGCAGACCTTTCTCATGGAAGAGTCATAAACAACAGTTGACCACAACTTCCACAATGATGGCTGAATACATTGTCGTTTATAATGCAACCTATCATGGAATGTTGCTTGGAATCTGATCAATGGACTCAAAATCGTTAATTCCATTTCTATACCATTGAAGCTTTACTGTGATAACTCAGCTACCGTTAGTTTCTCGAACAGTAACAGTTCGACTTGAGCTGGTTTATATCTCGATACGAAATACTTGTTCGTACGTGAACGAGTTGAGGAAAATAATCTTTGTATCGAGTATATTAGTACCAAAAATATGCTTGAGGATCCGATTACTAAAGGTCTTCCACCTAAAGTTTTCGAAGAACATGTTTCGAATATAGGATTTACTAAAGACCTTATTTAATAGCATATTGTACTTACTTATGTTTTAATTAATGAAATTTCCTCAGTTTGTTTTGATGTCTCTAACATATGTTTTGCCGTGTAATGATATATAGACAAATATAAATATAAATATAAATACAAATCAAACGCTAAAGGGTTTATTTGCGTATTTTAATCATAACTGTTATATTTTGAATTTAGGCTGTAGTATGACTAATGGGGGTCCTGAGTTGAATGATGATTCAACGGCTGTATATCTCTACTACGGTTCTTATCTTAAAGCTAAAATGAGTGTTAACTCCTCATCAGGCTAATCTAATACTCATGATAAATGATTAATCGGCTAAGTGGGAGAAAGTAAGATTAAATATATTACTATTGTAATATTTAATCTTGTAGCCATATAATCATTTATATTATATCTAGATCAAAATATATTAAATGTATTATATAATTAGTTGGTAATTGTTGATGTACCATATTACCCTTATTAACTAATTAGTTTTTCTCTTGGATGTATATATAAGGAGATAATTAGAGAGGTTACATGTTACACAACTTTGACTCTCATAACATCATCAAAATCGTCACATATCTCTCTCCATGACTATTCGAATTCGTCCATAGAATTCAGTTTCACCATCATTAACTTACACCCTAAGAAAGAACTAGATCATCCTGACAAGTACGTCGAACCCCATGACTGCGTCTCTGACTAGATTCTCTACTGGCATGTCTGCTGTTACAAGTATTTTATATGTTTTCCATTATGTTTATACATAACTGATCAACATGCTATATTATAGATTAACCGTTACTAATCCAAGTAAATAATTGACTCAATCAACAATTGTAGTTAATTCTTTTTGGTTAGGAAAGTGATACAGAACTTCGACATATGAACTTCGATGGTTTCGTCGGGATTGCAGGCGAAGGAGACGGAGATGTCTGTTCAAGAAAATCAAATGCTTTTAGTTCATATTATCTATTCCACCTTTAAGATATTAGTCAATTTACGTTAAGAATTTTTTTTTTAAGTTTAAAAAGACCCTACATTACTATATCTCAAATAAATAAAGAAAATGTTAATATAATATACTAGTGTTTACTTATTTATTTATAAAATAGGAATATAATTAAACTTGTCAAATAATATTTAGCAAACAAAACGTTAGGTTAATGTCGCTAATTGTTTTGTCGGTTACACGATGTATTAAATTCGTAATTCTTTCTCCCTAAATAAAATTCCGCCCTTGAAATTGCTATGTAGGTTACGTTACAAAACATTTACAAATTACTAGCTTATGTTCATATCACGAAGTATTAAGCCATATGATACACAATTTAAGATTTAAAACTTCATAACTGAAATGATTCACAATTTAAGATTTAAAACTTCATAACTGAAAATTTAGATGGCAAGGAAATAATATTATATCAAAATTCATACTTGAATATGGTTGGTTTAGATAATTAGATATACCATACATTAAGATACAAAAAGTTTAGATATCATAAAATATGTTTATGTCTTTTAATAAGATAATACATTTAGTTAATTAGTGATGAAATTAATTAAATTACTAATAGCATACTTACAATTAACGTTTTTTTAGATAATATTGTTATCATTCATTATTTTTACAACTCGAGATTAAAATATTCAGGATATTAAAATTCATACTTGAATATAGTTGGTTCAGATAATTAGATATACTGTACATCAATATGCAAATAGTTTAGATATCATAAAAATTTGTTTATGCCTTATAATAAGATGATACATTTAGTTAATTAGTGATGAAATTAATTAAATTACTAATAGCATACTTACAATTAACGTTTTTTATATAATATTGTTATCATTCATTATTTTTACAACTCGAGATTAAAATATTCAGGATATTAAAATTCATACTTGAATATGGTTGGTTCAGATAATTAGATATACCGTACATCAATCTGCAAATAGTTTAGATATCATAAAATATTTTTATGCCTTATAATAAGATAATATATTTAGTTAATTGGTGATGAAATTAATTAAATTACTAATAACATACTGACAAGTAACGTTTTTTTATATAATATTGTTATAGTTCAGTATTTTTATAACTCGATATTTAAATATTCAGGATATTAAAATTCATACTTGAATATGGTTAGTTCAGATAATTAAATATACCGTACATCAATATACAAATAGTTTAGATATCACAAAATATGTTTATGCCTTATAATAAATAATATATTTAGTTAATTAGTGATGAAATTAATTAAATTACTAATAGCATACAATTAACATTTTTTATATAATATTGTTATCATTTATTATTTTTACAACTGGAGATTAAAATATTCAGAATATTACAGTGCCACACTTCTTAGAATAATTTCATTCTTAAAATTGATGATATACCAAAACTACATGTTATGGTACCATATTTTATTAATTCAAAATTCGAGGTTCAAAATAAAAGTTTGATTTTTCACAAGCTCTATTTATTTAATATTATATATAGTAAGTTCTAGGTCATTCTAATTCAAATATCACATATAAAAGTTTATATTTTAATAGTGTGCATCGGAAGCTAATATATTGTTTAGTGCTATAATGGTAACGAAGATAACAATAATGCCAGTTACTTTTATATATTTAAATAATTTCTTGAAGCTAAGTAATTGTTTTCTATGAAATTAAGGCATCTAACACATACGGAACTGACTTCAGATTGCATAAATTCGTATTATAGACTAATTAATTAATACAGATATACTGGCATGACAAGGTAACGGGGACTAAAACAATTTAAATTCAAATGTGATCAAAACCAAATCGAACAAATCAGAATTCGGAGTACCAGAACATAAACCATAAACTAATTCAAGCATGCACCAATCTACATAATAGGGACCCAAAAGTGCAGGTATGTACCTGTAATTTACAGTTACATTCATAACCGTAATTGTCAATCACCTTACATCCATGCCCTAATTGTTCTTCCTGTCATACATCTCGATGACTCATCCAAATTGTAAGGCAGTCAAAGAGATAATAGGAGTCAAATGTTATAATGCTAAGAAATAACGAGATGATAACTAAGGTAGATACATCGATTCCATAAGGATACCTATTACTGATAAAAACGTGTAACATCCGTCGAAAACGGGTTCTAAAACCCGCACCACTATGTAATCAAGTTTATGTTATAATCTTTTCGTTACGTATTTATGTTAATCATTTAATAGATTCAGTATATTGATAATATAAAATAATAAATAATATTTATAAACATATTAGTAATAATAATAGAATATTATAAATAAAAAAATAAAAATATATATACATGTGCTGACCGCGGGACTCGAACCCAAGTCGCACAAAGATACAAACACACAACACACCACTGCATCACTCACACTACATCTGCATTTACCCATCAAGATAATCTTTTAAACCTTTCTACTCAAGTATTCTTCCTGAAACTTGCCACCCTGTAACAACCGCGTTTAATCCGGGAATCATCAAATTGCCGTTTCTTTGCAATTAACTGAAGAAAACCGTTTTCCAATCATACATCTAGACTCAAAACCGAGTCAACCAACACTCAATTAACTGTGCAGTTAACTCGTCAATAACCGAATTCAAAACTCCCATAACCGAAACCAAAACCCAAACTGTGCGATCATCTTCAGCTATAAATAAGGGCTCTGGGAACCCTTTCGAAATGCACACACTCCCCCAAAACTTCTTGCAAATCTCTATTCACCAGAAACACCTCGCCAGAAAAATTTTCCATTCATCGAAATCTCGCAACCCCTATTCGGTATATATTTCACTCGTTCCTTTTTATTTCTATCAACATTATGCATAGCCAGTAGAAAATTTATAAGAAGATTATCAATCAAAACAATTTTATCGAGTTCATCAATTCTGTTCATTTTTTTAACGAAGAAGATGAACCGGAGTAACAACATAAAAGAATTAAGAATCATGGTTTAACCGGGTTAGTCACACAGTTCAGTTGGTTGGACTATGTGCATATGGAGTGAAAGGTCTCGGGTTCGATTTTGTTCGTGTTCCGGTTCACTGCTTTAACGAAACCTTTTTATAAAACAAAATCATGAAGCCCATCAGTGAGTATATAAAAGAAATAAAAATCCTATATCCAACGGGTTAAACACACAGCCCAATTGGTCGGGCTGTGTGCACACACGAAGCAAAGGTCACGAGTTCGAACCGGTTTCATACACGGTCCATATATTAAATCAAACATTTTTATTAAATCAAAATATGAAAAGAATGAGTAAGTGTATAAGTATAATTAAAATCCAATATATTCCGGGTTAGACACGCAGCCCAGTTGGCTAGGCTGCATGCACACAAACGAGAGGTCACGAGTTCGATCCTACACGCGGTCGGTTCTTGAGCCATTTTGTCTGATTATTCTGAAAAATAAAATATTTTTTTATCAATTAAACCCTTAATTTTTCCCTCCAAAAATATATTATTTTAAAATATGACCAATTAATAAATATAATGTTAAATCAAAGTAATATAATAATAATGATAAATATTATCTAATTTAATCTAATAAATTGGGTAAATAATAAGTTAAGAAAAAAATATTAAATTCAAACAAAAGAATATATTTTTATCTAAATTATTATGTGAATATTTAGGTTAGCCATTTCGTCGCTTGATATCTCAACCACTCAATCGTGCGCAATCTTCATCGAATCTTAACCACATCCATTGTGAGTGAATCTTACAACTTCCCTTTTTATTTCACGTTTTTTGGGTGTATCATGTGTCGCTATTGTTATCTCATTATTTGAAATCTCGTGCTACTACCATTATGTGATCTAACGTGATATGTGATTTTGATTGTTTACTTTCTTTTAGTGTTCATATTTCCATTGCAGTTTATTTCTCACGTTAGGCCCCTTGTTTCCCCACTGTCTACGGGTGGAGCGTCGCGTAGCCTAATATACTAGATCGGCTCCGTTTGATTGAGCCTTGATCTCGCAGCACATCGCTTATCGTGCTCACATGTTCATAATTAGTTGATGATATGGTTTATGATTTAGATTACGTACACGATGTTCTCATATTTGGTTAATACACATTTTTATAAAATACTAAATATATCATTTTTCTTAATGATAAAATGGGATTTCACTCACCAACTTATGTTGAACCAAAACTTTATTTTACACATGACACAGGTGAACAGGTTTGAAGCGTGGATCACATAGGACATGGGCCTTAGAAGAACTAAAATGTTATTTGCAAGATTGTTTGGAACATTATTGTGTTTTGTTTGAATTATTTATTGATTGGAATGTTTTAATTAAGCATGAGCTTTGATGAAAACCCAATCATGCTCCGAGTACCTTATCCACTGCGGGTCAGGGTGTGACAGATTGGTATCAGAGCGAGTAACTATACGGATATAAGATAGGTTATTAGACCCTTAGAGCCTATACTATAGTCAATTAGAAATTTAATTGCTTACGTGTTAAGTTGGTTACATGCAAACTTATGACATTTACTTATTTTACATTTCTCTCACACACAATTACATGCAAGTACTTTAATTACTATTTGATCTTGTGTGACATTCAACATGTTATAAATTTTGTCAATATAACATGCATATATATATATATATATATATATATATATATAATATACGCATATGTTACCGTAACGCACGTCTCGATTCTCACATACTTAAACATTTTTCTTACTTTTCTCTTCGAAAATTTGTGATGATTTTACTTTTTAAAGTTCTTACGACAGCCATGTAGTATCTGGAGGGGTACAAGTACCGGTAGTCGGAACGTCCTGTCTAGGATTGGCATTCGTATAAATCCAAAGTAACGGACCAGTTTACCTACCTGGGGACTAACGATGAGAGTACGAAGGACCTATTAGGCCAAAGCATGCCATACCAAACGTCGTGTGAATTAACCCCGCTTTGAGTTGTCACCGTGTCTACACCAGGACACCTTCCAACCTTACACCTCGCAATCATGTTTTACGATTTTCATTCGGGTCGTGCGTGTGTTAACAGGCCAAAACCATGTGAACACTGCGAAGCCCAAGAGTCATGGGGGCCCACATGACTACCTAGGCCGAGTATGGAGGACAGATGGGTGACTGATACCGAACCTGTGACAACTGTCACTTTCGGGTAATTTCCGTACATCTAAACAGTGATTTATAATATACGATTTTGTGTTTTGAGCGTCTGAACTGCATGAATTACATGACATACACCTATAAAACTCACTGAGTACATTACATGATGCATGTTATTCGTTTTAGTGGTTACAATTTAAAAACGGTTTAAGACACTGCAACAGAACAACTATTAGACAAGCTGTGTCAGCACAGCTTCAGTACTCAGCTAAACAACATATTTAGGGCTTAGATGGGAGTCCAACATAAACTATATATTAAATCCCATGTGGGGAAACAAGGATTCATGCTAACACTTTCCGGAAACAATGCTTGCACTGAAAATTGTCCGAAATACACACTAAGTGACAATTCAGCATAATTCAGCAAAATTCAGCCTTCCCTAGCTTATGTAATATTCAGAAATAGTGTTAAACATCATTAAAAGTATCAATTTGGCACAAAAAATATCATATCATACAAGTCTTGAAAGTTAACGTTTTAACGAACCGACAACGCAACAAACACCCGGACACAACCAGACACGTCCTGTGAACTAGTTAACAATATTTTAACATCATACAACTAGTTTAATTCATTAAACACATTGTTTTACTTAAAAATCCCTAAAATCCCTACAAGATGCTTAAAGCTTCGTTTAGGGACCCGATAACGAATCTAACACCCGTGAAGCAACCTGTAACATTTGTCAAAAAACGGGTTTCCAAACCCGCTTCGTTTGTAATCGAATATCAAGTTATAAAATTTTCGTTGCGTATTTGTGTTTATTTTAATTTTAAACGATGCATAATTAATAAACAAATTAGAATTTAAAAACTATAATTAATAAAAAGTGAAAATAAAATAAATAAAAAAGAAAACCGGCTGCCGGGATTCGAACCCGGGTCAGCCGGGTGAGTCTAGCAACTTAACTCGCGCACATATAACCACTCCGCCACTAGCTGACTTTGTGAAATCTAGGAAGCAATTAAAACATAAGTTCAACTGTGAATTAACCTGTTTGCGCCAAACTGAAACCGTTATCGGTTTCCAAACGTCCAAGACGTTTGAGTGATCGCGGATTCCTGAAAATAACCGATACACCGACGTTCCAAATCAATTCAGCCTTGAATGAACTTGAATTCTGGTGATGTTCGGATTTTATAACCGAAAACATTCACTTCCTGAATTACTCCAACAATAGCATCATCTCGCGACTCCAAATCATCCGCAGAACCTCCAATTTCACTTTCGCTCTATTTTCAGTTCGTCGGAAAAGCTTTTTGAACTCGCCGGACTTTCGCCGGAAAACCGTGTCTTCCATCAAAACAGTAAGTTTCTCAAATCTTCCATCTTCTATCAGTTGTTATGCCTTTTCTAACTCAAACCCTTCAATCAAAATCAGTTCCAGGCAACGATATCGGATAATCATCAGTCGCCGGAAAACTTCTGAAAATTTCTAGAGTTCGTTGTGAAACGGTATAAACCTTTACCTTCTGATAACTCTTGTTCAGTACTTCAATTCCACATCTAGCTAATCAAATCTGTTAATTGGTCCGCTCAGACGAAGTTCATAAAAACAGAGCCGACGACTTCGCCGGAGTTCTGAGAAAGATCATTTTTCCGGTATGTTTACTCCCAAAATCTTCCCTGTCCATTTCATTTTAATCACTTAAATGTTTGTCAATCGAATTAAACAAAATCAGTAGGGTAATCGTTGTCTGTGATATTGTAACGAAGAAGATGAAGTTAGCTTGTATATAAGTTTAATATAAATTGGATTATATCTCGGGTTAGACACACAGTCCAGCGGTGGACTGTGTGCAAACATTTATCACACGCCGCGAGTTCGATCCTTGACACAAACTCATTCTCTGTAATAAAGATGTTTCCTTTTTAACTCAACCGGATTAACTCTATGAAGATGTTAAGAATAATAAAAATCAGTATATTAACCAGGTTAGACACACAGTCCAGCGGTGGACTGTGTGCAACACTAAACCACAGGTCCCGGGTTCGAGACCTGTTACGCGCGCCGGTTCGATGATTAAAATCCTTTTTAGAAAATAAATGAATTTTGAATAAATTAAAACAGTATATAAATATAATTAAAAACAGAAATATTTCGGGTTAGACACGTAGCTCAGTTGGTAGAGCTACGTGCACGCGTACGGGAGGTCACGAGTTCGAACCTCACTCAGTGCAAACCATACAAACGACCGAACCGGTCAACAAGTCAAAGTCAAAAAGTCAACGGTCAACCCAGAAAAAAGTCAACATTTTTTATAGTTTTATTTATTTATTTAATTCAAAAATCAATCAAAAATACTTAAAAATAATGTTTTTAAAGATAGAAAATAGCCTTAAACTCACAAAAATATATCTAAAAATCCTATTAAAAATTATTAATAAATCCACTCATTTACCATACTTTTCGTTATTATTTAGGTTAGTTTATCCTCGTCGATCAACCCTCTAAACTCGTGCGCATTCATCATCTTCAACCGAACGCACCCAATGTGAGTGAATCTCAACGAATTCCCCGTTTTAATCACGTTTTTGAGGTGTATCACGCGTCTTATTATTTATTACATTTAAACTATTGTGCATCTATCATATCCATGAACAAATGTGTATTCAACATGTATCAACTGTCTGTGTGGTTATTGTTTAGATTAAATTTATCGTTTTCAGTACATACATTATCATAGGCCGCCGCTCCCCATTACATATGAGCGTTGAGCTGTTCCCCATTACATTATGAGCGTGAACTAGGCGTTGCCAACATACGATCGGCTCCGTTTGATTGAGCCTTGATCGCACAGACATTTATCATAGGCCGTCCGTTCCCCATTACCTATGAGCGTGAACGTGACGT
Source organism: Scalesia atractyloides (assembly GCA_947069175.1). Lineage (NCBI taxonomy): Eukaryota > Viridiplantae > Streptophyta > Magnoliopsida > Asterales > Asteraceae > Scalesia > Scalesia atractyloides. Next base: position 39,360,199 of record CAMTDV010000116.1, read on the forward strand.
TGCCAACATATATAGTTTCATTCATGTTATATATTCATGCAAGTTGGTTTGTTATTGTATGTTATTGATTGTGGTTGTTATTGTTATTGTATGATTATTTACGTTTGCTCACATATGATTATTGCACAATTTTCCATAATAAAGATAACAAGAGATCAATAATAAATGTTTTTCTAACAAGGTTCACTCGCCAACTTATGTTGACCCAAAAACCCCCATTTTTACACATGATACAGGTGATCCAGCTGCAGCAAGAAACACATAGGATGGCTTAGAAGAATAAACTGGTTTAGACTTTGGATTGTTTAGTTGATTATCTTTCTTTGTAATTGTATGAACATGTTTGGAATATTGAGGATGTAATTTTGAATTTAATAAATATGAAACATATTAGTAAATATCATGAGCTTTGGTGATAACCCAATTATGCCCCGACTCTTATTCCGCTGCGGGTCGGGTGTGACACAACCGAACACGAACTAGACATAATTTATGGACTAGTTAATATTATTTAAAAAATGTTAAGTTAGTATATGACACCATACATTTTGAATTACACCAAAAACCCCTAAAACCCCTAAAACCCTAAACACCTTAACTTAACTTAACCTAGACTTAACTAAATCACTAACTAGAAAAATTAACCAAGTTAAATCCTAACCAAACACCCCATGGCTGTTATGTGGGGCCCACTAGCCACCCACATTCTTGTCCCCCTAATCTTAAACATGTTGGAAGGGCAAAAGAAATGCATGAAGGGTTTTGTGTTGGAATGTTATGCATAAAGGAACATGATCATGCACCTAAGCCTTATCTTATCACCTTCATCAAAGTTCACACTTCACCTCTTCTTCTTCCTTCAATATCACGGCCATACCACACTCTCCTTAGCCTCCATTTTCCTTCCACTTTCAAGTAATTCCAAGCATATCCAAAGGTGTCTCAAGGTTAATCAAGAAGGTGTCAAGTCTTGGAAGTTCAAGGACCACTCTAGGGAGCTATTATCCACCATCTTTGCTTCATCTTCATCATCTTGTTCATCTTGCCACTTCCCTAGCCACAAGAGATAGTAGTGAGCCTCCTAATCTTCCATTTTATATCTAGTTACTTGTATATTGTTAATGTACAAGTTAAACCATCAAAAACCTTCACCTTTAAAAGATGAACACATGAAATAGTAACATAGTCTAAAGAAAATAAACATATCTTGAAGTTGTAATGAAGATGTAGTTATTTATTTTATGCTACGGATGATATCCATCATATATATATTTGCTAGAAGTATAGATCTAACAAGTATACACATGGATCTTACAAAATCCATGATAAAAGTGTTGATAAACTTGTTATACATGATGGATGAACTTATTAAAGTGGTTAAAATGAATTGTAATGTTCTTAAGATGTTGTATGAACATGTTGTTAAAGATGATTTTCTACAAAGTTAGTAAATATTAGAAACAAAACCTATTTTTAAAGATGGATGAACATATTAAACACAAGGTTAAAATACTACATGATTTGGTTAACTTTCAAGTTCATCATAACATGAAAAATGCATCTAAATGCATATATTATACTTGTGGAAATTGTTGTGATCAAATTGATGAGTTTTGGAAGCTTAAGCACATGTTTTAAAACATGAGAAACCTCCTAAATCTAGAGGAACTATGACAAATGTTTATAAAATTTAAACACTTAAAAAAATATTTTACCAAAGTTCTTACAAGTAAACTTGTTTAAAAGTAATAAATATAAAAATCCCCATATTTTTGTAGAAAATGTAAATCAAAGAAGTTATGGTTTTTCTAAAAATAAAGATAGACATAAATATATATTTTGGAAAATATATATTTAGTGATCATAAAAATCATGTGCTATGTGTATATTATTTGTATTAGTTATATATAAAATTAGGGACTTGAAAGTATACACACATACAAATACAATAAAAATTGGTAAACAAAGATTATATATCCATGCCTTGAAGACAAATATGGACAAATCACTTGGACTATATAAAGATTTCGGACTAAAAATATTTAATATATTGAAGCTTGGTAAATGTTACTTTCAAAGCCTAAGTGACAAAATATATATTTTTACAAGTATATAAAATATATCATATTTTGTTGATATTAAAAACATATTATTTCTTGAACTGTATAAAAATATATATTTCATAAACATCTTAAAAATATATTATTGATGGAAACTAAAAATATATTTTTCTAGAACTAGTATTAAAAATATATTATTTTTAAGATGCATACACTTACCAAGCATAAAATACATATATTATTTTGGAACATATCTTAAAATTATATATTTTAAGAATACAAAATTGTGGGTAATGAATACAAGAATATACGTATTTCTATACGTACAAATAAAAATGCCCACATATACCACTAACACTTGGTGAAAATACCATTATACAAGTATTATACATAACCATGAGAATACAAATTGAAATACACAAACACTCATAATACAAGTATACCCACAGTTGGGAATATACACATGTATAATACTTAACAAGTAATACATTTGGTTATGTATACCATAAACACATACACATGGATAATTATATATCAAGACATGTTAAAAATAAATTATTTTTTTACAAGTCCATCGTAATTACAAATGATATATAAAGTGGTGCATATAAATGATACAAGTTAAAATATAATATTTTAACTAATACATCGAACTTGGAAATATATAATTAAGAATAATTATATATGGAACATATCCGACGATGGCATTGTCGAGGCAAATGGATGGAACCCGATTATGAGAAGTCATGAAACACATACATCTTACTCGTGCGAGGCACAGAGACAAGAGGGCTAGGCTCGTACATGCAACACATGAGATGCAAGGATATATATATATATATATATATATATATATATATATATATATATATATACATATATATATAGGGAAGGTTCATTTGAAAAGAAATTTACTGTGAGAAGAAAAAGAAGAGAGGGCATAATGGTAAAACATTAAATAGTTTATAACTCCTCTCATTAATTATGTTATCTCTCATTAATAAAGCAAACACATTTTATTCTACACATTTCAAAATTTATACTACATATGTCTTACATTTATCGGAATTTACCCTACACACATGTAAATTTACCCTACACATTTCAAAATTTATCCTACACGTACTAAAATTTATCCTACACATGTCGAAAATTGTCCTACACCATAAATTATTTTATCTTGAAAGAGTATATGAAAAAATGAGTTACAAGTTTAATTAATTAACTAATTAATGACAATTATAGATTTACTTATATGCCCTTTTTCATAATATTAAATACACATACTAAATGAAGTAAATGGAGAATTTCTATTGGTTTAAAAGTTATTCTTTTTATTCTTACAAATTTTTTCTTCTCATTTGAACTCTCCACTATATATATATATATATATATGTATATATATATATATATATATCGACATCATACACCGAAATACACCTTAGCTGGCGTCATACACCAAAAACGCATCTCAGTGGGCATCACAAATCGAAAATACATCTCAACGGAACATAATTATGAACAAGTCAAAATAAATACTTAAGACAAGAAACATGAACATGAATCGTTACAAAGACCGAAGTGTGTAACAAAACCTAACACATTTGTAGGTTGTGATACAAACCAAGGGAAAGTACGTGAGATAAACAGATTTCACAGAAAGCAATCTAGTGAGTTCATGTCCCCCTTTTCATCTTAAATGTTTTACTGTTTTACAACTATCTAGGGGGAAATACATGTTTTATGATATGATAAGCTAGGGAATGAAACAACTTAGATCATGTACGAATAGAGTGGACGTAAGCACCATTAATCTTGTTTAAGACCATGGTACAAAGGTTAGATCTAGCGGGTGTTGGCGAGCCCCACTCTTGGTCATGGACCCACACGGAAAAGTGCATTTGTCGTCCCAATTGAGGTTAACTGACGAAAATCGTCTATGTTTGGATGTTTCTTATGTCGTCACACATATTAATGTCATTGTAAAATATTAATGATCAATGATTTCATTGACGCTTTACATACCGGATTTTGATACAAATACATCATACATTTTATGGATTCATCTCATACAACTAAAACACATGAACTCGCCAACTTTGTTGATTTTCAACTTAACATGTATTTCAGGAAATTAGTGGACCAAGCGGGGAATTTCAGTCAAGGAAAGCAAGTGTCAAGACTCCATGCCAACTTTTGAAGGGTTTGCCCATTATATACCTCCTCCTTATAGTGATATAAGGGTCAAAGCCTTATCATTTTAAAACTTTCATTTTGGATGTGTAACACTCCGACAACTTATTTTCATTTTATGGTTTGTAAACAATATACTCAACTTATATTGCGTTTTGAAACAATATTGGTATTGGCATTTGGAGCTTGTTTTTATTCATTTAGTATGTTCACCTATGAACGGGTGTGACAGAACCCAAGACAAAACCGATGTAGAAACTGATACATCATTGACCATAATAACAAAAGCATTTTATCTTATATAAACGCACTTATTTTAAAACATCATTTAAATAATCTAGCATTCGTTTAACAAGAAATTTTCTTACCCATCATTTATAAATTAAACGTTTGAACAAATCAAAATCTAATAACTATTGGATATTTTTGAACAACGTTTGATAATACTATTATTTTTAAAACAAGATACTTGGCAAAACTATTTTCTTATATTGAACGTTTAAACGTCATCAGAATAAAATAGTTTATCATATTTCATAGCAAATCATCATTGGATAAAAAGAACTAATTTTTTAACTTTGAAAGTTATATTTTAGAAATAGAATAATTTAAATAATATGGATTTCCAAATGAAACACTTTCAAGTGTTTGCTACCTGATCCCTATCGTTTTAACCTATACCAAAGAAAAAGGTCTGTTACCCATTGTCTGTGATGCAGACTCTTGTGAATCTGGCGTCAAGTGGCTGTATCGTGGGGATCCCACTGTTGTATATTGTGGCATTGTCGACTTTAGCATACTATGGGAAGATGGTTTGGAGGAGGTTGACCGAGACTCAAATTAGGCTCACCCCTCAAAATCAATGATACTTTTGATTGGATCTGCAGTTGCTAGTTTTCCGTGTTGAATGAAGGGTTCATAGCTGGTTAGCTTATTGTGGTGCTAGTACTGCTCTTGGAAACGACGACGTTTTCATCTTGTATAGCCATGACTATGTGTTTTTTTTCTAGTGTAGTAGAATCTCTATCTTTATAAGAGAACATGTCTTGAGAGTTTTTAAAGGTTCCGCATAAGTCATCAAAAGTATAAAAAATGATCAGAAGTCATTTGCTTTTTTTAATTGGTGTTGTTCCACCTCGTTTTGGTGATAAAATAGTTGGAAAATCGTAAACTGGCCTTTTATGTGTTGTAATTCAACTATAAATTCAATTTTTAATAAGAAAGAATATGAAGTTTTAAGATATCGTTGAAAACCTCAATTAACAAAACATGTTTTTAGAGTGTTTACATGCTGAGAGAAGAATTACATCACAGACATAGGTGTGTGTTTTTGTTTGTATATCACACTATACCATCTAGATGATTCAACCTACGCATTGCCGCAGGGAGGCAAAGGGAATTCAGTCGGTATCGATTTTGTTCATCTTGGTGCTGTCACGCTACGGGAAACCAAAAAGAAAACCAAAAGATAAAGTCATAACATAACAAAACGATATGTACATGTTTATATCTTTCAAGCGGTTTAAAAAAACTTACTACCATACCAACTTTTTAAGCTAAGTATCATACAAATACATGTTGGAAATCATGATCTTAACTGTTATTGTATCTTGTTATCTAGACATGTGCATATCAAACTATTTCATATGTAAATGACCTTTATAAACTAATATAAAGTTACCAGCATTTTCAACTTATTAGATTGTTCCAACTTCTAAATTACATTAATAAATCCTAATTGTAATTTAATGGAAAAAATATATAGTTATCAACCCAATAGTGTTGAGTATTGATATAAGGTAAACATCATTTCCATATTAAATTCATATATCATTATCCTAGTCTTTTTTATGAGCATGACAATATATATTAATCAAAATCAAAACAACTTTTTGTAGCAATTGGTTTTTCGAAACAAAACAATATTGGAACACCAATCGAAATAAATGGGCACACATGTGGAGACGTCAGGAAAGGAAAGCAGAAGGCATAAAATGGTTGTAGGTTAGTGCATTGAAGACTTGTAAAACTAAACTTCTATGCTGTATAGTCTATAACTTGATTGTGACTCAATTTCACGTGAATTTAGCATTTACTGTAGCTAAGAAGTTCTTTTATATAATAACAGTAATAATAATAATAATAATTAATGCATATGTAAATGCGGGTTCTAGCACTAGTACTCATGTATGACTTTTCCACTCGCGTTTTCGTGGTACTAAACCGATTAATATTTAGTAGGGTAAATTACAGTTTTCGTTCTTTATGTTTGTATCGGATTGCAATGGATAACCTCTAACTTCAATAATTACAGTCACAATCATTTATCTGAAAAACTTATTACACCTTTCGCCCTTTAGCACTAACCAAGTTAAAATTTTTAGTTATTGAATGGTAGTTTAGTCATTTTACCAACTTAATTAAAAAAAATTAAAATCCTATTTAATAACCCACTTCTATCTCCACCTTTTTCGTACTTTCCCTTTCTTATTTCACCAAAAGGCTACTTGGTGTGGATGACGGGCCTCCCTGGAGGACGACCCGCCACGTCAACGCCACGTCAGAGTCCTTGGAGGACGCCCCTCCAAGAATGGAACCAAGGAAATGGGTGACGACCCGACCCCACCTAGTTAATTTATTTTTCTTTTTTTTAATTCAACTAGTTTTTAACATTTACTAATATAAAATAAAATCATTAGTATTGAAAACCACACATTACATAACCTAAAAAAACAAAACCTAAAAACTAAAAAACATAACCTAAAAAAATCCTAGGAACTCCACTTTTTCGCTCTTTTCTTTCATTCTTTCATTCTTCGTAAAATCGGTCGATCTTCTTCCGAATACGAGTTTATGTCGGCTGTCGTTATCTCCCACTCTTTATATTCGTGTTTCTCATGCTTCAACCGAACCCGTTCTTCCACCTCACGTTCATTCGTTCTTGCCTTTTGGGTCGTGACCTCGGTGAACGCTTTGAACTGCGCCATAAACTCGTCCATTTTTGAACCGCCCCCCGTCGCGACTTGTTTGTTGCAGCTGCCGCCTTTTTGGAATTGTCCCTGCCCGGGGGACGTTCCTCCTCTCGAATCACAAACTCTTCATCGTCAAATTCGGGCTCGTCGTTTATACTTATTTGGCATCGTGCGTCCGAGTCCCCCGCACTATAACTAGCGGTCTCCGAGGTTTTTGTTCGTTTAGCCATTGCAACCTCATTTGGAACCGGCGCCCACTTGTTACTGGTTCGCAAAACTTCCCAAGCACGTACGTGGGGGAAAACGCTCCGATGCGTATCTTCGTATTTACGCATAGCCTCTTTAAAAACGTTTTCATCACTCATCCCACTACGGCGACCAGTAAATAAGTTATTATATAATGCCGAAAACCGGTTAACGACCGGATGCATCTTCCGCCACTTCAAAGAGATGGAATCGATGTCGTGATAATGACCTTGTTCCATAATCGCAAGAAACTTCGATAGTAATTCTTTCCAAAACCCGCCGGTTTGGTTGTTACCTATATTTTGAAAATGTAGCAAAAGTTATATTAAAAAAAGTAAAATCTATAAATTTTTGGTATAAAATTTATATATTTTTATATACCGATAATGGGGCTTTTTGAAGTGCTAACTCACGCCTTGGCTAACGCCTCCTCCTCCATCTTTGTAACGCTTCACATTTGTATCTTTCCGTTTTTAGCAAGATTGCTTCATGTTTCTATTTTTGGAGAGTCCAAACCTTGTAATCGTACTTCTAATTAAGGAAACTTGTATTCGTATCGCATTCGTATTTCATTCCCAACCTTGCAATCTGAGACTTTGATCGTAATAAAAAAATCATACTTAATACATACTTGTCTTACATGCGTATGATCATTAATTACGTGTTTACATTCAAACCGATACTTGTTATATGTTCAAATACTCATACCCACATACTCGATACTCAAAATATGCTTACATACATGTTCTACACTTAAAAATATACCAAAATACCAAGTTTTAGCTTAAAATGAAGAAAAACCAAGTCCAGGGGAAAATTTGCAAAATCTACCAAAATAGGCCTCGGGCGGGGGGCGAGAGGATAAGCTAAATCTTCTCGCAGGGCGCGAGAGACCCCAATCCGCAGAAAGTTGTTTCTTGCTTACGGGTTGGCCCATTTTTCACACTTTTTTACACCCAATCACCTCTAAACCTCATTTAACTCAAAACCCTATTAAACCACTATTTAAGCAAGCTTCCTAACACTCATTTTCACTTTCCAAACTCATTTACACTCTCAAAACACTCCCAAATCAGTTGTAAACTCAAGAACAAGGCAGAAAACTTTAAGTACAAAAGTGAGTCCAAACTCACTTTTCTTCATCAAATCTTCCTCTACAAAGCTTGGAACACCTCTAGGATTGTTTCCACAGGTTTTCCATGGAAAACCAAGGTGGAACATCACCATTTTTAGGTCCAAGCTTTTTGTTTTACAAGATGAACTTTTAAACTTTATTTAAACATACTTTTTCTAAGACAAACTTGTGCTATTTGTGCCTTTAATCAAACGGTTAGTGAGCTAAGCCAAGGTTGTTTCATACAAATTAGGGAGTGTAAAATACCTCCAAACTTTCTGTTTCGTAAAGGGTTTCAAACCCACAAGTGTTGAGCCATCCGAGCTTTCAAGCTTGTGATGGTGTAGGTGTGATTACATGAAGGCCTTGGCCATTCAACTATTCAATCCACCCCTCACTTGATGATTTCTATAATTCTTGACCATCCGGATTGTCCTCGTGTGAATCTTGTGTAATGGTGAATCTATGAAAGAGGTTTAGGATGGTTAATCCTCCTACCTCCATGCATGACTTACATGACTTCCATGAAATACATGAACTATATGATTTATGGTAGTAATATAACTATATGTAGATACTTAATATAACCGAAACTTAGACCATGACCAAATGGTTAGTTGTCTTAAAAAGTAGGTTATTTTGTCTTAGACATAACAATCGTTACGATTCTATTGGGCATGACCCATAAAACACAAACACCCTTTGGGCTTATTAGTGTCAAAAAACGAGCGTTAAATGTCTAGATAAATACTTTTGTATATATAATTTCTCGTATATTTTAAATTCCTAAACTCATTAAACTCCCCGTTAATCTAATACCCATGCACCTATGTTTGCCTTGTGTAGGATAAACTTGGTGTTCCAACCCCTAAATCAATCTAACTCTCTCACGGATAATACCTTGCAAAACCGTGAGTACACTCGAACCCTTTTTATGCTTTACACTTTTTGGGTGCAATATGTTAGTTTATCAAACTACACTAAATCACACTTTTATTCTACGAAATCACACAAACAATCCATCAAACATGCTTTAGTTATGTGCTACTTGACTTGTTACTTGGTCTATTCTTATGTGATCTAAATGTCATTAACTTCGATCAAGTCTCCCTTAACATGTATAGCGCTATAGGAGTAACGCACTGCCCGTATTCTTGTGGTCAATGTTAAGTTAATCTATTATGCGGTACACTAGAGGATTGACTTGTAGTTCACATGCCTCGTTTACAATTATCTCGTATGCTAGCTATTCATGTGGACTTGTTTAATCGGATTTTATACTTATGCTATGATATTAAACTTGTGTACTCGCCAATACTTTGTTATTGAACTATACTTTTTAGCATGTTGCAGGTTGATGAAGTTCTATGATGAAACTTAGTAGGAATGGCATAGAAACACGCGTAGAATACTAAGTTAAATATTATGTTATTGTTGAACTTATTCCGTTGATGTTACTCTTATTTGGATTTTGTTGTAATATGACAATTGTTGTTTTGAATGAAATGAAATTTGGTTGATTTAAATATTATCGCAAATAGTGTTATGATGCAATGAGCAATCTAGCTGTCTCACTCCGATGTTTCCGCCATCGGTTGGGGTGTGACAATCTTCGTCCAAAGTTTTGTCTTCCCTTTCGAAGGTTGATCTTTCTCACCCATAGGCTGCTTCCCTTTTTTTCGTTTCGAGGATTACGGTTGCGTCTCCGGAACAAATTCTTGAACGTCATCTTCTTTGGGTTGTGGTTGGGGAGACTCCGGTGTTAGGGAATATTGTGCTTGAGATTGAAATTGCGAATTGAACGGGTTTCGCATCATCATTTGTTGCAACGACTGCATTTGTTACATTGGTTGGAGTTGGCTCATTTGAGAAAAAGCGTTGTACGAAAATTGTGAGGATGACCAACTCGGTTCCATAGTAGGATAGTAGCCAGGTACCGAGAAAATGTTTTGGTTTGGGTTTGGGTTCGGGTTTGGGTTTGGGTTTGGGTTCGGGTTCGCGTTCGCATTTAGGTTCGGGTTGTATTGATCCATGGCAAAAGTGGAATAATTGTATAAAAGGTAGAAGAATTGTAAAAAAGTGGAAGGATTTTATAAATTTGAAAGAGAGCATTGGTTGAAGTGTGTAAAAAAGTGAGATGATTTTGGTGTATTTATAGGTAAATTTATCAATTAAATTTTTTTTAAATAATAGAGCCGTTGAACGGCTAGATTTTTGTCCCACTCACCCCGTCTCCAACGTCTCCTAGGAGACCTCCTTGACGCCGCCGGCCCACCCAGGGTGATGTTGGGGGGCGTCGCCAAGCCAGGCCGAGCCTGGACGACCCCACACCGAGCGGCCTAACTCCCACCACCGTTACTCCGACAACCACACTCACCATCAAATCCGCCGCCACCACTTGTCTACTCTTTTCTCTCTCTAAACTAAAACAACCACCACCTGTGACATCACCATCGCCGGTGACCACCACGCCGGATATGCAACCACCTCCACCGGATCTACCGCCACCACCACTTGTCTACTCTTTAAAGCATTGACGACCACTGAGAAGAATGCCTAGTTTACTTTTGTGTATGTTGTCTAACATTTTTTTTTATTTCTAAAGGTATGAATTTCTAGGGTTTACTTACATCCGAGATGAATAGGGAATTTGTTCCAGTAATTCTTAAACAAATAATGGCTTATTTCATTAGATCTTGGTTTAAAAGATGAACACAGATTTGTATAATTTCTAGATGAACAAGTAGTTCTTAAACAAACAATTAAAATAGTGTTCTGATGCCTCTAAGTTGTATAATTTCTCAAAAATTATCTTTGTACACAGGTACATTTAAATGTTCAGATGTGATTCTCACTTAGTACTAATATTTCACTTAATATTGAAACTAAATATATGATATAAACAGTCCCCAATTGCAGATCAGGAAACTGAAGAAGGTGAAATTGAAAAGTGGGTGTTTGAAATTGAGAACCGTTTGGAAGAAAAGAAATGATTTGTTTGGGTAATTTTAGAGGCTTCCAATTTGATTTCGTTACGGCAGCGAAATAATTGGCGGTGGGGAGCGACAAAGGGTGATTGGTTGGAGAGAGATAGCTAAGATAGACAGGAGTAAAATCACATAAATGTCAGTGCACATGATCTGACTTGTTATAAAATTTTAATATGGTTGGTAATAAAGGATGAAAGGTGTAATGAGTTTTTCAAATAAATGATTATGACTATAATTATTAAAGTCAAAAGTCATCCATTGCAATCCGCTACAAACATAAAGGACGAATATTGTAATTTACCCTATTTGGGATTTACTTGATGTGAACTTTGTATCATCCTATTTTGTCGTGCTGTTATGACAACCCAATGCATCAAGATGTCAAACATATTTAAGTTAAGCACGAACTCGCTTATCCAAAATAAAGTTTTGAATAACATGCTTAAGATTAATACTGTAATAGTAGTTCAAGTATTCTTGTTGTTTGGAGTCGTACTTGGAGGTTATTTGTCTAACCCTTGCAAGCAACTTACTATTACTAGACGCATGATATTTGGAACACCGACAATACTTATAAATTCAACTAGATTTCAAGTTAAGCCCATTTTTAACTCAGCAACACAATTTGACATGTCAACACGTTTTGAGTTACATGATTTTAAATGTAATTGCCAACCGGATTAGGGTTAATGTTTTGTTGTACTTTTGGGAGGTTTATTACTTCAACACACCAACTAACTAATCCAACATGATTGGCACGTACTTTACACCTAATACGGTATGTATTTTTAGTTTGGGCATGGTATATGCATTTTTTTCTATTTAATAGCAACGTATTTGTTTTTGTGTTTTTACAATGACCGGTGGTGACAAGCGTATCATCATAGGTATAAATAACAAACACATATGTGCGTACGCACAGGATGATGAAGTGTCTATCTTCTTGCATCACTACAGGTGGTAGAAACATCCCATTTACTTATTAAAAAGTCGATTAGGGTAAGATGGCGCCCAAAGTGTATTTTTAATGAACAAGATCTCCCATTTACAATGATTGGAATGCACTAGTCTAGTTTAGTTTGAGTTCACTTTGTTACTTGATGATTTAGATGATTAGTTAGTTGTACATTCTTTATTTTATTCATGACCAACCGAAATCATCGACGATGATTTTGTGCTTTGGTGAATCCATACAATGAGGTTAAATGGATGGAATTCATCCTACCTCCATGCATGACACTATATTACTTGGACTATATACTTATAAATATGTATATATATATATATATATATATATATATATATATATATATATATATATATATATATTAGAACCGAATTATGAACCAACCAAACTCATGGTTGAATGTTATATATTGTGGTCATTTTCATCTTGGACTAAAGTTCTCAAACTATGGATTCTAATGGGTGAATCGGTACCCATGAAAACATGACCAAAATAATGTCCATATGAGTGCTTTTAGACAAGATGTATTTTCTTGCGATATAAATACTTATATAATACTGAAAACGTTTAATCCCTATTCAATACCGCACTCCATAAACTCAAACGCCTCGTTCATCCTTGTAGGATAATCTCGGCGTTTTCTTAAACTCACAAGCCTCTCAGGTCACGTTTTGGAAGCTTTGCAAATCGTGAGCATACATGAACCCTTTTTACTTTAAGTACACTTTTGGGGAGCAATATATATATACATATCAAACTTACACATACACAAAATATTCACATGATTCAGTCAAACCAATCTATACATACATGCTTAATACGTTATACACTAGAATACTTGCATGCTAGAAGCCATTCTTGCACGAATACTTGTCATTAACTTCATGAGCCAACCTTATAACGTATAGCGCTATAGGAGTAGCACACTGTCCGTTTGATAGGTCATTGTTAAAAATTCAATCGTTAACGGTCTTGTCATTTTGATGACGAGATTACGCTAGTGGAATCTTTAGGTTGACATGTATGTGATGCATGCTAGTTCATGATAATTTATGCCTTAGTATACGGTTTTACCATGTGGATTTTGTTAAACTTTTATAAAGTATGCCAGTAAACCAAACTTGTATGCTCACCAATGCTTTATGTGTTGACTGTTACTTTAATATATATTGTAGGAATACGATGATGATGCGTTGAAAAGAAATCTAGTAGGATGGACTAGAAACGCGCCTTATTTTAAATTTTGTTTTGTTGTTTTAATTGTTATGTTATAGTTATTTGCTTCCAAACAATCTATTCGAATCTTTTGAAATGAAATGAAAATCATTACTTAAATGTTGTCACAAATAGCAAGTTATGAAGTCTGGAGTAATCTCGTTTTCGTCTCACTCCAATATTTCCGCCATCGGTTGGGATGTGACAATAAATGTCAACAAAAAATAAAACCCCAGGGGTCTAATTACATAAAGTTTATTTTTGCATTGAAGTAGCAGAAATGACCAAACCTTAAGAAAGATTTTAGCATTTTACTATTTTTAGAATTTGAAGGCCCTAGAAAAAGGAATCCCAAAGCCCTTACTTTCATTCCCCTTGAACCGCCCTCACTTCTTATATTGTACTTTTCCATACAACCACCATTCCTCTCTTGTATCAATTTAGGTCTACTGTTGTGTGTATTCTGATCAACTTAATATCCGAAACTTTTACAAGAACCTCATATGCACAATGGCTTTCTAGTAATTTGAAGACTACATAACTTGCCAACTTTGTCAAGCTTTCTCCAAGGGCCGAAACTCGATGCCTTCTACTACTAAGACAGACGAATAATATTGCTTTGAGCTCTCAAATACAATTTCTAGATAAACATTTCTACTATCACTAGTAAGCTCATACAATTTAGCCATTAACCATCCATCTTCTCTTTCATTTGCAAGTTGCACCATGGAAAATTTTGTGTTCGCCAATTTGTATTCTAGTGCTACATATGGAGGTTCGCCTGATGGGTTCTTTTTGATAAATTTGAACACAAGATTTACTGTGTATGCTGTTCTTGGCGACAAGAACTGGGTTCGGACTCGTATTTTAAATTTCCTATTATATGCAAGATAGCTTCCCATTTTAAATCTGTAGCAATGAATGGTGCATAATTATATGAAAAAAAAACATAAAAAGGATTTTGTCAAGAAGTCTACTCACCCAGTTCATCAGAATTTGTTGTATTTTTATACATTAAATATGAGTTTTATTTATCAAAAACATGAGTTGGACCCTCTGGTTATAACCAGTAGAGATGAGAACCTGATGATGATCCTGACTAAAAAGTTATGGTTCCGTCACAGTATAGAAATAGGCATCAAAATTTAGAATCAAAACGGAGGAAGAGAACAAATCACCTTGAGTTATATTCAGATGAATATGGATCCTTGTAACATATACTTGCAATAGGAATCAAACATTCTGCTGCTGATATCATTTCACAATGTTCTCCATTTTTATTGAGTGAAAACCACTGTGCATTGAAATTGCACATATTAAGCTATGATATGAACATGGAAATTACACCTTGTCATGCATGATATAAAAATGAAGTTTTAAAACAGTATAGGTATGGTTAAGTACCGTTTTGCCCATGTTAAGGAGGACCCCTTTCGAGATAAGCGTGTTCAATTCCTCTTGTGATTTGTAGAGCAATGGAGGCACTGCAGTCACCATCATTTCTTTGTAGTCCATTGGCACATCGTAAGTCTCTTGAATTTCAAGTGCGATTTCTAGTTCCTCTACGTACATGCGCCATAGTTGGTCGTAGTTCACAAGTTTTCTGCAAGCATTGGTATGCAATGTTTGAAAATATTTCCAAAGAGCTCGGATCCATTTGTTGCTTCAAGTCTTGAAAGATAACATGGTCTAGCTTCTTCTCTTCATAGCTTTGTTTCCACCTTTGCACTAAACTATGGAATTGACCATTATGATATTCAAAACATTATCTCCCACATAATACTTCAAATAAGACCACACCAAATGAGTATACATCAGACTCTTTTGTTAGGAAGTACTTCTCCAAATATTGGGGATCTAGGTAACCAGGGTATCTACAACATTGGAGATAAGAAATGTGTGTTGCTGATTAGCGGGGCCTATTTTGACAAACCAAAATCAGAAACTTTAGCATTCAAGTTATCGTCCAGTAGTATATTGGAGCTCTTGATATCACGATGGAGAACTCTTTGTTGTGTTCCATTGGGATCATGAAGATATTGTATTCCCCTTGCGGCCGCAAGGCATATGTTTAAGCGTTGCCTCCATGTGAGAGAAGTGGAACATAAGTGGCGGTCAAGACTACCATGAGATGCATACTCATGCACAAGGATCTTCTCACCGTCATCTTTGCAAAATCCCAGAAGAGATACGAGATGTTCATGCTTGTAACGAGATAGCATCATAATTTCTTTCAAGAACTCAGGGTCTCCCTGTCCATATCTACGATCTAGGCGCTTAAAAGCAGCCATGATTTGCCTCTTAGAGTGAGAGATCGATCCTCTGTAGACCCTTCCAAAACCACCAATACCGATAATGTTTTCCTCGCCAAAATTGTTGGTGGCTGATCTTATATCTTCGAGCTGGATTTCAAGATCATGGAACTCCTCCATGAAGGCCATTAATAATTTGTGGATCAACTAATAAAATAAAAATTTAACTGAAATCAAGTGTTTTAAGCAAATGCATGTACAAATAAAACTTGAAACGAAATACATATATAACTGATGAAATTTGGACAACAAGAGTGAGCAAAGTCAACCTTTTATGCGTGTTAAATATTCAACATTAGGTGTTGAATAGTCAGCTTTCATTCAATTCTTTTTATTACACCGAAACAAAGAGTGTTGAATATTATTTTTATTTACATGTGAACACAATGACTTGAGGATTGATGGAGAAAATGTATGAATGAGTCGAATGACCACTTCTTTTGCAGCCGCATAGAAAACAATCGAAATACAAATATTTACTAATAATACTCCTTGGTTGGTTTGACATATTTAGGAGGACTTTCTTTCCCACACTTTTTTGTATCCTAAATTTATTGTCCTATAACTAATATCTGAGTCCACGTTGCAAGGCTGGATCATAGGAGGTTGTTGGCGAGAATGCACATGTTATGTGATATATCGATAGATTATTATTAATCTTTAGGCTTTAATTTAAACGACAACATAAATAAGTAAGCAACATCTTTGAGCTTTAACTATAATAGGCTGAATAAAAAAAGAGAGTTAAATTTGTTACATGGTATATTGAAGGGGTTAGTTAATATTGACCATGAATACTTTAACCTAAATAGCGTTACGGCGGAGACATAGTGAAAGTTCCATCAATATTGCATACTATGACAAAGGATAAAGAAAACAAAAAAAGGTTGTACCATTAACAAAAACAATATCTACATATGTTTAGTTCATTGTAGTTGGGGCTCTGCTTTGAATATCACAACATAACGACGCAAAAGTACGCCGTAATTTAAAAAAATCATGAACATATACCGGTATCAACCGTCCAAAAAAATTCACATTGAAATGACAATAAAAATAAGCATGTTATTAATTATGTATCGTAACCTATAGGTTTTAACACTAAGAGTAATATAATAATTAAAAGAATAATAAAAGGGATCTTCTTTTTTCACACCCCTATTTTCTTATTTTTCACATCCCTAGTTGTATACGGGTCCTATAACCTTATACGGCCAGTATAGAATGTTGTTGCACAAAAATAAATGTGCTGGAATGTATTATTTGTTTTACATGTATACGGGTCGTATAACAAGCCGTATACAATTGTATACGAGCAATAGAATGTTACGGCCTGATGTAAATTTTTTGTGAGGTTTTGATCAGTTGTTTTGGTGTTTTAACACCTGTATACAGGCCGTATAATGTTATACGACCCGTATATAATAATAATAATAATTATTATTATTATTATTATTATTATTATTATTATTATTAATTTTTTTGTGAAACCGAACAGCCGTTTAATAAGTTTTAGTTTTAGTAATGTTACGAGTTTGTAATTGTTAATAATGTTGAATAATTTTCCACTTTATTAAACAAAATATGTGAATATAATAAACAATACGATAACAATTATTGAACAAACAACATAAAATGTAAACATAAGATTAATATTTACAATGTTTTAAATCTAAAACAACAAAAGATAAATATGTACAATGTTTCAAATGTAAAACAACAAAACTAAAATACAATAAGCAGCTACGGCGATGGTGGTGGTGGTGGTGCAGCACCAGCTCATGGAGTTAGGGGCGCGCCAGAATGTAAAGCAAAAATTGCCTCGACCATCCACTATACGTCCACCCGTATAACAGCTACACCCGACTCGACCTGAGCCAGTCTCTCCTCCACCCTCGGTGGAGGCATCACACGTGATCTCACGCTTTGTCGATCGTACAGGTGATCACTTAATACATCCTCAACACCTACCTGCAATCTGTCGACCGCAGCCTGTACCCCGCCTCCCCCGCCCTCGCCTCCCTCTCCCCCGCCTCCCTCACCCCCGTTATCCTCACCCTCACCGTCACCCTCGCCTCCCCCGCCCCGTGGTCCGCCTCGCTCGGTAGTGGCTGCCTTGTAAACAAATGGCACACACATGTACCGTTAGATTCTTTTAAGATTTCTATAACTTGTACTTCATTGGATAACAAGTCTAGGCATGCATGTGAAACCTTCTTTCGTATGAGATCAAATACTGATTTTTTATGGTGATCCATTGTTCGGCTCCTACTTGCTTCAGTGCTGCCTTTTATTTCTGTCACCTGGTTTTTTATGAGCTGATCGATAAGCGATACAACTTTATCCAGCGTGTTGTTGGGTTCGTCAAGGTATTTCTTCAAAATGGCATGTTGACTATCTACCCCATTGGTTGGACGTTGTCCGAAGCTCAGATGTTGGTCGCTCCAGAAAGAAACAAACTGGACTCTAAATGGTTTTAATCAGTTTGAAAACAAGTAATCCATAATCTCTGAAAACAAAGTGAGGTGCAGTCAAGACAAGTCAGATAACCACGATTAATAAGAAAATTACTAGAAAACTTACCGTTGCGTTTTTTGCTTGGTAGGTTTGCTAGTATTCGCTCGTACCAGTAGGTGTAGTCAACATCGGTCGTTGAGTTAATCAGCCTGCCCCACTTGTATACAAATTTTTCCTAGGCTTCTTTCGTTTTAAAGCTTGGCTTGCAATATATGGCGATGTTTTGTTGTATGTGTCACCTACTTAGTGAATGTCTAGCGTTCGGAAACACGCTTGCACATGCGTTCATTAGGGCGAAATACGTGTCCGTTACTATTACGCGAGGCTCCATAACACTGTGTAATGAGTCTTTTATCCTCTATAGCACCCACGTGAAGTTTTTCTCTTTCTCGTTGGCTATGAACGCATGCGCAATGCAAAACGATAAGTATGTGGATGTGACACTGATAATATAAACTAGCGACATTTTGTACCAATTCGTCTTGTAGGTGGAGTCTATAAGCAACCCATGCGGGAAGGCGCACCACAACCTATTTGACTTCGGGTGAATAAACAAAACATCCTATACCCTTTCGTCGTTTTCAGATGTTCTGTGGAAGAAAACAAGCCCAACTGTCTTCAACCGGTGGAAAAGTATCTGCATTGGAGTCTCGCCGACTTGCTCCATTCGACCCAATTTGGCCCGCACGTTGTATATGGTACTTCTTATTGACACATTTTCGGGGTTCTGTTCTTTAATGGTAGTAAGAATGTCGTGTGGTTTCATGTTCTGATACGTAAGTTGCTCTAACGTCCTCTCTTTCGCGGGAGTCAGCCTCATTAGGAATGGAGGACCCTCTGGATACATAAAGGGTCCGTGGTTATACTTAGCTTCGTCAACCCTTAGATTCCTAAAATGTGACCTCTCTGTATGTCCTGATTGTAACATCCGTCAAAAACCGGGTTAACCAAACCCGCTTCGTTTATTAACCGAACATCCAGTTAAAATTTTCGTTGCGTATTTAATACTCAAATTAATTTTATACGATACATAATTAATAAATATATTATAATTTAAAAACTATAATTAATAATCAATAATAAATAATGAGATAAAAATTAAATAGAGACGCCGGGTTTCGAACCCGGGTCTCCCGCTCAAACAAACACACAACGCACCACCAGGCTACCTGCGCTCTTTGTGAAATAATTGAAATCAATAAATATAAATATTCGTGCCATACGAGTCATCTGCGAGATTCCAGTGAGTAACCGCTCTGATTCAAACGTATACGTTTTAAAGAACGATTATGACAATCAATCCCTAACCGAAATCACAATCAAACGCTTTAAACTCGCAAACCGTTATCACTGTTACAAATTACCGTTTTGATTTTAAGACAAGTTGTGGTTTTGGAAGCCTATGAGTACTTTCAGTCAGGAAACCAACTCGCTATTCACTCGAATCAACTCTCAACACACTCGCTAACCTCTCTACAAGTCCCTATTCAGCAAGAACAACTCGCCGGAATCCTCTGCAAGTCGCCGGAAAACCGAACCCATTTCATCTCTGTTGCCTTACTTTATAAACAGAACATCTAGAGCTCATACCGAAGTCACCCACACTCACCTCAAACTTCCTGAAGATCCTCTGCCGCAAGATACACGTCGCCGGAATAACCTGCTGTCATCAGAATCTCGCCGGAGAAACAGGGGATCTCTGTCGGTATATCTTACACCTAATCTCTCTCATTTTTATTAATCTCATATGTAGTTAATTACAATTTACTAAAGAAATTGATTAATGTATCGAAACAGTCGGGATTGGGAGTTCTGGGTTGTTTATCGAAGAAGATGAAGTCTCGGTTGTATATATATTTAATATAAATCGAGTTATATCTCGGGTTAGACACACAGTCCAGCGGTGGACTGTGTGCATTTGAAACATAGAGATACCGAGTTCGAGTCTGTCCTTGTTCCGATTCGTCACAATATTCAACCCTTTTTATAAAACCCAAATACGGAACCTTCCAGTTAGTATTTAAGTTTAATAAAAACCAGTATTCTAACCAGGTTAGACACACAGTCCAGCGGTGGACTGTGTGCAACGTTAAACAACAGGTCCCGAGTTCGAGTCCTGTTAAGTGCACCGGTTTGATATAATTAAAATTATTTTTAAATAAATGATTTCTGGATAAATCTAAATAGTATATAAGTATAATAAAAACCGGAATAATAACCAAGTTAGACACACAGTCCAGTGGTGAACTGTGTGCAAAAACATTAAGCACGTCGCGGGTTCGAGTCCAGGCTCCCGCACCGGTTCTGGCAATTATCAAATAAGGACATAAATGAATTTATCTAATTTGTATATAAGTATAATTAAAAACAGAAATATTTCGGCTTAGACACGTAGCTCAGTTGGTAGAGCTGCGTGCACGCGTACGAGAGGTCACAAGTTCGAACCTCACTCAGCGCAAACAAACACAAGACCGAACCGGTCAACAGTCAAACGGTCAACGGTCAACTGGACAAAAAGTCAAAAAATTTTATTTTTCTTTTATTTATTTATTTTATTTAAAAATCAATTAAAAATACTTAAAAATAATATTTTTAAAGTTAGAAAATTTCCTTGAACTCACAAAAATAAACCTAGCAATCCCATTAAGAACACTAATTAAAAATATTAATCTCAAATAAAAGTTTATTTATTTATCGAACTATTATGTTATTATTTAGGTTAGTTCCCTTGCCGATTAAATCCGAATTCGTGCGCATTCATCATCAATCCAAGAAACGCACCCACTGTGAGTGAATTCTTACAAATTCCCCTTTTTATTCATGTTTTGGGGTGTATCATATGTCGCTTAAATTAATTCACTTATTCAAACTCGTGCTATACCATATTATGATCTAAACTTAGAATGTAAATATTGTTTGATGTGATGTATTACATATTGTCAAGTTGTATGCAAATTATTTGTTAGGCCCATCAGTTCCTCGTGGGAGACGAATTGAACAACGCGTGCCTTAAAACTCATTCATTAGGCCCATCAGTTCGTAGAACAACGCGTGCCTCAAAACTCATTCATTAGGCCCATCAGTTCCTCGTGGGAGACGAGTTGAACAACGCGTGCCTCAAAACAATCAATTGTTGTATGTGTGTGCAATATTTAATATTATGTATTTTGTGAATAAATTTACATCTACATTTACTCATATGTGGTTATGCACTTTATTTTATAATCAATTCAATAAACACGTTTAAATGTTTTCATAGGATTCACTCGCCAACTTTTTGTTGACCCAAAAACCATTTTTACACATGATACAGGTGGATAGGATGAAGCAAGGAACACATAGGAAAAGTTCCTTAGAAGAAAAATAATGAAGTCTAGAAAGATGTATAGAACATGTTGTACTAGTATGATTTGATTGTATGATCTCCTTTAAATTGTAATAATAAATATGAAACAATATAATAAATGTCATGAGCTTTGATGAAAACCCAATCATGCCCCGATCACCTTTTTCCGCTGCGGGTCGGGGTGTGACAGATTGGTATCAGAGCTTTTGACTATAGGGATATAGGATAGGTTATTAGACCCTTAGAGCCTATACTATAGTTGATTAGATTTTAATTGTTTATGTGGTTACATGCAAACTCATGATGTTTATTTCTTTCATATTTATTACATACACAAATGCATGCAAACACTTCCAATATTACATTTTGTGATACATAATGAATTATACTTACAGTCAAACATACATACTTACATACATATTCATCATACATATTTCAATGTTCACATATTCAAATCATCTTCATACTTCCGTTATTCAAGATTTTGTCGCATTTGTCATTTTTCAAATCTCATCAAAGTGAGTTCTACGACGGGCATGTAGTAACTGTAAGGGTACAAGTACCGGTAGTCGGAACGTCCTGTCTAGGTTGGCATTCGTATAAATCCAATATAACGGACCAGTTTGCCTACCTGGGGACTAACGATGAGAGTACGAAGGACCTATTAGGCCAAAGCATGCCACACCAAACGTCGTTCGAACTAACCCCACTTTGAGTTGTCACCGTGTCCACACCTAGATGCACTCCGAACTTCATACGTTACATACATATTTCTCGATTTTCTCCTGGTTTTAGTATACGTAACCAGGCTAACACATGCGAACCATATGAAAAAACCGGTAATCATGGGGGCCCACATGATTACGAAGGTGAAGTATGGCGGGATGCAAGGCCCAATTACGAGCAAAGCCCAAGACATCCTATGGATGTAGTAGATTTATTATCCTATATTTATTTTATGAATGTTTATTCCTAAATACGACACATGACCCCTAAAACGTCCAACTCATACTCTTGATATGTATTCCTTGTAGATGTCTTCTAATTCCGCTCGTAGGAAGATGAGATCAGGAAAAGCCCGCGAGCGCATGGCTGCCCAAATCGCTCAACAAATGGCTGCCGTAATACCCAACATTGTAGTTCAAGTTCAACAAGCCCTTACCGCTAATCCCGTCAATCAAGAAGATCAAAATGTTGTCAACCCTCCCCCAAGTACCACTAAATGCACCTTCAAGCATTTCAAATCCTGCGACCCTCCAAAATACGAAGGGACTGAAGGTGTCACCGCTCTCCTCCATTGGTTTGAAGAAATGGAAAACACTTTTCTAAATTGCGATTGCCCCGATGATCGCAAAGTGCGATATGCTACTGGTCGTTTACTTGGAATAGCACTTACATGGTGGAATACAGAGAAGGCCAAACGAGGTGTTGAAGATGCTATGACTTTGACTTGGGAAGAGTTGAAGGAAATCATGACAAGACGGTTTTGCCCAAGAAGCGAAATCAAGAAATTGGAGGATGAGTTCTATTCTTTGAAACAAAAGGAAGGCGACCACACCACATACAACAAGAGATTCCTCGAGTTAAATCCAATGGTTCCCAACTTGTTCACTCCTCTTTACCGTTTGATCGAGCACTACATTCGATGTCTTCCTTCAAAAATTCAAGACTCTGTAATAAGTACCACACCTGCAACTTTGGAAGCAGCAATGGAGTTAGCTACAGAGCTCACCGAGAACCGCATACGAAATAAGGACTTCAAGGAGGAGAAGAAGAAGGATAAAGCATCAACTGAAACCTCAAACTCCACCCAAACCGAATCCCCTTCTCAACCAATTTCTAAGAGAAAACGAGATGGGCAACTTTTCGCTGTCACCCAACGCAATCAACCAGCCTCACAAGTCGTACCCCTCCAAGCTATCCCAATCACTCAAGTAGCACCAAACTCAACTTACCCAAATAAGAAACCTTACCTTGGACCTCACCCTCAATGTAACACCTATTTTTATCACCATCCATCTACCTTACCTTGTCGACTATGTGCGAATTGTGGACGCTATGGTCATTTGAGCAAGGCTTGCCTCACCTCTCAAAACCAAACCTCACCCCCTACTCAAAACATGATCCAAACATATCAACAACCCCAATACCCCATGTTTCCTTATGTTCGAGCTTGTTTTAATTGTGGCGACCCTACCCATTTTAGAAACACGTGCCCTCGATTGGTTAACATCATAAACGCCCAAGCTCAAGCAAACCCAGTTAACCAAGTAAATCAAGAAAACCTAACCACTAGGCCACCAGCAAGAGGAAGAGTTTTCAACATCAACGCCCATCCTGTTGAAGATAATGACGGCCCAAACGAACCACCCAACTAGTCTCCTTCACCAAAAATCAAGATTCAACTCCAACCGCTTAGTTTTTTATGTTTTTCTTTATGTTATCTCAATTTTCACGTATCTCAATTATAAATTGGAAATTTATCCAAGAATCTTAATGCGAATTACTATTTCAGTTTTGTTTTATACTCATTGATTTAACATTCATATCATCATACCTCACGACGTATCTTAGTCTCATCATTTAAAGAAGTTGGGTTGTGTCTCACTTCTACATAGACTAACCTCTCCATCATAACAAACGAGAGAGGTACTGTCATCATTCAAACATGTATACTATCAGAATTAAGACTCAAGCTTTGGTTGTTGTGTTTATTTATGTTTTAGAGTCACATAGAACTAATCATAACTTGCGGATAAAGCCAATGAAAATTTACAAGAATATGGTGGATACGCCGCTGGTACTTCCTATATATAAGTATTCTTGTCAAAGGATCAGAGGCATTGTCAGGCAGTTATGAGAAGTTCCATGTAGGATTTAGTAATGTCTTGGTTGAAGTTTGTTTTATACTCACTGATTTAGCATTCATATCATCATACATCTCAACGTATTTCAATCTCATCATTCAAAGAAGTTGGGCTGTGTCTCACTTCTACATAGACTAACCTCTTCATTATAACAAACGAGAGAGGTACTGTCATCATTCAAACATGTATACTTTCAGAATTGAGACTCAAGTTTTGGTTGTTGTGTTTAGAGTCACATAGAACTAATCATAATTTACTGATAAAGCCAATGAAAATTTGACAAGAATATGGTGGATACGCCGCTGGTACTTCATATATATAAGTATTCTTGTCAAAGGATCAGAGGCATTGTCAGGCGGTTATGAGAGGTTCCATGTAGGTTTTAGTAGTAGAAGTTTTGTTTTAGGATATAACCTTATCTTTCCAAACGTATCAAAACTCTTGCGCATGAAATCATACTTAGTGAATCAACTCAGTTTATCAATATTCTTTATCGTAGGCATCAAAAAGCGATTCCTGTAGCAGGGTACTCAACCCTTACAAGGAACGTTACCGCCTCAAACAAAATTTAAACTCTTACTCCCTTCTAAGTATGTAATTGTCAAATTAAAACACCATCATTTTGAGACAAACATGCCACTACTTAAATTTCGGGACAAAATTTCTAAAAGTAGGGGATACTGTAACAACCGTAAAAAACCGGGTTAACCAAACCCGCTTCGTTTATTAACCGAACATCCAATTAAAATTTTCGTTGCGTATTTAATGCTCAAATTAATTTTATACGATACATAATTAATAAATATATTATAATTTAAAAACTATAATTAATAATCAATAATAAATAATGAGATAAAAATTAAATAGAGACGCCGGGTTTCGAACCCGGGTCTCCCGCTCAAACAAACACACAACGCACCACCAGGCTACCTGCGCTCTTTGTGAAATAATTGAAATCAATAAATATAAATATTCGTGCCATACGAGTCATCTGCGAGATTCCAGTGAGTAACCGCTCTGATTCAAACGTATACGTTTTAAAGAACGATTATGACAATCAATCCCTAACCGAAATCACAATCAAACGCTTTAACTCGCAAACCGTTATCACTGTTACAAATTACCGTTTTGATTTTAAGACAAGTTGTGGTTTTGGAAGCCTATGAGTACTTTCAGTCAGGAAACCAACTCGCTATTCACTCGAATCAACTCTCAACACACTCGCTAACCTCTCTACAAGTCCCTATTCAGCAAGAACAACTCGCCGGAATCCTCTGCAAGTCGCCGGAAAACCGAACCCATTTCATCTCTGTTGCCTTACTTTATAAACAGAACATCTAGAGCTCATACCGAAGTCACCCACACTCACCTCAAACTTCCTGAAGATCCTCTGCCGCAAGATACACGTCGCCGGAATAACCTGCTGTCATCGGAATCTCGCCGGAGAACAGGGGATCTCTGTCGGTATATCTTACACCTAATCTCTCTCATTTTTATTAATCTCATATGTAGTTAATTACAATTTACTAAAGAAATTGATTAATGTATCGAAACAGTCGGGATTGGGAGTTCTGGATTGTTTAACGAAGAAGATGAAGTCTCGGTTGTATATATATTTAATATAAATCGAGTTATATCTCGGATTAGACACACAGTCCAGCGGTGGACTGTGTGCATTTGAAACATAGAGATACCGAGTTCGAGTCTGTCCTTGTTCCGATTCGTCACAATATTCAACCCTTTTTATAAAACCCAAATACGGAACCTTCCAGTTAGTATTTAAGTTTAATAAAAACCAGTATTCTAACCAGGTTAGACACACAGTCCAGCGGTGGACTGTGTGCAATGTTAAACAACAGGTCCCGAGTTCGAGTCCTGTTAAGTGCACCGGTTTGATATAATTAAAATTATTTTTAAATAAATGATTTCTGGATAAATCTAAATAGTATATAAGTATAATAAAAACCGGAATAATAACCAAGTTAGACACACAGTCCAGTGGTGAACTGTGTGCAAAAACATTAAGCACGTCGCGGGTTCGAGTCCAGGCTCCCGCACCGGTTCTGGCAATTATCAAATAAGGACATAAATGAATTTATCTAATTTGTATATAAGTATAATTAAAAACAGAAATATTTCGGCTTAGACACGTAGCTCAGTTGGTAGAGCTGCGTGCACGCGTACGAGAGGTCACAAGTTCGAACCTCACTCAGCGCAAACAAACACAAGACTGAACCGGTCAACAGTCAAACGGTCAACGGTCAACTGGTCAAAAAGTCAAAAAATTTTATTTTTCTTTTATTTATTTATTTTATTTAAAAATCAATTAAAAATACTTAAAATTAATATTTTTAAAGTTAGAAAATTTCCTTGAACTCACAAAAATAAACCTAGCAATCCCATTAAGAGCACTAATTAAAAATATTAATCTCAAATAAAAGTTTATTTATTTATCGAACTATTATGTTATTATTTAGGTTAGTTCCCTTGCCGATTAAATCCGAATTCGTGCGCATTCATCATCAATCCAAGAAACGCACCCACTGTGAGTGAATTCTTACAAATTCCCCTTTTTATTCATGTTTTGGGGTGTATCATGTGTCGCTTAAATTAATTCACTTATTCAAACTCGTGCTATACCATATTATGATCTAAACTTAGAATGTAAATATTGTTTGATGTGATGTATTACATATTGTCAAGTTGTATGCAAATTATTTGTTAGGCCCATCAGTTCCTCGTGGGAGACGAGTTGAACAACGCGTGCCTTAAAACTCATTCATTAGGCCCATCAGTTCGTAGAACAACGCGTGCCTCAAAACTCATTCATTAGGCCCATCAGTTCCTCGTGGGAGACGAGTTGAACAACGCGTGCCTCAAAACAATCAATTGTTGTATGTGTGTGCAATATTTAGTATTATGTGTTTTGTGAATAAATTTACATCTACATTTACTCATATGTGGTTATGCACTTTATTTTATAATCAATTCAATAAACACGTTTAAATGTTTTCATAGGATTCACTCGCCAACTTTTTGTTGACCCAAAAACCATTTTTACACATGATACAGGTGGACAGGATGAAGCAAGGAACACATAGGAAAAGTGCCTTAGAAGAAAAATAATGAAGTCTAGAAAGATGTATAGAACATGTTGTACTAGTATGATTTGATTGTATGATCTCCTTTAAATTGTAATAATAAATATGAAACATTATAATAAATGTCATGAGTTTTGATGAAAACCCAATCATG
This sequence comes from Scalesia atractyloides, assembly GCA_947069175.1. Classification (NCBI taxonomy): domain Eukaryota; kingdom Viridiplantae; phylum Streptophyta; class Magnoliopsida; order Asterales; family Asteraceae; genus Scalesia; species Scalesia atractyloides. Next base: position 39,388,253 of record CAMTDV010000116.1, read on the forward strand.
CCCCGATCACCTTTCTCCGCTGCGGGTCGGGGTGTGACACTGATTAGTTGGAACTCGCAACCGGTTTTCCTACTCCCGCTACGTCTGACGGTGGCTGTTGACTTGTGCTGGCCGGCATAATTGCACATAAGCCAAATTTTTAACAGCTGGTCGCTTGTGGGTTTCTCATAGATCATGCATTTGGTGACGATGGCGTACCTATTTTGACGTCCGGCTTCTCTACACCACTCCACCAATTCATCCATGCTATCGAATTTCTAACAAAACACTTATATGGGTGGTATAACACTATACGACGCGTATACACCATGTGAGTTCATTTTATTCTATGAGAGTCGTATAACCTTATATGACCCCGTATACACTATGTAAGAATAAGATTTCATCATATATAATTATTAGTTCCCTAATAAAATCCTAATATGAAAAATAATGTGTAAGCCAATATGGAATAACAAGTGTTCACGTTTGAAAATATTACTTTATAAATAAATAAAGTGATAGTCTAACAAAATTGGTAAAGTTGATGTAGGTCTAAATCTTCTCAACTATATTCATGTATTATTTTACTTATACATGATTTCATGAATTTCTAATAAAAAAATATTAGATCGTGGGTGTGGGGAGGTTTGGGTTGGGAACATTGGTTGATACGTGGTAAGTGTAAGGTCCATAAGGTAATCCTTGAAATGAAGGGGTATGGGGTGGCGTGGCTTTGGCTCGCGTGACAAGCGATGTGGATTTTGATATTTTTTGTTTCAACTATTTAAAATTTCATTTTATTAAATTAACATGGTAACTAAAATAGAAGATTGCATATAATATTTTTAAAAACTACAAAAAAATAAAAAAATACTATATAAAATAAAAAAAGCTACATAAAATAAAATAAAAATCTTCATGATTTATCTATGTTATATTTTTTCAAAATTTCTTGTTTCGTTTGCAACGTCATTTCCAATTCTGAGCTGGTAAGGTGATTGATGGGCATGGCGAGACATTTCATATCTTCGCATTTTTCTTTTTTATCGTATGACGCTTGGATATTTTTTCACATCTCGATCATTTGTTGTTGGATGAAACTGAATGTGTCAATTTTCGTCCCAATTTCTTCAAACTGGTCGGTGTACAACCTTTACCCGATGCTGAACTGGGCCTAACCCTATCTAGCTCTTTGAATCCACTTTTTTGATGTGTCTCTACCGGGTGGGTAATGCGTGGTCGAAAATCGGTTTTTCTCTTATGTTTAAGTTGATGTTTTTACATAACTTTTAGTTTCGAATAGCCTACTTTTAATTGGAACTGTGTTTGGCATGTCCAATGGAGTTTAAAGAGCTATTTAGGAGCTATACGGAGCACCGGGACAGAAATCGGATCAATCGGGAATGCAAAAATGGAAAAACAGAAAACGAGAAATGCACGTGCCGTCACCGGTGACGCCTCTCTGATGTTTCCGTCTGCAAAAAAACCTCCATAGGCAGTGGAATAAGACGTCGGAGGAAACCAGGATATCCAAGGGTCGTTGCCGATGCCCTGGTGGGCCGTCGGCAACGCCGTGGTCTGATCCACTTCGCGAATTTTGTTGTTTGGTGTTTGGGGGACGAGTATAACACTTGGTTTTGACCATTTTCAGAGGAGTTACGCATTTCTTAAGTTTGAAACACCATCTTGGAGCCAAGAACATCCGAACCTTCAATTCTAATTCATCCAATTCATCCATCATCATCCGAATTGATCATCCATCATCCTAAACCCTAATCCACCACCACCACCATCATCATCCAACCTTCAATCCATTCACCATCACCACTCACCATAAACCCTATTCCTCATCAAAGCTTCAAGATGTTAAAGTTCGAGCTCTCATCATCTGGCGCTCGTGTTTCGTTCACTATGAGCGGCTAGCCTTTTTAGGTTTCACCCTGGTGTAGGTTTTGTAAGTTTCTAGGGTTAAACATTGTTTTGAGTTTTGATTTGTGACAAATTGTAATTTGATTTTGAAACCTATGATAATTGTCTTGCATTTGTATCGTATTCGTGAATTGTCGAGTGCAGATTAAGTTTGACTTTGCGAAATGTTTATATTCAATTATGCCTCGTCTAGGTTAGAATTTACATTTTTTTGGTAATGAAGTGCATTGCGGTCCGTCGTTCACGGCGTCGATAGCTCTTGGCACCTAAGCCACACGACACTAAATTCATTGGTCATTTATACAATTGAATTGAATCTAAGACATGTAGGAACCCTAGGACTTCAATTACCGAACCGGTTGTGAACCTTGTTCTCACATATTGTTTAAATCGTTACTGAAGTTTTCGTGCGATTATTCAAATTTCTAGTAGTTAAGTAATCAAAACAAACTTGTCGGTTCATTCCGACATTCTTTCAAACAAACAAACATTCAAATTAACAACATAGCAAGCTTCATAAAAGTGACATTCTTTAAAATCGATCACGTCCGCGCGTAAACCACAAACTCTTCGTGGTTCGACCCCTTACTACCATTAACACATTGTTAAGGGTAATTTGAGACTATAAATATTATCTTTGACCAGAGCGCGACACTCCGATCAATGGCGGGAAGGAGAATCATCAAAATCATCCAAATTAAGATCAAGCTCTTGATCACGAGCATCAGACTGAACTTGGGATGAGGGTGTTCTTGCCCTTTTGAAGTAGAAAGGTGGTAAAAAAATGGATGAGTATTTATAATATTTAAAAGGAAGTATTTTTTTAAATCAAGTAGTCGTTTGGCAACGGCTAGCCCAAACGGTCATCTCTCACCAGCCAATCCAAGCTAGCCAACTCACCTCCTCCCCTGGCCCCACGCCAGGTTTCAAACCCACGCCAGCGGGGCAATGCCATAACCAACACTTGCCCAGTGTGATTTAGCCAGCGTTACTTGACAACCCTCGCCCCACACCCCATAGCCTTATCTTTTTATTTGACTTTGATATGTATCCAACCCATGTACTTGGAAGGCTCAAAAGGGAAGTTAAGTGGTACTGCATGCATGTTTTCCTAACAATAAGGTAGTAGTGACTAGTGAGTAGTGGATATTAGTTCATGCATATTGCATACCATATTTATTTCGATGCAATTTTCAGTTGAGGGTAATCAGAAAAACTGTTCTAAAATTTATCTTTTTCTCATCTTAATTTTGAAAGACCTGCTATCTCTAATTGAGATTATTCTTTAGGAGTTTGACCATCTAAAAATTCTCTAGTAGACTTGGCTTAATTTTACTTCAGTTACTTAGTACTTCTTAAACTTATATGAAAAAATACATGTGCTGAAAAGCCGATCTCTTTTTAACATGGATTTCTTTTGACTTATGTTGAAACTTGTATATAATGATTCAAAAGAATACTGGAAGACAAAACTCGATTATTATTGTTATTTTTTAATTTTTTTGAGAAATGGTGTGTGGTAAAACATTTAGGGTCCTTTTTAGTTTCTGGTTTTACAGAGTAATTAGATTTTCGAATCTAACCTTGTAGTCTCGGAACAATGCAAATCAAACGAGTTTTGTTGAGTTGGTACAAAAATAACCCTAGCTTAGGGCTAACGATGATGACCCCATGTCCTGCCTCCTTGACTCTGGAAACCATCTTTAGCTAACAAGTCAGGGATGGCAAAATAACCCGAGTCCGACGGGTATTCCCGAAACCCGAAAAATATATGACGGTTATGGGCCGGGTATAGGTTTAGTTTTAAAAAATATCGCGGGTATGGGATGGTTATGAGATTAAGGGATACCCCACCCGATTACTTGAAACCACATACTCCTTTACCCAAAGTATATACCCGAAACTTTTTGGTTATATTTTTATTTTTCCATAACATTTATCTATTAGTAGTTTCATTATGTGAAAAAAAAATTCTTTTAGATTGTGTATCATGAGAATATTATTTACATTTTGTGTGGTGTTAAGTATATGAATAGAACTATATAGAAATTATAAAATTATTATTTATTAATGATAAAATTTATATGTATGTAATGTATTCTTTTTGTTAGAAAATTAAAATGTGGTGAATGAAAATTAATTTTAGAAATTATTAAAATTAAACTCTTCAAATGGCAAAATTCTTGAGTAGAGTTTTATTGATGACATTTGATTAGTTTTTATTAGAGTGTTACGTCTCTAATCAATTGAGATTTTTAACTCTCCCTCAAATCTTGTATAATTAGTAGGCTATGTGTCTTATTTGTGACTAGTAGGAATATACATGATACATACATGAAAAATACTTGAAAAAGAGAGATACTTAAAGACTAACTAAGGAGATGAGTACTCCCTAGTTGTTTCCACCACCATCGTTTGCTTATCCGTTCCACAAGTTTATATACTACAATTTTACCCGATGTAACCTTGGGTGCATGAGCCATCTCTGACAGTACAGATTGTTTCGGCTGTTGTACCCTGGGAGACAGACGCATCGTCTTTAGTAGAGGCACGAAATCTGTTTTAAAGGAAGCGTGTTGAACACGTGCCTCAGCCACAACCGGCAACATCAGTTTGTTCATTTTTGCAGCCAAGAAGGATCGCACAAGGAGACACGGTTCAAGTTCTCGTAACGGAAATTGTACAAGAAGACACTTCTCAAGCTCTTGTCAAAGACAATGGTTTGAATAGATTTATTTAAATATGTTGTATTTCTTATTTAATTTTGTGTAGATTTGTACACGGTACGGGTATTACAATTTCCCAAAATTATGTAAAGAGAGTATCTTTACAATATTTATATTTATTCATATAATTTTATTATAATTGTGGCCCATGTCCTACAAACTTAAAACAGATTTTGTGAGATTGTTGCTACAATCTCAAAACCTTTTTTATAAGGATTTTGGGTTCAGGAAAGGATTTATAATAAAAAAATTTGAGATTATGATTTTATAAATATTGTTTTTGGAAAATATGTATGTAGTATAACTTGTTGGTTTTGATTTATTAAGACTGTGGTACAATCTTAAATCCTATACCGTGGGACAAAATGAATAGTTTTGGTTCAACCGTTTGGTTTTTGAAACCGGGTTTATTAGTGTAAACCATATTTTTTGTAAACATTAAATTCTCTAGCTTGTGCGTTAGACCGGCTTTATTTTTATAAACAATACGTTTTTTTTTTTGTAAACGTTTCATGTCTAACATGCTTGTTAGAAATGATCATATTATTTATATAGTATGATTTAAAGAATGAGTGTTAAAAATAAGTCTATTTTATATAACCTAATAAGTCTTAAAATTTAATCATTTATTTCTACACAAGCATGTTAGAATTGGGTTCTTAATAAAAACTAATAAGTTTTATGACGGTTTCTGTAATCGTTTATTTCTAACGAGCTTGTTAGAACTTATTTATTTTATAACCTTTATAACAATTTTGTAATTGTTTACTTCTAACAAAAGTGTTAGAAACAATTTATAAAACCGCTAAATTTGAAAACGATTTTTGTAATTATTTGTCTATAACATCTGTGTTAGAAACGTTCATGGAAAGCGTTAGTTTGGAAGCAACTTTTTAATTGTTTATTTTCTAACGTGTGTATTGGAAATGACTTATTTATTTGAACCATATATGTGTTTATAGCAAGTCGGATTAACATTTGTGGAAATGTTAACATTTCTAATGTGCGCCTAAGAATTTCTTTCATTTTAACATGATTGTCAAAAATAGTTAAAATACAAATGCTTTGAAATGTTTTATGTAAACATTTTATATAAGTAATTTACTGTAGCATTGAATATAAACACTTATATTATGTTTTGTATGGTTTAGAAATAAAAGGTCATACATTGAAGTTGATGTTTGATTAGCTTCAAGAATTAAATCACCATAAAGTGATAGTGTTGTTATTTACATGAATTTAATGAAATTATAATTATTTACTAGACTCTTCATATGGAAGATAAACTCTTAAGTAGAGTTTTATGTCAATTTATTAGTTTTTATTAGAGTTTATACATCTAATAAAATCACTAATTAAGTGAGACTCTTCTCCACCATGTCTCTTGTATTAAAAGTAGGCTATGTGCCTAACTTGATTAGATTGAAAAACTACAAGAGTAAGAATACAAGAATTAAATCACCATAAAGTGATGGTGTAGTTGTGTGGGATTTATCATCAACTTTAATTTGTGATTTCTAAATCCAAATGGTCATGTTTTAGAAATATTTTAGAATAATTTTTAAAACAAACGAAATATTTTAATATAGTATGCAAAACTAAGGAAATATTTTAGAATAATTTTTTAAACAAAGTTTTGCATAGCATTGATAATTCAAATGGTTTGCTACTCTTGAGAGAAGTAGCATATGGTGAACAAAGTAATAATCTCGTGATATTATTTAGTGAAAAACAACTTGGTGTTTTTGTGAACAAATTTAATTATACTACTTAAATGTAGTCTTTGTAACAACTTGGTGTTGTTTTAAGTATGATTGTCCAAGTTTATAGCTTCAATATGAAATGGGAAACTTGTACTTACGAGTGCATGGAGTTTTATTAAGGGAGTACCTTAAGACATGCTATGGGACGATATTTTTGCAAAGATTTTGGTCAGATTATTAAAGTTGAAGATAAAAGCACTTTGATATTTGATGTCTACATATCGTCTATGCTACCGATTAAATTCCAAAAGTGTTTGGCACTTATGATTTAATTTCGAATATATTTTATTGTTTTGTGTTCAATACATTCGGATAACACATGCAAATTTTACAAAGAAATAAATCACTGATGTTTGTGACGTATAAATTATTTTTGTGGAAAATAATTATAACATCAATTATACATTATTTAAAAGAATATGGTTTTAAATGGATAGTACATGAAAATACTTGGACATAAACAACTTAAGAGTTGTTGCATTGACTAAAAGTCAAAGACGAGACATCAAATGTGTAACTACATCATGAGTGAGTAGTGAGTGTATTGAGATGAAATACACAAACAAGATTCATGTCGAAATACTTCGTTACAAGTCATTGAAAAATTCACAAGTGTGAATTCTAACATATGAAAGTAAAAGTACTCTATGTTATTGTATACCTTTAATAAATCTTGCGAAATTTTACATAGATGCGTCTACCACTTGAATATGGAAATTTTAACTTCGTTTGGGAGAGCATCCTAAATATACATACCTCCTAATGAATAACAATAGATGTGTGCAAATCACTTATGGCAAAATTATGAATGCCATGTTGTTGAGTTTGGATCTAGTTGACTTTATCTTCCACATAATGGTGATTGTAGACGAGGAACATTCATCTTGTTGGCGATAAGTGTGTTCACCAAGTGACTTGGATTAAGACTTATGTTTAAGTCCTTATGAGTCAATGGTGAAGCGTTGGAGATCAAAGGTAAAATTTAGCTATGTACTATATACAATAATATGTGAGACCTTCCTAAATATTGATGTTTTAGGATTATGAATAAGTCTCATTATTTGTCTTAACAAGGGATGAATGTTGCAAAGTGATATTATGATACCCTTGGGGCTGTGAAGAATCAGATGTCACACCCTGACCCGCAGCGGATATAGTAGTTGGGGCATGATTGGGTTTTCATCAAAGCTCATGACATTTACTATAATAAGGTTTCGTATTTATTAATTCAAATTAAAAACGAATATTCCAACAAACACGTAAAATCATACAAACACGAAAATGTTCTAAACAAGTAACTTTTTATTTTTCTTCTAAAGCCCAATCCTATGTGTTCCTTTCCTCAGTCTGTCCACCTGTAACATGTGTAAAATAAAGATTTAGGTCAACAAAAGTTGGCGAGTGAATCTCATTTAATTTTTTGAAAGGAATAGTTATATTGATTAATTTTAAAAAAAAATATGCATAAACCAAATATGAGCATACGTATATGTAAACTATCAACAAACCACATAAACATCTTGCAATGTACACATGAGCATGATGAACTGTGAGATCAAGGCTCAATCAAACGAAGTCGATCTAATTAGGCACGTGATGCTCTACTCGTATCCAATAAGGAACTGATGGGCCTAATATGAATGATTAACTGAAATGAGAAATGTAACCACATATAACAAATACCAAACATTACATAACACGTTAGATCATATAATGGTAGTACCACAAGTGTTTAAATAAACAATATAAGTAAACGACACTTGATACACCCCAAAACATGAACAAAAAGGGGAATTTGTAAGGATTCACTCACAGTGGGTGCGTTTCTTGAATTGATGACAAACGCGCACGATTTAATATTTCAACCGACGAGAGAACTAACCTAAATAATCACGTAATCATTCGATAAATATATAACTTTTATTTGAAATTACTATTTCTATTTAATGCCTTTTATTAGACTTTTAAGTCTATTTTTATAGTGTTTATTACAATTTTAAAGCCTTAAAAGTCCTTTTTTATTAGTATTTTTAGGGATTTTTGAATAAAGAAAATATGTATAAAAAAATATTTACCCTTTTCAGGGTTTGACCGGGTTAACCGGTCGGATCGCGTGAATGATTGGCATCATTTGAGGATCGAACTCGTGACCTCACGTATACGTGAACGCAGCTCTACCAACTGAGCTATGTGTCTAACCCGAAATAAACTTGGTTTTAATATATATATATATATATATATATATATATATATATATATATATATATATATATATATATATATATATATATATATATATATATATATATGCACTAACTAGATTAAACAATATTTTTTTTATTTAAAAGGGATTTTATACTTGCCAAAACCGGTTACAGAACCGGTTCGAACCCACGCCCTGTTGTTTCGTGTGCACACAACCCAACCAGTTGTGTTGTGTGTCTAACCCGTAATATCCCAGATTTATATTAATTTTATATACTTATTAAGTGTTGATCTAAATAGGTTTTCAAAAAGATTGGTTTTATTTTGGTAAATCGGATGCGTGTGAGACTCGAACCCGGAACATGTGATTTACATTGCACACAGTCCACCGCTGGACTGTGTGTCTAACCCGATAAAAACACCCAGTTTAATTATTCTTATACACTATATAAACTTCATATTCTTCAAATCTAAAAACCCAGAACTAATACCTGACTGTTAGTTCATTAGTCTAGCATAAATATTTACTGATATTGAATAAAATGCATAAAAAATTAACTGATAATACCGATCAATTGTGAATGGAACTCCTCCAGTGATGTTTCCGGCGTTGGAGAAGTTTTCCGGCGATGCAAAATCGAACAGAGAGATTCGTTCGACAGTATAGAGTGAGTTTGGGAGAGTGAGCGAGTTCAGTTGAGCTGTGATGATCGGTATTTATAGAGTAACAAATCAGTTATGTTTTCGGTTTTTTAAATCTAAGATTTATGGTCAATGATTCCTTCGGTTACATATAATTTGGTTCCGGAATTCAGATGTAACTGATGATTGAAATCAGTTTCACACGTTTAATCAAAGGAAAACCATTAATCATGCTTGATTGCTCGGATTGTGTTTTCGACAGTTACTGGTTCTGCAAATTTGAATTGCAGGTTGGGCGTTTTGTTTCAGTATAAAACTTAATTGTTTTCATATCATAACAAGTTGTGTATGTAGTGCAGTGGTATGTGGTGCGTGTTGTTTCGATGGGGACCCGGGTTCGAAACCCGGTTACCCCTTTGTATTTTTTTATTATTTTTCAACTTTGTTTATTAATGTTATTATTTTTTTAACATTTTATCTCTTTTAATTTATTTATTTATTTATTACAGTATTTATATAACGAATTTGAACGATAAAAACGTAACGAAAAACTCATATCAAACACTTGAATTATTTAAAGAGTGGGTTTTAAAACCCGCTTTACAACGAATGTTACAGTATCCCCTACTTTTAGAAATTTCGTCCCGAAATTTAAGTAATGGATGTAACTTGGAAGAGATGCGGGTATTTTTCACGCATTGAGTCTTCGCGTTCCCAAGTAAACTCAGGTCCTCGTTTTGACTCCCAACGTCCCCTGACTATCAGAGTTCGACCTCGTCTTAAACGCTTCTCGCCGAAGTCCATGATTTCTACAGGTCGTTCAATGAAATGTATTGATTCATCAATCTGAATATCTTCCAACGGTATATGGAGGTTTTCGTCGGCAAGACACTTTTTCAAGTTTGATCCATGGAATGTGGGATGAATTATGTTGAGTTTTTCTGGTAGATCAAGCTTGTAAGCTACAGGACCAACTCTCTCGAGTATTTTGAATGGTCCCACATAGCATGGTGCTAGCTTGCCTTTTTGACCAAAACGAACCACTCCCTTCCATGGTGATACTTTCAAAAGTACTTGATCGCCAACACAAAACTCAAGTGGCTTTTTTCGTTTATCAGCGTAACTCTTTTGATGACTCTAAGCTGCTAGAAGATTATTGCGGATTTGAAGAATCTTATCAGTTGTTTCTTGGATCAATTCAGGTCCAATGATTTATGCTTCACCGATTTCGTGCCAACATGCAGGGGATCGGCACTTGCGACCATATAATGCTTCAAAAGGAGCCATACCGATGCTTGAATGATAGCTATTGTTGTACGAAAATTCAACTAATGGTAGATGAGTATCCCAATTACTCTTGAAGTCAATGACACATGCTCGCAACATGTCTTCAAGAGTTTGTATGGTGCGCTCGGATTGAAACCATCAGTTTGAGGGTGAAAGGCGGTGCTGAGGTCTAAACGTGTACCTAATGCGGATTGCATGGCTTGCCATGTTCGTGATGTAAAACGGCCATCTCGATCCGAAATGATATTTAAAGGCACACCATGTTGGCTTACAATTTCATCAATATAAATATGAGCTAACTTCTCGTTCTTATAGTCTTCGCGGATTGGAATGAAATGAGCTGATTTAGTAAGACGATCAACGATAACCCAAATCGTATCATGCCCACTGGAAGTGCAAGGTAACCTAGTAATAAAGTCCATGGTTATGTTTTCCCACTTCCAAACGGGTATTTCAGGTTGAACGAGTAATCCTAAGGGTCTTTGATGTTCAGCTTTAACTTGAGAACATGTGAGGCACTTGGAAACAAAAATAGCAATATCCTTCTTCATGCCAGGCCACCAGTAAGAGTACCGTAGGTCTTGATACATCTTATCAGCACCTGGATGTATAGAGTATCGTGTTTTGTGAGCCTCGTTCATGAGAAAAGTACGAAGATTGTCACGATCAGGTACCCAAATATGATTTAAGTAGTAAAGGATACCATCGGACTTGGTTTCAGCTCCACATGACAATTCATCTCGCACATCATTTTCTGTGAAAGAAATATGTTGTAACACCCGATAAAATTGTGTCCAATAGTATAGTGACACATGTTATATTTTTAAATATAGTCTGTTTAAGACCAATGAGGACTAAGGGCGTCAACATGCTCAAACTGAGCCTCTGAGTGACGGTCCGATGTCAACATGCATAAATAACAGCCTCTGAGTGACTGATATGTCAACATGCTTGAAACTTGGCCTCTGAGTGACTGATATGTCAACATGCCCAGCCTCTGAGTGACATCGGAATCAACATGCTTATAATAAGCCTCTGAGTGACCCTTTACGAAGTCCTAACTCTCATACGTGCCATTTGTTGGACGAGAGGGTTCAATTTTGTAAATGTGTGAAAGTTGGATAATGGAGGGATTAAAAGTGTCAACATGTTAATTTATACCTCTGAGTGACCTTTTAACAAACCGAGAGCTCAACAATGTCCGGGCATAATCCTGGGTATGCCAAGTATTGGGAACGGAGGGCTAAAGTGCCAAAAAAATTGTTTAAAAAGGTTTTTAGAAGCTTTTTAAAAGTTAAGGGGCTAAAGTGTCAAAATTTAAAAGTGGCCTTGGGGCGGTCGTGGGCCGCGAGAGACCAGGCCTTGGTCTCTCGCGGGGTGCGAGAACAGGTCTGCAGCAGAAAGTTTTTCTTGGCGCCACACAAAGCTCCAAAACCATTAATTCGAAAACCATGGACTTGTAATCAGCTATGCCACGTTTTGGGACACTTGTAAGCTTCCTCTTACACCCCTAAACACCTGGCTTCACCTCCTTTGAGTTCTCCAACTATAAATAGGTGATCAAGTTCACCATTTGAACTTGCACCTTTCTAAATTATAACTCTTCTCCCTCCTCTAGAAAATCCTAGCTGAAAGGAGCATCCAACTTAGTTCTCTTGCATTCTAGGAACCTCTTGTAAGGGTTCCTTGCTCTTGCATTTTCATTTATAGGCTTTTATAGACAAAAGTCAAGTGTTTTACGGAAAACGCTTTGACTTTCAGTTGAGACCATTATGGTCCAGCCATTGTTCGAAATAAATATGGCTAAGTGATCGTAATAAGGTAGGTGTTAGTCCCTATAAAGGGCACCTCCTGAAGATCACGTTTGCTAGACCAATTGACGGGTCAAAGTTACGATATTAAAAAGTCAAACAGGCCATTTTTCGGAAAAATCATACATTGATCATATACATATTGTGAAACCTGTTTTGACACTTAAAAAAGTTGATAATAATTATTAGAACATGTTCGGCTCGTCAATTTCAGTTCTAGGGTCTGTTCGCAACCGAAAGTCGCAAAGTTTGACTTCTGCTTTGACTTTCGATTCTGAACCGATTTAGATTAGTTATCTACTGATCTAAAGTTGCATTATGATCATAATATAATGTAACATAACCCTCTGAGGGTATATTACATGATCATAATCAGAATTCAAGTTTATGCTCAAGTTCCATAATTATGCCATCTTTGACCAAAATGCCATTTTTGCATAAAACAAGATTTTAAATGGTAATGAACTTGAAAATAAGTTTTCAACTGATGTAATATTATAAGTAGGATTATTGGGATATTAAACTAAGTTATAAACCGAGTTTTCAAGTAAATCCTTAAACTATGTCGATAAATGACGGTTTTAGTCCTTGCGGCTCATAAAATGATTTTAATCCATCTTTTCAAGGTAAATCATTTACCTACTGATATGTTATATTAAATAACATATTCTAAGCATTTTAATCTGACCTTAACGTCAGTTTTCGTAAACGTCGCTTAAAGACGTTGTTTTACGACATAAGCGCCGTTTCGGCGCATAGTATGGTTTTAAACCATATTATTGACCAAGACTTGATACCTACTGATTCTAAAACTTATTTTAAACACATTTACAGTGGGTGCATGTTATAAACTCAGAATCCCAAATAATTTATAAACTATGTGTAAAATGACCAAAATGCCCCTTCGGTGCATAGTTTGGTCATAGAAGGTAAATTACACATATAATTGATATCCTACTGATATTATATCATAAATAAAATGATTTTTTTCCAGAATACTCATGATTATAAACTTAAAATATGTTCAAGTTCCTTTTATACAGTATATAATTACGGAAATGCCCTTATGAGGCATAGTTTCGTTTTTAAAACCATAACGGGCATACAAGTTGATATCCTACTGATATCTTAACTTATTTAAAATATAATGGCATATAAACTTGTCCATGACTTATCCGGTTACCTGATATCACTAATATGTGCTCGGTTAAGTATATGTAACTATTTTACGGAAATTAACCGAAATGGGTTTAACCTTGTCATTTAAGTCTCAAAATCCAGAATGTTTATAGTTTACCCATATTATACAAGTCAAGATACTTGTTGGGATTAAACTACATTCTATCCAATCATTGTTTATCTAACATTTGTTTAAATCGGGTTTCGAAAACCCGCCCCAAACTATCAATCAAGTATTTGAATTTATGGCGTTCGGTTATTTTCTTCTTTAATATTGCTTAAGGTATTAACATATTTCTTATATAAAAAATAATAATAATGGAAATAACCTTAATGAATTAACATAAATATTAATTTTTTTACTTATTTTGCGAAACGGGTAACCGTACAACCGAACGAACCGACATCCACGACATTTTCGGGCATAGACCAAGTTACACATGTCTTAAAACCTTTTTATAACCTAAATATTAGGTTAAAGGGGTTAAAATGGCAAACAAGTGAAAATACAAGTCCAGGGGCCAAAAATGTCAAAAAATAATAAATATTTTTGCTTCTTCACCAAGTTTGCCACCTATCTCCAATTTTTTTACACCTAGCACTCACTTTGCCACACTTAATATGGTGTTGACACATGTTAGGACACTAATCCACACTTGAGGACACTTGTCATCACCTCCTTAATCCTAAAATCCTATAAATACCCCATGATTCTTCCAATTTTTTTCACACCACTTCAAAACACTTCAAAGCAAAGTGTGAAGTTCTTCTTTCTATACTTCTTGGAGCTTGTTTCCAACTTTTGGAAGCCTCCTATCTTGAGTTCCTAAAGTGTTCTTCAACACGAGTTAGTACTCCTTCGCCGGTTAAACCCACAACTCGTGCGCTCTCATTACCACTCAAGAATACGCACCCAATGTGAGTGAATCTCTACAAATTCCCCGTTTTAATCATGTTTTGGGGTGTATCATGTGTCGTACAATTTCTTTTTATTTAACACTTGTGCTAATATCATTTCGTGATCAAATGTGTATAGTTGTTATGTGGTTTATATGTGGTTACATTTCATCATTTCAGTGCAATCATTTCATTAGGCCCATCAGTTCCTCGTGGGATACGGGTTGAGCATCAGGTGCCTCATTTGATCGACTCCGTTTGATTGAGCCTTGATCTCAATTACATCATACATCATGTCATGTGTTCATTCAGTGTCGTTTGTGATTGGTTATATATATATACATCTGTTCACATATGATTCATGCACAATTTTATTTAAACAACAATATAAATTACTTAAATGTTTTATTAAGGTTCACTCACCAACTTTTATTGACCCAAACTTTCTATTTTACGCATGATACAGGTGAACAAGTGGAGGAAAGAAACACATAGGATGGCCTTAGAAAAATAATTTAATTCGTTTGGAACAATCGTTGGTTTAATGTTTGTGTTTGTATGGTATTTGTGCTGGATATTTGAAGTAAATTTGGATTTAATAAATATGAAACTTATTAGTAAATATCATGAGCTTTGGTGATACCCCAATCATGCCCCGAATTTTATTCCGCTGCGGGTTGGGGTGTGACAGTTTAATCTAGCGTCATACGTTTTTGATCAAGTACGCTAGTCGGTCTAAGTCAATGACTTAAATAAGACCGTTAGTATTTAATTGTTTAGTTTATGCCATAATCCAGACTAGAGATTTGCCGGTAAATGCTATCTGCACTTAGTCCTTTTTGTGTACAGCTGAGTTATTAAAAATTAAAGAAGACTAGCTCAGGTAAATACTCTCGACCTATTTCCCCTATACGGGCTTGGGTTACGGTAAATTATTACCGCTTGGTCGGAAATGGGATTCAATCGAACGCCGGTTCGGGGATAGTAAATCCACATATTTTGTTTTAATCAGTTTTGTTTAATATTTAAACATCGGGGTTAACTACCGTGTCTTGGATATCCTCGGCTCATTACAATAGAAATGGCCATGACCTTAGCACGGGTGTTGGCATACACCCGATAGACGCTCAATTATGCATTCCCACAAGGTTGGGAGGAATTAACTCCTTCGTGGGTCCAAAGTGGTGTGTACGTTAATTGTGTCTCGGTTTTTGTACCTAGCCCCGTATGTATGACAAACATGTAAATCTGTTAACAGGGTTGGACGGTCAATTAACCCAAGTTATAAAAGATTTTGTGCTGATACGCACTTAAAACATTTTTGAAATGTTTTCAAAACGAGTCGGTTGGGTGTATTTACCAGCGAAAGTTGACATATTTTCAAAAGACTACTCTGCAAGTACAATACGAAAATAGGCTGGAAGTGCTCGGTAGTGATAGAGGATCTTGCAAATCCTAAATCTACCCAAAGTCTGTTTTATATTCTTTCCATGTACAATTTATGATCCGCCTGTGGATCTTCTATTACAAGCTTGTATATTATTTTGTGTTTTCGAACATTCGGTTTGTAATAGTAATTTTACTCCAAGACTTCTCCTGTGTCATGTTTAATTGACTATGATGATTATCAACTGACGTCACCATACTCCCCACCCGGGCCCACCGGTGTATGGATTTCGGGTTGGAAATCTAGGGTGTGACAGGTTGGTATTAGAGCCAACGTTTGAGAGAATTAAACACTACCCTTCTTGTGTTTAATCTCAAACTTACACGAGCACATTCCTTAGACTTCCGAGTCTAGGCATTGACCTAGGATTTACTCATTTCATTATTAAGTTATTAGTATGTTTTTGAATTGTTTTTTAAACAGGAAAATGCCGCCACGTGTGAGAAGACAAAGTGGAAGAGGAAAAGGTCCAATGAGGGGAGGACCATCAGGGCGCATACCCCCTCAACCTCATAACCCAGACGCTTACCAAGAATCAGGAGATTCATCTCCTTGGCAACCAGCAAGACGTTCAGTCTCTAATAGACACTCGCCCTCACATTCCTAAAATTCTTACCACTCTCACCACTCTTATCATTCACACCATACCCATCATTCCCATTCACAATCTTACCATGAAGAATTTAACCCTAACCATTACTTTAACATGCCTCCAGCCGATCAAAATCAGTTGGACCAACCACACCCTATGGACGAGGACTCCGACCCGGAGATGCCACCGTCGGGATCAAATATGCATCCCATTGAAATTTCGAGCGATTCAAACTCCTATGCTGGATCGCCCTACCAAGGTCCTAATGAGTGGGATCAATATTAGAACCAATCCACCTTTGCCCACACTCCTTCTCATCACTCTCAACCACCCCCTGTTCAAGAAGATGTCCACATGGAACCAGTGGACCAACCTCAACCACCACCTGAACCACCAAGGAGGAAGCATGGAGCACGTATGTCGGTACGTGCAGGACAAAGGTCGGGATCGCTGCCACCTTTGCCAAACTCCTACCTCACGATTCAAGAGGACCCACAAATGGGTGGGCCTTCTAACACCTCACCTGTAGTTGAACCAACACCAACATCCACACCTACAGTCAACCACCACCATCGGGTGATACTAACCCAATCCCTACATATCCAGACACGTCTGGATATGATCCTTATAACCCCTCTACACCGGTAGACTGTCAAGCATGGTCGCAAGACCCATATATGCAAGCAGATATGCACAATGCACTTTACCCGTCTCTTTTCCCACCTACTTATCCACCGACTGGATATCCAACTTATGGGTACCAGTATCCGATTATGCAACAACCTCAACCACAACCTCCACCACCACTTGAGACCATTAATGAGGCCTTGGAAAGAATGAAAGAAATGCAGCAGCAGGCGGAGAAAACGGAGAAGAAGACAAATAAGTTCTTCAAGAAACTCTCCAAATTGGTCAAGGGAAAGAAGGAGGAGTGAAGTCTCTTCTAATTATATGTAGTCCCTGTGAGGACATTGTTATTTCTTTAGTCCCTGTGTGGACATTTTTATTTCTTTAAAGTCCTTGCGTGGACAGGTATTTCATTTTCTAGTATTGTAATTTCTAATTTGGAATTTAATGAAGTACTTTGGAATTATATATATATATGTATTCATTCACTTCAAACGAGCGTCTCGATTTTACTCAAAATTTATGCTCTGCTATATAATTCCAAAAGATCTTAATGGATTGATTATGCCAAGTGGCGTAGACCACATATTGGCCAAGAAATGATAGTTAAGTATGAAGGGGCCTTCTATCAGGATAGTTAAGGGAAGTTATCCTTCTATCCAGAGGTAAGGGACTAGGTCCAAACCTCCAAGGTTGTTAAGGTCGAAGGTGACCGACCATTAATCAATCATTAAGGTACTCTTATGTAACATTAAGAAATGTTCATACCCTTGGTAGTATGTCTTGAGGAACCACACTAATCGTCCAATAGGACAGGCTGATATGCCATTTACATCTGATATGTTGTAGGCCAATGTGCCCAATATACGTCCAATGGGACAGGCTGATATGCCATTTACATCTGATATGATGTAGGCCAATGTGTCCAATTTATGTCCAAAGGGACAGGCTGATATGCCATTTACATCTGATATGATGTAGGCCAATGTGCCCAATTTATGTCCAAAGGGACAGGCTGATATGCCATTTACATCTGATATGATGTAGGCCAATGTGCCCAATTTATGTCCATCGGGACAGGCTGATATGCCATATATATATATATATTATGTCCAATGTGACCGGCCAATGTGCCCAATTATTATGTCCATTAGGGACAAGCCTATGAGCTATATAATTGTCAATTATGACAATGACAGCTGTGACATTGCGATCCACTATCCAATGATATATGGACTATGTCCAAATTGTAATTTGCCTATGATGGTTCTATTAAGACCTAGGCCAAATATAGTTATGTTAAGCCTAAGAGTTGTGATATTATTCACACTATTATAGGCAATGGATTGTTATATCCAATGTTGAAAGCCGATATGATTGACATACCATGGCTAAATAAAGCTTTATTGGTGTATAGAAACCAAGACTTCAAGATGGCTAATTCAAATGAAGCACAAAATAGCCAGCGGGGTATTGAACCCAGCAATGCTGAAAATAGAAATATTAATGATAATGATTTCCAAGCTCGCATTGATGCGGCTGTGGAAAGGGCCATGGGTAAGGCCATAGAAAAGCTAAGAGAGTCGAGTGCTACTCGCTCTAAACCCTTATCTATTCCACCATCTTCAGCTCATAAAGAGAGCTCTGTTCACTCTTCGAATGCGAAGAGTGAACCAAGGAAATTAGATTTCACGGAAAGATCCCATTCTGCTAAGGACGGATGTACCTATAAGTATTTCGTCTCATGTAAGCCTCGAGACTTTAACGGGGAAAAAGGAGCTGTGGAAGCCATATAGTGGCTAGACGAGATGGAGACGATAGTAGATATCAGCAATTGTGTCGAAAAGGATGTGGTCAAGTATGTATCACAATCCTTCAAGGGCAATGCCCTAATATGGTGGAAAGCCATGATTTAATCAACAGGTAAGGTACACCTGTACAACTTGGGATGGTCCAAGTTTGTTGATAAAGGAAACTTACTGCCCAACTCATGAAGTGGAGAAGTTAGAGACAGACTTCTTGTCTCTTTCCATGAAAAACCTAAATTGTCGGAAGTACGTCTCCGATTTCAATTCCCTATCTAGGTTAGTTTCCTATTTGATCACCCCCAAATCCAAATGCATTGCGTGTTTTATTAATGGATTGGCGCCCGAAATAAAGGGCATGGTAAAGGCTGCTCAGCCTAGTACCTATAGGTCTGCTGTAGACCTATCTTTTTCCCTCACCCTTGATTTGGTAAGACAAAAGTCAGTAAGAACTAAAACTGATGGAAAGAGGAAACGGGAGGACAATAACTCCCAAGGATTTAAAAAGAAAGGAAATTTTGGGTTCAAGAAGAACAGCACGCGTCTAATGACAAACCTCTGTGCAAGAACTGTAAATATAGGCATTGGGGACAGTGTAGCATAAATCCACAAACCAAACCCTGTGGTATCTGCAAAAAAAGAGGGCATAAGACCTTAGATTGCAAGGATCTTAAGGATGCAGTTTGCTACAACTGCGATGAAAAAGGGCATATAACGTACAACTGCCCCAAGAAACCCAAAAGTAATGATACAAAGCCTGGAGAGGCCAAAAAGGGGGATGCTCGTGCCTTTCAAATGAATGTTAGGGAGGCCGTTAATGACAACAACGTCATAACAGGTACTTTCCCCATTAACGATATTTATGCTAGAGTTCTTTTTGAATCGGGTGCAGATAGATCTTTTGTTGATCATAACTTTAGTAAACTATTAAATTTACCCATAAGAACTCTAGATAAAACCTATGAGATAGAACTTGCCGATGGAACCTTAGAAACTGCTTCTTTCATTCTTGATGGATGTTCTATATCCATTAAAAATCATTCCATCCCTATCTCTCTTCTGCCAATGAAACTGGCAGGATTCGATGTTGTCTTAGGCATGGATTGGTTATCTCATAACCAAGCCCGCATTGCCTGTGATAAGAAGCTCATCGAAATTAAAACCCCATCTGGTGAAGTAATTGCCATACCCGGAGACTCGCACTATGGGTTGCCAGACAAAGTATCGCTATTTAAGGCATCCAAGTGTTTGAGGAAAGGTTGTGTCATCTATATGGCACAAGTCACCATAAATGAACCTAAGCCAAACCTTGAAGATCAACCACTTATCTCGGAGTATCCCGATGTTTTCCCAGAAGAATTACCAGGCCTACCTCTGGATAGACAAGTGGAGTTTAGAATAGACATCATACCAGGATCAGCACCAGTGGCTAGAGCTCCATATAGATTAGCACCAACGGAGATGAAGGAATTGAGAACGCAAATAGACGAACTCTTGGGGAAAGGCTTTATACAGCCTAGTTCCTCACTTTGGGGAGCTCCTATCCTTTTCGTTAAAAAGAAAGACGGATCAATGCGGATGTGCATTGATTACCGAGAGCTAAACAAGTTAACAATCAAGAATAGATATCCTCTGCCCAGGATCGATGATTTATTCGACCAACTTCAACGGGCTAGTTACTTTTCTAAGATAGATTTGAGATCCGGATATCATCAATTGAAGGTTAGGAACGAAGATATTCCTAAGACAACCTTCAGGACCCGCTATGGTCACTTTCAATTTTTGGTGATGCCTTTTGGGCTCACAAATGCACCTGCAGCATTCATGGATCTCATGAATAGAGTCTGCAAGCCATATCTAGATAAGTTTGTCATTGTCTTTATAGACGACATTCTTATCTACTCTCGTAACCAAGCTGATCACGAGAAACATCTTCGGTGCATCCTAGAACTGTTAAGGCAAGAAAATCTTTATGCTAAATTCTCTATGTGTGAGTTTTGGCTTAGAGAGGTCCAATTTCTTAGACACATGGTAAGTGAGCGTGGTATACAAGTGGATCCCGCCAAAATTGAGACCATCACGAATTGGGAAATACCCAAGACTCCATCTGAAATTCGTAGTTTCTTAGGACTGGCTGGTTATTATAGAAAGTTCGTTGAGAACTTTTCGAGAATAGCTACTCCTTTAACTACCTTAACCCGTAAGAATGTTAAGTATAATTGGGTCCAAAACAACAAGAATCTTTTGAGATTCTTAAACACAAGTTGAGCAATGCTCCTGTGTTATCTCTACCCAAGGGTATTGAGAACTTTGTTGTCTATTGTGATGCCTCACACACCGGCATGGGCTGTGTGCTAATGCAAAATGGCAAGGTAATTGCCTATGCATCACGACAATTAAAGGTGCACGAAAACCACTCATGATTTGGAACTGGGTGCCGTTGTATTTGCACTAAAACTGTGGAGACATTAATTGTATGGTACAAAGTGTGTTATATACACAGACCATAAAAGTCTCCAACACCTGTTCAATCAGAAGGAATTGAACATGCGACAACGTCGATGGATGGAAACGCTTAACGATTATGATTGCGAGATTCGCTACCATCAAGGCAAGGCAAATGTAGTTGCCGACGCCTTAAGTCGCAAAGAAAGAATTAAACCTATTAGGATTAACGCCAAGAGCATTGAGCTCAGAAATAGCTTAAATGAAAAGCTACTAGATGCGCAAAGCAAGCCTTGTTAGAGGCAAATATTCCTAATGAGGGATTAGGCGGAACCGTTGATCAGTTAACGCCTGGAAAGGATGGAATCCTAAGATTTAATGATAAAATTTGGGTTCCGATCTTTGGAGGACTTAGAGATCTAATCCTCCAGGAAGCGCATAATTCAAGATACTCTGTTCACCCGGGTGGTGACAAGATGTATCAAGATTTGAAAAAGAATTATTGATGGATGGGTTTGAAGAAATCCATAGCCACTTATGTAGCTAAGTGTCTGACGTGTTAGCAATTTAAGGCCGAACATTAGAAACCGTCAGGACTTCTAAAACAACTTGAGATTCCCATTTGGAAATAGGAAATGGTAACTATGGATTTGATTACCAAGTTACCTAAAACCAAATGTGGTAATGACACTATTTGGGTCATTGTAGACAGACTGACTAAGTCAGCTCATTTCTTGCCAATCAAAGAAACGTATAATTCTGATAAGTTGGCTAAGTTGTACGTGGACAAGATTGTGTCCCTACATGGTGTGCCAGCATCTATTGTATCTGACAGAGATACTAGACACACATCTCACTTTTGGAAAAGTTTCCAACACTCGTTAGGCACGCGATTAAATTTTAGTACAGCTTACCATCCCAGACTGATGGTCAAAGTGAGCGTACTATCCAGACCCTGGAAGACATGCTTAGGGCATGTGTGATTGATTTAGGTGGAAGTTGGGATGACAACTTACCCCTAATAGAATTCTCCTACAATAACAGCTCCTTTTGAGGCCTTATATGGGAGAAAGTGTCGAACACCCGTGTGTTGGGCAGAAGTTGGGGAAGCCCAACTATCAGGACCAGAGATTGTCCTGCAGACCACGGAAAAGATTGTGCAAATTAGAACAAGTAAGAACATGTTCAACTCGTCAATTTCAGTTCTAGGGTCGGTTCGCAACCGAAAGTCGCAAAGTTTGACTTCTGCTTTGACTTTCGTTTCTGACCCGATTTAGATTAGTTATCTACTAATCTAAAGTTGCATTATGATCATAATATAATGTAGCATAACCCTCTGAGGTTATATTACATGATCATAATCAAAATTCAAGTTTATGCGCAAGTTCCATAATTATGCCATCTTTGACCAAAATGCCCTTTTTGCATAAAACAAGATTTTAAATGGTAATGAACTTGAAAATAAGTATTCTACTGATGTAATATTATAAGTAGGATTATTTGGGATATTAAACTAAGTTATAAACTTAGTTTTCAAGTAAATCCTTAAACTATGTCGATAAATGACGGTTTTAGCCCTTGTGGTTCATAAAATGATTTTAATCAATATTTTCAAGGTAAATTATTTACCTACTGATATGTTATATTAAATAACATATTCTAAGCATTTTAATCTGACCTTAACATCAGTTTTCATAAACGGCGGATAGTATGGTTTTAAACTATATTATTGACCAAGACTTGATACCTACTGATTTTAAAACTTATTTTAAACATATTTACAGTAGGTACATATTATAAACTCAGAATCCCAAATAATTTATAAACTATGTGTAAAATGACCAAAATGCCCATTCGGTGCATAGTTTGGTCATAAAAGGTAAATTACACATATAATTGATATCCTACTGATATTGTATATCATAAATAAAATATTTTTTTTCCAGAATACGCATGATTATAAACTTAAAATATGTTCAAGGTCCTTTTATACGGTATATAATTACGGAAATGCCCTTATGAGGCATAGTTTCGTTTTTAAAACCATAACGGGCATACAAGTTGATATCCTACTGATATCTTAACTTATTTAAAATATAATGGCATATAGAACTTGTCCATGACTTATCCGGTTACCCGATATCGCTAATATGTGCTCGGTTAAGTATATGTAACTATTTTACGAAAATTAACCGAAACGGGTTTAACCTTGTCATTTAAGTCTCAAAATCCAGAATGTTTATAGTTTACCCATATTATACAAGTTAAGGTACTTGTTGGAATTAAACTACATTCTATCCAATCATCGTTTAATCTAGCGTCATAAGTTTTTTATCAAGTACGCTAGTCGGTATAAGTCAATGACTTAAATAAGACTGTTAGTATTTAATTGGTTAGTTTATGCCATAATCCAGACTAGAGACTTGCCGGTAAATGCTATCTGCACTTAGTCCTTTTTGTGTACAGCTGAGTTATTAAAAATTAAAGAAGACTAGCTCAGGTAAATACTCTCGACCTATTTCCCTATACGGGCTTGGGTTACGGTAAATTATTACCGCTTGGTCGAAAATGGGATTCAATCGAACACCGGTTCGGGGATAGTAAATCCGCATATTCTGTTTTAATCAGTTTTGTTTGATAATTTAAACAACAGGGGTTAACTACCGTGTCCTGGATATCCTCGGCTCATTACAATAGAAATGGCCACGACCTTAGCGCGGGTGTAGGCATACACCCGATAGACGCTCAATTATGCATTCCCACAAGGTTGGGAGGAATTGACTCCTTCGTGAGTCCAAAGTGGTGTGTACGTTAATTGTGTCTCGGTCTTTGTACCGAGCCCCGTATGTATGACAAACATGTAAAT
Organism: Scalesia atractyloides; assembly: GCA_947069175.1. Taxonomy (NCBI): domain Eukaryota; kingdom Viridiplantae; phylum Streptophyta; class Magnoliopsida; order Asterales; family Asteraceae; genus Scalesia; species Scalesia atractyloides. The sequence continues at coordinate 39,412,456 of CAMTDV010000116.1, forward strand.
CTGTTAACAAGGTTGGACGGTCAATTAACCCAAGTTATAAAAGATTTTGTGCTGATACGCACTTAAAAACTTTTGAAATGTTTTCAAAACGATTCGGTTGGGTGTATTTACCAGCGAAAGCTGACGTATTTTCAAAAGACTAATCTGCAGGTACAATACGAAAATAGGCTGGAAGTGCTCGGTAGTGATAGAGGATCTTGCAAATCCTAAATCTACTCAAAGTCTGTTTTATATTCTTTCCATGTACAATTTATGATCCGCCTGTGGATCTTCTATTACAAGCTTGTATATTATTTTGTATTTTTGAACATTCGGTTTGTAATAGTAATTTTACTCCAAGACTTCCGATGTGCCGTGTTTAATTGACTATGTTGATTATCAACTGACGTCACAATACTCCCCACCCGGGCCCACCGGTGTATGGATTTCGGGTTGGAAATCCGGGGTGTGACATATGTTGAGCTGCTCGAATGCGTTTTTGAAGATCAATTACGATTTGAGAACACAAAAGATGAATAGAGTTCGCATACACTTTTCGGCTAAGAGCATCAGTCACAACATTGGCTTTACCAAGATGATAACGGATTTCACAGTCTTAATCATTCAAGAGTTTAACCCATCGTCGTTGCCTCATGTTCCACTCTTTTTGATTTAAGATATGTTGAAGGCTCTTGTGGTCAGTGTAAATCTCACACTTGGTACTATAGAAAAAATGTCTCCATATCTTTAGAGCGAACACGACTGCTCCAAGTTCTAGGTCGTGAGTAGTGTAATTCTTTTCATGTACTTTGAGTTGCCTTGAGGCGTAGGCTATCACCTTTCATCTTTGCATTAGGACACACCCTAGCCCCTGCCCTAATGTGTCACAATAGACCACAAAGTCTTCACAACCGTCAGGGAGAGTGAGAATAGGTGCATCAGAAGGATTTTGCTTGAAATTTTGAAAAGCCTCTTCTTGCTTGGGCCCCCAAATGAAGGGCTTGCCATTATGAGTCAAGGCTGTGAGTGTATGAGAGAAATTTGCAATGAAACATCGATAATAACCAGCTAGACCAAGAAATGATCTAAATTCGGTAGGAGTGCGTGGAGCTTGCCATTCTTGCACTGCTTTGATTTTTGCAGGGTCGACATGAATTCCTTTGTCGTTGACGACATGACCAAGAAATTGAACTTCTTTTAACCAGAATTCGCATTTCGAAAACTTAGCATAAAGCTTTTTGGTTCTCAGAGGTGTTAGGATGAGTCGAAGATGTCGTTCATGATCGGATTTAGTCTTAGAATAAATAAGGATATCATCGATAAAGACTATGACGAAACGATCGAGTTAGAGTTTACACACCCTATTCATAAAATCCATGAAAATAGCAGGAGCATTGGTCAAACCAAAAGACATGACCATGAATTCGTAGTGACCATAACGAGTTCGAAAAGCAGTCTTTGGAATGTCTTCTTCACGTACTCTAAGCTGATGATAACCAGAACGAAGGTCGATTTTTGAGAAACAGGTGGCACCCTGAAGTTGATCTAGAAGATCATCGATGCGGGGTAAAGGAAAACGGTTCTTGATAGTCAGCTTGTTGAGCTCTCGGTAGTCGATACACATTCGGAAAGTTCCATTCTTCTTCTTTACGAAAAGAACCGGCGCACCCCAAGGTGATGAGCTAGGACGTATGAATCCCTTGTCAGTCAGCTCTTGAAGTTGACTAGCTAACTCTTGCATTTTAGATGGGGCTAACCGATATGGAGATTTTGTAACTGGTGTAGCACCAGGTACAAGATCGATTCGAAATTCGACTTCTCGCATAGGAGGAAGTCCTAAAACGTCATCGGGAAAAACTTGAGGAAATTCTTTAACGATCGGAATGTCTTCGAGCTTCTTCTCCTTGCCTTCCTTTTTGACGATGTGGGCTAAAAATGCTATGTAGTCTTTGCGAAGGTATCTTCGAGCTTGAAGGCATGACATCAACTTGAGTCCTTTAGATGGGGTTTCACCAAAGATACGAAGAGTTTCACCGTCAGCGAGGGGAATCGAATAAACAACTTCAGCGTGATGCTGACTAAGCCAATCCATGCCAATGATGACGTCGAAACTACCCAACTTCATAGGAATAAGATCAATTGGAAAGTCATGATCATTGAGGGTAAGAGTGCATTCACGAATGATAGACTACCGTAATAGGTTCATCGTCGGCTACTTCCACTGTAAATGATTCGGCTAGACTAACGCGAGGTAAACCAATAATGGATTCAAACTCTAAGGACACAAAACTCTTATGCGCTCCAGTGTCAAATAGAATAGATGCATAACTACCGTTAATGAGAAACGTGTCGTCAATTACGTTGTTATCAGCTCTAGCCTGGTTGGCGTTGATGTTAAAAGCTCTTCCTCTAGCGGGCGGATTGGCTTGGTTCACCGGATTAGCTTGAGCTTGAGCATTTATGATGTTCACCAAACGTGAGCAGGTATTTCAAAAATGGGTTGGATCACCGCAATTGAAACAAGCTCTGAGTGGTTGCATCATAGGGTAATTGGGTTAGTAGTAGGGTTGAGCCATTGGTTGAGCAGGTGGTAAAAGTAAAGGTTGTTGGTAGGGGGCTTGACCTACCACTTGGTTATTTGGTTGGGCTTGAGGTTGATGCGGGCTGGTCTTTGAAGAGAGCGATAAGTTTGGATTGTATGACCTGCACGGCCACAACTTGTGCAGTGAAGACATGGGTTCTCAGGAGGGTGGTGATATTGACATCGGTTGCATTTTGGGTGAGGCACTGTATACTGTTTCTTGAATGGTGCGGTAGGAGGAGCAACTTGCATGATTGGGGCGGCAGTGATAGGGGGATCGGTTTGGGTAACAGCAAAATTCTTCCCATTGTGCTTTCTTTTGCCAGCAAACTTAGAAGACGATCCCGTTTGGGTTGGGGTAAGGGTTTCAGCCGGTGTCTTGTCTTTCTTCTTTTCATCTTTAAAATCCCTGTTCCTGATGTGATTTTCAGTGAGCTCGGTAGCCAGCTCCATCGCTGCCTCAAGGGTTGCAGGCGTAGTACTCATCACAGAGTCTTGGATATTCGAGGGAAGTCCTCGAATATAATGTTCGATCAGGCGGTAGAGTGGAGTGAACAAGTTGGGAACCAACTGATTCAACTCGAGAAACCTCTTGTTGTAGGTTATGTGGTCTCCCTCCTTTTGTTTCAAGAAATAGAATTCATCCTCCAATTTCTTGATTTCACTTCTTGGACATTAGGGCCACAGCGGCTTCGATGCCTCGTCTACCTTTCTCCGCATTCGACCACGTGAGTGCTACCCCATACAGGCGACCAGTAGCATAATGCACCTTGCGGTTGTTAGGACAATCACAGTTGAGGAAGGTACTCTCCATCTCCTCAAACCAATAAAGGAGAGCAGTGACACCTTCAGTCCCCTGTACTTTGGAGGGTCGCATGAGTTGAAGTGCTTGTAGGTGCACTTGGTGGTGTTGGTGGGAGGATTGGCCACATTTTGACCTTCATGGTTGATTGGGTTGATAGGATTAGCGGCAAGGGCTTGTTGGACTTGAACTACAATGTCGGGAATCACGGTGGCCATCTGTTGGGCTATTTGAGCAGCCATACGCTCGCCGGACCTTCCTGATCTCCTACCTCCTCGTGAGTGCCTAGAAGACATCTACAGGAAATACGTAACGAGGTTAAGAGTTTGACGTTTTAGGGGTCATGTGTCGTATTTAGAAATCAACATTCACAAAACAAAAGGGAAAATAAGTTCACTACATCCATAGGATGTCTTGGGCTTTGCTCATGTTTGGGCCCCCATATGTCCCCCATACTTTGGCCTAGGTAGTCATGTGGGCCCCCATGACTACTGGGCTTTGTAGGGTTCACATTGGTGTTGGCCTGCTAACACTCGCATCACCCAAATAAAAATCGTAAAACATGATTGCGAGATATAAGGTCGGAGAGTGTCTAGGTGTAGACACAGTGACTACTCAAAGTGGGGTTGGTTCACACGACGTTTGGTGTGGCATGCTTTGGCCTAATAGGTCCTTCGTACTCTCATCGTTAGTCCCCAGGTAGGCAAACTGGTCCATTATATTGGATTTATACGAATGTCAATCCTAGATAGGACGTTCCAACTACCGGTACTCGTACCCTTCCAGTTACTACATGCGCGTCGTAGAACTCATTTTGATGAGATTGAAAAATGAAAACATCATAAAATTCTTGAGGATGATAGCATGATAAATGTTCAAATATGTGAAAATCGAAACGTGTGTGTTTGCGTAAGCATGTTATGTTAATAATAAATATCACACATCAACATGTAATAGTGATAGTGCTTGCATGCATTTGTGTGTGAGATAAATATGAAACAAATAAATATCATGAGTTTCCATGTAACCAAATAACACATAAGCAATTAAAATCTAATTAACTATAGTATAGGCTCTAAGGGTCTAATAACATATCCTATATCCCTATAGTCAAAAGCTCTGATACCAATTTGTCACACCCTGACCCGCGTCGGATGTAGTAGTCGGAGCATGATTGGGTTTTCATTAAAGCTCATGACATTTACTAAAGTTTCATATTTATTAATTCAAATTAAAAACGAATATTCCAACAAACACGTAAAATCATACAAACACGAAAATGTTCTAAACAAGTAACGTTTTATTTTTCTTCTAAATCCCAATCCTATATGTTCATTTCCTCAGCCTATCCACCTGTATCATGTGTAAAATAAAGATTTGGGTCAGCAAAAGTTGGCGAGTGAATCTCATTTAATTGTTTGAAAGGAATAGTTATATTGATTAATTTTTAAAAATGTGCATAAACCAAATATGAGCATACGTATATGTAAACTATCAACAAACCACATAAACATCTAGCAATGTACACATGAGCATGATGAACTGTGAGATCAAGGATCAATCAAACGAAGTCGATCTAATTAGGCACGCGATGCTCTACTCGTATCCAATGAGGAACTGATGGGCCTAATATGAATGATGAACTGAAATGAGAAATGTAACCACATATAACAAATACCAAAAATTACATAACACGTTAGATCATATAATGGTAGTAGCACAGGTGTTTGAATAAACAATATAAGTAAACGACACATGATACACCCCAAAACATGAATAAAAAGAGGAATTTGTAAGGATTCACTCACAGTGTGTGCGTTTCTTGAATTGATGACGAACGCGCACGATTTAAGATTTCAACCGACGAGAGAACTAACCTAAATAATCATGTAATCATTCGATAAATATATAACTTTTATTTGAAATTACTATTTCTATTTAATGCCTTTTATTAGACTTTTAAGTCTATTTTTATAGTGTTTATTACAATTTTAAAGCCTTAAAAGTCCTATTTTTATTAGTATTTTTAGGGATTTTTGAAAAAAGAAAATATGTATAAAAAAATATTTACCCTTTTCAGGGTTTGACCGGGTCAACCGATCGGATCGCGTGAATGATTGGCATCGTGTGAGGATCGAACTTGTGACCTCCCGTATACGTGAACGCAGCTCTACCAACTGAGCTACGTGTCTAACCCGAATTAACTTGGTTTTAATTATATATATATATACTAACTAGACTAAACCATATTTTGTTTTTATTTAAAAAGGATTTTATACTTGCAAAAACCGGTTACAGTACCGGTTCGAACCCACGCCTGTTGTTTCGTGTGCACACAGCCCAACCCGTAATATCCAAGATTTATATTAATTTTATATACTTATTAAGGGTTGATCTAAATAGGTTTTTAAGAAGATTGGTTTTATTTCGGTAAATCGAATGCGTGTGAGACTCGAACCCGGAACATGTGCTTTACATTTGCACACAGTCCACTGCTGGACTGTGTGTCTAACCCGATAAAAACACCCAATTTAATTATTCTTATACACTATATAAACTTCATATTCTTCACATTTAAAAACCCAGAACTCATACCCGACTGTTAGTTCCTAATCTAGCATAAATCTTTACTGATATTGAATAAAATGCATAAAAGAAAAAAAATTGCCGATTATACCAATCAATTGTGAATGGAACTCATCCGGTGATGTTTCTGGCGTTGGAGAAGTTTTCCGGCGATGCAAAATCGAACAGAGAGATTCGTTCGAGAGTATAGAGTGAGTTTGGGAGAGTGAGCGAGTTCAGTTGAGGTGTGATGATCGGTATTTATAGAGTAACAAATCAGTTATGTTTTCGGTTTTTTAAATCTAAGATTTATGGTTAATGATTCCTTCGGTTACATATAATTCGATTTCGGAATTCAGATGTAACTGATGAATGAAATTAGTTTCACACGTTTAATCAAAGGAAAACCATTAATCATGCTTGATTGCTCGGATTGTCTTTTCCATAGTTACTGGTTCTGCAAATTTGAATTGCAGGTTTGGCATTTTGTTTTAATATAAAACTTAATTGTTTTCAGATCATAACAAGTTGTGTGTGTAGTGCAGTGTTGTGTGGTGCGTGTTGTTTCGATGGGGGCCCGGGTTTGAAACCCGGTTACCCCTTTGTATTTTTTTTATTAATTTTCAACTTTGTTTATTGATGTTATTATTTCTTTAACATTTTATCTCTTTAAATTTATTTATTTATTACAGAATTTATATAAGGAATTTGAATGATAAAAACGTAACGAAAAACTCATATCAAACACTTGAATTATTTAAACGAAGCTGGTTTTAGAACCCGTTTCACAACGAATGTTACATTAGAATGATACATCTTTTGTTCACATGCTAAAGTATTGTAGTCTAAAGCATGCTAGACTAGTACTTGGTTAATTACGGGTATTGACGGAGACTAATTAACTATAAACATTCAAATGTGTATGAACACAAAAAAAAATTGTGCATAGACAAAGTTGAGGGATAATTTTCATTCATTATAAGAAAAAGACATGTAACTTTTGAAGAGTTTGTTCGATGAGGAGAACTCATTGTGTAGGCTTATTCTAGATGTTAAATTAGAATTATTCTAAGTTGGTTCAAACTTATGACAATGGCATGTGTTGCTTTGGTCAGCTCGGAAGCTTATGTAAGCTAATGCAATATGAGTTGAATTCACTGATATAATGAGGTTGATCTTGTTCAATCATATGTGTATAAATGTCGTCATAAGTGAAGTTACAAAAATGTTGATCAAATGTCAAGAAATGTGGGGGAGGATCCATTTAAGAAAAACAACCCTATAAGGGTATGTAGAAATGGTTTTCATTACCCCATCTAGATGTTATCCAATAACACTTAAATGTGGGGGTGTCTTGCATTTGTACCATAAAATTTTGGCAATAAGGATTTTGTAATCCAATCTAACATTGCAAACAAATGACTAAATGGAGGACACGAAGTTTGTAGTGCATAATGGAGATGTGTTTGCCTTAAATGATACACGTATCTTACAAAGACATATATTATAACTAGATTCAGATGGCCACTAAGGTTATAGTCTTAGAAATTGACTATAGGCAAAATTAACTTACGAGTTAAGAACACATCATGACAACTGATCTCAAATACGCAAAGTTATTTGTAAATGACTAGACAAAGTCAAAGATAATGTTATGGATCCAACAACCTGAGGGTTTATTAGAGATCAAGTTGTGGAATAAGACTAAAGCCCATGGAAAAGGGTGTGTGAAGGAAACCTAACTTAGTTTACTATAGATCCCAAGATCTAAGTTCAATAGGACAACTAATTCATATGCCTAAAGTGGTCACTGTGGGGGCATAGCTGATATGCATAAGCTAGTTTATATGGTTATATACACCCCCTAAACGATAAAAGGGTGTTTAAATACGTCCTAGTTCATTCCTATGAAATTCAGTGTCAAATTGTGAGGTTAAGCATATTATGTGGTAAATGAATTTTCGTAATCATGGTAACCACGATGCTTTTAATGATTTAAGGAGAATCACCTCTGTTAGAGAGAAATGGGATCATTCGAATGGGATTGGGGGCACAATTCTTAAAGCTCTCACAGAACCAGGAAAGTGTTCCACGACCATTATTGGACACGACTATGAGGGGATGACCCGGCTAAGGAGAGTATTGTGTGAAGTATATTGTCATCTACACAAATGGGGGTTGTTCAAGGAAATCACGTCTACAAACCACTAGGTTACTAAGTATGCTTCACAATGGAAAGTTCAAAAGGAACACCTACTTATCCGGTAATACTCAACTGTCGAGGTTGCATTGAAAATTTTGTGCATTTTGATAAATCTCCATTCATGTGGGGGATTGTTGGAAAATTAGAATGTGGTGAATGAAAATTAATTCATAGAAATTAATAAAATTAAACTCTTCAAGTGGTAAAACTCTTGAGTAGAGTTTTATTGATGACATTTGATTAGTTTTTATTAGAGTGTTAAGTCTCTAATTAATTGGGACTTTTAACTCTCCCACAAGTCTTGTATAATTAGTAGGCTGATCAGAGTGTCGTGCCCCGGTCAAAGATAATATTTATAGTCCCAAAATTACCCTTAAAAATGCGTTAGTGGTAGTAAGGGGTCGAACCACGATGAGCTTGTGGTTTGCGTGCGGATAAGATTGATTTAAACGTATGTTGTCACTTTTATGAAGCTTACTAATATTTTAATTAATTTTATGTGATTGAAAAAGATGTCGGAATGCTCCGACCAAGTTGATTTTGATTACTTAACTACTAGGAACCTGAATACTTGCACGAAAGCTTAATTGACGATTTAAAACAATAATTTAGAGCAAGGTTCATACCCGGTTCAACAATTGTAGGACCTAGGGTTACTACACATTTTAACTTGGTTTAATTGAATTAGTTCATTAATGGTTTTAGAATCACAAGGCTTAGGTGCCAATTGCTATCGACGTTATAGACAACGGACCTTAAATGCACTTCGTTACCTTGGATAAATAAATCCTATCAAAAGATAAGGCATAAATGCGCATATTCATTTCACGAAGTCAAATATCATAACTCACTCAATAATTCGTAAATTCAATACAAACGTAAGACAATTATCCAATGATTCAAATGCAACTAAATTAGTCACAAACCAAATAGTAAACAAATAGCAAACCTAGAAATCCTTACAAAAGTTTACACCGGGGTGAAACCCTCGAGAATTAGCCGCTCATGACGAACGAAACTTAATCACCGGATGATGAACTCTTGAACATGGCCATCTTGAAGCTTTGAAGTAATGATGATGATGGTTAGGGTTTGGGATCGATAAAGATGAAGGGATGATGAATAGGATGATGATGGTAGATTAGGGTTAGGATTGAATGTTATGATTCGGATGATGGAATGGATTGGGAATGGTTGAGGATGAAGATTGGGGTGTTCCTGGCTCCAAGATAGGTGTTCTAAGTTCAAAATTGCGTAACTCCCTTTGAAAAACCCAGAAAGTGGGTTATAACTCGTTCAAAACACCCAATAAACGAAATTCAGCGATAGCACTTTCTAGAGGGCGTCGGCGACGGCCTAACAGGGAATCGGGATGCCCTCCAGATTTTTCGTTTTCTGCTAATGCCTTAATATGCTGTCGCCGACGGCCTATTTAGGGCAAATAACCAAGGGGCGTCGCCGACGGCCCATTTGGGCGTCGGCGACACTAAGCCCAAGTCTTGGTTTCCGTTTTCTTCATTTCCAATTCCAGGTTGATCCCGCTCGCTCCCTGATGCTTCGTAAAGCTCCGAATAGCTCCTTAAACTCCATTAGACCTGCAAAGCACAATTCTAATCAAAAGTAGACCATTCGAAACCAAAAGTCATGTAAAAACAAAAACTTAAATACGATTCATTATCGGTTTTCGACCACGTATCATAGGCTATGTGCCTTATTTGTGACTAGTAGGAATATACATGATGTATACATGAAAAATACTTGAAAAGAGGGATACCGAAAGACTAACTATAGAGAGGAGTACTCTCTACTTGTTTCCACCATCATCGACTGCTTATCCGTTCCATAAGTTTAAATACTACAATTTTACCCGGTGTAACCTCAGGCGCGTGAGCCATCTCCGACAGTACAGACTGCTTCGGCTGTTGTACCCTGGAAGACAGACGCGTTATCTTTAGTAGAGGCGCGAAATCTGTTTTTAGGAAGTGTGTTGAACACGTGCCTCAGCCACAACCGTCAACATCAGTTTGTTCATTTTTGCAGCCAAGAAGGATCGCACAAGGAGACGCGGTTCAAGTTCTCGTAGCGGAAATTGTACAAGAAGACGCTTCTCAAGCTCTTGTCAAAGAGAACGGTTTGAATCGATTTATTTAAATATGTTGTATTTCATATTTAATTTTGTATGGATTTGTACATGGTACGGGTACCACAATTTCCCAAAATTATGTAAAAAGAGTATCTTTATAATATTTATATTTACTTATATAATTTTATTACAATTGTGACCCAAATCTTACATTTTTTAAGTCATAATAGTTGTTATATAAATAAAAAATACAATAAATATAATAGTAAAAAAGAAATGTATTTGAAAATCACAAACGATATCTTTTAATAAACTAGTGGGTATACCTGATACCTGACGAATAATTACCCAACAAATACCACGGGTATGGGACTTGATTTTACAGCCGGGTATGGGTATGGGATTATCAATACCCGGCTCAAACCCAACCAATTTCCATCCCTATAACAAGCCTTTGACTTCACTTGCTCCGTACCCAGTTATGTTTTCATTTACAGGTTTTTTAGAACTACAAAGTCAGACTTGAAAAGTTCGACATTAAAAGTTAGATATGGGGGTGTCATTAATTGCTTCGGTCTATTTGATTTTTTGGTTTTGAAATTTTTTGGCCCTTACCAAAAACCAAACCTACCGAATTGGAAATGTGTTTAACCTAACTGAATTCAACCGACTTATTCGGTCCAGTTATCCAAATAAACCGGTTATCATTCGATTTATTTAATTGAATTTGTTTGGTTATCCGAATAAGCAAGGTTTGTGTAACCGATAACATAGCCAAAAACCGGATCCATAATTTGATTCACTTTTTTGTGGTCACGACTATTGTTACACTATAATTAACTAAAATTCATATGTTTTTAAGTTGATCTTTCATTTTAAAAAACCTTTCATATAACATTCACCATTTTGTCTTTATCTTGCTTACAAACACTTAGTTTATTATATTTCTTATTTTTATACACTCATAATAATTTAATAGAGGATGAATAGTAGCCAAGGCCGGCCCTAAGGGTGGGCGAGCCGAACCCCCGGCCTAAGCCCGTTTTTCAAAAGGGCCCAAAATTCCTATATTATATATTAGAGTAAATTACAAAAATCGTCCTTTATGTATGTTATTTATTGCAAAGTGTGTCCTTTGTCTTTACTAGTACCATAAACATACTTAATGTTTGTAAACCCAATCAGGTTATGTCTTTTACCCTAAACTTTGTTTATTTTCCTAGTTAAGTCAGGTCACGTGAGGCATTAAAGTCATTATACCTTTAATATATGTTCCCTCTTATAAAAACCCGAAACTGATAATCAACCACTTCTTCAGTTTAGGGGTGTTCAGATAAAACCGTAACCAAATAAAAACCGTAAATCAAACCGTAACCAAATAAACCGATCCGAATAACGAATTCGGTTTTTGGTTTGGTTTCTAACAGAAACCGAATTGTGAATAGGTTTTTGGTTTGGTTATGGATCCACATTTTTTTAATTTGGTTTATTCGGTTTATTTGGATAACCGAATACACCGTTAATTTAATTAATTATTAAACAAGATAATAATGTTTAATAACTGTATACAATTTATTAGCCCAAAATACTAAGTCTAATATCTAAGTATATGTATCCGCATGGTTTGAAGATTATTTATATTTTGTACCATTAGACTTGATGACTATATAGTTTCTATGATCTATGTTTTGAAGTTTCAACTTCGTGCTTATGTGTACCACTATTTTATAGATATGTTTGTTTTATTTTGCTATGTCTTATATATATATATATATATATATATATATATATATATTGTTAGGTTTAATTCCTTACAGATTTGATGTTTGGAAGTTAGAATACAAACATAAAAATAAAGTAGAAAAAAATACTGAGATACAATTTGGTTAAATTTGGTTTGTTTGGTTTCTAACCGAGACCAAACCGAATTAAATTTGGTTTGGTTTGGTTTTTGGCTTGGGGTATAAAAGTTTGAAAACCAAATAAACCATAAACTGAACCGGTGCACACCCCTACTTCAGTTTCATAGTCTCTTCTTGACTTTCTTTGACTTTGACCTCAAGCTTGTTCTTTTGTTCTTCAGCATAGTTCTTTCCCCTAAGCAGTCTAAGAATGATGTCAACACACCTTTGACACCTTCTATCAGCCCAACCGATGAATCGACAATCTAAGCCCTAATTAACAAAGACAAAACAACTTTTAATTTCAGGAACAAATTAATCATAAAACCCTAATTCTCGCATACATGATCTGGACATGCATAGAAACACTAGCCAGGATTGCGATTAGTCCAGGATGTCATAGTTGTAACATTCGTCGAAAAACGGGTTTTCAAAACCCGCTTCGTTTATAAATCGAATATTCAGTTATAATTTTCGTTGCGTATTTAGTGTTCATTTTAATTTTAAACAATACATAATTAATAAACATTTTAGAATTTAAAAACTATAATTAATAAATGATAAAAATAAGTGAATAAAAAATAAAATGAGGCTGCCGGTTTCGAACCCGGGTCACCCATAAGCACAAACACACACCACACCACTCCGCCACACACTTCTTTCATGCCAAATACAGAAACAAATAACATTTAAAGTAAATCCAAAAGTCAAACCGGAAATCAGCGCGCCCAATCCGCAGTCGCCGGAAAAACCGACGATTTCGCAAATCACGACCGTTTTCTTTAACTGAAACGCGTGAACTAATTTTGACCTCGGTTATAACCGATGTCTAACCCCGAATTCCAGTCGTAACCGCCGGAAAAATTTTGACCGCGAATCAAGACCGTAATTCGGACCCAATACATCCTGTTCATCCTTATAAATACTCACTCAAACCTCTGGTGACCTTTTCGCTCAGAATCGCACAATTTCTCGAAGCTTTAGCACGTCGCCGGAAATTCCAGTTTCGCCGGAATCACTGAACGGAAAACCGCGATTTTCTTCAGACGGTACGATCATCTAAATTTCTCTTGCTATCTTTCGATTTATAATCTAATTACTCAATCTAGTAATCAAAACTGTTAAACATTTTCCCTCAGCCGGAATCTACAGATCGGAGACGACGAGACTTTGCCGGAAAACCTGAAGCAAACTCGCCGTTCTGGTATACCCTGTCATTTCATTTCGCTCTTCAATTCAATCAAATATAAGTACGATCGATTAAACAGAACAGTCGGAATTCACTGTTCGGAAATGTTAAACGAAGAAGACGAAGTCGGACAATGTGTATAAGTTTAATTAAAATCCCAAGTATCACCGGGTTAGACACACAGTCCAGTGGTGGACTGTGTGCGATCATAATGTTCACGTCACGAGTTCGTGTCTTGGTCAGATCCGTATTAATAATAATCTACCAAACACGCTAACACGCAGCAAGATGTTAAGTATAATAATATTACTAAATTAGACGGGTTAGACACACAGCCCAACTGGTTGGGCTGGGTGCAACCCAACATAAGGTCGCGGGTTCGAGTGCTAACAGGTATGCACCAGTTCAATGATTTTAAAAACCTTTTTAATTAAATAAAATTCTGAATAATCTAAAAAGTATATAAATATAATTAAAATCAGAAATATTTCGGGTTAGACACGTAGCTCAGTTGGTAGAGCTGCGTGCACGTATACGGGAGGTCCCGAGTTCGAACCTCACTCAGCGCATAATTAAACACAGTCCGACCGGTCAACGGTCAACGGTCAAAAAGTCAACTTTTTATTTTTCTTTTATTTATTTATTTAGTTGAAAAATCAATTAAAAATACCTCAAAATAAGGTTTTAAAGCCTAAAAACTTGCATTAAATTCACAAAAATAAAACTAAAAATCTTATTAAGAGCACTAATTAAAAATATTAATTTCAAATGAACTTTATTTATTTATCGAATTATTACAATATTATTTAGGTTAGTTTTCCTCGTCGGTCGAATCACAAATTCGTGCGCATTCATCATTATCAAGGAACGCACCCACTGTGAGTGAATCCTTACAAATTCCCCTTTTTATTCATGTTTTGGGGTGTATCATGTGTCGCTTTAATTATTTCGTTTATTCAAACTTGTGCCATTACCATTATATAACCTAAACTTATGATGTAAATATTATTTATTGTGATACGTGTTTACATTTTGTCAAGTTGCGTGCAAATCATTCATTAGGCCCATCAATTCCTCGTGGAAGACGAGTTGAACATCGCGTGCCTCATTAGATCGGCTCCGTTTGATTGAGCCTTGATCTCATTGTTCATCATTTGGTGTGTGTGCTTGTGCATTGTTTGATATTATGTGTTTTGTGATTAAATTTACATTTACGTTTATTCATATTTGTTATGCACAATTTTATTCAAATAACCAACATAACTAATCTTTTCAAATATTTAAATAAGATTCACTCGCCAACTTTTTGTTGACCCAAACCCCTATTTTTACACATGATACAGGTGGACAGGTTGAAGCAAGGAACACATAGGAAATTGCCTTAGAAGAAAAATAATGAAGTCATGAAAAATGTATTTGAACATGTTGTACATGTATGTTTATTGTAATGTTCTTCTTTAAAACGAAATAATAAATATGAAACTTTATAGTAAATGTCATGAGCTTTGATGAAAACCCAATCAGGTCGGGGTGTGACAGATTGGTATCAGAGCTTTTGACTATAGGGATATAGGATAGGTTATTAGACCCTTAGAGCCTATACTATAGTTGATTAGTATTTAATTGTTTATGTGGTTACATGCAAACTCATGATGTTTATTTGTTTCGTATTTATTACACACACAAATGCATGCAAACACTTCCCAATCATTTTGTGTGATACTTAATGAGTTATAATTTGTCAAAACTTAACATGCTTACATATACATTCATCACGCATATTTCAATATTCACATATTCAAATCATCCTCATATTTCCTTTATTCAAGATTTTGTCGCATTTTTCATTTTTCAATCTCATCAAAGTGAGTTCTATGACGGGCATGTAGTAACTGTAAGGGTACAAGTACCGGTAGTCGGAACGTCCTGTCTAGGTTGGCATTCGTATAAATCCAATATAACGGACCAGTTTGCCTACCTGGGGACTAACGATGAGAGTACGAAGGACCTATTAGGCCAAAGCATGCCACGCCAAACGTCGTTCGAACTAACCCCGCTTTGAGGTATCACCGTGTCCACACCTGGATGCACTCCAAATTTCATACGTTACATTCATATTTCTCGATTTTCTCTGGGTTTTAGTGTACGTTACCAGGCTAACACATGCGAACCATATGAAAGCCCGGTAATCATGGGGGCCCACATGATTACGAAGGTGAAGTATGGCGGCATGCAAGGCCCAATTACGAGCAAAGCCCAAGACATCCTATGGATGTAGTAAATTTATTATTCTTCATTTGTTTTATGAATGTTCATTTCTAAATACGACACGTGACACCTAAAACGACAAACTCATACTCTTGATACGTATTCCTTGTAGATGTCTTCTAGTCTCTCTCGTAGAAAAATGAGATCAGGAAAATCCCGCGAGCGCATGGCTGCCCAAATCGCTCAACAAATGGATGCCGTAATACCTAACATCGTAGTTCAAGTTCAACAAGCCCTTACCACTAATCCCGTCAACCCAATCAATCAAGAAGATCAAACGTTGTCAACCCTCCCCCAAATACCACTAAATGCACCTTCAAGCATTTCAAATCCTGCGACCCTCCAAAATACGAAGGGACTGAAGGTGTCACCGTTCTCCTCCATTGGTTTGAGGAGATGGAAAACACTTTTTCTCAATTGCGACTGCCCCGATGATCGCAAGGTGCGATATGCTACCGGTCGTTTGTTTGGAGTAGCACTTACATGGTGGAATACAGAGAAGGCCAAGCGAGGTACTGAGAATGCTATGACTTTGACTTGGGAAGAATTGAGAGAGATCATGACAAGACGTATCTGTCCAAGGAGCGAAATCAAGAAATTAGAGGATGAGTTCTATTCTTTAAAACAAAAAGAGGGCGACCACACCACATACAACAAGAGATTCCTTTACCACACTTGCAACTTTGGAAGCAGCAATGGAGTTAGCTACAGAGCTCACCGAAAACCGCATAAGGAATAAAGACTTCACGGAGGAGAAGAAGAAGGATAAAGCATCAACCGAAACCTCAAACTCCACCCAAACCGAATCCTCTTCTCAACCCACTTCTAAGAGAAAACGAGATGGGCAAATTTTCGCTGTCACCCAACACAACCAACCAGCTTCACAAGCCGTACCCCTCCAAGCTATCCCAATCACTCAAGTAGCACCCAACTCAACTTACCCAAATAAGAAACCTTGCATTGGACCTCATCCTCAATGCAACACCTGTTTTTATCACCATCCATCTACCTTACCTTGTCGACTGTGTGCAAATTGTGGGCGTTATGATCATTTGAGCAAAACTTGTCGCGTTCCTCAAAACCAAGCCTCACCCCCTACTCAAAACATGATCCAAACATATCAACAACCCCAATACCCCATGTTTCCATATGTTCGAGCTTGTTTTAATTGTGGCAACCCTACCCACTTTAGAAACACGTGCCCTCGATTGGTTAACATCATAAACGCCCAAGCTCAAGCAAACCCAGTTAACCAAGCAAATCAAGAAAACCCAACCACTAGGCCACCAGCAAGAGGAAGAGCTTACAACATCAACGCCAATCCTGTTGAAGATAATAACGGCCCAAACGAACCACCCAACTAGTCTTCCCTCACCAAGAATCAAGACTCAACTCCAACCGTCTAGTTTTTATGTTTTTCTTTATGTTATCTCAATCTTTACGTACCTCAATTATAAATTGGAAATTTATGTATCCAAGGATCTTAATGCGAATTACTATTTTAGTTTTGTTTTATACTCACTGATTTAACGTTCGTATCATCATACATCTCGACGTATCTCAATCTCATCATTTAAAGAAGTTGGGTTGTGTCTCACTTTTACATAGACTAACCCCTTCATCATAACAAACGAGAGAGGTACTGTCATCATTCAATCATGTATCCTCTCAGATTTGAGACTCAAGCTTTGGCTGTTGTGTTTGTTTATGTTTTAGAGTCACATAGAACTGATCATAACTTACTGACAAAGTCAATGAAAATTTGATAAGAGTATGGTGGATACGCCGCTGGTACTTCCTATATATAAGTATTCTTGCCAAAGGATCAGAGGCATTGTCAGGCGGTTATGAGAGGTTCCGTGTAGGTTTTAGCATCGTCATGGTTGAAGTTTTGTTTCATGATATAAACTTATCTTTTCAAACATATCCATCCTCCCAAAACTCTTATGCATGAGATCATACCTAGTCAATCAACTTTGTTGACCCATGTTCCGTATTCTTAAAACTTTAGGCATCAAAAAGCGATTCCTGTAGCAGGGTATTCAACCCTTATTAGGAACGTTACCGCCTCAAATAAAATTTAAACACTCACCCTCTTCTGATATTGTAACTGTCAAAATTAAAACACCCTCCTTTCGAGTCAAACATACCACTACTACTTAAATTTCGGGACGAAATTTCTAAAAGTAGGGGATACTGTAACATTCGTCGAAAAATGGGTTTTCAAAACCCGCTTCGTTTATAAATCGAATATTCAGTTATAATTTTCGTTGCGTATATAGTGTTCATTTTAATTTTAAACAATACATAATTAATAAACATTTTAGAATTTAAAAACTATAATTAATAAATGATAAAAATAAGTGAATAAAAAAATAAAATGAGGCTGCCGGGTTTCGAACCCGGGTCGCCCATAAGCACAAACACACACCACACCACTCCGCCACACACTTCTTTCATGCCAAATACAGAAACAAATAACATTTAAAGTAAATCCAAAAGTCAAACCGGAAATCAGCGCGCCCAATCTGCAGTCGCCGGAAAAACCGACGATTTCGCAAATCACGACCGTTTTCTTTGACTGAAACGCGTGAACTAATTTTGACATCGGTTATAACCGATGTCTAACCACGAATTCCAGTCGTAACCGCCGGAAAAATTTTGACCGCGAATCAAGACCGTAATTCGGACCCAATACATCCTGTTCATCCTTATAAATACCCACTCAAACCTCTGGTGACCTTTTCGCTCAGAATCGCACAATTTCTCGAAGCTTTAGCACGTCGCCGGAAATTCCAGTTTCGCCGGAATCACTGAACGGAAAACCGCGATTTTCTTCAGACGGTACGATCATCTAAATTTCTCTTGCTATCTTTCGATTTATAATCTAATTACTCAATCTAGTAATCAAAACTGTTAAACATTTTCCCTCAGCCGGAATCTGCAGATCGGAGACGACGAGACTTTGCCGGAAAACCTGAAGCAAACTCGCCGTTCTGGTATACCCTGTCATTTCATTTCGCTCTTCAATTCAATCAAATATAAGTAAGATCGATTAAACAGAACAGTCGGAATTCACTGTTCGGAAATGTTAATCGAAGAAGACGAAGTCGGACAATGTGTATAAGTTTAATTAAAATCCCAAGTATCACCGGGTTAGACACACAGTCCAGTGGTTGACTGTGTGCGATCATAATGTTCGCGTCACGAGTTCGAGTCTTGGTCAGATCCGTATTAATAATAACCGTTCCCCTTTTTCTTTAAACCAAACATGCTAACACGCAGCAAGATGTTAAGTATAATAATATTACTAAATTAGACGGGTTAGACACACAGCCCAACTGGTTGGGCTGAGTGCAACCCAACATAAGGTCGCGGGTTCGAGTGTTAACATGTTTGCACCGGTTCAATGATTTTAAAAACCTTTTTAATTAAATAAAATTCTGAATATCTAAAAAGTATATAAATATAATTAAAATCAGAATATTTCGGGTTAGACACGTAGCTCAGTTGGTAGAGCTGCGTGCACATATACGGGAGGTCCCGAGTTCGAACCTCACTCAGCGCATAATTAAACACAGTCCGACCGGTCAACGGTCAACGGTCAAAAAGTCAACTTTTTATTTTTCTTTTATTTATTTATTTAGTTGAAAAATCAATTAAAAATACCTCAAAATAAGGTTTTAAAGCCTAAAAACTTGCATTAAATTCACAAAAATAAAACTAAAAATCTTATTAAGAGCACTAATTAAAAATATTAATTTCAAATGAACTTTATTTATTTATCGAATTATTACATTATTATTTAGGTTAGTTTTCCTCGTCGGTCGAATCACAAATTCGTGCGCATTCATCATTATCAAGGAACGCACCCACTGTGAGTGAATCCTTACAAATTCCTCTTTTTATTCATGTTTTGGGTTGTATCATGTGTCGCTTTAATTATTTCGTTTATTCAGACTTGTGCCATTACCATTATATGACCTAAACTTATGATGTAAATATTGTTTGTTGTGATACGTGTTTACATTTTGTCAAGTTGCGTGCAAATCATTCATTAGGCCCATTAGTTCCTCGTGGGAGACGAGTTGAACATCGCGTGCCTCATTAGATCGGCTCCGTTTGATTGAGCCTTGATCTCATTGTTCATCATTTGGTGTGTGTGCTTGTGCATTGTTTGATATTATGTGTTTTGTGATTAAATTTACATTTACGTTTATTCATATTTGGTTATGCACAATTTTATTCAAATAACCAACATAACTAATCCTTTCAAATATTTAAATAAGATTCACTCGCCAACTTTTTGTTGACCCAAAACCCTATTTTTACACATGATACAGGTGGACAGGTTGAAGCAAGGAACACATAGGAAATTGCCTTAAAAGAAAAATAATGAAGTCATGAAAAATGTATTTGAGCATGTTGTACTTGTATGTTTATTGTAATGTTCTTCTTTAAAACGAAATAATAAATATGAAACTTTATAGTAAATGTCATGAGCTTTGATGAAAACCCAATCATGCCCCGACTACCATTTCCGCTGCGGGTCGGGGTGTGACAGATTGGTATCAGAGCTTTTGACTATAGGGATATAGGATAGGTTATTAGACCCTTAGAGCCTATACTATAGTTTATTAGTATTTAATTGTTTATGTGGTTACATACAAACTCATGATGTTTATTTGATTCGTATTTATTACACACACAAATGCATGCAAACACTTCCCAATCATTTTGTGTGATACTTAATGAGTTATACTTTGTCAAAACTTAACAGGCTTATATATACATTCATCACGCATATTTCAATATTCACATATTCAAATCATCCTCATATTTCTTTTGTTCAAGATTTTGTCGCATTTTTCATTTTTCAATCTCATCAAAGTGAGTTCTACGACGGGCATGTAGTAACTGTTTCATTTTTCAATTTCATTTTTCCGATGCGGGTCGGGGTGTGATAATAGTTACAGCTTATTTCCCACATTCACATAGCACCATTGTTTTCTTTGCACGATTACATATATGTAGGAGATTTGCAGCAATGGGGAATGGGGAAACAGTTGGTCGAATTGGGGATTAGGGTTAGGTATTTGCAGGTGATTCACAGGGTGGGGATTGGGGAAATAATGGTAGGGTTTAGGGTTATTATAAGAAGGGAGAAAATTGGTAGGTATAGTGACTTTAATGCCCTCACGTGCTTCCCACATGACCTGACTTAACTAGGAAAATAAACAAAGTTTAGGGTAAAGGACATAACCTGGATGGATTTGCAAACATTAGGTATGTTTACTATACTTAGTAAAGACAAATGACACACTTTGCAATAAGTATCATAAATAAAGGACGATTTTTGTAATTTACTCTATATATTATGGTATGTGTATATATAATGTGATAGCAATTGTTTTATTGTATTGTTGCCAACCACGGTGCAGTGGTCTTCCACTCTTCCCCTCGCCTTTTAATCTTTTGGTACCCAGATCGAATCTTGTTACTGCGCTTTTCTTAAAAGGATTTTGCCAGTAGTGTAAATCGTTAAGAATCATTTTTGTCTAAAACAAACACAACTTGATTTTGTGGTCTGTTGGTTAGCATTTATCTTTACCACTAATGGGTGATGTCTTCTATTCCTACTCCTTACTTTTGGCTCAACTATTTTTTTAACATTAAATTTTCTAAAACTCATGAAACAATAAAAATCTCTTTATCTTTTATTTTTAGAGATATATGTTTAAAATCAAACCAAGTGTTTATCCAATAATTTTATGCTCAAAGAACACTAACATCTTTTTCTCATCGTAAAAATCATCACTATTTTCTTAGTTTTTTTGATAAATCATACAATTATGTTTAAAATATATTTATAAACTTAATTCAAAACCAAGTCTGTCTTCGTAGCGATGAAATTTCGTTTAAAACTGAGCCGCGCCACATATGTTTTTACTTTTTTAATACGATTATGCATTTCTTAACGCTCAACAAGATAACTTTTTCTTGATTTCCGAGTATATACCGTTGTAACATATTTTTCACCCCATTTATTATTATTTTTCCGAATTTCATTAAAAATCGGCCCATCATACATTATAGAGTATGTGATTCTAGAACTATGATTTTGCTATATTTATTGCTATAACGTTAATCATCGTTTGAAAAACTAGTTGTTAGAGTTCAAGGGCCTTTTTTATCGGCTGGTACAGGACACTTGAATCCTTAGGATCGTCAACTTTCAGATATAAAAAGTTAGTGTAACAAATTTTCAATTTATAAAATTAGAATATAGATATGGTGGTGTTGGTATAGGGTGAAAATAATATTTTTTCCCAAATCAAGGGAGGGACCCACCCAATTAGCCTCGTAAATAAATCAAACCCAGTTGGGTGATGAAATTGTTGATCAAGGTTATCAGAAAAGAATGACATTAGCAGCAGGGATCGGGTATGTGCTGCTTGCACTGGGGCCTTCACTCGCTCTCTTCGTTACTGTCATCTCCACTAAACCCTTCTTGATCCTC
Source organism: Scalesia atractyloides (assembly GCA_947069175.1). Classification (NCBI taxonomy): domain Eukaryota; kingdom Viridiplantae; phylum Streptophyta; class Magnoliopsida; order Asterales; family Asteraceae; genus Scalesia; species Scalesia atractyloides. Next base: position 39,434,547 of record CAMTDV010000116.1, read on the forward strand.
ATTCTTCTCTCTAGGTATTTCTTTCACCAATGTTTCTACACTGCTAAAATGTTTTCAATTATCCTGTTAGAAACCAGTCATTCATCATCATATATGTTGAACAATTGATATGTATAGCAATTACAGCTAGTAGGCCTTGTAGTAGAGTTGAGTTTTCAAGCGAGCTTCAAGCTTTGAGTTTTCTAGACAACCCTAATTTGGATCAAATAATGTTCTAAAGTAGGTTCTAATCGTTAGAGAATACTATGTAGTTAATATCCCGATATATCTTCGATAGGTCCCCTACCGAGACAACGGTGCAAAATATCGGTACCGATAATATCAGCGATATTGGACCAATATATCGATGATTTTCCCGATATCAGTACCTTTCTTCTTATTTCTACCATTCGTCTTTCTTCTTATTGATACTATTAGTGATTTAAGTCTTAATTGTTAGTTGTTATTATTAAATGTTAGTGTTTTAAATCTTAGTCAGTTCCTACTTGCTATAGTTGGTAGTGTTTTGCAAGTTGCAAAAGGTTACTTTGTTAATGGTAGGAGACTATACTAAATTGTTAGTGTTAAATTGATATATATATATATATATATATATATATATATATATATATATATATATATATATATATATATATAAATTAAGCATGATATTAAAATTTCTGATATCCCACCGCGATAACCGATATCTCAAATATCGTTCCTTGACCGATATCCGATATTTTACCGCATTAACTACTTAGAAAGAATATTGTAACACCCCCACCAAAAATATATTTCAGAAGTATACTAATGTTGTTTATTTTGGACCTTTCTTTGTTAATAAGAATTCTCTTTTTTTTAGTTGCGTAGATACTAATGTATGTTTGTATACATATATGCTTGTGCAGTACACTGTTGTGGCTAATTAGCTTGATTGTGCTATCTGGATTTTGGAAGGCGTTTCTTCCAATCAAAACGTCCGCATGGTGGCCTTATGTCATTCTTATTTTGACTTCTGTTGTGTTCCAAGAAGGTCTCCGCCTTGTGTTGTGGAGAGGTTACAAGTATGTTTATTCTCTTAACTAGTTTCATATTCTTCTAATAACAATACGCTGTTTGATCTATCTCTGGTTTGTTCGCATTTTGCTAATTAAGACCAATCTGGGTACATATCATTTTGATGGCCGTTTAAAAAACACGTGGATGGAGGATATGTATTGGCTGTTTTGTGCTCGTTGTGATCTACTGCTTGATTAATAATATAATGATATATATCTACTTTTGCTTTGATCAGGAAGATGGAAGATATGTTGGATGCCTTTGCTGACAGAGTTGCTAAACCCCGCCTCTATCTTACTGATAAGATGCAAATCGCCCTTGGTAATCATCACTTCTCTACCTTTTCACTCATACAAATTTTATACAAACCGTTGTGTCTTGCTTCTTACATGTAAGCTGCTTTATATACAGATTTCTAATTTTTTTTATAAAAAGAAAATAATAATAATTAAAATCCTACTTAATTGAAGTATAATGCAAACAATAGTAAAATCATACTTTAATCCATAAGTACAAATTTTGCTTGGGAGAAAACTATTGGGTAAAACAAGCTAATATGGTTGATTGCTTACAGCTGGCGGTCTAGGTCATGGTGTGGCTCATGCAGTCTTCTTCTGCCTTAGCCTTTTAACGCCTTCATTCGGTCCTGCAACATTTTATGTTGACAAGTGCTCTTATGCTCCATTTTTTCTTATTTCTGGTGAGTATATCTTCTCATTCTAAATTATGCATAAAATGTAATAACGTTGGTGTTTTCTTTTGCACTATAAGAAACCATAAAATGCTTTGTATATATATACACACACATACTATCTACTCCTTATCCCATGAAAATAACAATGGTTTCCTCTTTTTGGGATCAAAGTCATGTTTTCCATTGTTCTTGTCACAAATTGTTGCTGCTGTTGGTATTTGTGCATGAGAGACTATTCTTTTTTTAAATGTTATTACATGAATGGTAGAAACATGACCAAATAGGGCAAATTAATTTTGAAAAAGAAGAGATGAGTCAGTGAGATGTTATTAAAAGGCTATCAAATAAATTTAAAAGAAGGGGTAGGTAGGTAATTAATATTATGCTTTGATAATGATATAATTAAAAGCATAATTTGTTTAACTTAACATGTAAATCTAATAATCTGCAGCTATTATTTCCCTTGCATTTGTTACAATCCACACTTTCTCAATGGTAATTGCATTCAATGGGTATGCGCAAGGGAATAAGAGTGACCAGTTGATCGTCCCAGCCATTCATATAATTGCCGGAACATTGGTAAGACCCGTTTCTATTTTCCATGCATATGTAGGTATGTAGGACTTCTATTACAGGTGGAAATTTCAACCTGTTTGTATGAAAAACAGGTCAATCCAGTCTGTATATTATTGATAATGGGTCAAACATATCAAAATGAGAATATTAGCTAAAAAAGAAACAGTTCCAAGTGATTGAACGCTGTTCAGTGGGTCAAAGGTCTCTAAACGTTTACTGAAATGCTTACAATGCTCCAAATCCTTTTATTTAAATCTCAAAACACTTGAAACTTCATATTTACGCATTTCATCAAATATAATTTATCCTATGTCCATTATTCATTTTCTTTCCCGTTTAACTTAATTTATCCTATACCTGCACTGCAGTATTGTTTTCCCTTGTACTTGGTTTAAAAAAGTGTGAGGCGTGAGGCGCGTGCATCACGTATGCAATGCGTTGCTCTATGTACAACCAAATAAAGTAAACCTTTTATAGTTTCTTCATCCCTTTGATTTTTTTAGAGTAAATTGCACAAAACATCCTTTATGTTTCCTCAAACTTGCAGGTTCCAGCCTTAATGTTTAAAACTTGCCAAAAACAACCTTTACGTTTATTTTTGTTGCCGGTTCAGTCCTTTCTGACTAACCAAGTTAATTATCCTAGTTTAATTCCCTCACATGCCTAACATGTGAGGGTATATTTGTCATTTTAGGTTTGTTTTTTTCTACAAAAACCCTTCTCTGCTCTACTCACACACAAACACACACAGACCATTCATCTCTCTCTCTGCCTTCATCTACCACCACCACCACACACCGCCACCACCTCATCTACCACCGTCCACCTGCCACCACCACAACCAACAACCACCGTCAAGCACCACCGCCCCCTGTCTCCCGCCGCGAAGCCAAGCACCACCGCAAACCCTAGCCCCCACTCCAAGAACCCACCCCCATCGCAACCACCATCACCGCCTTCGTCGTTCCACCACCACCAAGAACATCAAAACCCACCACCGCCGTCGTCGTTCGATTTAGGGGTTTTGTTTGAAGATGAAGAACATCAAACCCACCACCGCCGATCTCTCTCTTCTTTCACTCTCTCTCTCTTCTTTCCCTCTTATGCAGGTCTGTGGAGGTGGTGGCGGAGATGTGGGGGTGGAGGTGGTGGCGGAGATGAAGAACATCAAACCCACCACCGCCGTCGTCGTTCGATTTGGGGGTTTTGTTTGAAGATGAAGAACATCAAACCCACCACCGCCGATCTATCTCTTCTTTCACTCTCTCTCTCTTCTTTCCCTCTTATGCTCTGTGGAGGTGGTGGCGGAGATGTGGGGGTGGAGGTGGTGGCGGAGATGAAGAACATCAAACCCACCACCGCCGTCGTCGTTCGATTTGGGGGTTTTGTTTGAAGATGAAGAACATCAAACCCACCACCGCCATCAAAACCCACCACCGCCCGTCTCCTGCCGCTCCCTCTCTCTCTCTATACGGTCTCTCTCTCTCTCACCGATCTCTCTCTCTACGATCTCTCTCTCTTCTTTCTCTCTCTCTCTACGGTGGTGATGTATCAGGTGGCGGTGGTGGTGGTGGGCAGTTGAAGATGATGGTGGCGGAGTTATTTGGGGATTTTGGGGGTTTTGTCGAAGGTGGAGGTGGTGGCAGAGGAGGTGGTGTCGGAGGTGGAGGTGGTGGCCTCTAGCCGCTTGTTTTGATGACGACGACAACTAGGGTTCTGATGGTGGCATGTTGGTTGGTGGTTCAGATGGTGATGGGTTTGTCTGGGTTGAAGATGGTGGTCGGTCCGCTTGGCTGTTGGTTCAAATATGGGTTCAATACATTGTAGTCGGAGATTACGGGATAAGTCATCAAAGGAGGTTGTGTACAGGTCGGTGAACAACGGGTTTTTAGTTTTGATGATGTGTTTTTTGAGGGTTTTATAAGAAGAGGAAACAAAATGACGAATATACCCTCACATGTTAGGCATGTGAGGGAAATAAACTGAGATAATTAACTTGGTTAGTAATAAAGGACTGAACCGGCAACAAAAATAAACGTAAAGGTTGTTTTTGGCAAGTTTTAAACAGTAAGGCTGGAACCTGCAAGTTTGAGAAAACATAAAGGACGTTTTGTGCAATTTACTCTTTTTATAATTACGTATCAGCTTCCTACATACCCTAATTTGGACCAATTGTTACCAAGAAGTACATGAGTGTTTGCTAATTTTTATGTTTTAGGCTATAATTTTAAATTGCATTATTTTTATAATCATAATTAACACAATCATTACTTGTATATTTCTTTTTAATGAATGAGTGTTTGCTACTTGGTCCCTATCGTTTTAACCTGTACCAAAGAAAATGATCTGTTACCCATTGTCTGTGATGCAGACTCTTGTGAATCTGGCGTCGAGTGGCTGTATCGTGGGGATCCCACTGTTGTATATCGTGGCATTGTGGACTTTAGCATACTGTGGGAAGATGGTTTGGAGGAGATTGACAGAGACTCAAATTAGGCTCACCCCTCAAAATCAATGATACATTTGATTGGATCTGCAGTTACTAGTTTTCCTTGTTGAATTAAGGGTTCATAGTTGGTTGGCTTATTGTGATGTATGACTGCCCTTGGAAACAATGACATTTTGATCTTGGATAGCCATGACATTGTTTTTTCTGCTATCTTTATAAGAGAGCATGTCTTGACGATTATAAAAGTTCCTCATAAGTCATCAAAAGTATAAAAAATGATTAGAAGTCATTTGCTTTTTTTAACTGGTGTTGATCCACCTCATTTTGGTGATAAAATAGTTGGAAAATGGTAAACTAGCCTTTTGTGTGTTGTAATTCAATTTTTTTAATAAAAATAATATGAAGTTTAAAGATATTTTTAAAACCTCAATTAACAAACATGTTTTTAGAGTGTTCACATGCTGAGAGAAGAATTACATCAAAGACATAGGTGTGTGCTTTTGTTTGTATATCACACTATACCAACCAGATAGATTCAACCTGAGCATTGCCGTGGGGAGGCAAAGGGAATTCAATTTGTATTGATTTTGTTTTTCTTGGTGCTGTCATGCTACGGGAAACCAAAAAGAAAACCGAAAGATATATTCGGAACATAACAAAAACAACGGTATGTACATGTTTATATTTATATTTTTCAATCATTTTATTTGTTATTGAATCTTGTTATCTAGACACGTACATATCAAACTATTTCACATGTATATGAACTCAATAAATTAATATAAAATTACTATCATTTTCAACTTATGTACATCGTTCTAACGCCTTAATTACACCAATAAATCCTAATTATAATTTAATTGGAAAAAAAATAGTTATCAACCCAATAATGATGAATATTGATATAAGGTCATTATCCTAATCTTTTTATGAGCAAGACAAAATATAATTAACCAACATCAAAACAACTTTTTGCAGCGATTGGTTTTCCAAGAAAAAAAACAATATTGGAACACCAATCGAAATAAGTGGGCGCATATGTGGAGACGGTAGGAAAGGAAAGCAGAAAGCATAAAATGGTTGTAAGTCAGTGCATTGAAGACTTGTAAAACTAAACTTTATTTCGTATAGTGTATAACTGGATTGTGACTCAACTAAATGTGAATTTAGTATTCACTGTAGCTAAGAAGTTCTTCTTTTATTTTATATATATATATATATATATATATATTAAGTATACATGGATGCTGTAACATCCGTCAAAAACCGGATTTACCAAACCCGCTCCGTTTAATAACCGAACAATCAGTTTAAAATTTCGTGGCGTATTTAATGCCCAAATTAATTTTAAACGATACATAATTAATTATTATATTGGAATAAATAATTTGTTTTTGAAAAATTGTTAAAAATAATGAAATAAAAATATAATGTTGCTGCCGGGTTTCGAACCCGGGTCAGCCAGCGAGTCAAAGACTTAACACTCAGCCGTTCAACCACTGTGCCACTGCGCCACTGATGATTCTTGTTTATTATGAGAGACAATTAATACATAAAATAAATCTCGAATTCAAATAACGACGCGCCCAATTGCAGTCGTCGGAAATCCCGGCGATCTCGCGAGATTGGACGGTTTCTTTTATTCTTAACGTAAACTTTAAACTCATCATCGGTTATAACCGACGCCTGAGTCCGCGACACAAGTTATAACCGCCGGAAAGTTTCTAACCGACGAATCAAGTCGGAAATCGGACCAAATTCATCGATAACCTGCCTTATAAATACCCCCTCAAACCTCTGCAAGCTTTTTCGCTCAAAACCGCACCTTTACCCGACGTAATTCCACTCGCCGGAAAAGTTCTGCACATCGCCGGAAAACCGAACCCTTCACTTCTGAGCCTTACTGAACCCCCAGAGCTTATACCGAAGTCACCCACATCCATTTCAAGCTTGCTGAAGACTCTCTGCCGCAGGACACACGTCGCCGGAAGTTTCTGCTGTCACCGGAGTTTCGCCGGAGAAACAGAGGAGTCCAGTCGGTATACCTTACGCTTAAATCTTTCATTCTTTTTATATATCTCACCCGTAATTAACCTCAAAACACTAAAGAACATGATTAAAACATCGAACCAGTCGGACTTCCGATTCTGGTTAAATTCAACGAAGAAGACGAAGTTTCAGTTGTGTATATGTATAATTAAAATCAAGTTATAACTCGGGTTAGACACACAGTCCAGCGGTGGACTGTGTGCACATTAAACACGTAAACGTCTCGAGTTCGATACATGTCCCATGCACACTCGCCTTAATAAAAATGCTCTTTTTTTTACCGAACCGGATTCACTGCTGATATATGTTAAGTTTAATAAAAACCAGAATAATAACCAAGATAGACACACAGTCCAGCGGTGGACTGTGTGAATGTTTAAACACACGTCACGAGTTCGAATCCGGACTACCGCACCGGTCCGGACAATTATCCAACTTTTTAAATAAGGCAGAAATGAAATTATTTAATTGTATATAAGTATAATAAAAATCAGATTATATAACAAGTTAAACACACAGTCCAGTGGTGGACTGTGTGTTAACCTAAACCACAGGTCCCGGGTTCGAGACCTGTGGAGCGCACCGACTCGTTAGATTTAAATCGTTTTTAAAAATAAATGATTTTCAGTTTAATCTAATTAGTATATAAATATAATTAAAAACAGAAATATTTCGGGTTAGACACGTAGCTCAGTTGGTAGATCGGCGTGCACGCGTACGGGAGGTCTCGGGTTCGAGCCTCACTCAGCGCACACATACACGCATACGAACCGGTCAACAGTCAAAGTCAACGGTCAACGGTCAAAAAGTCAACATTTTTTTATTATTTTTATTTATTTATTTTAATTAAAAATCAATTAAAAATACTTAAAAATAACATTTTTAAGGTTAAAAAATAGCCTTAAACTCACAAAAATACACCCAACAATCCTACTAAAATGGATTAATAAAACCCGTTTACTTTCCAAAACATTATGCCATTATCTAGGTTAATTTCACTCGTGGTTAAAACCACTTCGTGCGCATTCAACATCATCAACCGAACGCACCCAATGTGAGTGAATCTTACAACTCCCCCTTTTTAATTACACGTTTTGGGGTGTGTCATGTGTCACAAAATAATTAACTCGTTTATTTAAACTTGTGCCATACCATATTGTGATCTAAACTTAGATTGTTTATATTGTTGTGGTTATGTATTTCATTTTGTCAACTTATATGAAAGTCATTCATTAAGCCCATCAGGTCCTCGTGGGAGACGAGTTGAGCAACGCGTGCCTCAAAACAAATCCATTATTGTTCATGTGTGTATTATTGAGTTTATATTGTTTGTAGTTATGTATTTCATGTTGTCAAGTTTATGCAATTCATTCATTAGGCCCATCAATTCCTCGTGAGAGACGAGTTGAGCAACGCGTGCCTCTAAACGATCCATTATTGTTCATGAGTGTATTGTTTAATATTAAATTGATTGATGAATAAGTTTACATCTATTTTTACTCATGTGTGGTTGTGCACTTTATTTTATAATCAATTAAATAAACTTGTTCAAATGTTTTCCATAGGATTCACTCGCCAACTTTTTGTTGATCCAAAAACCATTTTTACACATGATACAGGTGAGCAGGATGAAGCAAGGAAAACATAGGAAATGCCTTAGAGGAAAACAAAGAAGCTTAGATTGATGTTTAGGTCATGATGTAATTATGATTGTAAATTTCCATTAAATTGTATTAATGAATATGAAACGTTAAAATAAATGTCATGAGCTTTGATGATAACCCAATCATGCCCCGATCACCTTTTCCGCTGCGGGTCGGGGTGTGACAGATTGGTATCAGAGCCATGACTATAGGGATATAGGATAGGTTATTAGACCCTTAGAACCTATACTATAGTCTGCCTAAATTTTAATTGATTAGATGGTTACATACAAACTTATGATATTTATTTGTTTCATATTTGTTTATATTTACAGTCAAACATACATACTTACATACACATTCATTATACATATTTCAATGTTCATATATTCAAATCATTTTCATACTCTCATTATTCAAAGATTTTGTTGCAATTTTCAAATCTCATCAAAGTAAGTTCTGCGACGGGCATGTAGTAACTGGAAGGGTACACGTACCGGTAGTCGGAACGTCCTGTCTAGGTTGGCATTCGTATAAATCCAATATAACGGACCAGTTTGCCTACCTGGGGACTAACGATGAGAGTACGAAGGACCTATTAGGCCAAAGCATGTCACACCAAACGTCGTTCGAACTAACCCCACTTTGAGGTGTCACCGTGTCTACACCTGGACACATTCCGAATATCACACGTTATATACATATTTCTCGATTTTCTCCGGGTTTTAGTGTACGTAACCAGGCTAACACATGCGAACCATATGAAAAACCCGGTATTCATGGGGGCCCACATGATTACGAAGGTGAAGTATGGCGGCATGTAGGGCCTAATGACGAGCAAAGCCCAAGACATCCTATGGATGTAGTAGATTTATTTTTCTATAATTATTTTATGAATGTCCATTCCTAGTGCGACCCATGATCCCAAAAACATCCAATTCATACTCTTGACATGTAATCCTTGTAGATGTCTTCTAACCTCGCCCGTAGGAAGATGAGAGCAGTAAAAGCCCGCGAGCGCATGGCTGCCCTAATCGCTCAACAAATGGCTACCGTAATACCCAACATTGTAATCCAAGTCCAACAAGCACTTACTGCTAATCCTGTCAATCAAGAAGATCAACACGTTATCAACCCTCCCCCAAATACCACTAAATGCACCTACAAGCATTTCAAATCATGCGACCCTCCAAAATACAAAGGAACTGAAGGTGTCACTGCTCTCCTCCATTGGTTTGAAGAAATGGAGAACACTTTTCTAAATTGTGATTGCCCCGATGATCGCAAAGTGCGATATGCTACCGGTCGATTATATGGAATAGCACTTACTTGGTGGAATACAGAGAAGGCCAAATGAGGTGTGGAAGATGCTATGACTTTAACTTGGAACGAATTGAAGGAAATCATGACCAGACGATTTTGCCCAAGGAGCGAAATCAATAAATTAGAAGATGAATTTTATTCGTTGAAGCAAAAGGAAGGAGACCACACCACGTACAACAAAAGATTCCTCGAGTTACATCAAATGGTTCCCAATATGTTCACTCCCCTCTACCGTTTGATCGAGCACTACATTCGAGGTCTTCCGTCAAAGATTCAAGACTCTGTAATAAGTACCACGCCTGCAACTTTGGAAGCAGCAATGGAGTTAGCTACAGAGCTCACCGAGAACCGAATCCGGAACAAAGACTTCAAGGAGGAGAAGAAGAAGGATAAAGCATCGACTGAAACCTCCGACTACACCCAAACTGAATCCCCTTCTCAACCCAATTCTAAGAGAAAAAGAGACGGGCAACTTTTCGCTGCTATCCAACGAAGTCAACCAATTTCACACGCCATACCCATCCAAGCTATCCCAATCACTCAAGTGGCACCCAACTCAACTTACCCAAATAAGAAACCATATCTTGGACCTCACCCTCGATGCAACAACTGTTTTTATCACCATCCCCTTACCTTACCTTGTCGACTATGTGCAACTTGTGGACGCTATGGTCATTTGAGCAAGGTTTGCCGCACCTTTCAAAACCAAATCTCTCCCCCTACTCAAAACATGATCCAAACCTATCAACAACCCCAATACCCCATGTTCCCATATGTTCGAGCCTGTTTCAATTGTGGCGACCCTACCCACTTTAGAAACACGTGCCCTCGATTGGTTAACATCGTCAACACTCAAGCTCAGTCAAACCCAGTTAACCAAGTAAATCAAGAAAATCCAATCACTAGGTCACCAGCAAGGGGAAGAGTTTTCAACATCAATGCCAATCCTGTCGAAGATAATGACGGCCCAAACGAAGATACCCAACTAGTCCTCTTCACCGATAATCCAGATTCAACTCCAATCGTTTAGTTTTATGTTTTTCTTTATCACATAGAACCAATCATAACTTAAGGATAAAGCCAATGGGAATTTGACAAGAATATGGTGGATACGCCGCTGGTACTTCCTATATATAAGTATTCTTGCCAAAGGATCGGAGGCATTATCTGGCGGTTATGAGAGGTTCCATGTGTAAAATGTTTGAGTAATTATTGTTTATTATTTTCAGTACATGCAATTTCATAGGCCGCCGCTCCCCATTACATTATGAGCGTTGAGCATGTTCCCCATTTCATTATGAGCGTGAACCCGGCGTGCCCACATACGATCGGCTCCGTTTGATTGAGCCTTGATCGCACAGACATTTTTCATTTTCAGTACATGCAATACGATCGGCTCCGTTTGATTGAGCCTTGATCGCACAGACATTTTTCATTATCAGTATCTTGTGGTTGTTGTGTTTGTTGTAGAGTCACATAGAACTAATCATAACTTGTGGATAAAGTCGATGAAAATTTGACAAGAATATGGTGGATACGCCGCTGGTACTTCCTATATATAAGTATTCTTGTCAAAGGATCGGAGGCATTATCAGGCGGTTATGAGAGGTTCCATGTATTAACTGCTGTGTGATTATTGTTTATTATTTTCAGTACATGCAATACGATCGGCTCCGTTTGATTGAGCCTTGATCGCACAGACATTTTTCATTTTCAGTACATGCAATACGATCGGCTCCGTTTGATTGAGCCTTGATCGCACAGACATTTTTCATTATCAGTATCTTGTGATTGTTGTGTTTGTTGTAGAGTCACATAGAACTAATCATAACTTGCGGATAAAGTCAATGAAAATTTGACGAGAATATGGTGGATACGCCGCTGGTACTTCCTATATATAAGTATTCTTGTCAAAGGATCGGAGGCATTATCAGGTGGTTATGAGAGGTTCCATGTATAAGCTGTTTGTGTGATTGTTGTTTAGATTAAATTTATTATTTTCAGTACATGCAATACGATCGGCTCCGCTTGATTGAGCCTTGATCGCACAGACATTTTCATTTTCAGTACATGCAATACGATCGGCTCCGTTTGATTGAGCCTTGATCGCACAGACATTTTTTTTCATTTTCAGTATTTTGTGTTTGTTGTATTGGTTGTAGAGTCACATAGGACTAATCATAATTCACTGATAAAACCAATGAAAATTTGACGAGAATATGGTGGATACGCCGCTGGTACTTCCTATATATAAGTATTCTTGTCAAAGGATCAGAGGCATTGTCAAGCGGCTATGAGAAGTTCTATGTAGGATTTAGTAGTTCTTGGTAACTAATCATAACTTGCGGATAAAACCAACGAAAATTTGACAAGAATATGGTGGATACGCCGCTGGTACTTCCTATATATAAGTATTCTTGCCAAAGGATCAGAGGCATTATCAGGCGGTTATGAGAAGTTCCATGTAGGATTTAGTATTGTCTTGGTTGAAATTTGTGTTACATTCATATCATCTCGCCATTTAAAGAAATTGGACTGTGTTCTATTTCTACATAAACTAACCTCTCCATCATAACAAACGAGAGAGGAACTGTCACCATTCAAACCTATATGCTATCAGAATGTGGATTCAAATATTGGTTGTTGTGTTATTTATGTTCTAAAGTTACATCATAGGACCAATCATAACTTACTGATAAAACCAATGAAAATTTGACAAGAATATGGTGGATACGCCGCTGGTACTTCCTATATATAAGTATTCTTGTCAAAGGACCAGAGGCATTGTCAGACGGTTATGAGAAGTTCTATGTAGGATTTAGTAATTTCTTGGTACATTAGTTGTTGTGTTTATTTATGTTCTATAGTCATAGAACCAATCATAACTTACTGATAAAACCAATGAAAATTTGACAAGAATATGGTGGATACGCCGCTGGTACTTCCTATATATAAGTATTCTTGTCAAAGGATCAGAGGTATTGTTAGATGGTTATGAGAAGTTCCATGTAGGTTGTAGTATTAGAAGTTTTGCTTTAGGATATAACCATATCCTTCCAAACATATCCAAACTCTTATGCATGATATCATATTTAGCGAATCAACTCTGCTTATCAATATTTTTTTTACAGTAGGCAACAAAAACCGATTCCTGTAATAGGGTACTTAACCCTTACAAGGAACGTTACCACCTCAAACAAAAACTTAAACCCTTACTTTTCTAAGTATATAACTGTCAAACTAAACACCATCATTTTTAGTTAAATATATCACTACTTAAATTTCGGGACGAAATTTCTAAAAAGCATGGGATACTGTAACATCCGTCAAAAACCGGATTTACCAAACCCGCTCCGTTTAATAACCGAACAATCAGTTTAAAATTTCGTGGCGTATTTAATGCCCAAATTAATTTTAAACGATACATAATTAATTATTATATTGGAATAAATAATTTGTTTTTGAAAAATTGTTAAAAATAATGAAATAAAAATATAATGTTGCTGCCGGGTTTCGAACCCGGGTCAGCCAGCGAGTCAAAGACTTAACACTCAGCCGTTCAACCACTGCGCCACTGATGATTCTTGTTTATTATGAGAGACAATTAATACATAAAATAAATCTCGAATTCAAATAACGACGCGCCCAATTGCAGTCGTCGGAAATCCCGGCGATCTCGCGAGATTGGACGGTTTCTTTTATTCTTAACGTAAACTTTAAACTCATCATCGGTTATAACCGACGCCTGAGTCCGCGACACAAGTTATAACCGCCGGAAAGTTTCTAACCGACGAATCAAGTCGGAAATCGGACCAAATTCATCGATAACCTGCCTTATAAATGCCCCCTCAAACCTCTGCAAGCTTTTTCGCTCAAAACCGCACCTTTACCCGACGTAATTCCACTCGCCGGAAAAGTTCTGCACATCGCCGGAAAACCGAACCCTTCACTTCTGAGCCTTACTGAACCCCCAGAGCTTATACCGAAGTCACCCACATCCATTTCAAGCTTGCTGAAGACTCTCTGCCGCAGGACACACGTCGCCGGAAGTTTCTGCTGTCACCCGGAGTTTCGCCGGAGAAACAGAGGAGTCCAGTCGGTATACCTTACGCTTAAATCTTTCATTCTTTTTATATATCTCACCCGTAATTAACCTCAAAACACTAAAGAACATGATTAAAACATCGAACCAGTCGGACTTCCGATTCTGGTTAAATTCAACGAAGAAGACGAAGTTTCAGTTATGTATATGTATAATTAAAATCAAGTTATAACTCGGGTTAGACACACAGTCCAGCGGTGGACTGTGTGCACATTAAACACGTAAACGTCTCGAGTTCGATACATGTCCCACGCACACTCGCCTTAATAAAAATGCTCTTTTTTTTTTACCGAACCGGATTCACTGCTGATATATGTTAAGTTTAATAAAAACCAGAATAATAACCAAGATAGACACACAGTCCAGCGGTGGACTGTGTGAATGTTTAAACAAACGTCACGAGTTCGAATCCGGACTACCGCACCGGTCCGGACAATTATCCAACTTTTTAAATAAGGCAGAAATGAAATTATTTAATTGTATATAAGTATAAAAAAATCAGATTATATAACAAGTTAAACACACAGTCCAGCGGTGGACTGTGTGTTAACCTAAACCACAGGTCCCGGGTTCGAGACCTGTGGAGCGCACCGACTCGTTAGATTTAAATCGTTTTTAAAAATAAATGATTTTCAGTTTAATCTAATTAGTATATAAATATAATTAAAAACAGAAATATTTCGGGTTAGACACGTAGCTCAGTTGGTAGAGCTGCGTGCACGCATACGGGAGGTCTCGGGTTCAAGCCTCACTCAGCGCACACATACACGCATACGAACCGGTCAACAGTCAAAGTCAACGGTCAACGGTCAACGGTCAAAAAGTCAACATTTTTTTATTATTTTTATTTATTTATTTTAATTAAAAATCAATTAAAATACTTAAAAATAACATTTTTAAGGTTAGAAAATAGCCTTAAACTCACAAAAATACACCCAACAATCCTACTAAAATGGATTAACAAAACCCGTTTACTTACCAAAACATTATACCATTATCTAGGTTAATTTCACTCGTGGTTAAAACCACTTCGTGCGCATTCAACATCATCAACCGAACGCACCCAATGTGAGTGAATCTTACAACTCCCCCTTTTTAATTACACGTTTTGGGGTGTGTCATGTGTCACAAAATAATTAACTCGTTTATTTAAACTTGTGCCATACCATATTGTGATCTAAACTTAGATTGTTTATATCGTTGTGGTTATGTATTTCATTTTGTCAACTTATATGAAAGTCATTCATTAAGCCCATCAGTTCCTCGTAGGAGACGAGTTGAGCAACGCGTGCCTCAAAACAAATCCATTATTGTTCATGTGTGTGTTATTGAGTTTATATTGTTTGTAGTTATGTATTTCATATTGTCAAGTTTATGCAATTCATTCATTAGGCCCATCAGTTCCTCGTGAGAGACGAGTTGAGCAACGCGTGCCTCTAAACAATCCATTATTGTTCATGTGTGTATTGTTTAATATTAAATTGATTGATGAATAAGTTTACATCTATTTTTACTCATGTGTGGTTGTGCACTTTATTTTATAATCAATTAAATAAACTTGTTCAAATGTTTTCGATAGGATTCACTCGCCAACTTTTTGTTGATCCAAAAACCATTTTTACACATGATACATGTGAGCAGGATGAAGCAAGGAAAACATAGGAAATGCCTTAGAAGAAAACAAAGAAGCTTAGATTGATGTTTAGGTCATGATGTAATTATGATTGTAAATTTCCATTAAATTGTATTAATGAATATGAAACGTTAAAATAAATGTCATGAGCTTTGATGATAACCCAATCATGCCCCGATCACCTTTTCCGCTGCGGGTCGGGGTGTGACAGATGCAGGTTCTAAGCACTATACTCGTGTATGACTAATATTTAGTATTTACTTGATGTGAACTTGTGTATCATCCTATTTTGTCGTGCTGGTTATGACAACCTAATGCTTCAAGATATCAAACATATTTTAGTTAAGCACGAACATAACTCGCTTTTCCAAAATAAAGTTTTGAATAAACATGCGTGCACCCTTTATGTAGAGTAGTAGTAGTTCAGGTATTCTTGTTGTTTGGATCGTATTTGGAGGTTATATTGTCTAACCCTAGCGAGCAACTTACTATTTCTAGACGCACGATATTTAGGACGGTGACAACACTTGTAAATTCAATCAGATTTCAAGTTAAGCCCATTTTTAACTCACCAACATAGTTTGACTTGTCAACACGTTTTGAGTTGCATGATTTTAGGTGCAACTGCCAACCAGGTTAGGGTTGATGTTTTGTTGTAATTCTGAAAAGTTTTATCATTTCAAGACACCAACTCACTAACCCAATACGGTATGTATTTTAAGTCAGGGCATGGTATATGTATTATTTTTTCTGTTTATGAGCACGGTATTTGTTTTTATGTTTTTACAATGACTGTGATGACAAGCGTATCATCAGAGGTAGTGGTGGGAAAATGGGCAAGTTGAATAGATTTGGGTAATGGGTCAAGATGGTTTTGGGTTAGGATGAATATAGGTCAGTATGGTATTTTAAAAAAGTGTCGAATAGGTAATGGATCAAGATGGGTTAGGATGAGTTTAAGTTAATATAGGTTTGGGTAAAGATGAGATAAAAAAGTAAATAAAAGATTAAAAACCTAAAATAAAATATATAAAAATAATAATAAAAAATATAAAATTGTAAAAAATCAAAAAAAATTCAAAATTCAAAAAAATAGTCTAGAAAATAAAAAAAATCTAAAAAGTTCAAAAAAATATTCTAAAAGTTATAAAAAATAAAAATTCTAAAAAATCAAAAAATTCTAAAAATTCAAAAAATTAAAAAATCCTAAAAATTCTAAAAAATCAAAAAATGGAAAAAAAAATTGTAAAAATTTCAAAAAACTCTAAAAATTAAAAAAATCTAAAAAATTCAAAAAAACCCAAAAAGTTAAAAAAATCTAAAAAATCCTAAAAATTTAAAAAATCCCAAAAATTCTAAAAAATCCAAAAATTCTAAAGAGTTAAAAACCAAAAAAAATACTAAAAAAATAAAAAACGACTAAAAAACTCAAAAAAATTGTAAAAAAATCAAAAATATCTAAAAACTCAAAAAAAACTAAAAAAGTTCTAAAACATAAAAATTCTAAAAATCAAAAAGATTGTAAAAATTCAAAAACAGTATAAACTAATTTTACAGTGTTTTGATTTTTTTTATTTTTTTACAATTTTTTCTATTTTTAGATTTTTTTCTCTTTTTAATTTTAAGTATTTATTTGTTAAGATTTTTTTTTATTTTTAGGTTTTTTTGATTTCTGTAGATTTTTTTTCGTTTTTTACATCTTTTTTTTATTTTATTAGAATTTTTTCTATTTTTTACAATTTTTTAGATTTTTTTATCTTTTTCATTTTCTTTAATTACTTTTTAGGTTTTTTTTAGGTTTTTTTTAGATTTTTTAATTTTTTTACAATTTTTTAGAATTTTTTTTACAATAATTTTATTTTTAAGATTTTTTTATCTTTTTTTTAATTATTTTTATTTTTTAGATTTTTATTTTTTAACAAATTTTTAATATTTTTAGAAATATTTTATCTTTTAGATTATTTTACGATTTTTTTTATTTTATTAGAATTTTTTATTTTTTTTATCTTTTTCACAATTTTTTGATTTTTTTAGAATTGTTTTAATTTTTCTTTTAATTTTTTTAATTATTTTTTTCATTATTTTTAAACAAAGAACGACGGGAGAGTAGTACGACGGCGATTGGTGAAGTCACAGTTGTGAACAGATATCTACATGTAGTAATGTATAGTGATTTTATTTTATACACATCCTGACCCGTTTGTGTTTTATCTTATATCTATCATGACCTACTCTTTTTTTAATCCACTACTTCATAACCCATCCTAACCTAGTGACTAATTTTGTTTGACTTATCTTAACCCATCTTAAAATTTAAAATAACCATATCAACCCAAAATGGAATGGATAGGATGGAATGAATTTCCATAACACATATGTGCACACGCACAGGATGATGAATTTCCTTACTTCTCACGTCAACATCCCATTTACTATTTAAAAGGTCGATTTGGGTAAGATGACGCACAAAGCGTATTTTTAATAAACAAGATCCAAATATACTCAAAAAAGTATATTACTATCGAAATAAAATGATGTTTACAAAAGCTTCGAAAAAATGAAAAACAAAAATAGGTTTCAAGTCAACCAAAGTCAAACCTTATTTCTGGATCTTTAGAAGAGTAATCATTAAGATGATTCAGCCACCATAAAAGCATAAACAGCAAGAGAACCTGCTGTGACCCAACCTGTTCTAACCTGAACCCAATTGACCAGTTTCATATAGCCACCTATTTGTTTTGACCCAAACCATTATTGACCCATTACACAACTCAGCTGACTGTTTTGCCAATCACACATTTCATATATTCGGTTAGTACCCCCTCCTTCATGCAATGTTTTTTGTTGAACAAAATGGTGATTTCTCAAAAATTAATAAAAATCTTTCGAATATTAATGGAGACGGTAATTGAATGCTGAGATACTAGCAGAAAGATAATAAAATCATAGGCTTTGCCAAAAGACAAGCTAATGTTACACTTAGGTAAATCTGTAACAGAACAAAAAGGAAAAACGTTAACCCATCCTGCAAAATGCATGTCTCACCAGTAATCTGCTGCATGTCAAAAACCGAAAAGGACGCCTACATCCCGTCAAACATCCCATGCTGACTCGCCACCTAACCCGATTTGAGCCTCTGGGCTCAGTAATTGTACAGCAGAAGAACCACTAGCTTTGCTCTCAACTTTCTTCTTTTTCTTTCCCACAAGACGATCATCATCATCGTCGTCAACTCTTTTTTCGTTTCTATTTTCATTGTTTTCAATGGCATCAATACGCACCGTTTCTTCTTCATGTTTGACTTTCTTTGACTTTTTTATCCCTTCCTCCTCTGTGACCATGACGGGTCGGTCCTTTAAGTCTCTCGATTTGCGTTTTGATTTCTTCTCTAAAACAGGATCCGTGACAATGGTATTCTCCTCATCGGGTTCTTTTGTTGGTATATTTGGTTTATGTTCCTTCATTTTCTGTCCCTTTTTCTTATCATCATCGTGAGCATCAACTAAAAGATTATCATCTGCATCAACCGTCACATTCTTCATGGCTTTATCGATTGGTTTTGAGTTGAATATCTGCAAGCCCGGCACCAGCTTCTTTATCTGCATTAGTAGTAGACAGTTTATTTCAGAGGTGGACCCACAAACACGTTTTTGCATAGTGCAGGCCGAAACAGGTTGGGTGATGGACCCACAAACACGTTTTTTGTTTTTTCAATTTATGAATTTGTATACATATGTTACCTTTTTTGCTAATGTATCTTTCTCAGCAATAGGGTTCCCAGCTAGGTTGAGATTTTTTAGATTTACCAATGAAGAAAGTAACTGAAATTCCAGAATGAAACCATGAGTTTAACAATTAAATTACGGTACCAATTAAAGATTATTTAAAAGGAGTTACGATGAAGTGGCTTACCTTAAGATCTGACCACCTCATAATCAAGTTGTTTCCCAAATCCAGATTTTGGATTTTTGTATTTCGAGTCAACTCAGTTGGAAGAGTCTGACGAAACGATTAACAACAAAAACCAAAAAAACAAACAATAAAGAACTGAAGCAGTGTTCTATTACCAATAAGTAGCTATATACAACTCAGCGTAAGTAATGATGTTTAAAATATGCATAGATGCTACATTAACAAGTGCATAATCACAGCTCATGTGGCAAAATGTGATGACGTGTCGAAACAAATATGTGTCAGAATGGATAGTTTTTAACATGGGTCAGGTTAGGTTGGGCAGCCAACCTTTTTGTTCCATTTATTTTACTTTATAAATAATTAATGTATCAATTATCAACTATGAGTAAAATGCTATATCTTTACGTTATTAGACTGATTATTTGATTAAAGCGATAATCATAACGTACCCGGATCTCATTGTGAGAAAGCCTTAGTTCTCTTAACTCTGTACAGGATTTGATTGAAGAATCGATGCCTTGGATTTTACAGTTTGAAAGAGACAACTAGAGTCAAAGTCAAAATAGTAAAATTTCATAGAAACAAAATAAACACTCAACCGATCCTGGGGGTATACAAATTGAAGGTGTTTTGTTATAACTGCTTACTTTTGTGATTGATTTAACCTTGCTCAGACTTTCACCGATTTTAGTGATTGGATTCTTTGAAAGAACTGCAGGGCACACAAGCCACAGTCAGGTGGATTTAAACTGGGATCATATTATGGTAAATCGTAGATAGTAATCCAGTTAAGATCTCATACCTAGGGTATTTAATTCTTTCATCTGATCAAGCCTGCAAATCGACGTGATCTCGTTGTCTATTAAGAAAAGAGAGTATTTTATTAGTTTCATAGAGATAAGAGTGAGCCTAAACAGCATATCACAAAGGCACAGCATTACCATTCAAGATTAGTGCACGTAGCCTCACAAGACTGCTGACCTCGTCCATTGATTGGATCATATTGCTTCCAGCATTTAATACCTGGTTACAACCATGGTTTTAAAAAACGCTTGAGGCGTGCGCCTCAAGGCGAAACGACCAAAAAACGAGTCTGAGGCGCGCCTCATAGGGTTTTTATTCTATTTGCGCCTCAGAGGGGCTGAGACGCTAAGAAAGGCTGCGCCTCAGGGGTTATGATGGTTGTTTTTGACGTTGTTGACTTTTTGTGCCAATTTCAAGCATTTCTGGTCTTTTTATGTGTGTTTTTGATGATTTTGATAAATCTGATGATGACATTAGTTAGTATTATTATTTTTATAATATATATAACTTTTATATTTATTTATTAATACCGCCTCAGCCTTACACCTCGTTTCGCCTCGAGGCTTATGCCACGTGAGGTGAAGAAAGAACACCTCGAAACTTGTTTCCGTTCTTTTAAACCTTAGTTATAAAACAACATATTCATTAATCAACCATGGAGATAAAAAAAAAAGTTATCTAAGACGCACTTGAATCAACCATATTTCCGTGTGCATTTAGAAGGTTTAAACTTTTATTGATCAACTTCATAACTGGCATTGTGCAATTAAGCTGATTGTTCATTTACCCTATTATTATATGACTATATAACTTGGTAGAATCCTGAATTTAGCAAATAATCTTCAAGGTGATCAAGTTCTAAATGTAGATATGTTTTCTCAGTCATCATAACTTAGACACGAAACTGAAATAAATGTGACTCACCGTTAGACAAACACATCCTTCAATGCCTTTTAAGCTTCGGAGCTTGTTCTGCTTAACTGATAACCACTTCAGATTTACACATGGCTTCAACCCCTAGTTCATCGATCACAGAAAAGCCAAATAGTTTGAGGTTCATCACCTTTAACAAAAATACAATGATAATAAGAAATAGAAATTCTGTATTCTGACATCAAACATGGTAATTTAGGCTTGTAAACAAACCAAATGTTAGGTGAACCTTTCGTAAACGGTTCGGCGGGAAGTTCGTTTATTGAATAAAAACAAAAACTTATGTTCATTTTATTTTATTAACAAACAAATATGAACACATATCTCGCTCATTTGTTTAAATTTGTTCGTTTACTTTCATTTTTTGTTTGTACGTTTACGTTCGTTTATGTTTTGTACATTTACAAAGTCAAGTAAATTGATTTAAAAGTTATTAGTAATACTAATTGATGCATCATTCATTGACCCATCATCCCAATTATGCTTTAGAACCAAACCTTGGGTATGTAATTCTGAAATATTCGATGTCTCATTACATATCAAACCAAACTAATATATACACAGAGATCCTAACAAACTATCAGCTATACTAGGAAACTATATCTAAGGAAACTATACAAATAATAATAATATACACATTTACAGATCATATATATTCCTGAATTAGAGAATATATGTCGCTAATACGCCCCCACAGTCTGAGCGGTAGGAGGACGAATGCACAGACTGGCCTTGAATCGATTAAACAGTTGCTTTGGAAGGCCCTTTGTGAAGATGTCTGCATATTGGTAGTCAGCAGGAACATGAAGAACTCGGATATCCCCTACACTAACTTTCTCCCGGACAAAATTAATGTCGATTTGACATGTTTAGTGCGTTGATGTTGAACCGGATTTTCAGACAGATAGACTGCTGACACATTATCACAAAAAATGATATTAGCGGCTCGTGTAGGAACATGTAATTCAAGTAGCAGATTACGAAGCCAACTTGTTTCAGCTGCAGTGTTAGCCACCCCCCTATATTCAGCCTCTGCACTAGAACGAGAGATTGTGTGTTGACGTTTTGCTGACCATGAAACCAAATTGTTTCCCATAAAAACACAATAACCTGATGTGAATCTTCGCGAGTCAGGGCAACCACACCAGTCAGCATCAGAAATGCAGTAAACTTAGTAGACTCGGATGGTAAAATGGTGAGGTCGTGACTAAGGGTCCCTTTAATGTAACGTAAAATGTGCTTCATGTACTGGAAATGTGAGACCCGTGGAGCATGCATAAACAAACATACCTGCTTAACAGCATAGGAGATGTCTGGACGAGTGAATGTTAAGTATTGCAATGCCCCAGCCAAACTCCTATAAATACTGCCATCTGGAAGAAGATCACCAGCATTGGCACTAAGCTTTGAATTAGTTAGGGTGGAGCAAGGCTTACAATTTTGCATATCAGCACGAGCTAGAATGTCAGCAGCATAGGATTCTTGGGACAAAAAGATGCCCCCATTCGTCTTGGTGACCTAAATACCTAAGAAATGATGCAAATCCCCAAGATCCGTCATAGCAAATTCACTAGACAATGACTTAATACTATCCTTTAAAAGTGTTGTATTAGATGATGTAAGGATAATATCATCCACATAAAGTAATAAATATGCCATATGAGTTCCCTTTTTGTAAACAAATAGAGAAACGTCACTTGTTGTAGGACGAAACCACACCAAATAATAAACGTAGCGAACCGGTGGTACCACGTGCATGGGGCCTATTTGTAACATCTTGTAAAATCGTGTCCAATAATATAGTGACACGTGTCGTTATTTTTATAATAAGTCTATCAAAGACTATTAGGGACTAAAGGTGTCAACATGCTCAAACTAAGTCTCTGAGTGACCTTCTAATGTCAACATGCATAAACTTAGCCTCTGAGTGACCATTAGTGTCAACATGCTTAAATTTAGCCTCTGAGTGACCATTAGTGTCAACATTCTTAAATTTAGCCTCTGAGTGACCATTAGTGTCAACATGCTTAAACTTGGCCTCTGAGTGACCATTAGTGTCAACATGCCCAGCCTCTGAGTGACATCGGAGTCAACATGCTTATACTGAGCCTCTGAGTGATCCTTTACGAAATCCTAACTCTCATACGTGCCACTTGTTGGACGAGAGGGATTAATTCTATAAATATGTGAAAGTTGGACAATGGAGGGATTAAAAGTGTCAACATGTTAATTTATACCTCTGAGTGACCTTTTAACGAACCGAGAGCTCGACAATGTCCGGGCATACTCCCGGGTACGCCAAATATTGGTTACGAAGGGCTATATATGCTATAAAGGTGTTTTAGGAGGTTTTATAAGTTAAGGGGCTAAATGTGACAAACTTTGAAAGTGGCCATGAGGCGCTCGCGGGCCGCGAGAGATATTGGCCTGGTCTCTCACGGGACGCGAGAGGCCTATGTCTGCAGAAAATTGCCTTGGCCTCCACACATAAGACCAAAAACCATTTGATTCGAAACTAGGGACTTCCAAACTGCTATGCCACGTTTTAGGACACTTGTAAGCTCCCTCTAACACCCCTTAACACCTGGCATCACCTCCTTCAAGCTCTCCAACTATAAATAGGTGCCAAGGTTCACCATTTGAACTCGCACCTTTCTCATTCTTCACTCTATCTCCCTCCTCTGGAAGTTCCTAACTGAAAAGAGCATCCAACTTGGATCTATTTCATCCTAGGAATCACTTGTAAGTGTTCCTTTCTCTTGATTTTCGTTTATAAGCTTTTATAGCCAAAAGTCAAGCGTTTTACGGAAAAACGTCTCGACTTTCGGTGGTCCAGCCATTGTTCATAACGAACATGGCTAAGTGATCGTAATAAGGTAGGTGTTAATCCCTATTAAGGGCACCTCCTAAAGATCACGTTTGCTAGACCAATTGACGGGTCAAAGTATTAATATTGAAAAAGTCAAACAGTCCATTTTTCGGAAAGATTATAATCTAATCTTATATATGATATGAAACATGTTTTGACACTTAAACAAGTTTGTAATAATTATTAGGACATATAAAAACATGTTCGGCTCGTCAATTTCAGTTCTAGGGTCGGTTCGCAACCGAAAGTCGTAAAGTTTGACTTTTGCTTTGACTTTCAATTCTGACCCGATTTAGATTAGTTAGATACTGATCTAAGGTTGCATTATGATCGTAATATAATGTAGCATAACCCCCTGAGGTTATATTGCATGAACATAATCAGAATCTGAGTTTATGCACAAGTTCTGTAATTATGCCATTTTGACTAAAATGCCCTTTTTACATAAAATGAGGTTTAATCGATAACGAACTTGAAAATGAGTTTCCTACTGATGTAATATCATAAGTAAGATTATTCGGGATGTCAAATCAGATTGTAAACCGAGTTTATAAACAAGTCCTTGTATTATGTCGACAAATGACGATTAAGCCTTGTGGCGCGTAAAATGGTTTAATCATACTTTTTCATATCAAATCTTTTACTTACTGATATGTTATATTAAATAACATATCTAAAACATAAAAACCTGGTTTTAACATTAGTTTTCGTTAAACATCGCACAAATCGTCATTTTACGACATAAGCACCGTTTCGGCACATAGTATAACCATATTTATCAACCAAGACTTGTTACCTACTGATTCTAAAACTTACTTTAAATATTTTTACAGTAGGTACATGATATAAACTCAGAATCCCAAATAATTATAAAACTATGTGTAAAATTACCGAAACGCCCTTACGAGGCACAGTTTCATTTTAAAACCTTAACGGGCATATAAGTTGATATCCTACTGATATTATAACTTATTTAAAGTATAATGACATATAGAATTTGTCCATGACTTATCTGGTTACCCGATATCGCTGATATGCATACGGTTAAGTATATGTGACTAGTTTACGGAAATTAACCGAAACGGGTTTAACTTTGTCATTTAAGTATCAAAATCCAGAATGTTTATGGTTTACCCATATTATGCAAGTCAAAGTACTTGTTGGGTTAAACAACATTCTATCCGATCATCGCTTAATCTAGCGTATTATACCGTTTTGTTCTTGAACGCTAGTCGGTCTAGGTCTATGACTTAAATAAGACCGTTCGCATTTTAATTGGTTAGCTTATGCCATAATCCAGACTAGAGCCTTCCGGTAAATGCTATCTGCACTTAGTTCATTTTGGATACGACTGAGATATTAAATCTTGCATTTTTAATCAAGACTAGCTCAGGTAGAAACTCTCGACTTATTTCCCCAATACAGGCTTGGGTTACGGTAAACTATTACCGCTTGGTCGGAGATGGGATCAATCGAATGCCTGATTGTGGCTAGTAAATCCGCATATTCCGTTTTAATCAGTTTTGTTTGATAACTTAAACATCGGGGGTTAACTACCATGTCCTGGATATCCTCGGCTCGTTAAATTACATAATGGCCAGACCTAAGCACGGGGTGTAGGCATACACCTGACAGACGCTCATGCTAAAAACCTTTACCCACAAAGTTGGGGATAACTCCTTCGTGAGTTCTTAAGTGGTGAGTACGTTAATCATGTCTCAGTCTCCGTACTGGGCCCTGTATGTATGGACAAACATGTGAATTTGTTAACAAGGTTACAAAGTAACTTTCCCAAGTTATAAAAAGATTTTGTGCCATGTTCACTTAAAATCATTTTCAAATGTTTTTAAAATGAGTCAGTAGGGTGTATTTACCAGCAAAAGCTGACGTATTTTCAAACGACTAAGCAGCTTGCAGGTACAATACGAAATAGGCTTGAAGCTGCTCGGTGGTGATATAAGAGGATTTTGCAAATCCTCCGATCTGCCCTAACGTCTTATATACATTTTGTACATTTTACGATCCGCATGTGGATCTTCTATTACAAGTCGTTTGTATAATATTTTTCGTACTTTGAACATTTGGTTCGTAATAGTAATTTAACTCCAAGACTTCTGTTGTGCTGTGTTTAATTGACTACGATGATATCAACTTACATCACGATATTCCCCACCCGTCCCACCGGTGTTTGGATGGGTTGGAAATCTGGAGTGTGACACTGTTTGAGGTCATACAACGACTTCCATAAGCGGCAAACATGGTAGTGATGTTTTCTATCCACAAAGCCGGGAGGTTGAAACATGAAAACTGTTTCATTTAAATAACCGTGTATGAAATCATTTTTAACATCCGGTTGGTGAATCGGCCAGTGGCGGGACACGGCTAGACTAACGACAGTTCGGATAATGGTGGGTTTGACCACCGGACAAAAAGTGTCATGGCAATCAATTCCAACCTGTTGAGATTTCCCGTTCACAACTAATCGTGCCTTGTATCTTTGTAAAGTACCATTAGCATGAAACATGTGACAATAAAGCCACATACAACGAATCACATGAGCAATGGTGGGCCGAGGAACCAACTCCCATGTGTTATTTTCCATTAGAGCCCTGTATTCATCGGTCATTGTCCTTTTCCAGTTTGGATCACTTAAGGCAGTTAGGTGAGATTTAGACAGGGGAGAGATAGGGTTGGTGGATGTGGTATGAAGGTTGTAAGGTTGCTTTTGGGTGGTAGTACCATCCCTAGAGCGTGTAATCATGGGATGTTGAGATGGAGGGGGAGGTGGTGGCGGAGGGGGATTGGGGGATGGTGATGATGGTTGAGTAGGTGAAGGAGGTTGTATAGGTGTCGGGTTGGGTTGTGTTCTCCCACGACGTTGATAGGTGAATTGAATCGGTGGGAGTTGTGAGGTTGAAGGAATGAGGGGAATGGGTGTGGCAGGTTGAGAAGGTGTAGCTCGTGAGCTAGGAGGATTAGGGGAGATGGACGGAGTAGGTGTATGATTAGGTATAGCGGGAGACGGGTAGGTAAAGAAGTCTGTATTAGTAAAGAGGGTTGGGGAGGGCTCAGAATCTAGAAAAGAGTAATCAGAGTTAGAGTTGGAAGCGGAAGAAGAGTAGGGAAAGACAGTCTCATCAAATGTGACATGGCAAGAGAAGAGGACTTTCCCGGTTGCAATTTCAAGGCACCGGTAACCACGATAGTTTGTCGGGTAACCAAGGAAAACGCAAGGTGATGAGCGAAGGGCAAGTTTATGAGGGCGAGTGGCAGATATGTTTAGATAGATATGCATCCAAACATATGGAGATGATCATACGTAGGGTTACGAAGGTAAAGGGCAGCAGTTGGTTTGTAGTAACCGAAGAGTTTGGTGGGGAGTATGTTGTGAAGGTATGTTGCGGTGTCGAGGGCTTCGACCCAAAAAGTGGGTGGAAGGGATGCATGAGTGAGTAGTGATAGCATGATTTCGTTGAGCCTACGAATCATGCGTTCGGCTTTCCCGTTATGTTAGGAGGTATGAGGGCAAGAGAAGCGAAACTGGATGCCATTATATTGAGCGAATTGTCTAAACTGATTGTTATCACATTCGCCGCCCATGTCACATTGAAAGGATTTAATCTTGAGGTTAAATTGGGTGTAAATAAATATATAAAAGCTTTTGAATTTGGTAAGAGTTTCAGAATTGTGTTTAAGTGGGAAAATCCAAGTGTAATGAGTAAAATCATCTATCACAACCATATAATATTTGTAACCAGCCGAACTTAAAATTGGTGACATCCACAAGTCACAATGAACAATATCAAAAGGAAACGTAGTAGATGAAGTTGATAATGAAAAAGGCAAACGTTTATTTTTGGCTAATTGACAAGAATTGCAAATACGAGATCGACTAGTCTTATTACAATTAAAATTATTACGAGAAACTAAAAAATCCACAACGGGAACGCCCGGGTGGCCAAGTCCATCATGCCAAAAATTAGAAGTAGACTAAGCAATGAAACTGGAAGCAGAGGCTGGAGCACTGATAGGAGTAGTGATAGGATAAAGGGGACCATCACTATTGTGGCGGCTCAAAATCTTCGCATTCCTGAAATCCTTCACAGAGAAACCAAAGGGATCAAATTCAACGGAGACACAGTTATCAATTGTTAATTGTCAAACAAAAATCAGATTTTTGATTATGTGAGGTGTGTAAAGGACGGTTTTAAGGTCAAGATTGGAATGTGGAAATTTGGTGGTTCCGAATCCAAAGACTGGTATTTTATGACCATTACCAACAAATATGTGCTTAATGGAATTAACATTAGAAGAGTTAGAACAAATACCTGATTCATTGGAGAGATGATTGGTAGTGCCTGTATCCATAATGTCATGTGGATTACCAGTGTCAAAATTCATTGCCTGAAAGGCTACCCCTATTTCAGAAGGCTCCAAGGGGTCAAAATCAGTTATGCGGGCTTGAAGTTGTTGACAGACTGGTCCAGACCTGCTGAAATTGGGCCTGTTTTGCGGTTGTTGCAAGTTAGCTCACGGGCTGGCCTACCCAGGGGCAATGGGGTAGGGGCAAGGTGGCGGTGTAGCCCACCAAGGCCCCCACATATTCTGGGGCGGCCCAGAAGAATTAGAGGCCCACTGCTGTTGTGGTCTAGAGAAATTAGAAGCCCATTGTTGCTGAGAGTTACCAGAAGGAGGCCTAGAGCCCTGACGAGATTGTTGTTGAGGCGATCCCCTGTTCTGACGGTTCCGGTTCCCACCTGTCCGGCGTTAATTTCCCCCGCGACCGCCCCGGTTTGAGTAGTTGGACCGAGACTGGTTGGGGGGGGGGGGGGGGAGCAGCAGTGTCATTAATGACAGCAACAGCAACAATAGGCTGGCCCGAGAGAGTATATCGAGTTGCCTGACTTTGAGCATCCAACTGCAGGTTGCAAGCATTTTCCCCGGAGGGCGAGGACTAATTGATATGCAAGGTTGTAACATCGAATTCAGGTGGGAGACCCCAAACAAGTTGAAGGACCAGTCGTTGTTCGGTGACGGGGCTTTCAACATCCGACAACTGGTCAGCCAACTCTTTCAATTTCTGACAATAAGCTTCAAGAGAGCGCATGGATTTGAGTTGCAGATTAATGAAGGCATGTTCCAAAGCAGCGGCTCGAGGACCTTTATTGTTGAAGAAAATGTTCTTCACCCGGTTCTAGGCAGCAAGAGCAGTTGATTTAGTAACGAGAACACGGACAAGAAGGTCATCAGACAGTGTTTCGTAGATCCACTGTAACACAATAGCATCAATCTCGTTCCAGGTTTCAAACAGAGGGTCAGCTTCTGCTTGTGTGAGGGTTCCGTCTATGTGATCAAGAACCTTGTACCCACGAGCATGAAGCTTGAAAAGTTTGACCCAGGAGGAATAAGTCACATTCGTGCCGTCTAAGACTCGTACCTTTTTCTAAATATCAGTCACAGTGCAAACAGGATGCAGGGTGTTGACCTGCGGCTTGGAGGATTCTCCTTTGTCGTCTGCCATTGAAGGAGAAAGAAGAGAAAAATACTATGAAGCAGGATCGATCTACAGATTGTACCAGGTCCAAAGACTAGATGTGGCGGCTGCAGGTCCGAAGACAAGTGCGGCAGCAGCAGGAATTAGGGTACAGAGCAGAGACGGTCTGATACCATGTAATTCTGAAACATTCGATGTCTCATTACGTATCAAACCAAAATAATATATACACAGAGATCCTAACAAACTATCAGCTATACTAGGAAACTATATATAAGGAAACTATACAAAATAATAATAATAATATACACATTTACAGATCATATATATTCTTGAATTAGAAAATATATGTAGTTAATAGGGTAATCGACTAACAAATGAACATAAACGGACACGTTCATTTTCTTCATTTATGTTCATACACTCCTTCGGAATATTAACAACCGAACATAAACAGCACAACACATTCATTTTCTTAACAGCATGAACAAGAAAATCCATTCAGTGTTCCATTTAAGCGAACCGTTCGTTCGGTTGGTTTACACAGGATCATAATAGCACCCTCCAAATTCTACGTTCATAACAAAAACTGATTCAGAATTATTTGACGCCAATTAATATGAACTTTCAACAATTAATATGAACTCACACACATTTTCATGTTCATAAATACAAAAACCTAAATCAATTTCAAATAAAATATACACAATCACCTCGAGAGACGATAAATTGTTGAATGTGAGGTCCAGTCTCTCCAACTTCTTGAATTCACCCAAACACGTAACCTAATTAATAAAAAAAAACCCTAAGAATATTATTAAACAAAAATATGCAACAAAATATAAATTAACAAAAATAGTGGTGCTGATTGAAGCTTTTACATCGGATAGAGCTCTGTGTGTGAATGTAACAGATGTAACGGCGTTAGGATCAGTAGTTATCTTCTCTTGCAAAACCTGTTCGGAGGTTAACGCTTTCATTACGCTCGTAAGGTTTCTGGCTTCAGTGTAAACCCTAGTCTCTCTCAGTTGCTTCAAAAACCCTGTGAGCTGTCTACAAATTTAGTTATTTATTTATATTTTTACATATTTAAATAAAAAAATGTTTGTATTAATAAGAGAAAAATATAAACGGTCTACACCGTCCATTAGGTTTAAGCATTTTTGTTGGATCCATTTAAAAAGTTGTTTTTTTCTCAACTGAACTGCTCATATTTTACATAAGTTTTCGGATCCATCTATTTCTTGGTGATGTTTTTCTAATTTTTTACTAACATTTCTTATGCTTCATGTTTAAATTTTATGTTCCGTAAATAATCTTTTAGAATTCTTTTTAACTAATTAATTTTTAAACTATTTAATTTATATATATTTGCATTTTTAAAAAAGAAAATTCCAATAAATTTTATGAAAACTTGATTTGTTTTTATAAAATATTCAAAAGTCTGAACTTTCTTTTAATGAATATTTTGGCTTTATAGAAAAATTCAAAGTCTAAAAAATTTGTAAAATTTATAATACTTTTTTTATAAACGACTTTGTTTATTTGTGTAACTTTGTTTAAAATTTGAAGGCTTTATTAATCATACCTCATTTTAAGTTTATTGATATGTGTTTTTTCTTTACAGTTTATAAATTCCTTTGAGTTCGGCTTTGACGAGCTCTATGAACCGCACTATACCACAACTTTGGTTAGTGATTTTGAAGATAGTTGTCATCTAATCTAAAGCTAGAATATAAGAGGTTTAGCTATACTATACACATTGTGATTGTTGTTACAGAATGTATAGTCTTATAAGTGACATGGTACATGTTTTTGTGGTTGTTGCTAGTTATTTTTAAAGTGTTAAATGATTATTTTATTTTGAGTGGTTGTAAGTTTTGTTATTTATCTTTATATCTAATTTTAGGCTGTGTCATTTGTCTTTAAAATTGATGATATTTGAACTTAATGTTTTAAAATCTTATAGCCCTTGTCTTTGACCCTAACCTAAGTATTATTTTTTTATTAAATCTGATCAAGTGTTTTACACGTGAGGGTACCGTCTTTCTACCTTTTCAGGGACTAAATGTGATAAATAACTTAAATACCCAACCATTTTAAATAATAAATTTACTCTTTGACAGAATTATCTTATGTTGGTCCCCGGATAATAATGTTTTAACTAAACTTGGCAAGTGATTTCAACAAATATCAAAATAATTGTGTGGAACTAGAAATTAAACTTTCAAGAAACAGAAATACATAATTTATAATTTTTCAAGTTTATATCACTTTAAGAAGCTTACAAGGTGATTGTGAGGCTATTTACTAGTACAAACAAGTACTTAAAGAATTATATAATGAAGGACAATGGAATTTTGTAGGATGTGATAAATGTTAAGCTTGACTCATTTTCCCTTCGGTATAATGTTCTTTATTTATAGAGAATGTGTGGATTTGTTTATTCATACACTTGGTTATGAAAAGTAGCTTTTTGGAATACTTATTGAATCCATTCAAATCCACTTGTTACTTAGGAGTTCGTGGAGAACCTTATCTCTTTGTCAAGTTGTTACATCAGAATTCTAATGAACTCATTATCAGAAATCTGATGTCCTTGATCATCATATTTTTAATGATCAAATTTTACCAGATTTTCTGATGATAATCATCTAATTTATCACCAGACACATCAGATTGGCTTGATCTGATCTTTTTTTCTTGTCCTTGATCATTTTCTGATATAGATTGAGGATGATGTTCTTCTTTCGTCCGATTGTCCTGTAACTTCTTTTATAGAGACCTGTTAACTTTGTCATCTTCAAATCTAATTAGAATGATCAAATTATATTTCTTAAACACTTACTAAAGCTTCCTAACATCTTATCATACAAAAAGCAACCAAAATAAAAATTCAATTTCAAAGCTAAGTGAATACCCACCATAATTGTCGGCCATCAACCTTCAATACCAAATTCCTCATGGATGAGTGTACTATTTAATAAATTATCTAAATAGAAAAATAAAAATTCAATATTCAAAGCGGACTAATAAGCAATTACATAATACAAACCTCCATTTCAATCCTAGATTCCAACTGATTTAGTGCCACTATTATAATATCCATTCAATAAATATCCCAAATAAGTTTTCACCTATATTTAAAAAAAAATCTTCACGAAGTCGGAAGTAACTGACTCAATGTTTTCAAAATGTGTTCAGTCTTCACAAAGTCTAGTTTCCCCCAAACCCACAAAACCCCAACTCAAAAAGCTTTGATATTGCACAAAAAAACCTATAAATCAACCATTTATGTCAACCAAAACACCCATCATCGACGGAGTCCTCATGACCTAGAACACCTGGCCCAGAACCAAAGTCGAAGCCAGTAAGTGCATAACCCAATCGCCGCCCCCATATCTTTATTTCGCCTCCATTCATTCATCCCCACCAACCATTAACCACAACCACCCAACTGACATGTATGAAACCCTAGAGAGTGGGGGAAACTAAAAAGGAGAAAGCGATGATGGCAGTGGTGTTAGGGTTTTTATGACAGTGATGTTAGGGTTTTGATAAAGAGTGACTTAATTGCTACCTCGATCTCTTCGTTCCGGTGAGTCTCCGAGATCTTAGTTATTTCCGACGTGTTCTCAACTTCTGTTGTTGGAGGGTGGTGGCTGAAGGTGGTTGTTAGCGATCGAGGGTGATGGTTGGAGGGTGGAAGAGTTGTGGGTTGTGGTGGTTTTGAGAGTATTGGTGGGTGGTTGTTGGTGGTTGTTGGAGGTAGTTGTTGGTGGCCTTAGAGAGAGGATTCTGCGGTGATTTTCACTTGTTCTTTATTGATGATGGATGTAATGAGAAAGGGCCTTTTGTTTTGCAAAGACAACTTTCATTTGCCCAAAGTTCTCTGAGTGTGGAAATATAAATAGGTGCGTCGGTGGTGAGAGTGTAGAGATATTTTGACGAATTGATGATGTCAATGATGGGGTGGAAGTTCGTATTCTTGTTATGCCTTACAAGATATGACAAATAATTGTGAGGGTTTTGATTTCGAGAGCCATGATGAACAGTTGTTCAAATATTTTGAAAATCTGTTGAGAAATTCTTTTGATTGAAAGCAGAGTTTGATGGAAGCAAATTCAGAGTTTTTCCTCTTTTGAAATGCTTTTGAAATTTTTCGATAATGGAGGATAAAAGTAAACTCTATTTCTCATGGGTTTTTATAGGGTTAATGGAACAGGGATGCCAGCGTGGACAACGGTTACATTTAGTCCACATGGTCAGTTGTTATTTGTCATAGCAAACCTCTGTTCAGAGAGGGGTAGTCCTATTGAGGAATCCCACTAATGAAGATATCATAAAATTTGTTGTCAAAATATTTGTTTAGCCTTTGCTGTGCTCAACAGACCTTTGAACAACATAATCAGTGTTTTGAAACGTCTGTTTAACTCTTGGTCAACAAAGTTTTGGGAAACCTCTGTTTGAAACCTTTATTGGGTCAAATAGAGTTTTGGATGAAAAATTGGCTTTGTTTGACTTTTAAGTTCAAACAGTTGTTTTGGAAAACAGTGGTTATTTTGCCTTAAATAGTGGTTGTCACACTTAAATAGACTTTTGAACCATTTGAACAGTTTTTTAACTCTTTTGAACAGAGTTTTTGTATTTGGTGATTTTGTCAATTCTTTTCTTGATTTTAAACAAAGTTTTTGATTTTTCTGATTTTTTTAATACATAATAAAATAAAAGATAGAAATATTTTGGATTTTTCAAAAGAGTTTTCTTTCTATTATTGGGATAGAAGGATAGATGCACAGGTAATCTCTATTGGCACTTTAAATTACCATTAGTGGTTCCCTACAGAAATGGTGAATGGGTCAATCTTGCAGATGATCTAAAGCATTGTCTGCTTTGGGTTCCGTGTTATCAACCATTGTAATAGCTTGTTTGGATTGGTCTTTGGTCACTAATAGTTTTTGTACAATCTCCAGCAGATGTTTTTGACCCTCTGCAAGTGCCTGCATGTAACATTTGTCGTAAAACGGGTTCTAAAACCCGCTCCGTTTTGTAATGCAAGTATACGTTTATGATGTTCGTTACGCGTTTAGGTTAAGTATTTAAAATTGTTATTAGTATTAAATAATGAATAATAATAATAACGTTTAAATAATAATAAAGTTTAAAATAATAATAATATTAATCACTAAATATAAATAAAAAAATAATAATAAAACAAAATGGTGTGAACCGCGGGTATCGAACCCGGGTCTCCACCCAATTCAAACACACTACACACCACCATATCACACACACAACATCTGTGAAAACCGAGATCAGAAATCTGTTATATGCTCGTTATCCTTGTTATGATATTCAAAACGGTAACCGCCCAAAAACGGCTAAACTCATCAAGACACCAAATTTCCGTTTTTCTTTTCGAATTAACTCTTTGTAACTGTTTCTAATCATAAATGAGATTCAATCAGTGGAATCATTAACCCTTACGAAAAAAACTGTCGCAATCATCACGGCATTTAAAACCTTTACCGAAACCGAAACTTCAAACGAGCCTTGTCTTACACTATAAATAGGACCTTCCGAAACAGCTAGAGCACACCTGCACCCATTACAAACTCTCTGCAAGTCTTGTTAGAAAAATTTATACATCGCCGGAAAAATTTCTTGTCGCCGGAATTTCACCGGAGAAATCAAAGCCACTCCCTCTGTTCGGTAACATCTTTGAATCCTTTATCATTTCTTTATTATGTATATATTCTGTAATTGTCATAACTAGTTCAGTGAGTTTCATCGGATTATTTAAAACAGTATGTATGAATTAAAGAAGATGAAGTAGAAACAGTGTATAAGAGAATTTAAAATCGGTAAATATACCGGGTTAGACACACAGTCCAGTGGTGGACTGTGTGCATTTTAAACGAATGGTCCCAGGTTCGAGTCTCACCTACGCTGCCGATTTCCTATATATTATCAACCCTTTTTATAACATATATATAAAATAACCTAGTTTGTATATAAAGTTAATTAAAATCCTAAATATTCCGGGTTAGTCACACAGCCCAGTTGGTCGGGCTGTGTGCAACACGAAGCTTATGTCGCGGGTTCGAGTCCGGTTCGATGCATAGTTATATGATTTTTGAAATCAAATAAACCTTTTTAAAATAAAACCAAAATATAATTTAACTCAGTTAGTATATATATGTAATAAAAATCCAGATTATTTCGGGTTAGACACGTAGCTCAGTTGGTAGAGCTGCCTGCACGTATACGGGAGGTCACGAGTTCGATTCTTACACGCTGCCAAAAATCACATTATTGACCGGTTCAACCCCTTGAAAGGGGTATATTTTTTAATAAATCTTTTCTTTATTTTTCTCTAAAAATCCTTAAAAATATATATAAAAACAAGACTTTTTAAGCAATAAATATTGTAGTAAACACTACATAAATTGTCTAAAAAGCTTAATAAAAAGCATTAAATAAAAATATTAATTACAAATAAAAGAAATATATTTACCGAATTATTACGTGTATATTTAGGTTAGTTTTCTCGTCGGTTGGAATCTATAATCGTGTTATGTAATGTTGTTTGTTGTATTATGTGGTTACATTTTCTCAATTGAGTGCAATCATTCACATTAGGCCCATCAGTTCTTCGTTGGATATGAGTTGAGTATCGCGTGCCTCATTAGATCGGCTCCGTTTGATTGAGCCTTGATCTCACAGTTCATCATTTGTCATGCTCATATGTGCATTGTTTGATATTTTGTGGTTTGTGGATAGATTTACATACACATGCTCATATTTGGCTTATGCACATTTTTATTAAAATAACCAATTAAACTATATCTTTCAAATATTTATATGAGATTCACTCGCCAACTTTTGTTAACCCAAAACCCTGTTTTTACACATGATACAGGTGGACAGGTTGAAGTAAGGAACACATAGGAATTTGCCTTTGAAGAAAAACAAAGAGTTACGAATGTTGTGTTTAGAACATTTGGTGCTTGTATGTTTGCATGTCCGTTGTAATTTTTCCTTTTAATTGGAAATAATAATATGAAACTTTATTATAGTAAATGTCATGAGCTTTGATGAAAACCCAATCATGCCCCGACTACCATTTTCGCTGCGGGTCAGGGTGTGACAGATTGGTATCAGAGCCTTTGACTATAGGGATATAGGATAGGTTATTAGACCCTTAGAGCCTATACTATAGTCGATTAGATTTTAATTGCTTACGTGTTATTTGGTTGCATACAAACTCATGATATTTACTTGTTTTATATTTATTTCACACGCAAATGCATGCAAGCACTTCCACTATCATTTTGTGTGATATTTAATGTGTTATACATATTGTCAAACATAACATGCTTACATATACAGTCATCACGCACGTTTCAATTCTCACATATTTAAAACCTTCTCATGTTTCTTTATTCAAGATTTTGTGATGTTTTCAATTTTCAATCTCATCAAAGTGAGTTCTACGACGGGCATGTAGTAACTGGAAGGGTACAAGTACCGGTAGTCGAAACGTCCTGTCTAGGTTGACATTTGTATAAATCCAATATAACGGACTAGTTTGCCTACCTGGGAACTAACGATGAGAGTACGAAAGACCTATTAGGCCAAAGCATGCCACACCAAACGTCGTGTGAAATAACCCCACTTTGAGTTGTCATTATGTCTACACCTAGACACCCTATGACCTTATACCTTGCAATCATGTTTTACAATTTTCATTCGGGTGGCGTGTGTTAACAGGCTAACACCAATGTGAACCCTATAAAGCCCAGTAGTCATGGGGGCCCACATGACTACCTAGGCCAAAGTATGGGAGACATATGGGGGGCCAAACATAAGCAAGGCCCAAGACATCCTATGGATGTAGTGAATTTGTTTTTCTCTCATTTGTTTTGTGGATGTTAATCTTTTATACGACACATGACACCTAAAACGTCAAACTCATAATCTCGTTACGTATTTCCTATAGATGTCTTCTAGACACTCACAATGAGGTAGGAGGTCAGGAAAATCTGGCGAGCGCATGGCTGCTCAAATATCTCAACAGATGGCCGTCGTGATTCCTAACATTATAGTTCAAGTCCAACAAGCCCTTGCCACTAATCCCATCAACCCAATCAACCAAGAAGGTCAAAATGTTGCTAATTCTCCCATTAACACCACCAAGTGCACCTACAAGCACTTCAACTCATGTGACCCTCCAAAGTACGAAGGTACTAAAGGGGTCATTGCTCTCCTTCGATGGTTTGAAGAGATGGAGTGTACTTTTCTCAATTGTGATTGTCCCATCGACTGTAAAGTTTGTTATGCTACTGGCCGTTGATTTGGGGTAGCATTAACTTGGTGGAATGCCGAAAAAGGCAGAAGAGGCGCCGAAGCCTCAATAGCCCTCTCTTGAGAATAACTTCGAGAACTCATGACAAGACGCTTCTGCCCAAGAAGCGAAATTAAGAAACTAGAGGATGAGTTCTACTTCTTGAAACAAAAAGAGGGAGACCATATAACCTACAACAAGAGGTTTCTCGATTTGAATCAAATGGTTCCCAATTTGTTCACCCCTCTCTATCGTCTGATCGAGCACTACATTCGGGGTCTTCCTTCGAAGATTCAGGACCCTGTGATGAATACTACACCTGCAACTTTGGAAGCAGCAATGGAGCTAGCTACAAAGCTCACTGAAAACCACATTAGGAATGGGGATTTCAAGGATGAGAAGAAGAAAGATAAAACACCAACTGAAACCTCAAACCCAACCCAAACTAAATCCTCTTCTCAAATCACTACCAAGAGGAAGCGAGACGGGCAAAATTTTACTGTCACTCAAACCAGTCAACCAGCTCCACAATCCGTACCCCTCCAAGCTATCCCAATCACTCAAGTAGCACCCAACTCTACATACCCAAATAAGAAACCTTACATTGGTCCTCACCCTCAATGCAACACCTGTTTTATCACCATCAACCCACCATACCCTGTCGATTGTGTGCTAATTGTGGGCGTTATGGCCATCTAAGTAAAACTTGTTGCACTCCTCAAAACCAAGCTCCACTCCCTACCCAAAACATGATCCAACCTTATCAACAACCTCAATACCCCATAGTTCCTTATGTTCGAGCTTGCTTTAATTGTGGTGACCCTACCCACTTTAGAAACACGTGCCATAGGTTGGTTAATATCATTAACGCCCAAGCTCAAGCGAAATCAATTAATCAAGCACATCAGGGAGAATCCAGCTCCTCCACCAGCGAGAGGAAGAACTTACAACATCAACGCCAATCCAGTCGAAGTCAATAACGGTGCAAACGAGCAACCCAACTAGCCTTTCACCACAAAGAAACAAGGCTTCGCTCCAACGGTTTATTTTTAATGTTTTTCGTAAATTTCATTCCTTGTTAATCATTCAAGG
The DNA here is from genome assembly GCA_947069175.1 of Scalesia atractyloides. Taxonomy (NCBI): domain Eukaryota; kingdom Viridiplantae; phylum Streptophyta; class Magnoliopsida; order Asterales; family Asteraceae; genus Scalesia; species Scalesia atractyloides. The sequence goes on from CAMTDV010000116.1 coordinate 39,473,508, forward strand.
GAGCTTTGCTTTCAATTAGGGATTTATGTATCAAAATTTTTTAATGCCAATAACGTAATTGATATAATTGTTTCATTCATGTCTCTACTCATCGATTTAAAATTTCATGTCATCGTACATCACAACGCACCTCGTCTCATCATTTAAAGAAGCTGGGTCGTGTCTCACTTTTTCATAGACTGACTCTTTCCTCATAACACACGAGAGAGGTACCGTCGTCATTCAGTCATGTATCCCTCAAATTTGAGACTTAAGCCTTGGCTGTTGTGTTTGTTTATGTTTTGTAGATTTTAGGACGAGTCACATAGAACTAATCGTAACTTACTGACAAGGCCAATGAAAAATTGACAAGGATATGGTGGATACGCCGCTGGTACTCCTATATATAAGTATTCTTGTCAAATAATCAAAAGCATTGTCAGACGGTTATGAGAAGTTCCGTGTAGGTAGTGTAAATTTTAATTTGGATAATGTCATGGTTGAAGATTTCGTTCTTGTGATATAACTTTGTCTTTTTGACTCTTTGATTTTTCTCAAAACTCTCATACATGAGATCATATCTAGTCAATCAACTCTGTTTATCAATGCTTCTCACTTTTATACCTTATGCATCAAAAAGCGATTCCTGTAGCAGGGTATTCAACCCTTACTAGGAACGTTACCACCTCAATCAAAATCCAAAACTACACCTGGTTATGTAAACCTTTAACGTCAAATCCAAACCTCACACTCCCTTTTTCTGTTAAAAGGTACTCATATTTCTGAATCGACGCATCTCGTAGGACAACCTGTAGAAATCATAGACTTTAGTAAGAAATGTTTAAGACGAAATCTTTCCGATAGTCATAATACATTGGGAGTCAAAACGAGAACTTAAGTTTACTTGGGAACGCGAAGACTCAATGCGTGAAAAATGCCCGCATCTCTTTCAAGTTAAATCTACTACCACCTAAATTTCGGGACGAAATTTCTAAAAGTAGGGGATACTGTAACATTTGTCGTAAAACGGGTTCTAAAACCCGCTCCGTTTTGTAATGCAAGTATACGTTATGATGTTCGTTACGCGTTTAGGTTAAGTATTTAAAATTGTTATTAGTATTAAATAATTAATAATAATAATAATAACGTTTAAATAATAATAAAGTTTAAAATAATAATAATATTAATCACTAAAATATAAATAAAAAATAATAATAAAACAAAATGGTGTGAACCGCGGGTATCGAACCCGGGTCTCCACCCAATTCAAACACACAACACACCACCATACACACACACAACATCTGTGAAAACCGAGATCAGAAATCTGTTATATGCTCGTTATCCTTGTTATGATATTCAAAACGGTAACCGCCCAAAAACGGCTAAACTCATCAAGACACCAAATTTCCGTTTTTCTTTTCGAATTAACTCTTTGTAACTGTTTCTAATCATAAATGAGATTCAATCAGTGGAATCATTAACCCTTACAAAAAAAACTGTCGCAATCATCACGGCATTTAAAACCTTGACCGAAACCGAAACTTCAAACGAGCCTTGTCTTACACTATAAATAGGACCTTCCGAAACAGCTAGAGCACACCTGCACCCATTACAAACTCTCTGCAAGTCTTGTTAGAAAAGTTTATACATCGCCGGAAAAATTTCTTGTCGCCGGAATTTCACCGGAGAAATCAAAGCCACTCCCTCTGTTCGGTAACATCTTTGAATCCTTTTATCATTTCTTTATTATGTATATATTCTGTAATTGTCATAACTAGTTCAGTGAGTTTCATCGGATTATTTAAAACAGTATGTATGAATTAAAGAAGATGAAGTAGAAACAGTGTATAAGAGAATTTAAAATCGGTAAATATACCGGGTTAGACACACAGTCCAGTGGTGGACTGTGTGCATTTTAAATGAATGGTCCCAGGTTCGAGTCTCACCTACGCTGCCGATTTCCTATATATTATCAACCCTTTTTATAACATATATATAAAATAACCTAGTTTGTATATAAAGTTAATTAAAATCCTAAATATTCCTGGTTAGTCACACAGCCCAGTTGGTCGGGCTGTGTGCAACACGAAGCTTATGTCGCGGGTTCGAGTCCGGTTCGATGCATAGTTATATGATTTTTGAAATCAAATAAACCTTTTTAAAATAAAACCAAAATATAATTTAACTCAGTTAGTATATATATGTAATAAAAATCCAGAGTATTTCGGGTTAGACACGTAGCACAGTTGGTAGAGCTGCCTGCACGTATACGGGAGGTCACGAGTTCGATTCTTACACGCTGCCAAAAATCACATTATTGACCGGTTCAACCCCTTGAAAAGGGTATCTTTTTAATAAATATTTTCTTTATTTTTCTCTAAAAATCCTTAAAAATATATATAAAAACAAGACTTTTTAAGCAATAAATATTGTAGTAAACACTACATAAATTGTCTAAAAAGCTTAATAAAAAGCATTAAATAAAAATATTAATTACAAATAAAAGAAATATATTTACCGAATTATTACGTGTATATTTAGGTTAGTTTTCTCGTCGGTTGGAATCTATAATCGTGCGTATTCGTTATCAACTCAAGAAACGCACCCACTGTGAGTGAATTCTTACAAATTCCCCTTTTTATTCATGTTTTGCGATGTATCATGTGTCGTTTACATATTTCGTTTATTCAAACACTTGTGCTACTACCATCATATGATCTAACGTGTTATGTAATGTTGTTTGTTGTATTATGTGGTTACATTTTCTCATTTGAGTGCAATCATTCACATTAGGCCCATCAGTTCTTCGTTGGATACGAGTTGAGCATCGCGTGCCTCATTAGATCGGCTCCGTTTGATTGAGCTTTGATCTCACAGTTCATCATTTGTCATGCTCATGTGTGCATTGTTTGATATTATGTGGTTTGTGGTTAGATTTACATATACATGCTCATATTTGGCTTATGCATATTTTTATTAAAATAACCAATTAAACTATATCTTTCAAATATTTATATGAGATTCACTCGCAACTTTTGTTGACCCAAAAACCATGTTTTTACACATGATACAGGTGGACATGTTGAAGTAAGGAACACATAGGAATTTGCATTAGAAGAAAAATAAAGAGTTCATGAATGTTGTGTTTAGAACATATGGTGCTTGTATGTTTGCATGTTCGTTGTAATTTTTCCTTTTAATTGGAAATAATAAATATGAAACTTTATTATAGTAAATGTCATGAGCTTTGATGAAAACCCAATCATGCCCTGACTACCATTTCCGCTGCGGGTCAGGGTGTAACACTACATACTTGGGTCAATAGGAAGTTGACCATTCCTAACAAGGTGTTGATACCCATGTGGATGCATGTTAACCCTAGGCTTTTAGGGCTGTGATACACGTTCTTCATACATGTATGGCACCCTATTGCAAGGTGGTTGCCCGTAGCCTCTGGGTAATGCATTTTATGGTGCAACAATGTAATTAGACTCAACTCTTTTGGGAAAAGATTGGATATTCCTGTTACCAGGTCCATCTTCCCTTTTGAAACTCGATTTCTTTCTAGACCAGTTTTTGTTAGAATTATGTGATCTAAGAAATGAGCATTGTTGAGTAAAATGATTGCTTTTACCACATATGGTGCACCCAAGAATGGATTCACAAACATTGTTGCTTAGATTGATATCAAGAGATTTTAACTTGAAATAGTCTTTTACCCAGTGATTTGTTTTACCATAGTAATAACACAACATGTCTGGAATTTTGTCATTCCTTTTACCTTTGTCTCTCTTTTCAGAAACAAATGGTTTAACTTATGTTTGAGAGATGGTAATAGGAACAAGTTTTATCTTAGGTGGCTTGAGACCATCAAGGTTTGCAAAGTCAGTTGGTTTGAAATTTTCAAGATTATCACACTCATTTGACCAAGTTGGTTTAAAAACATATTTTGGTTTTTCAGACTGAGTGGAACTTTGTGGCTTTTCAGGAATGACATTCTTGCCACTGGTTTCAGTAATCTTGACTTCTTTTCCAATTGACTTAGTTGAATCATCTTCAACTAATGAGCCCTGCAACGAACTTCTCATTGCTTTTTATATGTTTTCTAGTATCTTTTCATGACCAGTGCAAGATTGTACCCATTTTCACAAGCGATTTGAGTGGCTTCCAACTCCTTTTTGCAGTTTTGATATTTTTCTATCATTGACTAGAGTTGGTCTCTGATTATGGCTGCTTCATGTTTTAAGGTGCTGATCTCTTGATCCTTTCAGTTAGTCTATTTCTGAAATAACTTTTTAGTTTTTCTAAGATAATTTCACTAAATTGGATCTTTTCACAAAGGTTTTCATTTACCTCCTTGATGTTAGCAATTGCTATGATTCATTTGTCTAAACACAGTTCTTTTAAAACTTGAGGTGATACCTTGGAAACAACAACCTTCAGATGATTGACATTGATGAGGTTAATGGTACTTAGGGATAGTTTTTGGTTCCTTCTTCATCACCCTTTTCACAAACCAAAGTTTGTCTTAGGCTCTCAGCAGTTTCACCAACCGAGCTTTCACCAGCATAGGTTTCATTTTCTTGAGATTCTTCACCAGGGGTATGATCCAAAACTATAAAACAAAAGTTTGCGTGTTCATCATTATCACTTGCTATTAAAGCAAGATTTTCATCAGTTGAATTTTCAGGCAAACTACTCCAATCAACATAGTCTTGTGTGAAAAAGCTTTGTTGATTTGGCTCAACTGCTGCAGGAGCAGGAGCAGTTTGGGGTGCTGGAACATGTGATATGGGCATTTGGACATTCTTAACTTGAGAAAGTGGTGCTTGGATATATTGCACAGGTGCTGGGCTTGCAAAATGGGTTGTGTTTTGAACACTTGATGTTGGGGTATTTTGGGTTTTTTTAATAAAAGTGTGTTTAATTATTAGCATGAGGTCTTTGATTTGGATAAATAATGACAGGTGCCGAGTTTTGACTCCAGCATTCCCTCGCAAAATGACCTAGCTGATTACATTTAAAACACTTTATATTGGACTTGTCTAACTCAACCCTAGATATCCCATTAAGTCCTGAAACTTTTACAAGTTTTCTTATAAAAATTGTTTGCTCTCACACTTAGTAGAGCCACCTAGTGCAAAATATCCATTTCCTCAAGATCAATGTACTTAAGATCATCAAAAAAAATGACAAATTATCTAGATTATGATTGTCATCACTAGTAGAAACTGCATAGTTTGAGGAATGTTGACCAGAGTTGACTCCTGTTGATATATCAATAAAGTGATCATATCTCTGGTCATTTGTCATTCCTGTTGATGAACCTTCCTGACCCAAAAGTGGCGTGTTCCCGAATACATATTCGTCAGACATTTTTCCAGTTTCTTGGAGTTTTTTTCTAGAGAAGCTCTTTTTTCAAATGTTAAAAGCTTTCTGTGAAGTTGGGTCGGTGTCATATCTTTGAAATCTGGATTTGTTCTCATCACTATGGTTATTGTATCCCATTTCTCATGTAACGACCTCAGAAATCGGTTACTTAAAGTTGTTTTGGGAACTTTTTGTTCACCAACTTCAATTCACTGATTAAGCACAAAAACCTTTCAAATTGCTAAGTCAGGGATTCTCCCTTAACATGTGTGAAAGTCTCATATTGTTGGTTTAGGATCTCTCGAGTGTTTTCGAGAACCTCCTCTATACCACTAAACTGCTCTTTTAATGCATCCCACAACTCTTTAGCACTATTACAATGTAATAGGCCGACATAGATATCATTCTACAATTCCATAGACACGATGCTGAAAACTTTCGCATCTAGCTCGAATTTTTGATAATCTTGCACTGAGTAATTTCAAGCTTCTTTGACTCAAATACATATGGGTTTTCGGTATTTGATACCATTGGGACATGTGGTCCGAAAACCACAAATCTCCAACACCCTGTATTTTGTTGAGATAACATATGTTCCATCCTACGTCGCCAAATATTGTATTCAGATTTGACGAGCATAGGTGGTTTATTGTTGAAGTTTGTGTTGTGGGGGATCATTCTGTGCTATTTTCTCAAGTTCTTTTAAAGAAAAACAGAGTATGTGAGAGACACTTTATCAGTTCTTCACTAAACAACTCTGAACTACGAACTGAAATCGGATCTTTGAAGAGCTGATCTTTTTGTGTGTAAACTGATTGTGAACTCAAGTTTAAACATGACCAAGCTCTGATACTAATTGTTAGAAATTGAGTTTCTTTGTTTGTAAACATGTATTAATTATCACAATAATATTCACAAACTACGAGTCACCATCAACGATTGTTTTTCATTAATCATCAAAGTTTCAAAAGTTTTACAGCTTAATTGACTCTACATACTCCCCCTCAGCTGATCACACAAACAAATCAGTTCGCACAAGAGAAAATGTGAGTGTGTGTGATAAATAGATTACTAACAGGTGTGATCTATTTATACAAGTATGAAAGCTCTGTTTCATGATTGGCTGACATCACCCTGATAGCGACATCTAACATTCCTAACAGAAGATTCTCAGATGTTTGCAAACATCTGAGCAAATCTTATCATTTGATCTAGGCTATACTAAAGACTCTAAGATAAATACTGTTTAAGCTATCCTTTGTTGCAGTTGTCTAAACACTTGTTTGGGCTAACAAATGTTCGGTCTTCTTCATCAGACCTTTGCTTGATCAGGGTTTGGTCTTCAACAGATGCTAGCCTTTAATAGTTGTTGGTACTATTTGAACAACGGTTCCAAGTCTTCATCAGATGTTAGCCATGCACTTGAACAGATGTTCAAGATTCACTATCTTTGGGGAGAGACTGATTCACTCTTTTGCTTATTTTTTGATCAGAGGATCATGCTTTGGCTTTTGGATATCATATGTTATTTTGTATGTCCAACACATGAGATAAATGAAACTGATTATTTAACATAAGTGGTTGTCTTGTCTTTTTCTCTTCTTTGCTTGCTACTTGATTCACCACAAGTTTTTGGCTTTCATTAATCTCGAGTCTAAAGGGCTCAAACAAACGGTTCCTTTAGACTTTTTTACTACTATTTGCAGCCATTGTTCTTGGTGGTGTATTGTTAATTGCAATATCAACATCTCCTATAAGCTGCAAACTAAAAAATGTAATTCGTTAACCACTGTATTTCATTGTATGAATGTGATCCATGATATGAATAATACGAAGTAACTAAATAAACCGGATATTAGTCATCTTTTCAAGGCGGATTCGGTCTTTGGCAGATGGCATTCCAGTGTGTTCGGTTCTCATCGCTGCTACGAACCAAGGAAATAAAATCCAAGTTAATAACTCATTATTATTTAGTTAAAATTGAACCAACATAATGCTTAACCGTTTAGAGGCAAATGCATGGCTAATTCAAATTAGAGGTCTTAACCATTTAGACTTAATATAATGCTTAATCATTCAGACATCTGTCCGCAAAACAAACAGTCTGAACAATTAAGTACTAAACTAGTAAGATATCTGAACCACTAAGTGCCACATCAAGAGTTAAACAAATAACCCCTTTCTTCACACATCACCGCAACGAATAACCCACAAACGCCATACACACACCACAAACCCATCAACAACTACCAGACGACAAAATGAACTCATCCGTCGCAACATATATACACCCCGACTAGTCCTTTATATAAACAACAAAAATCAAAACATACTACCAACATATACAAACTAACATTCACCTAAACTAGGGTTTGAAGTTAGCAACTCATATTCAAAAAGAACAACCAAAAAGTACAATACCAACAAAAGTCACTAGCTTCCCTCCATATCCATATCCGAACCAAATTCCCTACTCTTCTCTCTCTTCCCGCTTTTTCCAATTATCCTTCACTTCCCCTCTCATCTGCATCCAAATCTCTCACAAATCCTTCTTCTCCTTCGCGCCAAATTCAGTTTATCCTCACAGATTCAATCACTCTATAAAATCCCCCAAAAATCCGTACGAAAACGGTTACATCTACTCTAATTGCATCTACAGTCAGTTGTGTTAGGGTTTGATCTACTTCGAATCAGTCAACGATCGAGCCGGGTCATGCAACAGCAGCAGCATAATCAGCATCAAAATCAGAATCATTCGTATCTACGCCGGCAGCTTCCATTCACCTCGATGAAGCCGCCGCCGTTCGGTGACTATCACCGGTTTTCTTCAACTGCTGCCGCAAATCGCGAATCGGAAGGCGTAGTGGTGAAATCTCTTGTAAGTGTGTGTGTTTGATTTACAGTTATGTGTGTTTGTTAGGGTTTTTGTTTTGTGATTTGGTGAATTGTTGGAGATCTGATCTGTTTACTGTGTTATGTGATTAGGTTTTAGAAGGATGATATTATTATTGTTAGTTTTTTTATGCATAATTGTTAGTAATTCTAGGTGTTTGATTTGATTTGATTTGAATTCAGATGTGTGGTTCCAGTGCAGTTTTGAATTTTGTAGCGGTTTTGAATCTTATTTTGATTTACTTTAAGGATTATGACCATTAAAATTAAGTGCTTAACTAAGATTAGTCGGTCTCGCGTGAAAATATGAGTAAGTTATGCGTATATTAGTTCTATTAGTTGTAGATCTTGATCTAGTTTTTAGCCCTAGCACTATATATGCTTGGATTCGATTAGCTTTTTGTATCATATAGAGTACTTCACTCGGCAACAGCTGGTCTGTATGACTGTTTAAGTTGGTAGATGTTAAGGAGGTTTCGACATGTATATAGCCTAATACAGAAATATCGTTAGCTAGCTAAATGAATCATGCATTTAGCAAAGTCTGTTTATGTTTATCATTTTGAAGAGTGCACAAGAAATTGAATCAAGGAACTGTTACTTCTGTTCAGTAAGTTTAGTAGTTACTGGAGTAATTAACCTCAACTAAGAGCCTTGATTAGATGATCAACGTTTGTGGATTTACAAGACATGTTTTCGGATCAAGTTAATCGAGCCGAGGGTCTCACTGGAAGCAGCCTCTCTATTCCTACGGAGTAGAGTAAGGCTGTCTACATCTTGCCCTCCTCAGACCCTACCTTAGTTTTGCTATTGGTGGGATATACTGAGTATGAGTTTGATGTATGATGATGTTTTCGGATCAAGTTACATCAAGATGGTTTTTTTTCAATTCACATGCATGCAACCTTCTAACAGGAGATTGACATCATAGATTTGTGATGAGGTTTATGGTCGGGTAAGAGAAATTGTAAAGCAACGGGTTATGCAGCTCTAAGTAACATTTTGAAGTGAGATATAAGATCTGGAAAGGTTAGTATATTCATGGTATTGCTATATATGTAAGGAATTGGTTGGATGGCCACAGCCGAGAGAGAGAGAGAGTGTGTGTGTGAGAGAGACAGGGAGGTAGGTAGGTGTAGTTTTCTGGCACTTGGGAGGGAGAGGGGATAGTCCGAGTTCAGTTTGTTTCGTCCACAATCGCTTCTTGACTAAGAAGTTAAATATAAACAGGGGATGAAGCCGTATGTTGAGTAGTTTCATAGAACATTAGAATATCACAACTTAAAAGACCATGGTACAAATGGTGGTAGTGTTTGGGGGCATGTGCTTGGTAGGGAACACAGATGTTGGGGTACATTTTATCATAAGGATTAAGGCATAATAAGGTCTTCTACGTGTGGATTTTTTTTATACTTATGTTGGTATTTAAGCTATTAAGCTGGCAAACTTGTATTACATGTATTTACTCGAGTAGGATGTTAGTGCTTTTTTACTTTTTGTAGAATAGAATTGAGATGTTTTTGGATCTTATTGGAGACTCAGATGCTAAGGTATTTGATATTGTAGCAAAGTTTATATACTTGTTAAGGTGTTACTTACTCTCTTTCTACTTGCAGTTTTTTGTATACTGGAAGTATCTAGTAATGCAGATATCGTACTATAAATATCTAGTTCAGCGATATTTTATTTTCTCTTTCATCTTCTATATTGAGACGGTCTATTATTATGTGTTTGCTTCATCAATAAAGATACGCTTTCTTTTTCAAAAAGTATGTCGTAAATTCTAACTAAGTTCATAAATTGTTTTTGTTAGCCATTGAAAAGGAAGGGGGGCGCAACAGTATTTGAAACCGAATCTAATGATCAGAACCCACTCCTGGAAACACTTTAGCTGTTAGCACCCCTCTAAAGACACCTGTATCTGGAAAAGTGTCAAAAGCACAAAAAGTTCTGAGAATTGGAAAGTGTAATAAGGCTGGACTTCAAACTGCATTAAATGCTGGTGAGCATCACATACAAACTTTACATATAAACAAGTTGTTCAGTTATTGTTTCAAACAGACATCCTTTCACATCTTGTGAATTATGCAGATTCTCCATCAGGACATAATCTTACTCCTGTTGGTCCCTGTCGGTATGATAGCTCTTTAGGTAATGCACAATTATTGCAACTGTGTGTGTTTATAATAATATCATTTTAAGGGTAGAGCATATCTTCTTTTATTTTTATGTACATGAGTGTTCCCCACTGATTTGTATATCAGGCCTTTTAACAAAGAAGTTTATCAACCTTATCAAGCACGCAGAAGATGGTATTCTTGATCTAAATAAAGCAGCAGAAACACTAGAGGTAGTCACATCTCCATCTTTTCAAATGCTCGGTTACATTCAGTTGACTGAACTGGTTGTGTTAGTGCAGGTACAAAAAAGGCGCATATATGATATAACAAATGTTCTAGAAGGAATTGGACTCATAGAGAAAAAGCTGAAGAACAGGATTCAGTGGAAGTATGACATTTTTTCCCTATGTTATCATATAGTGTGTATTTTTAGTTTTCTGTGGTGTTAACAAGTTAACTGGTGAACTAGGGGACTTGATGGATCAACAGGGGATGCTGATGAGAGTGTTACTAGTTTACAGGTATGTTTTATAAAATAATATGTTTCTGTTTTCATATTTATGATTTTCACTTCATTTTCATGCTAATTTATCAACTAGATATTTCCATGCAACATAACTATCTTGAGGTAATTATATAATTGATAACTATTTCAACGACAGGCTGAAGTTGAATATCTTTCAGTGGAGGAGCTTAGAATAGATGAGCAAACAAGGTTATTCATTTAATATCTACATAAAGATAATCTTGCAGTCTTTTATGCATATTTAGCTAATGCATATACTTGTTAAACTGACACAGAGAAATGCAAGAGAGATTAAGGGACTTGAGTGAAGACGAAGATAATCAAAAGTAAAGTTCTCTACACATCAATTATCAATGATCTGTGTATTCATGATCTTTTGCACTAGCAGTAAATTTAAAATAACTCATTTCATCACATCTTAATCCTAAGAGTAAAATGCCATTTTTGTCCCTAAGGTGTGGCCAGTTTTGCAACTTTCGTCCAAAGGTTTGTTTGTCGGCATCTGGATCCAACAGGTTTGAAATCTTGCCATTTTCATCCGGCTTGTTAACTCCATCCATTTTTCTCTGTTAAGCCAAGGGTATTTTCGTCTTTTTTGTTAACTTAAAGGGCAATTCGGTCTTTTTCACTTTATGTAAAAAGACTAATTACCTCTTAAAAGAGTGAATTGCTCTTTAAGTTAACAAAAATGATGGAAATACCCCTGACTTAACAAAGAAAAATGGATGGAGTTAACGAGCCGGATGTTAATGGCAAGATTTACCTTTTAGATCTAGATGTCGAAAAACAAACCTTTGGACGAAAGTCGCAAAACTGGCCAAACCTCAAGGACGAAAAAGGCAGTTCACTCTAATTCTAGTTAGGCCAAAAATAACATTAAGAAGATTATTTCATATTTAAAGACATCAACATTAATTCACTTATGCATTAATTTTCTAGGTGGCTTTTTGTTACTGAAGAAGATATTAAGAGCCTACCCTGCTTCCAGGTGTGTTTCATTACTTCATCCAATTTTAGCTTTTTTTTATTTTTACCAGTTGACTTGCCAAATATAACAGATAACCTGATTCGACCCATTTTCAGTTAATGGGTTGCATTTGCCACCTCTAGACTCGTAATATCTTATTTATTGGGTTCAGGAAGAAACCTTGATTGCAATTAAAGCCCCTCATGGAACTACTCTAGAAGTTCCAGATCCAGATGAGGTAAATTCGAGAGTGTAAAAGGAAATGATATTATTAATGTTGTGACACATATGCAGAAAGTTCACATGAAACTTATTTTATAATCACGTAGGCTGTTGACTATCCTCAAAGAAGATACCGAATAGTTCTAAGGAGCACCATGGGCCCTATAGACGTTTATCTTGTCAGGTACTTTGTACTTACTCTTTTCTTTTACCTTTTTCTTTTTGTTAATTATTATTTTCTTATTTTTATGTATTTTTGTTTGTTTAAGTCAATTTGAAGAAAAGCTTGAGGAGATGAATCGTGTTGAGACGACCTCAAGCGTTCCTTCAACATCGACAATGATCGTGAACCCGACTACAGAAACAACAATCGGGTCGGGTCAAGGATCTGAGATTGGGATGCAAAGAACCGACAGTACTAATACATGTTCAGATGTTAATGCATCAGATGACTTTGTTAGCGGGATCATGAAGATAGTTCCAGATGTTGATGTAAGTTTTTTTACATCATCACTTGTTTTTTGGCCCTTTTTTGTTTTTTTTTTCAAGTTATTGCATTAAATTTTTTTTTGATTGGTGAACTGGTTTATGAATATTATATGTATGTACATGACTGCATTTTTAAAACTTCAAGCATAAATATACAATAAAACCAGTTTTTCAATTCTTAACCATGGGCCGAACCATATAAACCCCTGAACCGGCTGATTTGTTTCACAGTTTCAATTCTTAACCATGGTTTATGAACACCCATGATTCATACCGATACATGCATGACAATTGTGAGGTTACTAAGTGTCACACTGGTTTTCGCAGAGTGATGCAGACTACTGGCTTTTATCAGATGCTGATGTTAGCATCACCGACATGTGGATGGCCGAATGTATCCTCGTATTTATATATTCTTGCTTCTTTATTTCTCATATCTTTATATTAAAGGTGGCAAAACAGGCTGGGTCGGCTTGACTCAACATATGTTGTCTAAAATTATATTTTTTTTCTTAAAAAATAATTATTTGAATAATGATTGAAGTGTTTTATGCATTAAAAAAGTACCATTTGGGCAAGTTCCATCAGTTTTAATCACTTTTCCGTAAGCTATTTGTTCAAATCTTTTCTTACATCGTTTGACCCGTTAGGGATAAGCTTACTACAAACTGGCCCATTCATTAATAAACGGGTTAAAATTGACACACCATCTCTTAAATATTGTTTGCCCTAACCCTTGAGCCAATAGCGAGTGTTGAATGGGATGATACAGGCCTGCTTCAAGATGACAATGCCATGCCTGGTGTAACCACCCCACAACACAAAGCACGAAATCCAGATACTCCGCAAGTGCATTCTGATGCAAAACCTACGGGGACAAACTGTTTGGGATGAAAACAGTAAGATTATATAATCTTCATCACCCACCTCTTCGGAGAATCGAATGTAAAGTAGAAATAAATTCATGTTGACATCTTGCTGTCTAAAAAAATTAGGGTTTCATCGGTGGGTCGTATTTTGTAAATACTAGAGTTTCATAGCCTTCATCGTGTAGGTTTTGTATCATATGATAATAACGAGGATGTCTGAATTTGCATATTTTGGATCAATTATTTGATTATGATTTTGATTTTCATTTGTTCAAAAAGTATCTGGTTATCTTGCCAACTATTACAACTTAAAACAACGTAGGTGCGTGTATGTCAACAATACTATTGACGTATCCAAACACCCCCTAAGCTGGAAGGAAATGCATTTATACATAGACTACAAATGTATTCGAATGATACAAACTAGTTATCTTTATCGACTTTTTTGCCTATCCAACTAGCGACAATCGGGGTGAGGGCTACCGTAGGCGGAAATCTTATGGGTGATGCTGCTTTATGTGCTGCATATGCCAATGCAAAAGTCCCCACTTTCTCTCCAGTTTCACCAGCTGAAATCCCCACCTACAATACATGTAAAACAAGGTTTGGGTTAAAACAAGTTTGAGTCAATACAAGACGGGCCAGATGGATTGGGTTAGGTTATCATATGATTATAAACACGGTTGATTATGTAACAGGCTGCTTTTAACCCGTTTTCCATTAGTAAATCTTTTTAATTTGCCAGGTCCAAATCAAGCTGTTTTCACAAACTGCTGTTTTAGGCAAATTACTTCTTGGTGGCAGTTTACGCCCTGCTTGCGGTACACGCATATAATGTATATATATGTGTGGGCGCTCGGGAGTTAAGAGTGAAAGTGCACTAATTTTTAACATTATTTTACTAATTTTGTGAAAATGACGTTAAAAGACGGGGATGGTTAATCATGCATCATGTGGCGACATTGATAGTTGAAATACAAGGGGGTACATGCACTAATCGGCCTTTGTCTCAATTGCTAAGTGTTATGGGTCTTATGTTTAAGGCTTGACGCAAAACTACTATCGAGCCGGGGGTCTCACTGGAAGCAGTCTCTATTCCTACGGGGTAGAGGTTAGGCTGTCTACATCTTACGCTCCTCACACCCTACCTTAGCTTTTGCTATTTGTGAGATTTACCGAGTATGATGATGACGACATCGAGTAGATGTGTTCATGGTCTGGTTTGGACTGTTTATAGGCCAAACCATGAGCCAAACTGTAAGTAACGATTTCTAATCATGGTAAATAAAAACAAAACCGTTAGAAAATTGAAACTATACCATTGCAAGCCATTATTAATGGTCTACTTTCAGGGTTCGGGTTTATTGGGCTGAAAAAGATAATTGAAAAGGTGCAACACTTTGTAACAACCAAGTTGATTAGAATCAAAACAGGGAAGGCATTCAAACATGTAATTTTTGGGTGTTCAATCCAGTTTAGAGGAAGTATAAAATACACCGGCCCTGTAACCAAACCAATCGAATGCACAAACATCCTGCCGTAACATCTAATAAACAGCCTAAAATGGAGGAAATTACAAGCTATTATAAGAAGTATAGTAATAGAATATGATATTACCTTTTGCAACAATGCTGGAACATCAACACCAGCAGTAACTAGAGCATAGCATAGAGAAAACGAGATCAATGAGAGGGTGATGGAGGTTGCTAGGTAAGCTCCCCCATATTTCGTCAACAGCTCCTTGGCTTGATCTCCTTTCGATTTCTTTCCATCGCCTACTTCATCCTCCTTGGAGCTAAAGATCTACAAATTCTCATAGATTTCAAGTAAAATAGTTAACACATCCACAAATTAACAACACTAAACGAGTATCTACAAATTTCCAATCAAAATGTTATAAAAAATCACACATTAAGAGCATGATGCATCAACACCGTGATCAATAGTAAGAATGTTAGCTGTTCGGAATCATTTGAGCTAAATATCAAATTATTCTCACAGATTTCGAATCAGAATGTTTACATTCACAAAAATAAGAACACTAAATGAGTATCTACAAATCCTTATATATTTCAAATCAAAATGTTAAAACAATCACAAACTTTTAGCTACAAAATTGTAATACATTAGAAACAACTAATTACAAACAAGTGGTAGGTAAACGAGCAATAAGCTACGTCACAATCCCCTTTTGAATAGCAAAATAGATCCTACTAAAAGACAAAGCTAGGCCTTCGGGGCTGAGAAATTACTATGCACGACCGCTGGACCTGTTTAGAAATCCCACGGCCTCCAGGGTTAGGAACTAATTGTATCAAAAGCAAGCAAATGGGATAAAGATTCTCTAATATCTTGAATCAAAATGTTTTACAAATGAAGAACATTACATGAGCATCTACAAAGATTTTGGATCAAAATGCTAAGATATTCAGAAATTAAGAAGAGAATACCTTCCAGAGGCCGACTTCAAGGCCGTACTTCTTAGTAATCTCATCTGGTGAAGAAGAAGAAGAAGATGAAGAGGTATTTGTCTGTCTCTGTTGTGTTTCTTCTTTGATTGCCCTAATTTTCACACTTGTTCTAGTTCTTCGTCTGCAATAGGTGAATACTGCGTTGATTCTGGAACCATTGGATGTGTTGAATACGGAAGCTGAAGATGCTGCTGCTGCTACGCAAGGTATTGCTGCCATAGCCATGGCTTCCACACACCTTTCTGCAGCAGATTACCAGAAATATGGAACACTCCTTCCACCTGTGAGAACCACACAAAATATAATCTCTTTTTCAAGAATTCGATTTAATTAATATTTTATTATAATAACAAATTTATTTATTTAATAGTATATAAAACACATTATCGCTTTTTTTTTTTTTGATTTTTTTTGCTTGTGATTGCTAAAGGTTAATACCATAAAAACCACCGCAATATTCTATTTTCATAAAAAGCCTATGAACATTATTTTTGTATATCAAAGCTCGTTGAATTAAATTGTAAAAATAAATAAATATTATAATAAACTAATCTTTTATATCAAAGTCCATAAATTTGTTTAGATACCGTCTTTTAACTCTTAAAATAGTGCCCATGACATTATAGTCTAGTCGCATTTTAGGAGTGGAATAAGGCTTATGACTATTAGTTCATGGGTTCGATTCCCTTCCTCCTGATTGGTGTATAGGCGTTGTAGCCTAGTAAAGATGAATATGATCAGGTGGTTCCGATGATGGCATGATTATACTCCAATGGTGGATTTTTGATAAGTGAAGAGACTTTAACAAATAAAATTTAAGTTTAGTGACTTTTTCGTTTATTTTTTTTACAAGTTTAGGAACTTCAGTTTTACAAAATTGGATTTGGATTCTTTTAAATATATATTAGGTTTTCATGTTTTTCACGAATCTTAAATAACAAGTTAACAACAATTCACAAGTACACAATTAAAAAACACGTTGTCAAACTATAAATACACAAGAAAAGTAACACGAATTCACTCATATGTTTATACTAGCCAAGTAACACCAGCTAAATCACAAACGAGTCAAAGCACATGAATTAGTTGGAACAAAAATAATTTTGAAAGTGCCTAAGCAACAGGGTTGGCTCTTAACAAGGGCAAAGTGGGCGGTCGCTCAAAGCCCACTTTCCTAGGGGACCAAAATCTTATTTCTAAAAAATATTTTACACATATATATATACATATATATATATATATTAAACAAAAACCCATAAAAATCACCTACTAATATTTACAATCCCATATGATTTTTAAACCAATTAACTTAACCTATTAATTTTGGTCTCTTTTAACCCATTAATCATTTAACCAAACTAACCTTATTGAACCCAATTGAAAATATACAATTTTAAACCCAATTAAATAATAAAATCTTTTTGGGAGGGCCAATTTCTTTTTAATATATGACTTTATATTAAGGACTAATTTTTCTAGTCACACAAGGCTCTTGAATTCATAAGAACGGCCGAGCACATTGAAACTCTATTTGAAATCTCAAAGTAGTTTGAAAATACATCACAGTTATCTTTGATACACTCAATTCAGTCTGTCAGAATGGATAGTATCTAACGTTCATTAAAATAAGTTCAAATCGAGCTCGGTCCAAAGATTTTATAGAACTCACATCTAAAGAAGTAGGTAGTGCATGGTTTGAAGAATACGACAAGAATTTTAAATCAAGATTTTATAGAACTCGAATCTAAATATATCAACTCAAATTTTCTATTTAAATTCGATAAAAGTATGTTATACATATGTTATAATGAAATTAATATCTTTGTAAATAACCCAAACCAAAAAGGGTTGCACTTTTTTCTTATACAAAGAAGCAAATGACAAAGGAGAAAGAAAATAATAGGTTGATATTCTACTTCGTGGCCGTATTATGTACGCAAAACATATTATTATATCTCTTATTTATGAAAGATTATTTGAATTAAAAATATTAAAAGAAGTCCTTATGATTTTCAACTTTTATGTATAAAAACACCAAATTTTCTTTTAAAAAAATTACTTAAAATTCTCATACGTTAAAGCGGGAAAATTTTTTGATTTGGCTTAAGAGATATATCGCTATGTACATATACATACACACACTATAATTCGGATATAGTGTTTATTAACTTAAAATTCAGATAATTCGGATATAGTGTTTATTAACTTAAAATTCATTAGATTACATGTCTAACTCAGATTTTAAATGAAAGGTTAAGATCTAACATATGAACAGAAAAATAGACATAATAAAAAAGAAGAGAGATCTCAACCATCCATTGAAATTTGATCCAAACATTAAAATGATCATTCCTAAACATCACAACCCGTGTTTTTATAAAAATAATGGCAGCAAATTGTACACATTACAACCTATGTGTTTCATATTTGTTCAAAATCAAACAAACAAGCGCGTTTTGGTTTCTTTCGTTCTAGGTGGCTTTGCCAGTAACTCTCTGAGCAATCCACCCGAGACCATCATAAAGACCGTCCCCGGTGAGAGCAGAACAAGGTTGAATGTGCCAATCATGGTTTTTAATACTATGAAGGGAAAGCGCGTCGGTTATTTCAGCAGCAGTCATTGCATCCTTAAGATCCTGTTTATTTGCAAATACCAGAATTACTGCACTTTGCAGGTCTTCATTTGGAAGCAGCCTCATCAGTTCTTCCTTCATGATTGAGATCCTATCTCTGTCGGTGCTGTCTATAACCGCTATCACTGCGTGGGTCCCACGGTAGTATGTCGCCCATGAAGTTCGAAGCCTCTCTTGTCCACCAAGATCCCACACCTGTTATGAGTCTCCAAATATATATTATGTTTCATACGAGAATTTTTACATTTTAGGCAGTTTGTAAACAGAAACCGAAAATTAAACATGACAGCTAACTTGGCTTATACGTTAGCGGCACTTAATGCTTGCCACCACCTCTCACTGCCACGTCATATTCCATACAATTTTCTCCCTCTCTCTCTCTCATCACACACTCCATAAAGAGCCATTACCAATTAAGTACCACTTACTTTTTCAAGACTTTATATAGATATACATTACACTACTATCTTATTTTTTATATTTTATACTTATTTTTTATTTTATTATATATTTTCAATATCTATATAATTCATTAACTTGCTGAAAAATGAAAATGGTTAAAAGCGGCGGATGGTTAATCATGCATCATGTGGTGGCGTTGATAGCTGAAAGACATGGGGTACATGCACCAATCGGTCCCTGTCCCGATTGTTTGAGTGTTATGTGCCTTAGGTCCAAGGCTTGATACAAAACTACAATCGAGCCAGGGGTCTCGCTGGAAGTAGCATCTCTATTCCTACGGGATAGAGGTAAGGTTGTCTACATCTACCCTCCTCAGACCCTACCTTAGCTTTGCTATTGGTGGGATTTACTGAGTATGATGATGATGATGATGATTAGATGAAACTATAACATCGAAATCAAATATGACATTATGACATTAATGGAACATATAAATAAGGCCGTACATATAGTCAAGTATTTACAACTTCTTAAATTTGAAATGATTATATTGTCAAAATTTTGTAAAAGTTCATATTGTGGTAAAAGGTTATAAAATTATATAACTTATAGTACTCCAATAATTTTATATATAAGAGCTTTATAACAATAATAGTTATTATTAATAGAAAAGATACTGACCATGTTACAGTTTAAAAAAGTTGACTTAAAAAAGTTTTACTAGATAATAAAAAGAGAAACCAGGGCCCAAGGCCCCAACCCATAATGTAGAATATTGTAATACTGGTCTCCACATCAAGACTCCACAATGGGAGTGACAGTGGGGCCCAGCTCCATCATCCTGCCTCATCTCACCATTGAAAATGTTCTAAAGAGCAAAAAAGATTAAAGAAGATGAGTGACTTGTGAATTGATGAGTAGCAGGTCTGAGGATTTTGTTCTAGAACCTAGGATACTAGGATGACGTCATTTTAAGGTTTTTCTACTGGCGACTGGCATGGCTATTGAGTTTTGCTTTAGATTCTACGCATATAAAAACATTTGCCACCATGAGTTTTAAAAACCTTATACAAACACATAAAGATATACCCAATTGCCTAAGAGGACTACATTGTGACAAGATATAGACAGAACCTGTAAATCAATCTATTTATATGAACTAGAAAACAAAAACAGAAAAACAAGCTCTTGGTCTTGAAAAAACGCGTTCAGAAAAACGCATCAGGGCTTGAAGCACTGCCTCATATGTAAAAACAACCAAATTATAACTTCTTCATATGAAAGGTTTACTTGATAAACAGGTTGATATGCAAATCTATAAGAGACGCAACTTCTGGTTGTAAATAAAGCTTACTTGGTTATACTTAAGCGGCTTCGAGCACCACCCCGCTTTTTTAAACCAAGAACAAGCTGTGTTTCAAATACAAAAAAACTCCCGCACCCACAAAACCAATAGTTTAAACAACCACAAAATTTGTTTATCATCTTATGTATAAATATATCATAATTCATGGTGTAATAATGATAAGATGATATACGGTTCACTAAATGCATTTATTGTTCTGTACTATCATATTAGTCATTAGCCACCAAACTGAAACATAAAGTTAGACAAAGATGATGTTACTCATTTATCGTCTAACCTAACACCCACGCAGAAAGAAATTTCATAGCTCAAGTGGCCCACTTAAACTGTAATCAAGCATTATCATAAAAACATAACAGATCCGTTAATCAACCTATCTATATGAACCATCATCTAAAGAAAGTATCTAGAGCTGAGGCACGAGGTGCAAGGCACACCACATCACGTACGTGTGGCGCAAGGTATTTATATAAATCTTTTTATATTTTTCATAGGTTTGTATCAACATGAACCTGATATTTACATATAAATAAGCTCTATATATGATTTACTATATAAATAACCCATATGTACAACTTTCTAATGCACAAAATCTGCCACGAACAGACGGCGTGCTTTGGTTTTACCTGCGCCTCCTGTACAACCATCACCTCAAAAAAATCGTTGGGGCTTGCGCCTAAGTGCGCCCAGGTGAGGCACGCTTTTTATAACTAAGAACTCAAGTGATCAAAAGTAACACCTCAAGTCTTATATTCTATAAACTTAAGCTTTTTAAGAATCCCTATAGTCCTAATGCCCAATAACAGCATATGGTTTTTGAAATTAATAACATGAAAAACCAGTTGCCAATCCATCATACCCTTTGGTTTCGTCTTCATCTTTATCAACATCACACGGAGTCAAGTATGACCATTCCAGGTGAGCCGCGCTTTTTAAAACTAAAGCGTCAAGTGATCAAAACACCTCAAGCCTTATATTCTTATAAACTAAAGCTTTACAAGGATCCCTAATATCCTAATTCCTAATGTCCTATACTAGCATATGTTGTTCCAAACTCTTAACATGAAGAACAATTACCAATCCATCATACCCTTTGATATTATCTTCAACAATATTCATATCATAAGGATTCAAGCATGATCATTCCACAGCTTATTGTGCCTAATAAGCTTCATCTTACTATCTTAACTCTTATCCTATATTACAATGACTAGATATCATAAACCAAATAAAGCAGAATACTATCCACAAAAAATGATCACCAAACAAGGATACAAGAAACCAAATCAGCCAATCTGTTCAAGTATAAACCCTGATAATAACTTTTATACATCAAAATCCTACAATTAACACTCCTAATAGATTAATCCCCCATATCATTACAAGCAAGCAAGCAAGCAAGCAAGCAAGCAAGCAAGCTACAATTAACACCTATCCAAAATCATAAATCATAGAGTTAACACATCTAGTTTCTTAAACACAAATCATTTCCAAAATTACCTCAAAGCGAATATTCTTATAAACAAGCTCCTCAACGTTACTACCAACAGTAGGATGAGTAGTAACAACTTCACCAAGATGCAACTTATAAAGCGTCGTCGTTTTCCCCGCATTATCCAATCCAACAACCACGATCTTGTACTCCTTTGCAGGAAACATCATGAACCAAAACTTCGACATCAGAGCCCCCATACTCGTAACCCTAACATCCACAACACAAAATTGAGATACAAAAGTTGCAAATCTGAACAGAAATTGTAGATCGAGTGGTACCTTTGGATCGATAGTTGTTTGTTGAAGATCGAGTGAAGATGATGATCGATTGAAGGATGTAAGAGTGGTGGATGAATTAGGGTTTGAAGGTTTCGTCCATAGAAGAGGGAGAAGATTCTGTGAAAGTTCTGTTTGTTTGAACAAGTTATTGAATGAATGAAGGACTTTGTTTCTTCTGCAAAATGCAATCCAGGAAAATCTAAATCTGGCTGCCTATTTTTTTTAAACTGCATAAAAATAAATTTACAATCAAAAGATACCAATAAAAAAATATTATATAAATATTGTGTATTAGTATAGTTGAATAATGAAAATTGTTTGTATGTTGAGCACATTGCAATATCTTGCTCATAGTAAGCACTAGCCAACCCGTTTCTACACTGTTTAGTCATCAACTTTTAGTAAGCTTCTTGATTATTTTTACAACATGTAATTACACATTGAAAAAATAGAGTAAATTACAGCAGGCGTCATTTATTGTTATACCAATTTATAAAGTGTGTCAGTTACCTTCAAAAATTATAGAAAATGTACTTTATGTTTGAAACTCCTTACACGCCACATTCTTTGCCCTAAACTTTGTTTATTTTTAACGCTAAATTTGGTCACATGGACCCACGTTAGGGCGGGCATGATCGTCCTTTTCCCATCCCATTTTGTTTCCTCCTAATTAAATCACCTCACCCACAACAACATGCCGCCACCACCTGCGCCAACTACAACTAAAAACCCATTGTCGTCACATTGTCCCATCATAACACCACGGCCATTGCCCCCTGACCTAACCAGCACCACCACCACCACTATTGTCTAAACCATAGACCACTGTCGCCACCTTGTTTGAATCTAGGTCCATCATTGCGATTTACAACTTCAATTTCAGTTGAAACCCGAACTATCGATGGTTAACTCACTGTGAGTCAGAACGAGGCTCATCTGGGATTTTACTCACTGTAAGTCGTAACAAGGCTCACCTGCAATTTTACAACACTAATTTTAGTCAGAACCTAACCGTCACCGCCTTGTTTGAATCAACAAGTTTATACGACACCATCACCGTAGAAGATCGGAACCTAGTATTTAGTGAGTGGCGCCAAATCTTTCTATGGATTGTAGGACCCGCGCTAGAGAGAGAGAGAGAGAGAGAGAGAGGGAGTTTAGAGAGAGAGAACGAGAGAGAATGTGGTTAAGTGTGTATATATATAACGAGTATTTAGGACCCGCACTTTGCGGCGAGATCGTTAAAAAGAAAAAAGTAGACATATAAATGTTGAGTCACGCACGCGTGTTGCAGCGCATTAACTCGCATAGAAAAGAATAACTAAGCTAATAGCCGCGTAGTGTGACGGTGCTGTAAACCGCAAAAAAATGTAAAATGTAAAAACGTTAGACCACAAACGCGCATTGCAGCATGTTAACTCGTAAAATTTAGACCGAAATGTATAATGACAAATTTGTAAACGAAGAAAAATTGTTTGTTACAAAGTTGTAAAAGACAAAAAGTATAAGGATGAAAAGGGTAAAAGGTGAATAGTAAAAATGTCTCACAGCCTAAAGTTGATAAATAATATATATAGGAAATATATAATATTTAATATATATATTATTGTTAGGATCTGAGTTTGATTGTTGTGAAAGTTCAAGATGAAATAATGAAAGATGGTTAAACAGACATGACAAATGTAGTTGAATAACAAACTTTTGAATCGCAACAACATGCTTTTATAAATATGATTTACGTATGCATGAAGATTTTACAAACTCCCCCTCAGCCTGATCACTCTAATTTGTTCATACAAAAATGTCTAAGGAAAGTGATGAATAGATCAGTACATGCACTGTTTTATTTATAGTGCAAGCGAAACCTCTGAGGAATCTAAGCTGACGTCACCTTGACAGTGACATCTAACAGTCTCACATACTCCTAACATCTGCTGTGGCCTAAGTACTGTTACATTGAAAATACAAGTAAACTCTGTTGATAAACATCTGTTGAAGGAACCTCTGTTGGGCTTTAACCTCTGTTGGTCCAGCAGACCTTTGCTTCAACAGTCTTTATCTTCATTAGCAGAGTTTCTCTTTGGCAGACCTTGGTATCAACAGACTTTAGTCTTCAACAGTTCTTGTAAGCAAACTTTAGCTTTGACAGACTTTAGAGCAGCAGATGTTGAGTCATTGCCTTTGGGAGGAGCAGATCTTCAAAGCACTATTATTCGTGATAAGATGTTATAGACTACTTTGGCTTTCCAATCTATTCTTTTGTGGGGTCCACTAGATCCAACAATCTCCCCCTAGAACAGATAATGCAAAACACTTCTTTATTCTTGATCTTTCCTCATCAGTTTTCCCTGATTTGTCATTTTAATTGTAATCCAAAGTCCATGGAAATCATGTCTTCAAAATCCCTTTCAAGTTCAAGTTTCAATAAATCTTGGAAGTTGTTTGTATCCAGACCATATGCATCCTCCATTCTTAGCTTTTGAACTTCACCATCTGAGCAATGTCAGTTCGTGGGTGTCTGAATATGACTTCCACTTTAGAATTTTTGAATAAGATGATTTTCTTGGGTGAAGATTTATTTGTGATGAGTTTGGTGATTATAGCCTACTTACCAGATTTGCAAGTGTTTCCTGTAATTTGGTACTGGCAGGATCTGTATGATATAACAGCTGGTTTTTCAATCCCTCTTTTATGTATTCTTCAAACATCTCTTTTCATCAGCCTCAGTCATCTGCTTCTACCTTTTTGCTTATTTCAAGGCAGCTATGGACAAGTCAGATGTTGAGAGCTGCTTTTTAGATGCAAGAGTCTGTTTAGGGACAACCACTGTTGGATAATCTGGCTTGTTAGAAACTGTAGGATCCTTTTCTCTCAACTGTTCCAATCTTTTGTAAGTTTCAACAATCTTTGACTCTCACCATCTGGCAATAGCCCTAGCAGTACCATACTTGGCAGTAACAAGTTCTTCTCTCATTCATTTTAGCTTCAATGCCGTGTTTTGATCCACCTTCTTGTATTTCTTCCAATCTAGTGGAGTTGCCTTATGTAAAGGGTCATTGAGCATTTTTTGAATTCTTTCTATGTCTTCTTTGAGAGCATATGTTGACCAATCTTTGAATTGTGCTATGTTTGCTTTGTATGGTTTATGTTTCATGATGTGATCAAGGTAATCCTGCCATAGTTCCTTATCAAGCTCAACATTGATTGGCTTCTCAGACATGGACTTGCTGAGGTCCTTATCAAAATCTTCTATCTTTCTTACCTTGCTAAGTTCTAGTAACAAGATCCTTTGAGCAGTCTTGTCATCTTTCCTTTTGCACATCTCTTTGCCAATGCTCTCAGCCTGTCTTGCCTTTAGCTTCAAGTATTCATCTAAGTTCTTAGGCTTTCTATAACCAAAGAGTGATGGAAACGTTTGTTGTAGATCTAGCAGTGGTTTTAGGAGGGGTGGAAATTGGCTGTCTAGCATTTCTTGTTGACTTTCTTCTTTTTAAAGTGCCAATATCCTCCTTTTCCCTCTGCATGGCTTATCCTTGTTCAATTAAGAAAGAAGCTTTGCTTTCTAGTGTATCTTGCCTTCTCTGCTTTTCAGAGGCAATCTCTTCTGCTTTCTTGTTAAGGGTCTCATCAATCCCTTTTTCTTTTCCAGCATTTGATGCCTTAGCAGAGGTTGTGGTTGATTTTTTAGGAGCAGATCCTAGCTTTTGTTGTTGCACCTTTGATGGTTTTGCTTGTGATAAACGCTGCAACTTTCTTAACTTGTCATTCTCCCCCTTTTTGGCATCATCTTCTACTTCTTCTTGTAGGACAGTTGCAGGGGCAGAACCAGTGGTCTTGAGAAGATGTTCTCGGATGGCCTTGATGTCAGCTTGTGTAACCTTGTAGCGGGCCTCAACCATATTCCTTATTAACTCCATGTGAGTATTGTGGTTTATATCAGCCAAATTTCTTTGAGCTAGGATAATTGGTTGCACTAATTTCCACAACTCATTGGCAATTTGCTGAGTAGAACGTGTATTGGCAGAGTTTTGTAACATCTGTTTCATCATACCTTTCATTTCATCTATTAAAGATTCCATGGAAGTCATTCTCTCCTCAATTCTTTATATCCTAATTCATCACCTAATTTAATAGGATCATCTGAATCCCTACCAGAGGTAGTTTTATTTGGTTCTATAATAGGAGAAGACTCTAAATTAACAGAACTAAATGCCCCTTTGTCTTGGTACTGGGGACTTCCAACTGGAACAGAGGTTACAATTGTACCCTCAACAGTTGTTGCCTTCAAGGAAGTCTTATGAATGAAACCACTATCCAATTGAGAGAGTATTGTTTCACCAGTTGTAGTGGCTACTTCACTTGAACTACCACCAATAGTTATAGGTAACTCAAGGGGTGTAGCCTCCTCAGCTATTTGTGGGCTAGCAGTTTGATCTTTCTCAGACTTAGTCACTTGTGGAAGTATGCTCTCTTTAATTGGTGAGTAAGAGGAACTGATTTATGTCTGAGTAGTATCAATTGCTGCAAACAAAGGTATAAAAGTAGGTGGAACTGGAGTGGAGGGTCGTGGAGTTGAAAGAGAGATAGCCCTAGGAGAGGGGCTTGAAAACAGACTTTCAAGTGAAAACTCTGCTTCATGAGTTGGTGTCCCTATGCTTACAACTTGATCCTTTGTGAGGATTTAAAAGGAGTTTGGATGGGTGGAGTGTCACACCCCGGCCCGCAACGGAAATAAAAGTCGGGGCATGATTGGGTTATCACCAAAGCTCATGACATTTACTAATAAGTTTCATATTTATTAAATTGAAATTTAAAACTTAAAATATTCAAACACAATGAGTCATACAAGCACAATTAGAACCAGAACATTGTTCAGAACATAATAACTTTGTTTAATCTTCTAAGGCCATTCCTATGTGTTTCTTTCTTCAGCTTGTTCACCTGTATCATGTGTAAAACAAAAGATTTTGGTCAACAAAAGTTGGCGAGTGAACCTTAGTAAAACATTTAAACCGTTGAATTATATTTCTTGTTGAATAATTGTTGAATAAAAATTGTGCATGAATCATATGTGAGCATATGTATATATATAACCAATCACAAACCACATAATATCCACAATGCACACATGACATGATGAATGATGTACTTGAGATCAAGGCTCAATCAAATGGAGCCGATCTAATGAGGCACCTGATGCTCAACCCGTATCCCACGAGGAACTGATGGGCCTAATGAAATGATTGCACTGAAATGATAAAATGTAACCACACATAACCACACAAACAACTATACACATTTGATCACGAGATGATGGTAGCACAAGTGTTTAAATAAAAAAATGTACGACACATGATACACCCCAAAACATGATTAAAAAGGGGAATTTGTAGAGATTCACTCACAGTGGGTGCGTATTCTTTGGTTGACGACGAGTGCGCACGAGTTGAGAATTTGACCGACGAAAGAGTACTAACCTAAAATAATAACGCAATATTTCGATAAATAAATAAATTAATATTTCGATTAAAAACCTAGATTTTTAAGTTATTTTTTGTGGTTTTTATTGATATTTTAAAACCTTTGAAATTGTATTTTTAAGCATTTTTAATTGATTTTCAATATTATTTATAATATTTAATCATGTAGCCATTATAATCATTTATATTATATTAGATCAAAATATATTAATCCTATTATATATATATTAGTTGGTAATTGTTGATGGACCATATTACCCTTACTAACTAATTAGGGTTTCCTTCTGGATGTATATATAAGGATATGATTAGAGAGGTTTAGGGTTAGACACCTACAACACAATCACTAAAGCCGCCACCCACCTCTCTCTCCATAACCTAAACCAAATTCATCCCTAGTTCGGTTCTTACCATCATAATCTTACACCCCAAGGAGGAACCAGGTCATTCTGACAAATATGTCAAACCCCATGGCTGCGTCTCTGACTGGATTCTCTGCTGGCATGTCTGCCGTCACAAGTATTTCTTTATGTTTTCCATTATGTTTAAACAGAACTGATCAACATGTGGTATCAGAGCATGTGTTGATAAATCAGTTCTGCTATGTATCCATTATTATGGGATTAAAATCTGGAAAACATAAATTTTGAACATGATTACTGTTCCGAATCACATGACTTGTGGATTAAAATTCGAATATGATATTTTAATGGTTAATCACTGTTCCGAAATCAAATGGGTAATGTTACTGTTCTGAAATCATTATAATGAACTCAAAAATCCCAGATTTCGGATTCCAGAATTAAGTTTATGTTTTAGGGTTCATCACTTGTTCTTATGAAATTCGAAAAAAGTCCTATATTTTGGAGTTAAATGCGGATTATTAAGTGTTTTCCCAGTTTTAATCTATTTTTATTTAACAAAATTTCCGAAATCTGTTATAAGATAAACGGATATTATTTTCGAAATATTTTGATATATTTAGATCAGCATTAAAATAGGAAAACTGATCCCATAATTCCTTAATTTTCGAATTTCAAAACTTATCACAACTAACTGCCATCATTAGAGATTTTGAAATCTTGTAGGATAAGTTTCGGACTCATCAGAGCCTAATCCGAGATGCCCATTTCGGACTCATCAGAGTCTTATCCGAAATGACCAATTCGGACGCATCAGAGTCTTATCCGAAATGCCCATTTCGGACTCATCAGAGTCTTATCCGAAATGACCAATTCGGACTCATCAGAGTCTTATCCGAAATGCCCATCTCGGACACATCAGAGTCTTATCCGAAATGACCAATTCAGACTAATCAGAGTCTCATCCGAGATGACCAACTCGGACTAATCCGAAACTTATCCGAGATGATCATTTCGGACTCATTCAAGACTCATCCGAGATGCATATCTCGGACTAATTTTGAGTCTTATCCAAGATGCCTATCTCGGACTAATTTTGAGTCTCATCCGAGATGCCCATCTCGGACTAATCCGAAACTCATCCGAAATCTAAGATTTTATCCGAGATGCCCAGTTCGATCCGCGCTAACAGGGGGTTTGCTATTAAATAAATGGTTTTGTAAATACTTAATTAATTATAATAAGATAACTTTTTACAAACCAAATAGCTTAACTTGGATGAGCTTTTGATGTATCACTTCTGCCCAAAGGTGATTTGATGCATCTATTTATTGTTCAAATATTACAAAAGCTATTTAATTATGCGTTATAAACGTGAATGTTTTATTTCTGGCCAAAGTTGATCTGATTCATTCATGTCTAGCATACTTCACAAGTGCATAATTAAAGGGATCGTCTCATTGCTGGCCAAATCTGATTTGTCACAATTACTTTGCACATATACTTAGATGATTTCACTTCTAGCCAAAGCTGATTTGTCTTCATTTAAGTAGAATTTAAGTAAGTCTATTATTTTGATGTTAGTAATAGACAATATCACAGCTTCATAACTAAAATGGTCATTACTTATGCCTGCCTTAGTGTAACTTTCCCTTATATCACATTAAGACTTCTTTTCTTAGTATCATAATTTGCTCATATTATTTCCACTATCAGCGCCCAATTGCGGGATTCCACCATTGACTGGTGATAACTTTGCTGCATGGAAAGACTCTCTCATGCTTAATCTTGCCTTGCTGGATTTCGATTGCGCACTAAGAGAGAATAAGCCTGAAGACCTTACTCCTCAGAGTACCGCTGCTGAGCAACTGGCTCATGAAAAATGGACAAGGTGTAACCATATGTCTCTCATGTTCATGAAGCAGTCCATAAGCAATGCAATTCGAGGAGCCATTCCTGATTCTGAAGATGCTAAAACCTACTTGGCTTCTGTGGAGGAGCAGTTCAAGGGAACGTCTAAAGCACACGCTAGTACTCTTATCCTCAAGCTGGTGACTACTAAGTCTGACGGGAGGAGTGGCATCCGTGAACACATCCTGATGATGAACGACATGGCGCATAGGCTCAAGGGATTAGACATGGTGATTAGTGATGGTTTTCTTGTTCATTTCATCATGACTTCGCTTCCTTCGTCCTATGAAGCATTCAAGATCAATTACAACACTCAGAAAGAAAAATGGTCGATGAGTGAGCTGATCGCCATGTGCGTGTAGGAGGAGGAGCGTATGAAGATGGATCGAACTACTGATGTTGCACACTTTACTACCTCCAGCTCTAAGAAGAGGAAGAACACTTATCCAAGGAGGGATGTTTCTAAAGTCCAAAAGCCCAATCCTAGTACAAGTGCGCATTCCAGCTCTAAGAACTCCTTAGGCAAACCCTACTGCAAGTTCTGTAAAAAGACAGGACATAAGCAGAAAGAATGCCCTGACTTTAAGGAGTGGCTGGCTAAGAAAGGTAATGATTTTTTCATGATACTTGAGTCCTATAATTTAAATGTTCCTGCTTATTCTTGGTGGTCTGATTATGGTGCTATGGCTCATGTCACTAACTCTACTCAGGGATTCCTTACAATCCGGAGGCTGGGAAGAAACCAAAGAACATTTAAAGTGGGGGATGATAGAGAATTAGAAGTGAGGGCCATTGGAACATTACAATTATTTATGAAAACTGATTTATGCATTAAACTTTATGATACCTTATATGTTCTTGAGGTAACTCGGAACCTTGTATTAGGACCAAAGTTAGACATAGACGGTTTTGATATTACTCGTGGTCATCGCAAACTCTCTATTCTCTATGATTCTTTGGTTTATGGTACCGGCATGCTAGATGGTGGTCTCTATAGATTAGAACTAGATGATGACTTTTCCAAATCTTTGTTGTCATATAATATTAATGAATAACTCACAAAGATGAAACAAAATCGAGACTTAGAGACTTCATCCATGTTGTGGCATCAACGTTTAGGCCACATCTCAAGAGAACGATTAAATCGACTCGTAAAGGATGAAGTCTTACCTCCTCTCGATTTTACTGATTTTGGAACATGTGTCAAATGTCTTGAAGGTAAAATGACATTAGCGAATTAGAAAGGTGCCACTGGGAGCTCTAATTTATTAGAACTCATTCATACTGACATTAGTGGTCCTTACCAAATCGCTGGCATAACTGGACATACTTCATTTATCACTTTCATTGATGATTATTCTCGTTACATGTACTTGTACCTAATTAAGGAAAAATCTGAATCTCTTACAACTTTTAAACATTATAAAACTGAAGTTGAAAAACAACTAGATCCTAAAATTAAAGTTGTGAGATCAGATAGAGGCGGTGAATACTATGGAAGACATACTGATGTGGGTCAAGCTCCTGGTCCATTTTATGAGTTTTGTAAGGGCCAGGGGATTATAAACCAATACACCATGCCAGGTACACCTCAGCAGAATGGTGTCGCTGAACGAAGAAATCGTACCCTTATGAACATGGTGTGCAGTATGTTAGCCAACACTAATTTACCATTATTCCTCTGGACTGAATCGTTAAAAGCAGCTGTTCATATACTCAATAGAGTTCTTTCTAAGTCTATCCCTAAAACTCCTTATGAACTTTGGACATGAAGGAAACCGAGTCTTAATTATATGAAAGTATGGGGCTGCATTGCTGAAGCGAAATTTTACAATCCTTTCCTAAAGAAACTTGACCCTAAAACAGTTACCTGTTTTTTATCGGGTATCTTGATCACTCTAAGGGTTATCGTTTCTATTGTCCTTCCCATGTCACCCGTATTGTTGAAACCAAGCGTGTCGCGTTCCTGGAGGATTTTAAGGTCAGTGGTTGCAGTACCAAACCTTACGAAGAATTGCAAGAAGTACAAGACGCGGGGGGAGAGATTCGTCGCTTACCATTACTCCGTTTACTCCTCTTGTACCCAATGCAACAACTGCACCCGAAGCCACTGCACCAACTCCAAATTTACCTCCACAACAAGAACCCATTATACCTCATAACGAAGGCACATCAAACGCTCAGAACCAAGACAATGCTGAACCGATAGTCAACTCAGGAGGTCATCCAGGCACAGAAGGCCTACTAATTGGGATGATTATGTTACCTACCTGACTGAAATGGATGCCAGAAAGCTCAATGATCTTATCTCTTATAATGAAGCCATTAGCAGTGATCAGTCTTCTGAATGGAATAAAGCGATGAATGATGAGCTTGAATCCATGAAGAAAAATGACGTTTGGGATTTGGTAAAATTACCCAACGATGTCAAACCCGTAGGATGTAAATGGATATTCAAAACAAAACTAAATCCGATTGGGAACGTTGAACGCTATAAAGCGAAATTGGTTGCAAAGGGCTACACTCAGAAAGAGGGAATTGATTATCAAGAGACGTTTTCACCTGTCTCTCGTAAAGATTCATTAAGGATCGTTATGGCCCTAGTAGCTCATTTTGATTTAGAGCTGCATCAGATGGACGTTAAAACCACTTTCCTTAACGGAGACTTATACGAAGATGTTTACATGAAACAACCTGAAGGCTTTAAACTTGCATCTAGTCTGTTAGTTGAAGAAATCCATTTACGGGTTAAAACAAGCATCACGTTAATGGTACCTTAAGTTTAGTGAAGTCATGAAGAGGCAAGGTTTTATAAAGAATCAAGTGGATCAATGCACCTACCTCAAGATGAGTGGGAGCAACTTTACTATACTTGTCCTTTACGTAGATGATATTCTGTTGACAAGTAATAGTTTAGACATGTTGCATGAGTCGAAGCGGTTACTCTCGCATAACTTCGACATGAAGGATCTCGGAGATGCTTCTTACGTTATTGGCATCGAAATTCACCGAGACAGACACAAAGAGATCTTAGGATTGTCCCAAAAGGCTTACATAGACCATGTCCTTACTCGTTATAACATGCAACAACGCAAGCCCTCAGTCGCTCCAGTAGTTAAGGGAGATGTTTTCGGTTCATTCCAATGTCCGACAACAGAGGTTGAAAAGGAGAAGATGAGCCAGATACCTTACGCATCAGTAGTCGGGAGCCTGATGTATGCTCAAGTCTGTACTCACCCAGATATCGCTTATATTGCTAGAATGCTAGGCCATTATCAAACTAATCCTGGCTTAGATCACTGGAAAGCAGCTAAGAAAGTACTTAGATATCTGCAAGGGACGAAAGACTATAAACTGACTTATAGAAGAAGTGATCATTTAGAAGTGGTAGGCTATTCTGATTTGGACTTTGCCAAATGCAAAGACGACAAGAAATCCACTTCGGGCTATATCTTTATGTTAGCAGGCGGACCTATCTCATGGAAGAGTCATAAACAACAGTTAACTTCAACTTCCACAATGATGGCAGAATACATTGCTGTTTATACCACAACCTGTCATGGAATGTTGCTTAGAAATCTAATCACTGGACTCAAAATCGTTAATTCCATTTCTAGACCATTGAAGCTTTACTGTGATAACTCAGCTGCCGTTAGTTTCTCGAACAGTAACAGTTCGACTGGAGCTGGTTTATATCACGATACAAAGTACTTGTTCGTACGTAAACGAGTTGAGGAAAATAATATTTGTATTGAGTATATTAGTACTAAAAATATGCTTGCGGATCCGATGACTAAAGCCCACCTAAATTTTTTGAAGAACATGTTTCGAATATGGGATTTACAAAAGACCTTATTTAATAGCATACTGTATTTACTTATGTTTTAATTAATGAAATTTTCTCAGTTTGATTTTGTATGTCTCTAACATATGTTCTGCTGGTATAATGACATATAGACAAATATAAATACAAATCAAACGCTAAAGGGCTTATTTACATATTTTGATCATAACTGTTAGGTTTTAAATTGAGGCTGTAGTATGACTAATGGGGGTCCTGAGTCGAATGATGATTCAACGGCTGTATTTCTCTGCTACGGTTCTTGGTTTAAAGCTAAAATGAGTGTTAACTCCTGATCAGGTTTATCCAATACTCATGATAAATGATTACTCGATGGGAGAATGTAAGATTAAATATATTATTTATAATATTTAATCATGTAGCCATTATAATCATTTATATTATATTAGATCAAAATATATTAATCCTATTATATATTAGTTGGTAATTGTTGATGGACCATATTACCCTTACTAACTAATTAGGGTTTCCTTCTGTGTGTATATATAAGGAGATGATTAGATATGTTTAGGGTTAGACACTTACAACAACATCACTAAAGCCGCCACCCACCTCTCTCTCCATAACCTAAACCAAATTCATCCCTAGTTCGGTTCTTACCATCATAATCTTACACCCCAAGGAGGAACCAGGTCATTCTGACAAATATGTCAAACCCCATGGCTGCGTCTCTGACTGGATTCTCTGCTGGCATGTCTACCGTCACAAGTATTTCTTTATGTTTTCCATTATGTTTAAACAGAACTGATAACACTTCTCACTTCACTAAACCTGTTTTTGGGCATTTTTGCACATGACAAAGAACATTCACCATGCTCTCTCTCTCCTCTAGGTAATCTCCCTCTTCTCAATATGACTATTGTGGATACTCTCGAATTTACATCAATTGTTGTGTAAATTTGTTTCATTTATACCAATTATAATGCTAGGACTTATAAAAACATAAATATCTTTATTTTACTTAAAAAATTTAGTTGGATTAAAAAAACAAATACTAATTTTTTGTTACTAGGTAATTCAGTAAAAAACTGATTACATATTTGACTGATTTGTGTAATAGTTTAGACGTTAATGAAAAACTTAAAATGTATTTTAACACACACAAAAACAATTATTATTGTTTCCTTAAGATTAATGTTTTGAACAATTTAGTTGAAATCTACGTTCTCACTCTAGAACATTTTGACCCGACTAGTTAAGATTATTAATTTCCCATTTGGTTAATAACGAACTAGGTTGATAACAAAAAGGTAATAGATTAAATATATCAAACAAAATTCTGTTATTAATAATAAACCTAAAAACCCACAAAATGGTTTATGTTTTTAGATTAGTTTTATTATAACTAGACGGTGTTATGAAATATTTAGACTGCACGTGTCAGTTTTTAGACAGTTATGCATAGATCTTGCTGCTAATTATGGATTGAAACAAACCCTTAATATGTCTGTTGAGGAGTCGGTCGGAATCTTTTTGATGACTTTTTCTCATGGGTGCATGAATAGGTTTGTCCAAGAATCTTTTAATCATTCCGGGGAAACCATTCATAGACATTTCCATAAAGTTATGGCAGTCATGCTTAAGATAAGTGCTAACATCATCAACCCATCGCAAACTATACTAATAATGTACCTGCTCATATATTAAATACTCCTCGGTATTATCCAATGTTCAAGGACTGCATTGGCGCTATTGATGGGCCACACGTGAGGGTATCGGTTCGATTAAAGAACCAAACAAAGTACATTGGTTGAAAGGGATATGCGACACAAAATATAATGGTTGTTTGTGATTTTAACATGTGCTTTACATTCGTATGGACTAAATGGGAGGGTAGTGCACATGACACCAGAATATTCAATGAAGCCTTACGAAGGTCGGAGCTTCTTTTTCACATCCAATGGGTGGTTAGTACAAATCGATTTTTATGTTTTTTAATACTTGTTTGAAATGACTAACAATTGTTTGTTATATTTGTAGACAAATATTACGTTGTTGATGTCGGATACTCAAATACTAAAGGGTATCTTGCTCCATACAAAGGTCAAACAATTCGTTATCATATACTAGAATTTCGACATCGACAGAGTAGTGTTATGCGTGGTCCTCGCGGACCAAACAAGACATTTAACTATCACCACTCGTCATTGCGGAATATCATTGGACGAACCCTTGGAGTATGGAAAGCTAGGTGAGCGTTATTGAGAGATATGCATGTTAATTACACATGTAACATCCGTCAAAAAAAGGGTTTCCAAAACCCGCTTCGTTTATTAACCGAATAGTCAGTCATAATTTTCGTCGCATATATATAGGTTATTTTAATTTTAAACGATACATAATTAATAAACATTGTTAGAATTTTAAAACATAATTAATAAATCATAAAAAAATAAGAGAATAAAAAATATTTGAGGCTGCCGGGTTTCGAACCCGGGTCAGCCGGTTCAACAAGCAACCAACACACCACTCCGCCACACGCTTAAGTTTGGATTAATACTGAAATAAATAATACTTAACATAAAACTCGAATTCGAAATCGAACTTTCAGCGCGACAGAACTCGCAATCACCGGAAAATCCGGCAATCCGCGAGTTCAGCCATTATTCCTTTTGACTATAACGCTATAACCGTCGACGACATCGGTTATAACCGATGTCTAGCCCCAATTCCAGTCGTAACCGCCGATTTAACCGAAATCAAACCTCACCATAGCAGCCTATAAATACAGGGCTAAATTCCTCAATCCAACTCGTTTATTACTCTCAAACTCACTCTGAAAAACCTCGATGCAAGTCGCCGGAAATTTTCTGCAACTCGCCGGAATTCTCTGCAAGTCGCCGGAAAACCGAACCCATTTCATCTCTTCTGCCTTACTCTAAAATAAGACTTCTAGAGCTCAGACAGAAAGCACCACACTCACCTCAAACTTTTGATAGAGCCTCTGTCGCAAGATAAACTTCGCCGGAGTTAACCTCAGCCGCCGGAACTTCATCGGAGATCACAACTGTTCGGAACAGCACCTTTAATTCTTTCTGTTTAAATTATTTCGTTAACAGTACTGATCAATCAACCAAATTAATAAGAATGATTGATTAAACAGTCGGGTTGATTCCCGGGTTTCATTAAAACGAAGAAGATGAACAGCGAGTAGTAAGTATAATTAAAAATGGGATTTGTATCGGGTTAGACACACAGTCTAGTGGTGGACTGTGTGCATTTGAAACATAAAGATACCGAGTTCGAGTCTGTACATGCTTTCCGGTTCGCCAATTATACACAACCTTTTTAAAACCAGTTAACGAAATAATCTAGTAAATATATAAATTTAATAAAAATCTTATATCCTTCGGGTTAGTCACACAGCCCAATTGGTCGGGCTGTGTGCAACACGAAACCAAGGTCTCGAGTTCGAATTCGGTTAGTTACGCCGCCCCTGAAATTAT
This sequence comes from Scalesia atractyloides, assembly GCA_947069175.1. NCBI lineage: Eukaryota > Viridiplantae > Streptophyta > Magnoliopsida > Asterales > Asteraceae > Scalesia > Scalesia atractyloides. Next base: position 39,510,651 of record CAMTDV010000116.1, read on the forward strand.
CCAAACCTTTTTAAATTAAATAAAAATATGTTAGCTCTAGTATGTGTATATGTATAATTAAATTTCAATATATTTCGGGTTAGACACGTAGCTCAGTTGGTAGAGCTGCGTGCAAGCGTACGGGAGGTCACGAGTTCGAACCTCACTCAGCGCATACAAACACGCGGTCCGACCGGTCAACGGTCAAAAAGTCAAAAATTTTTATTTTCTTTTATTTATTTATTTTATTTAAAAATCAATTAAAAACACTTAAAAATAATATTTAGAAGTTAGAAAAATTTCATTAAACTCACAAAAATAAATCTAACAATCCCATTAAAGAACACTAATTAAAAATATTAATCTCAAATAAAAGTTTATTTATTTATCGAATTATTATGTTATTATTTAGGTTAGTTTCTCTCGTGGTTAAATCCAAATTCGTGCGCATTCACCATCAATCCAAGAAACGCAACCACTGTGAGTGAATTCTTACAAATTCCCATTTTTATTCATGTTTTGGGGTGTATCATGTGTCGCTTAAATTAATTCGCTTATTCAAACTCGTGCTATACCATTATATGATCTAAACTTAGAATGTAAATATTGTTTGTTGTGATGTATTACATATTGTCAAGTTGTGATTATTCATTAGGCCCATCAGTTCCTCGTGGGAGACGAGTTGAACAACGCATGCCTCAAAAACATTCATTAGGCCCATCAGTTCGTTGAACAACGCGTGCCTCAAAATCATTCATTAGGCCCATCAGTTCCTCGTGGGAGACGAGTTGAACAACGCGTGCCTCAAAAACAAACATTTGGTGTGTGCGTGTGTATTAATTAATATTATGTGATTTGTGATTTAATTTACATTTATATTTATTCATATGTGGTTATGCACTTTAATTTATAATCGATACAATAAACACGTTTAAATGTTTTCATAGGATTCACTCGCCAACTTTTTGTTGACCCAAAAACCATTTTTACACATGATACAGGTGGACAGGTTGAAGCAAGGAACACATAGGAAATTGCCTTAGAAGAAAAATAATGAAGTCTTGAAAAATGTATAGAACATGTTGTACTAGTATGATTGATTGTAATGATTCTCCTTTAAATAGAAATAATAAATATGAAACGTTATAATAAATGTCATGAGCTTTGATGAAAACCCAATCATGCCTCGATCACCTTTTCCGCTGCGGGTCGGGGTGTGACAGATTGGTATCAAAGCTTTTGACTATAGGGATATAGGATAGGTTATTAGACCTTTAGAGCCTATACTATAGTTGATTAGATTTTAATTGTTTATGTGGTTAGATGCAAACTCATGATGTTTATTTGTTTCATATTTATTACACATACCAATGCATGCAAACACTTCCACTATCATATTGTGAGATATTTAATGAGTTATACTTATTGTCAAACATAACAAGCTTACATATACATTCATCACGCCTAATTCAATGTTCACATATTGAAGTCATCCGCATATTCCCTTATTCAAGATTTTGTCGCATTTTTCATTTTTCAATCTCATCAAAGTAAGTTCTACGACGGGCATGTAGTAACTGTAAGGGTACAAGTGCCGGTAGTCGGAACGTCCTGTCTAGGTTGACATTAGTATAAATCCAATATAACGGACCAGTTTGCCTACCTGGGGACTAACGATGAGAGTACGAAGGACCTATTAGGCCAAAGCATGCCACACCAAACGTCGTTCGAACTAACCCCACTTTGAGGTGTCACCGTGTCCACACCTGGATGCACTCCGAATATCATACGTTACATACATATTTCTCGATTTTCTCCGGGTTTAGTGTACGTTACCAGGCTAACACATGCGAACCATATGAAAGACCCGGTAATCATGGGGGCCCACATGATTACGAAGGTGAAGTATGGCGGCATGCAAGGCCGAATTACGAGCAAAGCCCAAGACATCCTATGGATGTAGTAAATTTATTATTCTTCATTTATTTTATGAATGTTCATTCCTAAATACGACACATGACCCCTAAAACGTCCAACTCATACTCTTGATACGTATTTCTTGTAGATGTCTTCTAGCCTCTCTCGTAGAAAAAAGAGATCAGGAAAAACCCGCGAGCGCATGGCTGCCGCTCAACAAATACCCAACATCGTGGTTCAAGTCCAACAGGCCCTTACCGCTAATCCCGTCAACCCAATTAACCAAGAAGATCAAAACATTGTCAACCCTCTCCCAAAAGCCACTAAATGCACCTTCAAGCATTTCAAATCCTGCGATCCTCCAAAATACGAAGGGACCGAAGGTGTCACTGCTCTCCTCCATTGGTTTGAGGAGATGGAAAACACTTTTCTCAATTGCGACTGTCCCGATGATCGCAAGGTGCGATATGCTACCGGTCGTTTGTTTGGAGTAGCACTTACATGGTGGAATACAGAGAAGGCCAAGCGAGGTACTGAGAATGCTATGACTTTGACTTGGGAAGAGTTGAAGGAAATCATGACAAGACGTTTCTGTCCAAGAAGCGAAATCAAGAAATTGGAAGATGAGTTCTGTAACATTTGTAAAAATCGGGTTTTCAAAACCCGCTCCGTTTTGTAATCGAATATCAAGTTATAAAAGTTACGTTGAATATTTATGATTATTTTGATTTAAAACGATACATAATTAATAAATAAACTAAACTATAAAAATTATATTTGATAAAAAGTTAAAACAAAATAAACAAAAGAATTTTGTTGCTGCCGGGACTCGAACCCGGGTCAGCCAAGGACAACCCCAACGACTTAACATACACTCACATCACCACTCCGCCACTTTGTGTTTTCTGTTATCTCTAGGAAATAAATGAAATTTATACACAAACTCGGTTAAAACCGGTTTCGCCAACTGAGAAACGGAAATCGGCAAATCAATCGTCAAATCGTTTGTTTTCTCGCGTATTCACGTTCATAACCGATGAACCGATGTCTTTAATCAATTCAGAATTGATTGAGCATCAAGTCTCATCATTATCGGTCTTCATAACCGAAATGTAATCAAATCCAGAATACTTCAACCCAAGATCACTCTCTCGACTCAGAAATATCATACCAGCATCCAATTTCACTTTCGTCACATTTTCAGACCATCAAAACGCTTAAAACAGCTCGCCGGAATTTTCTGCAAAAGTCGCCGGAAAACCGTATTCATCCTCAAACGGTAAATCCTTCAATATTCGTTGTAGTTCAACAATTCTTAAGCTATTTCTAACTTAAACCACTCAATTGAAATTAAATTCTGGCGCTGTATTCAACTAATTCCAGTTCGCCGGAAAGATTCTGAAAGTCGTTATTTCCGTCTGTGAAACGGTAAGGACCTTCAAACACATCGTTAACGTTTGTTTATCACTTCAATTCCACAATGGACTAATAAAAAACGACTAATTGTCTGTTCAGTTGAGGTGCACAAAAACAGAGACCGACGCCTGCCGGAACTCTGTAACCAAACGTTCACCGGTATGTTCTTCCTCTAATCGTCATCCCTGCTATCTCTTATCAGTTTGTGCAATGCTTAGCAAACGAATCAACAAGTTTTAATGATGTAAACTGCCGTCGGTAAAAATCCAGTGAAGAAGATGAACTCTGGTAATACTATAAGTATAATTAAAATTGGTAGTTTAAACGGGTTAGACACACAGTCCAGCGGTGGACTGTGTGCACAATACATACGCATGTCCCGAGTTCGATTCCTGCTATACGCGCTCCTTATATAATAAAATGCCTTTTTGTTTAAAAACTAAACCGGGTTAACCCAGTTAGTGGTTAAGTATAATAAAAACCGAGATAATAACCAGGTTAGACACACAGTCCAGCGGTGGACTGTGTGCAACATTAAGCCATACGTCGCGCGTTCGAAACCCGTCACTAGCACCGGCCCGTTGAATTAAAATGTTTTTGCAAATAAAAGAAATTCGGTTAAATTGAATAAGTGTATAAATATAATTAAAAACAAGATTATTTCGGGTTAGACACGTAGCTCAGTTGGTAGAGCTGCGTGCACGCGTACGGGAGGTCTCGGGTTCGAGCCTCACCCAGCGCAAACCATGTCCCTGACCGAACCGGTCAACAAGTCAACAGGTCAACGGTCAACGCAAAATAAACAATTTTTTTTATATTTTTATTTATTTAATTTAATTTAAAAATCAAAAAAAAAAATACTTAAAAATAACATTTTTAAAGATAGAAAATAGCCTTAAACTCACAAAAATCTATCTAAAAATTTCATTTAAAATCCTTAATAAAATCCACTCATTTAATATATTTTTCCGTTATTATTTAGGTTAGTATTTCTCGTTGTTCCGCTCATCTAACTCGTGCGCATCTCACCATCTCCAATCCAACGCACCCAATGTGAGTGAATCTTTACAAATTCCCCGTTTAATCACGTTTTGGGGTGTATCATGTGTCTTGATATATATATTATACTTAAACCATTGTGCATACATCATATCATGAACTAGTGTATTCAGTTTGTTTCTGTTATGTAGTTATTGTGGATGCAAGTTTATTATTTTCAGTACATGCAATTTCATAGGCCGCCGCTCCCCATTACATTATGAGCGTTGAGCATGTTCCCCATTTCATTATGAGGTTGAACCTGGCGTGCCCACATATGATCGGCTCCGTTTGATTGAGCCTTGATCGCACAAACATTATCATTTTCAGTACATGCAATACGATCGGCTCCGTTTGATTGAGCCTTGATCGCACAGTTTCATTTATGTTATTTATAGTATGATGTTGGTATGTTCATGTATGCTGTCATATGTTATTGTATGTTATAGTTGTGACTGCTATTTGTTATTGCTTGATTATTTACATTTGCTCATCTATGATTATGCACAATTTTAACTAACAAGTAATTCCTTAATAAATGTTTATCTAATAAGGTTCACTCGCCAACTTATGTTGACCTAAAAACCCCCATTTTTACACATGATACAGGTGAACCAGCAGCAGCTAGGAACACATAGGACTTGGACTAGAAGAATAAAACGATTTAGAGTTGGGATTGTTATGTTTGGTTTATTTTCTTTGTATTGAATGAACATGTTTGGATATTTGGAAATGTAACTTTGACTTTATTAAATATGAAACATATTAGTAAATGTCATGAGCTTTGGTGATAACCCAATTATGCCCCGACTCTTATTCCGCTGCGGGTCGGGGTGTGACAAGTTCTATTCTTTGAAACAAAAAGAGGGCGACCACACACATACAACAAGAGATTCCTTGAGTTAAATCAAATGGTCCCCAATTTGTTCACTCCCCTCTACCGTTTGATCGAACACTACATTCGAGGTCTTCCTTCAAAAATTCAAGACCCTGTAATAAGTACCACACCTGCAACTTTGGAAGCAGCAATGGAGTTAGCTACAGAGCTCACCGAAAACCGCATACGAAATAAGGACTTCAAGGAGGAGAAGAAGAAGGATAAAGCATCAACTGAAACCTCAAACTCCACCCAAACCAAATCCCCTTCTCAACCCACTTCTAAGAGAAAACGAGATGGGCAAATTTTCGCTGTCACTCAACACAATCAACCAGCTTCACAAGCCGTACCACTCCAAGCTATCCCAATCACTCAAATAGCACCCAACTCAACTTACCCAAATAAGAAACCTTACTTTGGACCTCACCCTCAATGCAACACCTGTTTTTATCACCATCCATCTACCTTACCTTGTCGACTATGTGCGAATTGTGGACGTTACGGTCATTTGAGCAAGGTTTGCCGCACCTCTCAAAACTAAACCTCACCCCCTACTCAAAACATGATCCAAACATATCAACAACCCCAATACCCCATGTTCCCATATGTTCAAGCTTGTTTTAATTGTGGCGACCCTACCCACTTTAGAAACACGTGCCCTCGATTGGTTAACATCATAAACGCCCAAGCTCAAGCAAACCCAGTTAACCAAGCAAATCAAGCCAACTCAGCTCCACCACCAGCAAGAGGAAGAGCTTACAACATCAACGCCAATCCTGTTGAAGATAATAACGGCCCAAACGAACCACCCAACTAGTCTTCCCCCACCAAAAATCAGGACTCAACTCCAACCGTCTAGTTTTTACATTTGCTCTATGTTATCTCAATCTTTACGTATCTCAATTATAAATTTGAAAATTTATGTATCCAAGAATCTTAATGCGAATTACTATTTCAAGTTTTGTTTTATACTCATTGATTTAACATTCATATCATCATACATCTCGACGTATCTCAATCTCATCATTTAAAGAAGTTGGGTTGTGTCTCACTTTTACATAGACTAACCCCTTCATCATAACAAACGAGAGAGGTACTGTCATCATTCAATCATGTATACCTTCAGATTTGAGACTCAAGTTTTGTTGTTGTGTTTGTTTATGTTTTAGAGTCACTTAGAACTAATCATAATTTACTGATAAAGCCAATGAAAATTTGACAAGAATATGGTGGATACGCCGCTGGTACTTCCTATATATAAGTATTCTTGCCAAAGGATCAGAGGCATTGTCAGGCGGTTATGAGAAGTTCCATGTAGGATTTAGTAATTTCATGGTTGAAGTTTGTTTTATACTCACTGATTTAGCATTCATATCATCATACATCTCAACGTATCTCAATCTCATCATTCAAAGACGTTGGGTTGTGTCTCACTTCTGTCACACCCCGACCCGCAGCGGAATAAGAGTCGGGGCATAATTGGGTTATCACCAAAGCTCATGATGTTTACTAATATGTTTCATATTTATTAAATCCAAATTACATTTCAATATTCCAAATCAAATTCATACAATACAAGGAAAGGAAAAATTAACTAAAACAAATCCATAATCTAAACTGATTTATTCTTCTAAGCCGCCCTATATGTTTCTTGCTTCAACTTGATCACCTGTATCATGTGTAAAAATGGGAAATTTTGGGTCAACAAAAGTTGGCGAGTGAACCTTGTTAAAAACATTTGTTATTGATTTATTATTGATATTTAATTTAGGAAAATTGTTCAATAATCATATATGAGCAAATGTATGTAGGCATAACAATCACAAACCACCTTGCTTAAGCATGAAATAATAATGACAATGTATAGGTTGGCAACGTCCCGTTCACGCTCATAGGTAATGGGGAACGGACGGCCTATGTGAGATCAAGGCTCAATCAAACGGAGCCGATCTTATGTTGGCAACGCCTGGTTCACGCTCATAGGTAATGGGGAACAGCTCACGCTCATAGGTAATGGGGAACAGCTCACGCTCATAGGTAATGGGGAGCGGCGGCCTATGAAATGTATGTACTGAAATGATAAAATTAATCTAAACTTCAACCAAACAAACAATGGATACACATTTGATCATGAACATGATGGATGCACAAATGTTTAATTATAATAAATAAATAACGACACATGATACACCCCAAAATGTGATTAAAACGGGGAATTGGTAGAGATTCACTCACATTGGGTGCGTTTGTTTGAAGATGTTGAATGCGCACGAGTTTAGGGGATTGATCGACGAGAGATAACTAACCAAATAAATAACGAAAAGGTACGGTAAGTATGTGGATTTTATTAACTATTTTAATAAGATTTTTGGGTATAATTTTGTGAGTTTAAGGCTACTTTCTAACTTTGAAAACGTTATTTTTAAGTATTTTTAATTGATTTTTAAATTAAATAAATAAATAAAAATAAATAAAAAAATGTTGACTTTGACCGTTGACCGAGACCGTTGACCGTTGACCGTTGACCGGTTCGGTCGGTTATATTGTTGCACTGAGCGAGGTTCGAACCGGTGACCTCCCGTACGCGTGCACGCAACTCTACCAACTGAGCTACGTGTCTAACCCGAAATAATTCTGTTTTTAATTATACTTATATACTATTTAATTTAATCCGAAAATTATTTATTTTTAAAAAGATTTTAAACGTATCGGACCGGTGCTGACCACAGGTCTCGAACCCGGGACTTGTGGGTTAGCGTACACACAGTTCACCCCTGGACTGTGTGTCTCACCTTGTTATTAACTCGGTTTTTATTATACTTAACATGGACTGTGAGTCAACCCGGTTCAGTTAAAAAGGCAAAATTTTATTTCGAGCGAGTAAAGCTGGGACAGGATTCGAACTTGCGTCGCAGGTGTTATGTGTGCACACAGTCCACCGCTGGACTGTGTGTCTAACCCGTTTATAAAACCGATTTTAATTAATCTTATGATACAATCCGACTTCGTCTTCTTCGTTAGATTTTACCCAGAAAAATAAGGTCCGACTGTTTGGTCTGGTTTATGCCTTATCTGGTTTTTAAACTTTATAAGTAACTTAAAGGTAACGAATGGAAAGGGTTTGGGGGAAAAAGATATACCGATCAGTGTTGTTCACAGAATTCCGGCAGAGTCCGTCGGTTCTGAAAGTGAACTCCGGCTGTCGACATCAATTAACAAATTCTGTTCGATTATTACGAAGTTGAGATACTTAATTAAAGTTTAATAGGAGTTGGAAAGATCATACCAGCTCTCAGTGTGATTTCGAAAGTTTCAGAAAATTTCCGGCGAAGGTGGGGATTTCGACGAACGTTGACTGGGATTGCTTCTGATGGTGGAGTTGTGTTAGTGACAGATTATTCGAATGATTGAAACAGAAAGGGTTGAAAGAATTACCGTGTGGATGTGAGTCTCGGTTTTCCGGCGACTTACAGTTTTTTTCCGGCGATTGAATTTTTGTCGAGAAAAGGTGCGATTTGTGAGCGAAAAGGTTTCCGGTGAATTGTGGGTGAATTTATAGGGTAGTATCGAGATGTATGGGGTCTGAATTCGGTCTCAATTCGAAGTCAGCCGTTCTCCGGCGGTTACGACTGATGTCGCGGGTTCAGACGTCGGTTATAACCGTCGTTAGAGTTAATTCTTCGGTTATCTTGAACGGAAACGTAAATTATCGGCGAAGTCGTCGGGATTTCCGACGACTGCTATTTGGGCGCGTTTTGACTGATTTGACTTCCGTGCCTTATTATTTGAATTAACTGATTCAATAGGATATCAGAAAATCAAAGTGGCGGAGCGGTTGCTGGTGTGAAGGTTATGTCTTTGGGGGATTTCCGGCTGACCCGGGTTCGACTCCCGGCAGCCGGTTTTCCTTTTTAATTAATTTATTTTTATATTTTTACAATTATAATTTATATCTTCTAGTTTGTTGATTAATTATGAATCGTTTAAAATCAAAATAAACCATAAATGAACAACAAAAATTTAAAACTGATTGTTCGGTTATTAAACAAAGCGGGTTTCGAAAACCCGTTTTTTCGACAAATGTTACAACTTCTACATAGACTAACCTCTTCATCATAACAAACGAGAGAGGTACTGTCATCATTCAAGCATGTATACTTTCAGAATTAAGACTCAAGCTTTGGTTGTTGTGTTTGTTTATGTTCTAGAGTCACATAGACCTAATCATAACTTACTGATAAAGCCAATGAAAATTTGACAAGAATATGGTGGATACGCCGCTGGTACTTCCTATATATAAGTATTCTTGCCAAAGGATCAGAGGCATTGTCAGGCGGTTATGAGAGGTTCCATGTAGGTTTTAGTGGTAGAAGTTCTGTTTTAGGATATAACCTTATCTTTCCAAACGTATCGATTCTCTCAAAACTCTTGTGCATGAGATCATACCTAGTCAATCAACTCTGTTTATCAAAATTCCTTATCTTAGGCATCAAAAAGCGATTCCTGTAGCAGGGTATTCAACCCTTACTAGGAACGTTACCGCCTCAAATAAAATTTAAACTCTCACCCCCTTCTAATTATGAAATTGTCAAAACCACCCTCCCTACAAGTCAAATATACCACTATTACTTAAATTTCGGGACGAAATTTCTAAAAGTAGGGGATACTGTAACATCCGTCAAAAAACGGGTTTCCAAAACCCGCTTCGTTTATTAACCGAATAGTCAGTCATAATTTTCGTCGCGTATATATAGGTTATTTTAATTTTAAACGATACATAATTAATAAACATTGTTAGAATTTTAAAACATAATTAATAATCATTAAAAATAAGAGAATAAAAAATATTTGAGGCTGCCGTTTTTTCGAACACGGGTCAGCCGGTTCAACAAGCAACCAACACACCACTCCGCCACACGCTTAAGTTTTGATTAATACTGAAATAAATAATACTTAACATAAAACTCGAATTCGAAATCGGACTTTCAGCGCGACAGAACTCGCAATCCCCGGAAAATCCGGCAATCCGTGAGTTCAGCCATTATTCCTTTTGACTATAACGCTATAACCGTCGACGACATCGGTTATAACCGATGTCTAGCCCCAATTCCAGTCGTAACCGCCGATTTAACCGAAATCAAACCTCACCATAGCAGCCTATAAATACAGGGCTAAATTCCTCAATCCAACTCGTTTATTACTCTCAAACTCACTCTGAAAAACCTCGCTGCAAGTCGCCGGAAAGTTTCTGCAACTCGCCGGAATTCTCTACAAGTCGCCGGAAAACCGAACCCATTTCATCTCTTCTGCCTTACTCTAAAATAAGACTTCTAGAGCTCAGACAGAAAGCACCACACTCACCTCAAACTTCTGATAGAGCCTCTGTCGCAAGATAAACTTCGCCGGAGTTAACCTCAGCCGCCGGAACTTCATCGGAGATCACAACTGTTCGGAACAGCACCTTTAATTCTTTCTGTTTAAATTATTTCGTTAACAGTACTGATCAATCAACCAAATCAATAAGAATGATTGATTAAACAGTCGGGTTGATTCCCGGGTTTCATAAAAACGAAGAAGATGAACAGCGAGTAGTTTATAAGTATAATTAAAAATGGGATTTGTATCGGGTTAGACACACAGTCCACTGGTGGACTGTGTGCATTTGAAACATAAAGATACCGAGTTCGAGTCTGTACATGCTTTCCGGTTCGCCAATTATACACAACCTTTTTAAAACCAGTTAACGAAATAATCTAGTAAATATATAAATTTAATAAAAATCTTATATCCTTCGGGTTAGTCACACAGCCCAATTGGTCGGGCTGTGTGCAACACGAAACCAAGGTCTCGAGTTCGAATTCGGTTAGTTACACCGCCCCTGAAATTATCCAAACATTTTTAAATTAAATAAAAATATGTTAGCTCTAGTATGTGTATATGTATAATTAAATTTCAATATATTTCGGGTTAGACACGTAGCTCAGTTGGTAGAGCTGCGTGCACGCGTACGGGAGGTCACGAGTTCGAACCTCACTCAGCGCATACAAACACGCGGTCCGACCGGTCAACGGTCAAAAAGTCAAAAATTTTTATTTTCTTTTTATTTATTTATTTTATTTAAAAATCAATTAAAAACACTTAAAAATAATATTTAGAAGTTAGAAAAATTTCCTTAAACTCACAAAAATAAATCTAACAATCCCATTAAAGAACACTAATTAAAAATATTAATCTCAAATAAAAGTTTATTTATTTATCGAATTATTATGTTATTATTTAGGTTAGTTTCTCTCGTGGTTAAATCCAAATTCGTGCGCATTCACCATCAATCCAAGAAACGCAACCACTGTGAGTGAATTCTTACAAATTCCCCTTTTTATTCATGTTTTGGGGTGTATCATGTGTCGCTTAAATTAATTCGCTTATTCAAACTCGTGCTATACCATTATATGATCTAAACTTAGAATGTAAATATTGTTTGTTGTGATGTATTACATATTGTCAAGTTGTGATTATTCATTAGGCCCATCAGTTCCTCGTGGGAGACGAGTTGAACAACGCGTGCCTCAAAAACATTCATTAGGCCCATCAGTTCGTTGAACAACGCGTGCCTCAAAATCATTCATTAGGCCCATCAGTTCCTCGTGGGAGACGAGTTGAACAACGCGTGCCTCAAAAACAAACATTTGGTGTGTGCGTGTGTATTAATTAATATTATGTGATTTGTGATTTAATTTACATTTATATTTATTCATATGTGGTTATGCACTTTAATTTATAATCGATACAATAAACACGTTTAAATGTTTTCATAGGATTCACTCGCCAACTTTTTGTTGACCCAAAAACCATTTTTACACATGATACAGGTGGACAGGTTGAAGCAAGGAACACATAGGAAATTGCCTTAGAAGAAAAATAATGAAGTCTTGAAAAATGTATAGAACATGTTGTACTAGTATGATTGATTGTAATGATTCTCCTTTAAATAGAAATAATAAATATGAAACGTTATAATAAATGTCATGAGCTTTGATGAAAACCCACTCATGCCCCGATCACCTTTTCTGCTGCGGGTCGGGGTGTGACAACACACACGAGCACCAATGGAGTATTGTGATAGCATAGATGGTGATCCATAACTTTGTTAGAAAGACCGGTAGGTTTGATGAAGCATTTAACACGGCCCAACAAGAATCTTCGGCGGTACTAGTGATGAACTTCATGAAGAAGTTCCGTTTATAAATCGTATGAATGATGATTATATGTATATGGCAGTGATAAGAGATATTATTGTGCAAGATATAATGGAATCACGGAGAAGAACATAGTATAACATTAGTTTGTTATTCTTATGCATATTTGTGTTTTTTTTAGTAATTTGAATGTAATATTATTATGTCTAATCAATATATTATAAAATATGTAAACGAATTATGTTATATATTTCATAAATTGTTTTTCAATATGCAAGAGAGAAAAAATTAAATAAGTTAAACCAAATACTTTTTAAAGGAATGTCCTTTTGGTCATTTTACATGAATAGGAAAAAGATCTCGTACAAATAGTCTTATCATACAAAACGTACGAAAAACATAAAAAGGTAAGAAAAAAACACGGTGACATTTTCGTAGTTATTTACTTGTCGAGTAATTATTAAAATTACCCTACAAATGATCTTGTAGGGTAATTTTGTAAAATGATCTTATATGGTAATTATCAAAATTACTCTACAAAATTTAATCTTACAAGAAGAGAGAAAGATGGTGTTTTCTTGGAGAATTGTTGAGCCAGTCTTGGCTATGAGAGATGAAAAGTTTGGAGAGGATGAACAAGTGCTTACGTGAAGCCGATTTTCAAGCCTCATATTGTGAATGATCTAATAGTGAAGTGATTTTAATAAAATTAATATGAATAATCGGGCAATATTACATAATGTTGTTACGTTCAATGTAAAAATATTTATAAAAATAAGACAATAATTTGAATCAAGACAACAAATATGTAGACTAGGAGGGTGTTGCCAAACTCATAAAGTTGTCAAATTTAATTCGTAAAAATACAACTCTCTGACAGTTAAATGCATCGGTGATATTAATGCATATGCTTCCTAATTTTGTTATTAAGACAAAAGTGTGCATCTGATAACACTATCTCGTCATGTTGAGCCACACTGATCCAAAAACATGGCGTTTTGTAGCAAATTCTTTGTTTATCCTAGCACGAGTGCTCGTTGGATAAACTCAGTTAGACAAAGTTGCTCCAAAATTTGGCAAAAAAACGTGTGTCGTCTTACTGTTATGTTTGTCTTCTAGAGTTAGGAAAATACAAATAAAACTAAATATACACACTATATTAATGGCAAATCTTGAACCTACGATCACTGTTTCATGAGACATGATACAAGTTGAAAAATATTATGGATAAATCGGCATATTTTGATCTCATGATCATTATTCGTTAGGTCAAGAATTCAGGACTAACTGACTAAGATTGGCAACAATAACAAAAAAAATATCACATTCAACTATAAACATACTAACATGAAATTGTTATTTTTTGAGTAAACTGCTAAAATCGTCATAAGGTTTAGATACAATTGCTAAATCCATCCAAAACACTTTTTTTTTCTCAGCTGAACCACTGAGATTTCAAAATCATTGTCAAATCCATCCACTTTTCTAACCCTGTTAAAAATAAATATTAAATAAATAGTAATTTTTGTCATTCTCTTTAACTCTAGTTTTTTAATCCTAAATTGGCCCCCAAAGAAGACGTATACCCGATTTATTTTGATAATTTATTCGTAAGTCGGTATTCTTTCGATTTCACTTTATTACAAATTAAGTTTTATGCATTCTTTCATTAACTAATAATTTGGTTACACAAAAAATACAAAATAATGCACACTAAATGCTTTTATTAACAACATACGTATGAAACATATCTTTTCAAGATTAGTTGGAACTGCTATTCATTGTAATATAATTGCTATATTTGGTTTTCATTCCTTCACATTAGGTGATACTAACAAATCAAGTTAATACACACTGGAAGGGGGTAAACGGAGATCAGAGGCAATGTAAATTATTATGAAAGGGGTTGCCTTTAAGTTGATGTGTTGGTGACACGACAAAGATTGTGAGCTTATGTCAAGATCAAACTTATTAATTAGTTATCACCTCTACAGTTGGTACATATATTCAGAACGAAGACTAAATAGCACACTCTTAATATTGTATCCTTATTGTCTCTTCTGACTTGGCTACGTATTTCCAAATTTCAACAATCCATGCAATATGTTTCTGTGTTTTAAATTTTAATATCACTTTCAAGTAATTATATAAATTCAATGTCGCATAGATGTTTGTGTGTTTTAATATCGTTCAAAATATGCATAGATGATCACAATACCTCTCATTTAACATTAGTTTTTAACAATATAGAAAAGTGGATGGATTTGGCAACAATTTTGAAACCTCAATGGTTCAGTTGAGAAAAAAAAAAGTTTTTTTTGGATGGATCTGGAATTTGTATCCAAACCTCAGGGACGATTTTGACAGTTTACTCTTATTTTTAACATATATGGACTTGAAAACACAACCAAACTTTATACCAAGGCAGTCTTGTTTGAGTAGCAAATAAAACTTGTTTTTTAAAATCGGGTTTCATAACTAACAAAATAAAGTATTACTTACTAAGCACGGATTTACAAAGTAATAGAAATTCGAGTTAACAAAGAAATATGTAATTAACAAGGATGTGAAGTAGCTCCTTTTTTTCCCCCTAGGCAAATTAGTTTCTAACTTAAAATATTAGTTTCTACCCGTTTTGCTTAGTTTAGACATACTCCAAGAACAAGCCAGGCTTGTGGCTAGATATTGACAAAAATAAACCCATATTATTTTAATATATATACACATAAAATTATTCATTAAACCTACTTCTTTCTAGATGCATGTTAAACCCTTAAAATAGTTGTGTAAAAATTTCAAGGTGTATCATTCTAACCATCATCACCTTTCAAAATGAGATTTCTTCAATACTCTCTCACCTTTTTAACCTACTCGATGTCCCTTCTCGTCATCATTGCGCCCTCTTTTCACAACTTGTTATTAGAATCACGAACATAAGCTATGAATGCTCTTGAATACTTAATCTTCTTCATGACCTTTTCCGCGATCATTATTATACAAACGCTTTGCTTTTTTATGTGCAAAATTGGGACTAGACGAAAAGGAAAGAGTCCGAATTGAAATACTACTATTTAAGTTAATTAAGGGTTGAGGTTGTATTAGGTGTTCTTTCAATCCAACAGTTAGGTTTAAGACTCCTTAATGGCATGCCTGGCAAGTGACATTCTTATGTTTTATTTGTTTGCAGTTATTTTGTTTATTTATATGGGGAAATTAAGTTTTATGTTGGTGTTTGGTTTGTTGCAATCCACTCGGAACACAATTGAAATCTGAAATTCGAAATTCAAGGTATAACATGTCTGGTTATGTGAATTTGTTTGAATTAAAGTGTGGAATTTAATGCATACCATGTTTGGTTATACAATTCAGAAAATTGGAATTGAAGTAAATTTCGTTGAATATTTTGAAGTAAAGAAGCTTAACATTAATTCTGGATAGATTCAACCAAAGAGACTAAGTTTAAATTGAGAATGATTAATTGTCAACCAAATATATTAAAAGTTAAATTCATTTGACGTAGTCAAATTCCACTTCCTTCTCTTTTTCTTTGACACATTGCAATTCCTTGACAAGAAAATATACGCAACACCGTATGGTGTTTGCGTCGTTTATTGGTGTTGTTGTCGGTCAACGCCCACCTTTTCACACCATTTCTTGCGTTGTGTGCGGCGTTGTTGTTTGGGCGAGAGATCAGCATGAAGGGCTAACATGAGTCGATGTGGAACTTAGTTATTTATTGCTTTAAAAAAATATTTTTTTTTAAAAACTACATATACTAACATATTTCACACAATTTTTTTTAAAAGCCACTCACTCAATCATCCATTTATCTCTTCCTAACTGTTTATTCTCTCCCGTTTTTTTAAGTTCATGTAATTTTTTAAGTTTATGATTTTTTTATTTTTAAGTTTATGTAACTTAAATTTTATGTGGTTTTTAGTATTTATGTTTTTATTCAATTAATATTAATATTCTTAAATTAAATTTAATTGATTTTATATAATTTTTAAATAGACAATAAAAATATTAAATAGGTGCCATGTGTCGAATAACGCCCTTCTTCCACGCCCCTTCCCAGACCCCCTATTTTCCACCACACCACTTTTCTGGCGCGTGCTTATGTGTCGTCAACATGTCACATAATACCATTTTTTCAAGTTCCTACACACCGTGTGATCTAATCTAAACGCCACCAAATATGTAACTGGAGTCCCACGACCCTAGGTATTAAATTTGTCCCGATGAGATTAGTTTACTCAAATATAAGAGTGACCATTAACAGGAATTGAGCATAAGACCTATATGTTTCTTGAAGGTAAGTTGACCTTCTCTTTGTGTTTAAGTCACATGTAGAACCAATACAATTAAAGCAGGGGCAAACCTAGTAAGGGGGTTGGATGGACTGGTGCACCACTTGAGAAAATTAGAGTAAAGTACAGTTTCAGTTCCTTATGTTTACACCCAATCACAGGTTCAGTCTTCATTGAAAAAAATCAATAGTCTAGTCCTTGATGTTGTTAATTGCTCTCAATCAGGTCCCTGGGGCAAACTTATACCAGTCAACAGTTAGTTGACTTGGGCATTTATGTCCTTTTGCTTGGAAACTCAAGGGTAAAATCATCTTTTCGTCATGGATAAACCTAAAATAGCCATCATCCTCTTCTCCATAACCCCACCTCCAACGCCTCCACCTTTCACCACCACCACCATCCTCTTCTCCAGAAGATCCGTGAACTCGAAACCACAACCAACGCTTGGATACATCAAGATCTCCGAAGATTCCAACAAGGAAAATCCTAATCTGAATCCTTAATGCGTGTCCATATTTGAACAAGAATGAAAAAGGCATCTTTTTTTGTAATCTAGATCAAAATTGGTCTTCTGCTGCTTCAGAGCAAATCAAGCAGTTTGAAGTGTCTCTGGCGGATGATGTTGGGAGAGATTGATTTAATGATGAAGATGAAGGAGCTCGATCAATATTACTTTATAGGTTTAACCTGGCAGGGAGAGTTCTTTGTTTGAAGAGAAGCTCAACATCTGCAATACGGATAACAGAAATGGAGTCCATACAAAGCTCTACAAGATCTGCACCTTCTTCTTTTGCTTTCTTTATTGATTTTACCATATCTTATACGGTTTCACTTTCAATTGCATCACATACTAATAATTTGTTCTTGAAACCCATCTGACCACCTGATTTAAGTTATGCTAATTTTGTGTAATTTGTAAGTTGAATGGTGGTTGTGGTGGAGGGTGGTGGTTGGTAGGTGGGTGGTCGAAGAGGCATGGTATAACTTTGCTGTCTTATAGTAATTAAGATTTATAACCTATCTATTAAATACAGTATATATTAAATCGTTAGTAATTAAGATTTATATATAACTAATCGCACATCCAAACTGGATAGATCGCAGGTGAGTAGCTACTGAGGAATCCACTTGAACACTGATACGTGGTTGGAAACCGGTGTCTTATTGTGTTTAAGTTTATGTTCTTGCATAGCTTTTAGTTTCGAATAGCCTACTTTTGATTAGAATTATGTTTTGCAGGTCTAACGAAGTTTAAGGAGCTATTCGGGGCATCAGGAGCAAACTGGATCAACTGGGATGCAAGAAATGTAAAATAGGAAATGGCACCCTATAGGGGGAGTTGCCGACGCCCCAAGGCCTAGTGTGTCTGTAGTTTATTGGAAGATCTGGGCGGAATTGGCGTAGACAGCAGACTAGTGCGTGTGTAGTTTATTGGAAGATCTGGGCGGCATCAACGACGTGGGGGGGGGGGGGGGGGAGTCAACGACGCCACCTCCTGCTAGCGGACAGTAAATTTTGTTGTCTTGCGATTTTGGACGAGTTAAAACCCAATTTTTGGGTCTTTTGAAGGTAGTTACGCATTTTTGAGTGTTTGAACATTATCTTGGAGCCAAGAACACCTCTACCTTCATCTTCAACTGTCACACCCCAAGCGATGGCGAATTCATTGGGCCATGAGCGAATGGATGATTGCTCAAAGCATCATAATAATTGAAAATGACAATATTTAAATAAACCCTTTTTATTCCATAAGCTCAAATTCGTACATTGTCAAAAGAAAAGAAATTACATCAATTTAAATATTCAAACAAAAGAAACTAATTTATTCGTGCGTTTCTAAATCTACCTAGTAGATTTCCTGAACATTATCATCAATTTCCTTCAATATATGAATAATAAAGGTCAATAAAATAGTTGGTGAGCATACAAGTTTGGTCTACACAATATAGAATAAAAGGTCTTGTTGATACACTTTTGTGTGTCTGTCGCTTGTTCTTAGTTACGTCTGTAATTGTACTGTCTTTGTTTATTGTGTCTGTATAGTTTGGTCATGTAAGCCAAATCAAAATATCTTCCTATCTTGATTTAGTACGACGATTAGTTTGTCTATGTTGTAAACAGTTGCATGTGTGCATACTGTTGAGTCTTGTGTACGTCATATCTGTTTGCACGCTCTCCGAAGAACACTTCCAAGTACGAGTGAGAGATGCTTCGTACGAGCAAGATGTTGCTCGTACAAGCCATATACCATTAGTACGAGTGATTCTCTAGTCGTACGAGTGGCTCATTTCAACAAGCACCTTGCTTGATTCGTACGAGCCAGTTCATGTTCGTACGAGCGTCCTTTGGAGAATGTTCTTCGTGACTTATAGTGTTTCATACGACCAACAACATTCTTTGTACTGTTGCTAGGTGTTGGCACTATATAAACAGACATGCACTTCTCAGTTAGGGTAGACACTAGAGTTGATACGAGTCACTAGAGCACAAGAGAGAGAGAGAGCATAGAGAGTATATCCTGAGTCTGTATGAACATTGTTTGTATGTGTTTGTACTAGTTCTCTTCTGTTAATCAAGATAGTGAATCTTTTGGTTATCTTTTGTTTCTTACGTTGCTTTGGTTTGCATACTTACGTGGATTTTGCACTTGTATGTGTGTTACATAAACATGGAAGTAGGTTAATCTTGATCCTCCAAGTGGACCTACAAGTGGTATCAGAGCTTTGGCTCTCTTCCTTGTTTAAAACTAAGCTTAGTGTTGTGTCTGAGCCAGTTGTCAGGTTTCTGGAAGTGTTCTTGAACTCATAACAAGAAACTTAAGTTTTTAAAAGATAACTTGCTTAAAACTTAGTTAAAACTTCTTGTACCCAGAAAATTTTCATAAAACCTTGTTAGAATACATGGAGACATGTTAGGATCTGGTTTTTCTTAAAATTTTCTATCAAAGTTCAGCTGGACATATTTTCAGGCGAAACATCTGCCGGAAAACTCACTAGAATATTCTTGTAGGGTTGACCAAATCTCTGGACTTGACTGTTTGGACTGAAAAGCTGATATTGGAATGTTTGTCTTTTTGACCAAAATTGTGTAGACAACTGACCACATTCGAACAAATTCAGAAACAAATCTCTGTTAGAAAAGGAAATTTTCACCAACCAACTCTGCAAAAAGATTCCTCTTTGCGAAAAACCAAACTTAAGCGAAAAACATCCGTGCGAATAACCCATCTGCACGAAGAACAAGACTGTTCGTGCGAAAGATCAAGTCATCCGCATGAAGAACCTTGTTCGTGCGAAGCATAAGTTGCTCGCACAAAATACTCTTGTTCGTACGAACAACCTGGTTCGTACGAAGAAGTGTGATTCTTACGAATCACTAATTCATGCGAAGAACCAAGCTTCTTTGATCTGTTTTTCGTGTTTCAGTTTTTCAAACTTTGTGGTTTTTAGAGTTGTGAACTTTAAAAGTAGACTTGTTATTTTTTTAAATTAATCATTAAACCTTTTAATTTTCTTAAACAAGAAAACATAATGGGTAAGCGCAAATAAGACTCATCACAAAGCTCCGCAACCTCATGGGTAAAATTACTAATGCCTCAACACACAGCCATGATAACCACTAATCAATGGGCGTGTGTAGCATTTCAAAATCAGAGCATTCAGGCTCTTCTTATAAGCGAGAGTGAAACAAGAAGTAATAACCGTCCACCGAAATTGAACCACATGAATGATTTTCCTTCATGGAAAAGTCGTTTCCATACATATATTCTCGGTCAAAATACAGAATTGTGGACATGTTTTACTACACCATATAAGGAATCTCTCGAAGAAGCAGGATCAAATCCAACCTCCTTAGCCAACTCAAATGAAAATGATAAAAAGGCCTATGATTTGGAGAAGAAGGCGTTTGCTATCCTTACACAAGCACTTCATAAAGGATATTTATCATCAGTTTGTGTACTGTACTACCACCAAAAATTTGTGGGATACCTTGGAGGCAAGAGGAGAAGGAAATGCTGCAACAAGAAAGATAAGACATGATCTGCTGAAGAAAGAGTTTGAAGGTTTCATGTTCATGGAGAATGAAGCACTGAGCGATATGACAACACATTTCTACCATCTGCTTAGTGAAATGTACTCGTACCAAGTGTTAGCATCTCCACAAGAAATCGTGATGCATTTTGCTGACGCCTTACCGCCAAAATGGAGTCAATTTATTAACTTACTAAGGCATACAGGTGTTCTGGATGTGATTAGTATTTATGAATTTGTTCAAAAGCTGGAGAACAAGAATGAAGAAGAAATCTGGAAAGCAAAAAGAGTTTCTGTTCCACAAAACCCTGAGATGTACTTTGGAGGTATTAACACAGGTGTTAGTACAACTTAGCAACCAAAACTCCAAACCACGTTGTTTCAAATGTTAATCCCTTTCTACCACCACCAGTTCAAGCAAATCAATCTGCTGGCTCAAGTACTCAAACCTATGGTTAAGTATTTGATCCTAAAGCCTTTCTACCACAACCTCAAGTCCCACAACAAGCTTTCTATGGTAACAACTTTCAACTTCAAATCCTAATACCGTCAGACTTGACACATCACATCTTTCCAAGGTCAGTGTAGAAGTTGCTCGGGAACACATGGAACTTCTAAATACCATGGTTAGTGCTTACTGTGGACTAGTTGCTGGTCAAATTGGAAACATCAATTTGACTAATGAGGACTATCAACAAATAGACAGAGATGAGATGAAGTTAATGGATATTAAATGGGCATTTGCAAGTGCGGTCAGAAGAGCTAAGGATTGCATGAGCAGAATTGGAATAACAAGGTTTGGAAAGCAAGAAAGATACGAAGTATGGTTTTGATAAAGATGCTGTTACTTGCTTCAACTGTGGTAAAAAAGGTCACTTCAAACGTGAATGTACTCGACCCAACAAACAAGAAAATCACAACACTTTCTGAAATTAATCACGGCCATCCAACACAACTCAAGTTAACAATGAACGAAGAATAGTAGCTGTTAACATCCCAAACAACACCAACCAGTCTGGGCCTTCAAACAACACAAACAGAGCTTTGGTAATACAAGCAGATGAAGGATGCGATTAGTCAGTACAATCGGGAAACGAGAATCAAGAAGGAACTGCTTGTTATGCCAAGATAATTAATCAAATCAAACATGTTCACAATATTGACACCCTCTGATGATGATGATAGTTCTGGGTACAATGGGAGTTCTGATGAGGAAAGCTCGAGTGTAGGTGGTTATGGATCTGATTCAGATGTTAGGGAAAGGATTGATACTGAGGTCAATGAGTTGCTGAAAGAGGCAGAGAAGTTGAAAAGTCAGAAGGTTGGTTTGATAAGGAAAGCAGAAGTTGCATCGAAAGAAATGGAGAAAATCTTTATGAACAATGCATCCTTTTCTCATCATACTGCATTCATGGCAAATGTCGCAGGTTCAACAAGTCAGGTAAAATCCGACTCTCCTAAAATATGCAGTGACTGTGCTGAGTTAAAGACTAAATTTGAAACTATAAACAGTCACAATCAAAGCCTAGTAGTTGAACTGCCAAAATGCAAAGAGGCAAATCTAGCTTTAACTCGAAATGAAAAAGAATTCAAATATGTGATTGAAACCCTTAAGAAAAGCGTTTCTGAATTAACAAAAACAGTTTTGAACAAGCAAACAAGAATTAATAACTACACTAATATCCTTGAAGAAACAAAAAAGGAGTTAGCCATTGCCAAATACAAACATGATGTGATTAAGCTAAATTTGGAGAGCTATTCTAACTCCCAATATATGCTTGATCACATCATTGACGTTCAAAAACTTAAGGGAGATGTCAAATGCATTGGGTATAAATCATGTCCACCTCCATTAAAACACAATTATACCAAATTACCTGATGAAGAGGAATGCCACGCTTTGAACCATCTGTACCTCTTAATCCTAAAGAGTTTGCAGTAGGATTAGGGTTTAAGCTGGACAATTCCTCAGAAGAACCAAGAAAAACAGAGAACTCATCATCTGTTGTTGATCAAAATCCATCTATAATAGAGGAAGATGATTCATTTGATGATGAGTCAGACAAAAGTGATCAGGATCAATCTCTTGATGAAGAGAAAGGGATAGAAATTTCTGCTACTCCCGATGTGAAAACTGTTGAAAATCAAGGGAATGATCCTATGAAATCTGTCAAGACAAATGTGTCTACATCTGAAAATGATAATGTGTTGTATACTTTGATTGCGATAAGAAATTTTATTCAAACAAAGACTTTCTGATCAAAAATGTAAATCCAACTTCAATTGATCAAGTTTTTGAAAACTCAACAACAAAATTTTTGGGAAAGAAGAATCCAATCAACTCACAACCATTATTCGTTTTAAAAGAAAAACAACAAGAAAAGCGAGCTGAAAAACCTAAGGTATCACAACCAAAGGTTGAAGCTAAAGGAGCTCGCTACAAGAAGAAATTAAAGAATGTTAAATTTGTGGGTTCAACCGGGTACTAATAAAATCGAGACTTTTGAAAGCATGTCCAATTTTGATTTTGTATATCAAGTCAAGATTTTAAAACGTAACAGTAAAAAAAATTACACTCAACACACAAATGGGTGTGAAGAAGGAACAAGTACCACTAGACGCACAAGTTCAGCATCAAGTCATCAAACAGGATCTCTTAAATTTGTTGAAAGGAGAACATGTTTTAAGTGTGGAAGTTTGGCCACATAATAAAAAATTGTACCAACCCAGCAAAACCGAAGTTTGTTGAAAAATCCCCTTCTGAAACAACTTGCCAACGTCGATCTGTGTCACCTAAATAAGACAAACGTATTGTTAAGGAGCAAGAAGAAAAACAAAGACGTAAACAAGTTAACATAATTGAGAAAGCATTAAAACTGGACGTTCTTGAAAGGAAACCAAGTTCATCAAGTTTAATAAAACCAGAAGTGTTTAAATCTGTAAATAATAGTCAATCTGGTAAACATAAACAATCTTGGAAACCTAAAACCGGTAATGTTTCAGGGGGAGGCACAAAGTTTCCAAATCATCAAGAAATAGAAATCACATTTCTTGATGATAAGGGTCGAACCAAGACCACTAAGGCTTGGGTCCCCATCTCATACTAATCGGGTAACTCAATGTGCAGGGTGTTCGAGGAGGAACTGTGAATAGTCATTGGATTGTTGACAGTGGAGCATCAAGGCACATGACAGGCGACTTAAGGCTCCTTTATGATGTGAAAAGCATTAGAGGAGGGTATTATGCTTTTGCTGGAGATAAGGGCGGATACATCACTGGAGAAGGTATGGTTTTCAATGGTGTTGTTAGTTTTGACAAGATCAATTATGTTCGTCAAATTGATCACAATCTTCTAAGTGTTTCTCAAATCTGCGACAAGAAGTTCACGGTTCATTTTGATGATGTCAGATGTTATGTGCTGAAACCCGGTTTCAAAATTTCCAAAGAATGGATTCTTCTATCGGCTCCAAGAATTAATGATTTGTATATTCTTGACATGAGCCAAGCTATTACCACGTCTGCACAAGTTAATGTTTTGTCTCAAAAGCCACCGAAAAGGAATCAATCTCTTGGCATAGACATATGGGACACATTCACTTGAGAAAAATGAACTATTTAGTGAAAAATAATCTTGTGATTGGTGTACCAGTGAAGAACTTTCATTTACAAGACGCCTGTGTATCGTGCCAAAAGGGAAAGCAAGCTCGAAAGTCCCATTCTGTGAAAAAGATTAACACGGTAAATATGCCTCTGGAACGTCTTCATATGGACCTCTTTGGACCTATGAAATACAAGACTACCTTTGGTGATTCTTATTGTTTAGTAGTTACTGATGACTATTTAAGATTTTCATGGGTTAATATGTTGGCACACAAGAGTGAAGTTCCTGACATCCTCAAGAATCTCCTGACACTACTTGAAAATTTGTACTAGATAAGGAGAATTAGAAGCGACAACGGCACCGAATTCAAGAATTATGTTATGGATGAGTTCTATTCTTCTAAAGGCATTTTACATGAGTACAGTTCTCGTTACACTCCACAACAAAATGGTGTCGCTGAGAGGAAAAATAGAACTCTCATTGAAACAGCAAGAACTATGTTAGTAGAATCAAAACTTCCTGTTCAGTTTTGGGGAGAAGCTATGGCTACTACATGTTATACGATGAATAGAGTTCTTACGGTGAAGAGGCATGGGAAAACATGTTTCGAGCTGTTAAATAAAAGGAAACAGGATGTGTCTTTCTTAGAACCTTTTGGAGCTCCATGCACTATGATTGATCCACATGGTAAATTCGATCAAAGGCTATCGAAGGATTTTTGGATATGCTACTCCTAATTTCAGAGTGTGGAATTTATCAACAAAGAAGATTGAAGAATGGGGTGAAGTTAAGGTTCAAAGATACAATGAATCAGTAAGAGCTTTGGGTGCTCCTTGGATGTTTAACTTTGATGGGCTATTTGACTCCTTTAATCTGCCAACTTTTGATGATGCATCTGCAGCTGCTCAGATGCTACTAGAAAGTGATACTGCAGTTGACTCGTCATTTGTTCGACCAATTATTGTTAACCCTCAAGTGTCTACTTCGGTTAACAATCTTGTTCAAAATGAGGAATTCGAAGATGCTATTGATTATAATGTTTCGTCAGAAGATGATAAGTTCCATGATGCAAATGAAGTTACTTCTGGTCCTGTTCCTGGAATTTTGGATGTCACGTCAAATGTACAAAATCAAGGAACGACTGAAGGTCATGCATCTACATCTTCGTCAAATCCAACAAACGAATTAGTTGTTGATCTGAATATATCAACAATTTGGGTATAAATTCTCAAGTTTCTGATGTTCCTGAAACTCGAATCCATAATACCCATCCTCAGCAGAATATTATAGGAGATGTCCAGAGTGGTGTGCAGACTCGTAATCAGCTAAGAAACAACCAGAATGCTGGTTTGTATTCAGCTATTAGAAAATCTGGGGAACATAATGATTAGGCTTTTGCCTGCTATGTTTGCCAAGTTGAGCCAAAATCCTGGAAGGAGGCAATGAAAAAAGACTCATGGGTTGAAGCAATGCAAGAAGAACTTCAGCAGTTTCAGAAGTTGGGGGTGTGGAAATTGGTTGACAGGCCTGACAACTACAAGAAGATTGGTATAAGATGGGTTTACAAGTGTAAGAAGGATGACCGAGGTGTTGTTTGGAGAAACAAAGCAAGATTGGTTGTCCAGGGCTTTAATCAGGTAGAAGGAATTGATTACAATGAAGTTTATGCACCAGTAGCACGTCTTGAGGCCATAAGAATCTTCTTGGCTTATGCGTCTTACAAGAAGTTTACCGTTTATCAAATGGATGTGAAGAGTGCATTTCTTCATGGTGTGGTTAAAGAAGAAGTATATGTTGAGCAACCGCCTGGTTTTGAAGATCCAATCCATCCTGACAAGGTTTGGCTTCTCAATAAGGCGTTATATGGTCTTCATCAAGCTCCTCGGGCTTGGTATGAAATGTTCTTCCTATCTTCTGAAGAATGGTTTTCGACGTGAATTGATCGACTGTACTATCTTCATCAAGGAAGAGAATGAGGACTTATTGCTGGTACAAGTATATGTTCATGATATTATTTTTGGGTCTACAAACGAGAGAATGTGCAAAGATTTTGAGCAGGTGATGCAAGAGAAGTTCGAGATGAGCGCCATGGGAGAAATGACTTTCTTTTTAGGTTTGCAGGTTCATCAATCTAAGGAAGGGATTTTCATTCATCAAACCAAGTACGTTGGGGATATTCTCAAACGATTTCAAATGGAAGACTCAAAGCCCTTGGAAACTCCATTAGCTCAAAATCATTGGATTACTCCTGATGGAATGAGTGAACATGTGGAATCGTCTCTTTATCGTGCTATGATCGGATCTCTTATGTATATTACTGCTTCAAGACCCGATATAATGTACCCAACATGTCTTCTCGCTCGCTACCAGTCAAGTCCAAAAGTTTCAAATTTGATGGCTGTAAAAAAACTTTCGTTATTTGAAGGGTCGCCCGGACACTTGTCTCTGGTACCCTAAGGATGATAAGTTTGATTTTATAGCATTTAGTGATTCTGATCATGGTGGCTGCAAGATCGATGCAAAATCAACCTCAGTAGGATGTCAGTTCTTGGGAAATCACCTAGTCACGTGGCAGTGTAAAAAGCAGACTTGTGTAGCTACGTCAACCTGTGAGGCTGAGTATATTTCAGCTTCTAGTTGCTGCTCTCAGGTTCTATAGATCCAACAGCAAATGGGCGACTATGGTTTTGAATTTCTAACTACTTGATGTTCTAAAAGTAGTTAATTAAAAACAAACCAAATTACCCTAATTATAGACCTAAATTAAACTCTAGACTCCTAACCTATACTAAACTACTAACCGGCAAGTGGACCGATCAATTGTAGAATAACATTAAGTAAGTCCGGATTATCGAACCCACAAGACTTTCTAATTACTATGACCACTTAACTTAGACTCAATTACACACTTTTTATATTTTAAGGGGGGTTTACTACTAATTCTAAATTATCAATTAAACTATTAAATTACTAAATTGGAACAAACCAAACTATGAATTTTAAGGAAAATTAGGAATTAAATCAAGAAATAATGAACTAGTTACCTAGGTTGGATTTTAGACTGCTACTCATTTGATTTAATAATAATTTATTAGGTTGAATGTTTTACCGGGATCTTGACATATGAAATTCTAGGTTTACCGGACAAGACCCCCGACCCTTCTCAGGAAGACACCTATGATAACCTACAATTATTATTTGTTTATCGGTCCTAAAGATTCCTTTCCAGTTATCTTTTAATTAGTAAAGTTTCTAATTAATTAATTACCTCTCAATAATTAACCTAGACCAACTATAACTTCCAGTTTAGCTTAACTGACTCAATTATGACAAGGAAATTAGATTTGGGAATTTCTCAAAACCTAAACCTAACAATTTATCTAATTAATTCAGCCAACTAGTTATTTCTTAATAATCAATTTAGGTATAATGACAAGATTGATTTTATGTTTCATTCAATTGTTTTCCCAGTTTTATTGGCCAATTTTACCGACATCTTCCAGAATCCCTAAAGACACGAAAAGTAACACAAACCTATTCTATGGAAGACATCCACCTAAGTTCATGCAAAACAATCAAACAATCACAAATCAAGCAAAATCATGCAAATACACTAAACTAGATCATTATAGTTGTAAACTTTACCAATCTAATATTCAAACCCAAAATTAAATTAAAATAAATCAAACTTTCATAAAATCCATTATCCAAACCTAGGCAACTGAATCAAATCTAGCCAAATAACATGTTTGAAAAACAAATTAAACAAGGTTTATAACAAGGAAGCATAATCAAGTGAAACAAGGAGTTGCAAAGATCAAGAATGGTATGATAAAACCGTTAAAAGCTCCTGTCTCGAAACTCCTGGATCACCCGTACACTTCTTGCAGCCTAGATCTCCTTCTTCTAGCTCAAAATCTCCAGAAAAGTGCTCCCAAAAGCCTCTAGTTCATCCAAGTTGGTTCCAAGTTGTGTTTTACTTCAATAATGATTGATTAAATAACAAACAAGTCCCAAAACCAGTCCTGTTTCGAAACTTTCTGGATAAAACACCCTCTCGCCAGCCGCGAGAGGGTTAGGAGCCACCGGTCGCGCCCCGTGACCGAGTCAAGTTACGGAGATAACTATTACTCTCTCGCGGGCCGTGAGAGAGATGTGGTTTGCCGGCCATGCCCTGCGACCGGGGTAAAATCCTTATTTACGTTTCGTTTCCTCTTTTCCAATCCAATCACGTCCCTGCTCGGTTCTTTTCACCATTTTTGCTCGTTTTCCCCATCCTTCCAACCGTTTTCACGAACCATGACCTGCAAAACGCATTTGGATTAAAAGTAGATAAATTCTTGACAAACCGAAACGAAAACGTGCTAAAACTATACAAACTCTACATGATAAATGGATGTATTATTCAATGCATCAAATATCCCCACACTTGCCCTTTTTACGTCCTCGAAAAAGAATTGTGAATAAACGGAATCATAACCAAACAATTATTCGATTTCAAAAATTACGGTTATTTTCATTAAGGAATGAGATTTATGTTAACCGCGATTGCAAGTATTGGATCCACTTAAACTCAAAATTCGGTTCAAACCTCTTAT
The DNA here is from genome assembly GCA_947069175.1 of Scalesia atractyloides. Taxonomy (NCBI): domain Eukaryota; kingdom Viridiplantae; phylum Streptophyta; class Magnoliopsida; order Asterales; family Asteraceae; genus Scalesia; species Scalesia atractyloides. The sequence goes on from CAMTDV010000116.1 coordinate 39,539,614, forward strand.
CATGTGAATTTAGTTTAAGTGCGGTCAATCTACCTAGGGTCTCACACTAGAGTCCACAGTATCCCTAATCCCACCTCAAGCTTATGGAACAAAAGGAACGAATTATTTAAACCCTTGCCTAACCGTTTTATACCAAAATATAAAGAATTTAAAACCAAGCACTTTTCTCTTATTTTTTTTTCTTTTTTCTTTTTCATTTGAGCATTTGATTTCTTTTCGCATATCTAACCTAGAGGTTGTCTCAACCAGAGTCACCATCCCCAAGAGCGAAACGTGGGCTTCGATACTTAAAATTTCAATTAATCCTAGAGGGATTCTCGATCAGAGTCACCATCCCCAAGGGAGATTCCATAGGCCTCGTCTACTTTTCAATCAAGCTCATTTTTTTTCTGTTTTTTCTTTTTACATGATTAAAAATTCTAAATATTTTAGCTTATAACGACATTCCTTATACTACTTTTTGCGGTTTCAGTTTCCCATTTTTCCTAGATGAGTACCCGCTAGTAGACCGACAATTAAGGTATATTAATCTCAAAGAAAATAAGAACCAAATCGAGCCTACTCACATATCCCAAGTTAGACACAAACTCATCCTTTTATTTCTCATATTATTATTATTTGAAACCCAATAAAAATTTAAATTTTCTATCATTTTCCGTTTAATTTCATGCAAACTTCTTTTTCAAAAGACATTTTCAGATTTTTTTAATTTTTTTAACAAATCAAACTACTACACTACTCTACTATCTCACCCCCACACTTAAATTTTTGTATTGTCCCCAATGCAAGGATGAGACAACCTACTACTCAAAATAAAACAGAACAAAATAAAGAAAGAAAAACACAATACAAAAGTGAAGCGAATTAGCTGGTAGTGCAAGACTGCCGATGTGCCAGTCAAACCACTCGTGCTCTCCAAACCAAACACGCTCAGTGTACCACTCTCAAAGCTCTCATGCGAACGGAACAACATACAACATCGACCTATCGCCATGCACTTACAAAACATAATAATGATAAAGTAAATAAAAAGATTGTTTTGAAAGATTGTTCACCACAATACCCAAAGCCATCACCACCCTACAAAGTAAATTGTTTAAAATTATAGACCATTAATAAATTAAAACAGCAAAAAGAAAAATAAAGATAAAGCTCCTCAGCTGCTTCAATTGTCCTCCTCCGACTCTTTCGATGCCTCGAATACCTGATATGGTTAAACGTCCTCCATACCCGCAAACTGACTTGACCCTGCCTGACTACCTGGATGCTGAAAGTAGGATTGGATCCCCATGTTCAGATTCTGCATCATATACCTCATCCCATCTTCTAGCCTCCTCTGGCTGGTCTCATGCATGAGCCTACTCTCTAACATGGTCTGGCGAACTCCACCCAACTGTTGGTCAACATAGCCTCGCAAGTCCCCAAACCCCATCTCCATCCTGTCATACATAGAATCTAAAGTCAGTGGGTCTGGGCGAGGCTCACAAAGAGGATACTGTCGTCCTGGCAGTTCCTGGCGCGTAACCGGCCACTGATATCGAGTGGGGATGCTAGCCTACATACATTATGCAGCTTCAGATCTGGGAGTCGGTTGCACCTGAGGGCCCTGCGGACTGGCAGCCAGCTAACAGGCTCTTGGGTCGTCAGAATTCCGGCAACCTGGAGGTCTCTAATGCTCATGACGTAGGAGGCGGGGCCTTCTCTCAATCTGTCTTGGGGATATCTGTCGAACACCCCTAAACTCTCGGCTAAGCACGTAATCAAGGTCCCGCAATACACCCTTGCCTCGGGCCCTCCTTCCACAGTCGCTTCATCGACCATGCAAATATCGTGGCCAGGTTTGCCAACCGTCCCTCCACCATACACATCAGACAGAACAAACTTACCTGGTTTACTTTGTTGTCCCCCTGCCCTCTTCCAACCAGTGTAGCGGTAAGAATCTTGTAGATAAACCGGTAGACCGGATCAGTAATGTCACTTGTCACCATATTGTTTGAATATGGAGCAGAAGAGATTGTACCCCAAAACATGGCGAGTTCATCCGTCTGAACACTATGGGGGTGCCTCCTTTTGAAGACCCCCTGAAGGCTAGTGGAGAAGTCCGGTGCCTGAATCTCCTCTAACAAGTATATTTGCGAGGCCACCGCAAACTATGGAATCTTCATCTCAAAAACTTGCCTCCCCAAGGAAAACGAGACAACATCACTCTCGTTGAATTTACCCTACTGGTATTCGAACGTAGAGTGAAACTCGTAGGTGATCTCTTTGTATTGTCTAGCTCCGCAATCCAACACCCTTCGGAATTTGTCACCCAACAATTGTTCAATCCTCCCCCTTTGGCCCAGCTGGTTAAGCATATCCCAATCGATCCTCCTATAGGGTAGCAGCTCACAAGTGACTAGGTTAGAAAGCCTTTTCCACTCGTGGGAGTCTAGATCAAACTGGAGAAGGGGACTGTCCACTATTCTCGTACTCTGCCCATGGGGAACACCGTCCCCCCTGTATCTGATTCTACGTCGACCAAAATACGAAGGTTGATCTGGTGCATCAGCGGGGACACCTCTCTGGTGTGGTGTTGGCCCTCTCCTCTTTCTTCCGCCCTTCTCGAACTACCCTCTCATGACATCTGCATAAAGCATAAGTAAGACAAGTACAACATTAGAAAGAAGCAACCACATAGAACAATTGACCGTATAGCATTTCATTCGCGGTCATGGTCTGAAAAGATAAACAATTTACCACATAATTTTAGATACATTTTAGCAGTGTGTAACATTATTAATTAATAAAATCAAATCTTGCCTGAATGGAGATTGAGTATGGGCAAGACCGAATCCTATATGCATGACCATCACAATGTTACTAACCCCCCGAAAACATATAAAAAACCATACAACTACCCCCTTCCGGCACTTTAATTGTCCTCAATTAAACCGATATGCCGAAAACACGAGCCAACATTGAGTGTAAATCGAAGGATAAAAACAGTTTGAACATAGCAGAAATAACGGGTTGACGATCTTAAAAATCTATTTCCTAGTACCAATGTTACCCAACCCGAATCCCCACACTCAATGCTAGACCTCACCAACCCAACCCAGAAATATCCTGCATACACTTAATCTACCCCACAGAAAGTAACAACCATAACCATCAAAACTCTAATCAAACCAAGTTTATCCCAACCCACAAATTAACCGAACATGCAACTGTCACTGGACCAAACACAATAATAAACGCAACAGGTAGATATATGATGAAAATGAAAGCATAAGGATTGCGAAAAACCATACCTTGGCGCAGATTTGCAAGAACTAGTGCACAAAAAATGAAAAGTTGCAACACCGGTAAAAAGCGCGGTTGAAAGGGAAAAAACGGATGTATACACTTAAAAATGGGTGAAGGTTGATGTAAGGAGGAAAAGGTGGAAGATTTTTGTGAATGTGGGCTAAAAATGGCGATTTTTGGTGCTAATGGGGGAGAAGCCGTAGTTGAAAGTGAAAGAAATGGTTTGAAATGTGGAAAAAGTGGAGGCTAGGGTTAATAAGCCGCAGTTAGGGTCTCTCGTGGGCCACGAGAGAGTCCTCTAAGTCTCTCGCGCCCCGCGAGCGAGTGGTGGTTCCGAACTTTATAGGTTTCTCGTGGGCCGCGACCGAGGAGGCTGATGCCTCTCATGCCCCGTGAGAAGGTAGTTTTCACAGAAAGTTCTGAAAAATTTCATGGTTTCATGCCTTAGAAAATTTTTTGAAACTTCATTTGTCTAATGTAGCTTAAGGAACCACCCCGCTTGTGACCGAATTTAACAAGACGTACCTGCAATTTCCGGCTCTCCATCAATGGTGCGTGATATGACATGCAAAATCAGCTAAACCGACCCACACATAAACTCACAAAATATGAAAACATGAATTAAATAAAAACATGAAATGCAATTAACTACCAAATTGTACATACTCTACACTTGAGCCGAAACCCAAGAACCTACGCGGTATGAGGTGGAACTTCGAGAGGAGTCTCCCCCGTCTCGTTGGGATGTAGCGGTCCTCCTAAATAGTGCTTCAATCAACGCCCGTTGACCTTCCACGTCCCTCTGTCAGCTTCATCTTTCAGCTCGATAGTTCCATACGGGAATACCTCATTGACCACATACGGGCGGACTATTTTGACTTCAATTTACCCGCAACTAGTTTCAATCGCGAGTTATATAAGAGCACTCTGTCACCGATTTGAAACTCTTTCACCCTCTTCAATCTCTTGTCGTGCAACGCTTTAGTTTTCTCCTTAATGCTCCATGAACGCTCATACGCTGCATCCTGAAGTGCCTCCAACTCGTGAAGTTGGAAGTATCATCTCTTGGCAGCCTCAGTGAGGTCCAAATTCACGGTTTTCAAAGCCCACAATGCCCTATGCTCAAGTTCAACCGGGAGATGGCAGGCTTTACCGTAAACGATCATGAAGGGCGTGGTGCCTAGCGGTGTCTTATAGGCGGTGTGAAACGCCCATAAAGCATCATCTAAACTTGTCGGACCAGTCCTTCCGACTTTTGCCTACCGTCTTCTTAAGGATTCGTTTTACCCCCCTGTTCGCATTCACCACTTGGCCGCTCGTCTGAGGATGATAAGCGGTGGAGAGGCGATGAGTGACACCGTAGCGCGCCAATGCCTTTTCCATGACGGCATTGAAGAAGTGCGTGCCACGGTCACTAATAATAGCTCGTGGGGTACCAAAACGGGTGAATAACTTCTTCAAGTATTATCTCACCACTCAGGCATCATTTGTGGGTAAAGCTTGAGCTTCAACCCACTTGAAAACATAGTCAATAGCCACAAGGATGTACCGATTCCCGCTAGAGATGGGAAACAACCCCATGAAGTCAATCCCCCATACATCAAAAACTTCAAGAATTTGGATCGGATGTTGGGGCATCTCGTCTTTGGATGAGATGTTGCTAGTGCGCTGGCACCGGTCACACGTCTTAACAAACTCTAGAGCGTCTTTAACTACTGATGACCAATAAAAACCGCAATCGAAAACCTTCTGTGCAGTGAGGACCATGATGACCTCCTGTCAGTCCCTCGTGCACGTGCCTCAAAATCTCCGCCCCTTCTTCTCTACTAACGCAGCGCCTCAGAATTCTGTCTCCCCCTACCCGAAATAGAAATGTGTCATCCCAGATGTACCGCCTGACATCGCGGAAGAATTTCTTCTTCTGCTGCATGGTCATCCTCTTCAGTACTACTCCATTTGCGAGATAATTCGCAAAGTTGGAAAACCACGACATTCCCTCCTTCTCCGCTACCACAAACTCCACTGTCTCATGGGGAAATCTATTACCGATCTCTTCTTCCCTAATTTCTTCTCTACTAGGATCCTCTAATCGGGATAGGCAGCGGCTACATTCTCTGCTCCTTTCTTATCTCTAATCTCTATGTCGAACTCGGAAAGCAGGAGAATCCACCAAATGAGACGACGCTTTGCGTCCTTCTTTTGGAAAAGGAAGCGTAGAGCTGCATGGTCCGTAAAGACGATGGTTTTGGAAAGGACAAGGTAGGAGCAAAATTTATCAAACGCGAATACCACTGCTAAAAGCTCATTTTCTATAGTGTGTAGTTCTCCTGAGCGTCATTCAGGGTTTTACTAGCGTAGTAAATAGGGTGAAAATGTTTATCACATCGCTGACCCAAAATGGCGCCTACAACATAGTCGCTCGCATCGCACATGAGCTCGAAGGGCAAGCTCCAGTCGGGTGAGACGAGGATAGGAGCACTCACCAGTTTCTCTTTAAGTATCATGAAGGCTTTCAAGCAGTCGTCATCGAAGATGAAGGGTACATCTTTTTCGAGGAGTCGAGTCATGGGGCGGGTTCGAGAAATCTCTAATAAACCGTCTGTAGAAGCCCGCATGACCGAGAAAGCTACGGATAGACTTGACGCTAGTCGGTGGAGGGAGTCTGCTGATAGTATCTATTTTCGCCCGATCGACCTCTATACCTGCCCGTGAGGTCTTGTGCCCTAGCACTATGCCCTCTGTCACCATAAAGTGACATTTCTCCCAGTTAAGCATTAATCTCGTCTCGACACACCGTTTCATCATCGCATCTAAGTGAGTAAGACATTGATCGAAAGTGTTTCCATAGACAAAGAAATCGTCCATGAAAACCTCCATCGAGGTCTGATAGATGAGACCAGCTTCCATCAGCTTGAGCACCTCATGTAGAATCGGGTTTAGACGGTGCTGTGGCTGTACTACTGACATCTAAGTGGGATAAGTTCCTTCTTCTCGTTCATGACCACTGTCATTCCCCCTTATTGAGAACAACCTGAGTGGGGCTTACCCATGCAGAATCGAAGATCTGATAGATGAGACCAACTTCCATCAGCTTGAGCACCTCTTTCTTCACAACTTCTTGCATATTCGGGTTTAGACGGCGCTGTGGCTGCACTACTGGCTTGAAAACGTCCTCCATGAGGATCCTATGTGTACAGAAGGTAGGGCTAATTCCCTTGATATCAGACAGTTTCCACGCGATGGCCTCCTTGTTGGATTTTAGGACCTCGATTAAACGCTCCTTCTCCTCCGTTGACAATTTCGAAGAAATGATCACGGGTAAGCTCGAACTTTCACATAGGAACGCATATTCTAGGTGAGACAGGAGGACCTTAAGCTCTACGGCTGCTGGTGTCGATAATGGTGTACTCTCGCTAGTTGCACTCACCTCACAGAACTCAAAGGTCTCGGGAACCTCTAGGAAATCATCCTCTATATCCTCGCTATCACTCTCCTCAGCGACTAAACTCTCATTCACTAGGTCGGCTCAGCTACTATAGTCTAAACAGTGATCAACGCACGACACGAATGAATTCAGAAAGTATACGGAGTAACAAGGGCCACTATCGCTATCGCCACCGCTCGGGTGTTGCATCGACCTTCCGATTTCGAACGTGACGTTCTCGTCCCCGACGCGAAGGGTGATTTTTCCATCATGAACATCAATGAGCGCTTTCGTGGTGCGCAGAAATGGGCGACCTAAGATGATGGGTAGCTTCTCGTCGGCCTCCATATCGAGGATGACGAAATCTACGGGAAAGACAAATCTATCGACTTTAACCAATAAGTTCTCTACAATTCCCCTCGGGTACTTAACAGACCTATCAGCTAATGACAGTGATATACGAGTAGGGGTGAGCTCCCCTAAACCTAACCTCTCGTAGAGTGAGAAAGGCATCAGATTTATGCTCGCCTCGAGATCGGCTAAAGCATGAGCTGGAGCAATGGAGCCGCCGAATAGGCATGGAATTGTAAAGATACCCGGATCAGTCAGTTTTTCGGGCAACATGTTTAAAACGACAACGAAACATCCTCCAGTCAACGGGACATTCGAGAGCTCCCCCAGCTTATCTTTACGTTTTAGAAGATCCTTCAAAAACTTAGCATATTTAGGCATATGCTGGAGGGCCTCGATGAACGGGAGATTGATTTTTAACTGAGTAAACATGTCAAGGAGATTCCCGTATTCCTTGGTTGTTGCTGTTTGAGACGTGCTGGATTGGGTAGGCGTGAAGTATCTACGATCGGTGATGGCCTAACCTCTACCAGTTTTCTCTCTCCCCTACTCTCAACTGAAGGTCCATGGTGTTCACCCTAGGTGGAGCCTCCATCTCTATTTCCTCATCCACCTCATCATCACGCTCCTCTACCTCTACCCCCTCTCTACCCACTTCTTTCAGAGTCCTACCACTGTGCGTAGTAATTGCTTTCGCTTGTTTGTTCGCTGGGTTGGGTTGGGTTGGGTATTACCTGCGAACTGGCCGTGTGCTGCTCTTGCAGCTGCTTAGTGATACTACCGACTGACCTCTGTAGATCTAAGAGCGCGGACTGTGATTTTTCAAGAGAAGATCATGTTCCGCGAGATTTTTCTGAGTAGCCTGATCCTTAACAACCAATTGAGATAACAACTCTTCGATCCTATCTAGACTACCTCATGACCCTCCACTCCTAGTCTGACACTCCTGATTCTAACCCCCTCCACTAAACAGACTAGAATGACCTGACCCTCCACTACTGTAGTGACCCTGCCCCCTGTTTTGATAAGAACCTAATTGGAAACCAGGGGGGTTACTAGAAGATCGATTATAATTATTATTATTATAATTATTATTATTAGTATTATTACGCTAGTTTGGATTATAATTGGAAGAATTATTATTAAAGGGATCGTCGGACCTCGACTATGACTGATGATAAACTCTACCTGCTAGACAGTGAGCATAGGACACTCTAACGTGTCATGACCCCCTATACACACCTCACACCTGTCAACCTTCTTCTTCAGTTCCTGTATCTCCTTCGTGACCTCTCTCTTAAAGCTATGTAAGGCAGCCGCTACCATAGTTTCCAAGCTAACTTGGTGTGACCCCGGCTAACTGGAGGTGTACGAGAAACAGGAATTGAATTCCTACCGGGAGTGCTGTAATCGACATCGGAATGAACAAAGCTTTCGAAAAGGTCGTTACACTCGACTACTGTTTTCTTTCCCATCAAGTGTCCACCAGCAGAAGTGTCGAATCGAGCATGGGTCTCAGGGGTGAGACCGTTGTAGAATTTCTCTACAAGCGCCCAGTCTGACAAACCATGTTGGGAGCAGTAGGACACTAGAGTTTGGAAACGCTCCCAAGCTAGATGGTAGGGCTCGTCAGGTTCCATTAGGAATGAATGGATCTGATCACGAAAGCGGGATGCTTTAGCAGGTGGGAAGTATTTTTTTAGGAAAGCATCCCGTAACCAAGTAGAGAAAGTACCGGGTGGTTGAGAGTCAAACCAGATGGCAGCTCGAGCCCTGAGAGAAAAAGGAAAGACTTGGAGGAAACGGACATCGTTTCCTGCACCTTCCATATTGAATGTGTGACATAGACGGGTAAGGCGGTTGGTATGTGCGGGCGCATCCTCATCATCACGACCGTGGAATTGGCATGAGTTAGTGATAGCGGTCATGATGTAGGAAGGGATTTGCCAGGCTCGATCGTTGTTCATAGGGGGTAAGGTTATGGTGAGTTTGCACCGGTGAAGCCGGTGGTGGCCTGTTGGTAAATGGTTTGGTTGTTATTAGCCATGTGAAAGTTAGGTGGTGGCGGTGGTGGGCTTACGTTTCTATGGACTACGCGGGGTGATGGGGAACCGAGTGGAGAAGGGTTAGGTGTAAAATCAAAATCGGGTGGTAAAATGGGACGGGATGAACTTGAAAAGGTGGAGGAAGAAGCACTTACCTTTGGTGCGGGAGAGAATGGCGTATCCGTCGACGGCTTAGGTGGAGGTCCTCGCGAACGCATATGGGGCATCCACTAAACCGAAAACACGACAAATACAATAAGTTAGCAATATATATATATATATATATATATATATATACAAAAACAAATATTAAACTAATTAAATAATTTATACATCTAAGACACAAAAAAAAAATAAATATTAAACACAAGTGTAATAACAAAGCCTAAATCGAGTAATCAACGCAATTACCAATGAGAGAGTCCCCAGCAACTGTGCCAAAAACTTGATGTTCTAAAAGTAGTTAATTAAAAACAAACCAAATTACCCTAATTCTAGACTCAAATTAAACTCTAGACTCCTAACCTATACTAAACTACTAACCGGCAAGTGGACCGATCAATTGTAGAATAGCATTAAGCAAGTCCGGATTATTGAACCCATAAGACTCTCCAATTACTATGACCACTTAACTTAGACTCAATTACACACTTTGTATATTTTAAGTGGGGTTTACTACTAATTCTAAATTATCAGTTAAACTATTAAATTACTAAATTAGAACAAACCAAACTATGAACTTTAAGGAAAATTGGGAATTAAATCAAGAAATAATGAACTAGTTACCTAGGTTGGATTTTAGACTGCTACTCATTTGATTTAATAATAATTTATTAGGTTGAATGTTTTACCGGGATCTTGACATATGAAATTCTAGGTTTACCGAACAAGACCCCCGACCCTTCTCAGTAAGACACCTATGATAACCTACAATTATTATTTGTTTATCAGTCCTAAAGATTCCTTTCCAGTTATCTTTTAATTAGTAAAGTTTCTAATTAATTAATTACCTCTCAATAATTAACCTATACTAACTATAACTTCCAGTTTAGCTTAACTGACTCAATTATGACAAGGAAATTAGATTTGGGAATTTCTCAAAACCTAAACCTAACAATTTATCTAATTAATTCAGCCAACTAGTTATTTCTTAATAATCAATTTAGGTATAATGACAAGATTGATTTTATGTTTCATTCAATTGTTTTCCCGGTTTTATTGGCCAATTTTACCGACATCTTCCAGAATCCCTAAAGACATGAAAAGTAACACAAACCTATTCTATGGAAGACATCCACCTAAGTTCATGCAAAACAATCAAACAATCACAAATCAAGCAAAATCATGCAAATACACTAAACTAGATCATTAAAGTTGTAAACTTTACCAATCTAACATTCAAACCCAAAATTAAATTATAATAAATCAAACTTTCATAAAATCCATTATCCAAACCTAGGCAACTGAATCAAATCTAGCCAAATAACATGTTTGAAAAACAAATTAAACAAGGTTTATAACAAGGAAGCATAATCAAGTGAAACAAGGAGTTGCAAAGATCAAGAATGGTATGATAAAACCGTTAAAAGCTCCTGCCTCGAAACTCCTGGATCACCCGTACACTTCTTGCAGCCTAGATCTCCTTCTTCTAGCTCAAAATCTCCAGAAAAGTGCTCCCAAAAGCCTCTAGTTCGTCCAAGTTGGTTCCAAGTTGTGTTTTACTTAAATAATGATTGATTAAATAACAAACAAGTCCCAAAACCAGTCCTGTTTCAAAACTTTCTGGATAAAACACCCTCTCGCCGGCTGCGAGAGGGTTAGGAGCCACTGGTCGCGCCCCGCGACCGAGTCAGGTTCCGGAGATAATTATTACTCTCTCGCTGGCCGCGAGAGATATGTGGTTTGCCGGTCGCGGGTAAAAATCCTTATTTACATTTCCTTTCCTCTTTTCCGATCCAATCATGTCCTGGCTTGGTTCTTTTCACCATTTTCGCTCGTTTTCCACATCCTTCCAACAGTTTTCACGATCCAAGACCTGCAAAACGCATTTGGATTAAAAGTAGATGAATTCTTGACAAACCAAAATGAAAACATGCTAAAACTATACAAACTCTACATGATAAATGAATGTATTATTCAATATATCACTCGTAATCTTGTACAACACTCAAAAGCCAAACACATTGAGATTAAGTATCATTTCATACGCGATTGTTATGAAAAGAAACTTATCAATGTTTTTAAAATCCACACCGATCACCAACGTGCCGACCTGTTTACAAAAGCTTTTGATAAATCACGTTTGGATTATCTTCTTTTGGTCAATGGCATCAAGGTGAAACCCGAGTAAATCATACTTGTCTAACCATTTTTCGTAAATTTTTTCTTAAAAGATAAAAATACAAAAAGATTTCTATTTTCTCTTAGTTTTATATTTTAGGGGGAGAAAATTTCAAGAAAAATACAAAAACATGAGAAAAATACAAAATATGTCTTTTATTTAGTTAAATCTTTATTTATTACCTTCTGTATTCAAGGGGTAGAAAAATTTAGAAAAATACAAAAACATGAGAAAATACAAAAATATATCTTTTATTTAGTTAAGTCTTTATTTATTTACCTTTTGTATTTAAGGTGGAGAAAAATTTAGAAAAATACAAAAACAATAGAAAATCCAAAAATAAAAAATGAGTTTCTTGAAAAGATAAGAGAATATGATGATACACCAGTGATCTGTCAAAATCGGGTAAAAACATAAAACGAAAATTGATATGTAGCTTTACTAATGATGTATCGGTAGGCTCACAATAAAATCAAAATGTGCAGGTTGATATAAACATAACGGACTAAAAGTCAGGTGGGAACCATTCATTGGCATATGGTCTTGGTACCAAAATTTCGTTTGATAGTATATCGAGGTTCTGAGATACGCGATCTTTATGCTTGTTAATCATCTGGGTATCATGGTTGAATCGTTTACCCAAAAATAACGGTGACGCAAGTCTAGAACTTCCATGATACCATACATACGTGTAAATACTGCATACGACCATCAATAAGTGATAAAAATATCACATTCACCCAAAAATAAGTGATAAAATATCACAACTTTATACGGGAGATAAGTTCGTCTCTCTGTCGGTACGATGGTACCAACCTGTTCACGGACTTACTCCTGTGCCCTGCATGCATCTGAAAATCAAGTTCCTCATCAATAAGTGATTTAATCACATAGGGCTTGTTTCAATCAAAATAAGTGAATATCTCACACCATATACGTCAAAACAGATGATAAGCAGTACACTCACCAGTAAGATTTTCTCTTGTGCATATCTTGATATGGGAATGTGTCGTGAAGTGGTTGAACACCGGCTAGTAAGTATAATTCATACATTAATCATATCTACTAATCATGATTACATCTGATAAGCTGAGCTTACATGGACAACAATATCGATAATCATAGTAGAATACTTATTTATTTAATTTGATGTTTTAAACAAAACTCGTTCTTGGCAAGATTAAAGGCTGGTATGATTCTCTTACCTGGAAACTCTGAAAATATTTGCCTAGTTAATATATAATTTATTCTTATCTGTTGGTAGTTATTTTAGTTTAGTTTACTCTGTTGTTAAATTAGGTTATTTTTGAATTAGCCAGAGTTGAAGCTCAAAAGTTTTCTACCAAGATACGCCCTAAAATTCATTTGTCTTGCTATCATAACTTCATAACGTACTTTCTTACTATGGGTAAACTCATTTCAAAGAACAAAATCTGTTTAACGAGCATGTTTCCTAACTTAACTTGTGAATCTGTGTGGATATGTGCAAAGATCTAAACAGGTCAACAAAGAATCTAAGGTCCTCGAAGAACTGAAAGTCCAGTTTTGAAAAACTTAGACTCGTACGAATCCGAGATCACTTGTACGAGTGATTGTGCCTCGTACGAATGAACCACTGCTGTCTGGTGCGAATGGCAGTTCTTCATATGAGTTGAGGTTCTTTGTACGAATATCAAAATGTGGTATAAAAGGTGATGTAGTCCTTTGGTATAATTTTCCCTTTTACCTTGCTCACATCATCCTTTCACCCCTCTTTAAGTTGTTTATGATATTTTTAAGGTATGATTGACAATGTTGACATACCTTGAAGATAAACAATGTTAAACATTATCTGACTATATGACATTGCCTGGCATGAACAACAAACTTTTAGCGAAGAAACTTTTTAACGAAAACAAGTTTTTCATGAATAATCTTATCTTGAAGTTGTTTGTGCGAACAAGATGTTTTTGATCCGTACGAATGGAATATCACTCGCACGAGTAACCAACCGTCCGTACGAGCCAGTTACCTGTATGAGTAAAGTACTTGGCTAACAAAATTTGTTGTTTGTACAAATCAGTTGTTCTTTGTACGAATAAATTGTTATTCATATGAGTCAGTAGTTCTTCGTCCAGGGAATACATACATACAGAAAGTTTGAAATAAAACTTTTGTGTATATTCCCTAATGAATTTATGTTCTTATTCTGGTTATCTTTTGTGTACAGAATGGAACAAAAGGAACATAAAAGAAAACCCGCAACAAAGAGAACTGGCAAGTCAGAAGTGGAACTTATGTCAGAACCAAGATACAACATGGTGGCCTACTTAGATCCGAAAGATAAAATTGTTGAGTACAACGGTATAATGAAGTTTTTACGTGACTCAAGGATACATTATGCTATCACGCATAAGACTACAGTATACAAGACGTTGATCAAGGAATTTTGGGATTCAGCTAAAGTTGTTGAAGTGAATGGACAGGAACTTATCCACGGAAGAGTAAATGACTTGGACATAGACATCTCTGTTGAAATCATTAACTCTGTATTACAACTTGGCGACGATCCTGAAGCTCCATTCTCAGTTCCATTGAAGTGTCAGCGTGGATGTTTGCTTCGAATGAAATGTGTTGGAGATTTTCTAGTAGGAAAACTAAACAAAGCATGGTTTCCACTCCGATACAAGTTCTTTCTACATGTTTTAATTTAGTGTTTGTGCAACAGACGAAGTGGTTATGACATGGCAAATAAAGACTTGGTTGGAATGATGATAGCTTTGACATTGAACAAACCGTTCAGTGTTTCAAAGTATGTTTTTGCAAACATGAAGGAAAACCTGAGAAGAACCGGATATGGTGGAAACAAGTTTTAGATGTATCCTCGATTTCTCTAGATAATCTTGAATGTGCAACATCTAGAACGACAACGATGTTCTGAAAGTTGAAGTTATGATGGAACATTCGTTGAAAATATTTAGAGGTGTAGCAGCAAAAGGTTACAAGGAAAGCACACCTCCTTGTAAATTGTTTGGTTTTCTTACAAATGATGAATATGTTGCACCAGAAAACGATAAGTGGCGCCATGATGATAGCGAGTCAGATAATGAAGAACCAACTTTGAAGAAGATGATCGAAGATAAGTTTGGTCGTTAAAAGGGGAAAGGTGATAATGATGATGGTAATGATGATAATGGTGATGGTGGTGCAAGTGATGTAGGTACTACATGTGGTGATAAAGGTAGAAAGAAACAAAACGAAAAGGCTATGAGAACATCGTCAGCACAACCTGAAATCTCACAGCCTACAACCTCCCATCAAGAAACTGTGCAGGAACCCGTTGAAGAAACCCAGTCTACCTTTACAACGGAGGAGATTGAACTTGTAATGATGGAACCCACTACAACCTCTGAACCACAACCTACAAATACCACAACAGCTGAAACACCTTCGGCTGAAAATACTCCAGTTCAATCACAACCTACTACTTCTTCAATTCAACAATTCTAGTCTACAACTCATCAACAAAATGCAAAATGAAGAAGTCATTTATTCTCTGAAATGGAACAGGATAAGAAAGTGGATTTTCTGTTCACTTAGTTGCAAGCCGCGGCAATCCAGATTAACAAGCATTCGGAGTTTATGTCTTCAAATCGAAACATAGTTGTCAAACAACAGTTGGAGATAAATTCTATGAAAGAGACTGTTTGAAAACAGGATTCTTCAATTGCGCAGTTAAGAAAGGAAAATGAGCGGCTGAAGGCTGCAGATGCTGAAAGGGCAACTCAGCTATAACAGATGAGAGCAACTGATAACTCTCGGGGGGATTGAATTGAATAGGTTGAAAGAACGTAGTACGGATGTAAAATGATCTGCCGAAACATTAACTGCTAAGCATAACGACTTGAGATAATGGTATCATTCTCGAAATTCTACACTGGTTGAAGGCTTTAATGGTATTAAAGACGTGTTTGAAATGAGCAGAAAGCGGGTGAACATTCTGTGGAATGAAAGATGCATGGCACAGGAGATCAAACGTAAAAATGATCAAGATAGTAAAGACCCTAGTAATCCTGATGCTTCAGCCTCATCCTCGCAACCAAAAGTTTCTGCTTCAACTCCAGTGGTAGAGTCTAATGTACAGCAGATCATGACCGATCCAGTTACCTCCTGTGGCACTCAAGAGGAAACATGATAGGTTTGATGTTTCTGGAAAATGTTGAAGACCTGGATTCTCAATCAACTTTGGATTAAAAATCTTCAAGGGAAGTTTGTTGGTACCACAAGCAATTCGGAATGAAGACCGAAGACCAAGCAACAGCCAAGGGGGAGTTTGTTGATACACTTTTGTGTGTCTGTCGCTTGTTCTTTGTTACGTCTATAATTGTACGGGCTTTGTTTATTGTGTCTGTATAGTTTGGTCATGTCGGCTAAATCAAGATATCCTCCTATCTTGATTTAGTACGACGATTAGTTTGTCTGTGTTGTAAAACAGTTGCATGTGTGCATACTGTTGAGTCTTGTGTACATCATATTTGTTGGCACGCTCTCCGAAGAACACTTCCAATTACGAGTGAGAGATGCTTCATTCGAGCAAGATGTTGCTCGTACAAGCCATATACCATTCGTATGAGTGATTCTCTAGTCGTACTAGTGGCTCATTTCAACAAGCACCTTGCTTGATTCTTACGAGCCAGTTCATGTTCGTACGAGCCATGGGTCGTTCATACGAGCATCCTTTGGAGAATGTTCTACGTGACTTATAGTGTTTCGTACGACCCGCAAAATTCTTCGTACTGTTGCTAGGTGTTGGCACTATATAAACAGACATGCACTTCTCAGTTAGGGTAAACACTAGAGTTGATACGAGTCACTAGAGTGAGGCATTGAGAGCACAAGAGACAGAGCACAGAGAGTATATCGTGAGTCTGTATGAACATTGTTTGTATGTGTTTGTACTAGTTCTCTTTTGTTAATCAAGATAGTGAATCTTTGGTTGTCTTGTGTTTCTTACTTTGCTTTGGTTTGCATACTTACGTGGATCCCACACTCGTATGTGTGTTACATAAACAAGGAAGTAGGCTAATCTTGATCCTCCAAGTGGACCTACAGGTCTCAATCTAACATTACATTTGTATACTACTAGCATGTGTAAACTATCAATCAAACCAAGTGTCCACTAACATATCCTTTCCACATAAAGGAACCGACATTATAAGATTGAATACTTAACAACACCACATAAGGGCGGTGTGCTACTCCTATAGCGCTATAATTATTAAGGTAGGCGATTAAGTACACAAGATTGACTTCTAGCAGTATGTATGACAAATAACATGTATTCATAGATTGGGTGTTTGAATAATTTGATTGATTATGTGTAGGTGAGTTTTTATAATATCATATATTGCAACCCAAATTGTGTATAAAGGAAAAAGGGTTGGAGTATACTCACAGTTTGCTAGTAAACCGAGATAGTCATGAACGAGTAGTAGAGTTGGAAAGACAATACGAAGTCTAGCCTAAAAGAGTAAATTGAAATGTATAAATGCATAAAATAAGTAAAGAGATATTTGAATATTAGTTAATAGATGTAAATGAGAAATAAAGAATAACTTATTAATTAAATGTATATGTATAGAGATATTACTAATTATATAAACTGTTATATAACTATGTGTAATATCACCTATAATATAATAATGTTATTAAAAGCATAAGTAAGTCTAATTATTTAAAAAAATCCATAATCTCATAATTAGGTAATTAGTAGGTTGTTTGTGGTAAATAGATTGAGAAAGGAATGATTAGACTAATAAATTTAGAAAATGAAATTAGTAGAATTTCTAACAATAGATATATTATTATACTAATAAATTTAGAAAATGAAATTAATAGAATTTCTAACAACATATATTATTATTATTATTATTATTATTATTATTATTTATCTATTTTAGGTCTAATCATATTTACTATAATATTTACATGTTTCAAAGGTGAAAAGCGGAATTTTGGTCCGGTTCTCGAAAATTATATAAAATAGATGCAAAACGTTCACGCAAGTATGTAAATGATGGAATTTGCATCCTAACTATTACAAGTGCCTACCTTAACATAAGATCATTCAAACATTTGGTTAGTTTGGTGTCTTGGTTTGGTTTTAGTGAATTAGTCCAAACGGGTCAAACAAATGCGTGAACATGAACTAGAAGTAAAAGACATGAATGTAAAAGCATAATGTTAGAAGGTAAGTACGACATGAATGTAAATTGTTAGAAGTTAGACAAGACATTAATGTAACTTGTTAGCGGTTAATGTATTAGTTTAGTTATATAATAAAGAGTTAGACAATATTAAGTTAGGCATTATAATAATTGATCATGGTTAGCAATGTAAGATGGAAATGACATAATTAAAGGTAAAAAACATGTAAAAGAAAACCCAAGAACACCCATCTTTGTTTACCATGGCAAACATTTGGTGACATTCCATAAGGATTTCTCCAAGATAGGGAAGTATGAAAACACAAAGAAAAACAAGAAGAAGAAAAGAAGGTGAAAGGATATTGAACTCACTTTCAAGAGGGAAGAATTATTTGAGAAATGACAAAGAAAAATGGTGAAATGAGTGTCGTATTTATAGGTGAGAGATTATGGTTTAAGGTGGTGAAAAATAATATGGAATGTTGAATATTGGCCCATTAATATATATATATATATATATATATATATATTGTTTTTGGGCCTAATATCATCGGCTTGTTTGTTTTATGCATTTCTCTTTTGTTATTTGTTTAAATTTGAGTTTCAAACATAGGTATAAATTTATAAACATAGTATGACACAATAGTTGATTGATTGGGTCTCAAATATCAAATTTACACAACATAAGTCTGTTTTTGAATGATTTAATCGTGTCTTGATGATTATATGAATAACACATATGTTTGATTAAACAATTATTGATAAAAAAATAAAAAATAAATAAAGTGAATTTCATTATGACATAAGTCTCGGATTACAATGATTAAATACGAAAAAAACATGGAAACGGATAATACAATAATTGCGGAATGTTACAGTCTCCCATATTTTAGTAAATTTCATCCCGAAATTTATTAAAGAGGAGGACGACGTTATGTGAAATGTTGGTTTTGGGCTTGGGGTTGAACTTGGGCTTGGTTGCCTTGTGGCGCTGGGCCACTTCGGCATAAGTGGGCGAAATGCCCAATCCGATTGCACGTAGTACAATGGCGGCATGTGGAAGTAGTGGGGTGATGGTAGTGACACGTGTTACACTTGGGAAATGTCCCAGTGTAAGCCTTCTTGGTGGGTTCTTTGTTTGGATTATTGGGTTCTTGGTTTGAGTTAATAGGGGGTTAGTTTGGTGGTGTGACCATGGCATAGTTGTGGTGTTGAGACTTTCATTTCTTGCCACTTGAGTTGGTTTTGGGGGTTTGAGGTTTGGTTTCTTTGGTAAGTTTGACTGTGGCTTGGTGAGCGCTTTTTGGTAGTCGTTTGGGTGGAGGAGGAACTATCCCTCACATGGTTTTCATTGAAACCAATGGCAATGCGATAGACAAGTACTATGGTGTCGGGTCTAGCGGCTTGAATGGCATCTGAATCGCAGGGGGAAGACCCTTAAGGTATTTTGTGATCACTCGCTCGGGTGTACTAACCAAGTGGGGAAGATAATGTTTATTTGTTTGAAGCGGGTGTTGTAGGCAAGGTTATTATTACCCTCTTGCTTAAGGTTCCAGAATTCTTCCTCGAGCTTTTGTTGCTCACAAGGAGGGCACAATTTGGCTATCATAAGTAGCTTAACCTCAGGCCAGGATAATGCATAGGCTTCTTCGTGCCCACGGATGTTACTCTCGTTCGTCCACCAGTCGAGAGCTCTTGACTCGAAGACTCCCGTGGCGCTTTTGGTTTTGAGACGGTCAGAACACTCGTTGTTAATAAACGTCACCTTGATGCTATCAAACCATTCTAGCATCTTGGTGGCACCCTCGTTACTAGTGAATGGCATGGATGACAATCAACAAAGTGCTTATGGTTAAAGGTGGTAGGTTTAGGGGTAGTGACTTTGAAATCAACCAAAACATCTGGGCTAGAGCTGGCTTGGATTTGGTTAACTATGTCAGGTATGACCTTTGCCATTTTCTTAGCCATAAAAGCTAACAATTTCTTGGTAGTGCTTTGGTTAGAACCTCTCGGTGAGTTGGAATGACGACTGGAAGACATCTACAATATTACATAAGAGGGTGATGAGACTTTGATCAAATGTGTTTTATTAAAATTTATTCAATTTATGACATAATGGTGTGTATAACATATGTTTGCATGTTTCACATAAGCATGTAGTGATTCAAATATTGCATGTAGGCACATGTGATTTCAAATAGTTTCACATAATGAATGATATAGTCCTATTGACATAAATAATGAGACATGAAAGAGGATAAATTTAGTTTGTTCCCTATTGTTCTTAAGTGTTTTAGATTGCGGGAGACGTGATTTGTGTAATCGAATTGAAACGAGCAACAATTAATGTAAAACACATTGAAATTATGTAAAATAAAAGAGATTTCGATTCGTAAAACGTGGAGAGTCTCGGAACGAAACTATGACTAAGCCAAAGAATTCAAAAGTTTTCTTGAGTTTGGGAATACGCTTTGGCTTAATAGATAGGATACTCTCACCAAAAATTTGGTTAACGGTATTCACCCTTCGAGTTACTACGTATCCCTAGTCAATCGAAATTCAAGACTTTGGTGAGTTTGAAAATCGATGAATGGAACTAATTGTCAAGATGTGGATTTCACTCCTAGCTTGACGATGTTGTTCCTAAGTGTGGTTAGTTCTTACCAATGAGAGGAGAATTTCGACTTGTTGGCAAGGTCCACTAGAGTGAGAATGGGAAATTTCCATCAAGGTAAGGAAATCACTCCTAACTTGATAGTAAAAATTTCGTGAAAATACATGTAAGGCAGATTGAAAGTCATCACCAAATGTGGGAATCACCCTTATTTTGGTGAGTCATTTTGATTCTGGAATAAGAGTGTCTTCATGTAGCTATGTCATTATGTAAAGTACCTTGGGAAAGGTATGTAACTTGAGAAAAAAGAAGAGATAGAAGAAATTTGGAAAGAAAATTCGTAATTTTAACATCATAATCAATAATGGTCAAATAAGATTCTTAACTATAGACTAGGTCATTCATGGCAATTTTTCCTAATTCACTATAGTTATGACACTGATCCCAATCTGTCACACCCCAACCGATGGCGGAATCACTGGGGCATGAGTGAATGGATGATTGGTCAAAGCATCATAATAATTGAAAATGACAATATTTAAATAAACCCTTTTTATTCCATACACTCAAATCCGTACATTGTCAAAAGAAAAGAAATTACATCAATTCAAATATTCAAACAAAAGAAAACTAATTTATTCGTGCGTTTCTAAATCCACAAACTAGATTTCTTGAACATTATCATCAATTTCCTTCAATATATGAATAATAAAGGTCAACAAAATAGTTGGTGAGCGTACAAGTTTGGTCTACATAATATAGAATAAAAGGTCTCAATCATTACAATTTGTATACTACTAGCATGTGTAAACTATCAATCAAACCAAGTGTCAACTAACATATCCTTTCCACATAAAGGAACCGACCTTATAAGATTGAATACTTAACAACACCACATAAGGGTGATGTGCTACACCTATAGCGCTATAATTTTTAAGGTAGGCGATTAAGTACACAAAATTGACTTCTAGCATGTATGTATGACAAATAGCATGTATTCACATACACCAACCATCCCAAACCCTAACCATCATCAACATCACTTTAAAAAGCTTCAAAATGTTCGTGTCCAAGTCTCTTTCATCCGGTGACAATTTCTATCATCCAATAGCGGCTAATCCTCTCGGGTTTCACCCCGGTGTAGGTTTTTGCAAGATTCTAGGTTTTAAACATTGTTTTGAGATTTGACTCATGACAAGTTGATTTTGATATTTGAAACTTTTGATATATGAAATTGAGTTGAATCTAAAACGTATAGAAACCCTAGGTCTTCAATTAACGAGCAGGGTGTGAAACTTGTTCTCCATTATTGTTTTAAACCATTTAAGCAAGTTTTCGTGTAATCACAAACATTCGAGTTTTAGTAGTTAATCACATTAGCATTAAACTTGTCAGTTAGCCCCGACCACTCTTTTTCTCAAACAAACAAAATAACGAATTAGCAAGCTTCATAAATTTTGACAATCTTTAAAATCAATCACGTCCATCGCAAATCACAAACTCTTCGTGGTTCGACCCCGTACTACCACTAACTCATAGTTAAGGGTAAATCGGCTATATAAATATTATATTTGACCGGGGCACGTGATATGTGCCAAATGCAACATATAAATTGTATCAAAAATGATATAAAATCAACCCTTTTTAGTACTAATGTTGGAAAAGTACGTTTCTTTGTATACTTTTGATTTCAGGATTAAAAGAGCTTAAATGTACAAAAGGAACAAAGTAACGACAAAAACCAGCATAAGTATAGAAGAAGGAAAGATGACACACTATACCAACCCTCTGAGCTTTACCCCAAGACCAAAAACAATGAATCAGAAGTCCAGCACAGGGCCGTGCCTGTTCGCCATGGGGTCGTGCCCTTTAAGATTCTAGAATAGAAAAGAAAAACGGATGCAGACAAGAGAGATGGGGCCATGTCCAATGGATACGGGCCGTGGTCAACTTCCATATTTGCGAATCTTGGATAGTATAACAAGTACAATAGCCATGGGGCCGTGTGGCATCTGATCTGACAAGCTCATTAAATGAAGACAGAGAAGGAGGAAGACAAGGGGTCGTGCCCACAGGGCACAGGGCTATGTGGCGCCGCTGTTTCCAGCTATAAATATGGGTGCTTGGTTTCATTCCAACTCATCCCTTGGCAAACAACTTCTCACACCTGCCACCACTCCACTACTACATTACCACCATCATCCACCACATTCATCCATCATCCATCCTTAGAGTGTGTGTAGTAGTCTTGTGATCAAAGATTGATTGTAAGAGTTTTTTCAAACAAAGGCCATGCTCGGCTGATCTCTTACATCACTTGGTGAAGACAAGTTATTTATGTATTACTTTTGATTTCAAGCTTTGGTTAACTTTTTAATTGGGTATGTATTAATGACTTTAATAACTAGTTTTTTATATTGAAAGTGAACTTTGTTATATCATCTCTTCATGTTTTGTTGATCCACTCATTGGTGTCTTTACATTCTATATAAAAGCGCGTTAACTACCTAGAAGGTGGTATGCGTAAAGTTCTTACCACGTTCAGTGTATAGATCCTGCGGGGACTTGATTCAAGCTTACTAAGACTTCGTTTGAGGCAGATAGCATCAAATCGGGGGAAGTAAGAACGATTTGAATCCATATAAATAAACTACTATTAAAAATTTAAACTGGCCTTGCGGGACTGTATCCCTGCTGACTCAGACCAATATGGTCGAGGGTAGCTGCCTCCAAAAGAGGGACATGTCATATTTTGCATTAATAACTTACTTAATTATCTTCCAATATTTCGGTCTGGTGGGATTGTATCCCTGCTGACTCGGACCAATATGGCTGAGGGTAGCGTTGCCTCCAACAGAGGGACATGCCGCTATAACTAAGATAATCTCTTAAAAACTCAAAGTGTGGAAATCATCAAAGGGTTGTTCAATGATAGGTCGGAATCAAGTGATTCTATCTTGTCTATTTATCTCCTCTATTTACTTTACTTTATTTCTTTAATTTAATTATAGAAAATCTTTTCTAAAATTTGATTTGATTAGACGTCAATGATATTACGTATTAAAAGCTCTTGTGTCCTTGGACGACCTTGGTATCTTACCATCACTATACTACGCCAACGATGGGTGCACTTGCCCTAGCGTGAAGTAGAGAGTGATAGTGTTATATCTTGTTTCTATAAATATAAAGTTGAATAAACGGATGACACAATGCCTAAAATATAGTTAAAAAATCATACACGTCTCGCTCACGTCAAGTTTTTGGCGCCATTGCCGGGGACACACGGATTTTAAGGAAGTTTAAAATCAGCGGCCTAATCATTTGTATGCTTTTCTAATATTTTTTTAGGTTTTCTTCTTTTTCTTAAATTTTTCTACTCTGTAGAAACAACACGGGACCGTGTTTGATAAACATAGGGCCATGTCTAGTTTTTAGTAACTGCAACACGGGGCCGTGTGATAGTTGCACGGGGTCGTGCCTAACCAACAGTTTGTAGAAACAGTTTCGTTTGATCCCAGTGGTCAAAACCTCATCTGGCGATTATGGATTTTAATAATTATTTTTGCCCCCGCCACTCTTTTGGTGAAAGGTGTCAATTATGTGGAGGAAATCATAAAGATTTAGAATGTCCCATTCTAAAACTTAATCCCCACTATTTAGACTCATCGTTTTCCTGTAACGATCACCTTAAGATGGGCGGGAGTAAAAATGATAGCTACCATCCTCCTGAATTCCATCAAAGCTCTTCAATAGGAGACATAAGTTCAGAAGAACTATGTCAAATAGAAAAGAGGATTCTCCAAAAACTCAAAGAAATAGAATCCATGATGAAGGCGCGATATTAATCAAGGAACAAAAGTAACGGAGATTCGATGGGGCCTCATTCAGGAATAAAGAAAACTGAGGCTGACAAATCTACCCTAGCTCTGTGCGAAAACAAAGATGATAGTCGTCCCTGTATCGGCCTCGCAATGAAGGACTCCTTAACGGCTTGTGAACTTCACACCAACGATTTAGACTAGAGCGAGTTGACTCACACCTTCTTTAACAAGAGCCTGAAAAAGGTAACTAAAGGATGGTTTCGCCCTCCTACTTTTAGCTTAAAATTCTACCTTTCTGACAACCTCTTCGTTTTCGTATCTCTTGCAAGAACCTAAGGTATATCAGGCACTTCGGTGTTGTTCCAACCAATAAGGAACCACCTGATAAAACATAACTCTTTAAAACTCTAACAAAACTTCATAAAAGCCCTAAAACACAGGGCCGTGTCACGTGCCCACGGGGTCGTGTCCCATCTGTCCTCCAAACATGAGGGCGTGTTAAAAAGACACGGGGTCGTGTCTAGCTTGACATGACCCATGTTTTACTAACAGATAACATTCTCTGACTCATGCAGGCGACACAAGGCCATGCCTCCTGGACACGGGGCCGTGTCGACGTGCTGTCACTTTCGATAAAGTCAGCCATGAGAAGCATGTTTAGACCCATTCCTAAAAGACCAAGATCCTGCCTGATCTCTCACACATACCTGAAAAGGTAGTTTCTTAAAAATGTTTCCTTAAACCTTCTTGTTTTTACCACTTTTAGTCATTTCTCCTTTTTCAACCTTCAAACCTCCAGTGAAGTTTAAAGCTTCAAGCTTCAAAAGCTTCAATTGTTATGTCAAAAGCATGGTTTTTAGCCCAGATTTTAACAAAACTACTATTATACAACAATGTTAAAGTTACTTACGTTTATTAATGTTAAAAATCAAATAGTTTTAACTTAAAATAAAGGTTTATGGGCTAAGATACCAGAGCTGTTGAAGCAACGGGGGGCTGTGCTCCATGGGCATGGGGCTTTGTGACTCATCTGTCACTCCAAACTTTGACGGTTTGTCATGTTTAACTAGCATGTCAAGTCAGCAGAGTGGTACATCTTCAACAAGTTCGTGAAACAACCGAAGAGGGAGGAAGCTCTCGCTTGAAGCCACTCTTGTCCGCTATGTTTGCACGTTGCAAGTATCCATCGAAGAAATGACAATAGTGGAGGAGGTCCTCGTGGATCGAGTCAACTACCTCACTCTTGCCCTGGAGGATAGCTTTAGGGAGATCAACCTTCTTCATCAAAGGTTGAACATCTTGGTGATGCCCCGATGGAGCCAATCTTACTTCAATATGATTGGAACATTGCTAACGAGGTGATTAATCCACTAGGTGGGATGAAATATCCCTAGAACCTCTCATTACCGCCTAGTTTGAGGTTCTGATAAACCCGCTCCTCTCCCACAAAAGGAGGTTGATGACGAGCACTTCATCTTCCTTCCGAGGGAGATTGAGGAGATGCTTAACGACCTCTATGGGAGCATTCCTCGAGAATAGCTTAAAGCCCTTCTTTTCCGAAAACTAGTTTCAGCTTTTGCTAATCTTTCATAGATTTATCTAAGGGAGAGTTATTTTGGTATAATAATCTCGTAGAGTATCCACCAACTGTCTATCTATCTTAGGACTTTAATCTTCTTGTAATTTTATTTCCCTTTTCTAGTTGTAATGATAAATGAATGGAATGAAATGTGGTGTTTTGAAAACATGAGTGCGTGAAAATATGTAAAATGGCCAAAGGGACGTTGAAACAGCATCCGATGCATGTAAACAGACACTTCTTGAAGCAAAATCTTCAAAACAGTAAGTGTAGCACAGGGTCGTGTGAGGTAAGCATGCCCCATGCCTCAAGTCTTCAAAAAATAATTTTGATTCTGGAACATTGACACGGGGCCGCGTCCTATAGATACGCCCCCATGCCTGCCTTCTTAAAAATTTTCTTTAACTAGCACTTTAAACACGGGGTCATGTCCCCCAAACACACCCCCTTCTGCCTCCTGAAAATTTACACAGACACCATGATACTGGCACTTTTGACATGGGGTCGTGTCCCCCAAACACGCCCCTGTGCAAGTGTCTGGTTTTTTAAAAAAATGTTCTTTTTAACCCACATTTACACATTTAATCAATTTTAACCAATTTTGGACACATTGAGGACAATGTTAATTTAAGTGTGGGGGGGGGGGGGGGGAACTTAACTCGAAGTTGTTTGTACTAAATCAAGTCTTACACAAAACTCTACTTGGAACAGCTAAAACACCTCAAATCTTTTTCAAAAATAATTTTTTATTTGTTTTGTCTTGTTTATAGTTTAAGTTAGAAACCAAGATCCAAAAAAGTTCAAGTTTTTACAAATTTACAACCAATAGCGCCGTGATAAAAACAACCATATTAGAAAAATTCATAAAAAGCCATCACAATTCTTTTTAAAATTTTGATTGTATATATAATTTTACACTTTTATCCCTTTTCCCACAAAAAATGTGAGTTTTTGAGACTACACCGAGCATTCCAAATCATATCTTTACTAAATGCTCATTTTCATTTCTTGTGTGAATAGGCGTATGGTTCTTACGACTCTAGAACTTCAAAACAATACATTCCCGGTCCTTTCCAACTAATCCAAGTAAGTATATGATGGATGTATTTGGATTTTAAACCCTTTTTTATTTTTTACTTTATTTTCTATTTATCTCCCTACCAAAAACGAAAATTTCCCTAGGGAACCCCTTTCGAAAATTCGCAAAACTCTATTTTGCATAAATCACCCATCACCCAAAACCAATCTTTATTTTTACACCCCTTTGTTTTAGCAAAATGCGGTTCTTTTGAAATTTATATAAAAAGAGGTGACTTAGCTTATTCTATCAAAAAAAAAAAAAATCTCTAGTTGCTTGAAATAAAATAAACAAAATTATTGCTTATAAGCCTTTAATTTGTACCTAAGTCACAAATAAATAAACTTTCAAAAGAAGACCGACATTTTACTTTTTTAGCCACTTTCCAATAAAATCACCTTTCCTCTAGCCAAAACCTACCCTTTCTAAAGTACTCTTGATATTTACAAGAGTAAATTGCACAAAACGTCCTTTAAGTTTCACCAATCTTGCTGGTTTCAGCCTTAATCTTTAAAAGTTGCCAAAACCAGCCTTTAAAATTAAATTAGTTACGGGTTTCATCCTTTATCACTAACCCAGTTATTAAATCATGTTAAATGGCATCACATGCAAGCCATGTGAGGGTAAAACCACCTATTTCATACTTAAAGGACGTTTTGTGCAATTTACTCATATTTTTCATCCTCTTCATCCTCCGTTTTGTGCAATTTACTCTTTATATAAACTGAGAGCAGGCGACCACAACAGCACTGAGAGCTTTGCTTGTTGCTGAGTGAGTAAGTTTTCTTTTCTGGGTCTTTTTCTTTTTATATATTCTACATCAGTTATCAAGCTACTGTGTATGATCTGTTGTTAAATGTGTACCGTGTGATTTGTTGTTTTGATAAAGGTGAAGTGATTTTGATTTTGGGTTTTCATTGGATCTGCTTTTTAATGCCATGGGTTTGTGTTTGATTCAGTTATTTGTCTGGTTCAGATGTAAATCTGAGATATAAACTGAATAACAGATGTAACTTGACGGTATCTAGATAATGTTGTTGAGGATGTATCATGAAGTCGTTGTTTTTAAGCAGTTTCTAGAGGTGAATCAAGTTTTTTGTTGTTGAATGTGTGCTCATTTACTTCGATTCGAACTGGGTTTGGATCTGATTGCATTAAGGCGGATTTGATTGCAGATTGGTGGAATATGTTGTCCTAAATGTATTTAGTTATACGAAACTGGTTTTGTGTTATGGAATTGGATGTGTTTGTGAAATATCTTTTTAAGGATGAACTGCAGCTGTATGTAAGAGCATGTAGTTTTCGGAACTTCGCCGGAGATATTGTTTCCGGCGACGTTAAATATTAAAATATGTTTCAGATTTGAAATCTCCGGCGGAATCTCGCCGGAGAAAGAGTTATACCGAAGGAAAACATATTGTAAGAGTTCACATTTTGACAGAGATACCGGAATACTACCGTTGAAGCTGTTTGACCGGAGGCTTAACCTGCACAGCATGCGCAGGTTACCGAGTTTGGTAGACAATGCGCCGTGAAGTTGCAGACGTGGCAGACGGAGGTCGGTGACGTGGCCGCCGGAGCAACCGACGCCTTGCCAGTCGCATGGAGCGGAAGAGGTTGACCGGTACACCGAGTGGATCATGGAGGTTGAGTTTGAAATCGAGAAGTGTGTCGACTTCCGTTAGGGTTTCAGGCGAAGTGGCGGAGGAGACGAGGATGAGGAGGATGAAAAATATGAGTAAATTGCACAAAACGTCCTTTAAGTATGAAATAGACGGTTTTACCCTCACATGGCTTGCATGTGATGCCATTTAACATGATTTAATAACTGGGTTAGTGATAAAGGATGAAACCCGTAACTAATTTAATCTTAAAGGCTGGTTTTGGCAACTTTTAAAGATTAAGGCTGAAACCAGCAAGATTGGTGAAACTTAAAGGACGTTTTGTGCAATTTACTCTATTTACAAAGATTTTGTTAAAAAGCAGGAGGTTTGATTACCTATCAAGCATATGGTAGGAGTAAGTTGTTAGGTCCTAGAAGTGTGAGACTAACACATCAAATATACGCAACGGGCTATGGTAGCGAACTAGGATTGATTTGGGTTAGTTTGTATTAGGGTTGGACCTGTTTTGGGCATTTGGGCATGTCTTAAGCCATGTGGGTCAGGCAAGCCCATGAAGGGCATGGGCTTACCCTAGGTATATAAACAACCTTATGTCATTTCTAGGTTTTAGTTTTTGAAAGCTTTTGAGAAGAACCTTAGGAAGCCTCCGTTGTTAGAGAACGGGAGAGAGAGTGAGAGGTGAAGAACTTGTATCAGACGGTTTTGCTTATTCAAGTAATAGAATCATGTGCAAGGTGTTAAAGTTTGATTTGGTGTTCTTTCATCTTTTCAATTTTTCTTGAATCTCACCAAGTTTGGATTCCACCCATCATTGGTGATTGTGTAATATCCGAATTTTTGGGACTGACAATTGATATCAGAGCCTTTAGAACCTGTTCTCAGGCGCGAATTTGATATCAAACATTCAAAAAAGTTACTGTTTTGGATCGGAAACGTCTTCTATTTGCATTTCGGATAAATAATCTTGTATTTCGGATCATCAGCTTGAATTTTGGATGATATTCATGCATTTCGGATAGAATTCGGATCATCTTGTTGCTATTTCGGATCATATTCAAGCATTTTGGATCATCAGTCAAGCATTTAAGATCATATTCAAGGATTTCGAATCTCCATCTGCTTGCATTTTGGATAAATCAGGTTGATTTCGGATCATTCTGGTGATTTCGGATCGTCTTGGTGTTGATTTCGGATAATATCTGTTGATTTCAGGTAAAACCTTTTCATTTCAGATCATATCTGGCTGGATTTCGGATAACTATTCTGAATTTAGTTTTTCGAATAACCATTTCGAATAGCCATTTCGAATTGCTACTGTGGTTTTCAGACTAGACATTGTTCCGCATCATGGGGTGGAACTTTAACCAGCTGACGTATTCAACAATAAACGTTTTCATGCACAAAAAATTATTCGTAAACTAACTTTGAAAACGGACTACACGGTTTGAACCACATTATTTTTAAGACCAAAAAAAACTTGGAGCTTGAGTCTAATAGTATAATTCGAGACGAGTCTAACATTATTTTTAGGCACGAAAATCCTAAAATAGGTTTTGGACATTATATATCATTGGATTTGTAATTTCGAGACGAGTCTAACGGTATAATTTGGTAAAAACAGTTTTCAGACAAATTTTTAAACGTTTTTTAAAGGTACATTTAATACCCGAACGTGATGGATAGTGCCGACGATCTGCGTTTTGAAAGTGTTCTTTCTGAAAATGGAGCTGGAAGGTTGCGGGATTGAGTGAGGGAAAAGCTGAATGAATTTATAGGAGAATACAATGTTGATCCTATTGTGGCATATGTGATGTGTTTGCTTGAGCATGAGAAGAGAAAAGAAGAGGTAAGGAATGAGATGAATACCTTTTTGGGTGATGACAAAGTCTACTTTGTATCTTGGTTGTGGGATCATTTACAGTCAAAGCAAGTTCTATACACACAATCAAAGGAATCTCATCCCGATGAAGTGGCCACACAGAAACCTCAAGCCCAGCAAGCTACAATCAACGGCCCAGCATCCCAAACCCAAACCCATATTGATAAACCAAAATCGCTTATTGACACGGTCAACTATCTTTTGTGTATTGAACATTGCAGGAATAAGGTTGCACAACTCTGGCACTTAATTCCAATATCGCTAATGATTACAACAGTGCAATGGCTTAGTGCATCGGCCTTAGACAAAGCAACAAGTTGCTTACTAAAAAGGTTGAAGCACAAAAGAAGGATATAGCTTAGCTTCGCTTGGATCTCAATCAACAATAGTGTTTGGTCCATGATTACAAGAACAAACTCAATGTGAAAAACTTGGAGCTTGAGTCAGTGAGAGCTGAGCTAGAACTCCTATCTGGAAAGTATCAACAAAACGAAGTTAACATAAAGAAGTTTGATACATCCTGCATGGTAGTTTAAGAAGTGTGCAATGTGTAGCTGACATACAATGGAAACAAGGGGAAGGGCTTGGGATTCAATAAGGTTGCCGCACCATATAATCACAATTACACGAGAATGCCTGAAACCGAAAAAGAACTGGAGAGAGCACACCATATGGTTTATGGCAAACCCAGCGATTATGCATCCGACACACAGGGGTCTTCTAAACTTATAAATGTTAAAATGAAGCAAAAATATGTGAACAATACTGATGCTTCTACTTCATGTGTAGAAAAGATGTCAATTACAGATTGTGTTGGTGACTCTTCTAATAATTCAGCTGAAGTATCTGGCCTTTCATCTGATAAACTAGGACCCTCCGATTGTATCAAAGCTGATGAAGAGAAAGATGATGTGAACAAGGCTTCTAGTTCGCAAACTGAACAATCTGAACCTTCCGTTAATGCTGCAAAGGTTCAGAGCAAACAACATGTTAGGATCTGAGTTTGATATTGTTGTGAATGTTTAAGATGAAACCAAATTAAAGAAGATAAACAACAATGAAATAGTGCAACGGAAATAATAAACTTTCAAATCACAACAATAGAGAGATTGTTTTCATAAACATGCTTTTGTAAATTAACGTATGCATGCGGTATTACAACTTCCCCTCAGCCTACGATCACTCTGATTTGTTCATACAGAAATGTTAGAAGGAAAGTGATGAATAGAACAGTACATACACTATTCTATTTATAGTACAAATCAAACCACTGTAGCGTCTTGGCTGACGTCACCTTGACAGTGACATCTAATGACCTAACAAACCCTAACATCTGCTAAGCTAAACACTATTACATTAATAAATAGAAAATTCGTTGACCCAACATCAGTTGAGAAGAAACTCTGATGTGCTTTATCCTCTGTTGGTTCAGCAGACATTGACTTGGGGAGAGCTTGTCTTCAACCGATCTTGTATAGCAGACTTTAGCTTCAACAGACCTTTGAGCAGCAGATGTTTGATGTCTTCGCCTTTGGGTGGAGTTAAATATTCAAAGCACTATTTATTCTAGATCAGATGATATAGATCATTTTGGCTTTCCAATCATCTATTCTTTAATAAGGTTCAATAGATCCAACACTCTCCCCTAGAACAGATGATGCCAAAACTCTTCTTTATTGCTAATCTATATTTCTCATCAACATTTCCCTGATTTGCCCTTTGAACTATAATTCAAAGTTCATGGAGAACATGTCTTCAAAATTTCTTTGCAATTCAATTTGCAATAGATCTTGGAGGTCATCTGCATTCAGACCATATGCATCCTCCATTTTTAGTCTTTGAATCTCACCATCTAATCTGAGCACAGTCAACTCATGGGTGTCTGAGGATGACTTCCATTTTAGAATTTTTGAATCAGTTGGTTTTCTTGGGTGAAGATTTATTTGTGATGAGTTGGGTGAATGAGGTCTGCTTACAAGGTTAGAAAGTGTTTCTCTTAGTTTTTCACTTGTAGCATCAGTGTGAAAGACCAGTTGGTTCTTGATTCCCTCTTTTCTATGTTCTTCAAACATCTTCTCATCATCTTGAGCCATCTTCTTTTGCCTTTTTGCTTGGTTTAAGGCAAGTGTGGATAAGATAGTGGTTGAAGTATGCTTTTTGAGTGTTTAGGTCGGTTGAGGAATAACAACTGTTGGATAATCTGGCTTTCTTGGAACTGTAGGATCTTTCTTTCTAAGCTCTTCCAGTTTCTTGTATGTATCTACAACCCTGGATTCTGACCATCTTGCAACAGACCTTGCAGAGCCATAATTTGCAGCAACTAGTTCCTCTTTCATTCTTTTAAGCTTTAGAGCCCTGGTTTGATCCACATGTTTGTACTTTTTCCAGTTAGGTTGAGTTGTCTTATGTAGAGGATCCTTGAGCATTTCCTGGATTCTATCAATTTCTTCTTTAAAATCATTTGATGACCAGTCTTTGAATTGTGCTCTTGATGTTTTATATGGCTTGTGCAACACTATGTGGTCAAGATAATCCTGGTTCAGCTCTTCATCCAGTTCAGCATTAACTAGCCTTTCTGACATAGACTTACTCATATCTTTGGTAAAATCTTCAATTTTTCTAACTTTGCTAAGTTCATGAGATAAGATACTTTAAGTATTCTTGTCATTGTTCCCTTTGCTCATCTCTTTGGCTATGTTCTCAGCCTGCATAGCTTTCAATTTTAGATATTATCTAAGTTTCTTGGCTTTCTATATCCAAAGAGAGATAGGAAGTTTAGTTTTCAAATATCCTCTGATGTGAAAAATGATTTCATTTCTTTTTGAACAACAAGAATTTCATAGGATATCTAGTAGCCAGTGGGATTTCAAGTGGTGGCTTGTTCATGGGTGGTACTGAAGTGGTTTTAGATGGTAGTGATGAGGGTGATGTGGAAATGGGTTTTGATGATAAAGGGATTGGTGATGGAATCTCTTCATAATCATCATCAACAACAAAAGTTTTTCTTTTGCCTTAGAACTTGATTTTTGGTGATGGTGGTCGTGTTGGTATTCTAGGTGGTGTGGATAATGGTTGGGTTAAAGTTGGAAATGTGATCATGTTAAAGGTTAGGTTAACACCTGTTGATACATTTGTTGTATCAACATCTGCTGGCTGATTTGGTGGTTGTGATGAAACATCTGTTGGTCCAGTTGTTGTACCAACATCTGTTGTTTGTGATTTTGGTAAAAGTGATGGTTTCTTTTTGGGTGTTGGTTTAGTTGTTGTTTTGTAAAAGGATACACTTTTGGTTGCCTCAATAGTGGTTTTAGAAAGGGTGGAAATTGGCTCTCTAACTTTTCTAGTAGACTTTCTTTTTCTTGAAGTGCCAATGTCTTCTGTTTCCATTTGCTTGGCTTGTTCTTCATCAATAAGTCTGGAAGCTTTGCTTTCCAGTGTATCTTGTCTCTTCTGCTTTTCCAAAATAATATCTTCAGCTTGTTTGGGTCTCATCAATCCCTTTTTGAACTCAAACATCTGATGCTTTAGCAGAAGATTGATTTTATGTAGACCCTGGCTTTTGTTGCACCTTTGGATCTGGCTGCAACTTTCTCAATGTATCACTCTTCCCCTTTTTGGCATCATCCTCTTCTTCATCAAGAATGACTATTGTAGGGGCAGAGCCAGTGGTCTTTATCAAATACTTTTTGATGGCCTTAATATCAGCTTGAGTGTCTTTATATCTGGCCTCAACCTTATTTCTAATTAGTTCCATATGAGTGTTATGATTGATTTCAGCCAAATTCCTTTGACCTTGAATGATAGGTTAGACAGATTTCTAGAGCTCATTGGCAATTTGCTGTGTAAAGGCTGGCTTTGAGAATTTTGTAACATATGCTTCATCGTATCTTTCATTTCACATATTGAAGACTCCACTGATGTCATTCTCTCCGTCAATTCCTTATTTTTCAATTCATCACCTAATTTAATAGGATCATCTGAATTCCTACTAGAGGTAGTTATATTTGGATCATCAAAAGGAGAAGACTCCATGTTACAGAACCAAATGCCCCTAGGTCTTGGTACTAGGGACTTCCAACTGGAGTAGAGGTTATAATTGTAGTGTCAACAGTTGTGGCCTTTAAGGAAGTCCTATTGATGTAACCAATATCCAACTAAAACAGTGTTGTGTCATCAGTTGGAGTAGCTGCTTCACTTAAACTACCACCAAGAGTTACTTGTAACTCATGGGGTGTGGCCTCCTCAGCTGTTTCTAGGTTAGCAATGAGATTTATCTCAGACTCAGTCACAAGTAGGGGTGTACTCTCTTGAACAGGTGATTGAGAGGAACTGATTTGTGTATGAGTTTTCTCAATTGCATGAAACAGAGGTTTAAAAGTAGGTGGAATTGAGGGAGATGGTTGTGGGGTAGAAAGAGAATTTGCCCTGGGAGAGGGGTTGTGAAACAAATTTTCAATTGAAAGATCTGTTTCATAGTGTGATGTCCCTGTGCTTACAACCTGATCTTTTGTGAGAATGCAAGAGGAGTTTGGATGGGTTGACATCTTTCCAACTGTTGTGAGCAAGTAGCAACAGTGGTTTTTGGTGGTGTTTGTGTTACCACTAGGTTATCCTCTAGGATCTCATCTTCCAAAGGTGCCTTTTTATTTTGTTTGATTTTGGTGCGCTTTTTGGATTGGGAAGGTTTTCTTTTGGGTTTTGCAGGTGTGGACTTCACAACATCGGTTGTGGTGTTATGATCACCAAGAGAAGTGGGCTCAGCAACAGAGGTTTAAGCTTGTGATGTGAACTCATCTTAATTTTGCTCTTCCCCTTTTGCATATGTTTTTAAAGCTTTTTACTCTTTATCAGACATTCTTGTAAAAGTTTCATGTGTAAGGATTTCAATTCGAAAAACAACACCTTGTTGAAAATCCTTTTCAGAAACTTGTTTTTGAAGATAAAAGCTTAAGAGTTTTGGATACATGAGAAAAACTTTAGGTTTGTTTCCTTTTATAGCAGTCACATTTGCAACCAAGTCCAAGAACAAGGCTTGGGATAGATTAAAATCTGATTTTGTTAAAATAGCATATCCCAAGTATTGTATTTTTTGTGGAAACTCATTAAATGATGTGGTCTTGAGTGAGAGACATATCAAGAGAGTATGGAAAAAGTATCTTATTTTAGGATGAAATTGAGGTTTGTAAATTGTAACTCCGGTTAACTGAGCCTCATACCCTCTTTCAATGAACTTTGCGTGAAGTGCCTGTCTATCAAAGGATGTGTTACCTGCTAGGTCCTCCGGACCAAATGTTGTTGATATGGAAGATGGAGATATTTGAACTAGAGTGTTTCTGACTTTGGAAGTGATAGCATAGGTCTTTTTCTTCTGAGTTTGAACCTCAACATTAAAAAAGAATTGTTGGAGTGTATCAACGTAAATTGGTGCATCAGCAGTAAGTATGGCTTGGTACTTTGATGCTTGTAAAACATCAATTAATGAGAGAAAGAAGTATTTTTGTCAGTTTTCTCAAAAGTGGGAAGGTAGTTATGTGGTAGTTTGATACTCAGAGCCATGATCGGAGAAGAAAGGAGAGTTAAGAAGAAGAAGAAGAAGAGAGTAATTGAAATCGCTTTTAAGAATTTTTAATTCGATGCGGTAGTAAAAAGCTCTGTTTGAATGGAATAGTGATATTTATAGAGAAAAAGTGAATGCTGACGTGGCATCTGTTTCTAAGATCTGATGCCTAACATCTATCCACATGTAACCTCTGTTTTGATAATGGAAGACAGTTGTTTAGGAAACTTCTGCTTATAGACCAACAATGGTTGGGAACAGTGGTGATTTTACACTATCAATGGATAAATATTAGTTGTTAGGATAAAACAGTGGTTTAAGCCCAAACAATGTGAACAATGGCAAATGAGAATAGAGAATACACTTTTAATAGTGGATAGACTTTTAAGTCAAACAGAGGCTTTGAGAAATGGTGTTTTTCAAACAGACTTTTAGGAATATTGAAAATTTTCCAATTTTAGCTATTTTTAAGAATGGATTTTTGATTTTCTAAAAACATTTTAGAACTATTTACACATGGAAACCAAAACTTTTCTTTTATTCCATGTTTAGCATCCCATTTCTAGAGATCAAACTTTCAAAGGTTGATGTATGTAAAACTTTTGTTAAAACATCTGCCAGTTGATCTTTAGTGGGAACACGATGCAGAGAAATCAAACCTTTTTCAGAGCAATCCCTCACAAAGTGATGTCTGATGTCAATGTGTTTTGTTGTTGAGTGTGATATTGGATTTTTAATGATGTTTTCAGCTGCTTGACTATCTAACATGAGAGGAGTCTTTAGAGCAGTTACACCAAAATCCAGCAGCTGGTTTTGAAGCCACAAAAGTTGAGTAGTGTAACTAGCAGCAACAACATACTCAGCCACAGATGTAGATGTTGAAACCACAACTTGCTTTTTTGCTTTGCCAAGAAACTAAGCAATTGCCTAGAAACTAACAACCTCCTGATGTGGACTTCCTGATTGCATGACATCCAACAAAGTACTATCTGAATAACCTAAAAGCTCAATAACCTAAAAGCTCAACATTACCATTAGCAAGATACAAGATACCAAGTGTGGGAGCACTTTTTATGTATCTGAATATCCTTTTCACAGCTATGAGATTTGACTTTATAGGTGCAGACTGGGATCTTTCACAAACACATGTTGCAAACATGATGTCTTGCCTATTTGAAGTTAGGTACAATAAAGACCTAATCAAGCTTCTATAAAGAGTTTAATACAACCAAGTCATCTTTGTCATCAATAGTGACCAATTTAGATGTGGCCATGGGTGTATTACTTGGTTTACAATCATTCATATCATATTTTGTAAGTAGTTCTTTGACATACTTGCTTTGATGAACGAATGTACCATTTTGCAAGTGCTTAACTTGGAGACCAAGAAAGCATTGGAGTTCACCCATAGAACTCATGACAACAAAACTCTGTTGTCATGAGTTCTCTAAACTCTTCACACATGGCATTCCATGTGGATCCAAAAATGATGTCATCCACATAAATTTGGACAAGCATCAAATCCTTTCCTCTCCATTTTAAAAATAAAGTTTATCAATTTTACCTCTTGTAAAGCCTATGGATTAGAGAAAGGTAGAAAGAGTTTCATACCAGGCACTAGGTTCTTGTTTCAAGCCTATAAAGCTTTGTTTAGCTTGTAAACATGATCTGAATAAAAAGCATCTTCAAAACAAGGGGTTGGCATACATATACCTCTTCCTTGATTTTGCCATATAGGAAAGTACACTTGATATCCATTTGATCCACCTTGATGTTGTGGTTGGCAGCAAAAGCTAAGAATAATCTGATGGCCTCCAGTGTTGCAACAGGAGCAAATATTTCATCGTAATCAATGCCCTCTTCTTATCTATAGCCTTGAACCACAAGCCTAGCTTTTTTTTTGACAACAATACCCCTTCTATCCCTTTTGTTCTTAAAGACCCATTTTGTGCCAATTGGATGTACATCCTAAGGCAATGGTACAAGTTCCCTTACTTGT
The DNA here is from genome assembly GCA_947069175.1 of Scalesia atractyloides. NCBI lineage: Eukaryota > Viridiplantae > Streptophyta > Magnoliopsida > Asterales > Asteraceae > Scalesia > Scalesia atractyloides. The sequence continues at coordinate 39,577,400 of CAMTDV010000116.1, forward strand.
TTTTTGAACTGTAGGAGCTCTTCTTGCATGGCCTCTCCCCAACTGTTGTCTTTTAGTGCCTCTTGGTACTTAACATGTTGTGTGAGTGATAGAAAACCAGCAAAAAGACAAATGTTTTGGGATTGACTTCTTGTGAGAATCCCTTCATTGATATTGCCAATAACTTGGACTCGTGGGTGATTTTTAAGGTAGATCAGATCCCCTTTGTATGGAATTATGGCATTGAGAGGTGAAGGCTGCAGATGGGAATCATCTAAGCTAAAATATGTTGGCAATTTTAAAGAGCCAACATCTGATTGAAATGGAGGTGGAGGCATAGGTGAGATAGGGGTAAACATGGGTTGACTTTTGTTCATAGAAAATGGACTTTTGTCAACAGGGGTTTGACTGAATGAGCTGGCCGAGGTTTGAAGATCAACAACAGTTGATCTAACAATGGCAGAGTTTTTACAGTTGTTAGTAACATCTGTTGCTCCGGAGGAGGAAGTGACTTTGTATTGTGGAATCACAATGTCATATCCATAATCTTGATGGGGAGATTGTAGAATACCTACAGTGTTAGTCTTGACATACACACCTTCAAATGTAAATTTATCTAAATCAAATAATTCAGCAGGATTTATTGGAATTTTAAATGAAGAAAGTTCATTGAACTTTACATTCAAGGTCTCTTCCACACACCTAGTCCTTGTGTTGAACACTTTATAGGCCTTGGCAATGGTTGAGTATCCCAAAAAATAACCACAAATATACTTTGGCTGCAAATTTTGAAATAGTATCTTTTAAGTTTAAAATAAAACATGGGCAACCAAAGATTTTGAAGTATGAGATCAGAGGTTTGATCTTGTACAAAATTTCATAAGCAGTCTTTTGTGCGTAGGGTTAATTAAAACTCTGTATAGTACATTGCAAGCAGTGTATACGGTCTCTTCCCAAATAGACAAGGGTAAACCTGAGTCTCTAAACATTGGTCTAGCAGCTTCGATTAAAGTTCTATTTTTCCTTTCAGTCACCCCATTTTATTCTGGTGTCCTTGGCATACTATATTGCCTAACAATCCCTTTTGACACACAGAAATCATTCAACTCCTTATTTTTAAACTGTGTTCCATTGTCACTCCTAAAGGCTTTGACTAGCAGGTCAAATTGCTTTTCAACTTGTTTTACAAAATTTTGCAAAATACCTGAAGTCTCATCTTTAGAGTGCATGAAATAAGTCCATGTAAACCTTGAAAAATCATCAACTATGACAATACAATATCTCTTCTTTTTAAGACTCATGATTTTTATAGGGCCAAAAAAGTCCATGTGTAGCAATTGCAAACACTGGCTTGTTTTGGACTCTTCAATTGATTTGTATGAACTTTTATGTTGTTTACCTTTTAAACAGGAAACACAATGTTCATCACAAGTGATATGTTTTGATTTACGACCTCTTATAAGACCTTGTTTAGAGAGTGTGATGATAGTTTTGAGATTTTAGTGACCAAGTCTTCTATGCCATAGTTATGTCTCTTTATTTGAGGCAACTGAGAACATACATGCATTAGACATTGGATTATCTTTCAACATACCAACCACATACACATTTCCACTCCTGTGAGCGACAAGATGTGCTTTGCTCTCAACAATGATTGTTTCAATCTTTTTAACCACTTCTGGCCCAACAATCTTACAATGCTTCTTAGTAAAGAATAACCCATAACCTTTGTCACTCATTTTAGATACACTAAGAAGATTGAACTTCAGGTTGACATTGACAAACTTGAGTTTCCCTGCTTGAACTGTCCCTGACCCCAACACCTTACCTTTTGAATTATTACCAAAGGATATATCACCCCCTCCATGTGCTAGAAAATCTTTGAGAAGGGCTCTACATCCTGTTGTGTGCCTGGAGCCTCCACTATCTACATAGCATAATCTATCAAGGCAAGTACAAGCTCCCTTTACATCAGTAACATATTACTTTTGGTGAGTGTCCAAAGCCAAAATGGCTTTGGATGGGGTCACAGACATTTCAGCCTTAAGTTTAGGAGAATGATTAGAGTTTTTAATAGATTTTTGAAACATCTATTGTGGACAATTTCCTGTCAGATGATTATAACCATGAGGATGCTTGTTTACTCTTGGTTTTGAGGGTCTTTTGTACACCTCATAGCCATGTGGTACACTCTTATAAGCTGGTTGGTCATATCCTCTTGGAAATTTATTGGTCGGTGGTGCATCTGTTATCTAAACCTCTTTAGGAATTGAGGTTCTATTCAATTGTTTAGTAACATATGTTTGGACTAGGACAAAGGTCTGTTTAGTCTTTTCTTTTCTTGAACTTTCAAGTGTTTTGGATTTATACTCATTTCTTTTGACATCAAAATTTTTGAGATAAACACACTCTTAAGTTTTGTGGTTTTTCTTACCACAGATGGTACAGTGAGTTGCATCAATAATCACACTTGTTTTGTTAATATCATATGCTTTTAGAAGAAAACAATTTTTAGTAACATGATTCTTCTTTTCACAAAAATCACAAAACAAGTTTGTTATATTTTCTTTCTTCTTCCCTTTTCACCCTTTTTATCAGCAGATGATGAAACATCTGCTGGAAGGTCTTTTAAGGGATTGATCTTGACTTGAGATGCTTTTACACCTTTAGTTGTTGAAAAATCCATTGGCTTAAAATTTTCAAGAATGTCACACTCATCTGATAATGTAGGTTTGAATTGATATTTCTCAATCTCCTCAAAAGTTGAGGATCCTTCTAGTTTTTATAAAATAATTTTCTTACCACTTAGTTTAGTGAATTTTATTTTTTGACCAGCCAAATTTGTTGGAATAATTTCAACCAAACCACAATTATTTACAACAGTGTTTTGAAAAACTTGGTCATTTTTTTCTAAAACCTACACCAAATTTTATATTGCTTTTGATTTGTGATTCTAACATTAACTCATAACCTTTGCAGGACTCTACTCATTTCTCACAAGTAATCTGGGTAGATTCAAGCTCCTTTTTACGAATTTGATATTTTTCTATCATTGTTTGGAGTTGATCCTTGTTTATGCTTGATTTATGTTTGAGACTACTGATTCCATTATCCTTTTCTAACAGTTTTGATTTTAACTCTTTTGTAACTTTTTCAAAATGTATTTAATAATTTAATATCTTGTTTCTAAGATTTTCATTCATCTCTTTAATGTTAGCAAAAGCAATAATATATTTTTCTAAACATAAGTCTTTAAGAACTTGAGGTGATATCTTAGAAGCAACCATCATTGCACAATCACATTCTCCTTCATAAACACTGGAATCCCATGGGTCAGACAGAGGTTTTACCATTTCCTCACCAATCTTTTCTTTACCAACAGTTTCTTCAGCAACAACTGTTTTAAATCTGTTTCAACATTTTCACAAGCCTCATAAATATTAGACACCACTTCCTTAGATTCATTCCCCTCTAAGATAGTGTCTAGTAACATAAAACAAAAAATTTCAGTTTCTTATCAGAATTAGCAACAAGAGCAAAATTTTCATCAGTGAGTTCCTCAGGTAAGCTATTCCAATCAACAAACCCTTATGTAAAGAAGCTCTATTGATTAGTCTCTGTCTGAGCAGAGGTTTGTGTAGCTTGTGGTGCAGGTTGCCCTTGTACCTGAGGAGTTGTGGCTTGAAAATATTGTATCTGAGGAATAGTGGTTTGGACATACTGAATAGGAACACTGTTTACAGAGTAAGAATTATAGTTGAAATTTCCACTAGATGTTATATCAATAAAATGATTAAAACTCTTATCCTTACTACCAACATAGGTTTCTTCTTGACCAAAAAGTGTTAGACTACCAAAAGTATAGTCATTAGCAACTTTTCCTGACTCTTGTAGCTTTTTTTTTTCTGGTTAAGCTCTCTCTCATAAGTTAGAAGCCTACCATGAAGCTAAGTCAAACTCATCTCCTTGAACCCAATAGCAGTTCTAGTTACAAAAGAAATAGTGTCCCATTTCTCTGGTAATGACCTTAGAAATCGGCTATTCAGGGTTTAATTAGGATAGCTTTGGTTCAAAACTTCATGAATGTTTTCGATAACCTCCGAATTGTTCTTTCAAAGCATCCCATAACTACTTTGCATTGTTACAATGCAACAAGCTAGCATAGATATCATTTCTCAAACCCGTAGCAACGATACTAAATGCCTTTGCATCTACCTCGATTTTCTGAAAATTTTTGCTCGGAGTAGTTTTTAGGTTTCTTTGGAACTTGAACTTTAGGGTCTTCAGCACTCGGTACCATCAGAACATGAGGTCCGAAGATAACCGATTTCCAGCAACCTATTCTGTTGTGCAAGTATGTGACCCATCCGTCTTTTCCAAATATTATATTCTGATCTAACAAGGATCGGAGGTTTATACATGGTGCTAGTGTTGTGTGGATCTTGTGGATTTTGAGACATTTCTGATTGTTTACAAATAGATTCCTGTTTAAAAATACTTTGAGCGTAAATAAACTTTTACTCTATTTTCGATATAACGAACAAGAACCAGTAATAAGAGCTGATCTGTGTTTATCAAAATGATTATTAAATCAAATTTGATTGACCAAGCTTTGATACCAATTGTTAGGATCTGAGTTTGATATTGTTGTGAATGTTTATGATGAAACCAAATGAAAGAAATAAACAACAATGAAATAGTGCAGCGGAAATAATAAACTTTCAAATCACAACAATAGAGAGACTGTTTTCATAAACATGCTTTTGTAAATTAACATATGCATGTTGTATTACAACTCCCCCTCAGCCTACGATCACTCTAATTTGTTGTTATAGAAATGTTAGAAGGAAAGTGATGAATAGAACTGTACATGCACTGTTCTATTTATAGTACAAATCAAACCACTGCGGCGTCTTGGCTGACGTCACCTTGACAATGACATCTAACGACCTAACAAACCCTAACATCTGCTAAGCTAAACACTGTTACATTGATAAATAGAAACTCCGTTGATCCAGCATCTGTTGAGATGAAACTCTGATGAGCTTTATCCTCTGTTGGTCTAGCAGACCATTGACTTGGGCAGAGCTTGTCTTTAACAGATCTTGTATAGTAGACTTTAGCTTCAACAGACCTTTGAGCAGCAGATGTTTGATGACTTTGCCTTTGGGAGGAGTTAGATATTCAATGCACTCTTTACTCTTGATCAGATGATATAGATCATTTTGGCTTTCTAATCATCTGTTCGTTTATAGGTTCTATAGATCCACACGATAGGAGCCGAAACAAGCAAGTAAAGGACAAAGAAAGCAAAAGTCCAAACGTCAAAGACAGTCACGCTCTCCAAAATCATCTATGGGTAGCAATAGTCCTCAAAAGGCTTGTGATTTGAAAAATGCTTTGTTAAGCCAGTCAGTAATGGCAAATGTGAGAAATATGCATTTGACTGTGATAACAAAGCTTTTAGAAAGACTGGTGAGATTTCTAAACAAGACTTGCAGTCTAAGCGACACAAGAAGAATCAAAAGTAATCTTCACACAAAAAGACTTCTGCAAGCAGCAAATGCAAGCACCCAAACTCATCTTCGTCTGCAAAAGAGGTGCATAAGAATCAAGCACAAAGGCCTGCAAGAGCAAATCAAGCTGATCAGAGTGCATTATACTTGACGAGACAAACATGCTTCAATTGCGGCATTCTGGGTCACATTGCTCGAAACTGCATATATCGTCCCTATGAACCTTATTATGCTCAAAATCAGAAGGTTACACCAAAGGAAAACTATCACTCTAAGCCGATGAAGGTATCATCACCTAAGGTAATGAAGATTGTGAATTCCAAGGTTAAACCATCTAATGGGGATTGGAATGCTAGTAAAGCTAAAAGAAAATAAGCTTTGAAACCTACACAAGTTTTGAAAAAAATAACAAGGTTGAAAAGCCAATTGCTTTGCCAAAGGAATCTAAGAAATTAGAAACGCCTAAACAAATTTGTAAAGCAAAACAAAACACAGCAACATCTCCATCCTTGAAACAAAAAGGGGACTTGTGTTTGAAAGAAGTGTCTTATTTTGATGCTTCAGGAATACTCAGGACCATGATGGCCTGGGTACCAATGTCTTACTAATCTCCTTATTTTCAAGGACAACCAAGGAGGAGTTGTTGACAATCTCTGGAATGTTGATAGCGGTTGTTCCGAGATAAAAAGGGTAACATTTCACTGTTGCAAAAAGTTCAACTTTTTTTTACAGATGATATGTTTCCTTTGGAGGAGATGAGGCAAGATAAGATCAGCGAAAAGGTACAATTTAAATTTCATGCTTATATTATAACATTGATTAGTCTTCAATCTAATGATAGAACGGTTAAGCAAAAACAACAAAAATATTTTCTTTTTCTTTCGGTTATAACCTTGAACAGACGTCTTCATTGTTAGGTAAATTTGTGCATAAAGTGTGATGCACAAATTTAGGGGGGAAGAGAGACATATATGTACATATGCATTGTTTGAGGGGGAGAAAATGAGAAAAATCCAAAAACATTTGAAAAACAGAAAAATCCATAAAGATTTTTATTACATCATTGGGAAATGAAATAAATGTTCGTGTTAAAGGGCTTGACTTACACATGTACGGTGTTGTAGCTGAAAGGACTAGGATCTAATGTGATATGTCGGTAGGATTGACGCTCAAAGTGATATAAACATAACAAACTATGTATCCTGTGGGTAACATACCATCAGGGTATAATTTCATGGTCTTAAATCATGAGTTGATAGATGGCTAACGTCTGATGTTTTGGGTCTTAATTTTGATGAGTCATCCAAGATCTCAGCACTGCACTTCTGTTGCATCCATATTATATGCAAACCTAGGCGCAATCAGGATATCTTAAAAGGGCCAAAAAACCATAACTGAAGACAAACTCAATTGAGGGAATTCCATGTGCTTGCAAAAGTGAAATTCTTACCAATAAGATATTTGCCTAACCCTCGTCAGATATTATTGGTCACTCTGCTGTACGAATGTACTAGCCTGTTCACCAATAGTTTGACGTTGTAAAATCGAAATGATGAACTTAGTACACTCACCTGCTAAGATGAATCATTGTGCTTACGTTGATCGCGGGGGTATGCCATGGTTGGGACACACGGGTATTATAGTATAATATTACTATAAGCATACCACAAAGTTGAAAAATGAAAATGGAGTGTTAAAGTTTAAATGGACAAACATATTGGCAATCACTTAGACCAATTTGAATAGCACTGAAAAGTGTTCCTTGGTCCGCCTGAAAATGATTTTGATCCCATTGCAAATTAACTGTTAATTAGTTTCTTTGTTTATTTATGTTTCTCTTTATATTCTTATTAAAAAAAGAAAACTCAAAAATACAAAAATAGTTTCTTGTTTTAACAAAATCAAAAAAATCCAAAAATAGAGTGTTTTACTCGTTTTATTAAAATTTAACAGTTTTTGAAGATTTGATTGATCATCAAAAGACGAAAGAAATTTGAATTTTGATCTGAGTACAAGTACTTGGATGTACCAAATGTTCATATGGCACTCTCCCTGTTGCATAGAAATGGTTGCTTAAAATTTCTGATAATTTTGGAGAATTGATTTAGATCAAGAAACAGCGGTTGCTGAAAATTGAGATGCTGTTAGTTGCTGACAAAGCATGAAACATAACAACAACAAAATGTACCTAAGTCAGAAGAACCATATTCGAGTCATCGTCTGACAATGATAGTACATTTGAAGATGTACCTGTGAACCTGCTTGCTTGAAAGAGAAAGATTGAAGAAGAAAACAGCTGCTAAGAATACTCCTTTTACTTTCTTTTCACAAAGACGTTTCAAGCAAAGCTGATCGAGATCCTAATATGAAGCTAACCGCAAGATTAAAAACAGAGACCTAGTGCTGAGAATTCAGAACTCAAGAACTTCCACAACTTTTGAAGCATAGTGACAACCATAGACTCCATTGAAGACGTTGCTGAGCTATGAAGACAATTTGATGCATCAGTCTAGGGGAGATTGTTAGGTCCTAAAAGTGTGAGATTGACGCATCAAATATATGCAACAGACTATGGTTGCGAACTGGGATTAATTGGGTTAGTTTATATTAGGTTTTGGACATGGTATAAGTCATTTGGGCATGCCTTAGGCCATGTAGGCCAGGCAAGCCCAATGGGAGCCCATGAGGGGCATGGGCTTACTCTAGAGTATACAAACAACCTTATGTCATTTCTAGGGTTTGGTCTCTTGGAAGCCTTTAGAGAAGAACTTAGGAGCCTCCATGTTGTACTAGACGGTGTTGCTTATTCAAGTATTAGAATCGTATGCAAGGTGCTAAAGTTTGATTCAGTGTTCTTTCATCTTTTCGGTTTTTTCTTGAATCTCATGAAGTTTGGATTCCGCCCATTCTTGGTGATTGTGTCATATCCTGGTTTTCGGGACTTACATAAGTTCCAAGCCGGTGTCGAGCATTTCACTTACACATCTTCGGCCGAGTATTGAGTGATCACTTATGAGGTATGTGAATTTGTATATAGCTAAATGAAATTTTATAAAGGCATGTTATGCCCAAAAATATTTATTTTTCTTAAAAAGTGTTAAATAAATCATATCAAATAGGATTGTAAATAAAATAAAAACAAGAATAAAAAGAAATTGGATTCCCGACACTGTACAAACAAGACCCAAAAACTTCTTCTCTACCAATTCCATTTGGGTGTGTAAGCAATATTAAAGAGTTTTGCTTGAGGACAAGCAAAGATTCAAATGTAGGGGTATTTGATATGTGCCAAATGCAAAATATAAATTGTATAAAAAACGGTATAAAATAAATCCTTTTTAGTACTAATGTTGAAAAAGGTACGTTTCTTTGTAAACTTTTGATTTTCAGAAAAGTACTTCCTAGAAGGGGGTTAGAATGGTGGTATGGGTAAAGTTCTTTCCTCGTTCAGTGTATAAATCCTCTGAGGACTTGATTCAAGCTTATTAAGACTTCCTTTGAGGCAGATAGCATCAAATCGAGGGAAGTAAGAATGACCTGAATCCCTTATAATAAACTACTATTAAAACTTTAAATCGGCCTTGTAGGAATGTATCCCTGATGACTCAGACCAATATGACCGAGGGTAGCGTTGCGTTGCCTCCAAAAGAGGCACGCCACATTTTGCATTAATAACTTACTTAATTATCTTCAATATACCGGCTTTGAGGGACTGTATCCCTGCTGACTCAGACCAATATGGCTGAGGCTAGCATTGCCTCTAAAAGAGGGACAGGCCACTATAACTAAGATGATCTCTTAAAAACCCAAAGTGCGGAAATCATCAAAGGGTACATAAATGATAAGTCGGACCAAGTGATTCTATCTTGTCTATTTATCTCCACTATACTTTATTTCTTTAGTTTACTTACCAAAATCTTTTTCTAAAAGTTTGATCAGATTAGATTAGACGTCGAGAATATTTAGGCATTAAAAGCTCTTATGTCCTTGGACGACCTCGGTATCTTACCATTACTATACTAAGCCAAGAATGGGTGCACTTGCTCTAGCGTGAAGTAGAGAGTGATAGTGTTATATCGTGTTTGTATAAATTTAAAGCTTGAATAAATGGGTGAAACAATACCTAAAGTATAGTTAAAAAATCGTACACATCTCGCTCATGTCAGCGCAACACTCTGACCAAATTTTGGCGCCACTGCCGGGGAGTTCGTGCGCTTTGCGTTTGGATATTAATTGCTACTTTCTCTATTTCTTGTTACGCGAATGTGTTACTTGTGTAGGTTACAGGTGGTGCATGCATACAAGAAATCCTGGGAGGACCTCACTCTTAGTGTTTGAACCGGAGATTGAGCGGATTGTTAGAAGGAACTTAGCCAACCGTAGAGGCAACTCTTGTCTCTAATCCACTCAAAGCCAACTCACCACCTACACTTTCCTTTGGACCCATTCAAAATGGATTCTCAAAACTCCAAACAACCAAACTCAACACCAATTCCAATACCAAGATTACCCTCGCTCGAACCCTAACATCTAAAACAACCAACCGGGGAGTGGTAACAATTCGAGACCACCAACACCACCTATCCAAACCCGTGGCCAAAACCAAAACAATAACCAACGTACACTCACACCTCCACCTCAAAACCGGAACTGACAAAACCCATTACCACCCAATCTCAACATTTGAAATGTTGACACCAATCGTGGATCTAACAAAAATTGTGGCATTCCCACGAACGAAGCTTAGTTTCTCGATCTTGACGATTTGAGAAATAATATTCCCGACGACACACGATATAGCATTCCCGTTATCAATCATCAGAAAATGTGAGTGTTCATTTGGAAAACTCGGACGATGGTGGGAATTATAATGAGCGGGTTGAAGACGAATTGTGGGGTGACTGTGACATCCCGGTTTTTCGGATAACTTAAACGCAATACTTGTCGAATAAATTGTATGCTATGTAGTAAACGTGTACGAGTTAGTGAATACGTAATGTGCGATTATGTGATTGTTTTAGTTATAAAATAATTATGGTAGATATGTACACGAACCAAACCTTAAACTCCTTGTGACTCTAGGAGTGAACCGAGTTCTAACCCAAACCACTCTCGGCCGAGAACAAGCCCAAACCGCAAACCCATTGGGTGCAACCCAAACCTTAAACCCAAGTCTTCGGCCGCGAGATTTAAACCTTAAACCTTAAGCCATTCTCGGCCAAGTGCAACCCAAACCGAACCAACCCAAGCCTCGGTCGCGAGATCAAACTCAAACCGCAACCTATTCCCCTTTCTTGATCTATTGCGCCTATATATACAAACTCTCATGCATGCTTCCTCCACAACACAAAACCCTAATAGCAAACAGCCGTCGGCAGCCCTTGTTCACCTCCATTCGGTTGCGAGATCAGCCCTTGTTCACCTCTATTCGATCACAAAACAGCCTACTCCATCATCATCTCTCGGTCGCGACAGCAAGTGGTTCATCTCATTCCTTCGGTCGTGATCTTGCTTGAACATCCGAATCCATTCTTGTCCAAGTCTCGGCTTACTTACCTAGTTATTAAAGGTTAGAATTCATCATATGTTACAAGATCATATTCGATTACATGTGTTTTGATTTTTTTGTTTTTCGGATTGAATGATTGAATGAAACGATTGTGTTGATTGAATCGGCTGATTTATCAATGTTACATGTATGATTGTTTACGGAACTTATAAGTTTGCCAAGTATGTTTGAATGAAAGGTTAGGATAGCCGATTTGGTAATAATGTTTGCATGTGATGTTGTTTGAAATCTGAAAAGTATAGGCTGTGTTTGTTTATAAAAACTAGAGGTATGAACTAGGGTTTGCATGGATATGTTATTAGTATTGATCTATGACTAGGAAACCGGTTCATGATCGCCTAGGTTAATAATATGGACGGCTTATGATAATAATATGCTGAAACAGGTTGCTGAGTAATAGTTACAGCCGACTTCATCTGGCTGTAACTCGGTCATTAGTTGTCGAAAAACGGATTTTCTGATGTCTAGAACGTAGAGATTTGAATAACGAATCTAATGGCGCTGGATTCATAATTTTCTGAAGTCGTTTGATATTTTTAAGTGGCCAAATAAGTTCAGTAACTAAAGCTGTGAAAATCCTGAAATTTTGTTCGTTGTTTATCAAGTTGGATTTTATAATCAGTTCGGAGTCGAGTCATGAATTTTGTACAGTAACTAGGTATGGAAATTTCCGGGCAACTCCAACTGGAATTTTGTTAATTGGACGATCAGTGATTTTTAAATAAATTCTTCCGTGGACTGCAGTCAGAAAGCGATAAATCTGACTGCAGCCTAGTATATTAATATTTATGGTTAAATGGTAAAGATTTAGGACTTGGAAAATTTATATAAATTTCTACAGTATAAATGGCACCTGCTGTAAAAATATTGGAATTTTTGGAACGTTGGAACTATTTTATAAAAATCCTAGAAAACAGCTGAATTATGAGTGTTAAGCTGAAATTTGATAACTTGTGATTGTGTGCACCAAATTGTTTCATGGATTGGATTATGTTCATGATAAGTTGTTTTGATCACTAGGTTCACATGAGGGTACTTGCATGCATGTTTGAGTGTTAGATATGTTGTTTGTGTGTATCACTTTGTGCGTAAATTAAGTGTAGAATTTGTATTGGTGTGTTCACACACTGACGTGAAATCAATTGGTTTGTTAGGACGCAATTAGCGGTCCCATCCTTTACGACTTCTTTGCTACACTAACCGAGCAACAAAAGGTGAGTTCACGGCCCCTAACTTTATCCGGTTTTTAAACAACAGGGAGAGAAACATGTATACACTCTTCAAACTCAATCTCTTTACGTTATACGAATTTAACGTCACATAACTATTCGGTAACTAAGTTAATGTTAATGTAATGTTATGGTCACTAAGTAGCTATATCACTTAAGTCCCCGTCAATCTTTCGGATCGTTAGTATTGGGTTTAATAGCGGGGGAGTTATAAGTAGTACTACTGGGCCCGACAAGCCCCATCCGAGCTAGTCGCGCTAGCCGACCGGGTATGGTCAACGGTGAATAATTCGGCCTAACTTCGCCATGGTCAGTGATAGGCCTGGCAACACGGAGGCACAACAGTCAGCTTCGATCGCGAACTCTTACGTGACATAACTTTAGGCTAGCTACCTATATATGTTAACATTGAACTTAATTACGAAACAACTATATTATCCCGGTTGGGGATAATGGAAACAACAACTTATTATTCCGGGTTTGGAATAATGGAAACAACAACTTATTATTCCGGGTTTGGAATAATGGAACCAACATCATTATTATTCCAGGATGGGAATAATGGAACTAAATCGTTATCCCGGGTTAGGGATAACAGGGGAAAACAAACTCATAACCGAACAAACGAATTTATGAAAACCTGTGAACTCACTCATCTTTAATGTTGACACTTGTTTCTTTACATGTTTCTCAGGACGCTAGGAGCTCTAGGTGCACTCACATGCATTAAACAAGACATCTTTTATCGAGTCTCAATTACTAATATTGTTTTGGGTTTTTCATTTGTTTTGGCGTTTGTGTTGGCGCCCGCTTCACTATTTATTTTATGCTTCCGCTCAACCACTTAAACTAATGCTTCCGCTAAACTTTAGTAATTAACTAAGACAATCTAAAATCTACGACAATTGGTTAATCAAATGATTTTTGGAAAACGTATTATCAAATCATATAGAGTCGTTCGACGTACTAGTGTTTCAGATTCTGGTTTGTTCACACGCCTCGCGGTAAAACTCCGCAAGTGGAAATTGAGGGTGTGACAGTGACGATAATGTGGAGAATTTATACAATGCTCGGGGGTTTGAGTATGAGGATATTGGTTATCAAAATGCCAATTATGTAGGGAACAACGAGGATTATGGGTATGATTATGGCTGAAATGATGGCTACGGAAATAACCATCAACCACAAAAGACACAAAGGAACCGAGATGATGGGAATTACAATAATAACAACATTGCCAACCATAACAGGATTCCACAATCAATGGGTGGAGGTAACCAAGGTGGTGATCGAAGGGGTTATTAAAGACGGTAAATCAAGAGGTTAACGATCCTTCACAACGTCAACCGTATCAACAAGCCCCACGAGGTGTAAATGGGCGATTTAGAGCGATGGTCACCGAAAATGACTCACCCATTCTTCCTACACCTCGAGGGATGAGATCATTCGAGTGTAAACCTAATTATATCAACATCCTACCCCATTTCAATGGTAGGACGCATGACGAGCCTTAATACGTATTTGGCGGAATTCTTCGCTATATGTGGCACTATTGGTGGGCATAATTTTGAGATAGAGGAAGTGAAGTTATGGTTGTTCCAATTCTCGTTGAAGGACAAGGCTAAGCAATGGTTCTCACACTTCCGCCGAATAGTATTCGTATTTGGGCAGAAACGTAACAAGTATTTCTTGATGAATACTATTCGATAGCGAAGACCGATGATGCACGAGATGAGATTTGGTCGTTTCGATAGTTATCGGGGGAGTTGCTACATGAGGCCCTTACTCGATTTAAGAAGTTGGTTCGGAAATGCCCTCACCATTAAATTCCTATATGGGAGTTGTTGAAGTGTTTTGTATGGGGGTTAGACGCTGAAGATCGCAAATACTTGTAATCGGCAAGTAACGGTACGTTGTTGAATAACCACGAGGAAAATGATTGGGACTTTTTGGAGAGAATGAGCAAAAACTCCAAAGCGGTAGCTATGGTGGACCGAGCCAAAAAGCACCCCATCTCCCGATCTCTTCCCAATCTTGACTCAAGTTCTAAGGATCGAATCGCCACATTAGAGCGGGAGTTAGCCCGTATGAAGAAAAAGGATGTGGGGCGGTTCAGTTTGGGATATGTGAGGATTGTGGGGATATTGGTCATCGGACTAAGGAATGCCAAGTGAACATGGCATAAGCCACTGGAGAGAGGTGAGTCAAGTGTATGGAGAACGGAAGCAATACGACATGAACTCCAACTCTTATCACCCAGGTTTGAGGAACCATCCTAATCTTAGGTATGGTAACGCCTCGAACCAAATGAACCCAAATTTCCAACCGGGAAATCAAGACGGTTCATCATATCAAAACCGAAAAGGCGGTAACCAAAGGGATTACCAACCCAACAATTACAACCAAGGGGGTGGTAACCAAGGGTATCAAAACCGGGATAACAATTATTAACGGGGTTACAACTAAGGGGGTACTAACAGCATCGACGAATAATCAAGGTAGTGGTGATGACTTAAGTGCAAATATGGATGCCATGTTGAATATGATGTAGCACACAAGGAAACAGAATGACGTGCGAGACAAGTCGCACGAGGCCTTGTCAAAACAAGTGGGTCAACTAGCCAAGGAAATGGCCTATATGCGAGGAAATGGTGGAAGATTGCCATGTCACACCAACGTAAACCCTAAGCATCAAGGGTCCAACTCGAATAACACACGTGAGGTACCAATTAATAAAATTATTTATGTAGTGGTCAAGTCATTGATAATGGTGATGATTCACCACCTCCCCAGTTTGTTGAAGGGATGGTGGAAGATGTTAGTGATGAGAAGGTTGATGACGGTCAAACGAGTCAAAATACAAATGTTTCTAAAAATGACAAAAACACCCCTGTTGTGACTGTCCCTGTCCCAAAAGCTAAGGAAAAGGGTGTGGAAGTTAATATCGCCCTTTATCCTAAAGCTTTGTTGGGACCATCTAAGAAGGTGGTAACAAAACATGGTCCACATCAAGAAAAGATGTGGGAAATTTTCAAACAAGTAAAAATCAACTTACCACTCTTAGATGCCATCAAACAAGTACCCTCATATGCTAAGTACTTGAAGGATTTATGCACCCAAAAGCGAAATCCTAAGTTTCCTAAGAAACTTGATTTAACTGAAAATGTGAGTTTGATTCTTTCAGATGCACTTCCACCAAAGTTGCAAGATATGTGGGCGCCGATTATTTCAATACAAGTGGGTGAATTTAGAATGACTCGGGCACTTTTGGATCTTGGGGTGAGTGTGAGTATCTTGCCGAGTAGTTTGTATGACCGATACGAATTTGGTCCATTTCAAGCGTCAAACACCACCGTGGTGTTGGCCGACTTGACCCCTAAACTACCCCGTGGGATAGTCACAGATGTAATTGTTAAGGTCGAGGACTTTTACTATCCAGTGTACTTTCTTGTATTTGACTATGTTTCTTTGGACTAAACTAAGCAACCGATGGTTATCCTTGGTCAACCATTTTTGGCAACATCGAATGCCCAAATTAATTGTAAAATGGGTACGGCCGACATGACTTTTGGTAATCATAGGTTAAGGTTAAATGTTTTTTCAGGATTAACGGATCCTCTAGTCAATTATGAATGCTATATGGTGGACATTGTTGACGAGTATATACCTCTATGCGACACGGTTGTCGATGAGGAAAACACAATAGAGGAGTGTTTCATATTTGACAGGTCATAAGTGGAGGTTAGTCGAAGCATGAATGAGGAGGAGAAGAAGTTAGAGGTTTTGGCGGTGAAGGAAGGAAGGCCTCTGTGGACTCACCAAGTGGAGAGTCTACCGGAAAAAATAGATACTAAATTGAAGCCTTCCTTGATAGAGCATCCAACGGTAGAGTTGAAGGTGCTGCCCAAGCATCTCAAGTATGCATATGTGGGTGAGGGCAACACATTCCCGGTCATCATGGTATCAAACTTGATCGGGGAGCAAAAGGAGAATTTGATGGCGGTTTTGGTCACCAATAGGGAGGCTAATTAGGTGGACCATAGCGGATTTGAAAGGAATTAGTCCCTCGGTGGTGATGCACGAGATCATCACGGAAGATGATGTAACTCCTTCCCATGACGCACAAAGGAGGTTAAATCTGAACATGTGTGAAGTGGTTAAGAAGGAGATACTGAAGTGGCTAGATGTGGGTATCATTTATCCCATTTGGGATAGCCAATGGGTGAGCCCCACACAGACCGTTCCCAAAAAGGCAAGCATTCAAGTCGTCACTAATGACGCAGGTGAAGAGGTAGCCACTCGACCGGAAATCAAGTGGCGTATTTGTATTGATTATAGGAAGTTGAATTCCGCAACTTCCCAAGATCATTTCCCTTTACCATTTATTGACCAACTTGTTGAGAAATTAGTAGGTCAAAAATTTTATGGTTTCTTGGATGGGTATTCGGGTTATAATCAAATTGCTATTCATCCAGAGGATCAAGCTAAGACCACGTTTACTTGCCTATATGGCACTTTTGCATTTAGGCGAATGCCATTCGGGTTATGTAATGCCCATGCCACCTTTCAATGGTGCATGATGGGTATCAATTTTTGGGTTGTCATTTGATATTTATTTAGACCAAATAGAAAAGGTGTTGAAAAGATGTGTTGAAAAATTTGGTCTTGAGTTGGGAGAAGAGTCATTTTATGATTCAAGAGGGGATTTGTTGGACACGTTATGTCAAGTCGTGGGATAGAAGTTGACCATGCAAAGGTGCAGGTCATCTGTACTTTGTCTTATCCCATAAGTGTTAAGGGTGTTAGATCATTCTTAGGTCATGCGGGTTTTTATAGGAGGTTCATTAAGGGGTTTAGTGACATCACCAAACCATATGTACTTTGTTATTAAAAGATCAACTGTTTGACCTTAATAAAGATTATAAAATGACTTTAAAATTTTGAAAGAAAAGTTGGTTGAGGCCCCAATCTTACAACCACCGAATTGGTCTTTACCATTCAAAATCATGTGTGATGCAAGTGACTATGCGGTTGGGGCCGTGTTGGGTCAAAGGGTATAAAAGAAACCGGTTGCTATATATTACGCGAGTAAGACTCTCTTGGATGCTCAATTAAATTACACCACAACCGAGAAAGAGCTACTCCAGGTGGTATATACATTGGATAAATTCCAGGCTTACATATGGGGTAAAAAAGTTATTATATATTATGACCATACTACTGTCAGGTACCTCATAGAGAAGAAGGATGCTAAGCCGCGGTTAATTCAATGGGTTCTTTTATATAGGAGCTTGACTTAGAGATATGGGACAGAAAGGGTAGTGAGAATGTGGTCGTGGACCACTTGTCCTGTTTGATGGTAGAGGAGGGTTCTTCATGAGTAGAGATCAATGAGACCTTTCTAGATGAGCATATTTTGAAAATTTATGTATTACCTTAGTTTGCTAATATTTTAAATTATTTGATGACAGGTGACTTACCGGCCCATTGGGATAGGTAGAGGAGAATGCATACCTTTCTCAGACAAATACTACACGTTGGAATAACCGGATTCATTAAAGACATGTGCAGATTAACTATCTTTAAGGACGCTTTAACTTTTCTAAAAATTGTGTTGAGTGTCAAAAGTAAGGGGGTATTTCCAAGCGGCATGAGATGCCTATGCAACTGATCCTCATTGTTGATATTTGTGATGTATGGGGGATCGATTTCATGGCCCATTCCCGAACTCGCATGGGAACTTGTACATTATGGTGGCGGTCGACTATATTTCTAAATGGGTCGAAGTGATTGCCACCAAAACAAACGACCATACCGTACTTTGCAATGTTGTTCAAATGAATATTATCTCACGATTTGGGGTTCCTAGGGTTATCATTAGTGATGGGGGATCTCATTTTAAGAATTTTAACTCTCGCAAACTATTGAAACAGTATGGTGTTCATCATCGAATAGCTACTCCGTACCACCCGCAAATGAGTGGTCAAGTGGAAGTGTCGAATAGGCAAATTAAAGAGAGTTTTCAAAAGATCGTTCTACTGGACCGTAAGAATTGGTCAACGAAGTTGAACGATGCCTTATGGTGCTACCGAACGGCACGTAAAACACCTATCGGCACTACACCTTACTGCTTAGTTTATGGTAAAAATTGTCACTTATCGGTTGAACTTGTTCATCGTACATTTTGGGCTATAAAAGAAGTTAAGGTTAAATACGATAATTTAGGTAAAGAACGCAAGTTGAAGCTTTGTGAGTTGGGAGAGTTGCGGGAAGAGGCATATGAGTGTGCTTCAAAGTACAAGGATGGCATGAAGCGAGCAAACGATGCCAAGTTGAAGACGAAGGAGTTTGTTGTGGGTATGTTGGTGCATATTTGTGACAACAGGTTAATAGTTTAATAGTTTAGTTTTGGATATTTTGTATTGGGCTTAGCATTTGTGTTTAGCTTGTTTAGAGTTGTAATGGGCTTGGAGAATGGCCTAGCCTAGTCTAAAGCCCAGTATGTAGACATGTAGTATATATACATGTTGTGCATTAGGGTTTGGTAGTTGTTAGAGAAAAAAAAAGGTTAGAAGAGAGAAGTGTGAAAAATCTATAGAGAGTGGCTGGGAGATTTCTTGTAAGTCTTGAATGTATTGTAAACATTCGTGTTGGATAATCAATAGAAGACGGATTGAAAGTGTTTGTTCCTATTCTTGATACAATCCAGTTTTCTATGTTAATCTGATCTAGAGGATTCCTCGCTCTAGGTTGGATAGACGATTCTATGAAGATCCATGCGGATTAGAGGACCTACAAGGTCAAAAGGTTTGGCTCTACAACTCAAAGCTTAAGTTCCTACCCAGGAAGCTCAAGAGCAAGTGGATGGGCCCGATTATTGTTACAGGGTCGGTAAATTGGGAGATGTCACCATCGAGGACCCGAAGGATGGGTCAAAGCGAACAGTCAACGGCCATTTCCTTAAACCGTTTCTCGATGGTAGCGAGGACAAGGACAATAACAATGAGTCGGTGAGCTTCTTTGCGAGCATTCCGACATACAAGATCATCTAAGTACCAGTAGCATTTTGTAGAGTTTTGTACATTTTAATTGTTTTGGTCGTTGTTGCTCTTTATTTTCATTGTTCATTCATTTCGTATTAACCTCTTTGATGTGTGAAGTTGCGGACATCACGAACGGGTCATGAAGATGTAAGGTATGTCTTAGATTTGTTGTGTGTATTGTGGACAATTCACGGCTTTTCGGGGTGGTAGGAATCGTTAAACGAGTGTTTGTTTTCAATTATAAAACCCATAAAATCACAAAATTTTTTTTAATAATTTATAAGATTTTTTTAGCATAGGTCCCTTTTGTAAAAATCGCTCGTTTCGTCCATAATATTCAACAAAAGCGAGGGGTGTCGACGACGTGGTCAAGCCGGCAACTGCATCACTAGGTAGTTAGATACTGTAACATTCGTCAAAAAAATGAATGAATCCTAAAACCTTGCCTGTTTTTGTAACTCGATCCGTTTTCATATTCCACGTAACTTTGTTTAATGTTTAAGCAATAAAATGTCTTGGATTTATGTTTTGATTATACATTTATCATATCTAGTGATTTATAGTCTTATACATGATTTAGACAACCTTGTAAATTCATTTCCATGTATTTTGAAGCAACCCTCCATATCACAAGGTCTAAAACTAAGGTTTTCCTTAAGTTAATAAAAAACTTTGGAGACCTCGTGAACGTACCTAACACATCACATCCTAACCTTCTTATCATTCAAACTTCATTATATACATGCCTTAAGATAGGACATTGTGTTTTGGAGAGTTTAGATGTAAATGATCGCAAGTAAAAAGCTCTACATGTCGTATTCTTAGTTTTATCATAAGATGACTTTCGGGTGACTTTCTTGCTAACTTTTCTCCATCCTTAAGCTATCATTCTAGTCCATTCAAAGCTCCAAGATATACTTGCTATACTAAGGATCAAGTAGGTTCAAATGGTGCATAAACTGAGCTCCAGCGTGACGGGAATCAAAAACACAAGTTTTAGAACATAACCCTCGACCCGCATCAAGACCCAAGGTTTAAGCCCAATTCTCGACACCATGGATGTTGGGTTACTCTCTTCCATATGATAGTACTCTGAAATTAATGAACGTAGCCGAAAACCGTGCGTGAAACGAAGTTATAACGAAGCGGGAATCGCGAAAACAAGTTTGGTGTTTGTTGCTGATTTGAAAGACGCAAAAATCTTGTTTTAAAGTCATACCACATCGCCCCAATCACCATTTTGTGCTCCATTTAACACCTATAAATACCCTTGCTTGGTTCTTTATAGCTTGCAACTCCTAGTTTGAGTATAAACAAGTGGAATAACCAAATTTGGTGGCTCCACAAGCACAATACCCCTTTGGGTGTGGTGTGTAGTAGTTTTTATTTCCGCTTTCGACGAGGAGATGCTGTCCTTCAAGCTCTTCTCATTTTGTAAAGTTCTTCTTCGAGGTAATCTTCCTTTCTTTGTTTCTTTATTTTATTTTTTATTATTATTTTTTTAATATTCATTTATTTATTGATTTCTTAGTTTAATTAGTTTAGTTTAGGCACTTAGTTAAGGAGCATTAGGCTCGTTAAGGCAGCCTAGTTTTGGCTCGCCTTTAGGCTTTCATTGCCTTGTAGAGGCTCGTTAGGCTCAACGAGTCTAACATATCATGTTTGTTCAGTTAGCTATGCCTAGCATAACGTTTACTTTATTTTGTTGCATTCTTATGTCTAGCTTAAATCATGCTTATCAATTGGATTTTCTCCTTATTCTCGTGCGGTTTTTCACAAAGGATTAAAAACGCAAACACTGTGAGTGAATCCTTATAAATTCCATTTTTTATTCACGTTTTGGGGTGTATCATGTGTTGTAATTTACCTTATTTATACAAATACATGGGCTACCACCATTATGTGATCTAATGTGTATATTTGTTTGTTGTGGTTATGTGTGGTTACATATTATCATTTCAGTGCAATCATTCATTTAAGGCCCATCAGTTCCTCGTGGGATACGAGTTGAGCATCAGGTGCCTCATTAGATCGGCTCCGTTTGATTGAGCCTTGATCTCAAGTTCATCATTCATCATGTTCATATGTTCATTGTTGATATTACATGGTTTGTGATTTAATTATATATACATATGCTCATATATGGTCCATGCACATTTTTATTGAAATAACCAATTTAACAAACTGTTTAAATGTTTAACTTAGATTCACTCGCCAATCTTTGTTGACCCAAAAACCGTTTTTACACATGATACAGGTGAACAGGTACGAAGATAAGATTGGACATAGGATGGACCTTAGTTAACAAGAAACGAATTAGTGCAATATACTTTTTATAAACATCGTCTTGTGTTTGTAATTGTTTATATGAATTATTTGTATTGTGAGACACTTGATATGAATTAATGAATATTTAAAACAAGTAATAGCAAGTCATAAGCTCTTGAGTTAACACAATCATGTCCCGATCACCTATTCCGCTGCGGGTCGGGGTGTGACAGATATGGCGTCTATGGGTTTCGGGTTTTAGAAGGGGCGTCGACGACGCGGGGTGGCGTCGCTGACGCGGTGTCTGTGTCTCCGACGCTGATTTTGCTTCTTGACTCGTCTTTTGCAAACCCAAGTCATTCTAAACTAGGTTTTGAGCACCCCAAGCACAATTTTCACCACACAATTGACCCAAGGCTCACCCAATCTGATCATAACTTCCTTTTAACCACCAAACACCTTATCTTCTTTCACTTTTCACTTCATCTTCTCCATCACACCTCCAAGAACCCTAAATCTTCTTCCTCTCATAACTCCTTAAATTTCCACCAAATCATTTGATTTTTGAGCCTAACTTGTGTAGTTTTTCGAGAACAACAAAACCCGTTGCTTAGTTTTCACTGATTCTTGCTCGTTTGTGAGAAATCTAAGCTGCAAGTTCCGGGTTTATAGAGATTGTTTTGCAAATTGCTTATTTTTACATCTCTTCATAGTTCTCCTTCTTCTACATTGATAAAGGTGAGAAATTTACTGTTTTTAGCATGATTATCACATGGTATGTCGATTTCTTCCGAAATTTTGAACTTATATGTTTAAGAGTAGGTTGTTTATAATACACTTGTGATATATTAGCTTGATTGTTGGGTAAAGACTTGATTTGGAGTGGAATTGAACATGGAACAAGTGTAGGGATGTGGTGGCACCCACTTGTTCACATGATTAAGCATGAACTTGATGTTGAACATTGTTGAGATCTTATGAATTTAGGATTTGTTAGGATCTGATTTGATATTGATGTGATCGTTTAGATGAAATCAATGAAAGATGATAAACAACAATGAATAGTGCAGCGGAATTAAGTAAACTTTGAAATCACAATAATAGAGAGATTGTTTTCATGAACATGCTTTTGTAATTATAATCACATATAAATGCAATATACAACTCCCCCTCAGCCTAAGATCACTCTCTTTGTTCGTACAGAATGTTAGAAGAAAAGTGATAGATAGAACAATACAGGCTCTGTTCTATTTATATTACATTTTAAACCACTGATCGTATTAGGGTGACG
Organism: Scalesia atractyloides; assembly: GCA_947069175.1. Lineage (NCBI taxonomy): Eukaryota > Viridiplantae > Streptophyta > Magnoliopsida > Asterales > Asteraceae > Scalesia > Scalesia atractyloides. The sequence continues at coordinate 39,600,295 of CAMTDV010000116.1, forward strand.
TCACATTGATAGTGACATTTAACAAACTAACAAACTTTAACATATGCTAGACCTAAACACTGTTACATTAAATATATGATAGACTCTGTTGAACAACTGCTAAGATATCTTCTATTGGTCTTCAACAGACCTTTGTTTCAACAACCTTTTATACTTCATCAGAGTTTCTCTCTAGCAGACATTTGCTTCCAGCAGAGCTTTGCCTTTAACATATCTTGTGAACAGTCTTTAAGTATGAGCAGAGTTTAGAGCAGCAGATCTTCTAAGTATTATTATTAAGGATTAGATGTTAAGAATTATTTTGGCGTTCCGATCATCTGTTCTTTTGTAGGGTTCAATAGATCCAACATCTCCCCCTAGAACAGGTAAATGCCAAAACCCTTCTTTATTTCTGATTATTCCTCATCAGCATTTCCCTTATCTATCCTTTGAAGTATAATTCAAAGTCCACGGAAACCATACCTTCAAAATCCCTTTCAAGCTCAAGTTTCATTAGATCTTGGAGGTTAGCTGCATCTAGACCATACGTATCCTCCATTGTTAGCTTTTGAGCTTCACCATCTGATCTGAGCAAAGTCAATTCATGGGTGTCTGAGGATGACTTCCATTTTAGAATTTTTGAATTAGTTGGTTTTCTTGGGAGAAGGCTTATTTAAGATGAGTTTGGTGAAAGTGGCCTGCTGACAAGACTCTTCATAGTTTTTCTAAGTTTGTCACTTACAAGATCAGTGTGAAAAAGTAGTTAGTTCTTGATTATCTCTTTTCTGTGTTCTTAAAACCTCTGTTTATCATCCTTTTCCATTTGCTTTTGCCTATTTGCTTGATGTAAGGCAATTGTGGGTAAGACAGAGGTTAAAGGCTGCTTTTTAAGGGTTTGAGTCTATTGAGGGATAACCTCTGTTGTTGGATAGACTAGCTTTATAGGTACTGAGGGATCTTTCTTTCTAAGCTCTTCCAGTTTCTTGTATGTATCAACTACTTTGGACTCAGACCATCTAGCAACTGACCATGCACTACCATAGTTTGCAGCAACCAGTTCTTGTTTCATTCCTTTAAGTTTCAAAGCTCTGTTCTGATCCACTTGTGTGTTCTTCTTCCATTCAGGTGGTGTTGGCTTGTGTAAAGGATCTTTGAGCATTGCTTGAATTCTATCAATTTCTTCTTTAAGATCATTTGTTGACCAGTCTTTGAACTGTGCTCTGGTAGCTTTGTAAGGTTTGTGTTGCATAATGTGATCAATATAATCCTATTTCAGTTCCTCTTCAAGCTCAGCACTGACAGGTCTTTCTAACATAGACTTACTCATACCCTTGGCAAAATTTTCAATCTTTCTTACTTTGCTCAGTTCATAGGATAAGATACCTTGAGTAGTCCTGACATCTTTCCATTTGCTCTTCTCTTTAGCAATGTTCTCAGCCTGTTTAGCTTTCAACTTTAGATATTCATCTAAATTTCTTCGCTTTCTATATCCAAAGAGAGATGGGAGTCTAGTTTTGAAATATCCTCTGCTGTGAAGAATGATTCAATTTCTTTTTGAACAGCAAGAAGTTCTAGAGGATATTTAGTAGCAAAAGGTTTGATAGATGGTGCTTGATAAGGGGGTGGAAGTGAAGTAGTTCTATATGAAGATGATGAGGATGGTGATGAAGTGACAGGTTTTGATGACCAAGGGATTAGTGATGGAATCTCTTCATCATCTTCAACAACAAAATTTTTTCTTTTGCATTGGAATTTGATTTTTGGTGAAGGTGGTCGTGAAGGTATTCTTTGTAGTGTGGATAATGGTGGAGATAAGATGGGAAAAGTTATCATGGAAGTGGTTGAGGTAACATCTGTTGGTTGGTTTGATGGTGGTGATGTAACATATGTTGGTACATTTGTTGTACAAACATCTGTTTGTAGTTGAGATGATTTCTTGGATGAGGGTTTTAATTTCTTTTGAGATGGTGGTTATGGTTTAGTTTGAGCAGAGGATACACTTTGAGTTGGCATAGCAGTGGTTTTAGAAGGGATAGATGTTAACTGTCTAGCTTTTCTAGTTGACTTCCTTCTTTGTGAAGTGCCAATGTCTTCTTTTTCCTTCTGCTTGGCCTGTTCTTCTTCAATCAGTTGGGAAGTCTTGCTCTCTAGTGTATCTAGCCTTTCTGGTTTTCCAAGGCAATTTCTTCTACTTGCTTGTTTAGGGTCTCATCAATCCCTTTTCACAAGCAACATCTGATGCCTCAGCAGAAGTTGGGTTTGCAGTAGTGGTTGTAACAAACTCTGGTGTTTGTTTTTGCACCTTTGGTTTAGCTTGTGATGAAGGCTGCAACTTTCTAAGCTTATCATTCTCCCCCTTTTTGGCATCATCCTCTACTTCTTCTTGTAGAAATGTTGAAGGGGCAGACCAGTGGTCTTTACCAGATGCTCTCTAATGGCCTTGATGTCAGCTTGAGTAACTTTATAATTAGCCTCAACCATATTTCTTATGAGTTCCATGTGAGTGTGGTGGTTGATGTCGGCTAAGTTCCTCTAAGCTTGAATGATGAGTTGCACAGCTTTCCATAGCTCAGTGGTAACTTGTGTGTTGATGGTTGGCTTTGACAATTTTGTAACATCTACTTCAACGTTTCTTTCATTTCAATAATTGAAGACTCCATTGATGTTAATCTCTCCATCAATTCTTTATATCTTAATTCATCACCTAATTTAATAGGATCATCTGAATTCCTATCAGAGTTAGTTGTATTTAATTCTTTAACAGGAGGAGACTCCAAATTGTCAGAACCAAATGCCCCTGTTTCTTGGTACTAGGGACTTCTAACTGGAACAAAGGTTACAATTGTCGCCTCAACACTTGTTTCCTTTAAGGAAGTCTTAATGATGTAACCACTATCCAACTGAAACACTTTTGTGTCATCAGTTGTAGTAGCTGCTTCACTTAAATTACCACCAAGAGTTACTTGTAACTCATGGGCTGTAGCCTCCTCAGCTGTTTCTGGCTTAGTAATGAGATTTGTCTTAGACTCAGTCATATGTGGGGGTGTACTCTCTTGAAAAGGTTATTGAGAGGAACTGATTTGTGTCTGAGTTATCTCATTTGCATGAAACAGAGGTATAATAGTAGGTGGAATTGAGGGAGATGGTTGTGGGGTAGAAAGAGAAGTTGCCCTGGGAGAGGGGCTGTGAAATAAATTTTCAAGTGAAAGATCTGTTTAATAGTGTGGTGTCCTTGTGCTTACAACCTGGTCCTTTTGTGAGAATACAGGAGGAGTTTGGATGGGTTGAGATCTTACCAATTGCTGTGAGGAAATAGCAATAGTGGTTTCTAGTGGTGTGTGTGTGTTACCACTGGATTATCCTCTAAGATCTCATCTTCCAGAGGTGCCTTTTTTTGTTTGGTTTTGGTGGGTTTTTTGGATTGGGAAGGCTTCTTTTTTGGATTTGGCTTATGTGGGTTTCACAACACCGGTTATGGTGTCATGGTCACCAGGAGTAGTAGGCTAAAGGTTTGAGCTTGTGATTTGGACTCATCCAAAATTTTTCTCATCCCCCTTTGCTTTTGTTTTAGAAAATTTTGACTCCATATTCTTTATTCTTGTAAAAGTTTTAGTTGTAAGACTCTTCATTTCAAAAACAACACCTTGTTTAAAATATTTTTCTCGAACTTGTATTTGTAGATAATAGCTCAAGAGTCTAGGATATAAAAGAAAAGCTTTATTTTTTGAAATTCTATTATAATTTACCACTAAGTCCATAAACAATACCTGGAAAAGATTAAAATCAGATTTTGTTACAATTGCATATCCTAGATACTGAATATTTTGTGGAATCTCGTTAAATGAGGTGGTCTTTGCTGAAAGACATGTGAGTAAGGTATGGAAAAAATATCTCATTGCAGTAGGAAAATTTGATTTATAGATAGTAACACCAGTTAATTGGCCCTCATACCCACGTTCTATAAACTCAGCATGTAGTTCTTGCTTACTAAAAGAAGTTTTACCTTCTAGGTCATTAAGACCAAATGTTATGGAAATTGAAGATGGGAAAATTTGAACAAGGGATTCTCCGATCTTGGAAATGATAGCATATGGCTTGTTCTTTTGAGATTCGAGTTTGGCATTTGCCTAGAACTATCAAAGTGTATCCACATAAATTGGTGCATTTGCAAGCATGATGTTTTTGTATTTAGAGGATGTGAGAACATCAATTATCGGATGGAACGAAGTATTATTGTTGGTTTTCTCGAATGTGGGGAGGTAATTATGTGTGAGTTTGATGTTTATAGCCATGATCATAGATGATATTGAGAAGAAGTGAATTTACTCTATCAGATGATAGATATCAATGGATAAGGCAAAATAATGATTTAGCCCAAGCAGTGGATGTGAACAGTGGACAAGGATAGCAGAGGTTACATTGATCAGTGGATAGACATTTAAGCCAAAACAGAGATTTTGAAAAATAGTGGATTTGAACAGACTTTAGGAATTAATGAAAAGACTTTCAATTTTAGTTATTTTTAAGGATGGATTTTTTATTTTCTCAAAATACTTTAATGCCTTTTATTCATGGAGAACAAAATTTTTGCTTTTAATCCATAGAGATCAAGCTTTCAAAGGCTCTAAAGCTTTTTTAGAACATCTACCAGCTGATCCTTAGTTGGAACATGATGTAGAGAAATCAAACATTTTTCATAGTAATCCCTCACAAAGTGATGTCTGATGTCAATGTGTTTGGTTGTTGAATGAGAGGCTGGATTTTTAATGATGTTTTCAGCAGCTTGACTATCTAAGATGAGAGGAGTCTTTAGAGCAGTTACACAAAAATCTAGCAATTGATTTTGAAGCCATAGGAGTTGAGCAGTGCAACTTGCAGCAGCAATATACTTAGCCTCAGTTGTTGATGTTGAAACTGCAGCTTGCTTTTTGCTTTGCAAGGAAACTAAGCAATTGCCTAGAAACTGACAACCTCCTGAAGTTGACTTCCTTGTGGCATGGCATCCAACAAAGTCACTATCTGAGTAACCTGAAAGTTCAATATTCCTATTAGTATGGTACCAGATACCAAGTGTGGGAGCACCTTTTATGTATGTGAATATCCTTTTCACAACAATAAGATTTGACTTCCTAGGTGCTGACTTCTTGTCTGTAACCTTGAACCACAAGCCTAGATTTGTTCTTGACAACAATGCCCATTTCATCTGTTTTGTTCTTGAAGACCCATTTTGTGCCAATTGGACATATATCCTTAGGCAATGGTACAAGTTCCCATATTAGTTGTCTTTGAATAGTATGAGCTCTTTTTGCATGGCCTCTACCTAACTGTTGTCTTTTAGTGCCTCTTGGTACTTGACATGTTGTGTGAGTGATAGAAAGCCAGTAGAAGAAAAATGTTTTGGGATTGACTTCTTATGAGAACCCCTTCATTTATGTTGTCAATAATTTGGTCAGATGGATGGTTTTTAAGGTAGATTAGATCTCCTTTATATGGAACAAATGCATTTTGAGGTGAAGGCTGCAGATGGGAATCATCTGAGCTAAGATCTTGGCAACTTTGAAGAGCCAACATCTGTTTGGAATAGAGGTAGAAGGATAGGTGGTATTAGTGTAAAGATGGTTTGACTTGAAGAGGTGGTAGAGGTTTGAGGATCAACAACTGTTAATGTAGTAGTGGCAGAGTTTTGACTAGTGTTTTGGACATAATCTTGAAGTGAAGACTGTGGTGTACATGCATTATTAGTCTTGATAGACACATCTTCAAAAGTATATTTATCTAAATCAAACTGTTCAGTGGGATTTGCTGAGATTTTTAATGAAAAAAATTCATTGAACTTTACATTCAAGTTCTCTTCCACACACCTAGTACTTGAATTAAAGACTCTGTAGGCTATAGTAGTGGTTGAGTATCCTAGAATATAACCACAATCTACTTTAGCTAAAATTTTGAAATTGTATCTTTTAAGTTTAAAATGAAACATGGGCAGCCAAAGATTTTGAAATGTGAGATCAAAGGTTTGATCTTGAACATAATTTCATAAGTAGTCTTTTGAAGTCTTGGGTTAATCAAAATTTTGTTCTAGACATAGCAGGCAATAAGCATTCTTCTAGCAGCTTCAATTAAAGTTCTATTTTTCCTTTCAACCACCCCATTTTGTTCTAGTGTCCTTGGGATGCTGTATTACCTAACAATCCATTTTGACACACAGAAATCATCCAACTCCTTATTTTTAAACTGTGTTCCATTGTCACTCCTAAAGACTTTGATTAACAGGACAAATTGCTTTTCAACTTGTTTTACAAATTTTACAAAATACCTGAAGTCTCATCTTTGGAGTGCATGAAATAAGTCCATGTAAACCTTGAAAAATCATCAACTATGACAAGACAATATCTCTTCTTTTTAAGACTCATGATTTTACAGGGCCAAACAAGTCCATGTGTAGCAATTGCAAACACTGGCTTGTTTTGGAGTCTTCAATTGATTTGTATGAACTTTTATGTTGTTTACCTTTTAAACAGGAAACACAATGTTCATCACAAGTGAATTGTTTTGATGGAAGACCTCTTACAAGACCTTGTTTTGAGAGTGTGGTGATAGTTTTAAAATTTGTGTGACCAAGTCTTCTATGCCATAGTTTTGTCTCTTTGTTAGAAGCAACCGAGAACAGACATGCATTGGACATTGGATTATCTTTCAACATATCAACCACATACACATTGCCAATCCTGTGAGCAACAAGCTGTGCTTTGCTCTCAGCTATGATTTGATCAATCTTTTTAACCACTTATGGCCCAACAATCTGACAATTTTTCTTAGTGAAGAATGACCCATAGCCTTTGTCACTCATTTGAGATACACTAAGAAGATTAAATTTCAGATTGTCAATAAGATTGATAAGCTCAAACTTGAGTTCCCAGCCTGGACTGTCCCTGACCCTAACACCTTTCCTTTTGAATTATTACCAAAAGATATTTCACCCCCTCCATGTGCCATCATATCTTAGAGTAAGGATCTACATCCTTTCATGTGCATGGGGGACCTCCACTATCTACATACCATAAACTATCAAGCCAAGTAGAAGCTCCCTTAGCAGCAGCCAGCATGGCACAGTCACATTCTCCTTCACGAACACTAGTTTCCCATGGGTCTAACACTGAGATCAGAGTTTCTTCACCAACCTTCTCTTCTGAAGCATCAGCCACAACATCATCACAAACTTCATTGGAATTTAACACCACTTCCTCATACTCATCCCCTTCAAGTATTGTGTCTAGTACCATGATACAAAAATCATCATGTTTCTTTTCAGCATTGGCAACTAGAGCAAAATTCTCATCAATCAGTTCTAAAGGTAAGCTACTCCAATCAACAAAACCTTGTGTAAAGAAGCTCTGTTGACTGGTCTTTGAAAGAGTAGAGGCTAGTGTAACTTGTGTTGCAGGTTGCACTTGAACCTAAGGACTTGGGGCTTGAACATATTGTATCTTAGGAATAGTGGTTTGGATATACTGAACTGGAACAGTGGTTAAAGGGTGTGCAAAATGAGCAATGTTTTGTGTGTTTTGAGGTCTAAGACTTGGGTGTGTAATAATTGGACCATTTGTTTGACTCCTACACTCCCTAGAAAAATGACCTAGCTTGTTACACTTGTAGAACTTAATCTTTGACTCATCCAACCCAACTTTTAACCCTCCATGCAACCCTAGAAATTTTCTACCAGTTCTTTTATAAAACTTGCTGGTCCTGACACTCAGCAATGCCAGTTGGTGTAATAGCGTCCGATTTATCTTGTAGTGATCTAAGAAATCGGTTATTCAAAGTAGAATTTGCAAAAATTAACATCTACCAGTTTCAACTCACTAATTAGACAACTAAACCTTTCAAATTGTTGAGTTATTGATTCTCCTTTCACATGACAAAATGTTTCGTACTATTGGTTCAAAACTTCTCTGTTATTTTCAATAACTTCTTAAGTGCCACCGAATTGCTCTTTCAAAGCATCCCATAACTCTTTTGCACGGTTGCAATGCAACAGGCCAACATAGATATCATTAGGCAAAGCAGTTGCCACGATGCTGAATGCCTTTGCATCTAGCTCGATTTTTTGAAAATCTTGCTCAGAGTGATGTTCATGACTCTTTGGAACTTAAACTTTTGGGCCTTTAGCACTTGGTACCATCAGAACATGTGGTCCGAAGATAACCGATTTCCAGCAAACCGTGTTCTGTTGTGCAAGTATGTGACCCATCCGACGTTGCTAGATGTTATGAATATATCGGAGGTTTGTACATGGTGCTAGTGTTATGTGGATCTTGTGAATTTTGAGACATTCTGATTGTTTACAAACATGTTTTTTTTAAACTTTAAATGTAAATAAAATTTCACTATGTTTTCAATATAAACGAACAAACAAATTAGCAGTGAGATCTGATCGGTTTATATCAAATTGATTGTTAAACCGACCAAGCTCTAATACCAATTGTTAGGATCTGAGTTTGATATTGATGTGATCATTTAGATGAAATCAATGAAAGATGATAAACAACAATGAAATAGTGCATCAGAATTAAGTAAACTTTGAAATCACAACAATAGAGTGATTTTTTTCATGAACATGCTTTAGTAATTATAATCACATATGCATGCAATATACAACTCCCCCTTAGCCTAAGATCACTCTCTTTATTCGTACAGAATGTTAGAAGAAAAGTGATAGATAGAACAGTACAGACACTGTTCTATTTATAGTATATTTCAAACCATGAGCATATTAGGCTGACGTCACATTGATAGTGGCATTTAACAAACTAACAAACTCTAACATATGCTAGACCTAAACATTGTTACATTAAATATATAATAGACTCTGTTGAACAACAACCGCTAAGATATCCTCTGTTGGTCTTCAATAGACCTTTGCTTCAACAGCCTTTTATACTTCATCAGAGCTTCTCTTTAGCAGACCTTTGCTTCCAGTAGAGCTTTGCCTTTAAAAGATCTTGTGAACAGTCTTTAAGTATGAGTAGAGTTTAGAGCAGCAGATCTTCTAAGTATTATTATTAAGGATCAGATGTTATAGATTATTTTGGCTTTTTGATAATCTGTTCTTTTGTAGGGTTCAATAGATCCAACAATAGCCCGTTAGGTTCTTACAAATCTGGAACTTACTAAAACAATACATTCTCAATCCTTACCGACATTAATCCAAGTAAGTAAATGATGGAAGCATTAGGACTATAACCCATTTTTTATTCTATACCTTTATTTTCCTTTCATCCCTTACCAAACATATCCCCCTAGTTAAACCCCTTTGAGCCTTAACCCTTTCGTTTCTAAACCAACAAAAATATAAACTTTTGCAAAACAACCACCCACATCCTCAAAACTTTTTATTTACACCCTTTATTTTAGTAAAAAGTTCGGTTATAAATGACTAGCATGGCTTAGTTTCAACTTTTCACCATTTTACCCAAAAACACCTACCCCTAGCCAAAACCTACCCTTTTAAAAGACCTCATGATATTTACAAGGATTAAATGTCAAAAAGTAGGAGGTTTGATTGTTTATCAAGCCAACAGTAAGCGTAAGCTCCATACCGGGTCCAAGCTTTTTCACTTAAACATCTCCGGCTGAGTGTTGAGTGACCACTTGTGAGGTGTGTAAATTTGTATATAACTAAACAGAATTTTAGAAAGACATGTTATGCCCAAAACAGAAAATTTTTCTTAAAATATATTTTAAATAAATGATGACGAATAAGATTGTAAATAAAATTAAAAAATAAATTTATAACTTGGATTCCTAACACTCTAAAGATAAAGCCAAAACTTCTCTACTAATTCCGTTTAGGTGTGTAAGCCACATTATAGAGTTTTGCTTGAGGACAAGCAAAGATTCAAGTGTGGGGGTATTTGATGTGCACAAAATGAAACATATAAATTACATCAAACAAGGCATAAAATCAACCCTTTTTCGACACTAATGTTGGAAAAAGCATGTTTCTTTGTTTACTTTTGAATTAATGATCAAAAGAGCTTAAATGAATAAAAGAAACAAATTAACAGAAGAAAACAACACAAATACCAAGAAGAATGATTGACACGACCTTCCGAACCCCCATCCACATCCAAAACAACAAAAATAACAAGAACAGAGGCTTAGGCATGGGGTCATGCCAAGTCAAGATTCTCCGTAGAAAAAGACAACAGCAAAAGATAAGCCAACTCGGGTGGTGGTCAACTCTAAGATTCGTAGAATTTGTGATAGTACAGCAAGTACACTAACCACGGGGTCGTGCCATGACACCACAGGGCATGTTGGTACAAGACTTGACATCTACAGTTAATGAAGGGAGAGAAAACGAAGACCACGGGGTTGTGTCTCCCTCTGTTTCCAGCTATAAATTGTAACACCCTATAAAATCGTGTCCAATAGTATAGTGACACGTGTTGTATTTTTAAATATAGTCTGTTAAAGACCAATAAGGACTAAAGGCGTCAACATGCTCAATCTGAGCCTCTGAATGACGATCTGATGTCAACATGAATAAATAACAGCCTTTGAGTGACTGATATGTCAACATGCTTAAATCATTATCCTCTGAGTGACTGATACGTCAACATGCTTGAAATTTGGCCTCTGAGTGACTGATATGTCAACACGCCCAGCCTCTAAGTGACATCGGAATCAACATGCTTGTAATAAGCCTCTGAGTGATCCTTTGTGAAGTCCTAACTCTCATACGTGCCATTTGTTGGACGAGAGGGTTCAATTATGTAAATATGTGAAAGTTGGATAATGGAGGGATTAAAAGTGTCAACATGTTACCTTTTAACGAACCAAGAGCTCGACAATGTCCGGGCATAATCCCATGTATGCCAAATATTTGCTATGGAGGGCTAAAAGTGCCAAAAAGCTGTTTAAAAAGGTTTTTATAAGCTTTTATAAGTTAAGGGCTAAAGTGTCAAAGTTTGAAACTGCCTTTGGGGCGCTCGCGGGGCGCGAGAGGCAGGGCTTGTGCCTCTCGCAGCCCGCCAGAGAGTATCTGCTGCAGAAAGTTTTGTTTGGTCTCCAAGCAAAACTCCAAAACCATTAATTCGAAACCATGGCTTCCTTAAAATGCTATGCCACGTTTTGGGACACTTGTAAGCTTCTTCTTACACCCCTAAACACCTGGCTTCACCTCCTTTGAGCTCTCCAACTATAAATAAGTGTTCAAGTGCTTCATTCCAACTTGCACCTTTCGAATCATAACTCTTCTCCCTCATCTAGAAGTTCCTAGCTGAAAGGAGCATCCAACTTAGTTCTCTTGCATTGTAGAAACCTCTTGTAAGTGTTCCTTGCTCTTGCATTTTCGTTTATAGGCTTTCATAGCCAAAAGTCAAGTATTTTCGTAAAACGCTTTGACTTTCGGTTAAGACCATTATGGTCCAGCCATTGTTCAAAATGAACATGGGTAAGTGATCCTAATAAGGTAGGTGTTAGTCCCTATAAAGGGCACCTCCTGAAGATCACGTTTGCTAGACCAATTGACGGGTCAAAGTTATGATACTAAAAAGTCAAACAGGCTAATTTTCGGAAAAATTATAAATTGATCTTATATATGTTATGAAACATGTTTTGACACTTAAATAACTTGGTAATAATTATTAGAACATGTTTGGCTCGTCAATATCAGTTCTAGGGTCGGTTCGCAACCGAAAGTCACGAAATTTGACTTATGCTTTGACTTTCGATTCTGACCCGATTTAGATTAGTTACCTACTGATCTAAAGTTGCATTATGATCTTAATATAATGTAGCATAACCCTTTGAGGTTATATTACATGATCATAATCAGAATCCAAGTTTATGCGCAAATTCCATAACTATGCCATTTTTTTACCAAAATGCCATTTTTGAACAAAACAAGGTTTTAAATGATAATGAACTTGAAAATGAGTTTCCTACTGATGTAATATTATAAGTAGGATTATTTGGGATGTTAAACTAAGTTATAAACAGAGTTTTCAAGCAGGTCCTTAAATTATGTCAATAAATGATGGTTTTAGCCCTTGTGGCTCACAAAATGATTTTTCATCAATCTTTTCAAGATAAATCATTTACCTACTGATATGTTATATTAGATAACATATTTAAAATATTTTAATCTGACCCTAATGTCAGTTTTCATTAAACATCGCATAAAACGTCATTTTACGACATAAGAGCCGTCTCGGCGCATAGTATGGTTTTAAACCATATTAATGGACCAAGACTTGTCACCTACTGATTTTAAAAGTTATTTTAAACATAGTTACAGTAGGTACATGTTATAAACTCAGAATCTCAAATAATTTATAAACTATGTGTAAAATGACCAAAATGCCCCTTCGGTGCATAGTTTGGTCATAAAAGATAATTTACACATATAATTGACATCCTAATGATATTATATCATAAATAAAATATTTTTCTAGAATACTTATGATGATAAACTTAAAATATATTCAAGTTCTTTTATACGGTATGAAATTACCAAAATGACCTTATGAGGCATAGTTTCGTTTTAAAACCATAACGGGCATACAATTTGAGATCTTACTGATATCTTAAATTATTTAAAATATAATGGCATATAGAACTTGTTCATGACTTATCCATTTATATCGCTAATATGCGCACGGTTACGTATATGTAACTATTTTACGGAAGCTAACCGATACGGGTTTAACCTTGTCATTTAAGCCTCAAAATCCAGAATGTTAATAGTTTACCCATATTAAACAAGTCAAGGTACTTGTTGGGATTAAACTACATTCTATCCAATCATCGTCTAATCTAGCGCCATACGTTTTGATCAAGTACGCTAGTCGGTCTAAGTCTATGACTTAAATAAAGACCGCTAGTATTTAATTGGTTAGTTTATGCCATAATCCAGACTAGAGACTTGCCGGTAAATGCTATCTGCACTTAATCCTTTGTGTACGGCTGAGTTATTAAAAATTAAAAGAAGACTAGCTCAGGTAAATACTCTCGACTTATTTCCCTTATACGGGCTTGGGTTACGGTGAATTATTACCGCTTGGTCGGAAATGGGATTCAATCGAACGCCGGTTCAGAGATAATCAATTTGCATATTCTATTTTAATCAGTTCTATATGATAATTAACATCGGGGGTTAAATTACCGTGTCCTTGATATCCTCGGCTCAATACATTAGTTATTGGCCACGACCTTAGCACGGGGTGTAGGCATACACCTTTTGATGCTCATATGCAATGTTCCCAAGACGTTGGGGATGACTCCTTCGTGAGTCCTGAGTGATTTGTATTTAATCATGTCTCGGTTTCTGTAATGGGCCCCGTATGTATTGACAAACATGTGAATCTGATCCAAGGTTGTAAGGTCAACTTTCCCAAGTTAATAAAAGATTTTGTGCCGTTTTACACTTAAACCATTTTAAAGTTTTCAAAATGAGTCAGTTGGGTGTATTTACCAGCGTAAGCTAACGTATCGTCCAAAGGCTAAACTGCAAGTACAATATGAATAGGCCGGAAGCTGCTCAGTAGTGATAGAGGATCTTGCAAATCCTAAATCTGCCTAAAGTTTGTTTTGTATTCTTTCCATGTACATTTTATGATCCGCCTGTGGATCTTCTATTACAAGCTTGTATATTATTTTGTATTTTCGAACGTTTGGTTTGTAATAGTAATTTTACTCCAAGACTTCCGTTGTGCCGTGTTTAATTGACAATGATGTTATCAACTGACGTCACGATACTCCCCACCCGGGCCCACCGGTGTATGGATTTCGGGTCGGAAATCCGGGGTGTGACATAAATAGAGGTGTTAGTTTATGAGAAAGGTGGCAAACCACTTCTCTCACACTTGCCACCAGTCCACCACCACTACAACACCAACACCCACCACCATCATCCACGTTTCATCTTTTAGAGTGTGTAGTAGTCTCGGGATCCAAGATTGATTGTAAGAGTTCTTGTCAAACAAAGGCCATGCTTGGCTAAATCTCTTACATCACTTGGTGAAAACAAATCCTTTATGTATTACTTTTGAGTCCAATCTTTGGCAACTTTTTAATTGGGTATGTATTAATGAATCTAATAACTGCTTTTTTATATTGAAATTGAACTTTGGTTAAACATTTCTTCATGTTTTGTTGATTCACTCATTTGTGTCTTTACGGTCTATATAAAGAATGTTAACTACCTAGAAAGGGTTAGAAGGGTGTTTGGGTGAAGTTCTTGCCTCGTTCAGTATATAGATCCTGCGAGGACTTGGTTCAAGCTTATTAGGACTTCCCTTGAGGCAGATAGCATCAACTTGGGGGAAGTAAGAACGACTTGAACCCCTTATAAATAAACTACTAATAAAACTTTATCCGGCCTTACGAGACTGTATCCCTGCTAACTTAGACCAATATGGCCGAGGGTAGCGTCGCCTTCACAAGAGGGGCCTACCACTTTTCGCATTAATAACTTATTTAATTATCTTTCAATATTCTGACCTAACGGGACTGTATCCCTACTGACTCAGACTAATATGGTTGAGGGTATCGACGCCTTCACAAGAGGGGTCTACCACTATAACTAAAATAATCTTTTAAAAAGCCCAAAGTACAGAATCCATCAAAGGATACATCAAAGAGGAGTTGGAACCAAGTGATTCTTTCTTGTCTATTTGTTTTTACATTTTTAATTATAGTTTTTATCTTTTAAAACTTTCAAAACTTTTATCAAATTTGATTAGATTAGACGTTAACGATAAGCCGGTATTAAAAGATCTTGTGTCCTTGGACGACCTCGATATCTTACCATCACTATACTACGTCTACGATGGGTGCACTTTCCCTAACGTGTGTAGAGTGATAGTATTGTATCGTGTTTTATAAATTTAAAGCTTGATCCACGAGTAAAAAGAGCTTAAAATATAACAAAATTATAACACACTCACACGCATGTCATTCAACCATCCCGAATCCATTACATCATCTGATCACAACCTTCGATCCCAAGCCTGGCCTACCATCATCTCTTCCATCATCGATTCACATACACCATCCATCCCAAACCCTAACCGTCATCAACATCACTTTTAAAGCTTCAAGATGTTCGTGTTCAAGTCTCTTTCATCTGATGATCAACTTCTACCATCCATGAGCGGCTAATCCTCTCGGGTTTCACCTCGGTGTAGGTTTTTGTAAGATTCTAGGGTTTAAACATTGTTTTGAGATTTGATTCGTGACAAGTTGTATTTTGATTTTGAAATCTTTGATAATTGTCGTGTATTTGAATAGAATTTGTAAATTTTCAAATGATTATAAAATTTGACTTTGCGAAATGAATTTGTACACTAATGCCTTATCTAGGTTAGGATTTACATGTTCTTGGTAACGAAGTGCATTGTGGTCCGTCATCTATGACGTTGATAGCTCTTGGCACCTAAGCCACCCGACACTAAATCCGTTAATCATAAAACGTATAGAAACCCTAAGTCTTCAATTACCGAGTCGGGTGTGAACCTTGTTCTCCACTATTGTTTAAAACCATTTAAGCAAGTTTTTCAGGTAATCACAAACATTCGAGTTTTAGTAGTTAATCACTTTAGCATTAAACTTGTTGGTTAGCCCCGACACTCTTTTTCTCAAACAAACAAAATAACGAATTAGCAAGCTTCATAAATTGTGACAATCTTTAAAATCAATCATGTCCATCGCAAACAACAAACTCTTCGTGGTTAGACCCCATACTACCACTAACTCATAGTTAAGGGTAAATCGGGTATATAAATAGTATCTTTGACCGGGGCGCGACGCTCCGATCAAACATCAATTGATAGTGTTGAAGATGGTGGTGGGTTGGTGGTTGGAGAGGTTAAAAGGGGAGAAGACTATTTCATTTTGCAGTTTTGGTCCCTAAAGGGCATTATGGTCTTTTAACCAAAATCCTAACGTTGATCTAACGGATGTTTGATGGAGGGCCTGATTGAGAGCAATTGACAACGTCAGGGACTCGACTGTTGATTTTTTTCAAATGAAGACTGGACCTGCGATTGGGTGTAAACCCCAGAGACTAAAACTGTACTTTACTAAAAAAACTAGTGTATTTTATAAGGCAAAATCTCGCTCACACCCCTTAAAAATTTGGTTAAACCCCTCATCCGCACACATTGAAAATATTTCCTGGGTCCGCCAAGGGTGGGTAAATTAGTCGATTCTATATCTAAGTACTTGTTAAATGTCTTGTATCGAGTAATCTTTCTATCTAATAAATGGGGTTTATGGATGATGTCATATGGACAAATTCACACAATCTAAGACAGGAATTTCAAAATGATAATGTCAACTTTTCAATCTATGATGTCATCACCTTTTAGATTTTTAAACAATACAAAAAAATAATAATTAATTTAATCAAACTTTTCTAAGCAATAATCAAGAATAATTAAAATTCCAGAAACATATTCATTGAGCCAAACATTCTCGCCCAATTAAACCATGCTCTTCTATCAAAAAGTAGTACGAAAAGAAATGAGCAGCAACTACGTTAGCTTATGCCTCCTTTGTGATTTCCTTACACACTCCTCAATACACCGCTTCTAATCCTCTCACAATTTTCTATCGCACTTACCTTGATAGAGTTGGGGTTTTTTATTTGCAAAAGAATATAGAAAGGAAAGGATGAATACCAAAATCCAAACTGTAACAAGTTCTTTTCGTTTGGCGATGTTGATGGTGAAGTGGTGGCATCATTGGTCTTTATGGCTGATGAAACGATTTCGACAAAGTCTAGGGTTTTTCGGCGATCGGAATTGTGGTTTAGGGGCCAAACATTTTCCTTATACAACCCTAAATCACTGCCTTCGTCTACATAATATCTTCTTTTTTCCTCTTCAATACCCTAAGCTCAGACTCGCTAAACTATCCAGGTGTGTTTGCTTTTTGCAATAATCAATTTTCACGATTGCACCTTTTTTGGGTTTTTTTTATTTTTATTCTGGTTCATGATTCGATAGAGGCTAATACTTTCTTGATTGTTACCCAGTTTCTAGGGTTTGGTTGATTGATTCAGAACTGCAATTGTCATGTAGTTAATGGTACGCCCCTCTTCCTTTAATTCTGTGTTTTGCTTATTTTATTTATTAACGATTTCTAAGGAATATTAAGATGTAGAGATATGGGATGATGGTTGGTTGAATTCCTCTCTTCATGTTCCGTTCCATCATCAATGATTGTTATTGCAGAACCGAACCTCTGAATTAGTGTTCAAGAAAACTCACATGGTAAGAAGCTAACATTATTCTTTTGTTTCTTTCATGTGGATTTTACCCACTGATTTGTAATAAGTAGTAATGAATACAATAAGATTAGCTTCGTGTATAATCACCAAACTGCTTAAAGTTAACTTTTAAGGAAGTTCATCCTATTTGGCATGCTTCTTTTAAAAGTATGTTTTCTAATTCATCCAATTGAGCCATTTAAGATAAAACAAAGTAACATAACTTTTATCGAACCACTCATAAGTAAATGGTGTGAAGTATGTTTTGTTTTACCATCATTGCATCTAAGTAGCTCACTAAATACTAAACTGAAACCTATTGATAACTTCAACTGATTTGTAGGAACAGAGGAAATTTCATGGAGTGAGATGATTGCAAAATTTGATTTATTCAGCGTTGTTTCAGGTTTGTCCATTGTGTATATCCATAACAACTTAATAATTAACAAGATAAAAAAAAATATAAACATAAAGTATAATTTTTTGGTTATCAATTAGTTGAATTGGTATTACATTCATGGGGTTATGTTTCTTTAGCTTTGACCTTTTTCATGTTTTCAAGTGTTATGGAATTTTTTGTTTTTGGTTGAATTTATAGTAACCAGGGTTCATTAGCCTAATGATAATAAAGTGCTTATTTAAAGAATTGGGATTTTGTTTTCTTATGACATGGTAAGTGCTTATTTCAAAATTGGTAATAGGTATTCAACTTAATGCTAAAATTCCATCTGGAATTCAACCCTTTCGTTTCTTTGAATTTTAACGTTTCAATTTTTTTATTTTGATGAAGTAGATGTTAATTTTGAATCATATCATTATCTTTTTTTAGATTTGTTCAGAAGAGTTGTTGGATTATTCTTAACGAGATAAGAAGGTAATGCATCCTAATTTTGATTAATAGTTTTGATAGTTGAAATAATCTTATGTTTTCTCTTGACTTTCTCATATTTCTAATGCATTTTGATAGCTTTGTTGAAATGTTTACATTACAAAGCCCTTTATTCATCAGTTTTTATAAACTAATGTTGGTATTTGATACATTTTATCAATGTTTTTTTATCAAATTCACTACAACATTATTGCATGTCAAGGTGCTTTGTTTTATTTTATTCAGATATGTATAGTTGTCTTTTGAAGGCTTTTGAAGGCAAGCAGAAACTTGAATGGAAAACCAGGTCTACACTCCTTTTACCTTCATACCTCTTATCTTTCTTATATATACTTTTTACTAGAGCCTATATATACTCTTTTTTAGATCTTATATATATCGCATCTGTTGTACTCTTTGATAAAATGTATTTTTTTGCATGTTTTATTGAAATATTGATGGTCACATTTCCTGAGTATTGATTATGATAAACAACAAAAAACAAACTCCAAATTTTGTTCATTCAATATTAAATGGTACTACAGAACTTAGATTTTAAAAAATAATTAAAACATTACTACTACCATTGAACACTTTCTAGGATTCCTTTCACTCTCTCCTTCTTCAATTCAATTTCATTTCGTCTTTTATTTTACAGATCAAATAACATGTCACAAATCTTCTGATCCTGTTTCAATAGTCGTGTGAAGAATTCCTCTGCCTTATCCTTGAACTCTGATGAAGCAGAATGCAGAATTTCATCAACTAATGCAATGCTACTCAAGGTTTGGTTATAATATTTTTCCCTTAGAATACCAACTTTTCTATTGATTTTTTCGTCTGTTCTCTGTTCTTCAAGTGATCATCTTGAAAAAGTTATGTTAACTTCGTTCGTATCCCCCCAATGGTTAAAACTTATGTTTGCCATTTACAATCTTGGTGGTATTTTTTGATGGTTTGTTTTTGGATGAAAAGTTTTTTAAAAGTTGTTTGTTGATGTTTTGTATTAAACTAATCATCCTTTTTTATAGTTTGTACAAGGGATAATGCGGTAAACGAAAAGACAATTCATAATTATGATAATCTGTTTTATAAACTTTAAATTTCGCCCTAGGGTTTCTAAATAATCATTCTACTCACTATATATTTAATTCTATTACTTTCCAATGAAAAGTCATTTTTCAAAGTATATTTACCCGTATTTTAATAATTTCCAACCTAAACCATTAAATGTACATTGATTTCAAAATTTGTGTCTGTGTTTTACATTTAAATAATAATTTTAATTTAATATTTGCATTTAATTCAGACCTTTGGGTTGTTAGATATTTAATTTTTATTTCTCTATATTATATCATTGTTATATATAATTTTGCATCATACACTGATCCATTTCTGTATCAGTTCAAAAGATAACTATGGGCATCAACCTCTATACAATCTAATGATTTGAAGCAGAGATTTCTTAAACAAATCGAAGAACAAGTTTATGCAGGCAAGGCAACTCTTCAGGAGTTGAAGAGGTGTTTTGATGGATTACTAACTTGAATTGCTGACAAGGGACCATGTTTCAAGAAATTTGATGGCAATGCCTACCACTTCAGTTCATGACTTGTGTTTTGCGTGTAACATAGAATGTGGTGATAAAGATCAAGGATATACACGATGGAGAAAGTTAAAATTTTTTAATTCCTTTTCTTAGATTTTAAATGTTTGATTAGTTTTCATTTTCCTATGTAATTGTTATTGTTTTAACACTTTAAATTTTAACCATCTTTATCTTTCTTTTAACAGTTTAGTTTTACTTATTACTATGAGTTTAAACATTTATTGTTTCAAATTATTATTCGTTTTATGTTGTAAAAAGCGATTTCAAACACTAATATCTATGTGGCCAGGACAAATCAATATCTACAATAACTTGCGTGATCAAAAATTTTGCAAATCAATCTTTTCAATCAAAGTTTGACTGGTGGCCTCAACCGACTCATGTGATAGCATCTAAACAGGCTAGAGTCAAGGTGGCTGGTTAGTTATGCCATATTATTTTCATAACTACGTTTTGATATTATTTTACATTTTGTTAATGATTGTTATTTATTTGTAGCACTTTTAAAATGACAAGGGGTTGATGTTAAGGGATTTCTTAAAGCTGCTCAGAAAAAGGAAGATAAGGAAGAGCCTCAACCGTATATTGATTGTAGTGCAACTTTGCAGGTTATGTACAAGTTTTTGTTTTATTTATCTTTTGCTTAGTAGAGGGATAGTT
Organism: Scalesia atractyloides; assembly: GCA_947069175.1. NCBI lineage: Eukaryota > Viridiplantae > Streptophyta > Magnoliopsida > Asterales > Asteraceae > Scalesia > Scalesia atractyloides. Next base: position 39,620,689 of record CAMTDV010000116.1, read on the forward strand.
TTATAATTTACTAACTTACAACAAATATGATTGTGCAGGTCTGGCGTGTGAACGAAAGTTATTCTAATTTGTAATATTTATTACTCAGTTTGTTTATGCAGTATCTGTTAATCAACCAATACAAAGCAGTCAACGTGCTCTACAAATGGTATGTTTTCTTTTTTTGTAATTGTCAATAACATTTTATTTTTTTCAATATACTTATTGTCAATCTATATGAAACATAGGCTTTCTAAGAAATCCAGCATTTGACACACCAAGTTCTTTGGTTGCAACTGGCCTATATCGATCTCGAGCTCCTAACAAACATGGTTCCAGTCGGCTTAGAACATCTCTAATAGATGTCACAAATGGTTAGTATAATGAGTCAAGGTTTACTATTTGGCTTTTGTTCATATCCCGGCTAATTAATTAATGACTTAATCAATTTGATTTGAGTTGGGCCAGCCCAATTTACATGCTTGTAGATTTGTTCTTTATTTTACTTATTCCACAAGCTAGTGTAATTAATGTATGATTATAAGAAGCCAACATAAAATAGTCATTATACATTTTGTTAACGCAATTCCATGCGATGAGGAGATACGTAGCATTAATCCTATTCATAAAAGAATAACTGCTTTTTTCACATCTTTCAGATGTTCCACTTACTTATGATTCGTCATAAAATGTTCCTCTATCTTCTTTAAAAATACTTTCAGAAGTTGTAAATACTTTCAGAAGATATGATGTTGATAAGTTGATGAGCAGATCATTTGTCTCAGATCCCGTGAGAGGGTGTGAATGACACAACTGAAATTAACAAGAAGTTTCCCGATGAGCATTTGTTAACCATATCCACCTCACCATGGTATGCTCATTATGTTAATTATTTAGCCACGAGTGCGATACCGGAGCATTGGACGAAGAAAAGAAGACAACAATTTATGGTCCAAGTGAAGCAATATATTTGGGAAGAACCAACCTTTTGGTGTGGATCAGATTATTCGGCGGTGCATACCCAAACTGAAGTATTAGAAGTTGGTCCATTCTCATGCATCAGCTTGTAGAGGGCACTGTAGTGGTCAGAAACGAGATATCGGGTCCTCAAATGTGGGTTTTATTGTCCTATGATTTTTGAGGATGCAAGTGAATATGCCCGTCATTGTTTGAATTGTCACCGGGTCCTCACCGTGTGCGGAAACCACGATGGCGACTTCATATTAGGGAGAGACTAAGGCATGAAAGGAAAATTTACTATTATGTTGAAATATTTAATTTACATCATTTTTATTCAAACTCAACAAACAACTAACAAATTAAACAACTCACTCAGGAAAGTGAAATAAATAACTAAATCTCATTTATTTTGATAGCTAGGCATTATATATGAGCATGTCTTGATTTCTAAGCATGATTACCTGAAACATGTAGAAAACTTTTCAACTAAAAATAGTTGGTGAAAAATATAGGTTTTTAATAATAAAGCGCGTAAAACGACATTTATACAATTCAACAAGTATATCCTTCATAACTACACATCATATAACAAACACGATGTACACAATCAAACCTACTGACATAACGAATGATTACAGTTTCGATCACCCTAGTCGCGATGGGTGGGTTTGGCAATCCTATAGCGCTATAATCTACTACAGTTGGCTTGAATAAGTTAATGATTATGCATGGGTTAACGATTATCATGGATGCTTGCTCTAAATAACATGTATGATCACAAAATACTTGTGGAACGATTTGAGTTGCATAAAAAGAATGATGTTATTGACTACATGTTCCACCCCAAAAAGTTAAAAATAGTAAAAGAGGGCTATGTTCTCACCTTGATGATTGATGATGAGCTTGCACGTTCTCAATGATATTGTAATATGATATAATCTAAAAAATAGTAAACCCCAATAATTTGAAGGATAGTTAATTAGGGCTATGAATATGTTATGATGATGGCTGTAGATGATATTGGTTACAAGAAGCCTTGATTAAAAATAAATCGATTAGTTTTGGGTAAGTATAAAAGTTGACATCTTTCAGAGTTATTTTTGTTTTACATTTTAAAAATAGTAAACGACCTCGAAAAATTATGAAGATTTCCAGTCAGCTAAACTAGAATGTGTTTTACCACTTTCATTTAGAAAGTTTTTCTTTTTGGAACCCAGAAAATGGTCAAAACCGTAGATCTTTACAAATCATTCAGCTTTGCACTTCAGTTTGGTTTTTGATGGTTGGGGGTCCAAACGAAAGTGTTTTTAAGCGGGCCATATATCGTTAAAACCATATTCCGATGTATTTAATTATAAAGTAAGATTTTACTTGATTTGGGTAATTTTTACCAAGTTATGGTCGTCTAAAGTGATAACACAGAATCCGTCCAAAACGGGAAGAACACTTATGTGTTCCCGTTGGTCATTTTAAAGGTTTTTATGCGTAAATAAAATATAAAACATATTCTTAGATCATAGATGATATGATATGTAGATTAATGCATGTTGGAATAAAGTGCAAAGCAAAGGATAACAGTGCAAGAATAGTGAATATTTGTATGAAGACCGAAATATAAAAAAAAATCTGTTTTGATGAACTTACTTGGAAGCAAAAATTTCTTCAATACAAGAAGGCAAGGGGGAAGAAAACGTGCAGGGATTTTTGAGAGTTCTTGGTGAGTTTTGGTGTGAAAAATGGTGAATGGAAGGTTGGTATTTATAAGGGAGCAAAGGGGTGTAGGTGCTAACATGTGCAAGACAAGTGTAAGATTGAAATGCATGGTAGACAAGTGTTGGGTGGTTTTTATAAACCATGCCTTTAAACAAGTGGTAAATAAAAAGGTGGGCGTGGAAGATTCATCCCTTTTTTTAGAGAAAAGTGCCCGGAAGTCCCTGTGGTTTGCTCGGATTTCACCTCTAGTCCCTACATTTTCAAAACTACAGCTATAGTCCCCAACTTTGGCAAATTCATTCTCGGATAGTCCCTGAAGCGGATGAAGGTTAGTTTTTGGTGTTAAGTAGGTGTGAAATTACTAAAATACCCTTTAGTATAAAACAAAATATATGAAATAATTATTAAATAAATATATATAACTAATATTTAAATTACTCTCATTCCCCTCTCACCCTCTCATAATCAATAGTTGTCTCATAATCAATAACAACTATATGATTGTGACTGTGAGCACATTGTATTCTAAGAAAGCCAAATTCATATTCATCATCAACCTTTCCAATTATGAAACTAACCGCAAAAATCAACCTTAAGAACCTCTTCATATGCAAAAAAAAAGTAACACACCTTCAAATAACCGGAAACTGAAAAAATTGCCTCATAATCAAATTAGTATGTGAATTTCCTTTGATTCACCTTTTTGATTGAACATATCAATACCGAAAGACTGGTTATCAGTAGCATTATACAATACAGAGCCTTCGTCATCAACCTTAGAGGAAACTGACGTACTGGAATGAACATGAATCTCTAATTGATGAGCTTATGGAACATACTTTTTAGCGGTTTCTAAACATACTGGAATGAACATGAATCTCTAATTGACGTACCACTTCATTTAACTTGTCCGTTACGACGTCGTCTAACTCGCCGTTGTTTGGTCAGGATCGAAATAAAACGAAGATGCCACTCCGACTAGCGTTTTACTGGAAAATTCACGTGAACTATCTTTTGATAACACTAACAAAACAAGCACAGTTTCCAAAACTGAATCTTCATCGTTCAATTTGTCAATACGATGTCGTCTGACTCGCAGGAGTCTGGTAACCACCACAAATCGGATTCAAACAACGTTTTACCGGCAAATTCATGTGAATTATAGCGATGGAGGTTGAGATGGCCGGAGTTGGGTGGGTGTTGAGGGAAAACAGAAGGTTCAAGAGGAGTGGGGTAGGAGTGGACGTTACAAATATTATTTTAATAACAAGGGTATTTTAGTAATTTCACACCTACTGTCACACCCCAACCGATGGGGGAAACATCGGAGTGAGACGAACTAGATTGCTCAAGACATCATAACACTATTTGTGACAATATTTAATTAAACAACTCATTTCATTTCATTCATCAAATCGTCAAATACAACATAATTCAAATACAAAATAACATCAAATGAGACAAGTTCAACGGAACATAATAAATAACTTAGTATTCTAAGCATGTTTCTATGCCAATCCTACTAAGTTTCGTCATATCAACATCAACAACCTGCAACATGTTAAAAAGTATAGTTCAATAACAAAGTATTGGCGAGTACACAAGTTTGAATCATAGCATAAGTAGTAAAAGCGATTGAAGAAATCCACATGATAAGCTAGCTTACGAGATTAATGTAAACAAGGCATGTGAACTACAAGTGTATAATAGATTAAAACTTAACATGACCGCAAGAATACAGGCAGTGTGTTACTCCTAGAGCGCTATACATGTTAAGGGGAGGCTCGTACGAAGTTAATGACATTTAGCATCACATAAGAATGTTCCAAGTAAACAAATCGGGTATCACATAACTATAGCATGTATGATGGATTGTTTGTGTGATTGCATAGAATAAAAGTGTGATTTAGTGTGTTTTTGATAGATTAACATATTGCACCCAAAAGTGTAAAGCATAAAAAGGGTGTCGAGTGTACTCACAGTTTTGCAAAGTTAATTCCGTGAAAGTGTTTGGGTTGATTAGGGGGACGAACACCAAGTTATCCTACACAAGGAAATGTAGGTGTGTAAGTATTGGAAATGATGATGGAGTTCGTTAATTTAGGAATTTAAAGTATGCAAAAGTATGTATAGTCGAACGTATTTATCTAGACGTTAATGCTCGTTTTGACACTATAAGCCACGTAAGGGGTTTGTGGTTTTACGGGTCATGCGTAATAGAATCGTAACGATGGTTAAGTCTTAGATAAAATAACCTAATGTTAGGACAAGTAACCATACGGTCATTGTCAAAGGTTCGGTCATATTTATTAGAGTTAAATGCCAAAATGGTCCCTGAGGTTTGCTCACTTTTGCCACTTTAGTCCAAAATCCAAAAATTTTAAATCTGGGTCCCTATGGTTTGCATCTTGTTGCCATTTTAGTCCATATTTCAAATTTGGTCAGATTCTCAACTTAAATCCTGATACTTTGTCATTTTTCTCAGGGGCATTTTGGTCATTTTGACCCACATCATCTTCCCCAAATACCCTAACACAAAACCAAACACCCACCTCTCTCTCTCTCTAAATCTGCACACACACCACCCCCTCCTTCACCCCGCCACCACCGTCACCGCCACCAACTCCGGCGGATTCGTCTGCAACAGTCCGGCAGCGAACCTCCGGCACGCGACACCACACCAATAATTGTTAACACTCGCTTGTTGCCGTCGTTAATCAATAAATTAGCTAAAATTGAAATACTCATTAGAAGATGCTAAAATTGTGACACAATCAGCCGCTTTCTCTTTCTCAGCTGCAGAACCTGAAGCCAGCAATTTAACTATCAACGGAACATCGGCTTCTTCATCGATGGAGATCCGAATATCCTCAACAATCGCAACGTTCCTAATCGCATCAATCGCATGCGACTGAGCTGTTAACGAGCCAGACCTGCACACATCTAACAGAATCGGAACACCTCCGTAGGCCGAAATCGCCCACGCATTAACAAGATCTGCTGTTATTGCTTCAACCGCCATGGTCGCCTTCTCTTTCAACTGTAAGGATCCAGATTCAACGATTTCATTTTTGGTACCAAAATGACTAAAATACCCTTGTGGAAAAGGACAAAATATCAGGGTTTAATATGGGGAATCTGACTTGATTTTATTTTTGGACCAAAATGGCAATAAAGCTGAAACCACAGGGACCCAGATGCAAAAAGTTTGAGATTTGGACTAAAGTGGCAAAAGTGGCCAAACCTCAGGGACCAAAATGGCAGTTTACTGTATTTATTATTTACATATATTGTTTACATATATTATTATAAGTTTATCATATAAATAATAGATTTCATAGAAGTCATAGAAGTCATGCATGGAGACAGGAGGATAACCGTCCTTAACCTCTTTCGTAAGATTCACCAATACACAAATTGTCACAAGGACAATCCGGATGGTCATGAATAAAGTACTTCACTAAACTACGTTTCGACCGAATAAGCAAGCTAGGTGCGTGCATCCTGAACTTGGCAACGTTTGGGGACGTGTCGTAGCCTTGTTACTCAAGTGAAGGTGAAACATAGCTTAGTGGATACAAATCATCAAGTGAGGGGTGGATTGAAAGTTGGATAGTCAAGGCCTCCATGTAATCACACCTTCACCAAAACACAAGCTTGTAAGCTTGGATGGTTCAACACTTGTGGGTTAAGACCCTTAGTAAAACAACAAGTTTAGAGACATGTTATACCTCTTGATTTTGCATGCAACAAGTCTAGCTAGCTCACTAACCATAAACTTGATTAGAGGCACAAGTAGCATATAGTTGTTAAGATAAAACAAGTTTAAGAAAAGTTTATAAGTTTAACTTCCAAAAAAGAAAGTTTGGCCCGAAAAATGGTATTGTTCCACCTTGGTTTTCCATGGAAAACCTATGGTAACATCCCATGGGATTTAACAAACATTGTTGAGGAAGAAAACATGAAGAAGCTTGAAGTTTTAAAGTTTTGAAAAGAAAAACATTAGTAGAAAGTTTAGCACACTTTTGGACCTAAAAATGGTGAGGTTTCACCTTAGTTTGCCCAAGAAAGCTTGTGAAAACCTTCCTAGAGGTTATCCAAATATGTTAGAAGAAGAAACAAGGTTTAAACAAAGAAGGAAGTGAGTTGAAACTCACTTGCAAACTGAAATGGTACATCAGAAAGTTCTGGAGGTTTAGGGAGGTTTTGTGAAGTGTTGGAGGCTTGTAAAAGTGAGAAAATGTTGGGGAAAGGAAGGTTTTTATAGGGAAAAGATTAGGATTTGAATTAGGGTTGCATTTGCCGCTCTGGTAAAGACAAGATATACTTTGACCAGACGTGCTCGGAATCTTTTTGTTGATTCGGGGGAAGTTGCCTTTTTTCAGGTAGCTTTCTTACGCCTATTCAGCTAGGGGGCCATTGGAGTTATCTGCGTCGAGTGTGTCGATTGAAAGAAAGAAGAGAGACAACTCAAATGTCAGCGCGGAAATAGAAAGAGTCGTGCCGAAAAAGTGGAATGCTTCTAAGATCCATCGCTCGATTTTTCTGCATGCACTGCTTCCAAAATGCAGAGAGACCTGCGAGGACAGATCCGGGTTGGTTGGTCCGGAAAGTCATAGGAGAGGCAGGCTAAGTGAAATAATATACTGGGTCTACTATAGAATCTTATGAATCAAGCACGGCACACTTTCTATCTCTCCTCCGTCTACAAGGTGAACTGCTTAGCTATTAGAGTTTGGTGAGTGTTGGACTTGAAACAAGAAGGGGTATTCCCTTGGCAGCTTGCGCCCGCAAGCTGGTAGGGTTTTTTTTTTCTTTTTTTTGTTTGTTATTTCATAAATGTTATGTTTGTTTGATTAATTGATGCACTTTAAATATAACCTAAGTGTGAGATGTTTGGAAGGTTAAAACATGTATAAAAGGTGTTACATAACCCTAAACATAGCTTGCATAATTTAACATAAGTGTGGCAAGAATCATGGTAACAAAAGTCTATGCATTTTGTGTTTAACTTGTTAATTGTTTGCTTGGTTTGAAACGTCTACATTTTACGAATACATGATAAAAATCCATGAGTTAAATCGAAGCTTTAAATTGTGCATGAACATAAGTATAATTGTGTATGAAGATTGCAAATTTCGTATAATTGATCAACTTGATTACAATCAAAGTCGTGGATTTACAATGATTCGAAAAGAAATACGATTACAAGGTTTGGACTTTCCAGAAATAGAAACACGAAGCTAACTTACTAAAAACGGAAAGTTACAAAAGCGAAGCGTTACAATCTCCTCTCCTTTAGGAAATTTCATCCCGAAATTTAGGAAGATGTAACGAACAGATGCGGATACTTAGTCTTCATGTCACTTTCAAGTTCTCAAGTAAACTCAGTGCCACATTTTCCTTCCCACCAAACCTTCACGATAGGAATTCGACTACGCCTTAGTTGCTTAGTGTCTCGATCCATGATTTTGACTGGTTTCTCCATGAAGTGTAAGGTCTCATTGATTTGAAGATCTTCAAGTGGGACTTGGAGTCCTTCTTCGGCTAGACATCTCTTCAAGTTTGAGACGTGAACGTAGGATGAACGTTGTTGAGCTCTTATGGTAGGTCCAGTCGATATGCTACCTTTCCAATCCTTTCGAGAATATTGAAAGGACGCACATAGCGAGGAGCGAGCTTTCCCTTCTTTCAGAAATGAACCAAACCCTTCCAAGGGGATACCTTGTGAAGTACAAAGTCACCAACGTTGAATTCCAAAGGCTTGCGTCTTTTATTTGCGTAACTCTTTTGTCGGCTTCTGGCTTTGAGCAAGTTGTCCCGAATCTACAAAATCTTGTCCGTCGTCTGTTGTATAAGCTCACAATAGTCCATGCACATTCGGAAGGATCCGTCTTCTTTTTTATGACATTTGTGCCTTTTACAATCATTGCACAATTACAAACAATTTCGAATTCAATGAAACCCTGTGTTTTATTTCGAAATATTTTTTTTGTAATCAATAAAATCTTGTATTTTATTGATGAGAATGCAATAATGTCAATCGTTGCACAATTTCGATCATTTTCGTGTTCGTTAAAGCGTTTTACGTATTTTTGCGAAACGCTTAACCGTACAACCGAACGAACCGACATCCACGACATTTTTAGGCATAATCCAAGTTACACATGTCTTAACACCTTTATATACCTAAATATTAGGTTAAATGGGTTAAAAATGACAAACAAGTGAAAATACAAGTCCAAGGGCTAAAAATGTCAAAAAAAATAATAAATATTTTTGCTTCTTCACCAAGTTTGCCACCTATTTCCAATTTTTGACACCTAGCACTCACTTTGCCACACTTAATATGGTGTTGACACATGTTAGGACACTAATCCACACTTGAGGACACTTGTCATCACCTCTTTAATCCTAAAATACTATAAATACCCCATGATTCTTCCATTTTTTTCACATCACTTCAAAACACTTCAAAGAAAAGTGTGAAGTTTTTCTTTCTATCTTTCTTGGAGCTTGTTTCCAACCTTTGAAAGCCTCCTATCTTAATTTCTGAAAGTGTTCTTCAACACGAGTAAGTACTCTTCCTAGTTCTTTAAATATTTTTAGCTATTTTGAGCTAAAAGTCGAACAGTTTGACTTCCTGATTGACTTTTGGTTCTAACCATATTTGGTCAAGTCAAAATTCAATTGAACTTTGCAACGTGATCGTAATCACGAAGGTTGTAATCCCTAGAGATTTCACCTTCTGATTACCACGTTTACCAGTCGAAGTGACGAGTTAAAGTTTCGGTAAAAAAATGCACATGATGTGCATTTTACGACGAAACTATTTTCGGGTATCAAAACGCCAAGTTTTGATACCAAATCTGTTTTATAAACTTAGTTAGACATATTTTGACATGTCTGACTCGTCACTTCTAGTTGAGTGTATTTTTAGGGTCATAAGTCGAGCGGTCTTGACCACCGCTTTAACTTTCGAATCCGACCCGTTTGGTTGATCTTAGGATCCGACCAAACACAAATTTGTGATCATAGTTGTATAGGGAATAACCTACTGAGGTTATACCTTATGGTCACGTCGTTTGGTTAGTGTTATGATAAGTTACTTCTATGTTCTTAAAAAAATGATGACCAAAATGCCCTTTTGCGCATAAACCCATTTTAAACACATGTAACAAAATTTTTGACATTTAAACTGATGTTATGACACTTTCAAACATGCTTGGGCATTTAAGACTTATCATAGGACATGTTTAACCATCCGATCACACGTTTATGCTAATGACCCGTTGAAGTAGCGTAAACTACCTTAACGAGTCATAATGGGTCAGAAGCACTTAGGATCCTTTCCAAATAAGAATGTTAAGTTTGTTAAACCATATCACATGAGTTCCAACACTCGTTTGTTTTATAAGACTTCATTCTATCTGATCTCCCGTTTGTGGTCCCGGCACGCTAACATATTTATATGACACATTAGGACACATTTGAGCTTTGTTTATTCCGTTGATCAAGAACACTTTCGCAATCCAAAGTGAGTACATAGCCCCCCCCCCTCTTATACATTTTCAAATATTTTGGGTGATTATATGTGCCTATAATTATTTTCAAGATTTCAAAACAATATACATGGTTTATAAATACAAAATGATTTTCAAAGTGAGTACATAGTTCCCCTCTTTTATGTTTTGCAAATGTTTTGGGCTGACTCATATGTGCTAAATCATTTTCAAGTTTTCAAAACACAATGTCTATGGTCTATATATATAAAACAATACGATTTCAATAATGTGAACAACTTGTTGATGCGTTATCCATAACACGAATGACATTCATTAGCTTTGGCCAAGCCGACTAGTAGTATGTTATGATACCATAGGACTGACAATCCCATTATCGGACTGTTCACTGGATTTGGTGGAAGTTTGGGTAATGATATAAACTGTTTCTGGTTAACAAATCAATTGTTGATTTGTTAATCTAGTTAAAAAGACCCTTTGGTGGTCTATTAAAGATACCCTTTGGTGGTATAGTCAACAAAGTTTTGAATATGTTCATTAAAGAACGATCAAAAGTTTTCACAACTAAAAACACGGACGATTGATCTATAACACGGACAAATGGCTTATAACACGGACAAATTGTTTTGAACAATGTCACGCAATGATTTTTACTTAAAGATATAAACCATACGAAGTTTTCTTTTGAATCAATCTATTACAAGGTTTTTACAAAAGAAATGTTTTTGTCAAGATTCATGGCTATAAGGTTTTCACAACTCTAACCAACTTGTTTTAGTTGGTTAATTGTATTGCAATATCAAACACTTTTGATACGAGGTTTTCACTTAACGACTCTTGTAGTCGGACGAGGTGTTGCAATAGCATGCAAGGCCACAAATTTGACACACTCCCAAAACCTATGTACTCGACGGCATTTTTATGCTGACTCTCTTTTCACATATGTTTCAGGAATCAATACTGATAATATGATGCATGCTTCACGTAGGAATGGACGCGGGCCTTAGTGACTTAAAACATGAAAGACAATTTATTTATGTGTTGTTTCTGTTTATTTCAAGATAATGTAAACATTTAACTTAATCAAACATAATTTTAAATTCCATGAGTTGTGAAACAATAGTTCTGTGACATGACTCCCCGACGTTTCCGTCGCAGTTCGTTATTTTACGCTGTCGTGGTGTTACATTTTTTACGAATAGAACGGGAGCGCCCCATGGAGATGTGCTAGGGCGTATGAAGCTCTTTTCAAGAAGCTCCTGAAGTTGGCTAGACAGCTCTTGCATCTCTGAGGGTGCTAGACGATAGGGGGATTTTGCGATGGGAGTTGTGCCAGGGATGAGATCGATGCGAAAGTTAACAGAACGAGGAGGAGGAGGAGGACCAGGAAGATCCTCAAGGAAAACGTCAGGGTAATCACGAACAACGGGAACTTCACTCACGCTCGAACCCTTATCCTTATTTTCCACAATGTGGGCAAGAAAGGCGAAGTATTCCTTACGCAAGTACTTGTTTGCTTGGATACACGACATAAGCTTGAGACCTTTGGAGGGTTTCTCGCCATAGACGTGTAAGGAATCGTCATTGGAAAGGGGAAAACGAATGAACTTTTCGGAACAAAACAACTTCAGCACGAACCTGCCTAAGCCAATCCATACTTACTATGATATCGAAGCTACCCATTTGCATGGGTATGAGGTCAATGGAAAACGTATGATCGTTGAGATTTAAAGAACAATTAGAAAGGACAGAATCGACAGTGACGGATTTTCCGTCAGCGACTTCAACTTCGAATGATTTAGAGAACTTAGAACGTCTACACTTAAGCAAAGGTTCAAATACAACGGATACAAAACTTTTATCCGCACCAGTATCATATAAACATGTAGCGTAAACATTGTTAATAGGAAACGTACCCGTGATGACATCGTTGGCGTTTTGAGCTTGAGTGACCGTGATGACGAAGGCTCAACCGCGAGCTTGCTGCTGCTGCTGGTTGTTGTTGTTGCGCTGAGGGCAGGTGTTGGCGAAGTGGTTGGGATCTCCGCATCTGAAGCAGGCATGAGCAGTGGGTGCAAGTGGTCAGTTTTGGTTGGCGGTAGGGTTTTGGGTGCGGAGATGGCTCGGGCTTGGTTGGCGGGGGCTTGCAGAGCACTTCGACATTGTGGGGCGAAGTGTCCATACCTATTGCAGTTAGTGCATAGGCGGCAAGGGGCATTGATGGGATGGTGAAAGGGGCAAGTGTTATACTTGGGATGCGGCCTAGTGTATGCCCTTTTTATAGGCTCGGGAGGGGCTAAGATTAGTTGTTGAGAAGGTTGAGGGTTTGGCGGAGTGACTACCGCACAGTTCTGGCTCGAAGCCTTTTACTTCTTGCCTTTGTTGTTACTTTGGGGGGTTTGGGAGAGGTAGGTTCGGTGAGGGTTTCAGCGGTGGCTTGGTGAGATTTCCTCAATGAAGCTTTGGAGGCTTCACGAAGGACGTGGTTGTTGTTTAGACGGGCAGACAAGCGAAAGGTTTCCTCAAGAGTCTTGGGTGAGGTGGCATCGACAAGGTCCGTGAGGTGAGGAGGGAGGCAGCGTATGTACTTGGCAACTGCCTTTTCGGCCGTGACGACTTGGCTAGGGCAAATCTCACTTAGCTACTTAAAATGGGCCGTGAGGCCGGCGTTGTCATTCCCCACCTGGTTAAGGTTCCAAAACTCGTTCTCGAGTCATTGGCGTTCGTGGGGAGGACAAAATTCATTCTCCAGCAACTTTTTGAGCTCAATCCACAGGAGGGCGTGAGCGGCATCGTTTCCACGAGCGTTACGCTCGAAAGTCCACCAATCAAGAGCCCTCGATCGGAAGACTCCTATCGTGTTGATGGTACGCTGGTGTTCGGGACAACCACTATGTAAGAAAGTCACCTCAATGGCATCAAACCATTGAAGTAATTTGGTGGAGTCCTCTTCGCCGGTGAATGGTAATGGGTTGCATGAACAGAACTGCTTAAAGGTGAACGTCGACTTAGGTGCTTCGACCTTCGAGCCGGCGAAGGCATGAGGCGAGTCAGCGTTCGTGAGGGTTGAATCTTGCTTACGATGTCTGGGATAACCTTGGCCATCTGCTCGGCCATGAACTTCATGCAATCCCTCTTCCACATCAAATCGGAGCGGGACTTAGACTTGGACTTCTTCTTTCCCATGACGCTTTGTGAGAAAGACATCTAAAGGGTTGACAATAGAAGAGAGAGATTAACGCTTTGATCATAATGCATTTTTATAATAGAAATAGTTTTGAGCATATAAGTACCATGTAACACGTATGATTTCACGTAGGTAGCATAGGCATACAAGCATTCAAAAGCATAAACATGTATGATTTGCGTGAGCATAAACTTAGTTAGTTCACGAGGATTATTATTATTGTTTTTGGTTACGAAGGGCGTGCGATTTGTGCGTCGGCTAGAAATGAACGAGGTAACAAGTATCAAAACACATAATAATTGAGATACATAAGAGATAGGCTTAATAAAATATTGGAGAGTTTCGGGTTCAGAAACGTCGACTATTCCAAAGTGAATCGAGATCCTTTCAAATTAGAGAAACGTGCTTTAGCCTTTAGGTAAAATGTTCTCATCGAGAAGCGATTAACGGCACTTTACCCTTCCAGTTACTACACGTCTCTAACCGATCGAAAAATAAAAACTTTGGCGAGATTGAAAATCGAGGAATGGGACTAGTTGACAATGTGCGGGTTTCACCCCTAACTTGACAACATCGTACCCTAAGTGTGGTTGGTACTTACCAAACGAGGAGCGAATTTCGACTCGTTGGTAAGGGTCCACTAGAGTATGAAATGGAAATTCCCATTAAGATGTGGATTTCACTCCTAACTTAATGGTGTAATTTCGTGTAAAATCGAATACGCGGATTGAGAGTGATCACCAAAGTGCGGGTTTCACCCCTATTTTGGTGAGATCGTCTCGTTTATAGTATGAGTATCTTCAAGTCTTCAGGTGTGTAAGTTGTGTAAGTGTCTTAGGAAAGACACATTGCATATATATTAAGACAAAAAAAATAGGAAAGAGTAAATAGGAAGAATTAACATTTTAAACATGAATCAAGAAAGGTCAAGTTGGACACTTAAACTATAGACTAGGTCGAACACGGTAATTCTACCTATTTCCCTATAGTTATGGCTCTGATACCAATCTGTCACACCCCAACCGATGGCGGAAACATCAGAGTGTGACGAACGAGATTGCTCGATACATCATAACACTATTTGTGACAATATTTAATTAAACAACTCATTTCATTTCATTCATCAAATCGTCAGATACAACATAATTCAAATATAAAATAACATCAAATGAGACAAGTTCAACGGAACATAATAAATAACTTAGTATTCTAAGCGTGTTTCTATGCCAATCCTACTAAGTTTCGTCATATCAACATCATCAACCTGCAATATGTTAAAAAGTATAGTTCAATAACAAAGTATTGGCGAGTACACAAGTTTGAATCATATCATAAGTAGTAAAACCGTTTGAAAAAATCCACATGATAAGCTAGCATACAAGATTAATGTAAACAAGGCATGTGAACTACAAGTCAATCCTCAAGTGTCACCGCATAATAGATTAAAACTTAACATGACCACAAGAATACAGGCGGTGCGTTACTCCTATAGCGCTATACATGTTAAGGGGAGGCTCGGACAAAGTTAATGACATTTAGCATCACATAAGAATGTTTAAGTAAACAAATCGGGTATCACATAACTATAGCATGTATGATGGATTGTTTGTGTGATTGCATAGAATAAAAGTGTGATTTAGTGTTTTTTGGTATATTAACATATTGCACCCAAAAGTGTAAAGCATAAAATGGGTGTCGAGTGTACTCACGGTTTTGCAAAGTTAATTCTGTGAAAGTGTTTGGGTTGATTAGGGGGATGAACACCGAGTTATCCTACACAAGGAAATGTAGGTGTATGAGTATTGGAAATGACGATGGAGTTCGTTAATTTAGGAATTTAAAGTATGCAAAAGTATGTATAGTCGAAAGTATTTATCTAGACGTTAATGCTTGTTTTTGACACTATAAGCCCCCCGTAGGGGTTTGTGGTTTTATTGGTCATGCACAATAGAATCGTAACGATGGTTAAGTCTTAGATAAAATAACCTAATGTTAGGACAAGTAACCATACGGTCATTGTCAAAGGTTCTGTTATATTTATTATTTACATATGTAGTTTACATATATTATTACAAGTTCATCATATAAATCATAGATTTCATAGAAGTCATGCATGGAGGTAGGAGGATAACCGTCCTTAACCTCTTTCGTAAGATTCACCAATACACAAATTGTCACAAGGACAATCCGGATGGTCATGAATAAAGTAATTCACTAAACTACGTTTCGACCGAATAAGCAAGCTAGGTGCGTGCATCCCGAACTTGGCAGCGTTTGGGGATGTGTTGTAGCCTTGTTACCCAAGTGAAGGTGAAACATAGCTTAGTGGATAGAAATCATCAAGTGAGGGGTGGATTGAAGTACTTGCAAAATCATCTTGTTAGCATGTTGAATAATAAATATGCACGTATTAATGAGTTGAGTCGTTGGATATGAAAATGATTGACGATTAATAACTTGAAATTTCACGGTTGTTACAGTCTCCCCTAGTTAAGTGAATTTCGTCCCGAAATTCAACTAGGAGGGACTTATGCTATCTTGTGAAGGATAAGTTATGATGTACCTTAACTAGGGTAGTTCTTGGTCTGACTCCTAGTCCCACTTTCAATGTACTATTAGTGCTTATATATAGGGTGCGTCGCAGCTAACCTACCACACTTTTGGCACCTTGAAAGCGTACCATGGTACCTACCAATACTACCTACTAGCTTAGCTAATGTCATATAGCATGATTGAGTTCTAGAAATTTTCTAAGGGTTTAAGGTCCTAGTTACATAATGGGATTCCAATGCACTCCAATGTACCTGTAAATCCACCATTACGTTGCACACCACAATGGTCAATTCACCTTACGAGTGAGCTATGTGATCCTATTATGCATCTATGAGGTGATAATAATTATGTAGGTTCAAAAGTTATGGCCGTTATTGAAAGGTGATGGAAACATGTACTTTTAAGATTCTTGATTTATGTTCATATAGATAGTAATCCAAACAAAATTATTAAAGTTGTAATCAAAACATGATATTTTATTATGATATAATCTAAACATGATACATTTCAAAACATGGTATAATCCAAATTAAAATGATATGTGATAGCAAATAAGAAAATAGGAACATATATATTAGCCTCCCCTAGTTAATCACGTATGTCAAAGCAAAGAAAGAAAATAAACTCTTAGGGTTATAGACTATGTCCTACCTAAATATTAGACCTAGTTCCCTATAACCAAGGCTCTTATACCAATCTGTCACACACACGTGTGCGGAAACCACGATGGTGGCGTCATATTGGGGAGAGATCAAGGCATGAAAAGAAAATTTACTATTATGTTGAAATATTTATTTACATCGTTTTTTAATCAAACTCAACAAACAACTAAACAAATAAAATAACTCGCACATGAAAGCAAAATAAATAACTAAATCTCGTTTATTTTGATAGCTAGGCATTCCTATATGAGTATGTCTTGATTTCTAAGCATGATTACCTCAAACATGTAGAAAATCTGTCAATTAAAAATAGTTGGTGAAAAACATAGGTTTTTCATAGTAAAGCTGGTAAACGACATTTATACAATTCAACAAGTATATCCTTCATAACTATACATTATATAAAAAACACATGATGTACACAATCAAACCTCTTGACATAACGAATGATTATAGTTTCGATCACCCTGGTCGCGATGGGTGGGTCTGTTAATCCTATAGCGCTATAATCTACTACAGTTGGCTTGAATAAGTTAATGAGTGTGCATAAGTTAACGATTATCATGGACTCTTGCTCTAACTAACATGTATGATCACAAAATACTTGTGTAACGATTTGAATTGCATAAAAAGAATGATGTTATTGACTACATGCTCCACCCCGAAAAGTTAAAATGGTAAAAGGGGGCTATGTTCCCACCTTGATGATTGATGATGAGCTTGCGCATTATCAATGATTACAAGTAAACCCTAATAATTTTAAGGATGGTTAATTAGGGCTACGAATATGTTATGATGATGGTTGTAGATGATACTGGTTACAAGAACCCTTGATTAAAAGTAAATCGATTAGTTTTGGGAAAGTATAAAAGTTGACAGCATTCTGCGTTGTTTTTGTTTTACGTTTTAAAATTAGTAAACAACCTCGAAAAATTATAAAACATTCTAGTCAACTAAATTAGAATGTGTTTTACAACTTTCTTTTAGAAAATTTTTCTGTTTGAAACCCGGAAAATGGTAAAAAAAAACCGTGGATCTTTATAGATCATTCAGCTTTGCACTTCAGTTCATTTTTTGATGGTTGGGGGTCTAAACGGAAGTGTTTTTAAGCGTGCCATATAACGTTAAAATGGTATTTCAATGTATTTAATTATGAAAAAAAGTTTACTTGATTTGGATAAGTTTTGACCAAGTTATGGATGTCCAAAGTGACAACACAGAATCTGTCCAAAACGGGAAGAAAACTAATGTGTTCCCGTTAGTCGTTTTAAAGGTTTTTATGCGTAAATAAAATATAAAACATTTTCTTAGATCATAGATGATATAATATGTAGATTAATGCATGTTGGAATAAAGTGGAAAGCAAAGGATAATAGTGCAAGAATAGTGAATATTTGTATGAAGAGCGAAATATAAACAAAGATCAATTTTTTTTTAAGAACTTACTTGGAAGCAAAAATTCTTCAATACAAGAAGGCAAGGGGAAGAAAAAGTGTAGGGATTTTTGAGAGTTCTTAGTGAGTTTTGGTGTAAAAAATGATGAAGGGAATGGAAGGTTGGTATATATTAGGGAGCAAAGGGGTGTAGGTGTCAACATGTGCAAGACAAGTGGAAGATTGAAATGCATGGTAGACAAGTGTTGGGTGGTTTTTATAAACTATGTCTTTAAACAAGTGGTAAAATAAAAAGGTGGGCATGAAAGATTCATCCTTTTTTTATAAAATCTCATTATTTTTATATAAATCTTGTTATATTTTATAAAAGTTTGGTGTGAGTTTGTGAGTTTTTAAATTTATCTACTAAAGAAATAATATTACCCACTAATTATTATAAAACTTTGCAAAACATATTTATATTAGATGTTGGAAGACCTATCACATCATAAGATTTATAAAAGTTTAAGACATGTGAAGTTTTCGAATGACGTAAGACAAAAATCTCTAACTATGGTTTTTATATGTTTTAATATTATTTTCACTTATGATATATAATTTGATGCTATACCGATCATGTTGACCAAATTTAGGACTTTTTAAATTTAAGTGGTTCGTCACCAACTATCATTTTTGATAATTAGAAGTACTTGCATAATCATCTTGTTAGCACGTTAAATAATAAATATGCACGTATTAATGAGTTGAGTCGTTGGACACGAAAATGATTGACGATTAATAACTTGAAATTTCATGGTTGTTACACCGGATCGCTACTGTGTATCAATCGCAAACAAGTGGGCAAGTTGAAGTGTCCAATAAATAGATTAAGAAGATCTTGATGAAAACGGTGTGGTTGATAGGAAAGATTGGTCGGTGAAGTAAAATGATGCATTACGGGCATATCGAACCGCATACAAAACTCCCATTAGTACAACTCCCTATCGGTTGGTGTATGGGAAGGGGTGTCATTTGCCAATGGAGTTAGCTCACTGTGCATTATGGACGATTAAAAATGTGAATGTGAATTATAATGAAGCTGGTGAACTAAGGAAGCTGCAACTATGTGAGTTAGAGGGAATTCGAGACGAACCTTATGAATGTGCATCCGCATATAAAGACAAACTGAAATAGTTTATGATGCTAAGTTGAGGAAGCGAACACTTGAAGAAGGGCAAAAGGTTTGGTTATATAATTCAAGGCTCAAACTCTTCCCCATGAAACTTAAAAGCAAATGGATGGGGCTTTTTGTGATTAGACAGTGGGTCGGTTTTTGGAGATCAAAGACGTTCAAGACCAAACAAGATAAGTAGTGAACGGGCATCGGCTCAAACTGTACTTGGAAAGAAAGGATCTTAATATGCTCGAAATTGATAAAGTTGGCTACTTTTTACGTCCACCGGATGAGTTGATCAATTGAGAGGCCCAAGTTTGTTTAGTGATCAATGTTAGGTGTAGTTTTTAAATTTGTTTCGTTTGGACAATTTTACCGATCTCGTCATGTATTGTGTCTAACCCAAGTGTGGGGAAGTTCGTAGAATTTTTCTTCTGATACGGTGTTGGGGACAACAAGGGTTTTTCATATGGGGTAGGGTATTTTTGTGTTCAATTTAAAAAAAAGCATTTGAACACTAAAACGCCCAGTGGCCACTGTAGCGTACGGTGCCCACCGTAGGTTATGATGGGCCATAAGAAAACCAAACACCTACGGTAGCTACTTTCTGTACTACGGTACATTTTCTTTACAACACCCATTGTAGCTTACGATGGTATTTTAACATCCAGGTCGGATACGTTAAAAATGAAAAAAGTTAGAAAATTTCTCAACCACACACAGGTTTCCACCCTTTTTCACCACACATTTCTACTCTTCACTCCTCTATTATGACCTTTCTTCCCCATGGTTAAACCCTAGCCTCCATAACCTTAAAAGATTTGAAAAATCTTCAAAACTTAACCAAATCTTGACTGGATTTTCGCAAGGATTAAGGATTTGTGCTTATATTATGAAGAATTCCACGTCTGAGCTTTTAATTTTGAGGTTTTTGGTCCGTATATTATTGGGGTTAAGTGGGTTTTTGTTTTGTCTTGATAGTTTTTGGTGTTCTTGCATTCTACAAGGTTAAGGTATGTGATTTCTTCTCGTTAATTGTGGTGCATTGCAGAATTGTGAGTAATTTATATTTATGTTATTGCACACTTGCTTGTAGTTATTAGAATGGTATGAACTAGATGAGATTTGTCTAGGGTTGTGGTTGTGGATGATAAGTAATGGGATAAAAGAAGATGTTGGGCAGAATTTTGTTAAGATGAGTCAAAAAATGCACAAATTTTGTAAAAAAAATGGACATCATGATTTTTCTTGTATCCACAACCATAGCAACAAGCAAGTGTGGGGATGTTGGGAGTAATGAGTTAGAATCTAACTTGATTTGTGGTGGTGATTGTTTGTAGATGGGTCAAGAAAGAAGAGATAAAGCAAAGGGTTTGGTCGGGTCATCCAGCAACCAGGAGGATCAACCCAAGAGAAAAAGATTGGTGCTACAAGAGGAAGAGCAAGAGCAAGCAGAGGAGGTATGTTACGTCAAGTCGGATTCATTATCTGGGCCATTATCGGATCAACAAGAGACATGGCAACCCGAGTTGTTTCATGATAAGATGAATTCGTTAACCAATAGGAAGGAAGTATTTATTTGTGAGAAGGTGGTTCCGGAACAAGATTTTGGGCCATTTGATGCCATTAACAAATTCAAGGCTTTGGGATGGGAGGCGGCTTTAAATTGCTATGATAAGGAAGACCACCATTTGTTTGCAGATGAAATAGAAGAATGGATGGCCACTTTAAAATGTCCAAAATATAATAGGCCTTCAATGATGAAGTTGATTGGGACAGTGAACGATATTGATGTGACAATGTCATTCGAGACATTGAGACAGGTGGTAAGATTTGATAGTAAATCTGTGAATAAGTACCAATTTCCGAGTTTGGATGATCTTTATTTCCAACCCGAAAAGCACCCGATGTGGGATACTATGCTGGAAGCTCTGTTCTTGCCAAGAAGGGTCATGGGAAGCTATACAAAAAAAAATTTAAGGATTGAGGCAAAGTTGATGTTGGTAATCTGTTAGGATAATGTGATTCCTCGAAGGGGCGATAAGGTGGAAGTTTGCTACCCTGGGGTGCCTATCTTATACACCTTGGTGCACGGAAAACCTCTCATCGCATTTTGATATTTGGTACTCAACAACATTTAGATAAGCAGAAATAGTGTGGGAAGAAAGATAATACCCGATTGCTGACTGATTACGACATTATTGAAGTTATTTGGGGCCACTAGTATTGAAGATGTTGGTTCACATAAAAAGCATAAGCTGCTTGATTTAAAGAAGTTGGGTTAGGGTTGGGAGTACAAGTAATCTGAACGGTACCATAAGTTAAAGATGAAGGTCAGGGATGGAGGGCTTTGAAGGCCGACGTGAGACCATTGATGTCGGGTGAGTCGAATGAACCAGATAGTGATGATGCAGCAAGTAATGAGGGTATTATTTGACCATTTGTCGAGGATGGGAGCAAGTAACGAACGGGCATGGAAGCAAGGGTTTGATCGACAAGAAATGTAGAACCGTACACATGCTTATGCATTTGATCAAGAAATGAACAATCATTACGAGGATGATAGAAATAGATGAATGCACGATGCATGGTACGCGGGGCAGCCAATTGTGGCGGATCCGCTGATCATGGATTACACTACTTTACCACCACATGATGGTAGTGTCACATATCCTACACCACCTTTGCATCATTCAATCTAGATAGACCCTCGTCATGATCAAGCGATGCAAGAGCCTATTCAACAACCTGAGGGAGGAGATCAAGGAAGTGGCAGCAGTCAAGGTGCTTTAGGATTCGAGGAGTTCACGGACGTCATGACGTCCATTTTCGTACCACCTCAACCGCGGTATTACTGAGTTGCGCCAGCTACTATCCAGATTGTATTTTGTACAGTTTGTTTTAGTATTTTGGTATGGGTGGTTGGGAGGAGTCAAGTTATTTTGAATTTTGTGTTTTGATGCTCTAAGGGTTGAGGAAAGTTAGGGTGTTTAGGTTATGGTGTAAACATAATGGGTCTAAAGAAAATTGTAGCGTGCACTTCCTCTAAAACCATACATTGGGGACAATGTATCCCAAGTGTGGGGATGGGGGAAATTTTTCAGAAAATTTAAAAAATTTTAAAAAAGAAAATTTGTCATGTTTGTCGAGCAAATGGTGCTGAGATAAAAAGGAATTTGAAGATGACCGCCCGAGTGCATGTTAATAATTAACCCACACAACATACTGGCAACCCTTTATTCCCACAATGTGAGCGATTGAGCCTTATATTTTTGTTGTGCTAGTCACATTTCTTTGGAGCGTGGCAATGTGTGGTAATACATTGAAGTTTGTACAATAGATGCATCCCGAGGCCTTGGCTTAATATGTATTTGAAAATGATAAAGGCATTAGGTTAGCCTCGTCTCAATGTGTGTGAGTGCGGGAACTTGGAGCTTTGGCCTCATACATTATATATGTGAGCGTGGTATGGAGAGGGGCGGGGTTTGGTCCATTAGTAGCCATGTTTGAGCTTATTTCCTATCGTTTAACAACCCGTACCTACCTCCCAAGTTGTTACCCTTTTGAGAAGATCCGGCCTAATAGTTCTCTTATGTTTAATGTGGATTTATGTTTAATGTCTATGATAAAATAAAATAAAATGATGAAAAAGCAAAAAGAATAAGAATAAATGTTTCTAGTAATTTGAGAAAAAAAAAAGAAAAGAAAAAAATGGAAGCAAGATGTCGTGGTTAGTTGTTTGTGTTTTGTTGAGATGCAGTAATAAGGACGGGTTGGATCATTGCGCTACTTTACATATGTTTCCCATTCCATACCTTAACACTTTGCCTCATTACAACTGTTTAAGTCCTCTTGATTTGCATGCATGTTTGTGCATTTCTCTAGGCGGCGGTTCGATTGTTGTACAAGGTCATAAGCATAGGATTACACATGTGCCTTGAGTGTAAATTAGCACACTTTGCTAATTATCAATTATCGTCGAGTGGAGTGTTATTGTGAGGGGTTGTTGTGTGGGTTATAAAGTATGTTAACTTGGGACAATTTCAGCTTGGTTGGAACATAATGCTACGACAATGTAGCACCCTGTAAATTGTGTCTAATAGTATAGTGACACGTGTTGTATTTTAAATATAGTCTATTAAAGACTAATAAGGACTAAAGGCGTCAACATGATCAAACTGAGCCTCTGAGTGATGGTCCGATGTCAACATGCATAAAGAACAGCCTCTAAGTGACTGATATGTCAACATGCTTAAATCATTAGCCTTTGAGTGACTGATATGTCAACATGCTTAAAACTTGGCCTCTGAGTGACTGATATGTCAACATGCCCAGCCTCTGAGTGACATCGGAGTCAACATGCTTATAATAAGCCTCTGAGTGATCCTTTGTGAAGTCCTTACTCTCATACGTGGCATTTGTTGGACGAGAGGGTTCAACTTTATAAATATGTGAAAGTTGGATAATGGAGGGACTAAAAGTGTCAACATGTTAATTTATACCTCTGAGAGACCTTTTAACGAACCGAGAGCTTGACAATGTCCGGGCATAATCCCGGGTATGCCAAGTATCTGCTACGGAGGGCTAAAAGGGCCAAAAAGGTGTTTTAAAAGGTTTTTACAAGCTTTATAAAGTTAAGGGGTTAAAGTGTCAATTTTTGAAACTGGCCAAAGGCGGTCGCGGGCCGCGAGAGACCTGGCCTGGGTCTCTCGCGAGGTGTGAGAAGCCCTCTGCTGAAGAAAGTTTTGCTTGATCTCCAAACAAAACTCCAAAAACCATTAAATCGAAACCATGATTTCCCAAACTGCTATGCCACGTTTTGGGACACTTGTAAGCTTCCTCTTACACCCCTAAACACCTGGCTTCACCTCCTTTGAGCTCTCCAACTATAAATAGGTGCTTAAGTTCACCATTCCAACTTGCACCTTTCTCATTCATTAACTCTTCTCCCTCCTCTAGAAGTTCCTAGCTGAAAGGAGCATCCAACATAGTTCTTTTGCACCTTAGGAATCACTAGTAAGTTTTCCTTCCTTGTGCATTTTTGTTTATAGGCTTTTATAGCCAAAAGTCAAGTGTTTTACAGAAAACGCTTTGACTTTCGGTTAAGACCATTATGGTCCTGCCATTGTTTGAAATGAACATGGCCTATTATTACGTAATAGGGTAGGTGTTAATCCCTATAAAGGGCACCTCCTGAAGATCACGTTTGCTAGACCAATTAACGGGTCAAAGCTATGTTATTAAAAAGTCAAACAGGCCATTTTTCGGAAAAATCATAAATTGATCTTATATGTGTTGTGAAACCTGTTTTGACACATAAACAAGTTGGTAATAATTATTAGAACATGTAAGACATGTTCAGCTCGTCAATTTCAGTTCTAGGGTCGGTTCGCAACCGAAAGTCGCGAAGTTTGACTTGTGCTTTGACTTTCGATTCTGACCCGATTTAGATTAGTTACCTACTGATCTAAAGTTGCATTATGATCATAATATAATGTAGCATAACCCTCTGAGTTATATTACATGATCATAATCAGAATCTAAGTTTATGCGTAAGTTCCGTAATTATGTCATCCTTGACCAAAATGCCCTTTTTGCATAAAACAAGGTTTTAATGATAATAAACTTGAAAATAATCTTCCTACAGATATAATAAAATAAGTAAGGTTATTTGGGATGTTAAACCAAGTTACAAACTGAGTTTTCAAGCAGGTCGTTAAACTATGTCGATAAATAGCGATTTTAGCCCTTGTGGCTCATAAAATAGTTTTAATCAAATCTTTTCAAGGTAAATCTTTTACCTACTGATATTTTATATTAAATAACATATCTAATACATTTTAATCTAACTCTAATGTCAGTTTTCATTAAACATCCCATAAAAACGTCATTTTACAACATAAGAGTCATTTCGGCGCATAGTATGGTTTTAAACCATACTATTGACCAAGACTTGATACCTATTGATTTTAAAGTTTATTTTAAACATATTTACAGTAGGTACATGTTATAAACTCAGAATCCCAATTAATTTATAAACTATGTGTAAAATGACCAAAAAGCCCCTTCGGTGCATAGTTTGGTCATAAAAGATAAATTATACAAATAATTGGTATCCAACTGATATATATCATAAATAAAATACTTTTCCAGAATAATCATGATTATAAATTTAAATTATATTTAAGTACCTTTTATATGGTATGAAATTACCAAAATGCCCTTATGAGGCATAATTTCGTTTTAAAACCTTAACGGGCATATGAGTTGATATCCCACTGATATTTTAACTTATTTAAAATATAATGGAATATAGAACTTGACCATGACTTATCCGGTTACCCATTATTGCTTATAAGCGTACTATTGATTATACGTAACTAGTTTACGGAATTTAACCGAATCGGGTCTAACCATGTCATTAAATCTCAAAATCCAGAATGTTTATAGTTTACCCATATTATACAAGTCAAGGTACTTGTTGGGATCAAACTACATTCTAACCAATCATCATTTAATCTAGTGTCATACGTTTTGATCAAGCACGCTAGTCAGTCTAAGTCTATGACTTAAATAAGACCGTTAGTATTTAATTGGTTAGTTTATGGCATAATCCAGACTAGAGACTTGCCAGTAAATGCTATCTGCACTTAGTACTTTTGTGTACGGCTGAGTTATTAAAATAAAAGAAGACTAGCTCATGTAAATATTCTCGACTTATTTCCCCTATACGGGCTTGGGTTACGGTAAATTATTACTGCTTGGTCGGAAATGGGATCAATCGAATGCTGGATTGTGGCTAGTAAATCCGCATATTCTATTTTAATCAGTTTTGTTTGATAACTTAAACATCAGGGGTTAACTACCGTGTCCTGGATATCCTCGGCTCATTACAATATAAATGGCCACGACCTTAGCGCGGGTGTAGGCATACACCCGATAAACGCTCAATAATGCATTCCTACAAGGTTGGGAGGAATTGACTCCTTCGTAAGTCCAAAGTGGTGTGTACGTTAATCATGTCTCGGTCTCCGTACCGGGCCCTATATGTAAGGACAAACATGTAAATCTGTTAACAAGGTTGGACGGTTAACTTTCCCAAGTTATAAAAAGATTTTGTGCTGATACGCACTTAAAACATTGTTTTGAAATGTTTTTAAAATGAGTCAGTTGGGTGTATTTACCAGCGAAAGCTGACGTATTTTCAAAAGACTAATTTGCAGGTACAATACGAAAAGAGGCTGGAAGTGCTCGGTAGTGATAGTGGATCTTGCAAATCTTAGATCTGCCCAAAGTCTGTTTTATATTCTTTCTGTGTACAATTTATGATCCGCCTGTGGATCTTCTATTACGAGCCTGTATATTATTTTGTGTTTCAAACATTCGGTTTGTAATAATAATTTTAATCCAAGACTTTCATTGTGCTTTGTTTAATTGACAATGATGTTATCAACTGACGTCACGATACTCCCCATCCGGGCCCACCGGTGTATGGATATGGGTTGGAAATCCAGGTGTGACAGACAAACATGTGGTTTAAACAATTTGATGATTTTAATTGAAAGAGTTGCTTGGGGCATGCAACAGGTAAGTGTGGGGATGGGACGGGTGAACCGTAGGACAATCCTTAAGTGTTATAAATATATTGAAAACAGTATGCTTAATTGTTTAATTTTAAGGAATTGGATTACTACGGTGTGCTTTGTCATGTCAGGTATGAAACATTCTGTCACATTAAAGGAGAATCATTAACTCAACAATTTGAGAGGTTTAGTTGTCTAATAAGTGAGCTAAAACTGGTAAATGTTACTTATGCTAATTCAACCTTGAATAGCCGATTTCTAAGATCACTACCAAATAAATGGGACACTATTGCTTTCGTAACAAAAAAAACTCTGTTGGATTCAAAGAGATGAGTTTGACTCAGCTTCATTGTAAACTCTTAACTTATGAAAGAGAGCTTAATTAGAAAAAGAAGCTTCAAGAGTCAGGAAAAGTTGCTGATGACTATGCTTTTGGTAGTACGGCACTTTTTGGTCAAGAAGAAACCTCTGGTGGAAGTAAGGATCAGGGTTATGATCATTTTATTGATATTACTTCTGGTGGAGGATTTAACCCTGACCCCTAATCACCCAATTATGCTTTTCAGCTAATGGGGAAAACCAAGTTTATGAAAACTTATCTTTTGAGTTAAATGATCTTCAACATTTTTACCCTGCTGATTTGGAAGAAATGACATATTGTATCAACTTGCTCTGCTAAGTGTTAGAACTAGCAAATTTTACAAAAGAACTGGTAGAAAATTTCCAGGGTTGCATGGGGGTTGAAATTTGGATTGGATAAATCTAAAATCAAGTGTTACTAGTGTAATAGGTTAGGCCATTTTGCTAGAGAGTGCAGATGCCAAACTAGTAGTACTATTGTCACATATCCAAGTCCTATACCTCGACACACTCAAAACACTATCCATTATTCCCAATATACCCCTACTCTACATATGCAAAATACTGCTCACTTTGTACACCCTACAACCACTGTTCCGGTTCAATATGTTCAAACCACTAGTTCAAGTACAACCTACACCACAAGCTGCACAAACTTCTGCTCCTGCAGAAACCAGTCAACAGAGCTTTTTCACACAAGGTTTTGTTGATTGGAGCAGCTTACCTAAAGAACTTACAGATGAAAAATTTGCCCTAGTTGCTAATTTCAAAAAGAAACATGATGATTTTTGTTTTATGGCACTAGAGACAATATTGGAAGGGGTAGAGTTTAAGGAAGTGGTGTCAAATTCTGATGAGGTTTGTGATAATGTTAAAGCAGATGTTTCAGAAGAAAAGGTTGGTGAAGAAGTTGTGAATCCTCTATCAGACCCATGGGAATCTAGTGTTGTGAATGAGAATGTGATTGTGCCATGAGCTGCTGCTAAGGTATCACCTCTAGTCCTTAAAGACTTATGTTCTGACAAATGTATCATTGATTTTGCTAACATTAAAGAGGTGAATGAAAACTTTAGAAACAAGATCTTAAATGATGAAATTCAGTTTGAAAAACTTGTTAAAAAGTTAAAATCAAAACTGTTTGAAAAAGATACTTAAATCAGTAGTCTCAAACATGAATCAAACATAACCAAGGATAAGCTCCAAACTATGATAGAAAAATATCAAAGTTGTAAAAAGGAGCTTGAATCTACCCAGACCACTTGTGAAAAATGGGTAGAATCCTTCAAAGGTTATGAATTTATGTTAGAAAAACATATCAAAAGCAATGTAAAATTTGGCATAGGTTTTCGAAAAAATGACCAAGTTTCTCAAAACACTATTGTAAATGATTATGGTTTGGTTGAAATTATTCCAACAAACATGGCTGGTCAAGAAATTAAAGTCACTAAACCAAATGAAAATAAATTTGTATTGGAAAGACCTGAAGGATCTTCAACCTTTGAGGAAATTGAAAAATACAAATTCAAACCAACATCAGATGAATGTGACATTCTTCAAAATTCTAAGCTAATGGATTTCTCAATCATTGAGGGTTTAAAAGCACCTAAAGTAAAAAATCATTCTCTTGAAAGACCTTCCAGCAAATGTAACATCTATGACAAAGGCTGAAAAGGGAAGAAGAGAGAAAAAATAACCAACTTGTTTTGTGACTTCTGTGAAAAGAAAAACCATGTCACTAGAAACTATTTTCACTTAATAGCATATGACATAAACAAGACAAGTGTGATTGTTGCGGCACCTTATTGTACTATCCGTGGGAAGAAAAATCACAAAACTCAAGAGTGTGTTTATCTCAAAATTTTGATGTTAAGAAAAATGAGTATAAATCTAAAACACTTGAGAGTCCACAAGCTAGTACTCAAAAAGGAAAGTCCAAACAGACCTTTGTCCTAGTCCAAACATCTGTTACCAAACAACTGAATATAACCTTTATTCCCAGAGAGGTTCAGGTAATGTTAGGGATTTTAAGATCATTGGTACTTGGTTTATTAGGTTTTGGATTGTTTTGTTTTAGTTTATAATGTTCTAGAAAGTTCAAGGGTCTAAAGGGAAACTAATATAATGAAATCCTGACGTGGCGTATTTATGTTTCTAGCGTATTTATTAAATACGCTAGACAGTCGGTGTGTATATATATGAAGCTAATAGAAAACCCTAGTCTAAGGTTCTTAGACAAGTTTTGGTGATTTCTCTTGTGTTGTGACTTTGTTCTTGTGCTAAATCCGAATATCCAAGTACTCATAATGTGTTTATCATTTGGGATTATATAAACAACACCTGTTGTTTGATCCATACAAGAATCTTCATCTTCATCTTTTGGTTTTTCTTAACTTCTGCACATTCAAACACCTAATCAATAGATGTTTGGGTGTTAACAATCAAACCACTGTGATCCGGATAGCATTTGGGACTCACAGGTAACAGATGCACCACCAGCAAAACAATTTTCAAGAGGATATGGCAAACCACCTTATAAAAGTGTACCACTTGGTTATGAGATCTACAAAAGACCTTCAAAACCAAGAGTAAACAAGCATCCTCATGATTATAACCATCTGACAGGAAATGGTTCACAGCAGATGTTTTAAAAATCTGTTCAAAACTCTAACCATTCTCCTAAACTTGAGATTGGAATGTCTGTGACCCCATCCAAAGCCATTTTGCCTTTGGACACTCCCCAAAACTAATATGTTATTGATGTGCAGGGAGCTTCTGCTTGTCTTGATAGTTTATGGTATGTAGATAGTGGAGGCTCTAGGCACATGACAGGATGTAGAGCCCTTCTCAAAGATTTTCTAGCACATGCAGGGGGTGATATATCCTTTGGTAACAACTCAAAGGGAAAGGTGTTAGGGTCAGGGACAGTCCAAGCAGGGAAACTCAAGTTTGAAAATATCAATCTTACAGACAACTTAAAATTTAACCTCCTTAGTGTGTCTCAAATGAGTGACAAAGGCTATGGGTCATTCTTCACTAAGGAAAATTGTAAGATTGTTGGGCCATATGTGGTGAAAAAGATTGAAACAATCATAGCTAAGAGCAAAGCACAGTTTGTTGCTCGTAGGAGTGGCAATGTGTATGTGGTAGAGATGTTGAAAGATAATTCAATCTCTAATGCCTGTCTGATCTCAGTTGCCTCTAATAAAGAGAAAGAACTATGGCATAAAAGACTTGGTCACACAAATCTCATCACCACACTCTCAAAACAAGGTCTGGTAAGGGATCTTCCACCAAAACAATTCACATGTTATGAACATTATGATTCCTGTCTCAAAGGTAAACAACATAAAAGTTCATTCAAATCCACTGATGAGTACAAAACCAGTCAGTGTTTACAATTGTTGCACATGGACTTGTTTGGCCCTGTTAAAATCATGAGTAGGTATTGTCTTGTCATAGTTGATGATTTTTCAAGGTTTACATTGACTTACTTTTTACACTCCAAATATGAGACTGCATGTATTTTGTAGGACTTTGTAAGAAAAGTTGAAAAGCAATTTGATCTGCTAGTAAAATTCTTTAGGAGTGACAATAGAACATAGTTTAAAAATAAGGAGTTGGATGATTTATGTGTGTCAAAAGAGATTGTAAGGCGTACAGCATCCCAAGGACACTAGAATAAAATGGGGTGGTAAAAAGGAAAAATAGGACTTTGACTGAGGCTGCCAGAACAAAGCTTGCAAATTCAGGTTTACCATTGTCCTTTTGTGTAGAGGCTGTTAACACTGTTTGCTATGTGCAAAACAAAGTTTTAATTAACCTAGACATCAAAAGACTTCTTACGAAATTCTGTTTAAAATCAAACCACAGATCTCTTATTTCAAAATCTTTGGTTTCTCATGTTTCATTTTAACCTTAAAAGATTCAATTTCAAAATTTGCAGCCAAAGTAGATTGTAGTTAAATTTCTGGGATACCCAACTACTGCCAAAGCCTACAAAGTGTTTAACACATGGACTAAGTGTGTAGAAAAGACTTTGAATGTAAACTCAATGAGCTTTCATCCTTAAAATCATAGCAAATCCTGTTGAACTATTTGATTTAGATAAATTTACATTTGAAGATGTGTCTATCAAGACGAACAATACAGGTACACCACAGTCTTCTCATCAAGATTATGGATTTGACATTGTGATCCCACAATACAAAGTCACTTCCACCACCAGAGGAACAGATGTCAAAACTCTGCCATAGATATATCAACAGTTGTTGATCCTCAAACCTCTGCCGCCTCATCGAGTCAATCTATTGTTGACAAAAGTCCACTCTATATGAATAAAAGTTAACCCATTTTTACACCCATTCCACCCATGCCTCCACCTCCATTCCAAACATCTGTTACTCTTCAAAATTCCCAACAGATGTTAGCTCAGAGGATTCCCATCTGTATCCTTCACCTCTAAATGCCATTATTCCATACAAGGGAGATCTAATCTACCTTAAAAATCATCCACCAGACCAAGTTATTGGCAACATCAATGAAGGGGTACTCACAAGAAGTCAATCCCAAAACATTTGTATTTTTGTTGGTTTTCTATCACTCACACAACCTGTCAAGTACCAAGAGGCACTAAGAGGGTAGAGGCCATGTAAGAAGAGCTTCTACAGTTCAAAAACAACAAGTATGGGGACTTGTACCATTGCTTAAGGATGTATGTCCAATTGGCATAAAATGGACCTTCAAGAACAAAACAGATGAAGGGGCATTGTTGTCAAAAAACAAAGCTAAGCTTGTGGTTCAAGGCTATAGAAAGAAGGAGGCATTGATTATGATGAAATATTTGCTCCGATAGCAAGATTAAAGGCCATTAGATTGTTTTTAGCTTTTGTTGTCAACCACAACATCAAGGTGTATCAAATGGATATCAAATGTGCATTCATGTCTGGTAAAATCCAGGAAGAGGTATATGTATGCCAACCCCCTGGTTTTGAGGATGTCGTTTATCCTGATGATGTTTACAAGCTTAATAAAGCTTTATATGGCTTGAAGCAAGCACCAAGAGCTTGGTATGAAACTCTTTCCACCTTTCTCTTATCCACAGGCTTCATAAGAGGTAAAATTGATAAAATATTGTTTTTTGAAATGGAAAGGAAAGGATTTGATGATTGTCCAAATTTATGTGGATGACATCATTTTTGGATCCACGTGTGATTCAATGTGTAAAGAGTTTAGGGAACTCATGACAGCAGAGTTTGAGATGAGTGTCATGGGTGAACTTCAATGCTTTCTTGGTCTCCAAGTTAAGCTATTGTAAAATGGTATATTCATTCATCAAAGTAAATATGTCAAAGAACTATTAACTAAATTTGATATGAATGACTGTAAACCATGTGGTACACCTATGGCCACTTCAAAATTGGTCACTGTTGATGATAAAGATAACTTGGTTGATCAAACACTTTATAGAAGCATGATTGGGTCTTTATTGTACCTAACTGATCAAGGCCAGACATCATGTTTGCCACATGTGTCTACGCCAGATCCTAGTTAGCACCTAGAAAATCCAACGTTATAGCTGTGAAATGGATATTCAGATACATAAAAGGTGCTCTCACACTTGGTATATGGTATCTTGCTAATGGTAATATTGAGCTTTCAGGTTATTCAGACAGTGATTTTGTTGGTTGTCATACTACAAGAAAGTCCACTTCAGGAGGTTGTCAGTTTCCTAGCCAATTGCTTAGTTTCTTGGCAAAGCAAAAAGCAAGCAGCGGTTTCAACATCAACAGAAAATGATGAATATATTGCTGCTGCAAGTGGTACAGCTCAACTCCTGTGGCTTCAAAATCAATTGTTGGATTTTGGTGTGACTGCCTTAAAGACTCCTCTTATGTTGGATAGTCAAGTAGCTGAAGATATCATTAAAAATCCAATTTCTCATTCCACAACCAAGCACATTGACATCAGATATCACGTTATGAGGGATTGCTAGGTTTGATTCTCTGCTTCATGTTCCAACTAAGGATCAGGTGGCAGATGTGTTGACAAAATCTTTAGGCACATCTACCGTTGAAAGCTTGGTCTTTAGGATTGGTATGCTAAATATGGATATTGTTTTTCATGAATAAGAAGCATTAAAATGTTTTCAGAAAATAAAAAATCCATCCTTAAAAATAGCCTTGATTAAAAAAAATTTAAATAATCCTTAAAGTCTGATCCAAACCACTATTTCTAAAACCTCTGTTTAGTTAAAATCTATCTACTGCTGAAAGGTATCCTCTGTTCTCGCTCACCACTATTCATAACATCTGTTAGGCATAACCACTTTTTGCCCTAACCTCTGATGTTTATCCTCTGATAGACTAAATCAGCCACTGTTCATAATCATTGTTCTAACCTCTGTTGCTCTTCAATAGAGGTTATCTACAACTGTCATCCATTACTATAACAGAGGTTACCACGTGGACAGATATTAGCCATCAAATCTTTCAAACAACTGTCATGTCATCTATAAAACCCTGTTTTATCCAAACAGAGCTTACCCTGCCAACTCGAATTCAAAATTCATAAAAGCGGTTTGCACTCTCATACTCTCATCTTCTCCAAAATTTCTCATCTCTCATCATCGATCATGGCTCTGCAAATCAAAACTCCTCATAACTATCTTCCTTACTTCGAGAAAACCAACAAAAACAAAGCCTTTCACTCATTAATTAATGTGTTAACTTCATCAAAATACTACCCAATCCTAACTACCAATACACCACTACATGTGGATACCCTCCAACAATTTTGGGCAAATGCTGAAGTTCAATCTCAAAACAAAAAGCCATTTGGTATAACATCAAAAGTCAAAGGGACTATTGTTCAAATCTCCCCATCTTCTATATCCACAGTATTTGGTTTAAATGACCAAACAAGTAAAATCTCCTTTGAAAAACAACAACTCCATACAGAGTTCATAGAAAGAGGGTATGATGGTTACTTGACAAGCGTTACAATTTTTAAACCTCAATTTCCTGCTGAAATAAGATAGTTTTTCCATACCCTCCTTGTCTGTCTCTCACCTAAGACAAACCTCATTTAATGAGATTCCATAAAAAGTTAAATACTTGGTATATGCAATTTTGACAAAATCATATTATAATCTATCTCAGGCATTGTTCTTGGACATGGTGGAAAATGTAACTACAATAAAAGGGAACAAACCTAAGGCTTTCTTATGTATCCCAGACTTTTAAGCTATTACCTTCAAAAACAAGTTTCTGAAAAAGATTATCAACAAGGTACAGATAAAATAACAAGTCTTACAAATGAAACTTTTACAAGAATGTAAGATAAAGAGTCAAAAGTTTCAAAAACATAAGCAAAGGGGGATGAGACTATTTTAGATGAGTCCACATCTGTTGCTCATACCTCTGTTGCTGAGCCCACTGCTCCTGGTGATCATGACACCACAACCGGTGTTGTAAAACCCACACCATAAAAACTCAAAAAAGAAACCCCCCACGTCCAAAAAGGCACCTCTGGAATATGAGATCCAGAAGATAACTTTGTTGCAATACCAAAGCCACTAGAAACCATTGTTGCTACTTCCTCACAACAGCTGAAAGATCTCCATGTAACATTTGTGTAAAACGGTCTTCGAAAACCCGCACCATTTTTACTAATCTTGTGCGTATTTATTATTATCGTAATTCTTAAAAGTTTGTCGCAAATAATAAATGTTGATTTTAATAATTAAAACCCTAATAAATAATTAAGACATTAATTAATAAATAAAACCATAAGAAAGTTAAAATAAACTTTAAAAATAATCAATCAAAATTTTGAATAAAAAGAAAAGAGGGAAACGGGGATCGAACCCGGGTCGCCCGGGCAGTCACACACACTCAGCACCTTTACGCTACACATACAAGATGTGTTAGCTTCTATACATCATTTTATATATATATATGCAAACTGGGCGGGAAAAACTGCAACTACAACCGGAGATTTCACAAAATCTTCGACGCGGTTTTCCCTTTTGAAATACCGACAGCTGTTTTAGCGCTTATTTTTTGAAAAATACAGTCAAGACGTGCCGTCCATAAATCCCAAAATCATAGTCTTGAGAAAACCGAAATCATCACCCATCTATAAATACCCCTCAATGCTAGTCATTTCAACCTCACAACCACTCAAAATCTCTGCTCTCATCTCTCTGCATTACCGGAAAAACAGATTTTTTTTTATTTTTTCATCGCCGGAGTCCAGTCTGTTATCGGAATCTCTACAATCGTCGGTATATTCCCCGTACTCATACAAACTATCTTCATTATGTTTAATGTATAAATCTGAGCAAAACAACATTTTTATGCAATCAAAACCGAGTCAAAGCTGGGTTTTTATTTTCAATGAAAGAGATGAAGTTGGACAACATATTTACATAACTAAAACTTGTGTTTTAAATGGGTTAGAC
Source organism: Scalesia atractyloides (assembly GCA_947069175.1). Lineage (NCBI taxonomy): Eukaryota > Viridiplantae > Streptophyta > Magnoliopsida > Asterales > Asteraceae > Scalesia > Scalesia atractyloides. Next base: position 39,656,217 of record CAMTDV010000116.1, read on the forward strand.
ACACAGTCCAGCGGTGGACTGTGTGCATTTTATACACATGATAAGGAATTTTTATACAAACGGGTTAGACACACAATCACTAAACCGGTGATTTTTAAATCTTTTTAAATAAGGAATTTTTGTTAGATCATAACTTGTATATAAGAGTAACAAACATCGGTATCCTTATCGGGTTAGACACCCAGCCCAATGGATGGGCTGTGTGCACATTAACCACGAGGTCTCAGGTTCGAGACTGAACTTTCTCAGCTGGTTCGATCAATTATAAATCTTTTTAAAAATTATGATGTTCGACTTAACTTAAGTTGTGTATAAGAATAATTAAAATTAGGAATATTTCGGGTTAGACATGTAGCTCAGTTGGAAGAGCTGCGTGCACATAAGCTGAAAGTCACGAGTTCGAATCCTAATACACGCTGCCTAAAATCACAATGAACCGGTCAGGCCTTGTCAGACCTAACAAGGTTTTTTTAAATATTATTTTATTTTTATTTTATGGATTTATATTAATATGTTAGCTGAAAATCAATTAAAAATGCTTAAAAATACAATTTCAAAGGTTTTAAAATATCAATAAAAACCACAAAAAATAACTTAAAAATCTAAACAAAGGTTTTTAATCGAAATATTAATTAATTTATTTATCGAAATATCGCGTTATTATTTTAGGTTAGTACTCTTTCGTCGGTCAAATTCTCAACTTGTGCGCACTCGTCGTCAACCAAAGAATATGCACCCACTGTGAGTGAATCTCTACGAATTCCCCTTTTTAATCATGTTTTGGGGTGTATCATGTGTCGTACATTTTTTTTATTTAAACACTTGTGCTACCATCATCTTGTGATCATATGTGTATAGTTGTTTGTGTGGTTATGTGTGGTTACATTTTATCATTTCAGTGCAATCATTTCATTAGGCCCATCAGTTCCTCGTGGGATACGGGTTGAGCATCAGGTGCCTCATTAGATCGGTTTCGTTTGATTGAGCCTTGATCTCAAGTACATCATTCATCATGTCATGTATGCATTGTGGATATTATGTGGTTTGTGATTGGTTATATCTATACATATGTTCACATATGATTCATGCACAATTTTTATTCAACAACAAATATAATTCAACGGTTTAAATGTTTTACTAAGGTTCACTCGCCAAATTTTGTTGACCCAAATCTTTTGTTTTACACATGATACAGGTGAACAAGCTGAAGAAAGAAACACATAGGAATGGCCTTAGAAGTTAAACAAAGTTATTATGTTCTGAACAATGTTCTGGTTCTAATTGTGCTTGTATGACTCATTGTGTTTGAATATTTGAAGTTTTTAATTTCACTTTAATAAATATGAAACTTATTAGTAAATGTCATGAGCTTTGGTGATAACGCAATCATGCCCCGACTTTTATTTCCGCTGCGGGTCGGGGTGTGACAGATTGGTATCAGAGCTTGTGGCTATAGGGATATAGGATAGGTTATTAGACCCTTAGAGCCTATACTATAGTTGATTAGATTTTAATTGTTTATGTGTTACATGCAAAATTCATGATATTTACATGTTTCATGTTTATTTCACACACAAATACATGCAAGCACCTTCACTAAATACATGTTAATGTGTGATGTTCATTATAGTTCATATCTTGATAACATATCATGCCTACGCAAGCACACACCTCACTATTTCACAGTTTTTATGATTTTCTTTTCAAAGATTTTGTAATGTTTTTATAATTTTTCAAATCACATCAACGTGAGTTTTCACGACCGGCATGTAGTAACTGGAAGGGTACGAGTACCAATAGTCGGAACGTCCTGTCTAGGCTTGGCATTCGTATAAATCCAAAATAAAGGACTAGTTTGCCTACCTAGGGACTAATGATGAGAGTATGAAGGACCTATTAGGCCAAAGCATGCTACACCAAACGTCGTGTGAACTAACCCCACTTTGGGTTGTCATTGTGTCTACAGCTGGACACCCTCCGACCTTACTTTTCGCAATTATGATTTACGATTTTCATTCGGGTGATGCGAGTGTTATCAAGCCCACATCAATGTGAACCCATCAAGCCCAATAATCATGGGGGCCCACATAACTATACAAGCTATGGTATGGGAGACATTTGGAGGCCAAACATGAGCAAGCCCAAGACATCCTATGGATGTAGTTAAGATTTTGTTTCATTTATTCATGAATGTTGTTTTCATTCTTTGTACGACACATGAAACCTAAAACTATCAAACTCACAATCTCCCACATATATTCCTGTAGATGTCTGCTAGACACTTACGAGGTGGTAGAAGTTCAGGAAGATCTAGGGAACGCATGGCCACCCAAATCGCGCAACGGATGGCTGTTGTACTTCCTGACATCGTTTTGCAAGTTCAACAAGCCCTCACCGCCAACCCCATCAACCCTACAAATCAAGAAGGCCAAAACATCGCCAACCCTCATCCCAAACACACTAAATGCACGTACAAGCATTTCAAGTCCTGCGATCCCCCAAAATACAAAGGGACTGAAGGTGTCACCGCTCTTCTCCATTGGTTCGAAGAGATGGAAAACACTTTTCTAAATTGCGGCTGCCCTGAGGATCGCAAGGTGCGATATGCTACTGGACGTTTGTTTGGGGTAGCACTTACCTGGTGGAACACGGAAAAGGGTAAGCGAGGTGTTGAAGATGCCATGGCCTTAACGTGGAAGGGTTGAGGGAAATCATGACGAGACGCTTCTGTCCAAGAAGCGAAATCAAAAAGCTAGAAGATGAGTTTTACGCATTGAAGCAAAAGGAATGAGATCACACTACATACAACAAGAGATTTCTCGAGTTGAACCAGATGGTCCCCAACCTGTTCACCCCGCTATACCGATTAATCGAGCATTACATTCGAGGTCTTCCCTCGAAAATTCAAGATTCAGTTTTAAGTACTTCTCCCGCAACACTCGAAGCTGCCATGGAACTGGCTACTGAACTTACTAAAAATCGCATCCAAAATGGCGATTTTTAAAGATGAGAAGGAAAAGACACCTGTTGAAACCTCAACCCCAATCCAATCAGGTTTGTCCTCTAAATTCGCTGGTAAGAGGAAGCGAAATGGCAAAAATTTCACCGTTACTCAAACCAATCCTCCTATCACTGCTCCCCCAATCACACAAGTTGCCCCTCAAGCCGCTCCATTCAAGAAACCATACACTGGCCCTCATCCGAAATGCAACCGATGCCAATATCACCATCTTCCTGAGAACCCTTGTCAATACTGCACAAGTTGTGGCCGTGCAGGTCACATGATTCAAACTTGCCGTACACTTCAAAGAACAAACCGCAATCATCCTCAAGCCCAAACCAATAATCAAATGGTGGGCCAAGCCCAACAACCCTTACTTTTACCACCTGCCTAACCCATGGCTCAACCTTACTACCAACCCAATTACCCAATGATGCAACCTATTAGAGCATGTTTCAATTGTGGCGATCCAAACCATTTCCGAAATACTTGCCCCCGCTTGGTGAACATCATAAATGCCCAAACTCAAGCCAATCAGGTGAACCAAGCCAATCAAGCTAATCCACCTCCTAGAGGTTGGGCTTTCAACATCAACGCCAACCAAGCAAGGGCTAATAACAATGTGGTCAACGGTACGTTCCTTGTTAACGGTAGTTATGCATCCATACTATTTGATACTAGTGCGGATAAGAGTTTTGTGTCCTTAGAATTCGAGTCCTTTCTTGATCTACCTCGTGTTAGTCTCGCTGAATCATTCACGATAGAAGTTGCTGATGGTGAACCCATTGCATTAGACTCGATTATTCGTGATTGTACTCTTACCCTTACTGATCACGATTTCTCGATTGATCTTATTCCTATGAAATTGGGTAGTTTCGACGTTATCATTGGCATGGACTGGCTCAGCCAGCATCATGCCGAAGTTGTTTGCTACAAGAAGTTTATTCGAATTCCCCTCGCAGACGGTCAGATTCTACGTATTTTTGGAGAAACCTCTTCGAAAGGACTCAAATTGATGTCGTGCCTCCAAGCTTGAAGATACCTTCGCAAAAACTATATCGCGTTCTTAGCTCATGTCGTCAAGAAGGATGGCAAGGAAAGAAAGCTCGAAGACATTCCTATCGTTAAAGAATTTCCTCAAGTATTTCCCGCCGACGTTTCAAGACATTCATGTCGACCCTTCAAAAATCAAGGCAGTACAAGAATGGCAAGCGCCACGTACTCCTACCGAAGTTAGGTCATTTCTTGGCCTGGCTGGGTATTATCGACGTTTCATTGCAAATTTTTCTCGTATCGCCGTTCCACTCACAGCCTTAACTCACAAGGGAAAACCCTTTATTTGGGGACTCAAGCAAGAAGAGGCTTTCCAAACTTTGAAGCAAAAGCTTTGCGTTGCACCTATCCTTACACTCCCTGATGGTTGCAAAGACTTTGTGGTTTATTGCGACGCGTCAGGGCAAGGGTTAGGTTGTGTTCTGATGCAAAGAGGAAAGGTGATAGCCTATGCCTCTAGGCAACTCAAAGTGCATGAGAAGAACTATACCACTCACGACCTAGAACTTGGAGCAGTCGTGTTCGCTCTAATGATATGGAGACACTATCTCTATGGCACAAAGTGTGAAATTTACACTGACCACAAGAGTCTTCAACATATCTTCAATAAAAAAGAATTGAACATGAGGCAACGACGATGGGTCGAACTCCTAAATGATTACGACTGTGAAATTCGATATCACCCTGGCAAGGCTAACGTTGTGGCTGATGTACTTAGTCGAAAGGAATATGCTAATTCCGTTCATCTTTTATGTTCTCAAATCGTAACCAACCTCAAGGATCGAATTCGAGCAGCTCAACATACTTCCGTAACAGAAAATGACGTGCGCGATGAACTGTCTTGTGGAGCCGAACTCAAAATAGAAACCAAGTCCGATGGTATTCTTTACTACTTAAACCGTATTTGGATACCCAATCGCGACAATCTTCGTGTTTTTCTCATGAATAAGGCACACAAAACACGATACTCTATACATCCAGGAGCCGATAAGATGTATCAAGACTTACGATACACCTACTGGTGGCCTGGCATGAAGAAGGATATCGCTATTTTTGTTTCCAAGTGCCTTACATGTTCCAAAGTGAAAGCTGAACATCAAAGACCTTCAGGACTTCTTGTCCAACCCGAAATACCTGTGTGGAAGTGGGAAAATATAACCATGGATTTCATTACCGGGTTACCTCGCACCTCCAGTGGGATGACACCATATGGGTAATCATTGATCGTCTTACTAAATAAGCTCATTTCATTCCAATTCGCGAGGACTTCAAGAACGAGAAGTTAGCTCGTATCTATATCAATGAGATCGTAAGCCGTCATGGTGTACCTTTGAGTATCATTTCAGATCGAGACGGCCGCTTCACGTCACGAACATGGCAAGCCGTACAATCCACTTTGGGTACACGCCTAGACCTCAGCACTGCTTTTCACCCTCAAACTGATGGGCAATTTGAGCGGACCATACAAACCCTTGAAGACATGTTGCGAGCATGTGTCATAGACTTCAAATGTAATTGGGACACTCATCTACTGTTAGTTGAATTTTCGTACAACAATAGCTAGCATTCAAGCATCATGGCTCCTTTTGAAGCTTTATATGGTCGTAAATGCCGATCTCCAGTATGTTGGCACGAAATTGGTGAAGCGCAGATCACTGGACCTGAGCTAATTCAAGACACGACTGACAAAATTCTTCAAATTCAAAATAATCTTCTAGCGGCTCAAAGTCGTTAAAAGAGTTACGCTGATAAACGACGAAAGCCCTTGGAGTTTTGTGTTGGTGATCAAGTACTTTTAAAAGTATCACCGTGGAAGGGAGTGGTTCGTTTTGGTCAAAAGGGCAAGCTAGCACCACGCTATGTGGGACCATTCAAGATACTCGAAAGAGTAGGTCCTGTAGCATACAAGCTTGACCTACCAGAAGAACTCAACAAAATTCATCCCACATTTCACGTATCAAACTTGAAAAAGTGTCTCGCTGATGAAAATCTCCATATTCCTTTGGAAGATATTCAAGTTAATGCACTTCATTGAAAGACCAGTAGAAATCATGATTTCGGTGAAAAGCGCTTGAGAAGAAGTCATATTCCAATCGGAAGGGTACGTTGGGAGTCAAAACGAGGACCCGAGTTTACTTGGGAATGTGAAGACTCAATACGCGAAAAATACCCGCATCTTTTTCCGGTTACAACTACTACTTAAATTGCCGGACGAAATTTCTAAAGTAGGGGATACTGTAACATTTGTGTAAAACGGGCTTCGAAAACCCACACCATTTTTACTAATCTTGTGTGCATTTATTATTATCGTAATTCTTAAAATTTTGTCGCAAATAATAAATGTTGATTTTAATAATTAAAACCCTAATAAATAATTAAGACATTAATTAATAAATAAAACCATAAGAAAGTTAAAATAAACTTTAAAAATAATCAATCAAAATTTTGAATAAAAAGAAAAGAGGGAAACCGGGATCGAACCCGGTCGCCCGGGCAGTCACACACACTCAACACCGCTACGCTACACATACAAGATGTGTTAGCTTCTATACATCATTTTATATATATATGCAAACTGGGCGGGAAAAACTGCAACTACAACCGGAGATTTCGCAAAATCTTCGACACGGTTTTCCATTTTGAAATACCGACAGCTGTTTCAGCGCTTATTTTTGGTAAAATACGGTCAAGACGCGCCGTCCATAAATCCCAAAATCATAGTCTTGAGAAAACCGAAATCACCACCCATCTATAAATACCCTTCAATGCTAGTCATTTCAACCTCACAACCACTCAAAATCTCTACTCTCATCTCTCTGCATTACCGGAAAAAACGGATTTTTTTTTTTATTTTTGCATCGCCAGCTAACATATTAATATAAATCCATAAAATAAAAATAAAATAATATTTAAAAATACCTTGCCAGGTCTGACAAGGACCTGACCGGTTCATTGTGATTTTAGGCAGCGTGTATTAGGATTCGAACTCGTGACCTTCAGCTTACATGCACGCAACTCTTCCATCTGAGCTACGTGTCTAACCCGAAATATTCCTGATTTTATTTATTCTTATACACAACTTAAGTTAAGTCGAAAATCATAATTTTTAAAAAGATTCATAATTGATCGAACCGGCTGAGAAAGTTCAGTCTCGAACCTGAGACCTCGTGGTTAATGTGCACCCAACCCATCCACTGGGCTGGGTGTCTAACCCGATAAGGATACCGATGTTTGTTACTCTTATATACAAGTTATGATCTAACAGAAATTCCTTATTTAAAAAGATTTAAAAATCACCGGTTCAGTGACTGGACATGGATCGAACCCTGTATCATGTGTATAAAATGCATACAGTCCACCGCTGGACTGCGTGTCTAACCCGTTTAAAACACAAGTTTTAGTTATGTAAATATGCTGTCTAACTTCATCTCTTTCATTGAAAATAAAAACCCATCTTTGACTCGGTTTTGATTGCATAAAAAAATGTTGTTTTGCTCAGATTTATACATTAAATATAATGAAGATAGTTTGTGAGTACGGGGAATATACCGACGATTGTAGAGATTCCGACGATGGATTCCGATGACAGACTGGACCCAAGTTTATCAAACAATATACAAGAAGTCAAAATTACCCTATACGATTAAAATTACCTTACAAGATAAAAATTACTCTACAACATCATTTGTAGAGTAACTATGATACTATATAAAATTACCCTACAACATCAAGGTTACCTTACATGATCATTTACAAGTAAATAATTACAAAAATACTACAACGTTTTTTCAAGAAAACCTTCAATTCGTACGTTAAAAATATTTGTATTTGATTTCTATCTACATGAATAAGATAAATCAAACACTTTTTAAAACACTATTTGTTAACTTGTAAGTTAACCCATACATTCTCTTAATGAGTTAACCCATAATTCTTTTGAGAAAAAGTCCTTGTAAACTAGATAAGCTAACCCAAACACACCCTAAATGGCTAAGATTTAAAGATACCGACAGAAGAAACCTAGTCCCCTCAATTCATTGTAATCTTAATAATCATCAATCAACTAACGAACAAGCATTCTCAGTGTCGTCACACCATGTCCGAGCACCATGAACAACCGCAAAGCCACATGAACGTGTTTTGGGACGACGGTATGCTGGATCATTACACCGGAGAAGGAGTATTCGACTCCGGAATAAACCCTGGGTTTCTGGACGTACTCGAAAAGCACCCCGAAAACTCCGATAGGGTCCGAAACATGCTCTCCATTCTCAAACGAGGCCCCATTTCCCCTTTTCTTTCCTGGCATTCTTCCACGGCTGCTACCGTCACCGAATTACTCTCCTTTCATACTCAAGGTCAGCCTCCTTTTTTTACTACAGTTGAAACCCTAGGTTTTATTTTCTAATAACCCTTGGTTGAATTGAATTGTTTCTATCAAGATACAAGCATTACTCGATAAGGTCTCATTGTGATTCTTATTGCATAAATATAATAAATTCACCAACATTTCTCCTTCATTTTAGTGTAGTCTTTTGATTCATGTAACAAAACATAAATAAAGATACAAATGGTGACTAAATAATATGCCGAGTAAACTGCCAAAATCGTTGGTCACTTTTGTCCGAAACTCAAACCTTTTTAATCTATGTCCGAGCGTGGTTTCAATTTTTTTGCCATTTTTATCCAAAAGCAAAATATGTTTAGATTTTTCAGTTAACATCCAGCTTCTTTTTGTCTTTTTTATCCATTTTAATGAAGGGCAAAACCGGTCAATTTTTTTTAATTTGTTATAATAAAACATTAAAAGAACATTTTGCCCTTCATTAAAAGGGAGGAAAAAGGCAAAAAAAAATTGGATGTTACCTGAAAAATCTGACCAGATTTTGATTGGCAACAAAATTGAAACCATACGGACCTAGATTTAAAAGTTTGAGTTTTGGACTAAAGTGACAAAAGTGACCAAACCTCAAGGACCATTTTGACAGTTTACTTTAATATGTCTGATAATAAAACAGAATATATTGATTCCCTAATCGAAGCGGAAAAAAACGGTGGAAAGATGATCTGTAGTGCAACGTTTCTGAATATCGGATCATGGAACGCTGCACTTCTAGCTGCCGGCACGACACTTTCAGCAATGAAGTATATAATTGACGGGCACGGTAAAATTTGTTACGCACTGGTTAGACCACCGGGTCATCACGCTCAGCCTGCTCAAGCTGATGGCTATTGCTTTCTAAACAATGCGGGTCTTGCGGTTCAATACGCTTTGGATTTGGGTTGCAAAAGGGTTGCGGTTATTGACATTGATGTTCATTACGGGAATGGAACTGCAGAGGGATTTTACCGTTCTGATAAAGTTCTTACTGTTTCTCTTCATATGAATCATGGTTCGTGGGGCCCATCTCATCCACAAAGTGGAGGTATAAACGAGCTTGGAGAAGGAGCGGGATTTGGGTATAATCTGAATGTACCGTTACCAAATGGAACAGGGGATAAGGGGTATAAGTATGCAATGACTGAGGTGGTTGTCCCCGGCTGTTAGAAAGTTTGATCCCGATATGATGGTTTTTGTTGTTGGCCAAGATTCAAGTGCTGTAAGTTCATATTTTGGATGATAATAAGCAAGAGGGGTAAAACGGGGCGGGTTGGATAGTGTCATAACGGGGTAAAGCGGTTTTGGGTTGACTTGCCCTCATTTTAAACTTTCATAAATAGTTAACACATTAATTTTGATTACAAAAGTAACACTATTACAAGAATGAGATATGCTTTAAAAACAGTTTTGGACAACTTTCAACCCATTTGACTGATCCTATTAAGCAAGCTTTTTTTAGTTTGACCCATTTGAGACATAATACAACCCAAATCAACAAATTTGCCAAAATGGAGGTACACTGGTACAATTTGACTTTTGAAGGTCAATATTTCAACTTTTGAATCGTTAATTATCTATGAAATTAGATAACTACATTAAACTTGATAACAATTAAATCATCTTCTTGGTTTAAAAAGGCGCCTCTTAGGAATACGCATCAGGGGCAAAAAGGCGCGCCTCGAGTAATTCTAGCTAAAAATTGGTCAGAACTACGGTTCGTAGGAGGTTTTATGTAAAAACAACCTAAGGGATGAAGACATTAAGGGATGTTTACTTAAATATATAGGTTTATATGTAAAACAAATGAGAGGTATGCATCTTCTGGTTTTATGGTCGTGCATAAATGCACGCCTGGCTTTTGGGATCAAAACGCCTCACACTTTTTTAAACCAAGATCATCTCTTAGGTTGGCGATTCGTATATTAACTTGAGGTTTAACAATTAACATTTGCAGTTCGATCCAAATGGACGACAATGTTTGACAATGGAGGGTTATAGAGACATTGGGAAGATAATTCACAGTCTAGCAGATAATCACAGCAATGGGCGGATCTTAATCGTGCAAGAAGGCGGATATCACGTCACCTATTCGGCTTATTGTCTTCATGCTACTCTTGAAGGTGTGCTCAATCTTCCAAATCCTCTGTTATCTGATCCTATTGGTTATTACCCTGAGGACGACTCGTTTGCTGTCAAAGCAGTTGAATCGATCAAACATCACCACAAACAGGTTGTACCGTTCCTTAGAGAGGTCAACCTTTAGCCTTTTAATGTTTGTGAAACTGATTCCAGATATATGTATGGGATTAAAAGTTGTACCAGTTTTTTACACAAAAGAAAAAAGAATTTGGCCTGCTCTTGGTGATTGTAAATTTGTAATTAAACTTGTTAGTCCATTTGAACAGGTGAATGGTGTTATTGACCCGTTCTTACCTGTTTGCAACTATGTTTTACAAACGCAAGCGCTTGGAGGCGTTACGAGGTCACCAAAGGATGTGCGAAGAAGGCATATGGATGAATTTATACCGTCTAATAAAAACGTATTATATTTGACCTAACTTGTTTTCGAACAAAATTTATGTCAAAACTTAGAGCAACTGAAAACGTACATGAAAATAAGCACGAAAAACATATGGTATTTGACCTGACTTATTTGCGAAAGAAATTTACGTCGAATCATAAACCGACTTGAATTTATACTGGCATGTCCATGAAAATAAGCACGTGAGAAAATAGTGTTTTTTAAGTTAAAGAATGGTATGGCACGTTGCGGTCCTGCGGAGGTGTCGAAACGTACAGTAACTCGAAAACATATTATATTTGACCCGACTCATTTTCAAACATAATTTATTTTAAAACGTAGACTAGAGATGGGCATAATCGGGTTTTATTATTACCCGGAACCGGTTCCAACCCGGAACCGGTTCTGCTTGGATGTCATTGGAACCGGGTATGGTGTGGAACCGGGTCAAGTTCCTACCCGGGTTCACATCCAAGAATATGGAACCGTGTAGAACCGGGTACGGGTATTATGGAACCGGGTATGGTGTGGAACCGGTTCCTGTGTGGAACCGGTTCCTGACAGTAACCCCGACTTTTTTACTGTTCAGAACCGGTTCCTGACAGTCGAAAATCTGACTTTTACTGTTTAGAACCGGTTCCTGACAGTAAACCCTGACTTTTTACTGTTCAGAACCAGTTCCTGACAGTCGAAAAATCTGACTTTTACTGTTCAGAACCGGTTCCTGATAAAAATGTTACCGTTATAACCGGTTCCTGATAAAAATGTTACCGTAGAACCGGTTCCTGATAAAAAATGTTACCGTTGGGAACCGGTTCCTGGCAGTCGAAATCGGTTTTTTTTATATAAACCCCTCCCTACTTACCATTTCAAAACTTAACACTCATCATCATCAACTTACAAACTCACCATCATCAACTTACAAACTCAATCATCTTCTCAAAAATCTTGCAAAATACCTATGGCATGCAACGAACAAGTTGTTACTGTCTTAGAGACGAAAAGAAACCCAGCTATATGGAAGAATTTTAATCTCTGTTTAATGTCCGACAGCCACGAGATGGCTAGATGCAAAGCTTGCGGAAAATTTATGAAGGCCGCAGCCAACTCAACCCTTAAGAAACACACTGAGCGGCATTGCCCTGTGACGAAGGCAAAGAAAAATGAGACGGGAGAAGGTTCCGGCACCGGTTCTTCAAATGTTTGATGTAACCCGTTTGGTTTGGTGTTTTAATAAAGTTTGTGTAATGTTTCTTTCTATTGTGTTTGTTATTTTTGTGTTTCTTTCTATCGTTACTTTTTCAGCTATAACCGGTTCCAAAGGTAACATTTTAACGGTATAACCGGTTCCTTCTAGAACTGCATTTCCGGGTACTGATGGAACCGGGTACTAGTGAAACCGGGTACGGGTAGGAACCGGTTACTACCCGAGTCAAATGGTAAAATTGTGGAACCGGGTTGGAACCAACGGGTATTTTGAACCCGGAACCGGTTCTACTTAATGTCGGGTAGGAACTGGAACCGGTTCCAGTTCGGTTCTACCGGTTCGGGTTCGGAACGGTTTTTATGCCCATCTCTAACGTAGACCAACTGAAAACGCACATAAAAATAAGCAGGAAAATGTATTATATTTGACCCGACTCATTTATAAAACAAATTTTATGTCAAAACGTAAATCAACCTGAATATATACTGACACATACATAAAAATAAGCACGTAAACTCCATTACAAAGTCTTTGGAAAGTTAAAAATTTGTAAGCGTCAATATTGAAAATTGAGGGATAAAGGTACGCAAATGAATTAATAAAAAATCAGTCAACCAATGGAAAATCTTGAAGACCTAACTATTTTTTTTTTGAATGGCAAATTTGGATCACTGACGGATCACTGGAGTATCATTGTGCCACCAACGGAACCACCCGATCATATTCATCTCCATTAGGTATGATGCCTATATACCAGTTCAGGAAAAAACCCAAAAAATATGGGAAAAACCCATTGTGGGAATCGAACTGAGGACCTATTAGTATCAAAGTCTTATCTCACACTCAAGATACCATAGGCTTATAAAGCCATGGGTTGAAGACCAAACTTCTATTTGTGTGTATATATAGAATTCAACTTAGAAGGTGTTTGGGATTGCTTATTTAACTCTAAAAGTGCTTATCAACTTATGACTTTCAAAAGTGAGTTTTTCAAAAAGTGTTTGGTTTAGCTTTTGTGGTGCGAAAAATAAAACAACTAAAAATGATGAAATATGTTTTCATTTTTAGTTATTTTTAAAGGGGATGGATGGATTGATAATTTTATGATCAAGAAGCCAAAAGCCATTTAAAAAGTAAGGATTTTGTGAATTTTAAAAATCAAAATTTTACTTCTTTTTAAAAAGTCAAAATAAAAAGCATTTTAGGATTGCCAAATATTTTTTTAACTTAATGGCTTTTCAAAAAGCAAATAAATCATTTCCAAACTCAATCTCAAATACCCTCTTGTATAAGAGGCTTGTTAACATATACAACAGAACTCACATAAGAAAATAACCAAATATATCCACAATTTATAATATGAAAACATGACTCGTCTCAAACAGCTATACAAAACCATAAAGAACATACTATATGTACAAGTGTGCATGTACATTCTATATGTAGCTTTAGCCTTTCCAAGTCTAAGCCTAAAGTCGCAACCCATCGTGAAGCGCAAAAAAGGCGTTTCGACTATGAACACTCATGCAAGCTACTCGTAATCCATGCAACCTACATGTCGCCTTGCACAGCTTAGACGTGCCTCAAGCCCCTTAAGCCGAGCCTTTTTCCAAGTTTTTACACATGATTAGTTTATTATTACATAAATGTGTTAACACTAATTAAACAGAAAATTCTGAAATAAAAAATGTAGCGTTTAAACTGCTTTAGTTTTATAAAGAGCAAAAACTAAAAATTATACAAAGTGGATTACAAGGAGCAAAAAACCATATTAAACACAACCAGCGATGAATATATGAAAATACACACCAACATTCAGCTACATGTGCATCAAAGCTCTAATCAACTACAAGAACCTTATAAGAAACAAGTTTCAGTCGGTTAGCTAATAACATACAACATTTGGATCGATAACGTAAACCAGGCTGGGATCATGTCAGTCATGGCAGAGCTGCTCTCAACATCTCCAAGCGACCCGTTACCGCATACTACTCGGTCCAACACTCATAGGGTTGGTGGCCACTTGGTGGAAAGATTGTTCATGGACCGAAATATTTGCCTTCCCATTGCAATCGCCACCGTTTTTGGCAGCTTGATCCAAGAGGCTAACAAGTGACATAAAAATTTCCGTTCTCGTCACATCCCTGTTTGCCTGTTTACGCAATATAACGTCACATATTTATCAAAGTAAACCGTTTTAACATAAGTTAATGATTGATTAGTGTTACCTCTACTGTAAAGTGGGCCCATATCTTGTCGTTACGAGACTCCATCACCCCTTTCAAGATAGTTAATCCTAATCCTTTAATACCATTGGCTATCTCCAGGAACGAACCTCTTTCTTCACATAACATCTGCAACCCGACGAGCAGACACATAAGCAATATACATGGCGTCACTTCTTAATATATTTACTTATAAACGGCTGTTGATGGTTAGTACCTCTACAAGCATTTGACGAGGTGAATTGAGGTCCTCGACTATTATAGGACAGACCATCGACTGTGAACCAACTTTGTACGCCCATGTTACTCCTCCTTCAAAGTTGTCTTTCAACAATACACCACCATCCTTGCTCACAATCTGCCATTAAATCAAACAACAGACCCCCGTTACCTCTACAGCACGTACCTGTCTTCCAAAATACGAGCTATAGTTGACGTAACGACATACCTTGGATTCACCCATTTGTTTTAGCTTGTCTATATGCTTTGTAACACTTTGCAAGAAAAGCATGTGCTTGATCGTGCGTTCTAGCAAAGCATCAATGCTGCACTGTTCATATAGAAAACAAACATAAGAAAAGCTTACTTTTTACACGGTACCTCAAGAGTTGAATAAAACAATATAAGAAGCTATCCAAACGTGTTTTACCTTGGCACTGTTCGGAACGATTTCTCTTAATTCTTTTACACGATCTTGAATCATCTGGCGATCTTTTGGTCTAGGTCTAGGGTTTTCTGCCGGTTTAAGTCTCTTACGATTAGATTTGCTGATTTCATCAGTCTTTTTCACATACCCAGATGCAAAACCGTAATCTTTTTTCACTTCACGTCTTTGGTCAGCCCAAGAACTGACTTGTGATGAGATTATCGAACTAGTATCAGAGAAGTTTCCGCCGTCTTCTTTCGAAATCCCGGATTTATACGAAAAAGAACTCGTTACCCCTGTGTTTTTCAAACATTTGGCACCGTTAGTCAACTCGTTTTGCGTCAAACTAGTCCCGCGATTAGCCCAAACAGATGATGAATAGGTAACAGGAGTAGAAGATGAGTGAATCTTAGAGACAACTGCATCTAAAAGATGATCACTGGCCGTTGATGAATAGATACCGCTATCTGATTCTCCGTCATAAACTGGAAATGAATCTAGAACCGCTCTATCGTTTTTAGTTGGATTTGGCGGGGTTGGTTCTATTACATTACTAATAATGTTGTCCTGATTTCCACGGAATAATTTGTTTTTTAAATCCATACCCACAATGTCAAACAAGTTGTCACTAGATGGCGGTTTTAAACATGCTTCTTCTGATGACATGCTCAGACCCTGAAACAATTCATGTTCTAGCTTTTCGTCGTTGGAAGTCAACTCGACCCGTGTGCATTGCTCGTCTGCAAGATAAAGCACGCTTCAGATTAATTAATATCGTAGCAAATATAGACCTGGTTTTTAATGATTTTAATAACGGGTTGATTTAGTTACATTGTTATTTTTTGCAAGCATAACATGCCAACTTTCCTAATTTTTTTTTGAACAAAATTTGTTTTAGGTCAATCCAACCTGACCCGTTAACCAATCCGCCCGACCCGTCATTTTGCACCCCTCTAGCTGAATTTTAAAGTTGGGCACGCATACCGAGATGTGCACGAGAGAAGTGAGCATCTGGAAAAGAACATGGATCCGAGCCTGCAACGACATTATTCGACTCCTTTGTTATTTGAGACATCATAGTATCATTACCATTATCTCCCAAAAACACATCCGTTAGCATATGTTGTTCCATTAATCTTAACGGGTCACAGTTCGCTGAGAACAAGCCAAAAGCAGTTTGTTGACCATTTTTCGGGTCAGATATTGTAGAACTTCGACAAATTACAGGCCTACCAAAAGATAAAGAAGTGTGTCCACTGCTTCCTGATGCCTGAGGTGAGTGGACAACCTGGGCCCGGTCGGGCCCGTTTGGTTGCATATGTCAGGAGTAAAGAGTGTACAGTCGGGCCTGTTTGGATTAGCGTTCATGGCATCTTCATTGTTCATGTAGGTTTCTGATAATAATGCACCGGGAACGCATCCAAGTTGAGAAATTAAACTATTAACACCATTTACAAATCCTAGATTCTCCAAAATCTGCAGCAGATTGAAACAGATCATTATAATATTCAAATGTTAAAGTAAATTAGAAAATATAGAAGATAACTTACAGTTGAGGATGAACCGAGTTGAACAACCCCGTGAGGATGAACAGAAATAACTGCTATTGTCTGCTACAAAAAAAAAATACAGAAGAGTCACATTTTTGCGGACAGCAAATCAGAATAATACTTGAATTATTAAATATAATAATTTACTTCACCTGTATGCCTGCTGAGAATTGTGCATAAACCTCATTTGATACCTGGGAGCACATTAAAAAACAAATTAGTATTAAAGTCACCAAAAGTGTATTTTGATGCATAAAATCTCGTTAAGCATTTTATTTCAGAAAAAATAAAATACTATTATTATTAATATAAATATAGCTTTGTAATGATATTTGGCACACTGGTTATTTATAGATAAACGTTAATACCTCGGGTGGATGGAGGCCTAGCATTTTGTTATCGCGTATAATCCACTGATGATTTCTAGTAAATGCAACCCTCCCGACTAATCTGAAATAATGTTGAAGATTTAGTAAACAAAGAAATTAAAAATAGAACAAAAAATGAAACTTTAGACAGACCCTTCTCCTAAGAGATTGATGTAGTTATCTTTCATCATTTTGGTTACAAGCAAGTCGATTTTATTTGTTGCTTGAACTCCATGCCCACCGTTAGAAAAAATTACGGGTTCATAATAACATTCTTCCCATATTAGAAGCCTAAAATAAGAACAAAAGAAAATTAATTAGTCAGCAAGTAATCCACAATTAGTATTCCATATCATGTGGATTGATGAATTTTCTTGTTCATATTTTTTTGTGTTTGTTCCTTTAAGAGATAAATGAATATGCATGAAAGAAATACAACTTTTAAAAAAAAATGGCATATCATATAAAAGTACTAAAATTAAAACATACATAATATTCATTTGCTTATACGCCTGCCCATGTTCATTCTTTTGGACATAAATATATATTACTAAAAATATTTATTTAATATATATAATATATGATAGTAGACGAAGATACATGAACATAATGTTTTCCTAACATTTAAGAATGAGACGCTTGTTCGCAAACAGTACAAACATAACATTTTTTTCATGTTTGTTTTTTTTTACAAACAAACTTTCCGCTAGACGATTCACTAATCTAGATCGTTTAAAACCCTAAACTTATCGTAAATTCGCCCCTTACATATTTTAGCATTTTAACTTAATAATAATTCAAAAGTCTCTTAAATTTACTCAGACATCCAAAATCCCTTCAACTGAGAGAAAATACTCAGTGATCATAACATGGAAACAGATACACATAACTAATAACATAAACCGTACGCCTTAATAAATTAAATCATCCGGATTTAGATTCCGATCCGTAAATTTGTACAAGTTTCCTTGGAAACAATTACAACACATGGAGCCAGCAAAAAGAATACAAACAAGAACAGACATTACACAACAATATACCTGCTCTGTTTCCTCGCCAAGACAAAACAAAGGAATCTAAACATATGAATCCAAAAACACCAACCAAAATTCACAGACAGCAAGTCAACACACAACAAATATTAAAAGGACCATGCAGAATCAAATAAATGGAATGTCAGATATTATATACACTCCAACCATAACACCAAATCATTCTTCAAATTATCTTTTAAGCCCTAAATTAAGATCACATTAGCTCAAAAATGATCTAAAACAGTAAATCTAGAGAGAATCAAACTACCCCAGAATCTAATTTGTTTCAAACAAGATCACATTAGCTCAAAGATGATCTAAACTAGTAAACCAAAGAAACTCAAACTACCCCACAGTCCGATTAGAGGTCTAAACGAGCCGATCCTGAGCCCAACTAGGCTCGTGCTCGAATCTTGAGTAGTTTTTCAAACAAGAGCTTGGCTCGGGCTCAGCTTGTTTATTATTAATTAATTTATAGACATTCTATAGTTATTTTTTATTTAAAACTTTTACTATTATAATTTATATACATTGTTTATATAAGTATATAACATAATATCTTTTGTTTAGTTACTTTTATCGTAACTTTATACACAATAAATATCACATAAATATATCTTTAATATATTAAATAAAAATAAAAATAAAAATAACTTTTATATAAATATTCAGGGTCGTTTAGGCTCGCAAACCGCTGAAGCTCGATATGTGAAGCGGTAGACTCGTTTATTAAACAAGCTTACTGTTAGCCTCGAGCCGAGCTTAATTAAGCGACGATTCGAGCTTTTAGCAAGCCGAGATCTCGAGTAGCTCATGAATCTCCCTTACACCTCTAATTCCAATTTGATTCAAACAAGATCACATTAGCTCAAACATAAAAGGACTGAGAACAACAACTTACTTAGGGTTTTGACAGCCAATCTTCCAGAAAATAGCATAAGCCCACTGATTAACACCACACAGGGTCTTGAGTGCTTCTTTTAGTAAATAACCCATTTATCAAGACACAAGAAAGATGAAGAAAATCAAGAAACAATAGCAAAATAACAACCCTAACTACCCCTGCAAGAGCCTCTTCCAGCCTGTTTGGTTCTCAACCCACCACTTCTTTTTCTCTGTGGATCCAAATTCCCCCCCAAGATCAAAACTTTAGTGATTCTAGACATGTAGAGAGAGAGAAAATGAAGAGGGGTTGTGTGTAATCAGAAGAACAAGTGGGTTGTGGTGTAAAGAAAACAGAAAGACATGTATAAGATGTCAAGTTGGTTACAGCTTTTGGTGGGTTTTGGATTTCAATGACTGTTGGTGAAGAGAGATAGAGAGAGAGAGCGATTGGGTTGTTGGTGAGATGGGATGCGTTTTCTTTGTTGTTGTAGTGTGATTCTTCTGAAGATTCTTTCTATCTTTTTAGCTAGATGTGAGAGAGAGAGAGATTTGGTAAAGTGGATTCTTTTCATAAATGCTTATTCATTTCTGCAACATTAGATTTTGGACCAAAGACCTATCAATTCAATTAAATCTTCCAGACACACTTTAAATCTATAAATCTAGTGATAATCACGAAAATAGCCTTGGAATAGTCAACTTTACTAAAATAGTCACCTGACACGGCTCTACGAGTCGTTTCAACATGCTGAAACGGCTTAAAAAAATTATTTCAAGTCAACTAACCCATTATTGCTACGTGTTCTGTTGAGCCGTTTCAGTATGGTTTGAGCCGTTTCAGTGTGGCTTAAGCCCTTTCAACCATAGACTTAAACCGTTTCAGTGTGGCTTAAGCCATTTCAGTGTGTGTGGCTTAAGCCTTTTCAGTGTGGCTTGAGATCTTTCAGTGTAGCGGCTTGGCTTGGCTTTAAATCTTTCAACACGGCTTGAGAAGTTTCAACACGGCTTGAGATCTTTCAACATAGTTTAAATATAAACGGAAAATTAAAAACATAAACGAATAATTAAAAATCTCAAGGTGAGAACTTGAAAATCTCAATTAAAAAAATCTGAAAGTTTTAATTTGAAAATAAAAATTACTATGTTAAAACCCCGTGTATTACACGGGTTAAATAAATGTAATTTTATACTAAATAATAAAAAAAAATATAACTTTAAAAACCTCGTGTATTGTACGAGTTGAATAAATGTATTACACGGGTACAATACACGAGTTTTTTTTAAAGATATTACTTTTTTACAATACACGAGTTTTTTTAAAGATATTATATTTTTATTATTTAGTATACAAAATTACATTTATTTAACCCGTGTATTACACAAAGTTTTTAAAGGTATAATTTTTTTAATTATTTGGTATATACAATTACATTTATTCAATTCGTACAATACACAAGATTCTTAAATATATAACTTTTTAATTACTAAATATATAAAATTACATTTATTCGACTCGTGTAATAAACGAGGTTTTTAAAGTTATATTTTTATTATTTAGTATCAAAATTACATTTATTTAACCCGTGTAATACATGGGCTTCTAACCTAGTAATTTTTTATTTTCAAGTTAAATATTTTTTATTATCAAGTTAAAACTTTCATATTTTTTATTTTGAGATTTTCAAGTTCTCACATTTTATTGAGATTTTTTTAAAATTATTCGTTTATATTTTTAATTATTCGTGTATATTTAAACCATGTTGATAGATCTCAAGCCGTGTTGAAAGATCTTAAGCCAAGCCAAATCGCTGCACTAAAAGATCTCAAGCCACACTGAAAAGGCTTAAGCCACACTGAAACGGCTTAAGTCTATGGTTGAAAGGTGTTGATACAGTTTTGTGTCTGTCGCTTGTTCTTAATTACAGTTGAAATTGTACGGTCTTTGCTCAAATAGTCTGTATAAGTTTGGTCGTGTCAAACAGATCAAGATATCCTTCTATCATGATCTGGTACGACATCTTAGCTTGTCTGTGTTAAACGGTTGCATGTGTTCATACCGTTGAGTCTTGTAAACGTCAAGTCTACACACGTTCTCCCAGAATAAAAGGTTCTGTGCGAGTCAGAGTTTTCGTACGAATCAGATGATTCGTACGAATCAATGAGTATTAAACAGTTGACTCGTACCAAAATTCTGGAGATGTGTCTCGTGTGAAATAGTGTGTTCCGTATGTCTGGCAACGTGTTTTTGTACGAGTGACCAGCTTGGACACTCTAAAAGCAGACATACACTTCTCAGTCAAGGTTACTCACCAGACAGAGAGCCCTTTGGTCCAGAAGTTAAAAGAACGAACTAGCAAACTGATCTTTTGGTGAGATCTCTAAGTTAGTATTTCTGGTGAAGATGAAGACACAAGAACACAGCAAGTTTGTTTGAGTCATACGGAGCATTGTGTGTATATGTTTGTATTTGTTCTCAATCATTAATCAAGATAGTGAATCTTTGGTTACCCCGTGTTCTTTACTTTGCTTTGGTTGCATGCACACTTGGATTCCACACTTGTGTGTTTGTTATATGAACAAGGAATAGGTTTAATACCATCCGCAGGTGGACCTACAAGTGGTATCAGAGCTTTGGCTCTTTCCTTGTTCAAAACCGGGCTTAGTTGTGTCTGAGCTAGTTTGAAGATTTCTGAAGTGTTCTTGAATCTCCAGCAGAAAACATAAGTTTTGGATAGTTAACTAACTTAAAACTTAGTTAAAATTTGTTGCATGCAGAAAACTTTTATGGTACAATTTTTTTTAAGAACACCCTTGAAGAAGAAATCTGTAAAATTTTGAATCTGATTAGTTTTGGTAGGGTAGATATTTTCTGACTTGGATCTGGAGTTGGACTGTTGACTGTTAAAAATCCGTGTTTTAACTAAAGGTGGATAAGACAACAGGTATTTTCGAAAAAGCAGGTCTACACAAGAAAGGAAATTTCTCACCAAACCATTTCTGAAAAGATTCCTCTGAAAAACGCTGAACAAAACAGTTTGTGCGACTGAAAAGTTTCGTGCGAAACATCTGATCCGCACGAAACATCTGACCCACACGAAACAACTGTCTCGCACGAAACATCCTGTTTCGCACGAAAAAGTTGTTCATCCGCACGAACTTGGTTCGTACGAATAACTTTCGCTACTGTTTGTTTTTTGTGTTTTCAAAGCTTTGTGATTTTTAGAATTTGTTATATTTTCAGATCTGTGAATTTTTTAAAAAGGTAATTATAATTTTGAAAGTTTAAACCTTTAAATTTCCATAAAACAAGAAAATATAATGAGTTCTAACCCGTGGGATTAGAGTTGTTCAAGCTCAAATCAGGAGTCTTCGCAAAGCTCCGCAACATCATGGGTAAAATCTTTGATGCCTCAACATACAGCAATGATCTCTGCAAATCAATGGGCGTGTGTTGCGAATCAGAATCAAAGCATCCAAACTCTGTTAATGAGCGAAAGTGAAACATGGAGTAATAATCGACCGCCAAAGTTAAATCACATGAACGATTATCCTTCATGGAAAAGTCGTTTTCATACGTATGTTCTCGGTCAAAATACCGAATTGTGGACGTGTTTCACTACCCCCTACAATGAAGCACTTGAAGAAGCTGGATCAAATCCAACCTCATTGGCCAATCTAGTCGAAAGTAACAAGAAAGCTTACGATCTAGAGAAAAAGGCATTTGCTATCCTTACACAAGCTCTGCATAAAGACATTTATCATCAGTTTGTGTATTGTACTACAACGAAAAATTTGAGCGACACTTTGGAAGCAAGAGGTGAAGGTAATGCTACTACAGGAAGATTCGGCATGATCTGCTCAAGAAAGAGTTTGAAGGTTTCATGTTCATGGAGAACGAAACCTTGAATGATATGACCACTCGGTTTTATCATCTTCTCAGCGAAATGTACTCGTATAAAGTGTTAGCAACACCACAAGAAATTGTGATGCGATTTGCTGATGCTTTACCACCAAAATGGGGTCAATTTATTGATCTATTAAAATATATAGGTGTTTTGGACTCAATTAGTATTTATGAATTTGTGCAGAAACTGGAGAACAAGAATGAAGAAGAACTCCGTAAGGCACAACGAGTCAATGTTCCACAAAACCCTGGAATGTATTTTGGAGGTATAAATGCAGGTACAATCTCAAGTCAGCAACCGAAGCTGCAAACCGCGTTTGTGTCGAACGTGAACCCTTTTCTAACCCAACCAGTTCAATCAAGTCAGTCTACAGGTTCGAGTAATCAAGCCTATGGACAAGCCTTTGATCCGAAAGCCTTCCTTCCACAGCCAAGGGATTTAGCGCATAAAGCTCCACAGCAAGCTCCTCAACAAGCTTTCTATGGAAGCAACAGTCAATCTGCAAATCCAAACACTGTCAACTTGACACGTCAAATCTCTCCAAAATCAACGTAGAAGTTGCACAGGAACATGCTGAACTTCTAAATAAGTGCATATTGTGGTTTAGTTGTAGGTCAAATAGGGAACATCAATTTGACAAACGAAGACTATGAACAAATTGACCGAGATGAAATGGAGCTGATGGACATCAAGTGGGCATTTGCAAGCGCTATGAGAAGAGCAAAGGATTATATGAGAAGAACGGGTAGAACCAGTTTGGAAAGCAAGAAAGATACAAAATACGGCTTTGACAAAACCGCCGTTACTTGCTTCAACTGTGGAGAAAGAGGTCACTTCAAGCGGGAATGCACAAGACCCAGCAAGGAAGGAAATCACAACCCCTTTCATAATCTGTCTCAACCATCCAACACAGCACAGTACAACAATGAAAGAAGAATAGTAGCTGTTGGTAACTCTAACAACACCAATCAATCAGGACCTTCAAACACGCATAGGGCTTTGGTAGTTTAATCTGATGAAGGATGCGATTGGTCAGTACAGTTGAGAACTGAGAACAACGGAAGAACTGCATGCTATGCTAAGATCATGGATCAAATCAAGCATGATCACAGCATCAACACTCCAAATAATGATGATACATCTGGGGATGCTGGTAGTTCTGATGAAGAATGTTCAAGTTCAGATGGTTATGGATCTGATTCTAGTGAGAAGAAAGGAAGTGATGCTGAGGTTGAAGAGTTGCTGAGTGAAGCTGAGATGTTGAAATCTGAAAAGATATGTATGACAAGGAATGCAGAAGCTGCGGTAAAAGAGACAGAGACACTCTCTACAGATGATGCAGCTTTTCCTCATCAAACTGCCTTTATGGCAAATGTTGAAGGTTCTTCAAAACAGGTAAATTCTGACCCTCCTACTGTTTGCAATGACTGTGTTGAGTTGAAAATAAAATATGAAATCGTCAACAGTCATAATCAGAATTTAGTTGGTGAATTATCAAAATGCAAAGAGGCGAATTTGGCGCTAACTAAAAATGAAAAAGATTTCAAATCTGTCATAGAAACCCTTAAGAAAAGTGTTTCTAAATTGACAAAAACAGTTTTGAATAAACAGACAGGAATTAATAACTACATTAATCTCCTAGAAGAAACAAAGAAAGAGTTAGCCATCGCCAAATGCGAATATGATTCGATCAAACGCAAATTGGAAGTTATTCTAACTCACAATATGTGCTTGATCATATCATTGATGTTCAAAAGCTAAAGGGAGACGTTCAATGCAAAGGGTATAATTCGTGTCCACCCCCAATGAAACACAACTATACCAAAATGCCTGATGAAGAGGAGATGCCTCGTTTTGAACCCTCTGTACCTTTGAATCCTGAGGAATTCGCAGCAGGGTTAGGGTTCAAATTAGACAATTCCTCTCAAGAACCATGCAAGCCAGAAAATTCAACGTCTGATGTTGTTCAAACTCCATCTGTTGAGGGGAGGATGATACATCAGATGATGAATCAATAGGTGATGAACAGGATCAGCCTCTTGATGAAAGGAAAAGAGTAGTCTGCTACTCCTAGTACTCAATCTGTTGAGAATCAAGAGACCGTTCCTAAGAAATATGTGAAGACAAGTGTGTCTACACAAGAAGTGGATAATGTGTTGTATACTTTGGTTGGAGATAAGAAAATCTATTCAAACAAAGATTTTCCAATTAAAAACGTAAATCCAATCATAGATCAAGTATTTGAAAAGTCAACAACCAAACCTTTAGAGAATAAAAAGTCCACCAAATCACAACCATTATCCGCTTTGAAAGAAAAACAATGGAAGCGAGTTGAAAAGCCTACAGTTTCTCAACCGAAGGTTGAATCAAAAGGCTCTCGTTACCAGAAAAAGGCTAAAACTGTTAAATTTGTGAGTTCTAAAGGTACCGATAAAGTCGAAACTTTTCAAAAAAAAATCTAATGTTGATTTTGTAAAGAAAGTTAAGATTTTGAAAAGAAATAGTTAAAACAATTACACCCAACACACTAATGGATGTAATGAAAATGAACCTAGTACCTCAAAATCCACAAGTTCAACGTCAAGCCAAGAAACACGATCTCCTAGTTTTGTTGAAAGGAGAACGTGTTTCAAATATGGAGAGTTTGCCTACATTATAAAGGATTGTCAAAATCCAGCCAAATCAAGATGTATAGAGAAAACCCCTCATGAACCAACTTGTAACGTAAAATCTGTTTCTCCGACTCAAGATAAACGAATCATTAAGGATCAAAAAGAGAAACAAAAACGTAAACAAGTAAAAGCAGTTGAGAAAGCTTTAAAATCATATTCTTCTAAAAAGGATCAAAGATCTTCAAAGTCAATAAAACCAGACACTGTTAAAACTGTAAATAATAGTAAATCTGGTAATAAACAAGGATCTTGGAAACAGAAGACCGGTAATGGTTCAAAAGGAGGTTCTCAGTTTGTTAATCATCAAGAAATTGAGATTACATTTCTCGATGATAAGGGACGACCCAAGACCACTAAGGCTTGGGTCCTGTGATATCCCGGGTTTTTCGGATAAATTATACGTGACACTTGTCGAATAATATGCGTGCTAAGTATTAAACGTGAATGAATACGTGATGAGTGTTTATGTGATTGTTTAGTTATTATTGTAAATATGCACACAACCGAACCCTTTGGGAAACTAGGAAACTTGGAACCCAAGTCTTCGGCCAAAAGAGAACGAGAATCAAAGATCAAACCAAAACCTTAGTTCTCTAACCACTCGGCCGCAAAACCCAAACCAAACCAAATCAGAATTCGGCCACAATACACAAACCCATTCCTTGATCGCGAAATCAAGTTCAAACCAAACTAACTTCCTTAAGTCTCTCGGTCACAAACACTAACCAAAACCGAATAGCATGCGACTTTAATCCCTCGGCCGCAAGACCCAAACCCAAACCGTAACCCTATCCCTTGACCGCGAAACCGAACCAACCATCCTAGTTCCTCGGCCACAATACTTATCCCAAATTGAAATCTTTACCTCTTGCGCCTATATCTACAAACTTGTGCATGTTTCCTTCTAAAACACAAACTCTAAACCACCCTCCTCTTGCTCCATAAATCGCGACGGCTTCTTTTTCTTTTCTTTCGGTCGCAGCAAACATCAGCCGAAGCCATCATCATCTCGGTCGCTAGCAGCCGGTTATCTCCAGTCCCGTTCAGTCTAGATCGCAAGATCAGTTTTGTTTTGCTTTCTCTCAGTCGCAGCAAGCAGCAGCCGAGTCGCCTTTGTCCACATCTCGGCTCGTTTGTCTAGTTACTCAAGGTTAGGATCATGTTTGATTTGAGATCATGTTCGAATATATATATATATTTATGTGCTTGAATGTTTAAGTTGTTTCGGATTATATGCATATGTAGGTTGTCCGCAAGTATATAGAGACTTGAAAGTTCTGAGTTATGTGTGTTGATTTTGTTGTTATTTCGGATTGATTTATTGATTGAAACGATCGGGTGTTTTCGGAGTATACATGTGTTAATCGGCTGATGTATCATAGTTACAAGTAGGGTTGTTTTCGGAAGATAAAAGCTGGCCAAGCATGATTGAACGAGATGTTAGATTAGCCGATTTGTCGATGATGTTTACACTGAATGATCTCATTGTTCGGATTGGTTACACTAGGTTGAATGTATAGGCTGTGTTTTGTTATAATAACTAGAAGTTATTAAGTAGGGTTGCATGGATAGATTATTAGTATTAATCTAGGATTAAAAATCGAATCTTGATCGCCTTGGCTAGTCACATGAACGAGTTATACGAACTTATTATAAGGAGATGCAGAAAACAGCATGCTGAGTGAAAGTTTCAGCCGACTTTATCAGGCTGTAACTTGGTCGTTAGTTGTCGAAAAACGGATTTTCTGAGGTCTAAAACGTAGAGATTTGAATAAGGAATCCAATGGCGCTGGATTCATAATTTTCTGAAATCGTTTGATATTTTTAAAGGGTTAAACAAGTTCGGTAGGTAAAACTGTTAAAATTCTGGAATTTTGTTGGTTGTTTATCAAGCTAGATTTTAAAATCAGTAGAGAGTTGAGTCATGATTTTTGTACAGCAACTAGGTATAGAAATTTCCGGGCAACTCCAACTGGAATTTTGTTAATCGGACGATCAGTGATTTTTAAATAAATTCTTCCGTGGACTGCAGTCAGAAAGCGGTAAATCTGACTGCAGCTTAGTGAATTAATATTTATGGTTAATTGGTAAAGATTTAGGACTTGGAAAAATTATATAAATTTCTATGGTATAAAGGTTACCTACTGTAAAAATATGGGAATTTTTAGAATGCTGGAACTATTTTATAAAAATCCTAGAAAACAGCTGAATAATTGAGTGTTAAGCAGAAAGTTGTTAACTTGTGATTTTATGCATTAAAGTGTTGCATGGATTAGGAATGTGTTCATGATAAGTTGTTTGATTACTATGATCATATGAGAATACTTGCATGCATGTTTGAAGTGTTAGTTATGTTGTTTGTGTGTATCACTTTGTGAGTAAATTACGTGTGGAATTTGTATTGGTGTGATTACACACTGACATGGAATTAATTGGTTTGTTAGGACGCAACTAGCGGTCCCATCTCTTATAATATCTTTGCCACACTAACCGAGCTAATAAAGGTGAGTTCACGGCCCCTAACTTTATACGGTTTTTAAACAACAGGGGGAGAAACATGTATACATTCTCAAACTCAAACTCTTTACGTTATACGAATGTAACGTCACATAACTATGCGGTAACTAAGTTAATGTTAATGTAATGTTATGGTCACTATGCAGCTTTATCACTTAAGTCCTCGACAATCTCCTCGGATCGTTAGTATTTGGGTTAAGTAGCGGGGAATTATAAGTAGTACTACTGGGTCTGACGAGCCCCATCCGAGCTAGTCGCGCTAGCCGACCGGGTATGGTCAACGGGTGTATGATTGGCCTAACATCGCCATGGTCATGTGATAGACCTGGCAAAACGGAGGCACAAATGTCAGCTTCGATCGCGAACACTTAGTGACATGACTTTAGGCTAGCTACCTATATACATTAATATTGAACTTAATTACAGAACAACTTAATATTCCGGGTTTGGAATATTGGAACATCAACTTATTATCCCGGGTTGGGGATAATGGGAACACAACTTATTATTCCGGGTTTGGAATAATGCAACTGATATGCTATCCCGGGTTGGGGATAACGGAGTAACAAACTAAAACCGAACAACAAATTTATGAAAACCTGTGAACTCACTCATCTTTAATGTTGACACTTGTTTCTTTACATGTTTCTCAGGACGCTAGGAGCTCTAGGTGCACGCACACGCATTGAACAAGACATCATTATAGAGTCTCATTTATTAATACTGTTTTGGGATTTTACCTTTGTTTTGGCGTTTGTGTTGGCGCCGCATCACTACTTATTGATGCTTCCGCTCAAACTTTAAAAACTGATACTCATGCTAAATATTGGTAATCTAAAATTTACAACAAATGATTTTGGAAAACGTATTATCAAATCATATAGAGTCGTTCGACGTACTAGTGTCTTAGATTCTGGTTTGTTCACACGTCTCGCGGTAGAACCCCGCAAGTGGAAATTGAGAGTGTGACAGATTGGTATCAGAGCCACTAGCTATAGAGAACCAGGTTTGCATTAGAAGTAGACCTAAGCTATAGCTGATATCACGACACTAGACTTAGTTTGGCACCGAATTATTATATCTTGTTATGTAATATACCACAACTGTGTATGGTAGAGTATACCTTTATAATAAAAAAATGAAAACAACTCGTAACTAACTACACGACCTAACAGGCAATGTCATCATCCTCATCGTCATCATCGTCCGACAGACTTACGCCACCAAGAGCATCAGGAAAGGCACCAATGGTGGAACCCATACCACCTTTTGGCGTGGAGACACGCTCAGCAGCGAGGAAAAGGCTCGCTCTGGGGGAGGAGTCATCGTTACGCCCAACTATTGCTGTACCGGTTGAACCGGTTAATCCTGTAGAAATAGGACTTGACATGCTTAGAATCCTGGTACATACACAACAAAAACAGCTAGAAAGAATGCAGGAAACCATCTTAGCACAAGGATGGATGATCCGACACCTTACGGGAAAGACCGACTCGCTCGAGGAAGAGCATCGTACGAGTAAGATAGCTCGTAACACCATAGCCAGAGATCTGCGTGCTGAGCAGATAAGAGCTGACTGGCTTGAGGACAGAGTCCTGGAAAATAGTCGGAACATTCAGGAACTGCAAAATCAAGCACTTGAACCAGCACCTGCCCCTCCAGTGCCGGTAGAAGAGGATCCAGAGGAGGATCCTG
This sequence comes from Scalesia atractyloides, assembly GCA_947069175.1. Taxonomy (NCBI): domain Eukaryota; kingdom Viridiplantae; phylum Streptophyta; class Magnoliopsida; order Asterales; family Asteraceae; genus Scalesia; species Scalesia atractyloides. The sequence goes on from CAMTDV010000116.1 coordinate 39,685,877, forward strand.
AAGAGGATCCGGAGGAGGACCCAGCTGAGGAAGCTGGAAATGCCGCACAGGATGACGGCAACGACAGTGACTTAGGGGATGGAGACGTAGACGACTGACATGTCTCGATTATATTATTTGTTTTCCTTCAGTTTATTATTTTCCACTTGTAATTAAACTTAAGACTTTATAGTGAATTCGTATGTCTGATTTGCACTTTTGTAAGACGTTGAGATTTCAGCTAATCAAGTATTTCTTTTGACTATTTGACATATTGAGTTGACATAACTTAATAATTATTAAAGTACGAAGTAGGATAACTCTATTGGGTATATAGACTTATCGGAGTGTGTTTATGTTGTGTTTCGAAGATCTAAATGGCGACTGGAAGACGTGGAAACCTAAACTTGACGCCCGAAGAGCTAGCTGCCATGATCCAGAAGCATGTGAACGCAGCATTAGCGGGTGTGCAGAACCAGCCAGCAGGTAACCATTATTAAGTTTTCGCGTAAAAATCTAATAGTGAGGTTGGTACAATTCCTTGCTGACTTCCTGTTCTCTGTCAGCAGGAGGGGCTTTAACCCCTATAAGATGTTCCTTGACGCAAAGCCTAGCAAGTTCTCGGGGCGGAAGGACCCATTGGATTGGTCCGCTGGATCGAAAAGTCGGAATCTGTTTTTGAAATGTGCAACTGCTTAGAGGCCAACAAAGTCAAATACGCCGCCTCAACACTGGAAGAGGGGGCACTGACATGGTGGAATGCCCAAGTCCAAACACGTGGACTGTTAGCTGCAAATGCAATGGCTTGGACCGAGTTCAAGGCCCTGATTAAAGAGGAGTACTGTCCACGAGACAGAGTGCAACAATTAGAGCAAGCTTTGTGGAACCACAAGATGGTGGGATCGGAGGTTGAAGCTTACACCGCAAAACATCATGATCTAGTATTTCTGTGTCCCGAATTGGCCAACACGGTGGAGAAAAGACTCGAGTTCTATCTCGGGGGTCTGGTTCCGGAAATTCAGGGTATGGTGATGTCTAGTAACCCTGTAACAGAACATCAAGCTATCCGATTGGCTCACAAACTCACCGATAAAGCGGTGGAACAGAAGAAACTGCCAGCACGGGGTACCACTGAAGTTGCCTCAGATAACAAAAGAAAGTTTGAAGACTCCACCATTCGACAGTCTTCGTCATCACATCCACAGCAAGGGAACCAGAAACGGTTCAATTACTACCACAACCACCGGGTCATCAAAATCGTTCCAACAACAACAACAGCAACTACAACAACAACGACAACAACAATAACAACCAGAATGCAGGCGGCTATGTAGGTCGAAAGCCGCAGTGTAATCGCTGCAATCTTCACCATAACGGCCCTTGTGCCGGAAATCGCTGCCAAAGATGTGGCAAGATGGGACATGCGGCAAGGGATTGTCGTGGGGAAATTATGTCCCGACAAAATCAGAATCAGCCTCAGGGTCAGCAGCAGGGTATAAACCGGGGATGCTATCAGTGTGGTAGCACCGCTCATTTCAGAAAAGACTGCCCACAGTTGCGCAACAACAACAATAATGGTGGAAACAACCACAACAATAATAACAACAACAATGGGAACGGTGGCACAGGAGGTGCCAAAGGTCGTGCATTTACATTGGGCCGCGGGGAGGCCAGAAACGACACCAACGTGGTCACCGGTAAGTTTCCCCTTAATGAACATTTTGCTTTTGTGCTTTTTGATACGGGTGCGGATAGGAGCTTTATATCTGAGTCTTTTAGGAAGAACCTAAATCTCACGCTCAAACCATTAGAGACCCCTTATGTGATAGAATTAGCCAATGGTAAATCTGTAAATGTGACCCAAATCGTATCCGGCTGTCAACTCAAACTCGCGGGCCACACTTTTACCATCGATCTGATGACAACTACCCTGGGTAGTTTTGACGTGGTAGTCGGAATGGACTGGCTATCCGACGTCCGGGCTGAAGTTCTCTGCTTCGAAAATTCTATCCGTATTCCACTCTCGAACGACGAAATCCTGACGATACAAGGCGACAAGGCTAGCGCCGTCACCAACATTATCTCATTTATGCAAGCTCAGAAGTATCTCCGGAAAAAGAATTCCCTCGCTTTACTCGCACTAATTACCGAACCGCCTAAGGACGAGAAACGTATAGAAGACATCCCTGTCGTCCGTGATTTTTCCGATGTATTCCCAGAAGAACTACCTGGTCTTCCACCACATCGACAATTGGAGTTTGAAATCGAATTGGCAAGCAATGCAACTCCCATCGCCAAGGCTCCATACCGCCTAGCTCCAGCCGAGCTACAGGAGCTGTCTACCCAACTTCAAGAGCTGCTAGAAAAAGGATTTATCCGACCAAGTGTTTCGCCATGGGGAGCTCCAGTCCTGTTTGTCAAGAAAAAGGACGGGACTTTCCGCATGTGCATCGACTATAGGGAACTCAACAAGGTTACAGTCAAGAACCGATACCCGTTACCTCGCATCGACGATCTATTCGACCAACTGCAAGGGTCAAGTTACTACTCTAAGATTGATTTACGGTCTGGTTATCATCAGCTACGCGTCAGAGAGGAGGATATCGCTAAGACAGCATTTCGCACTCGGTATGGCCATTACGAGTTCTTGGTCATGCCATTCGGTCTCACTAACGCACCTGCGGTGTTCATGGACCTCATGAACCGCGTGTGTAAACCATACCTCGACAAATTTGTCATTGTGTTCATCGATGACATACTCATCTACTCCAAGAGTAAAGAAGAGCATGCTGAGCATCTACGATTGCTGCTAGAATTACTTCAACAGGAAAAGCTATACGCCAAGCTTTCGAAGTGTGATTTCTGGATCCGAGAAGTTCAGTTTCTCGGGCACGTCGTGAATGAAAAGGGCATCCACGTAGACCCTGCCAAGATTGAGGCCATCAAAAACTGGGAAGCACCTAAGACTCCGACGGAAATCCGCCAATTTTTGGGATTGGCTGGTTACTACAGACGCTTCATCGAGGGTTTTCAAAGATTGCACAACCGCTCACTACCCTCACCCAGAAAGGTATCAAGTATACTTGGGGTGACAAGCAAGAAGCGGCATTTCAACTGCTGAAGCAGAAACTTTGCAGTGCACCTATTCTGTCCTTGCCGGAAGGGACAGATGACTTCGTAGTGTATTGCGATGCTTCCATTCAGGGATTGGGATGCGTACTCATGCAACGCGATAAGGTCATCGCGTATGCGTCGCGACAGCTGAAGGTTCACGAGAAAAACTACACGACGCATGACCTAGAATTGGGAGCAGTAGTGTTTGCACTTAAGATTTGGAGACACTACCTCTATGGAACGAAGTGCACAATCTTCACTGACCACAAAAGCCTCCAGCACATCTTCGATCAGAAGGAGTTGAACATGCGACAGCGTCGCTGGGTCGAACTCTTGAACGATTATGAGTGTGCCATTCGGTATCATCCGGGTAAAGCTAACGTGGTAGCTGATGCCCTCAGCAGGAAGGAACACTTGAAACCTCGTCGCGTACGAGCACTACAACTCACTATTCATTCGGGGCTACCCGATCAAATACGCGACGCTCAGTTAGAAGCGGTTAAGGAGGAAAACATCAAAGCCGAATCAGTGGGAAAAATGGAACGCGACTGGGAGGTAAAGCCTAATGGAGCCCGGTATTTTATGAATCGTATATGGGTACCTCTCTACGGAAACCTCAGAGAGCTAGTCATGGATGAAGCTCACAAATCTCGATACTCTATCCATCCGGGTTCGGATAAGATGTATCAGGACCTTAAAGTTGCGTATTGGTGGCCTAACATGAAAGCTGATATAGCCACCTACGTGAGTAAATGTTTGACTTGTGCAAAAGTCAAGGTGGAGTATCAAAAGCCATCGGGGCTACTCCAACAACCAGAGATCCCAGTGTGGAAGTGGGATCAGATCTTTCATCACTAAACTCCCACGAACCTTGGGTGGTTGCGATACCATCTGGGTGATTGTGGATCGTTTAACTAAGTCCGCACACTTCCTAGCTATCAAAGAAACGGATAAGATGGAGAAGTTGACTCGCATCTACATTAAAGAAGTAGTTTCTCGGCACGGGGTGCCAACGTCCATCATATCAGATAGAGATGCTCGTTTCACGTCAAACTTCTGGCAGTCACTCCAAAAAGCGTTGGGAACACGCTTGGATATGAGCACAGCTTATCACCCTCAGACTGATGGTCAAAGCGAAAGGACCATACAAACCTTGGAAGACATGCTTAGGGCATGCGTAGTGGACTTCGGAAATAATTGGGAAATTCACCTGCCTCTAGTGGAATTCTCATATAACAACAGCTATCACACGAGTATTTCGGCAGCACCGTTTGAAGCATTATACGGTCGTAGATGTAGATCACCGGTCTGCTGGGCAGAAGTCGGTGACAGTCAACTAACAGGCCCTGAGTTAATACTTGAGGCTACTGAAAAGATTGTACAAATCAGAAACCGCATGGCGGCGGCACGAGATCGACAGAAAAGCTACGCTGATCAACGACGCAAACCGCTCGAATTCCAAGTAGGCGATCGCGTCCTACTAAAGGTGTCACCCTGGAAGGGTGTAATCCGTTTTGGAAAACGGGGCAAACTTAACCCACGGTACGTAGGCCCGTTTGAAATCTTGAAACGTATCGGACCCGTAGCATACCAATTAGACCTTCCGACCGAACTCAGTGGAGTTCACAACGTATTTCACGTGTCAAATCTGAAGAAGTGTCTATCAGATGAAACTTTAGTTATTCCATTGGATGAGATCCAAGTGGATGAACAACTACACTTCGTGGAAAAGCCTATCGAGATCATGGATCGTGAGATCAAGACTCGGAGGCACAGCAAGATTCCAATCGTTAAAGTTCGTTGGGACTCTAAGCGTGGACCGGAGTTCACATGGGAAAGAGAGGACCAAATGAAAAGCAAATACCCGCATCTCTTCGCAACTGAGCAGCAAACTAACGATGACAGTACCTAAATTTTCGGGACGAAAATTCTTTCAACAAGGGGATGATGTGACAACCTGGAAATTTTCTCATACTTTCGTGTACTATTGTTGACTAAATTCTCGTGCATGGCACTTGGAAATCTTTGTGTATGACATTTGGGAACTTCTTGTAACGTTGCGTACCATTATAAACGAACTAACTCTTTGTGCGTGGCACTCTAAACATGTACGTTACATGCTAAACCGCGTTTACTCAATTTTCGGGACGAAAATTCTTTCAACATGGGGATAATGTGATATCCCGGGTTTTTCGGATAAATTATACGTGACACTTGTCGAATAATATGCGTGCTAAGTATTAAACGTGAATGAATACGTGATGAGTGTTTATGTGATTGTTTAGTTATTATTGTAAATATGCACACAACCGAACCCTTTGGGAAACTAGGAAACTTGGAACCCAAGTCTTCGGCCAAAAGAGAACGAGAATCAAAGATCAAACCAAAACCTTAGTTCTCTAACCACTCGGCCGCAAAACCCAAACCAAACCAAATCAGAATTCGGCCACAATACACAAACCCATTCCTTGACCGCGAAATCAAGTTCAAACCAAACTAACTTCCTTAAGTCTCTCGGTCACAAACACTAACCAAAACCGAATAGCATGCGACTTTAATCCCTCGGCCGCAAGACCCAAACCCAAACCGTAACCCTATCCCTTGACCGCGAAACCGAACCAACCATCCTAGTTCCTCGGCCACAATACTTATCCCAAATTGAAATCTTTACCTCTTGCGCCTATATCTACAAACTTGTGCATGTTTCCTTCTAAAACACAAACTCTAAACCACCCTCCTCTTGCTCCATAAATCGCGACGGCTTCTTTTTCTTTTCTTTCGGTCGCAGCAAACATCAGCCGAAGCCATCATCATCTCGGTCGCTAGCAGCCGGTTATCTCCAGTCCCGTTCAGTCTAGATCGCAAGATCAGTTTTGTTTTGCTTTCTCTCGGTCGCAGCAAGCAGCAGCCGAGTCGCCTTTGTCCACATCTCGGCTCGTTTGTCTAGTTACTCAAGGTTAGGATCATGTTTGATTTGAGATCATGTTCGAATATATATATATATTTATGTGCTTGAATGTTTAAGTTGTTTCGGATTATATGCATATGTAGGTTGTCCGCAAGTATATAGAGACTTGAAAGTTCTGAGTTATGTGTGTTGATTTTGTTGTTATTTCGGATTGATTTATTGATTGAAACGATCGGGTGTTTTCGGAGTATACATGTGTTAATCGGCTGATGTATCATAGTTACAAGTAGGGTTGTTTTCGGAAGATAAAAGCTGGCCAAGCATGATTGAACGAGATGTTAGATTAGCCGATTTGTCGATGATGTTTACACTGAATGATCTCATTGTTCGGATTGGTTACACTAGGTTGAATGTATAGGCTGTGTTTTGTTATAATAACTAGAAGTTATTAAGTAGGGTTGCATGGATAGATTATTAGTATTAATCTAGGATTAAAAATCGAATCTTGATCGCCTTGGCTAGTCACATGAACGAGTTATACGAACTTATTATAAGGAGATGCAGAAAACAGCATGCTGAGTGAAAGTTTCAGCCGACTTTATCAGGCTGTAACTTGGTCGTTAGTTGTCGAAAAACGGATTTTCTGAGGTCTAAAACGTAGAGATTTGAATAAGGAATCCAATGGCGCTGGATTCATAATTTTCTGAAATCGTTTGATATTTTTAAAGGGTTAAACAAGTTCGGTAGGTAAAACTGTTAAAATTCTGGAATTTTGTTGGTTGTTTATCAAGCTAGATTTTAAAATCAGTAGAGAGTTGAGTCATGATTTTTGTACAGCAACTAGGTATAGAAATTTCCGGGCAACTCCAACTGGAATTTTGTTAATCGGACGATCAGTGATTTTTAAATAAATTCTTCCGTGGACTGCAGTCAGAAAGCGGTAAATCTGACTGCAGCTTAGTGAATTAATATTTATGGTTAATTGGTAAAGATTTAGGACTTGGAAAAATTATATAAATTTCTATGGTATAAAGGTTACCTACTGTAAAAATATGGGAATTTTTAGAATGCTGGAACTATTTTATAAAAATCCTAGAAAACAGCTGAATAATTGAGTGTTAAGCAAAAAGTTGTTAACTTGTGATTTTATGCATTAAAGTGTTGCATGGATTAGGAATGTGTTCATGATAAGTTGTTTGATTACTATGATCATATGAGAATACTTGCATGCATGTTTGAAGTGTTAGTTATGTTGTTTGTGTGTATCACTTTGTGAGTAAATTACGTGTGGAATTTGTATTGGTGTGATTACACACTGACATGGAATTAATTGGTTTGTTAGGACGCAACTAGCGGTCCCATCTCTTATAATATCTTTGCCACACTAACCGAGCTAATAAAGGTGAGTTCACAGCCCCTAACTTTATACGGTTTTTAAACAACAGGGGGAGAAACATGTATACATTCTCAAACTCAAACTCTTTACATTATACGAATGTAACGTCACATAACTATGCGGTAACTAAGTTAATGTTAATGTAATGTTATGGTCACTATGCAGCTTTATCACTTAAGTCCTCGACAATCTCCTCGGATCGTTAGTATTTGGGTTAAGTAGCGGGGGAATTATAAGTAGTACTACTGGGTCTGACGAGCCCCATCCGAGCTAGTCGCGCTAGCCGACCGGGTATGGTCAACGGGTGTATGATTGGCCTAACATCGCCATGGTCATGTGATAGACCTGGCAAAACGGAGGCACAAATGTCAGCTTCGATCGCGAACACTTAGTGACATGACTTTAGGCTAGCTACCTATATACATTAATATTGAACTTAATTACAGAACAACTTAATATTCCGGGTTTGGAATATTGGAACATCAACTTATTATCCCGGGTTGGGGATAATGGGAACACAACTTATTATTCCGGGTTTGGAATAATGCAACTGATATGCTATCCCGGGTTGGGGATAACGGAGTAACAAACTAAAACCGAACAACAAATTTATGAAAACCTGTGAACTCACTCATCTTTAATGTTGACACTTGTTTCTTTACATGTTTCTCATGACGCTAGGAGCTCTAGGTGCACGCACACGCATTGAACAAGACATCATTATAGAGTCTCATTTATTAATACTGTTTTGGGATTTTACCTTTGTTTGGCGTTTGTGTTGGCGCCGCATCACTACTTATTGATGCTTCCGCTCAAACTTTAAAAACTGATACTCATGCTAAATATTGGTAATCTAAAATTTACAACAAATGATTTTGGAAAACGTATTATCAAATCATATAGAGTCGTTCGACGTACTAGTGTCTTAGATTCTGGTTTGTTCACACGTCTCGCGGTAGAACTCCGCAAGTGGAAATTGAGAGTGTGACAGGTCCCCATCTCAAACTAATCTTGTTTGTGGATGTGCAGGGTGTTCCAGGAGGGACTGTAAACAGTCATTGGATTGATGACAGTGGAGCATCAAGGCACATGACGAGCGACTTGTGGCTCCTATATGATGTGAAAAGCATAAGGGGTGGTTATGCTGCTTTTGCTGGTGACAAAGGTGGATACATCACTGGAGAAGGAATGGTCTCCAATGGTGTTGTGAGCTTCGACAAGATCAATTATGTGCGGCAAATTGATCACAATCTTCTTAGCGTTTCTCAAATCTGCGACAAGAAGTTCACGGTACATTTTGATGATGCCGGATGTTATGTGCTGAAGCCTGGATTCAAGATCCCCAAGGAATGGATTCTCCTGTCGGCTCCAAGAATTAATGACTTGTATATTCTTGATATGAGCCAAGCTATTACAACATCTGCACAAGTCACATGTTTTGTCTCCAAAGCCACCGAGAAGGAATCTATCTCTTGGCACAGACGTATGGGACACATTCACCTGAGAAAAATGAACTATTTGGTAAAGAATAATCTAGTGAGTGGTATACCAGTGAAGCATTTTCATCTTCAAGACGTTTTTGTATCATGCCAGAAAGGGAAGCAAGCAAGAAAGTCCCATCCCGTGAAGAAGATCAACACTGTGAATATGCCACTGGAACGTCTTCATATGGACCTCTTTGGACCTATGAAACACAAGACAACCTTTGGTGATTCTTATTGTCTGGTAGTTACTGATGACTATTCTAGATTCTCATGGGTAAGCATGTTGGCACACAAGAATGAAGTTCCTACTATTGTCACACCCTGACCCGCAGCGGAAATGGTAGTCGGGGCATGATTGGGTTTTCATCAAAGCTCATGACATTTACTATAAAGTTTCATATTTATTATTTCTCTTTAAAGAGGAAGTTACAATAAACATACAAACACAACCTGTTCAAATACACTTTCATTACAAACTAAAGTATTAAACATAAATCATACAATTACAAAGGGAAACTAAACTAAATGTCCATTCCAAAGCATTAACTTGTTTATTCTTCTAGGCCATCCTACGTGTTTCTTTTCTCAACTGGATCACCTGTATCATGTGTGAAATAGGGTTTTTGGGTCAACATAAGTTGGCGAGTGAATCTTATTTAAATATTTGAAAGGATTAGTTATGTTGGTTATTTGAATAAAATTGTGCATAACCAAATATGAATAAACGTAAATGTAAATTTAATCACAAAACACATAATATCAATTAATGCACAAGCACACACACCAAGTGATGAACAATGAGATCAAGACTCAATCAAACGGAGCCGATCAAATGAGGCACCTGATGCTCAACTCGTCTCCCACGAGGAACTGATGGGCCTAATGAATGATTTGCACGCAACTTGACAAAATGTAAACACGTATCACAACAAACAATATTTACATCATAAGTTTAGGTCATATAATGGTAATGGCACAAGTTTGAATAAACGAAATAATTAAAGCGACACATGATACACCCCAAAACATGAATAAAAAGGGGAATTTGTAAGGATTCACTCATAGTGAGTGCGTTCCTTGATAATGATGAATGCGCACGAATTTGTGATTCTACCGACGAGGAAAACTAACCTAAATAATAATGTAATAATTCGATAAATAAATAAAGTTCATTTGAAATTAATATTTTTAATTAGTGCTCTTAATAAGATTTTTTTAGTTTTATTTTTGTGAATTTAATGCAAGTTTTTAGGCTTTAAAACCTTATTTTGAGGTATTTTTAATTGATTTTTCAACTAAATAAATAAATAAAAGAAAAATAAAAAGTTGATTTTTTGACCGTTGACCATTGACCATTGACCGTTGACCGGTCGGACTGTGTTTAATTATGCGCTGAGTGAGGTTCGAACTCGGGACCTCTCGTATACGTGCACGCAGCTCTACCAACTGAGCTACGTGTCTAACCCGAAATATTTCTGATTTTAATTATATTTATATACTTACTGGTTTGAATCTGGAATTTAATTAATTAAAAAGGTTTATACTGGCTTGGACCGACGCGCAGAACATGTTTCGAACTCGTGACCCCGACGTTGTTTTGCACCCAGCCCTACCAACTGGGCTGGGTGTCTAACCCGGTAAATAAAGGATTTTAATTATATTTATATATTATATGTTTTGTTTTATATTAACATTATAAAAATGCTCGGTTTATATAAAGGATTCGGCATTATGTATGAGACTAGAACTCGGGATCTTCGCATTTCAAATGCACACAGTCCACCACTGGACTGTGTGTCTAACCCGATTAAAATCCCATTTTTAATTATACTTATAAACTTTTTGTAACTTCATCTTTTTCCTTGAATCAAAACACAGAACAAATCCGACTGTTATCTAAATTTTTAACAATTTTGGTTATTGGTTTACAACTAACGGAATTAAACATGAACATAGAAAGGTTTTAAAGATTCATACCCACTGGAAGATAGAACTTTGATGATCCCGGTGACCAACTCCGGCGAGTTCCAAATTTTTCCGGCGAAGTGCAGAAAAGAAAAAAGAGAGTTTTTAAGTGTTGATGTAGAGAGTGTTTTGAGGGAATGAGCGAATTCGTTTGTGGTGAAACGATTTGTATTTATGGAGTAACCAGTCAATCCCGATTTCTGTTCCGAATTTCGGCGACTTGAAGATGAAGCTCTGAGGTCAGCGGGGCTGGGGAGAATAAGCAGAGGATTTCAAGAATGGTTTGAATGAGTTTGGAAACGAGGTTAGCAAGGTATTTATAGGTGATGTGATCCACCACGATTTCGGTTTTCCGGTGATATTTTCTGGTGACTACCAGACAATTCCGGCAGTAGAGTGTTTGAACAGAAAGCTCTTGAGTGATCGTTTGGTGAACGAGATGTTTCAGTATTTACAGATCGAATGATTCGTAAATGGTTTCATTTTCAAAACTGGGTTTAAAGTTTTCGGTTTCATTCATGGATTAACGGTCAATGATTTCGTTCAGCTCAGACGAATTGATTCAAGATTTCCGTTAAATCTGATGAATGAAAGCAGTTACATGCGTTAATCAAAAGGAAAACGGTTATTTGGATTGATTGCTAGAATCATGTTCCGACTGTTATAGGTTCTGAGATTTGGAATTCAAATTCAAGCGTTGTTTTAGTATATAAATTAATTGCTTTAGGATTTTAACAGATATGTGTCTGTAGTGTAGTGATGTATTGTGTGTGTTGGTTGGGTGGAGACCCGGGTTCGAAACCCGGCTACCCCATTCTATTTCTTTATTTATTTTTTCATTAATTATTATTATTTATTAATTGTGGTCTTTAATCTTTAAAATATTTATTAATTATGTATTATTTTAAATAACCGACACGTTAAATACGCAACGAACTTTTTAACTGAATATTTGATTGATAAACGGTGCGGGTTTTTGAAACCCGATTTTCACGAATGTTACAGTATCCCCTACTTTTATAAATTTCGTCCCGAAATTTAAGTAGTGGTATGTTTGACTCGAAAGGAGGGTGGTTTTGACAATTACATACTTAGAAGGGGTGAGAGTTTAAATTTTGTTTGAGGCGGTAACGTTCCTAGTAAGGGTTGGATGCCCTGCTACAGGAATCGCTTTTTGATGCCTAAAGTATGGAAATGCGAAACATGGATAAACAGAGTCGATTGACTAGGTATGATCTCACGCATAAGAGTTTTGAGAGAATTGATCCGCTTGAAAAGATAAGGTTATATCATAAAACAAAACTTCAACCATGATGATACTAAAACCTACACGGAACCTTTCATAACCGCCTGACAACGCTTTTGATCTTTTGACAAGAATACTTATATATAGGAAGTACCAGCGGCGTATCCACCATATTCTTGTCAACTTTTCATTGGCTTTGTCAGTAAGTTATGATTAGTTCTATGTGACTCTAAAATCTACAAAACAAACACAACAGCCAAAGCTTGAGTCTTAAATCTGAAAGGATACATGATCGAATGATGACAGTCCTCTCTCGTTTGTTAGATGAAGGGTTTAGTCTATGTAAAAGTGAGACACAAACCAACTTCTTTAAATGATGAGATCGAGGTACGTCGAGATGTATGATGATATGAGAGTTAATGTCAATGAGTATAAAACAAAATTGTAATATCAATTCGCATTAAAATTCTTGGATACATGAATTCCCAGTTTACAATTGGAATACGTAAAGATTGAGATAACATAAGAAAACATAAAAACTAGACGGTTGGAGTTGAGTCTTGATTCTTGGTGAGGGAAAGCTAGTTGGGTGATTCGTTTGGGCGGTTATTATCTTCAACAGGATTGGCGTTGATGTTGTAAGCTCTTCCCCTTGCTGGTGGTGGAACTGGGTTTGCTTGATTTGCTTGGTTAACTAGGTTTGCTTGAGCTTGGGCGTTTATGATGTTAACCAATCGAGGGCACGTGTTTCTAAAATGGGTAGGGTTGCCACAATTAAAACAAGCTCGAACATATGGAAACATGGGGTATTGGGGTTGTTGATATGTTTGGATCATGTTTTGAGTAGGGGGTGAGGCTTGTTTTAAGGGGCACGACAAGTTTTGCTCCAATGACCATAACGCCCACAATTTGCACACAGTTGACAATGTCACACCCCGACCCGCAGCGGAATAAGAGTCGGGGCATAATTGGGTTATCACCAAAGCTCATGACATTTACTAATATGTTTCATATATAATAAAGTCAAAGTTACATTTTCAAATATCCAAACATGTTCATTTAATACAAAGAAAATAATCCAACATAACAATCCCAACTCTAAATCGTTTTATTCTTCTAGTCCAAGTCCTATGTGTTCCTAGCTGCTGCTGGTTCACCTGTATCATGTGTAAAATGGGGGTTTTTGGGTCAACATAAGTTGGCGAGTGAACCTTATTAGATAAACATTTATTAATGAATTAATTGTTAGTTTATCCATGAAAATTGTGCATAATCATAGATGAGCAAATGTAAATAATCAGGCAATGGCAAATAGCAGTCACAACTATAACATACAATAACACATGACAGCATACATGAACATACCAACATCATACTGTAAATAACATAAATGAAACTGTGCGATCAAGGCTCAATCAAACGGAGCCGATCGTATTGCATGTACTGAAAATGAAAATGTCTGTGCGATCAAGGCTCAATCAAACGGAGCCGATCGTATGTGGGCACGCCAGGTTCAACCGCATAATAAAATGGGGAACATGCTCAACGCTCATAATGTAATGGGGAGCGGCAGCCTATGAAATTGCATGTACTGAATAATAAATTGCATCCAATAATAACTACTTAACAGCAACAAACTGAGTACACATGTTCATGATATGATGTATGCACAATGGTTTAGTTATAATATATATACAAAGACACATGATACACCCCAAAACGTGATTAAAACGGGGAATTTGTAAGATTCACTCACCTTGGGTGCGTTGGATTGGAGGTGGTGATATGCGCACGAATTAGATGAGCGGAACAACGGGGATTACTAACCTAAATAATAACGGGAAAATATATTAAATGGGTGGATTTTATTAAGGATTTTAATGAAATTTTTAGATATATTTTTGTGAGTTTATGGCTATTTTCTATCTTTAAAAATGTTATTTTTAAGTATTTTTAATTGATTTTTAAATTAAATTAAATAAATAAAAATATAAAAAAAATTGTTTATTTAGCGTTGACCGTTGACCGGTTCGGTCAGCGTATTAGTTTGCGCCGGGTGAGGCTCGAACCCGAGACCTCCCGTTCGCGTGCACGCAGCTCTACCAACTGAGCTACGTGTCTAACCCGAAATAATCTTGTTTTTAATTATATTTATACACTTATTCAATTTAACCGAATTTCCTTTATTTGCAAAAACATTTTAATTCAATCGGACCGGTGCTCGTGACGGGTTTCGAACGCGACGTGTGGTTCATGTTGCACACAGTCCACCGCTGGACTGTGTATCTAACCTGGTTATTATCTCGGTTTTTATTATACTTAACAACTAACTGGGTTATCCCGATTTAGTTTAAACAAAAAGGCCTTTTATTATACAAGGAGTGCGTATAGCAGGAATCGAACTCGGGACGTGCGTTTGTATTTTGTACACAGTCCACCGCTGGACTGTGTGTCTAACCCGTTTATAATTCCGATTTTAATTAACCTTATGTTATGTTGCGTCTTCATCTTCTTCGTTGATTTTACACAGACAAACTTATTCTGACTGTTATGACCGATTCATGACATATACGCTTTTCAGACATTACAAGTAATTTAAAAGTAGAGAATGGAGAGAGTTTGGGGAAAAAGATATACCGATTGATGTTGTTCACAGAATTCCGGCAGAGGTTTGTCGGTTCTGAAGGTGAACTCCGGCTGTTGAAACCAATTAACAGCTTTGTTCGATTATTTAAGAAGTTGAGTCACTTAAACAAGGTTTAACAGAAGTTTGGGAGATCATACCCGTTCACGGTGTGTTTCCGGCAGTTTCAGAAGTTTTCCGGCGAAGGTAAGATTTTCGACAAACGTTGACTAGGATCGATTCTGATGGTGGAGTTGTGTTAGTGACTGATTAATCACATGATTGAAACAGAAAGAGTCGGAGGAAATACCGTGTGGATGTGAGTCCCGGTTTTCCGGCGACTTGCAGAATTTTTCCGGCGGTCTGATTCAAGCTTCTCCGGTGGACTGTAAGGTTGCGGAAATGCAATTGGGAGTCTTGCAGAGTGTTTTGAGTCGCAGGAAGGGTCTAGGATTGAAGTAATCCGAGAATTGAAAACTTCGGTTATTAAACCGATCTACTTCCGAATTCAAGTTACACTCATGGCAGCATTGATTGGAATCGTCCGTTTATCGGTTATACTCGCTGAATCACGAGTATCCAAATCGACTTTGGGTGTTTGATAACCGATTTCAATTACAATTTGTGAAATCGGTTGATTTACCTTAGTCCATAAAACTTATTTGTTTCCTAAAGATAACAGAAAACAAACAAGTGGCGGAGTGGTCTTGTGATTGGGTGATAAGTCGCTGAAGTGTCTTGGCTGACCCGGGTTCGAGTCCCGGCAGCTTCATAATTTTTTTATTTATTTTATTTTAACTTTTTATCCAATATAATTTTTATAGTTTAGTTTATTTATTAATTATGTATCGTTTTAACTCAAAATAATCATAAATATTTAATGTAACTTTTATAACTTGATACTTGATTACAAAACGGAGCGGGTTTTGATAACCCGATTTTTACAAATGTTACAGTATCCCCTACTTTTAGGAATTTCGTCCCGAAATTTAAGTAGTTGAAGTAGTAGGAAAAAGATGCGGGTATTTTTCACGCATTGAGTCTTCACGTTCCCAAGTAAACTCAGGTCCCCGTTTCGACTCCCAGCGTACCCTAACAATTGGAATGCGACTTCGTCGCAGACGTTTCTCCCCGTAGTCCATGATCTCCACTGGTCTTTCAATAAAATGCATAGATTCATCAATCTGAATATCTTCCAGCGGAATATGGAGATTCTCATCAGCGAGGCACTTCTTCAAGTTCGACACGTGGAATGTGGGATGAATCCTGTTGAGTTCTTCTGGTAGGTCAAGCTTGTATGCTACAGGACCTACTCTTTCGAGTATCTTGAAAGGTCCTACGTAACGAGGTGCTAGATTCCCCTTTTGACCAAAACAAACTACTCCCTTCCACGGTGATACTTTTAAAAGCACATGATCACCAATGTTAAACTCTAAGGGCTTCCGTCGTTTATCTGCATAACTCTTTTGACGACTTTGAGCCGCTAGAAGATTGTTTCGAATTTGATGGATCTTATCTGTGGTTTCTTGGATCAATTCTGGACCAGTAATTTGTGCTACCCCAATTTCGTGCCAACATACAGGAGATCGGCACTTACGACCATATAAGGCTTCAAAAAGTGCCATGCCGATGCTCGAATGATAGCTGTTGTTGTACGAAAATTCTACTAATGGTAGGTGGGTGTCCCAATTTCCCTTGAAGTCTATGACACATGCTCTAAGCATATCTTCAAGAGTTTGAATGGTGCGCTCAGACTGTCCATCAGTTTGAGGATGATAGGCGGTACTGAGATCTAATCGTGTGCCCATAGCGGATTGTACTGCTTGCCATGTTCGTGAGGTGAAACGACCATCACGATCAGAAATAATACTTAATGGACGATTTCGTTGATATAAATACGTGCAAGCTTTTCGTTCTTGAAATCTTCGCGGATAGGAATAAAGTGAGCTGATTTTGTAAGTCGGTCTATAATCACCCATATAGTGTCATACCCACCAGAAGTGCGAGGTAACCCGGTAATGAAATCCATGGTTATATTTTCCCACTTCCATACAGGTATTTCCGGTTGGACTAGAAGTCCTGAGGGTCTTTGGTGTTCAGCCTTCACCTTGGAACATGTGAGACACTTGGAAACAAAAACGGCAATATCCTTCTTCATTCCAGGCCACCAATAGGTGTATCATAGGTCTTGATACATCTTATCGGCTCCTGGGTGTATAGAATATCGAGTTTTGTGAGCTTCATTCATAAGAGTTTCACGAAGATTGTTGTGGTTAGGAATCCAGATACGATCTAGGTAATACAGGATACCGTCTGATTTAGTTTCAAGTTTTAGCTCGGCTCCACAGGACATCTCCTTTCGTACATCTTCTTCTGTTATTGAAACGTGTTGGGCTTCTCGAATTTGATCTTTAATGTCGGTTATAATTTGCGAACATAGAAGATGAATGGAGTTCGCATAACCCTTTCGACTAAGTGCATCAGCCACCACATTTGCTTTACCAGGGTGGTATCTAATTTCACAGTCATAATCATTTAGAAGTTCGACCCATCGTCGTTGCCTCATGTTTAACTCTTTTTGATTGAAGATATGTTGAAGACTCTTATGGTCAGTGTATATTTCACACTTAGTACCATAGAGATAATGTCTCCATATCTTAAGAGCGAATACAACGGCTCCAAGTTCTAGGTCATGAGTGGTGTAGTTCTTTTCATGTGTCTTGAGTTGTCTCGAGGCATAAGCTATGACTTTTCCTCTTTGCATGAGAACGCAGCCTAAACCTTGCCCTGACGTGTCGCAATAGACTACAAAATCATCACAACCTTCAGGAAGAGTGAGGATTGGTGCATCACAAAGTTTTTGTTTAAGAGTTTGAAAAGCTTCTTCTTGCTTGGGTCCCCATACGAAAAGCTTTCCCTTATGAGTTAAAGCCGTGAGTGGCACAGCAATGCGAGAGAAGTTTGAAATGAACCGACGATAATAGCCAGCTAGTCCAAGAAAAGATCTTACTTCAGTTGGTGTACGTGGAGCTTGCCATTCTTGAACTGCTTTGATCTTTGAAGGGTCAACATGTATTCCTTGTCATTGACTACATGCCCGAGGAATTGCACCTCTTTTAACCAGAATTCACATTTAGAGAACTTGGCATAAAGCTTTTCCTTTTCTAGAAGTGCAAGAACGAGTCGAAGATGACGCTCATGATCAGCTTTAGATTTTGAATAAATAAGAATATCGTCGATGAAAACTATAACAAATCGATCAAGGTAAGGTTTGCAGACTCTGTTCATTAGGTCCATGAAGACAGCTGGTGCGTTGGTTAATCCAAACGGCATAACCATGAATTCATAGTGGCCATAACAAGTTCGAAAAGCAGTCTTAGGGACGTCTTCTTCATGCACTCTAAGTTGATGATAGCCAGATCGAAGATCGATTTTTGAAAAGCAGCTGGCACCTTGTAGTTGGTCAAGAAGATCATCAATGCGAGGTAAAGGATAGCGATTCTTGATGGTTAACTTGTTGAGCTCTCTGTAGTCAATGAACATACGAAAAGATCCATCTTTCTTCTTTACAAAAAGGACAGGTGCACCCCAAGGCGATGAGCTAGGACGTATGAATCCCTTGTCAGTCAACTCTTGCAATTGACTGGCTAGCTCTTGCATTTCAGAGGGGGCTAACCTATATGGAGACTTTGCAACTGGTGTAGCACCAGGTATAAGATCAATACAGAATTCGACGTCTCTAATTGGAGGAAGTCCTGAAATGTCGTCAGGAAAAACTTGTGGGAAGTCTTTTACTACAGGAATGTCTTCAAGTTTCTTCTCGATGGTTCCCTTTTTGATGATATGAGCTAAAAACGCGTCATAATTCTTGCGAAGATATTTTTGAGCTTGAAGACAAGACATTAAGCTGAGCCCTTTCGACGAGGTTTCTCCAATGATTCGAAGAGTCTGACCGTTTGAAAGAGGAATACGAATAAATTTTTCACGACAAACAACTTCCGCCTGATGTTGACTGAGCCAATCCATACCGATTATGATGTCAAAACTTCCCAGCTTCATAGGAATAAGGTCGACTGAGAAATCGTGGTCGTTTAAGGTGAGTGTACAGTTGCGTAAAATAGAGTCTAATGAAACTGGTTTCCCGTCCGCAACTTCTACCGTTATGGATTCCGTGAGCTTATCCCGATTTTTGCTTAAGATAGGTTCAAATTCTAATGACACAAAACTTCTATCCGCACCAGTATCAAATAACATAAAGGCATACCTACCATTTATAAGGAACGTACCGTTGACCACATTGCCGTCAGCTCTGGCCTGGTTCGCGTTAATATTGAAAGCTCTTCCTCTTGCAGGTGGAGGAGCTTGGTTCGCTTGATTCACTGGGTTAGCTTGGGCCTGAGCATGAATAATGTTTACCAACCTTGGACAAGTGTTTCTGAAGTGGCTGGGGTCTCCGCAATTGAAGCAAGCCCGCATAGGTTGGCCCATAGGATAATTGGGTTGGTAGTATGTTTGGGCTAAATGTTGGGTGGGTGGAAATGGTAGGGGTTGTTGGGCTTGACCCATTAACTGTTGGTGGGTTTGGGTTAAAGGTTGGTGGCGGTTTGTTCGTTGAGGCATGCGGCAGGTTTGAACAGTATGTCCTGCGCGACCGCATCCGGTGCAGTATTGGCAAGGATGATCAGGGGAATGGTGATATTGGCAACGGTTACATTTTGGTAACGGGCCAGTGTAGGGTCTTCTGTATGGTGCGGGTGAGGGAGTGACTTGAGTAATGGGTGCAGCAGGAATAGGGGGGTTGGTTTGGGTAACTGCAAAATTTCTGGTGTTGCGCTTCCTCTTATTAGCGAACTTAGAGGAAGGAATGGGGTGGTTTGAAGTTTGTCCCTCAACAGGGGCTTTCTTCTTCTCTTCTTTGAACTTCCCGTTACGAATTCGGTTTTCGGTCAGTTCAGTTGCTAACTCCATAGCAGCTTCAAGTGTTACTGGTGAAACGCTGAGAACTGAATCTTGGATTTTCGAGGGAAGTCCTCGAATATAATGCTCGATCAGATGATAGGTTGGAGTGAATAAATTTGGGACCATTTGGTTCAACTCCAAGAACCTCTTGTTGTAGGTAGTGTGATCACCCTCCTTTTGCTTTAGAGCATGAAATTCATCCTCCAACTTCTTAATTTCACTTCTAGGACAAAAACGCCTAGTCATGATTTCCCTTAACTCCTCCCAAGTTAAGGCCATCGCATCTTCAGTTCCCCTCTTCCCTTTCTCAGTATTCCACCAAGTGAGAGCTACTCCAAGTAGTCTCCCGGTGGCGTATCGAACCTTGCGATCCTCAGGACAATCGCAGTTTAGGAAGGTGTTTTCCATCTCCTCGAACCAATGTAGGAGAGCAGTGACACCCTCGGTCCCTTCAAATTTAGGAGGATCACAGGACTTAAAATGTTTGTAAGAGCACTTGCTGGTAGGAGGGTTGTCGATGTTCTGGTCCTGTTGTTGGGGAGGGTTAGTAGGATTTGTAGCAAGGGCTTGTTGTACTTGGACCACAATGTCAGGAAGTATCGTGGCCATTTGTTTCGTGATCTGAGTGGCCGAACGTTCCTGGGACCTTCCTGATCTTTTACCCCTTCGCTGCTGTCTAGACGACATCTACAGGATCATAAAATGAGAAGATTGTGAGTTTATGGTGTCTTTTTAGGTGTCATGTGTCTTTAAGAAAATGAAAATAACATAAATATCAATAATGCAACTACATCCATAGGATGTCTTGGGTTCGCTCATGTTGGGCCTCAAATGTCCCCCATACCTTCACCTACATAGTCATGTGGGCCCCCATGGCTATTGGCTTGGTAGGATTCACATTAGTATTGGCAATTTAACACTCGCATCCCCCGAATGCAAACCACAAAATATGTTCATGAGATGTTTGGTCGGAACGTGTCCAGGTGTAGACACAATGACAACTCAAAGTGGGGTTAGCTCACACGACGTTTGGTATAGCATGCTGTGGCCTAATAGGTACTTCGTACTCTCATCGTTAGTCCCCAGGTAGGCAAACTGGTCCTTTATTTTGGATTTATACGAATGCCAGCCTAGACAGGACGTTCCGACTACCGGTACGGGTACCCTTCCAGTTACTACATGCCCGTCATGAGAACTCACTTTGATGAGATTTGAAAACACGAAAATCATTGTAAAAGCAATCATGATGTGGTGTGTGCTTTCATGGATGTGATATGTTATGAGTATACGAGTCATGATAGGCATTATATGATAATACATACTTATGAACATGCTTGCACAATATCAAATGTAACATTTAACATAAAACATATAAACATCATGAAATTTGGCATGTAACACACAAAAATCTTATAAGTTTCTAATCGACTATAGTATAGGCTCTAAGGGTCTAATAACCTATCCTATATCCCTATAAACCTGGCTCTGATACCAATCTGTCACACCCCGACCCGCAGCGGAATAAGAGTCGGGGCATAATTGGGTTATCACCAAAGCTCATGACATTTACTAATATGTTTCATATATAATAAAGTCAAAGTTACATTTTCAAATATCCAAACATGTTCATTCAATACAAAGAAAATAATCCAACATAACAATCCCAACTCTAAATCGTTTTATTCTTCTAGTCCAAGTCCTATGTGTTCCTAGCTGCTACTGGTTCACCTGTATCATGTGTAAAATGGGGGTTTTTTGGTCAACATAAGTTGGCGAGTAAACCTTATTAGATAAACATTTATTAATGAATTAATTGTTAGTTTATCCATGAAAAATTGTGCATAATCATAGATGAGCAAATGTAAATAATCAGGCAATGGCAAATAGCAGTCACAACTATAACATACAATAACACATGACAGCATACATGAACATACCAACATCATACTGTAAATAACATAAATGAAACTGTGCGATCAAGGCTCAATCAAACGGAGCCGATCGTATTGCATGTACTGAAAATGAAAATGTCTGTGCGATCAAGGCTCAATTAAACGGAGCCGATCGTATTGCATGTACTGAAAATGAAAATGTCTGTGCGATCAAGGCTCAATCAAACGGAGCCGATCGTATGTGGGCACGCCAGGTTCAACCGCATAATAAAATGGGGAACATGCTCAACGCTCATAATGTAATGGGGAGCGGCGGCCTATGAAATTGCATGTACTGAATAATAAATTGCATCCAATAATAACTACTTAACAGCATCAAACTGAGTACACATGTTCATGATATGATGTATGCACAATGGTTTAGTTATAATATATATATACAAAGACACATGATACACCCCAAAACGTGATTAAAACGGGGAATTTGTAAGATTCACTCACCTTGGGTGCGTTGGATTGGAGGTGGTGATATGCGCACGAATTAGATGAGCGGAACAACGGGGATTACTAACCTAAATAATAACGGGAAAATATATTAAATGGGTGGATTTTATAAGGATTTTAATGAAATTTTTAGATATATTTTTGTGAGTTTATGGCTATTTTCTATCTTTAAAAATGTTATTTTTAAGTATTTTTAATTGATTTTTAAATTAAATTAAATAAATAAAAATATAAAAAAAATTGATTATTTAGCGTTGACCGTTGACCGTTGACCGGTTCGGTCAGCGTATTAGTTTGCGCCGGGTGAGGCTCGAACCCGAGACCTCCCGTTCACGTGCACGCAGCTCTACCAACTGAGCTACGTGTCTAACCCGAAATAATCTTGTTTTTAATTATATTTATACACTTATTCAATTTAACCGAATTTCCTTTATTTGCAAAAACATTTGAATTCAATCGGACCGGTGCTTGTGACGGGTTTCGAAAGCGCGACGTGTGGTTCATGTTGCACACAGTCCACCGCTGGACTGTGTGTCTAACCTGGTTATTATCTCGGTTTTTATTATACTTAACAACTAACTGGGTTATCCCGATTTAGTTTAAACAAAAGGCCTTTTATTATACAAGGAGTGCGTATAGCAGGAATCGAACTCGGACGTGCGTTTGTATTTTGTACACAGTCCACCGCTGGACTGTGTGTCTAACCCGTTTATAATTCCGATTTTAATTAACCTTATGTTATGTTGCGTCTTCATTTTCTTCGTTGATTTTACACAGACAAACTTATTCTGACTGTTATGACCGATTCATGACATATACGCTTTTCAGACATTACAAGTAATTTAAAAGTAGAGAATGGAGAGAGTTTGGGGAAAAAGATATACCGATTGATGTTGTTCACAGAATTCCGGCAGAGGTTCGTCGGTTCTGAAGGTGAACTTCGGTTGTTGAAACCAATTAACAGCTTTGTTCGATTATTTAAGAAGTTGAGTCACTTAAACAAGGTTTAACAGAAGTTTGGAAGATCATACCCGTTCACGGTGTGTTTCCGGCAGTTTCAGAAGTTTTCCGGCGAAGGTAAGATTTTCGACAAACGTTGACTAGGATCGATTCTGATGGTGGAGTTGTGTTAGTGACTGATTAATCACATGATTGAAACAGAAAGAGTCGGAGGAAATACCGTGTGGATGTGAGTCCCGGTTTTCTGGCGACTTGCAGAATTTTTCCGGCGGTCTGATTCAAGCTTCTCCGGTGGACTGTAAGGTTGCGGAAATGCAATTGGGAGTCTTGCAGAGTGTTTTGAGTCGGAGGAAGGGTCTAGGATTGAAGTAATCCGAGAATTGAAAACTTTCGGTTATTAAACCGATCTACTTCCGAATTCAAGTTACACTCATGGCAGCATTGATTGGAATCGTCTGTTTATCGGTTATACTCGCTGAATCGCGAGTATCCAAATCGACTTTGGGTGTTTGATAACCGATTTCAGTTACAATTTGTGAAATCGGTTGATTTACCTTAGTCCATAAAACTTATTGTTTCCTAAAGATAACAGAAAACAAACAAGTGGCGGCGTGGTCTTGTGATTGGATGATAAGTCGCTGAAGTGTCTTGGCTGACCCGGGTTCGAGTCCCGGCAGCTTCATAATTTTTTTATTTATTTTATTTTAACTTTTTATCCAATATAATTTTTATAGTTTAGGTTATTTATTAATTATGTATCGTTTTAACTCAAAATAATCATAAATATTTAATGTAACTTTTATAACTTGATACTTGATTACAAAACGGAGCGGGTTTTGATAACCCGATTTTTACAAATGTTACAGACAAGGTACGGTAGATGGATGGTGATAAAAACAGGTGTTGCATTGAGGGTGGGGTCCAATGTAAGGTTTCTTATTTGGGTAAGTAGAGTTAGGTGCTACTTGAGTGATTGGGATAGCTTGGAGGGGTATGGCTTGTGAAGCTGGTTGATTGCCTTTGGGTGATAGCGAAATTTTGCCCATCTCGTTTTCTCTTAGGAGTGGTTTGAGGAGGGGATTCGGTTTGAGTGAAGTTTGAGGTTTCGGTTGATGCTTTATCCTTCTTCTTCTCCTCCTTGAAGTCTTTATTCCGTATGTGGTTTTCAGTGAGCTCTGTAGCTAACTCCATTGCTGCTTCCAGAGTTGCAGGTGTGGTACTTATTACAGGGTCTTGAATTTTTGAAGGAAGACCTCGTATGTAGTGCTCGATCAAACGGTAGAGGGGAGTGAACAAGTTGGGGATCATTTTATTCAACTCAAGGAATCTCTTGTTGTATGTGGTGTGGTCGCCCTCTTTTTGTTTCAAAGAATAGAACTCATCTTCCAATTTCTTGATTTCGCTTCTTGGACAGAACCGTCTTGTCATGATTTCCTTCAACTCTTCCCAAGTCAAAGTTATAGCATCTTCAACACCTCGCTTGGCCTTCTCTGTATTCCACCATGTAAGTGCTACTCCGAACAAACGACCGGTAGCATAACGCACCTTGCGATCATCGGGGCAATCGCAATTGAGAAAAGTGTTTTCCATTTCCTCAAACCAATGGAGGAGAGCGGTGACACCTTCAGTCCCTTCGTATTTTGGAGGATCGCAGGATTTGAAATGCTTGAAGGTGCATTTAGTGGCTTTTGGGGAGGATTGACAATGTTTTGATCTTCTTGGTTGATTGGGTTGACGGGATTAGCGGTAAGGGCCTGTTGTACTTGAATAACGATGTTGGCTATTACGGCAGCCATTTGTTGAGCGATTTGGGCAGCCATGCGCTCGCGGGATTTTCCTGATCTCATTTTTCTACGAGAGAGACTGGAAGACATCTACAGGGAATACGTATCAAGAGTATGAGTTTGACGTTTTAGGTGTCATGTGTCGTATTTAGAAATGAACATTCATAAAACAAATGAAAAATAATAAATTTACTACATCCATAGGATGTCTTGGGCTTTGCTCGTAATTGGGCCTTGCATGCCGCCATACTTCACCTTCGTGATCATGTGGGCCCCCATGATTACCGGGCTTTCATATGGTTCGCATGTGTTAGTCTGGTAACGTACACTAAAACTCGGAGAAAATCGAGAAATATGAATGTAACGTATGAAATTCGGAGTGCATCCAGGTGTGGACACGGTGACACCTCAAAGTGGGGTTAGTTCGAACGACGTTTGGTGTGGCATGCTTTGGCCTAATAGGTCCTTCGTACTCTCATCGTTAGTCCCCAGGTAGGCAAACTGGTCTGTTTTATTGGATTTATACGAATGTCAACCTAGAGAGGACGTTCCGACTACCGGTACTTGTACCCTTACAGTTACTACATGCCCGTCGTAGAACTCACTTTGATGAGATTGAAAAATGAAAAATGCGACAAAATCTTGAATAAAGGAAATATGAGGATGATTTGAATATGTGAACATTGAAATATGCGTGATGAATGTATATGTAAGCATGTTAAGTTTGACAATAAGTATAACTCATTAAGTATCACACAAAATGATTGGGAAGTGTTTGCATGCATTTGTATGTGTAATAAATACGAAACAAATAAACATCATGAGTTTGCATGTAACCACATAAACAATTAAAGTTTAATCAACTATAGTATAGGCTCTAAGGGTCTAATAATCTATCCTATATCCCTATAGTCAAAAGCTCTGATACCAATCTGTCACACCCTAACCCGCAGCGGAAATGGTAGTCGGGGCATGATTGGGTTTTCATCAAAGCTCATGACATTTACTATAAAGTTTCATATTTATTATTTCTCTTTAAAGAGGAAGTTACAATAAACATACAAACACAACCTGTTCAAATACACTTTCATTACAAACTAAAGTATTAAACATAAATCATACAATTACAAAAGGAAACTAAACTAAATGTCCATTCTAAAGCATTAACTTGTTTATTCTTCTAGGCCATCCTACGTGTTTCTTTTCTCAACTGGATCACCTGTATCATGTGTGAAATAGGGTTTTTGGGTCAACATAAGTTGGTGAGTGAATCTTATTTAAATATTTGAAAGGATTAGTTATGTTGGTTATTTGAATAAAATTGTGCATAACCAAATATGAATAAACGTAAATGTAAATTTAATCACAAAACACATAATATCAATTAATGCACAAGCACACTCACCAAGTGATGAACAATGTGATCAAGGCTCAATCAAACGGAGCCGATCAAATGAGGCACCTGATGCTCAACTCGTCTCCCACGAGGAACTGATGGGCCTAATGAATGATTTGCACGCAACTTGACAAAATGTAAACACGTATCACAACAAACAATATTTACATCATAAGTTTAGGTCATATAATGGTAATGGCACAAGTTTGAATAAACGAAATAATTAAAGCGACACCTGATACACCCCAAAACATGAATAAAAAGGGGAATTTGTAAGGATTCACTCACAGTGGGTGCCTTCCTTGATAATGATGAATGCGCACGAATTTGTGATTCGACCGACGAGGAAAACTAACCAAAATAATAATGTAATAATTCGATAAATAAATAAAGTTCATTTGAAATTAATATTTTTAATTAGTGCTCTTAATAAGATTTTTTTAGTTTTATTTTTGTGAATTTAATGCAAGTTTTTAGGCTTTAAAACCTTATTTTGAGGTATTTTTAATTGATTTTTCAACTAAATAAATAAATAAAAGAAAAATAAAAAGTTGACTTTTTGACCGTTGACCGTTGACCGTTGACCGGTCGGACTATGTCTAATTATGCGCTGAGTGAGGTTCGAACTCGGGACCTCTCGTATACGTGCACGCAGCTCTACCAACTGAGCTACGTGTCTAACCCGAAATATTTCTGATTTTAATTATATTTATATACTTACTGGTTTGAATCTAGAATTTAATTAATTGAAAAGGTTTATACTGGCTTGGATCGGACGCGCAGAACATGTTTCGAACTCGTGACCCCGACGTTGTTTTGCACCCAGCCCTACCAACTGGGCTGGGTGTCTAACCCGGTAAATAAAGGATTTTAATTATATTTATATATTATATGTTTTGTTTTATATTAACGTTATAAAAATGCTCGGTTTATATAAAGGATTCGGCATTATGTATGAGACTAGAACTCGGGATCTTCGCGTTTCAAATGCACACAGTCCACCACTGGACTGTGTGTCTAACCCGATTAAAATCCCATTTTTAATTATACTTATAAACTTTTTGTAACTTCATCTTTTTCCTTGAATCAAAACACAGAACAAATCCGACTGTTATCTAAATTTTTAACAATTTTGGTTATTGGTTTACAACTAACGGAATTAAACTCGAACATAGAAAGGTTTTAAAGATTCATACCCACTGGAAGATAGAACTTTGATGATCCCGGTGACCAACTCCGGGGAGTTCCAAATTTTTCCGGCGAAGTGCAGAAAAGAAAACAGAGAGTTTTTAAGTGTTGATGTAGAGAGTGTTTTGAGGGAAGGAGCGAATTCGTTTGTGGTGAAACGATTTGTATTTATGGAGTAACCAGTCAATCCCGATTTCTGTTCCGAATTCCGGCGACTTGAAGATGAAGCTCTGAGTCAGCGGGGCTGGGGAGAATAAGCAGAGGATTTCAAGGATGGTTTGAATGAGTTTGGAAATGAGGTTAGCAAGGTATTTATAGGTGATGTGATCCACCACGATTTTGGTTTTCCGGTGATATTTTCTGGTGACTACCAGACAATTCCGGTAGTAGAGTGTTTGAACAGAAAGCTCTTGAGTGATCGTTTGGTGAACGAGATGTTTCAGTATTTACAGATCGAATGATTCGTAAACGGTTTCATTTTCAAAACTGGGTTTAAAGTTTTCGGTTTCATTCATGGATTAACTGTCACACCCCGACCCGCAGCGGAATAAGAGTCGGGGCATAATTGGGTTATCACCAAAGCTCATAATGTTTACTAATATGTTTCATATTTCGTTCAGCTCAGATGAATTGATTCAAGATATCCGTTAAATCTGATGATTGAAAGCAGTTACATGCGTTAATCAAAAGGAAAACGGTTATTTGGATTGATTGCTAGAATCATGTTCCGACTGTTATAGGTTCTGAGATTTGGAATTCAAATTTAAGCGTTGTTTTAGTTATATAAATTAATTGCTTTAGGATTTTAACAGATATGTGTCTGTAGTGTAGTGGTGTATTGTGTGTGTTGGTTGGGTGGAGACCCGGGTTCGAAACCCGGCTACCCCATTCTATTTCTTTATTTAATTTTTCATTAATTATTATTATTTATTAATTGTGGTCTTTAATCTTTAAAATATTTATTAATTATGTATTATTTTAAATAACCGACACGTTAAATACGCAACGAACTTTTTAACTGAATATTTGATTGATAAACGGTGCGGGTTTTTGAAACCCGATTTTCACGAATGTTACAGTATCCCCTACTTTTAGAAATTTCGTCCCGAAATTTAAGTAGTGGTATGTTTGACTCGAAAGGAGGGTGGTTTTGACAATTACATACTTAGAAGGGGTGAGAGTTTAAATTTTGTTTGAGGCGGTAACGTTCCTAGTAAGGGTTGGATGCCCTGCTACAGGAATCGCTTTTTGATGCCTAAAGTATGGAAATGCGAAACATGGATAAACAGAGTCGATTGACTAGGTATGATCTCACGCATAAGAGTTTTGAGAGAATTGATCCGCTTGAAAAGATAAGGTTATATCATAAAACAAAACTTCAACCATGATGATACTAAAACCTACACGGAACCTTTCATAACCGCCTGACAACGCTTTTGATCTTTTGACAAGAATACTTATATATAGGAAGTATCAGCGGCGTATCCACCATATTCTTGTCAACTTTTCATTGGCTTTGTCAGTAAGTTATGATTAGTTCTATGTGACTCTAAAATCTACAAAACAAACACAACAGCCAAAGCTTGAGTCTTAAATCTGAAAGGATACATGATCGAATGATGACAGTCCTCTCTCGTTTGTTATGATGAAGGGTTTAGTCTATGTAAAAGTGAGACACAAACCAACTTCTTTAAATGATGAGATTGAGGTACGTCGAGATGTATGATGATATGAGAGTTAATGTCAATGAGTATAAAACAAAACTGTAATATCAATTCGTATTAAAATTCTTGGATACATGAATTCCCAGTTTACAATTGGAATACGTAAAGATTGAGATAACATAATAAAACATAAAAACTAGATGGTTGGAGTTGAGTCTTGATTCTTGGTGAGGGAAAGCTAGTTGGGTGATTCGTTTGGGCGGTTATTATCTTCAACAGGATTGGCGTTGATGTTGTAAGCTCTTCCTCTTGCTGGTGGTGGAACTGGGTTTGCTTGATTTGCTTGGTTAACTAGGTTTGCTTGAGCTTGGGCGTTTATGATGTTAACCAATCGAGGGCACGTGTTTCTAAAATGGGTAGGGTTGCCACAATTAAAACAAGCTCGAACATATGGAAACATGGGGTATTGGGGTTGTTGATATGTTTGGATCATGTTTTGAGTAGGGGGTGAGGCTTGGTTTTGAGGGGCACGACAAGTTTTGCTCCGATGACCATAACGCCCACAATTTGCACACAGTCGACAATGTCACACCCCGACCCGCAGCGGAATAAGAGTCGGGGCATAATTGGGTTATCACCAAAGCTCATGACATTTACTAATATGTTTCATGAGCGAATTCGTTTGTGGTGAAACGATTTGTATTTATGGAGTAACCAGTCAATCCCGATTTCTGTTCCGAATTCCGGCGACTTGAAGATGAAGCTCTGAGTCAGCGGGGCTGGGGAGAATAAGCAGAGGATTTCAAGAATGGTTTGAATGAGTTTGGAAACGAGGTTAGCAAGGTATTTATAGGTGATGTGATCCACCACGATTTTGGTTTTCCGGTGAATATTTTCTGGTGACTACCAGACAATTCCGACAGTAGAGTGTTTGAACAGAAAGCTCTTGAGTGATCGTATGGTGAACGAGATGTTTCAGTATTTACAGATCGAATGATTCGTAAACGGTTTCATTTTCAAAATTGGGTTTAAAGTTTTCGGTTTCATTCATGGATTAACTGTCACACACCCGACCCGCAGCGGAATAAGAGTCGGGGCATAATTGGGTTATCACCAAAGCTCATGATGTTTACTAATATGTTTCATATTTCGTTCAGCTCAGACGAATTGATTCAAGATTTCCGTTAAATCTGATGATTGAAAGCAGTTACATGCGTTAATCAAAAGGAAAACGGTTATTTGGATTGATTGCTAGAATCATGTTCCGACTGTTATAGGTTCTGAGATTTGGAATTCAAATTCAAGCGTTGTTTTAGTATATAAATTAATTGCTTTAGGATTTTAACAGATATGTGTGTGTAGTGTAGTGGTGTATTGTGTGTGTTGGATGGGTGGAGACCCGGGTTCGAAACCCGGCTACCCCATTCTATTTCTTTATTTAATTTTTCATTAATTATTATTATTTATTAATTGTGGTCTTTAATCTTTAAAATATTTATTAATTATGTATTATTTTAAATAACCGACACGTTAAATACGCAACGAACTTTTTAACTGAATATTTGATTGATAAACGGTGCGGGTTTTTGAAACCTGATTTTCACGAATGTTACAACTATCCTCAAGAATCTCCTGACCCTGCTAGAAAATTTGTACAATCTGAAAGTAAGGAGAATCAGAAGCGACAATGGCACGGAATTCAAGAACCAATTTATGGATGAGTACTGTTCCTCAAAGGGTATTCTGCATGAGTACGGTTCTCGATACTCTCCACAACAAAATGGCGTCGCTTAGAGGAAGAATAGAACTCTTATTGAAACTGCAAGAACCATGTTAGTAGAATCAGAACTTCCCGTTCAATTTTGGGGAGAAGCTGTTGCTACTGCATGGTATACGATGAATAGAGTTCTGACGGTGAAGAGACATGGGAAGACATGCTTTGAGTTGTTACATAAAAGGAAACCAGATGTTTATTTCTTAGAACCTTTTGGAGCTCCATGCACTATGATCGACCCACATGGAAAGTTTAGTCCGAAGGCTATCGAAGGTTTCTTTCTTGGATATGCTACTCCTAATTTCCGGGTGTGGAATTTGTCTTCGAAGAAGATTGAAGAATGGGGTGAAGTCAAGGTTCAGAGATATACAGAAGCGTAAGAGCTCCGGGTGCTCCTTGGATGTTCGACTATGATGGGCTGTTTGACTCCTTTAATCTGCCAACTTTTGATGATGCAACAGCTGTTGCTCAGATGCTTTTGGAAAGTGATACTGCGGTAGATTCATCACTAGTTCGACCAATTATTGTTAACCCTCAAGTGTCGACTTCGGTTAACAATCTTGTTCAAAATGAGGAATTCGAAGACGCTGCAGATTATAATGTTTCATCAAAAGATGATGAGTTTCATGATACAAATGAAACTGCCTCTGGTGCGGTTCCTTGAATTTCAGATGGTACGTCAAATATTCAACCTCAAGGAACGACTGAAGTTCAGGCATCTACAACGTCATCAATCCAGCTCTCGATTTAATTGTTGATCTGAATATCAACAATTTGGGTATAAACTCTCGAGTTCTTGATGTGCCAGAAACTCGAATTCATAATATGCATCCTCAGCAAAATATTAATGGAGATGTCCAGAGTGGTGTGGAGACTCGTAATCAGCTTCGAAACAACCAGAATGCTGGATTGTATTCAGAAATCAGGGAATCTGGTGGTCTGAATGATTGGTCTTTTGCCTGCTATGTGTGCCAAGTAGAACCAAAATCTTGGAAGGAGGCGATGAAAGAAGACTCCTGGGTTGAAGCCAGGCAGGAAGAACTTCAGCAGTTTCAGAACTTAGGCGTCTGGAAATTGGTTGACAGGCCTGACAACTACAAGAAGATTGGTACACGATGGGTGTACAAGTGCAAGAAGGATGACCGAGGTGTTGTTGTGAGAAACAAAGCGCGATTGGTTGTTCAAGGTTTTAATCAGGTCTAAGGGATTGATTACAATGAAGTTTATGCACCGGTTGCACGACTTGAGGCCATAAGTATCTTTTTGGCTTATGCGTCCTACAAGAAGTTCACCGTCTATCAAATGGATGTGAAGAGTGCATTTCTTCATGGTGTGGTAGAAGAGGAAGTATATGTTAAGCAACCGCCAGGTTTTGAAGATCCACTCCATCCTGACAAGGTTTGGCTTCTCAATAAGGCGTTATATGGTCTTCATCAAGCTCCGAGGGCTTGGTATGAAACGTTGTCTACCTATCTGTTGAAGAATGGTTTTCGACGAGGCTTGATCGACTGTACTCTCTTCATCAAGGAAAGGAACGAGGACTTGCTGCTCGTACAAGTTTATGTTGATGATATTATATTTGGGTCTAATAACACTTGAATGTGCAAAGAATTCGAACAGGTTATGCAGGAGAAGTTCGAGATGAGCGCAATGGGATAAATGACTTTATTTTTAGGTTTGCAGGTTCATCAATCAAAAGACGGAATTTTTATCCATCAAACCAAGTACGTCGGAGATATTCTCAAGCGATTTCAGATGGATGACTCAAAACCTTTGGGAACTCCATTAGCTCAAAATCATGGGATTACTCCAGACGGAATGGGTGAACATGTAGAACCACCTCTCTACCGTGCTATGATCAGATCTCTCATGTATCTTACTGCTTCAAGACCCGACATAATGTACCCAACATGTCTTCTGGCGCGCTATCAGTCTAGTCCGAAGGTTTCACACTTGATGGCTATGAAAAGGATCTTTCGTTATCTAAAGGGTCGCCCTAACACTGGTCTATGGTACCCTAAGGATGATAACTTTGATCTGACAGCATTCAGTGATTCTGATCATGGCGGCTGCAAAATCGATGCAAAGTCAACAACAACAGGATGTCAGTTCTTGGGAAATCGCCTAGTCACGTGGCAATGCAAAAAGCAGACTTGTGTAGCTACATCAACATGTGAGGCTGAGTATATTTCAGCTCTAGTTGTTGCTCACAAGTTCTATGGATTCAACAGCAAATGCGCGACTACGGTTTTGAATTTCTTACTACTCCTATTTTTGTTGATAATGAAGCTGCTTTACAGATCACTCAGAATCCTGTAGAGCATTCCAAAACAAAACACATTGAGATTAAGTATCATTTCATATGTGATTGTTATGAAAAGAGACTTATCGATGTTGTTAAAATACACACTGATCACCAACATGCCGACCTTTTTACTAAAGCTTTTGATAAATCACATTTTGATTATCTGCTCTTGGTCAATGGCATCAAGGTGAAGCACGAGTAACTCAATCTTGGCTAACTATTTTTGTATATGATTTTCTAAAAATCTAAAACTACAAAAAGATTTTCAGTTTTATATTTTAGGGAGAGTAAATTTTAAGAAAATACAAAAATATGTCTTTTATTTACCTTTTTATTTAAGAGGGAGTAAATTTAGAAAAATACAAAAACAATAGAAAAATAAAAAATGAGTTTCTTTGATAAGTTGAAGATGATGAAATACACCGGTAAATCTATCAGAAATGGTTAAAAGCATAGAAAGAAGATTGATAAGTAGCTTTACTAATAATGTATCGGTAGGCTCACAATCAGACTAAAATGTGCAGGTTGATATAAACCTAACAGACAGAACGCCAGGTGGGAACCATTCATTGGCATATGGTCTTTGTACCGACATTTCGTTTGATTGAGTGCCGAGGTTCTGAGATATACGGTCTTTATGCTTGCTTATCATCTGGGTATCATGGTTGAATCTTTTGCCGAAATATGACGGTGGCGCAAGTCTAGAACTCTCATGATACCATACATACGCGTACATACTGCATACGGCCATCAATAAGTGATAAAAATATCGCATCCCCAAAATAAGTGATAAAATATCACAGCTTTATTGTAACATCCGCCAAAAACCGGATTTACCAAACCCGCTTCGTTTATTAACCGAACAACCAGTTAAAAATTTCTTTGCGTATTTAATGCCCAAATTAATTTTAAACGATACATAATTAATCAGTATATTAGAATATAAAAGTTATATTTGAAAAAGTATTAAAAATAGTGATTTAAAAATTAAATGCTGAAGCCGGGACTCGAACCCGGGTCAGCCGAGAGTCAACACAACCTTAACTCACACGCGCTCAACCGCTCCGCCACTTGTGTTGTTTGTTAACATATTGAAACAATTAATACATAAATCAATCTGGAAATCAAAACCCAGTTACTCAACGCGCCCAAATCCGTTCACGCCGGAAATCCCGACAATTTCGTCAAAATTGGCCGTTTCTTTTTTGTCATAACGTATGCATTAACACTCAGATCGGTTATAACCGAAGAAATCCATCAATTTCATTCATTTCAATTCAAAACCGAAAAAAATACAATTCAAATCCGGGAGTTATACTTTCTTCATTCAGGGAGCTCGCGAATTCTATCAAACACACTCATCATTTCGCTCAGAAAACTTCGCCGGAAGTCGCCGGAATTCTCTGAAAAATTACCGGAAATTTTCGCCGGAAAACCGAGTTCAACCCATCTTTTCTTCTTACCCAAAAATAAGATCATAGGACTCATACTGACATCACTCCCACTCACCTTAAACCTTTGAAGAATCTCTGTCGCAAGAAATTTCACTCGCCGGAATTCTCTGCAAGTCGCCGGAAAACCGGGACTTTCATCTACACGGTAATTCCCTCGATGTTTCTGTTTCATTCCATTATAAGACGAATTCTAACACCATTTCATCGCTCAGAATCAACCCCAGACGACATTGCCGGATTTTTCTGTTTTCGCCGGAAAATTTCTGAAAGTTTCAGAATCACGCTGATAACCGGTATGATCATGTAATCTACTGATAATCATTACTCATTAGTTCAATTTCACATCTAATCCCTCCCAACTGCTAATTGACTCTAACAGCCGAAGGTCACCTGAACAGAGCCGACGAGCTTCGCCGGATTTTCTGAAGAAGACGATCTGTTCGGTATTTTCTTTCCCCAAACTCTTCGGTTCAATACTTTTCAATTGTTCATCTTGTTCATTAACTGAATTAATCAAGTAACAGTTAGATAACCGTTGTCTGAGTTTTGAACGAAGAAGACGAAGTAGTTATGTTATAAGATTATTTTAAATCGGTATTATAAACTGGTTAGACACACAGTCCAGCGATGGACTGTGTGCAAATAAACACATACACGTCGCGAGTTCGATTCCTGTCCCAACCTCATTCGCTGTAATAAAATGCCTTTTTTTTAAACTGAACCGGATTAACTCCGTTAGATGTTAAGTATAATAAAAATCTATATTTAAACCAAGTTAGACACACAGTCCAGCGGTGGACTGTGTGTAACATTAAGTCATAGGTCCCAGGTTCGAGACCTGTTGACGACACCGGTCCGATACATTTAAAACCCTTTTTAAAAATAAATAATTTTCGGATTAATTGAATTTGTGTATAAATATAATTAAAAACAGAAATATTTCAGGTTAGACACGTAGCTCAGTTGGTAGAGCTGCGTGCACGCGAACGGGAGGTCTCGGGTTCGATCCTCACCCGACGCATACACTTACACAATAAAACCGGTCAACAAGTCAACGGTCAACGGTCAACAAGTCAACGGTCATTATATCCACAAAAATATATCCAAAAATCCTAGTAAAGTTGTTAATAAAATCCATTTATTTACCTTACTTTTTCATTATTAATTAGGTTAGTTATTCCTCGTCGATCAATCCTCTAAACTCGTGCGCATTCATCATCATTCACCGAACGCACCAACTGTGAGTGAATCTCTACAAATTCCCCGTTTAAATCACGTTTTTGGGGTGTATCATGTGTCTTACTATTTATTATATTTAAATCATTGTGCATACATCATATCATGAATAAATGTGTATCCAGCCTGTGTAAACTGTTTGTGTGATTATTGTTTAGATTTAATTTATTATTTTCAGTACATGCAATTTCATAGGCCGCCGCTCCCCATTACATTATGAGCGTTGAGCAGTTCCCCATTTCATTATGAGCGTGAACCTGGCGTTGCCTACATCGATCGGCTCCGTTTGATTGAGCCTTGATCGCACAAAACATTTTTCATTTTCAGTACATGCAATACGATCGGCTCCGTTTGATTGAGCCTTGATCGCACAGACATTTATCATTTTCAGTACATGCAATACGATCGGCTCCGTTTGATTGAGCCTTGATCGCACAGTTTCATTTATGTTATATATTTATGCAAGTTGATATGTTATTGTATGCTGTTGGTTGTTAATGTATGTTATTGTTTGTTGTTGTTTGATATCGTATGCTAATGGTTTGTGATTGTATGCTGTTGGTTTGTTAATGTATGTTATTGTTTGTTGTGGTTTGTTATTGTATGCTAATTGTTGTTACTGTATGTTTATTTACATTTGTTCATATATGAATATTGCACAATTTTTTTCATATTAAATACAATCAGAAATAAATAATAAATGTTTTCTAACAAGGTTCACTCGCCAACTTTTTGTTGATCCAAAAACCATTTTTACATATGATACAGGTGAACAGGATGAAGCAGTGAAAACATAGGAAATTGCCTTAGAAGAAAAATAATGAAGTTTAGAAGGATGAATAGAACATGTTGTATTTGTTTGATATGATTGTATGATCTCTTTTAAATTGAAATAATAAATATGAAACCTTATAATAAATGTCATGAGCTTTGATGAAAACCCAATCATGCCCCGGTCACCTTTTCCGCTGCGGGTCGGGGTGTGACAGATTGGTATCAGAGCTTTTGACTATAGGGATATAGGATAGGTTATTAGACCCTTAGAGCCTATACTATAGTTGACTAGATTTTAATTGTTTATGTGGTTACATGCAAACTTATGATATTTATTTGTTTCATATTTATTACTTACACAAATGCATGCAAACATTTCCAATATTACATTTTGTGATATATAGTAAATTATGCTTACAGTTGAACATACATACTTACATACATATTCATCATACATATTACAATATTCACATATTCAAATTATCTTCATACTTACGTTATTCAAGATTTTGTCGCATTTTTCATTTTTTTTCAAATCTCATCAGAGTGAGTTCTGCGACGGGCATGTAGTAACTGTAAGGGTACAAGTACTGGTAGTCGGAACGTCCTGTCTAGGTTGGCATTCGTATAAATCCAATATAACGGACCAGTTTTCCTACCTGGGGACTAACGATGAGAGTACGAAGGACCTATTAGGCCAAAGCATGCCACACCAAACGTCGTTCGAACTAACCCCACTTTGAGGTGTCACCGTGTCCACACCTGGACACATTCCGAATATCATACGTTACATATTTCTCGATTTTCTCCGGGTTTTAGTGTACGTAACCAGGCTAACACATGCGAACCATATGAAAAACCCGGTAATCATGGGGCCCACATGATTACGAAGGTGAAGTATGGCGGCATGCAAGGCCCAATTACGAGCAAAGCCCAAGACATCCTATGGATGTAGTAGGTTTATTTTGCTATGTTTATTTTATGAATGTTCATTCCTAAATACGACGCATGATCCCAAAAGCATCCAACTCATACTCTTTATATGTATTTCTTGTAGATGTCTTCTAGTCACGCTCGTAGGAAGATGAGAGCAGGAAAAGCTCGCGAGCGCATGGCTGCCCTAATCGCTCAACAAATGGCTGCCGTAATACCCAACATTATAGTCCAAGTCCAACAAGCCCTTACCGCTAATCCCGTCAATCAAGAAGTTCAAAATATTGTCAACCCTCCCCCAAACACCACTAAATGCACCTACAAGCATTTCAAATCTTGTGACCCTACAAAATACGAAGGGACTGAAGGTGTTACTGCTCTTCTCTATTGGTTTGAAGAAATGGAAAACATTTTTCTAACTTGCGATTGCCCCGATGATCGCAAAGTGCGATATGCTACTGGTCGTTTATTTGGAATAGCACTTACTTGGTGGAATACAGAGAAGGCCAAACGAGGTGTTGAAGATGCTATGACTTTGACTTGGGAAGAGTTGAAAGAAATCATGACAAGACGGTTTTGCCCAAGGAGCGAAGTCAAGAAATTAGAGGATGAGCTCTATTCGTTGAAACAAAAGGACGGCGACCACACTACATACAACAAGAGGTTCCTCGAGTTAAATCAAATGGTTCCCAACTTGTTCACTCCCCTCTACCCTTTGGTCGAACACTACATTCGAGGTCTTCCTTCAAAAATTCAAGACTCTGTAATAAGTACCACACCTGCAACTTTGGAAGCAGCAATGGAGATAGCTACAGAGCTCACCGAGAACCGTATACGGAATAAAGACTTCAAGGAGGAGAAGAAGAAAGATAAAGCATCAACTGAAACCTCCAACTCCACCCAAACCGAATCCCCTTCTCAACCTATTTCCAAGAGGAAACGAGACGAGCAACTTTTCGCTGTCACCCAACGCAACCAACCAGCCTTACAAGCCGTACCCCTCCAAGCCATCCCAATCACTCAAGTAGCACCCAACTCAACCTACCCAAATAAGAAACCATACCTTGGACCTCACCCTCGATGTAACACCTGTTTTTATCACCATCCATCTACCTTACTTTGTCGACTATGTGTGAATTGTGGACGCTATGGTCATATGAGCAAGGTTTGCCGCACCCCTCAAAACCAAACCTCACCCCCTACTCAAACATGATCCAAACATATCAACAACCCCAATACCCCATGTTCCCATATGTTCGAGCTTGTTTCAATTGTGGCGACCTTACTCACTTTAGAAACACGTGCCCTCAATTGGTTAACATCATAAGCGCCAAGCTCAAGCAAACCCAGTTAACCAAGCAAATCAAGAAAACCCAACCACTAGGCCACCAGCAAGGGGAAGAGTTTTCAACATCAACGCCAATCCTGTTGAAGATAGTGACGGCCCAAACGAAAACACCCAACTAGTCCCTTTCACTGAAAATCAAGATTCAACTCCAACCGCTTAGTTTTATGTTTTTCTTTATGATTATCTCAATTTTCATGTGTCTCAATTTTAAATTGGAAATTTATCCAAGGATCTTAATGCGAATTACTATATCAGTTTTGTTTTTATACTCATTGATTTAACATTCATATCATCATACCTCACGACATATCACAGTGTCATCATTTAAAGAAGTTGAGCTGTGTCTCACTTCTACATGGACGAACCTCTCCATCATAACAAACGAGAGAGGTACTGTCATCATTCAAAGGCTCAAGCTTTGGTTGTTGTGGTTGTTTATGTTTTAGAGTCACATAGAACTAATCATAACTAACTGATAAAACCAATGAAAATTTGACAAGAATATGGTGGATACGCCGCTGGTACTTCCTATATATAAGTATTCTTGCCAAAGGATCAGAGGCATTATCAGGCGGTTATGAGAAGTTCCATGTAGGATTTAGTAATGTTTTGTTTGAAATTTGTTTTACACTAACTGATTTAACATTCATATCAACTCATCATTTAAAGAAATTGGATTGTGTTCCATTTTCTACATAGACTAACCTCTCCATCATAACAAACGAGAGAGGTATTGTCATCATTCAAGGACTCAAGTTTTGGTTGTGGTGTTTGTTTATGTTTTAGAGTCACATAGGACTAATCATAACTTACCGATAAAACCAATGAAAATTTGACGAGAATATGGTGGATACGCCGCTGGTACTTCCTATATATAAGTATTCTTGTCAAAGGATCAGAGGCCTTATCAGGGGGTTATGAGAAGTTCCATGTAGGATTTAGTATTGTCTTGATTGAAGTTTGTGTTATACTCACTGATTTAGCATTCATATCATCTCATCATTAAAAGGAATTGGATTGTGTCATCAATCAAACATGTATGCTATCAGAATTAGGACTCAGATATTGGTTGTTGTATTTATTTATGTTCTAGGGTCACATCATAGAACCAATCATAATTTACTGATAAAACCAATGAAAATTTGACAAGAATATGGTGGATACGCCGCTGGTACTTCCTATATATAAGTATTCTTGCCAAAGGATCAGAGGCATTGTCAGGCGGTTATGAGAAGTTCCATGTAGGTTTTAGTAGTAAAAGTTATGTTTTAGGATATAATCTAATCTTTCAAACGTACCCAAACTCATATGCATAACATCATACTTAGTTAATCAACTCTGTGTATCCATGTTCCGTATTCATACACTTTAGGCAACAAAAAGCGATTCCTGTAGCAGGGTATTCAACCCTTACTAGGAACGTTACCGCCTCAAACAAAATTTAAACTCTTACTCTCTTCTAAGTATGTAATTGTCAAATTAAAATACCATCCTTTCTAGACAAATATGCCACTACTTAAATTTCGGGACGAAATTTCTAAAAGTAGGGGATACTGTAACATCCGCCAAAAACCGGATTTACCAAACCCGCTTCGTTTATTAACCGAACAACCAGTTAAAAATTTCGTTGCGTATTTAATGCCCAAATTAATTTTAAACGATACATAATTAATAAGTATATTAGAATATAAAAGTTATATTTGAAAAAGTATTAAAAATAGTGATTTAAAAATTAAATGCTGAAGCCGGGACTCGAACCCGGGTCAGCCGAGAGTCAACACAACCTTAACTCACACGCGCTCAACCGCTCCGCCACTTGTGTTGTTTGTTAACATAATGAAACAATTAATACATAAATCAATCTGGAAATCAAAACCCAGTTACTCAACGCGCCCAAATCCGTTCACGCTGGAAATCCTGACAATTTCGTCAAAATTGGCCGTTTCTTTTTGGTCATAACGTATGCATTAACACTAAGATCGGTTATAACCGAAGAAATCCATCAATTTCATTCATTTCAATTCAAAACCGAAAAAAATACAATTCAAATCCGGGAGTTATACTTTCTTCATTCAGTGAGCTCGCGAATTCTATCAAACACACTCATCATTTCACTCAGAAAACTTCGCTGGAAGTCGCCGGAATTCTCTGAAAAATTACCGGAAATTTTCGCCGGAAAACCGAGTTCAACCCATCTTTTCTTCTTACCCAAAAATAAGATCATAGGACTCATACTGACATCACTCCCACTCACCTTAAACCTTTGAAGAATCTCTGTCGCAAGAAATTTCACTCGCCGGAATTCTCTGCAAGTCGCCGGAAAACCGGGACTTTCATCTACACGGTAATTGCCTCGATGTTTCTGTTTCATTCCATTATAAGACGAATTCTAACTCCATTTCATCGCTCAGAATCAACCCTAGACGACATTGCCGGATATTTCT
Organism: Scalesia atractyloides; assembly: GCA_947069175.1. Classification (NCBI taxonomy): domain Eukaryota; kingdom Viridiplantae; phylum Streptophyta; class Magnoliopsida; order Asterales; family Asteraceae; genus Scalesia; species Scalesia atractyloides. The sequence continues at coordinate 39,727,207 of CAMTDV010000116.1, forward strand.
GTTTTCGCCGGAAAATTTCTGAAAGTTTCAGAATCATGCTGCTAACCGGTATGATCATGTAATCTACTGATAATCATTACTCATTAGTTCAATTTCACATCTAATCCCTCCCAACTGCTAATTGACTATAATAGCCGAAGGTCACCTGAACAGAGCCGACGAGCTTCGCCGGATTTTCTGAAGAAGACGATCTGTTCGGTATTTTCTTTCCCCAAACTCTTCGGTTCAATACTTTTCAATTGTTCATCTTGTTCATTAACTGAATTAATCAAGTAACAGTTAGATAACCGTTGTCTGAGTTTTGAACGAAGAAGACGAAGTAGTTATGTTATAAGATTATTTAAAATCGGTATTATAAACGGGTTAGACACACAGTCCAACGGTGGACTGTGTGCAAATAAACACATACACGTCGCGAGTTCGATTCCTGTCCCAACCTCATTCGCTGTAATAAAATGCCTTTTTTTTTAAAGTTAGAAAATAGCCTAAGACTCACAAAAATATATCCAAAAATCCTAGTAAAGTTGTTAATAAAATCCATTTATTTACCTTACTTTTTCATTATTAATTAGGTTAGTTATTCCTCGTCGATCAATCCTCTAAACTCGTGCGCATTCATCATCATTCACCGAACGCACCCACTGTGAGTGAATCTCTACAAATTCCCCGTTTAAATCACGTTTTTGGGGTGTATCATGTGTCTTACTATTTATTATATTTAAATCATTGTGCATACATCATATCATGAATAAATGTGTATCCAGCCTGTGTAAACTGTTTGTGTGATTATTGTTTAGATTTAATTTATTATTTTCAGTACATGCAATTTCATAGGCCGCCGCTCCCCATTACATTATGAGCGTTGGCAGTTCCCCATTTCATTATGAGCGTGAACCTGGCGTTGCCTACATCTATCGGCTCCGTTTGATTGAGCCTTGAACGCATAGACATTTTTCATTTTCAGTACATGCAATACAATCGGCTCCGTTTGATTGAGCCTTGATCGCACAGACATTTATCATTTTCAGTACATGCAATACGATCGGCTCCGTTTGATTAAGCCTTGATCGCACAGTTTCATTTATGTTATATATTTATGCAAGTTGATATGTTATTGTATGCTGTTGGTTGTTAATGTATTTTATTGTTTGTTGTTGTTTGATATCGTATGCTAATGGTTTGTGATTGTATGCTGTTGGTTTGTTAATGTATGTTATTGTTTGTTGTGGTTTGTTATTGTATGCTAATTGTTGTTACTGTATGTTTATTTACATTTGTTCATATATGAATATTGCACAATTTTTTTCATATTAAATACAATCAGAAATAAATAATAAATGTTTTCTAACAAGGTTCACTCGCCAACTTTTTGTTGATCCAAAAACCATTTTTACATATGATACAGGTGAACAGGATGAAGCAGGGAAAACATAGGAAATTGCCTTAGAAGAAAAATAATGAAGTTTAGAAGGATGAATAGAACATGTTGTATTTGTTTGATATGATTGTATGATCTCTTTTAAATTGAAATAATAAATATGAAACCTTATAATAAATGTCATGAGCTTTGATGAAAACCAAATCATGCCCCGGTCACATTTTCCGCTGCGGGTCGGGGTGTGACATTTATGCGGGAGCTAAGTTCGTCTCTTTGTCGGTACGATGGTACTAACCTGTTCACGGACTTATCATGTGCCCTGCATGCATATGAAAATCAAGTTCCTCATCAATAAGTGATTAAATCACAAAGGGCTTGCTTTCAATCAAAAATAAGTGAGTATCTCACATCATTCATATACATCAAAACAGATGATAAAGCAGTATACTCACCGGTAAGATTTTCTCTCGTGCATATCTTGATACGGGAATGTGTCGTGATGTGGTTGAACACCGGCTAGTAAGTATAATTCATACCTTAATCATATCTCCTAATCATGATTACATCTGATAAGTCTGAGCTTATGTGGACAACAATACCAATAATCATAGTGGAATACTTATCTATTTATTTTTAAAGTTTAAACCAAATATCGTTTTTGACAAAGATTAAAATGTTGGTATGATTCCTTTACCTTGAAACTCGAAAAAGATTGTTCAATAGATATATATTTTATCTGTATATTTTAATTTTAAGTCTAGTTTACTTAGTTGCTTATGTAATTACTTTTTGAAAGTTAGCCAAAGTTGATACTCGAAAGTTTCCTACCAAGATACGCCAGAAAACCATTTGTTTGATATTCCAACTTCATAAAGTAATATCTTGCAACAAGTATCTAATCTAAAGAAATCCAAAATCTGAAATTCGTCTGAGTGTGTGTATCTCATACGAATTAACCTAGTCATTTGATTTGACTTGGTCACTTGTTTTTCTCAAATCTGCTGCTAGAATTCATACGAGTGTGTGTATCTCGTTCAGGGAATACAATCATACGAAGAAATTATGATAAGTCTTTCGTGTGTATTCCCTGAGAAAGTTGTGTTCTAATTATATTTGTCTATTGAGTACAGATTGATACAAAAGAACATAAACAAAGACCAGCAACGAAGAAATCTGACAAGTCAGAAGAGGAAACAAGAAAGATTTGAAGTTTCTTAGAAGTTCGAAGACCTGATGCTCTAATCATTGGATAGCAGATCTATCAGTGGATAGCAGATCTTCATGGGGAGTTTGTTGATACTCCAAACCATTCCTATGAAGACCAAAGACCGAAGACCAAGCAACATCCAAGGGGGAGTTTGTTGATACAGTTTTGTGTATGTCGCTTGTTCTTAATTACAGTTGAAATTGTACGGTCTTTGCTCAAGTAGTCTGTATAAGTTTGGTCATGTCAAACAGATCAAAATATCCTTCTATCATGATCTGGTACGACATCTTAGCTTGTCTATGTTAAATGGTTGCATGTGTACATACCGTTGAGTCTTGTAAACGTCATGTCTACACACGTTCTCCCAGAATAAAAGGTTCTGTGCGAGTCAGAGTTTTCGTACGAATCAGATGATTCGTACGAATCAATGAGTATTTCGTACGGAATAAGTATTTCGTACGAAACAGTTGACTCGTACCAAAACTGGAGATGTGTCTCGTGTGAAATAGTGTGTTCCATATGTTTGGCAACGTGTTTTTGTACGAGTGACCAGCTTGGACACTATAAAAGCAAACATACACTTCTCAGTCAAGGTTACTCACCAGACATAGAGCCCTTTGGTCCAGAAGTCAATAGAACGAGCTAGCAAACTGATCCTTTGTGTGGGATATCTAAGTTAGCATTTCTGGTGAAGACGAAGACACAAGAACACAACAAGTTTGTTTGAGTCATACGAGCATTGTGTGTATATGTTTGTACTTGTTCTCAAACATTAATCAAGATAGTGAATCTTTGGTTACCCCGTGTTCTTTACTTTTTTTGGTTGCATGCACACTTGGATTCCGCACTTGTATGTACGTTATATGAACAAGGAATAGGTTTAACACCATCCGCAGGTGGACCTACAAAAGGGCTTAAGCCACACTGAAACGGCTCAACTTGACACGTGGCATTCATGGGTTGGGTGACTTGAAAGGATTTTTTAAGCCGTTTAAGCATATTGAAACGGCTCGTAGAGCCGTGTCAGATGGCTATTTTGGAAAAGTTGACCGTTCCTTAGGCTATTTTCGTGATTATCCCTTAAATCTATCTCTCTGGAGTAATGCTTATGCTGGATGTGATCTATTAATTAATATTATTAGTTGAAAATGATTAAAAGATCCTTCATTAGTTTTTTTTACATGGGGTATCCGGTGACTTTCTCTAAAATAGCTTGTCAACGGTTGGAGTCTTGTTCACAACAAAATGTCATACGTGGGCCAGAAGTTATACTACAGTGAGCTTTCGGATGATGGATTTCTGAGATTGATGATGGACCGGATCATCAAAGTTATCTATAATCACGGACTTAGGTGACCTTTACCTATGTGATGCCCGGGGTGGGCTTTGTTAGAAAAGAGAAATACAAAATAAGTTAATAATGATTACTTTTTAATTATATTTTCAACACGGTAAAATGTACTCTTTATCGAGTTATAATTTGAAAGTTTGATTAATCTAAAAACAATAAATAGTTGATATACATTTGTTTGATTTAAAGCATTTGTATACTAAGTTGTAAATAATTTGTCAGAAAAGAGAAATGTAAAATAAGTTAATAATGATTACTTATTAATTATATTTTCTAACATAGTAAAATATACACTCTATCGATGTTATAATTTTAAAGTTTGATTAATCTAAAAAACAATAAATAGTTAATAAACATTTGTTTGATTTAAAGCATTTATATTTTAAGTTGTAAATAATGTGAAATATTAATTTGTTTATGTAATGTTTGGATTAGCCCAGTCGACCCACAAATACAAATTGTTTAACACTCTAGTGATTGTACAAGGCTTTGTGAATTGAAATCATGTAGTTTGTTTTCATGTTAAATTCTTTGATTTCACAAGAGGCAATACACCTATGTACAACAAATGTACGTAGTTGTGTGTTTTGTCTTGGATGGGCACACCTAAATGAAGAACCACACGGTTATGTCTCAAAAAAGTATAGTCATGTCCTATGTTGAATGCGACAAGGTTATGTCATAAAAAGGACGCATAGTTGTGTCTTAGAGTTATGATATCTTCTTTAAGTGCTCGGTTTTGTTCCTTTTCAAATATTATGAGGGTATGATTTTAATGGAAGAGATGGAATCTTATAAGATTGTCGCTTTTTGATTTTACAGCTCTTTACTAACCCGATTTAATAAAATCCATCACCGTTCAAAAAAATATAGCAATAAATTTCTAAATCAACGTTTCATCATTAAAAAGGCCTGGTTAACAAAATGACTTTTCACATTGTAATATTTTAGGGCATCCTTTGGCCCTTCTCCTCTTAAAAGGCCAGACAGTTCAAAACCGTTTGAAAATGACTAAAATGACTTTTCACAATGGTTTCATCACAATGTATAACCATATTTGTTGCTAACAATATACTTTTATGAACGGGTCACTAAAAGTGACCCAGTTTTTTTGTTATGGTTGTTAACATATGTACATTATACAAGCACCATGTTAACATACATCAGAAAATAATACAAGTTGAGAATTGAAAGAATTACACTAAGAAAATGCAAATGATTAATCATAAAGTGCATGTTTTACTCACTAGTATACAAGGTCATGTCAAATGCAAGTAAATCACTAAAAGCATCATGTTACTTTTTTAGATATCGTTGGCCCAAATAAAGATATTAATTCCATATTAACACACTTTTGATCATATGAAAATTTTAGTACATGCATCTTTATGTTATTCTCTATATTGAAAATTCCGAAGTCAAAGGTTGTTTATCTGACTCAATACCATTGGCCCTTATTTTTAATTTTTTTAACGTCAAATTTGGATCACTGGGGGATAATCGTGCTATTAACAGGACCAAACCTATTGTGGGAATCGAACCGAGTACCTAATGATCCTTAAGTCTTATCACACCCTCCAATATACCACTAGGCTATAATGCAATGTATAGATTAGTGTTTACCAATATTCAAGGTTAATACGATATGAATGGGTTATTGATCAAGATACTTGAATTACCAATGTTTTAGAGTAAAATGCATTTTTTTCCACATATACCAACAATTTGCTATATTTATCATAAATATGAATAACACAACACATGCTAACCATAAATTAGTTATTCTGGCAATGAACAGATAAGTTAGAATTTTCTCAGTGAGATTGAGAGTAGTCGATAATAGTCTCACAGAAACATGGTGTTGGTAAAGAATTTACCAATGGATTTTCCTGAGGGATAACTTACGATTTAACGACGATTATTAGTGCCGAAAATTATGGGTAAATTAAATATGAATCAATGAAGGAAACCTTAACGAGGGATCACATACGAATACTTAACGATAGAGGCATGATCAATAGATTAAAGATGATTATTTCCACCGGTGATAACTAACTTTTACTTAAAAAAACAAAAAAAACTGTAATTGATTTTATGTAAATAAGAATAACATGTTTCATACATCAAAAGTACTTTATATAATACAAAACATTGCATTATGACCAAAAAAAAATGTAATAATATTCAAATTCTATCTTTATATATAATAAAGGAACAAAGGTTGGATACTTGTCTCCTTTACATTCATCTGGGACACGTGTCAACTCCTCCTTATATTTACTAATGTGTTCATCATTCAGAGTATCCACGTCTTCTATTTCCTAAACCGGGTTTTTTTTGTTCCATGTATTCTTCCTAACCCTAATCATATCCCCAAATATTGAGCCGTTTCTCTTTCTTTCTTCACTCCTTTGTTCTCAATCGATTGAAAATTGTCTTCTCCTACATCAAAGATCTACTTTTGTTTCTACTCTTCACCTTCATCGCAATCCAACAATTATTTGGAGGTTCGATTTCTGTTGATTGATTTCGATTTATTTGGGGTAAATCATTGCAATCATGTGTTCCACATATAACATATTTTCTCTAGGGTTTCCACACAATCTAAAAGCTGACCTGCTGTCGCAGAGCACCTCTTCATCACGTAAGACTCTTTCATCTCAGATCTATTAATCTCATTACAAACGATGATAATTTTGGTGTTGTTGAAGAACTTAATCGCATCAGATATGAAGATCTACTTTTCTTTCTACTCTTCACCCTCATCGCAATCTAACAACTATTTGGAGGTTCGATTTCTGTTGATTGATTTTGATTTATTTGGGGTAAAATCATTGCAATTATGTGTTCCACATATAAGATATTTTCTCTAGGGTTTCCACACAATCCAAAAGCTGACCTGCTGTCGCAGAGCACCTCTTCATCACGTAAGACTCTTTCATCTCAGATCTATTAATCTCATTACAAAAGATGATATATTGGTGTTGTTGAAGAACTTAATCGCATCAGATATGATGAATTTCATATGATTTGCTTTGCTGATGATGAATTTTGTGATGTTTTTGAACTTAATCGCATCAGATTTGCTGAATTTTATATGATTTGCGCTAGCGATGATGAGTTTAATGATGTTATGAACTTAATCGCATCAGATTTATGCCTTTTTTTAGTTTTATTTAGGTAAGATGTTGTATTCTTCACATCTAATTGTTGTGTTGTTAGTTTATATTATTAGAAACTGTTGTTACATCTACTGATGATAATGCAGATTTAGTGTTATGTGATTTACTCAAACGATAATGAATTTTGTGATGTTTTTGAACTTAATCACATCAGATGTGGTGAATTGTATATAATTTGCGCTAGCGGTGATGAGTTTTGTGATGTTTATAAACTTAATCGCATCAGATTTGTTCATTTTTTAGTTTATTTAGGTATGATTTGTGCATTTTTTAGTTTATTTAGGTATAAATACACTGTTGTCTCAAATATCCTGTTATAAAGTTTCTTTTTTTTGGTAGAATACTTGAACGGGTTCACTCTCATTATCCAGATAATAAAACAAAAGAAAGATTTGAACAAATTAATTTCCGGTTAACAACACTTAGAACAGGGAAGGAAAAGTTATGGTCTAACACACTAGCAGTTGTATTCTTATTGTTCCTTTTACTATTTATTTATGTTTGTGTTTGTAGGTGGTGAGCTTCATTTGCTTTTGACTGTTAAGGAGTCTGCAATTAACGTTCCTATGAATTTAGAAGCCCGTAGACGTATCACCTTATTTGCAAAATCCTTATATACGAGAATGCCAAATGCACCGGTGGTCCGTAACATGCTCTCATTCAGGTCAGAATATTATATTATTGTCCTGATAATCATATTGTCTTATTGATTACTTGATATGGTAATTGTTGTTTTTACTTGTGTAAACAGTGTTTTGACTCCATATTACACGGAGGACGCTCTATATTCTGAGGACGAGTTTCACCGTGAAAAGGAGGATGGAAAGATTCATTATTTTTCTTTTGTCGAAATTTTCTGTTGATAAGTTGTATTTTGCTCTTCATACAGGATCTTAGACCATATATGCCATGAAATAAAACTAGCATTGCGTAGCGGATGTTTTTGTGTAAGTTTCGTATGAGCGAATTGCCTTCACTTAATGATAAGTTGGAGAAGTTTTTAGACCATCTGGTAAGCAACATTTCTTCTATTTATGGGTTATTGTTTATCATCAATTCATCAGTATCACTTGAATAGTTGAATACAATATGGTTTTATTAGTATTTCCAATCATTCCGGTTTAAACTATTTTATGATTATTCCATTGTGTGCCTCCTAGCTAAGAGACGATGTTGATTCTGAAAAATATGATTCCCAAATTATCAATGTCCTTGAGGATATTATTGGAGATTATCACGCAAGATGTTATGAGAAATGGTCACGAGTAAGTTTTTATTTTTCTGTAGGTCAATATAATAAATACATTGTTGTCTCAAATATCCTGTTATAAAGTTTCTTTTTTTTTTGGTAGAATACTTGAACGGGTTCACTCTCATTATCTAGATAATGAAACAAAAGAAAGATTTTAACAAATTAATTTCCGGTTAACAGCACTTAGAAAATGGAAGGAAAAGGTATGGTCTAACACACTAGCAGTTGTATTCTTATTGTTCCTTTTACTATTTATTTATTTATTTATTATGTATGTATGTTTGTGTTTGTAGGTAGTGAGCTTCATTTGCTTTTGACTGTTAAGGAGTCTGCAATTAACGTTCCTATGAATTTAGAAGCCCGTAGACGTATCTCCTTATTTACAAACTCCTTATATACGAGAATGCCAAATGCACCAGTGGTCCGTAACATGCTCTTATTCAGGTCAGTAAATATTATATTATTGTCCTGGTAATTATATTGTCTTATTGATTACTTGATATGGTAATTGTTGTATTTACTTGTGTTGTAAACAGTGTTTTGACTCCATATTACAAGGAGGACGCTCTATATTCTGAGGACGAGCTTCACCGTGAAAAGGAGGATGGAAAGATTCATTATTTTTCTTTTATCGAAATTTTCTGTTGATAAGTTGTATTTTGCTCTTCATACAGGATCTTAGACCATATATGCCATGAAATAGAAACTAGCATTGCGCAACGGACGTTTTTTAGTAAGTTTCGTATGAGCGAATTGCCTTCACTTAATGATAAGTTGGTGAAGTTTTTAGACCATCTGGTAAGCAACATTTCTTCTATTTATGGGTTATTGTTTATCATCAATTCGTCAGTATCACTTGAATAGTTGAATACAATATGGTTTTATTAGTATTTCCAATCAATCCGGTTTAAACTATTTTCTGATTATTCCATTGTGTACCTCCTAGCTAAGAGACGATGTTGATTCTGAAAAATACGATTCCCAAATTATCAATGTCCTTGAGGATATTATTGGAGATTATCACGCAAGATGTTATGAGTAATGGTCACGAGTAAGTTTTTATTTTTCAATAGGTCAATATAATAAATACATTGTTGTCTCAAATATCATGTTATAAAATTTCTTTTTTTTTTTGTAGAATACTTGAACGGGTTCACTCTCATTATCCAGATAATGAAACAAATGAAAGATTTGAACAAATTAATTTCCGGTTAACAACACTTAGAAAATGGAAGGAAAAGGTATGGTCTAACACACTAGCAGTTGTATTCTTAGAGTTCCTTTTACTATTTATTTATTTATTTATGTATGTTTGTGTTTGTAGGTGGTGAGCTTTATTTGATTTTGACTGTTAAGGAGTCTGCAATTAATGTTCCTATGAATTTAGAAGCCCGTCGATGTATCACCTTATTTGCAAACTCCTTATATACGAGAATGCCAAATGCACCAGTGGTCCGTAACATGCTCTTATTCAGGTCAGTAAGTATTATATTATTGTCCGGATAATTATATTGTCTTATTGATTACTTGATGTGGTAATTGTTGTATTTACTTGTGTAAACAATGTTTTGACTCCATATTACAAGGAGGACGCTCTATATTCTGAGGACGAGCTTCACCGTGAAAAGGAGGATGGAAAGATTCATTATTTTTCTTTTATCGAAATTTTCTGTTGATAAGTTGTATTTTGCTCTTCATACAGATCCTTAGACCAATATGCCATGAAATAGAAACTAGCATTGCGCAACGGACGTTTTTGAGTAAGTTTCGTATGAGCGAATTGCCTTCACTTAATGATAAGTTGGCAAGTTTTTAGACCATCTGGTAAGCAACATTTCTTCTATTTATGGGTTATTGTTTATCATCAATTCATCAGTATCACTTGAATAGTTGAATACAATAAGGTTTTATTAGTATTTCCAATCATTTCGGGTTAAACTATTTTCTGATTATTCCATTGTGTACCTCCCAGCTAAAAGACGATGTTGATCCTGAAAAATACGATTCCCAAATTATCAATGTCCTTCAGGATATTATGGAGATTATCACGCAAGATGTTATGAGTAGTGGTCACAAGTAAGTTTTTATTTTTCTGAACCATCAATATAATAAATACACTGTTGTCTCAAATATCCTGTTATAAAGTTCCTTTTTTCTTTTTTTTGGTAGAATACTTGAACGGGTTCACTCTCATTATCCAGATAATGAAACAAAAGAAAGATTTGAACAAATTAATTTCCGGTTAACAACACTTAGAACAGGGAAGGAAAAGGTATGGTCAAACACACTAGCAGTTTTATTCTTATTGTTCCTTTGACTATTTATTTATTTATTTATGTATGTATGTTTGTGTTTGTAGGTGGTGATCTTCATTTGCTTTTGACTGTTAAGGAGTCTGCAATTAACGTTCCTATGAATTTAGAAGCCCGTAGATGTATCACCTTTTTTGCAGACACCTTATATACGAGAATGCCAAATGCACCAGTGGTCCGTAACATGCTCTCATTCAGGTCAGTAAATATTACATTATTGTCTATGATAATCATTTTGTCTTATTGATTACTTGATATGGTAATTGTTGTTTTTACTTGCGTAAACAGTGTTTTGACTCCATATTACAAGGAGGACCCGAGGACGAGCTTCACCGTGAAAAGGAGGATGGAAAGATTCATTATTTTTCTTTTATCGAAATTTTCTGTTGATAAGTTGTATTTTGCTCTTCATACAGGATCTTAGACCATATATGCCATGAAATAGAAACTAGCATTGCGCAATGGACGTTTTTTGAGTAAGTTTCGTATGAGCGAATTGCCTTCACTTAATGATAAGTTGGGGAAGTTTTTAGACCATCTGGTAAGCAACATTTCTTCTATTTATGGGTTATTGTTTATCATCAATTCATCAGTATCACTTGAATAGTTGAATACAATAAGGTTTTATTAGTATTTCCAATCATTTCGGGTTAAACTATTTTCTGATTATTCCATTGTGTACCTCCCAGCTAAAAGACGATGTTGATCCTGAAAAATACGATTCCCAAATTATCAATGTCCTTCAGGATATTATGGAGATTATCACGCAAGATGTTATGAGTAGTGGTCACAAGTAAGTTTTTATTTTTCTGAACCATCAATATAATAAATACACTGTTGTCTCAAATATCCTGTTATAAAGTTCCTTTTTTCTTTTTTTGGTAGAATACTTGAACGGGTTCACTCTCATTATCCAGATAATGAAACAAAAGAAAGATTTGAACAAATTAATTTCCGGTTAACAACACTTAGAACAGGGAAGGAAAAGGTATGGTCAAACACACTAGCAGTTTTATTCTTATTGTTCCTTTGACTATTTATTTATTTATTTATGTATGTATGTTTGTGTTTGTAGGTGGTGATCTTCATTTGCTTTTGACTGTTAAGGAGTCTGCAATTAACGTTCCTATGAATTTAGAAGCCCGTAGATGTATCACCTTTTTTGCAGACACCTTATATACGAGAATGCCAAATGCACCAGTGGTCCGTAACATGCTCTCATTCAGGTCAGTAAATATTACATTATTGTCTATGATAATCATTTTGTCTTATTGATTACTTGATATGGTAATTGTTGTTTTTACTTGCGTAAACAGTGTTTTGACTCCATATTACAAGGAGGACCCGAGGACGAGCTTCACCGTGAAAAGGAGGATGGAAAGATTCATTATTTTTCTTTTATCGAAATTTTCTGTTGATAAGTTGTATTTTGCTCTTCATACAGGATCTTAGACCATATATGCCATGAAATAGAAACTAGCATTGCGCAATGGACGTTTTTGAGTAAGTTTCGTATGAGCGAATTGCCTTCACTTAATGATAAGTTGGGGAAGTTTTTAGACCATCTGTTAAGGAACATTTCTTATATTTATGGGTTATTGTTTATCATCAATTCATCAGTATCACTTGAATAGTTGAATACAATATGATTTTATTAGTATTTCCAATCATTCCGGTTTAAACTATTTTCTGATTATTCCATTGTGTATCTCCCAGCTAAAAGACGATGTTGATCCTGAAAAATACGATTCCCAAATTATCATGTCCTTCAGGATATTATGGAGATTATCACGCAAGATGTTATGAGTAGTGGTCACGAGTAAGTTTTTATTTTTCTGAACGGTCAATATAATAAATACAATGTTGTCTCAAATATCATGTTATAAAGTTTCTTTTTCTTTTTTTGGTGGAATACTTGAATGGGTTCACTCTCATTATCCAGATAATGAAACAAAAGAAGATTTGAACAAATTAATTTCCGGTTAACAGCACTTAGAACAGGGAAGGAAAAGGTATGGTCTAACTCACTAGCAGTTGTATTCTTATTGTTCCTTTTACTATTTATTATTTATTTATTTATTTATTTATTTATGTTTGTGTTTGTAGGTGGTGAGCTTCATTTGCTTTTGACTGTTAAGGAGTCTGCAATTAATGTTCCTATGAATTTAGAAGCCCGTAGACGTATCACCTTTTTTGCAGACTCCTTATATACGAGAATGCCAAATGCACTAGTGGTCCGTAACATGCTCTCATTCAGGTGAGTAAATATTATATTATTGTCCTAATAATCATATTGTCTTATTGATTACTTGATATGGTAATTGTTGTTTTTTACTTGTGTAAACAATGTTTTTACTCCATATTACAAGGAGGACGTTCTATTTCTGAAGACGAGCTTCACCGTGAAAACGAGGATGGAAAGATTCATTATTTTTCTTTAATCAAAATTTTCTGTTGATAAGCTGTATTTTGCTCTTCATATAGGATCTTAGACCATATATGCCATGAAATAGAAGCTAGCATTGCGCAACAGACGTTTTTGAGTAAGTTTCGTATGAGCGAATTGCCTTCACTTAATGCTAAGTTGGCGAAGTTTTTAGACCATCTGGTAAGGAACATTTCTTCTATTTATGGGTTATTGTTTATCATCAATTCATCAGTATCACTTGAATAGTTGAATACAATATGGTTTTATTAGTATTTCCAATCATTCCGGTTTAAACTATTTTCTGATTATTCCATTTTGTACCTCCCAGTTAAACGATGTTGATCCTGAAAAATACGATTCCCAAATTATCAATGTCCTTCAGGATATTATAGAGATTATCACGCAAGATGTTATGAGTAATGGTCACGAGTAAGTTTTTATTTTTCTGTACGGTCAACATAATAAATACACTGTTGTCTCAAATATCCTATTATAAAGTTTTTTTTTTGTAGAATACTTGAACGGGGTTCACTCTCATTATCCAGATAATGAAACAAAAGAAAGATTTGAACAAATTAATTTCCGGTTAACAACACTTAGAACAGGGAAGGAAAAGTTATGGTCTAACACACTAGCAGTTGTATTCTTATTGTTCCTTTTACTATTTATTTATTTATTTATTTTTTTATGTATGTTTGTGTTTGTAGGTAGTGATCTTAATTTGCTTTTGACTGTTAAGGAGTCTGCAATTAACGTTCCTATGAATTTAGAAGCCCGTAGACGTATCACCTTTTTTGCAAACTCCTTATATACGAGAATGCAAAATGCACCAGTGGTCCGTAACATGCTCTCATTCAGTACAGTAAATATTATATTATTGTCCTGATAATCATATTGTCTTATTGATTACTTGATATGGTAATTGTTTTTTTACTTATGTAAATAGTGTTTTGACTCCATATTACAAGGAGGACGCTCTATATTCTGAGGACGAGCTTCACCGTGAAAACGAGGATGTAATTTCCATTTTGTTTTACCTCCAAAAGATTTATCCAGGTGACTACTGATATGAGTTTTGACTGCTGTTCTCTTAATTAGTAGTCAAAGAAGGTCAATTATTTTAGGGGCAATTTCATATATACCCCTACAAACTTGCAAAATATCATATATACCCATGCAAAGTTATAAATATCATATATACCCTTACAAAGTAGTTGAAATATCAATATATATATATATATATATATATATATATATATATATATATATATATATATATATATATATATACCCATTTCATTAAAAACAATTTAATAAATAACACTTTAACCCTTATTTTCTAAAACTTTGTAATCTCATATATGACTTTTAACTTCAAATATTATATTTACTCATTTCTAGCATAATTTATTAAGCTTAAATATTATATATGTAGTATACTATTGTTTATCGGTAAAAGTAAAAATAAGAAAAAATAAAATATGGTAACACTTGATCCAATCACAAAAACTGATGACATGATTTTTTTTATCAATTGACAGGAGCTGATGTTCTTGCTGATGATCGGTTATTTGTGCAACACTTGATCCAATCACAAACTCAGTGTAGGTATGATGTTTTTTTCGTTCATGTTAGTTTGTATAATCGTATTCGTTAAAATTAACTATTTAGCCCTATTATGTCTTAAGATTTGTTTAATTAATTTTTGCAATGGTTTATAACAAAAATCATGGTAATCCAATGAGAATGTACAAGAAGCAAAATGTTATCTCATATAATGGTTGCATTGAAGGTAAAAGTCAGTTTAATCATTATTCTTTTCATATTCTCTGGCTCATTTTATGTACAAAATTTAAAATGTGAAATATAATTATATTTGAAAACTTTGCACTAACAAGGTAAAAACTCTTTATCCAATACATTTTGACTCTTTTGTAGTATATCAGAAATGCTAAATAGATTTAAAAGTATGACTTTGTATTAAGAATGTAATAAACCTCTTCCCAAAAAATATTGTTCAATTTTTTTACTTTTCAGCATTCCTAAAGTATAAAGTGCTGTAAAAACACAAAAAAACGAACCCTGTTTTTTTCTTCTTTTCATATATATTTCATTTGACCTCCTTAAAGGTCTTCTCTATGTGTTTTGACCTTACACATAAATGTGTTCTTTATTTATGCAACAAAGCAGTTTTTAGACCTGTGAAAAGATCATTTTGGTCAACTATAAAGACAAACGAAGTATTTCAAATTGTTTCACATTTTAGTTATCCAACGACCTGACCAAGAAAGAAATTGAAGTGGATTAAATATTTTGACCACTCAAGTAAAGATCCTCTTTTACAATACTAATTATTATAATTCAATTGTTGTGAGTTGTGTGACTTTAAATTTATATGATGTACCTGATCTGTGACAAGTTGGTATTCTTAGAAAAAAAATTGGAATATGTTCGGAAATATAGAAAGCTATATCGGACGACACGCGCCAGTTGTGTCACATTAAGGAAAAAAACGGACTCGGTATTTTCTTCTTCTTTTTTTCGTGTATATCCAATTGCTTGACGCACTTTTATTTATATAGGTTGGATAACATATGCTGGAAAGAGTACATTTTTTTATCAATTGACAGGAGCTGATGTTCTTGCTGATGATCGGTTATTTTTTGCAAAACTTGGTCCAATCACAAACTCAGTGTAGGTACGATGTTTTTTTCGTTCATGTTAGTTTGTATAATCGTATTCATTAAAATTAATTGTTTAGCCCTATTATGTCTTAAGATTTGTTTAATTATTTTTTGCAATGGTTTATAACAAAAATCATGGTAATCCAATGAGGATGTACAAGAAACAAAATGTTATCTCATATAATGATTGCATTCAAGGTAAAAGTCTGTTTAATCATTATTCTTTTCATATTCTCTGGCTCATTTTATGTACAAAATTTAAAATGTGAAATATGATTATATTTGAAAACTTTGCACTAACAAGGTAAAAACTCTTTATCCAATACATTTTTGACTCTTTTGTAGTATATCAAAAATGCTAAATAGATTTAAAAGTACGACTTTGTATTAAGAAGGTAATAAACCTCTTCCCAAAAAATACTGTTCAATTTTTTTACTTTCTCAGCATTCCTAAAGTATAAAGTGCTGTAAAAACACAAAAAAACGAACCCTGTTTTTTTATTCTTTCATATATATATTTCATTTGACCTCCTTAAAGGTCTTCTCTATGTGTTTTGACCTTACACATAAATGTGTTCTTTATTTATGCAACAAAGAAGTTTTTAGACCTGTGAAAAGATCATTTTGGTCAACTATAAAGACAAACGAAGTATTTCAAATTGTTTCACATTTTAGTTATCCAACGACCTGACCAAGAAAGAAATTGAAGTGGATTAAATATTTTGACCACTCAAGTAAAGAACCTCTTTACAATACTAATTATTATAATTCAATTGTTGTGAGTTGTGTGACTTTAAATTTATATGATGTACCTGACCTGTGACAAGTTGGTATTCTTAGAAAAAAATTTGGAATATGTTCGGAAATATAGAAAGCTATATCGGACGACACGCGCCAGTTGTGTCACATTAAGGAATAAAAACGGACTCGGTATTTTCTTCTTCTTTTTTCGTGTATATCCAATTGCTTGACGCACTTTTATTTATATAGGTTGGATAACATATGCTGGAAAGAGTACATTTTTTTATCAATTGACAGGAGCTGATGTTCTTGCTGATGATCGGTTATTTTTTGCAAAACTTGGTCCAATCACAAACTCAGTGTAGGTACGATGTTTTTTCGTTCATGTTAGTTTGTATAATCGTATTCATTAAAATTAATTGTTTAGCCCTATTATGTCTTAAGATTTGTTTAATTATTTTTTGCAATGGTTTATAACAAAAATCATGGTAATCCAATGAGGATGTACAAGAAACAAAATGTTATCTCATATAATGATTGCATTCAAGGTAAAAGTCTGTTTAATCATTATTCTTTTCATATTCTCTGGCTCATTTTATGTACAAAATTTAAAATGTGAAATATGATTATATTTGAAAACTTTGCACTAACAAGGTAAAAACTCTTTATCCAATACATTTTTGACTCTTTTGTAGTATATCAAAAATGCTAAATAGATTTAAAAGTACGACTTTGTATTAAGAAGGTAATAAACCTCTTCCCAAAAAATACTGTTCAATTTTTTTACTTTTCAGCATTCCTAAAGTATAAAGTGCTGTAAAAACACAAAAAAACGAACCCTGTTTTTTTATTCTTTCATATATATATTTTCATTTGACCTCCTTAAAGGTCTTCTCTATGTGTTTTGACCTTACACATAAATGTGTTCTTTATTTATGCAACAAAGAAGTTTTTAGACCTGTGAAAAGATCATTTTGGTCAACTATAAAGACAAACGAAGTATTTCAAATTGTTTCACATTTTAGTTATCCAACGACCTGACCAAGAAAGAAATTGAAGTGGATTAAATATTTTGACCACTCAAGTAAAGAACCTCTTTACAATACTAATTATTATAATTCAATTGTTGTGAGTTGTGTGACTTTAAATTTATATGATGTACCTGACCTGTGACAAGTTGGTATTCTTAGAAAAAAATTTGGAATATGTTCGGAAATATAGAAAGCTATATCGGACGACACGCGCCAGTTGTGTCACATTAAGGAATAAAAACGGACTCGGTATTTTCTTCTTCTTTTTTCGTGTATATCCAATTGCTTGACGCACTTTTATTTATATAGGTTGGATAACATATGCTGGAAAGAGTACATTTTTTTATCAATTGACAGGAGCTGATGTTCTTGCTGATGATCGGTTATTTTTTGCAAAACTTGGTCCAATCACAAACTCAGTGTAGGTACGATGTTTTTTCGTTCATGTTAGTTTGTATAATCGTATTCATTAAAATTAATTGTTTAGCCCTATTATGTCTTAAGATTTGTTTAATT
The DNA here is from genome assembly GCA_947069175.1 of Scalesia atractyloides. Lineage (NCBI taxonomy): Eukaryota > Viridiplantae > Streptophyta > Magnoliopsida > Asterales > Asteraceae > Scalesia > Scalesia atractyloides. The sequence goes on from CAMTDV010000116.1 coordinate 39,745,289, forward strand.
ATTTTTTGCAATGGTTTATAACAAAAATCATGGTAATCCAATGAGGATGTACAAGAAGCAAAATGTTATCTCATATAATGATTGCATTCAAGGTAGAAGTCAGTTTAATCATTATTCTTTTCATATTCTCTGGCTCATTTTATGTACAAAATTTAAAATGTGAAATATGATTATATTTGAAAACTTTGCACTAACAAGGTAAAAACTCTTTATCCAATACATTTTTGACTCTTTTGTAGTATATCAAAAATGCTAAATAGATTTAAAAGTACGACTTTGTATTAAGAAGGTAATAAACCTCTTCCCAAAAAATACTGTTCAATTTTTTTTACTTTTCAGCATTCCTAAAGTATAAAGTGCTGTAAAAACACAAAAAAACGAACCCTGTTTTTTTATTCTTTTCATATATATGTTTCATTTGACCTCCTTAAAGGTCTTCTCTATGTGTTTTGACCTTACACATAAATGTGTTCTTAATTTATGCAACAAAGAAGTTTTTAGACCTGTGAAAAGATCATTTTGGTCAACTATAAAGAAAAACGAAGTATTTCAAATTGTTTCACATTTTAGTTATCCATCGACCTGACCAAGAAAGAAATTGAAGTGGATTAAATATTTTGACCACTCAAGTAAAGAACCTCTTTTACAATACTAATTAATATAATTCAATTGTTGTGAGTTGTGTGACTTTAAATTTATATGGTGTACCTGATCGGTGACAAGTTGGTGTTCTTAGAAAAAAACTTGGAATATGTTCAGAAATACAGAAAGCTATATCGGACGACATGCCCCAGTTGTGTCACATGAAGGAATAAAAACGGACTCGGTATTTTCTTCTTCTTTTTTTCGTGCATATCCAATTGCTTGACCCACTTTTATTTATATAGGTGGGACAACATATGCTGGAAATGGTACATTTTTTATCAATTGACAGGAGCTGATGTTCTTGCTGATGATCGGATATTTTTCGCAACACTTGATCCAATCACAAACTCAGTGTAGGTATGATGTTTTTTCGTTCATGTTAGTTTGTATAATCGTATTCATTAAAATTAATTATCTAGCCCTATTATGACTTAAGATTTGTTTAATTACTTTTTGCAATGGTTTATAACAAAAATCATGGTAATCCATTGAGGATGTACAAGAAGCAAAATGTTATCTCATGTAATGGTTGCATTCAAGGTAAAAGTCAGTTTAATCATTATTCTTTTCATATTCTCTGGCCCATTTTATGTACAAATTTTAAAATGTGAAATATGATTATATTTGAAAACTTTGCACTAACAAGGAAAATACTCTTTATCCAATACATTTTTGACTATTTTGTAGTATATCAGAAATGCTAGATAGATTAAAAAGTAAGACTTTGTATCAAGAAGGTAATAAACCTCTTCCAAAAAAATAATGTTCAAATCTTTTACTTTTCAGCAATCCTAAAGTATAAAGTGTTGTAAAAACACAAAAAACGAACCCTGTTTTTTCTTCTTTTCATATATATTTCATTTGACCTCCTTAAAGGTCTTCTCTATGTATTTTGACCTTACACATAAATGTGTTTTTATTTATGCAGCAAAGCAGTTTTTAGACCTGTGAAAAGATGCATTCAAAATATATAATTTTGGTAAACTATAAAAACAAACGAAGCATTTCAAATTGTTTCACATTTTAGTTATTTAACTACCAGACCAAGAAAGATAACTTCTCTTTTTACTTTCATACACCCTCAAATAGATTTGTTGTTTTGTTTCATCACCAACTATTTATAACAACTACCACCTCCCTTGTGTTTCAGCAACTTAAACTTACATCTCTTGCATTTTACCTGTCAAACAAAATGGCTGAACTCATGGAGCATGGGTACATCTCTAATAACTTCGCATTTCATAATTTAGTCATTCATATCATATTTTATAACTAATACTATTAACCATTTATTTTATGTTACAGTAACATCACCTATTTGAAGGATTTGGATTTGGCTCGCCGTGATTATACGGCGAAGGTTCGTATACTCCGGTTATGGAAGCATCCTATGTATAACAATCTAGAACAGTTTTACTCAATCGAAATGATTGTTGTTGATGAAGAGGTATATGTTTCAAATTTAATCTTAAGTATTTCACATTTTGTCAGTTATTATATTATTTTAAACCTATTTAAAGGATAAACATATTCATAGTTTATAATTGTCATTTTTTTATGTTACAGGGAACAACCATGTAAGCCAATGTTCTCCGAAGATGGTTTCCCAAATTTGAGCAACTTTTATTTGAATCAGGTAACATGTTTCAACTTTTTCTTTCTATTATATGTTATTAATGTTAGAATTGTATTATTATCTTTTAGTAGGTTTTGTTTTGCATTCTTTATGAAGTGCATAATATTTTTGGACAAAACCATTTAATAACTTTTTCTTAAAACCCCTATCTTTTAAGTTATGAAAATCTACTTATTTACAAATACATTACGTTAAACAAAAAGTTACTTATTACTTTTAGATCTAATAAGTTATAATAAGGTCAAATTTTCTCAATGAATCAACTTACATGTTTATCTCTTGTACATAATATATTATTTGTATATATACATTTACTATCCTTGAACTTATTAAAATTAAATTATTTACACATAACTGAAAACTGCTTAAAACAAAAAGGTAGTTATAACTTTTATAGTTAATAAGTTATAAACTGGTTAAATAAGCAACTACAATGTATATTTTAAAAATGTGATTTGTTATAAACTCATGTTAATAACAACTTTCATTGTAACCTAACTATTTAAATAAATTTAATTTCATTTATGTTTGTTTTTTTTCTAATAGATTGTTATTTCATTGTCAAACCAACTATTGGGTTAAATGAGTCCAAGTACAAGTATGTGGACAACCAAAACAAGTTGGGCATTTACTGTGATAGCAAAGTGTACCCATGTAATGATTTCAATGGTCCAACGTATGGCTTCTCATTCACATCCTTTAAGGATATCATCGACAAATTGTTCCTGAAAACAAATCTTTAGGTAACCAAAAACCTCATAAATTAATTTTACTTTTTTCTTTAAAACTTTAATCTCTATATATATTTAATTAGATTGTCATTTTCTAGATGTTATTGGTTTTGTTGCTGATGTTAAAGACGTTAAGAAGTTTAAGACAACAAAGGGTAAAGACACCAAGAAAGTTAATTTCATTATCCAAAATCTAGAGTATGTGTTTTTTTGTATTATATATATATATATATATTATATATATATATATATATATGTATATATATATATATATATATATATATTATTTCTTAATTTATAATGTTAACACCTTTTTTTAAAACCTAATATTTAATTATTTTTTGAAGGATGGATTCAATATATTTGTCTTTGTGGGATTCTTATGCTGATAAGATTTTAGAGCATTGGGGAAACAAAGATCAACATGGTGTTATTGTTGTTATTCTCCAGTTTGCTACATTGAAGTACTTTGGACGTTTTGGTTATGTGAACAACTGTTTCAATGTTTCCAAGCTTTTCGTTAATTCTGATATTGATGATATGACTTCTTTTCGAAACAGGTCTATGTCAAATAATAAAACCAAAAAAATGATTTGTTTATTTTTATTGTTTTCACTAATTTAACATAAATGCTTATAACAGCCTTATCCAAAACTGCTGCTTCTTCATGTTCGAGTCAATCATCTAGGCTTTCAGGAATTTTTTTATCATTGTACGATGAATATGTTGCAAGAACTGAATTCAACAACATAGCCGAACTTAATCTCAATGAGGTAAACTACATTACTCTGTTATATTATTAACATGTTTAATGTTGTTAAAACTAACTATTTTTTTTAGGTCAAGTCTGTTGTTATTGTTGGGACAGTTCAGATGATAGCTGAAGATTTGCCTTGGTATTATTTTGCTTGTAAAGCTTGTAACAAGAAGGTTACTGATACACCTACTATTGGTGTCTTGGTTGACGAAGAAGAGGTTTATGAGTGCAAAACGGAAACTTGCAAGAACAGCGTGATTCAATATATGCAAAGGTCTGAACATATTTATATTATTTGAAAGTTATTTTTCTCTCTTAGTTGTTTAGATTTCATACCTTACATGACTACACTTTGTTGTTTAGGCTAAAAATCCAACTGACTGTTCAAGATTCAAGTGGAATTGTGTCGTTGACATTGTTTGATAGAGATGCTTGTAAAATTCAGAAAACAACTGCATCAAACTTAATTGAGAAACATCTTGCTGTAAGATTGTCTCTTTAAATTTACAACATTATTATATTTTCCATATAATATGTCATTACTATAATAGTTTATTTATATACTACAGGGTGGTGATAAGGGCCTCTACCCGGACGAGTTCGAAGCTCTTTTGGGAAGAAAATTTGCATTTAAGATTGACATCAGTCAATTTAACATTGAAAACAACTTTTGGTTTTTTAGCGTTTCTAAATTTACTGATGATGAGGATGTCATATGTGAGCTCAAAAAAAGCAAACAACATTGAGGTATTACTATTATTCAGTAATATATTTAAGTTAGATTTAATATTGAAAGTGATTTGCCATACTTAATATGTGAAATACATTGTAGGTCGACAAGTCTGCTTCTTTGATCAATAGGTTCGCTGATACGGATTCACAAGAAACGGTTAACTTGAGTGTATGCATTCTATAATATCAATAATTTCCCATCAGTAATATATCTTTGTTATATATATATATATATATATATATGTTTACATTGTAAACTTTCTAAATTAGATTTTCTAAGTATTTTAATTTATATACAATCCAGGATGATAACTTAACTGATGTTAATGTTGATATCGAATCAAATGAAAATCTCAAATCAAAGGTATGTTAATTTAAAAATATACTTCAAATTATGAACACCTTAATCTATTTAATTCAAATTATGTTTGGTATTTATTGTGACACCAATTGTTTATATCATTTTAGGTTGTTATCGAGTCGATGGATGATAATGTTATCACCCCTTTGTCGAAAAATTTGGATGAGAATTGCATGGAAAGTAAGCATGTTGGTGAGGCTGTATTCTTTAAGAGGAAATCAAAGAAACCTGATTTCAAGAAAAACTTGGTGGAGAGTGATGATTTTGAGGAAAATGGAGAATTATCAACCACCAAACCTGTTCACCATGTCAAACCAACTCTCCTAATTCCCAAAATAGAAAAATGAAGGCTTCAAACTCTTCATGTTCTAATTGTGTTTTTTCTATGTTATTTTAGTGTGTTTGAATTATGTTAATCGTTTAAGAACTGCTAGCTTGGAATGATTCCAAGTTTTATGTTTTAAGAAGTTTAATCCGTTTGTTGGACTAATTACTTTAAGACAATATGCCAAAACAATTATTATGTTTTGGTTTTTATTGTATTAATGTTTGGTTACATTTATCTTCTAATTTTTCAACATTATATTTTCTGTCATTAAAATTTTAAAAAGATATTGTATTTTTTTCAGCCAATGTTACTTTTCAACAACTTTATACTTATAATATGGATTATTATATTCATTTGATAATTAGTATAAATTTTAGTCAATTAGTTTTTAAAATCGACATTCAAAATGAATTTAAATGTATTATATTATTAATATTGAAGGTTACTAAACACTTTTTTTGCAAAATGTAAGACCATGTTTTGGTATAGAGTTTGACAAAGACTTACTCAATTACATAGTTTTAAAAAAACACATTTCAAACACCATTTGTTATCTTTTAGATACATTAGTTTTGAGGTTTATCAACACTTTTAACATACAAAATTTCTTGAATTTCAAAGTATTTGTTCACTTATAATGTATTTTTAAAACATAATAACTCAATAAGTTGTTTTTAGATTTCTCGCCAACATGTTTTATGTTTTACTCTCAACTAAATTTATTATTTTTACACTTATCCCACAGATCAAAATGATCGATCTTTTGAAGCAAAGCTTATGCGAAAGAAAAGAAAATTACATATGGCAGCTAAAAGAGGACAAGTATTTGATTTTCGTTGCACAATCAAAGGTCATATTTTTAATACATTCTCATATTTCATTAACATATGACATTCAATATTTAATTTTACTATTTATAAATCAATTATTTGAAACTAATGAAAATTGCATCTTATTTTTTGTATTCAGATGTACAAATTCAAAGTCCGCTATCTAACATTACAAATGGTATAAATTTGATTCATCTATTTGTTACTTATTCAATCGTATCTTAAATATCTGAAGTTATTATAGATTGTAAGGAAAGAAGACTAATGAGAAAAGAAGAGATGGCTAAAAGAAAATCCAACAACAATTTAAAAGGTAATATATATGTTTACAAGTGTTTTTTGTTAATAACAACATATGTTTTAAATGTATAATTAACATTTTTAATTTATATAAATACTATTTGTACATTATTATTACAATACTCAATGTTTGATATGATAAAGCAGGTTTGCAAAATATCCAACTCAGTTCTAACAAATCACCAAATAACAGAAGTGTTGCTTATGGGAAGGAAGTGGTTATTCCTTATCAATCAATTCCAAATCAACATACCATCGTTACTTCTTCAAATATCTATTATACTCCCTGCTATCAGATATTACAAATGGTATATAGAAATATTTTTTCTATCTAATCAATCCTTTTAAAAACTACATATTTCCATTTGGTTTTTGTCTTTATATACAATATTTTATGTCACAGCTTCAATCACCAATGATGATTATACTAGCCCCAATTTTTGTCGAAGCATCAGAAAGCAATATCGGAATAGCAAAAAACTAACCATTAAATCCACATCTATAAACTTTCAAAGTACAACTATACAAACATCTAAATTATTTGCAAGTATACTAGGTACTCATATATTTTTAATAACAAAATATAATTGCAGATTATTATACATTACCTGTTTTTATATTTATATGAACAAATGTTAATATGAATTCATTTTTCAGGTACATCTACGTCAAATAACAATATTCAAGCATCTTCATCTGACAATTTGCAAGAAGAACACCATCTTGATGGAGAAATTATTACAAACATATTTTGTGGAAAATCAAAAGGTAATATTCGATTTACAATATACTATATTATAATTATATACTAATCATATTAAACAATACCATTACAGATTACTTGGATCATGGTGATCAAAGTCATATATGTGAAACATGTTATGCAAAATTATGGAAGGATGAAGTCTTAAGAAGTTACCAAAGAAAGACTAAATCAAGCTTTTCTCTATGTTGTGGTTATAGCAAAGTCAAACTTCCAGATTTCAAGGACCCCCCATCTGATTACAAAAGTTTTTATACTTCTTTGGATTCGAAAAGCAAACATTTTTTGAAAAACATTCGTCGTTACAACTCAATGTTTTCTTTTACTTCCATGGGTGGAAAAGTAGATTCCTCCATTAACAAAGGTAATTCTCCTTTTGTATTCAGACTTAGTGGTGAAAATTATCATACTATTGGAAGTCTTCTACCAACGGATGGATCAACCTAAATTCTCTCAGTTATATATATGACACTGAGAATGAGGTTGCAAACAGACAAGGCGCTTTAGGGTATGTTTCCTAAATCATTTATAAAATTTCATTTAGCTAAAATACATTATTTTATCAAACCTTATTTACTTTATATTGTATTTATTCTAATTAGGCAAACCAAAAAAGTCTCCACATCAAGTATAGCAAATTTGGATGTTGAAATTATTCAAGATTTGAAGGCAATGTTAGATTCACACAATGAGTTGGTTAAGTCTTATAGAATGGCCCGATATTGTTTTCAAAGCAATCCTCATGAAAATCTAAAGATACGTCTTATTGCAAAAAGGAATCAAGATGGTAGGACATATAACTTGCCAACTGCTTCTGAAGTTGCTGCTTTAATAGTTGGAGATATTGACACTTCATTTGAACCTAGAGATATTATTGTTAAGACTAAAGAAGGTTATCTCCAATGTATTAGTGAACTACATCCTTCTTATTTAGCTCTTCAATATCCCTACTTTTTGTGTATGGTGATGATGGTTATAGAATTGATATCCTTCATCGTGATGTTTCTACTCCAACCATCAGTAAAAGACATACATGCTCAAGGAGAGAATACTTTTGTTATAGAATCCAAGACAGATTGAATACTTTTTCTTTGATTCTTAATTCTAGAAGGCTTTTTCAACAATTTTTATTTGATGCATATACTATGATTGAAAGCGAAAGGCTCTTATACATACGTACTCAACAAAAGAAATTAAGACGCGAGACTTATGAGAATTTATGTTCTGTTAAAAATCAAGGCAAAAGTGATGTCTCCAAAATTGGTCAGCGTGTTATATTACCTTCCTCTTTTACTGGTAGTGCATGGTACATGTTTCAAAATTATTTAGATGCCATGTCCCTTTGTACATGGTATGGATATCCAGATTTTTTCATAACAATAACATGAAACCCAAAATGGCCTGAAGTTAAGAGGTTTCTTAAAGACACGACTCTTAACCCGGAAGACAGACCTGACATTTTATGTCAATTATTTAAAATGAAATTGGATTCCATTATTAAAGACTTAAGGGATCATGCAATTCTTGGAAAGCTTCAAGCAGGTATTTCATATCAATATTTTATTCTTTAGATGTTTCTACATTGTTATTACATTTCTAATAAACTATGTTATATATGCGTATGAACTCACTAAACGTTACCAAACATTATAAATTAATTATATGACACAATTTTCTATTTTTTCATCATTTTAGTTGTATATACGGTGGAGTTTCAAAAACGTGGCTTGCCTCATGCTCATTTGTGCTTATTTATGCATGCCGACCACAAACTTCCAACTGTAGATTATATCGATCCATTCATTTTTGTCGAAATACAGACAAAGACAAAGATCCAGAGTTATATTCTCTTGTAAGTGAGTTCATGATTCATGGTCCTTGTGGTGTTGCAAATATGAACTGTCCATGCATGATTGATGGAAAGTGTTCTAAAAAATTTCCAAAGAAATTTCGTGATTCGATATGCATAGATGGTGATGGTTTTCCTATTTATAGAAGACGCAACAATGGTTTTTTTGTTGACAAGTCAAATGTCAAGCTAGATAATCGAAGCGTTGTGCCATACAACAAAATACTTTTACAAAGATATCAAGCACACATAAATGTTGAGTGGTGTAATCAGGCTGGCTCAATCAAATATTTGTTTAAATATATAAACAAAGGTCATGATGGGGCATCAATTTGTTTTGTACCAACTAATGAACCAAATAACTATGAAAAGAAGGTTGATGAAATCAAAGACTACTATAGTTGTAGATACATATCTGCTTGTGAAGCATCTTGGGCGGATTTTTTCTTATGATATACCTTATAGGAATCCTTCGGTCATTAGGCTTCCTTTTCATCTTCCCGGACAACAACATGTTATATATGAGGAAAGTGAAGAAATAGAAGATATCTTAGATAAACCTTCAGTGGCTGTTTCAATGTTTTTAGAGTGGTTTCACTGCAATCAAAGTTACCCAGAAGCATGTCAGCTAACTTATGTCGAATTCCGTACAAAATTTGTTTGGAAAAACAACAAACGTATGTGGAAACAAAGGAAAAGAGGGTTTTCAATTGGCAGAATTCATTCAGTTTCTCCTTCATTGGGGAAGCTTATTATTTAAGAATTTTGTTGAACAAGGTGAAAGGTCCAAAAACATTCGAGGATATTAGAACAGTAAATGATGTTGAATATCCTACTTTTAGAGATGCATGTTATGCATATGGACTTTTGGATGATGACAATGAATATGTTGAAGCAATTGTAGAAGCAAGTTTCACAGGCTCGGGTTATTACTTACGAAGTTTATTTTGTACAATGTTAATGTCCGAGAGTATGTCTAGACCTGAATTTGTGTGGGAAAGAACACTCACTTACTTGTCAGATGACATTCTGCACAACCAACGTCTTATTTTAAAACATCCAGGTATTATCCATTATATTATTTTATATACAAATGTTATAGTTAATGTAATTTATATCATTTTAACATTATTTTAAATTTTGTACAGGTTTAGTACTTAATGAAGATCAAATTAAAAACCTAACATTGTTTGAGATTGAAAAGTTTCTACTTAGAAATAATTCGACTCGAAAAAGGTTTTCAACAATGCCTTTTCCTAATCATGATTGTATATCTTCTGCAAACAATCTTTTACTTAGTGAAGAGTTGGCTACGACAAGGACATATTAGCTGAAGAGTTTCATAACCTTTTTTCTTCACTAACTGATGAACAACGTGTTATATATCAAGAAATCATCACGATGGTTGCTGACAACAAAGGAAGCGTGTTTTTCGTTTATGGTTACGGTGAGACTGGAAAAACATATCTTTGGAAGACCTTATGTGCATTTATAAGATCTAAAGGCAAAATTGTTTTAAGTGTTGCTTCAAGTGGAATTGCATCTCTTTTGCTATCAGGAGGGAGGACTGCTCACTCCCGATTTCACATTCCTATAAATTTAGATGAGGATTCTTTTTGCTTCATAAAGCCAGACATCGATCTTGCACGTTTATTACAAGAAACATCACTTATTATCTGGGATGAAGCACCAATGGTACACAAACATGGATTTGAAGCTTTGGACAGATCGTTAAAAGACATTTTCAGATCTGCATCTGGAGCAACATCAGAATTACCATTTGGTGGAAAAGTTATAGTTTTTGGAGGAGATTTCCGACAAATACTACCGGTGGTCCCAGGTGGAAGTAGACAACAAATTGTAAATGCTTCTTTAAGTTGGTCTTACATCTGGAGAAATTGCAAGGTCCTTAAATTGACAAAAAAAACTTGAGGTTGAGTACCTCAAATGATTCATTTGAAATAGAGAAAACTAGGAACTTTGCAAAATGGATTTTGGATATAGGGGAAGGTAATGTTGGTGGTATGAATGACTATGATGCAAAAATACAAATACCCGAAGATCTTCTCATCAAAGATTCATCAGATCCCATTTCTGAGTTAATAGAGTTTGTATATCCGTCTCTTCTAGATCATTTCAATGATCAAAATTTCTTCCATCAAAGAGCAATTCTGGCTCCAAAAAATGATGTGGTTCAAGAAATTAATGATCGGTTGCTCTCAATTTTTCCTGGAGATGAAAAGCAATATCTAAGTTCAGATAGTATATGTCCAACAGAAATGGTTAATGAGAATTTAGATGACAGTTTATGCTCACCTGATATTCTTAATGGAATTAAAGCTTCAGGTTTGCCCAACCATAGGTTAGTGTTGAAGGTAGGTGTCCCGGTTATGCTTCTTAGAAATATTGATAAAAAAGTGGATTGTGTAACGGAACTCGATTAAAGGTGGTCTATTTGGGTAAGCGTGTTATACAGGTAGAGATTATATCTGGAAGTCACATTGGAGATCGTCATTATATTCCTAGAATTACGTTGATGCCTACAGACAAAAAACTTCACATTAAGTTACAAAGAAGATAATTCCCGCTTGCCGTATCTTTTGCAATGGCCATAAACAAAAGTCAAGGACAATCACTCTCCAGAGTTGGTTTGTTTTTTAAAAAACCAGTTTTTACACATGGTCAATTGTATGTCGCATTATCAAGAGTTACAAGACGAGATGGCCTCAAAGTTGTTATTCTAGATAGTGATGGTAATCTTTCAAATACAACATCAAATGTTGTATACAAAGAAGTTTTTAGAAATTTGTAATGTAATTTTATATTTTTTTAACACTTTCATGTCAAATTACTTAGTTTGTGGGTTATTTAATTATTTTTTTTATTATTTTATTTAGATTAGCATTAATTTTTGTTACTTCATGCTCTATATAGATATTTCATATGAACATTTTAAAAAATAGAGATGTCAACATATATTTCCTGAACAACTTACTAAACTGATAGTTGTGTTCATAAAATAGAAAATGGAGACAAGTGTCAAAACATTATTATTTCGAATTACTTGGTTGCATGTTATATTGATTTTTAAAAAAACATACACCGTATTTATTAATATGTTTTAAATTTACTTTTTTAAACCCGTGTGTCACATGGGATATAAGCTAGTTATTATATATAATAAATAAGATTGGGACACATGGCATCTTGTGGTGCAACCTCATAAGATTTTTGACGGGAAAATGGATGGGAAAATGTCATTTTTATATGGATGTTACGTTGTGATTCATACCCGTATTTTTGACCCGACTATATAATATGTTTTCTAAACCCATCGCTTTGACTTCGAATTTGAAAACCCTACTCCCTTTGATGCCGCTATAATTCCTATCGCCTTTCACCCCATGTTGTAGCGGCGGAACCCTGAGAACCTGCCAAAGCTTCAGATCTTGTTCCCAAAATTATTGATTTGTTCTTTATTCGGGGAATGGATATTGAGTTTTTTTTTTTTTTTGGGGGGGGGGGGGGGGTTGATTATATCGACAGTCAAGTTTCCATTATTTCCCTTCTAACCCTAACTGGTTCAGCCATTTCCTCTGAGACATTCAATTCAACATCCAGAAATTCATCTTTGATAATAAATTAACGCTCTCTTCATCGTTGATTAAGTAGATCCATCACCAAGCTCTTCTGTTTTCATTATGATCTGGCCACTTAACCCATATTTCATTGTATGCATGCAGATCTTATTAATCTGAATTCAAAAGAAACTGATTATGTCAAAATAGTTTTTCCTTTTCCATCTAAACCCTAATACATTTCCAAATCATAATAATCTATTCAGGATCTTAATCTTGCTTCATACTCGGTTCATCTTCATTTTTGTGTAACCTTTTGAGTATTCTTCTTTTTTTCCTCTCATTTTGAACATGTACCGAAATTGTATTGAAAACGTGATGTTTATATTGGATTCGCCTGATTTGTTCGGGCATGTGTTTATGTTAAGACTTAGATTTGATTTTATGTTTAGTCCTCAAATTTGTTCAAATTAGTGTTTATTTTTCTTCAGATTAGTTACATTAAGATACAGGTTCATTTAGTTTTTTGTTTTAGTTCTAGTTTTTGTTGTTAATGAAACTAATTTTGTATGTGATTGAATGGAATTTAGGGATTGGTAGCGTTTGAGTTGGAAGTTTGAGATTATATTGTGTTGTTATTGCTGTCGTTAGAGCCTAATAGCCCATTTGATGCATATTTGATTCATTAGAACTAAATGAGGTCTAGCACGTGGAATTTATCTATAATCAATTAAACATTTGAATTGATATTTTTCTTTTGTTGAATTGAATAGGGTTGAAATTATTCGACTATTATTTTCTTAGTCCAGTCCTACAGTGTGACAAACGGCAAAATATCAGGTAATATCGTACAACATAATCATTGGTTAATATACAATTACGTGCAATAGACTCAATTACAGTATAAATTGAGTTTTATAAGTCTAGCAATCTATAAGAAGATCAAGCACGTGAAATTTATCTATAATCATTAAACATTTGAAATTGATCTTTTTCTTTTGTTGAATTGAATAGGGTAGAATATATTTGACTATTATTTTCTTAGTCCAATCCTACGGTGTGACAAACGGCAAAATATCAGGTAATATCATACAACATAATCATTGTTTAATATACAATTACGTGCAATAGACTCAATTATAGTATAAATTGAGTTTTATAAGTCTAGCAATCTACAAGAAGTGCATATACATTTGCATATCACATGAACGTATTCGCCGTGTCATGGTATGATATAAACAGTTTCAGGGACCATTGATAGATTATCCGGTTACACTATTATGTCAGGACCGTTCCGGTAGATGTCGAAACGTCATACAAAAGACATTACATTATGTCCAATAGTAAACATGGACAAAACCCGAAAAGGGGAAACGAGTATACATGTTATAATTTTCAGCAAAGAAATACATAAGTATATAATTGTTCGAACCGAGCTAAAAAAATTACAATTACCATAATCCGGTTACTAATACATGATTAATGGGAACTACATGTGATCCTGAATAATGTAATTATCATAAAATGACACCAAAGGTATTGCATATATCCTAATGGTATCTAAAATTTAATCACCAAGTAGCATTGCATAATTGATCGTTAATTGAATCACGAGCACATTTACTTTTCCAATTAACATCAAATAACCATCAAAGCTTAAACTAGTAAACTAGTTGATCCTAGTTAACATCCTAACACTAGTTTAATGCCTTAAACATGTAATTATTCCTTGAAAACACAAATATTTAAACTTTATATATACTACACATGTCTAAAACAATAAACAAATCAAAACCCAATCCAAGACCCCCTGATGGCAACGATGTCACACCCCGACCTGCAGCGAAATAAAAGTCGGGGCATGATTGGATTATCACCAAAGCTCATGATATTTACTAACAAGTTTCATATTTATTAAATTCAAATTTAGTTTCAAATATCCAACACGAAATTTCATACAAGCACAAACAATAAAACAAACGATTGTTCCAATGAAATAACTTGATTATTCTTCTAAGGCCATCCTAGGTGTTTCTTTCCTCAACTTGATCACCTGTATCATGCGTAAAACAGAAGAAATTTGGGTCAACAAAAGTTGGCGAGTGAACCTTGATAAAACATTTAAGTAAATGAATTTTATTGTTGTTTAAATAAGATTGTGCATAAATCACATGTGAACAAATGTATATGTGTAACACATCACAAACCACATTGTATGAACATATGACAGAATGGATGATGTATGTGAGATCAAGGCTCAATCAAATGGAGCCGATCTAATGAGGTACCTGATGCTCAACCCGTATCCCACGAGGAACTGATGGGCCTAATGAAATGATTGCACTGAAATGATAAAATGAATCCACATATAAACCACATAACAAACAATACACATTTGGTCCCAAAATGATGTTAGCACGAGCGTTAAATAAAATAAAGAAATGGTACGACACATGATACACCCCAAAACGTGATTCAAACGGGGAATTTGTAGAGATTCACTCACCTTGGGTGCGTGTACTTGAGTGGAAAAGAGAGCGCACGAGTTGGGAATTTAACCGACGAGGGAGTACTAACCTAAAATAATAACGTGATAACTCGGTAAATAAATAGACTAATATTTTGGTTAAAACTTTTGCTTAGATTTTTAAATTAATATTATGATTTCTATAATTGAGCCCTTGATATTATGTATTTTTTAGTATTTTAAACATATTTTATTTTCATATTTAACCATAGAATAAATCAATTAAAAATAAATAAAATAAATAAATAAAAAATATTAAAAAAATTTCTTGTCAGACTGACAAGTCTGACAACCGGTTCGACTGTGTTTGTAAGCATGCGTGTTGAGACTCGAACCCGTGACCTCCTCTACGTGTGCACGCAGCTCTTCCAACTGAGCTACGTGTCTAACCCGAAAGAAACCTGATTTTAATTATATTTATACACTTTTTGGGTGTAATCAAATTTAATTAAATTAAAAAGGTTTTATACTGAATTGAACCGGTCGCGTATCAGGAGTCTCGAGCCCGAGACCTTGACTGTGACTCGCACCCAGCCCAACCAACTGGGCTGGGTGTCTAACCCGTTTATTCCTGAGATTTAATTATATTTAACTACTAACTATGCGTATACAGAAATGGTAGATTTAAAAAGGATTTAAAGTGATCGGGCCGGTGTGTGAGTGGGATCGAACGTGTGACATGCGGGTATACTTGCACACAATCCACCACTGGACTGTGTGTCTAACCTGGTTAAATCTTAAAATTAAAATATATAAAACATGAGTTTTTTGCTTCATCTTCTTAAGTTTGAATTTACCCAAACCTGCTCACGCCGGATTTTTAACTCCGATTCACTTCGAATTACTAATAGAATGATATGTTAATTAAACAAATAAAACAAAAGGGTAGGAGTCTAACGTAGAATAGAAATGGAGGATCACTGACTTCGGGCAGTTGAATTTCCGGTGGCTGACAGTGTTCTCCGGCGAACAAGGAAAGAAAAGCAGAGGAACAAAGCGAGTGGAATGAGCGAGTTGTGATTGGGATTTAAGCTCGGTATTTATAGATGAACAAAAAGGGGTTTCGATATCGGCTTTTGGAAACAAAGCTGATTGATTCTATCTAATTAAGATGGATTGATCCGATTTTTGGAAGGTTACCTATGCGGATTGCCAGTTCAAACACAGCCGAGTATTTACCAAATATAGTCGGAACAGTTTTCGATTATGCGTGGATTTCCGGAATCTCCGGTGAGGAGATCTACAGCCGATTGCAGGCTCATCTCAGTATTAATATTAGTGTATTTATAATCCCACTTCAACACATCTGGTGTGTGTATCGCAGTGGTGTTTGTTGAGTGTGTGTAACCGGGGGAACCCGGGTTCGATCCCGGTTCACCCTCTTTTTATTTATTTTAATTATTTTAAGATAAATCATTTACTAATTTTATATATTTAATATTTAGTTGCTTATTTATTTTATTAAGTTTATTCTACACCTTTGTTACTATTATTATTATATACATATATATAAAAATTCTAATTTTAAAACAATAAACAAAAATGTAAAAAAATCAAAAGATCATTTGACATAAATAAATACACTGATCGATAATTTGGGGCAGGTTTTCGAAACCCGATTTACATAAATGTTACAGTATCCCCTACTTTTAGAAATTTCGTCCCGAAATTTAAGTATCAGTTGTAACTGGGAAAAGATGCTAGTATAGCTCGCGCATTGAATCTTCACGCTCTCAAGTAAACTCAGGCCCTCGTTTTGACTCCCAACGCACTCTAACAATAGGAATACGACTTCGCCTTAAACGCTTCTCACCGAAATCCATGACTTCCACTGGTCTTTCAATGAAGTGCATTGATTCATCAACTTGAATGTCATCTAGAGGGATATGGAGGTTTTCGTCAGTGAGGCACTTTTTCAAGTTTGATACGTGGAACGTGGGGTGAATTCTGTTAAGTTCTTCTGGTAGGTCAAGCTTGTATGTTACAGGACCTACTCTTTCGAGTATCTTGAAAGGTCCTACGTAGCGTGGTGCTAGCTTGCCCTTTTGGCCAAAATGAACCACTCCCTTCCACGGTGATACTTTCAAAAGTACTTGATCACCAACGCCAAACTCCAAGGGCTTTCGTCGTTTGTCAGCACAACTCTTTTGACGACTTGGAGCCGCTAGAAGATTGTTTCGAATTTGAAGGATTTTGTCGGTTGTTTCTTGAATCAATTCAGGTCCGGTGATTTGCGCTTCACCCTTTTCGTGCCAACATACTGGAGATCGGCATTTACGACCGTATAGAGCTTTGAAAGGAGCCATGCCGATACTTGAATGATAGCTATTGTTGTATGAAAACTCGACTAACGGTAGATGTGCGTCCCAATTCCCTTTGAAGTCTATGACACATGCTCGAAGCATGTCTTCGAGGGTTTGGATGGTGCGCTCAGATTGACCATCAGTCTGAGGGTGAAAGGCGATACTGAGGTCTAAACGTGTACCCAAAGCAGTTTGTACGGCTTGCCATGTTCGTGAAGTGAAACGACCATCATGGTCTGAAATGATGCTTAATGGTACACCATGACGGCTTACAATTTCGCTGATGTAGATACGAGCTAACTTCTCGTTCTTGAAGTCCTCGCGATTGGAATGAAGTGAGCTGTTTTTTGTGAAACGATCAATGATTACCCATATGGTGTCATACCCACTGGAGGTGCGAGGTAACCCGGTAATGAAGTCCATGGTTATGTTTTTCCACTTCCATACAGGTATTTCGGGTTGGACCAGAAGTCATGAAGATCTTTGATGTTCAGCTTTTACTTTGGAGGATGTGAGGCACTTGGAAACAACAACAGCGATATCCTTCTTCATACCAGGCCACCAGTAGGTGTATCGTAAGTCTTGATACATCTTATCGGCTCCTGGATGTACAGAGTATCGTGTTTTGTGTGCCTCATTCATGAGCAAATCACGAAGGTTGTCGCGATCGGGAATCCAAATACGGTCTAAATAGTATAAAAATACCATCAGATTTGGTTTCGATTTTGAGCTCAGCTCCACATGACAGCTCATCGCGTACGTCATTTTCTGTTACGGAAATATGTTGAGCTGCCCGTATTCGATCCTTGATGTCGGTTACAATTTGCGAACATAGAAGATGAATGGAGTTCGCATAACCATTTCGACTGAGTGCATCTGCCACAATGTTTGCCTTGCCAGGATGATATCGAATCTCACAGTCGTAATCATTGAGAAGTTCGACCCATCTTCATTGCCTCATGTTCAACTCTTTTTATTGAAGATATGTTGAAGACTCTTGTAGTCAGTGTATATTTCACACTTGGTACCATAGAGATAATGTCTCCATATCTTTAGAGCGAACACGACCGCTCCAAGTTCCAGGTCGTGGGTGGTGTAATTCTTCTCATGTACTTTGAGTTGCCTAGAGGCATAGGCTATCACCTTTCCTCTTTGCATCAGTACACAGCCTAAACCTTGCCCTGACGCGTCGCAATAAACCACAAAGTCTTCGCAACCCTCAGGGAGTGTAAGGATAGGTGCGTCACAAAGCTTTTGTTTTAAAGTTTGGAAGGCCTCCTCTTGCTTGGGTCCCCAAAAGATGGGTTTTCCCTTGTGAGTCAAGGCAGTGAGTGGAACAGCGATACAAGAGAAATTGGAAATGAAGCGTCGATAATAACCAGCCAAGCCAAGAAATGACCTAACTTCGGTAGGGGTACGTGGCGCTTGCCATTCTTGTACTGCCTTGATTTTCGAAGGATCGACATGAATCCTTTTGTCATTGACGACATGACCAATTGTAACTCTCTTAACCAGATTCGCATTTTGAGAACTTAGCGTAAAGTCTTTCAGTCCTTAAAAGTGTAAGAATGAGTCGAAGATGTCGCTCATGATCGGATTTTGACTTGGAGTAGATAAGGATATTGTCGATGAAGACTATGACAAAACGGTCGAGATACGGTTTGCATACCCTATTCATTAAATCCATGAAGACAGCGGGGGCGTTGGTTAAACCGAAGGGCATAACCGTGAATTCGTAATGACCATAACGAGTTCGAAAGGCAGTTTTTGGAATATCTTCTTCGCGCACCCTAAGCTGATGATAACCAGAACGAAGGTCGATTTTGGAAAAACAGGTGGCACCTTGAAGTTGGTCTAGCAGATCATCAATACGAGGCAAAGGATATCGATTCTTAACGGTCAACTTGTTGAGTTCTCTATAGTCAATGCACATGCGAAACGTTCCATCCTTCTTCTTCACAAAAAGAACAGGTGCACCCCAAGGCGACGAGCTAGGACGTAAAATCCTTTGTCAGTCAGCTATTGCAGCTGACTGGCCAAATCTTGCATTTCGGATGAGGCTAACCTATAAGGAGATTTTGCGACTGGTGTAGCGCCAGGCACAAGATCGATTCGAAATTCGACTTCTCGCACAGCAGGAAGTCCTGAAACGTCGTCAGGAAAAACTTGCGGAAATTCTTTCACGACTGGAATATCTTCGAGCTTCCTTTCTTTTCCTTCCTTCGTGACGATGTGGGCTAGAAATGCGACGGAATCCTTGTGAAGATATCTTCGAGCTTGAAGACAGGACATCAATTTGAGCCCTTTCGAAGGAGTTTCTCCGAAGATACGTAGAGTCTGACCATTGTCGAGAGGGATACGAATGAACTTTTCATGGCACACCACTTCGGCGTGATGCTGGCTGAGCCAGTCCATACTGATGATAACATCGACACTTCCCAATTCCAAAGGAATGAGGTCAATCGAGAAGTCGTGATCATTTAGGGTAAGAGTGCAATCCCGTATAATAGAATTTAGCGAAATGGGTTCTCCGTTCGCAACTTCCACCGTGAGCGATTCAGCGAGACTAACACGAGGTAGGTCGAGAATAGATTTGAATTCTAAGGATACAAAGCTCTTATCCGCACCAGTATTGAATAATATGGATGCATAACTACCATTTACAAGAAACGTACCATTGACTACATTGTTGTCCGCCCTTGCTTGGTTGGCGTTGATATTGAAGGCCCTTCCTCTAGCAAGTGGAGGAGCTTGATTAGCTTGGTTCACCGGGTTTGCTTGGGCTTGGGCATTGATGATATTCACCAGGCGTGGGCAAGTATTTCTGAAGTGGGTTGGGACCCCACAATTAAAACAAGCTCGTATGGGTTGCATCATGGGGTAGTTGGGTTGGTAGTAAGGTTGGGCTGTGGGTTGTGCAGGTGGTGAGAAGTAAGGGTTGTTGGGCTTGGCCCACCATTTGGTTTTGGGTTTGGGTTGGAGGCTGATTGCGGTTTGTCGCTGAAGTGTACGGCAGGTTTGGATAGTGTGACCTGCACGGCCACAACTTGTGCAATGTTGGCAAGGGTTCTCAGGAGGGTCATGGTATTGGCAACGGTTACACTTTGGGTGTGGGCAAGTTTGGATACCAATTTGTTTCTACCATAAACTGATATTTTTTTTACTCTTGTTTCAGAAATGGCTACTACTCAAGCAAACACATCAACCACTGTTGGATCCACATCCACTACCATGGGACCATTAGTTGGTACCCAAGCGGTTTCTAACCATGCTGAGAAACCAGAGAAGTTTACTGGTTTAAATTTTAAGAGATGGCAACAGAAGATGTTGTTCTATCTGACGACTCTAAACCTTGCGAGGTTTCTGACTGAGTCCCCTCATGTTCTCGCAGAAAGGACATTTGATGTTCAATCTATGAGTGATGTTGATGCATGGAAACATTCTGACTACCTATGTCGCAACTATGTGTTGAACGGCTTGTCAGATGCATTGTATAACGTGTATCTCAAAGTTCTAACTGCCAAAGAATTATGGGAGTCGTTGGAACGCATATACAAGACCGAGGATGCGGGTACAAAAAAGTATGTTGTGGCTAGATTTTTGGACTATAAAATGATTGAATCAAAGACTGTGATAAGTCAAGTTCAACAATTGCAGATTATTCCTAGTGACATTTTGTCTGAAGGAATGAATCTTAGTGAAACGTTCCAAGTGGCAGCAATTGTTGAAAAGTTGCCTCCTAGTTGGGTCGACTTCAAAAATTACCTTAAGCATAAGCGAAAGGAAATGACCATAGAAGACCTTGTGGTTAGTCTTTGTATTGAAGAAGACAACAGGCTGTCACACAAAGGAAGTCAAGTTGAAGCTTCTGCAAAAGCAAACATTGTGGAACATGGTCAATCCTCAAGGGGTTACAAGGGTAACAAAGGCCACAAGGTTTATGGCAAGGGAAAAATAAGTGTGTTGAACTTGGGCCAAAGAAAGGTGGCGTGAAGAAGAAGGTTGGTCCCTTTAAAGGGAAATGTTACAACTGCGGACAAACTGGTCATCGTGCTGACCAATGCAAAGAGCCTAAAAGGAAAACGACTCTTATGGTTGATGATGATATGCCTTTAGTGGCCATGATTTCTGATCTCTCTGCTATGATGGAGGAGGTAAATTTGGTGGCTAACGAGCCAAAAGGTGGTGGGTTGACACTAGGGCAACCCGCCATGTGTGTCCAGACAAGTCCCTCTTTAATACGTTTAAAGAGGTGGTGGGAGAAGAGAAGTTGTACATGGAAAATGCTGTTATAGATGATATCAAGGGAGAAGGTGATGTAATCTTAAAGTGGACTTCTGGGAAAGAGCTCACTTTGAAGAATGTGCTTTATGTTCCTGATTTACGCAAGAGTCTTGTGTCGGGTTGGATACTTAACAAGTTTGGCTTTCGTTTGGTTTTTGAAAGTGATACATTTGTTTTAAGTAAGCAAGGTTTGTTTGTTGGAAAGGGTTATGCCCAAAATGGCATATTCAAACTTAATGTAATTTCTATTAAGAAAAACATGAATAAGATTGCTAGTACTTCTGCTTACTTGGTTGAGTCTCCTAATGTTTGGCATGGACGTCTTGGTCATGTAAATTTTAATTCGATGTGTCGTTTAATTAAATTAGATTACATACCAACTTTTTCCATTGACTCTAAGACAAAATGTAAAACATGTGTTGAAGCCAAACAAACAAGATCATCCTTTAAATCAGTTGAAAGAATAACTGAACCCCTTGATCGGATACACACTGATGTGTGTGATTTAAAATCAATTCCTACCAGAGGTGGTAATAAATATTTTATTACTTTTATAGATGACAATACAAGGTATTGTTATGTATACTTACTTAAGAGTAAGGATGAAGCAATTGACAAGTTTATCTTGTATAAAGCTGAAGTTGAGAATCAACTAAACAAGAAAATAAACGTGTTCGAAGTGATAGAGGACGTGAATATGTATCACCATTTGGGGAAGTGTGTGCAAAAAGTGGCATAATACACGAGTGTACCCCACCTTATACACCCTAATCAAATGGCATCGCGGAACGAAAGAATCTTACACTAAAAGAAATGATGAATGCCATGTTGATAAGTTCTGGGATGAGCCAGGACATGTGGGGGAGGCCATTTTGTCAGCCAATTTTTTTTTTGTAACAAAATACCTTTCAAGAACAAGGATGTAACACCTCATGAGTTGTGGTGGGACATAAGTCATCCTATAAATACTTGAAAGTGTGGGGGTGCCTGGCCAAGGTAATAGTTGCACCCCTCAGGCTCTTAGAATAGGGCCCAAAGCTGTTGATTGCATTTTCATTGGATATGCCAAAAATGGTAGTTCACATCGGTTTCTTGTGCATGAATCCAAGAATCCTGATGTGCACAAGGACTCTATCATAGAGACAAGGCCAGGAAATGTGACTTACTTTGAAGAAGAGTTTCCAATGTTACAACAAAATCGTCCGAGTTCTTCAAATCATGCAAGTTTGTCAACAATGGTTGATGAGATTGTTCGAGAGGAAACTCACGAACAATCAGAGGCTGAAGAAGGTGAGCCAAGAAGAAGTAAAAGGCAAAGGACTGAGAAATCCTTTGGGCCTGACTTTCTTACATACATGGTTGAAAGTGAGCCTCAAAACTATCGAGAAGCAGTCACCTCTTCAGATGGACCTCAATGGAAAGAAACCATCAAGAGTGAAATTGATTCTATCTTACAGAATCATACATGGGAGCTAGTAGATCTTCCACCAGGGTGCAAGCCACTTGGATATCGATGGATATTTAAGAAAAAGATGAAAGCTGATGGCTCTGTCGACAAGTATAAGGCAAGGCTTGTGATCAAAGGGTTTAGACAAAAGGAAGGTCTTGACTATTTTGACACATACTCGCCTGTAACTAGAATAACCTCTATTAGATTGGTGCTTGCAATTGCAGCCTTGAGAAATTTGGAAATACATCAAATGGATGTAAAAGCCGCATTTCTCAATGGGGAATTAGAGGAAGAGATTTACATGGAGCAACCAGAGGGTTTCTCTGCTCCTGGTCAAGAGGGCAAAGTGTGTAAACTCGTCAAGTCTTTATATGGCTTGAAGCAAGCTCCAAAAACAATGGTATCAAAATTTTGACCAAGTTATGCTTAACAATGGTTTCAAAATAAATGAATGCGATAAATGTGTCTATATGAAAGACATTTCTAAAGGTTATGTGATCTTATGCCTTTATGTAGATGATATGCTTATCATTGGGAGTAATGATAAGATGATCAGATCTACTAAAGACATGTTGAAAGCGAGATTTGATATGAAAGATATGGGTCTAGCTGATGTGATTCTTGGAGTAAAGATCATTAGAACCCAAACTGGTTTGGTGCTAAGTCAATCTCATTATGTTGATAAGATCCTTCAGAAGTTCAATCCAGTGGACACGAGTGTAGCTCAAACTCCAATTGATACCTCTCAACATTTGTCAAAAAATAGAGATGAGAGTGTTGCTCAATTGGAATACTCAAGGATAATTGGCAGTCTTATGTATCTCATGTCATGTACTCGGCCAGACTTAGCCTATGCTGTGAGTAGGCTAAGTAGATATACTAGTAATCATAGTTCAGAGCACTGGAAGAGTATGACAAGATTATTAAGGTATTTGAGATACACAAGAAACTATGGACTGCATTATGGCCAAAATCCATCTGTTGTGGAAGGATTCAGTGATGCCAACTGGAGATCCGATACGAAAGATTCTAGAGCTACAAGTGGTTATGTGTTTACCCTTGTAGGAGCAGCTATATCTTGGAAGTCGTCCAAATAAACACTTATAGCTAGATCCAAGATGGAATCTGAGTTTACCGCGTTAGATAAAGCTGGAGAAGAGACAGAATGGTTACGTCAATTCTTGGAATATGTTCCAAGGTGGCCTAAGCCTGTGACGGCTATTTGTATACATTGTGATTGCCAATCAGCTATTGGTAGAGCTCAAAATGCAATGTATAATGGCAGATCAAGGCACACACGACATCAGCATAACATGATACGATAACTACTCTCAACTGGAGTTATCACGATTGACTATGTGAAGTCAAAGGATAACATTGCGGATCCGCTTACAGAAGGCTTAAGCAGAGAAGTAGTACATAAGTCGTCAATGGGAATGGGACTAAAGCCCCTGGAGTAAGTTTGTGCAATGGAACCCTATCCTAGAAGATTGGAGATCCCATGATCTAGGCTCAATAGGACCACCTAACTGTACAAACTGAGGTCACTGTGGGGGAGTACCTCAACATACAAAGGGAGTTACAAACTTCCTAGTCCGTTCCTACTTAAATCAGTGATATCAAGAGAGGTTAAGCATATGGATTTTAGTGATTTGTAAATCACCTATGTCAGAGAGAAGTGGTGTCGCTTCAAATGGAATTGGGGGCACAATTCCTAGAGCTCTCGCAGAACCAGGATAGTGTTCCATGACCATAACGGACACAACTATGAGGGGTTAGCTAGACCAGGAAGAGTAATGTGTGATGTGTAATAACGTCTATGTAAAAAGGAGTTAGTTCAACGACATCGCGTCTACTAACTGCTAGGAGACTAAGTATATGTCACAAAGGAGGGTTCAAAAGGAACCTTACCTATCATGCATTACTTAACAGCTGAAATTTTATCATGACACTTGAGTGTGTGGGATGATCTCCATTCATGTGGGGGATTGTTGGAAATTATGATAAATAATTTAGTGATTAAAGCAAATGAATGAGAGATCATAAGCTTTAATTGTGTGTTGGAACTTTAAAGTGTGGGAAGTTGTGTTTGTCTCACATTGGTGGAGAGATAAATTATGTGTTGATTTATATCTATAATTCTCTACACGAATGTATTCCTATGTGACAAGTCACACCCAGTGGCAGCCAGGAGGGTGCATGGGAGCGGGACGAGGGCGATGGACGCAATGTGGCGCTTTGATGGCGCACTTTGCACTTCGCACATCGCCGCGAGCCGCTTGGAGGCGCCTTTACTATTTTTTAGATGTGACGTGAGCTAGTGGTCTGGTGATTGTTTACATTCCTACTGGTCAGAGAATTAAGTTCTCAGAATTCAATTGAGACTAAATTTTTATTGAATACTGTGTTCAATTGTGACCTGTGGGATTCCAAAATAGATTATACAAAGCCTGGTGCTTTGTTCAGGAAATACACTAGACAGAAAAATCGGGGTTCATACAACACACCTCCAACGAATTTCCTAACTTTGATTCACTGCACACTCTTGTTTTAGGTACTTTTCGGGTGCTAGGCTAATTCCGGCAGTACAATCTGCTTAGGCTGTTGTACCCTGGGAAACAGACGGGTTCACCTGGGTGACCTGAAATCTGCTTTAAGGGAAGCGTGATCTTCACGTGCCTCAGTCACCTTCGTTTTCATTTCTTTATTTCTTTGTAATGTTTTCTCAGTTTAGTTTTCTTATGTATTTCCATTCTGTTCGTTTCAATTTTGTATATATCATGTACTCAGAATTTCATTAATAAAATTATTATTTTTTGTTTGTGTTGTGAACGGTCTCTAAATGGTGTATGTTTGTTATCCATGTGTCTTACTAAATTTAATGGTGGTAAGATCTTTTAATGATAATAAGATGATGATTAAGGTGTATCTTTACATAATGAATGTGAATATGAGTCGGCTATGAGTAGGTGATTATTTTTTGCTCTTGAATGCACTTTTCCTTAATTTAAACCTAAAATAATATTAGGAACTATTGCTAATAAATATATGTGGTCTATAAAAAATTGTGGTCTGTCATGATTGATTGGAATTTATGGATTGGTAGGGTTTGAAATGTAAAGATTATATTGCGTTGTTAGTCTCAATTCCAGTTTGCATGGAGAAAAATCTAAAGAATAGGATTCGATAGAAGATTGAAAATTTTCTAGTGTTTTAAATGGTAAAGATATGAATTCATAATTATCGTATCATGTGTGCTCCCAATTCTCTTTGAATTATTACAATTTCAATTATTTTTACTAGGGATAAGCCCACAAACATATTAATCCCAATCCTGTATCTACATGAGGAAGTCGGTGATATCAAATTTTTCATGTGATTTTCTCTTATTCAAGTATGATGATTTTCATTTAAAGGTTGTTAATTGTTTAAAACTTTCTAATTATTTTTAAAAGGCCACAAAAAAAGCTTTTTGACTTTCGTGTGGTTAGTTTAGGTGTAAGACGGTTCAATTTAATACGGTTTTGGTTCTGCTTATTGGTTTAGGTGATTTGAATATTGAAAAATAGAATAACAACGGGTTATATTTTAAATTCACTGTATAAAACCAACATACTACGATTGACAATGTTGTTAGACGTTTGACCTTTTGAACTTCTATTTAAATTTATTTTGCTTATATGTTAATGTTATCGGACCAAGCCAGATACAAAGGGCAAAAATAAAGCTGAGAAATAGTTGTTGGTTAAGATTCAAATGAGTCAACCCTACTAAACCTAAGCATAAATATGAATTAGAGTAAAATGCAAGGATAGTCCCCCGTGGTTTTGTAAAATAACACGTATAGTCCCCAACTTTTGAAAATTACACCCATGATCCTAGTGGTTTATGACTTTGTTACTCGAATAGTCCCTGGGTCAAATGGACAGTAGTTCCCAACGTTAAGTGTGGTCATGTGCTAGACATGTGAGGGTAATTTCGTCAATTAATGTCTAAAACCCCCTTCCACATCCTTATTAAAGCCCACTGAATCATTTTCCCTAACCCTAACCTACATCAAACACAACCTTGATCAGCTCTGAGTTCAACACCCTGATCGACAAAAATGGTGTTGTGCAGTTGTGGACAAGAAGAAATGATTCTGACTTCGTGGACTGATTTAAACCCTAGTCGACATCTATATTCATGCCCTAAGATGGTTGGTTTGTGAAATTGATTTGCATTTACATGATTCTCATATCTCTGATCTTCATTTTCATTTTACAGAACCCTGGATGCAGACGATTCATTGGGTGGGTAGACCCTCCATGTGCAGTTGTTCAGTGTTTATCATACATGGGCTACTAAGAAACAAAAACCAACTTAAACTTGAGATTGCACAACTGCATGGGAAGAATAGGTTGAAGAACAAGCTCATTGTTGTGTTGTTGTTCATTTTAGGGATTCTACGGCTGATTATAATGTTTGGTTAATGTAATTGAATGTAATTGATGTAAGTTTTTAGTATGAAATGAAATCTATTTTGGTTGAAAAATTGCCATATATGCAAATGTTAAATGAGGACTTGTTAAATAAGAGTTTTGCAAATGGTTAACATGTAAAAAATGGGTCAAACAAAGAGCCAAATTGTTTAGTAGTGTGCAAATGATTAACATGTAACAAGGGTCAAACAAATGTCCAAATTGTGCAGAAGTGTGCAAATGGTTTGATATGTTTCAAATGGGTCAAATAAATGACCAAAAGTGGTGAAGAAGTGTGCAATAGGTGTGAAAATGTTTTGACATGCAACAAATAGGTCATATAAACAACCAAAAACAAAACTGTGCAGCAATTGGGTCAAATAAATGACCAAAAACAAAACTATGTAGCATTAGTTAGACGAATAAATGGCATTGAACAACAACCAACTGTGCAGTAGTTGGTCAAATAAATGACCATCAACATCAACCAATTGTGCAAGTGTGCATTTGTGTACATTTAAAACTGCAAATAAGTGACCAACAACAACACTAAATCCCTGCATAATCATATAACACTTAAACTAACCACAACATCAAGTCTAAAGGACTATAAACATAACATCCATAACATAATAACAACCAAACCAAAATAACCATCCTAACAACTAAACCAAAATATTCAAAAGTCTAGTGCATATAAGCTACCAATACAACCACCATAATAACAACCAAAACACTGCCAAAAGTTCAAAACCATAAAAACTAACATAGACTTCACATAACCAACTAAATTTCTAGTCAAACATTGTTCCCCTCCTTTAACTTTTTCCCTTTCTTTGCCTATGTTTCTTGTTTCCCCCTCTTCTGTTTACCACAACCCCTAGAGTTGTGACCCTTCTGCCCACATTTATTGCATATAACTCTTTTCCACTTCCTTGTTAACTTTCCACCATTGTCCACTTCAACATGTACATCAGCTTCGACATTCTTCCTCTTCTTCCTTTGTGAACTTTGTCCTGCCTTCTCAGCATCATCCTTCAACTCAACCTGATCTTATCTCCTCTTCTTGTTAGGTCTGCAAATTGGTGTGTGGTGCAAGGGTGGGGTTAAGGTAGTTGGACAAGGTGATTTTAGCCACAAGTCTCTACTATTGATTCTGGTGGACATCCTTTTCTCCTCATCTTCAATTTTGTGAGTACATCCTTTTCCATGTGTCCACCAACAACAATCAAGCACCCAAGATTCTGGTGGAACAATAGCTTACCCATTTAAAGCCATGTCCCAGTTTACTGCAACCACATGTCTACAAGGAATTCCATATACTTCCTATTCCCTGCAACTGCAGACCCTCTCCACAACATCAACTACAACTGTGAATGTCTTCTACTACTAAATTGAGAAGTTACTTTCCTACGCACCTGATACTTGGTCCCACCACCCCACTTAACATTGTAATTAACTGCTTGTTCTTTAATTTCTGTAAGTCTTGCACTTGCCTAACACCCTGATGACATTGACAATTCTCTGCATCAAATACTCCCTCACATATTCTAAAGCTGAAATGATAGGCTTATCTCTCCCATCCACAGTTTGTGCATTCAAGTATTCACACATGTTGTTCAATAAAGTAGCATTCTTGGCCCTACCCGTTAATGGGTTAGTGTGAGTAAAGTTGTAAATATGACAGTTTATATACAGGCAGTTTGTGGGACAAAGTTATACTTGTAAAGTGAGACCTGTACCAGTGAATGGAAGGAATGGCTGCCAACTAGTCACAGGCTTCTTGGTTGTACTTTTTCAATCCATTCATCTTCAATTCAAAACCTGGAACTGTTGTGGAAGTTGCAACATCCCATAGATAGTCCTTGAAGACCTTTCCTCTCCACTGCTGCTTCATATTTTGTTGTATATGCCTTAGGCAAAATCTATGTTCTGCAGCAGGAAATACAGTTTAGATGGCTGGAATAATCCCCTGTTGTAACAAACATGTAACACAATGTTTGATACTTGCATGTGAAAACAATAGCACAATACATCCAAAAGGAAAACATACCTTTCGGCAGTCTGATTTGATGGTGTAGTTTGCATCTCTTGGTAGATCTTAATCATCTCGAAGACATTCTAAGAACCAGCTTCATGAATCTTTGGTCTCCGCCTCAACAATGGCATAAGACAAAGGATATATACAAAAGTTTGGATCCTGGCCAACAACAGTTAACATTTGCCCAGGACATGGGTCCTTCATGAATGCCCCATCCAACCCTAAGAAATATCGTCTGCATTCTTTATAGCCTTCTTTTAATGGACCCAAACATATGTACACCCTTTTGAAAATCATAGTGGGTTCACTTGGGTTACAACAAGGCTCAACAAAAAATTTAACAGTTGTACATGGATTGGTCCTCATCAGTTCCATTACATAATCTCTGAGGCTTGAATATTGTTCATTGAAATCCCCTTGTAATGCCTTGGTAGTTTTCAGTTTTGCCCAAATGCCTACATCAGAAAACATACATTAGAAAAATTTAATCAGCAACAAATTAATTTACAGATCCAACTCTTTTACCTTCATTTTGGAAACACCAAGCTCGTATTTTCTCCCAAGCTCCTCTTGGATACTTCTAACAGGAATATTAGGGTTTGACTCTATCTGGTTTGGAACCCATTGTTCCTTAGCCAAAAAAGTAGAAGTGAAAGGTTGTATTTTTCTGGATTGCAAGCACTTGTGATCCGGTTTGTAGGTTTTGACTACCCAAGTTTCTTCATACTCATCTAACTTTGAAAGATAAAGCACCAAAGGATAGCTAACACTATTTAACCTAGCTTTTCTCTTGTCCTTACATAAGCCAATCCCCTTTTTTTCCCACTTGAGTCAATCACTGTTTCATTAAGCCCACTTGTATTAACATTGCCAGGCCCAATGTTTGGCCTAGTGTTGATTGGCCCAATTGTGTATACAAGCACCTTGCCTTCACATACCACCCTAATCCTTTTTTATCATTTCTAAGAAAAGATATTGCCCTCCTTATTTCAATAACATGTTTGTTAATGCAGTCTTTTGCTTCTTTGACAGTACCAAACATCTGTCCCACATAGAACCTCACTTTTGATGTTGCGTTTTCACCTTTTTTTTTTCCTTTGCAGTTCTTTTAGTTTCTTACCCCTTTTACACCTTAACTCCCCCACTAAGTCTTCTATTAAACCATCCAACGAATCATAAGTTAAATTTTCACTAGCAAGAGGGTCATCACTATCATTCCCGTCATTGTTGCCTACATATTCATTCACAGACCCAATGAACTCCTCACCATGGTTTCATGGAACTCTCTCATGTCAACAGCAACATCTTGCATCATAGTATCCAGGTCTACTCATCCCCCTCTTCCTCACATTCAGACTCACCGTCACATGATCCCTCATGCTCACATTCAGCCTCACCCTCATTGTCAAGTTCATGACCATGCTGATTATCTTTATTGTCAATAGGAAAATCCTTTGAGAAGTTTGCATTGTCAATGTCATATGAAAACCTTCCAATGAATGATGCTTCATAAATGTTACCTTCATTGACAGTACCTGATGTGTGTAAAATACGACATATAAATTACATCAAACAAGGCATAAAATCAACCATTTTTCGGTACTAATGTTGGAAAAAGCATGTTTCTTTGTTTACTTTAAATTTACAGGATTTAAAGAGCTTAAAAGAATAAAATGAACAAATTAACAGCAAAATCCAACACAAATACTAAGAGGAAGAATTGACATGACATGTTGACCCCCCAATCACATCCAAAACAACAAAAATAACGATGACAAAAGCTCAGGCACGGGGCCTTGCCCACCAGGCATGGGGCCGTGCCTAGTCAAGATTCTCTACAGAAAAAGACAACAGCAAAAGACAACCAACACGGGGCCGTGCTAGCTCAACACAGGCTGTGCAAGTACCTGACCACGTGGCCGTGCTCTATCACCACGGGGCGTGTTGGTATAACGACCTGACATCTGCAGTTAATAAAGGGAGAGAAAAAGTCCACCATGGGGCCGTTGTCGCCTTCTGTTTACAGCTATAAATAGAGGTGCTTGGTTCATGAGAAAGGTATCTCTTGGCAAACCATTTCTCTCACACTTGCCATTAGTCCACCACCACTACAACACCAAACACCCACCACCATCATCCATATTTCATTATTTAGAGTGTGTAGTAGTCTCAGGATCCAAGATTGATCGTCAGAGTTCTTGTCAAACAAAGGCCATGCTTGGCTAAATCTCTTACTTCACTTGGTGAAGTCAAATATTTTATGTATTACTTTGATTTCCATTTTTTGGCAACTTTTTATTTGGGTATGTATTAATGACTTTAATAACTAGTTTTTTATATTGGAAGTGAACTTTGGTTAAACATTTCTTCATGTTTCGTTAATTCACTCATTCGTGTCTTTACGGTCTATATAAAGCGCGTTAAGTGCCTGGAAGGGGGTTAAAAGGGTGCTTGGGTAAAGTTCTTGCCTCATTTAGTGTGTAGATCCTGCAAGGACTTGGTTCAAGGTTATTAGTACTTACCTTGAGGCAGATAACATGAAATCAGGGGAAGTAAGAACGGCTTGAACCCCTTATAAATAAACTACTATTAAAACTTTATCCGGCCTTGTAGGACTTTATCCCTGTTGACTCAGACCAATATGGCCGAGGGTAACGTCGCCTTCACATGAGGGGCCTACCACTTTTCGCATTAATAACTTATTTAATTATCATTTAATATTCCGGCCTTGCGGGACTGTATCTCTGCTGACTCAGACCAATATGGCCAAGGGTAACGTCGCCTTCACAAGAGGGGCCTACCACTATAACTAAGATAATCTCTTAAAAAGCCCAAAGTGCGGAAATCATCAAAGGATACATAAAAGAGGAGTCAGAACCAAGTGATTCTTTCTTGTCTATTTGTTTTATTTCTTTATGTTTTTACATTTAGTTTTATCTTTTAAAACTTTCAAAACTTTTATCAAAATTTGGTTAGATTAGACGTTAACGCTAAGCCGGTATTAAAAGCTCTTGTGTCCTTGGAAGACCTCGGTATCTTACCATCACTATACTACGTCCACAATGGGTGCACTTGCCTTAACGTGTGTAGGGTGATAGTATTGTATCGTATTTTATAAATTTAATGCTTGATCCACGAGTAAAAAGTGCTAATATAACAAAAATTATAACCACACTCGACCACGTAAGTACCCCTATTACCATCTACATTACCCTCATTGACACCTCACCATCATCAGCAGCCAAATTTCCCTTTACACTACACACAACGTTGTTCACTAACCGTATTGCACTCTACACTGCCCACATTGACCTCATTGACACCTGCACCATCATCAGCAGCCACATTACCCTCTAAACTACCCACATTATCCTGTAAACTAACCATATTGCCCTTTGCACAATTGACCTCATTGACACCTGCACCACCGTCAGCAGCCACATTACCCTTTAAACTACCCACATTACCCTGAACTTACATTCTGTTGCCAATATCTTCAATCCCATTCAGTTTAACCTCTCCATTCGGTTACTAACTTCTACTCTGCTATTAGGTTTACTAGAACCCTCACCAAGCCTTAATTTTTTTTTGCTATCTTCAACTTCTTTCTAGGTATATTAACACTCATAACATTGGGCCCCTGCATCTTCTAGTTCTTTAATAACCACTGAAATTGATCTTGGAGGGCTAAGGTAATCTGCAATCCTAGTAAAACCATGTTCTATAAACAATCTTATAACCTTGTTTGCGGCAACACATTTGCCTAAACACAAAACATCCCCATTATTTCCTAAAGGTGTCAAACCAGTGTCTAAATCTTACCCAGGTATTTGAAAATGGTGGTAAATTTCAACATCTGGTATATAAAGCTGGAGGTCCCTAACCATAAAATCTATCTCATGCATAGAAAACTCATCTATGTTGCAGTAGTCAACGTAGCTAACCTTTCCATCAACGTATCTTCTCCATGGAACCTTTGTGAATATACCACCATAATACACTTTTAAAGTGAACAAGTTGCATAACCTCCTGTTTCATTTGAAAAATCAAAGGAAAGAACATCAATTTTGGTTTTTAACATAATCAAGTTAGGGTTTTTAGATACTTACGATAGACATTTTGTGCTACATGCCTCAGTAGGACTCCTTATTCTCAAGTGTTGTGTCTCCATGGATTTTGAGGATCATCGTCTTCCATTACTAGTTAGGATTAAGGTTTGATCGGTTTTAACTTTGGGTCTGATGAAGATGATCGCCACTGATAGAGAGAGAATGATGTGTTGGGAGCGAAATGGAAGGGAATACAACTGACAGGTTTTTAATGAGGTGGAGGGGGTTTTATACATTAATGGATGAAATTACTCTCACATGTCCAGCACATGACCAAACTTAACGTTGGGAACTAACATCCGTTTGACCCATGGACTATCCAAGTAACAAAGTCATAAACCACTAGGATCATGGGTCTAATTTCTAAAAGTTGGGGACTGTAGGTGTTATTTTACAAAACCACAGGACTATCCATACATTTTACTCTGTGAATTAAATATAAAACATGGAAAATTATGTCTGTATCAACGTTAAAAAGGAAGAATTTAGTGTCACAATATTCAATTGTAATCTCTTTGGACATTCGCTTAATGGTTGACAGGTAGTTTATTTATATGATAAGGTTTTGTATGATTGTATAGTCGCATCTTCCTATTTTCCACTGTAATATGCGTACAGTATGGCCATTTATGGTATTAAAGTGTAATTTAATATGTGCGATTAGCTCTAGTGTATACAAAAATTATGTGATGCTCGAAGCTAAAAGGTGGATTATTTTGAGATTTTTAATTTAATTTACATATTGCTACTCTACATGATTGATATGTGTCAAATGCAACGTATAATTGTATTAAATACATTATAAAATCAACCATTTTTAGTACTAATGCTGAAAAACGTGTGTTTTTTGTATACTTTTAATTTTCAGGATTAAAAAAGTTTAAATATACAAAAGAAAAAAAATTAACGACAAAATCCAGCATAAGTACAGAAAAAGGGAAGCCAACACACTATTCCAACCCTCTGAGCTTCACCCCAAGATAAAAAACAACGAATCAGAAGTCTGGCACAGGGCCGTGCCTAGTCAGCATGGGACGTGCCCTTTCAAGATTCCAGATTAGAAAAAGACAAACAGAAGCAGACAAGAGACACGGGGCCGTGTCCCCTTGGGCACGGGCCATGGTCAACTTCCAGATTTGCATATCTAGGATAGTATAGCAAGTACAATGGCCACAGGGCGTGCCGTTGACACACGAGGCCATGTAGCAGGCTGATATGACATACGAATTAAATGAAGACAGGGAAGAAGGAAGACATGGGGTCGTGCCCTGCGGGCACGGAGCCGTATGAACAGTTTGTTGCCAGCTATAAATAGGGGTGATTGGTTTCATTCCAACTCATTCCTTGGCAAACCACTTCTCTCACACCTGCCACCACTCCACCACCACAATACCACCATTATCCACCACATTAATCTATCATCCATCTTAGAGTGTGCAGTAGTCTCGGGGATCCAAAATTGATTGAAAGAGTTTTTGTCAAAAAAAGTCCATGCTTGGCTAATCTCTTACATCGCTTGGTGAAGACAAGTTATTTATGTATTACTTTTGATTCCTAGCTTTGGTTAACTTTTTAATTGGGTATGTGTTAATGACTTTAATAACTAGTTTTTTTATATTGAAAGTGAACTCTATTCTATCATCTTTCATGTTTCGTTGGTTCACTCATTTGCATCTTTACGGTTTATATAAAGCGCGTTAACTGCCTTGAAAGGGGTTAGAAGGGTGGTATGGGTAAAGTTCTTGCCTCGTTTAGTGTATAGATTCTATGAGGACTTGATTCAAGTTTATTAGGACTTCCTTGAGGAAGATAACATCAAATCGGAGGAAATAAGAATGACTTGAATCCCTTATAAATAAACTACTAATAAAGCTTTAACCCGACCTTGCGGGACTGTATCCTTGTATCCCCGCTGACTCATACCAATATGGCTGAGGGTAGCGTCACTCCAAAAAAGGGACATGCCACATTTTGCATTAGTAACTTACTTAATTATCTTTCAATATTCCGGCCTTGCGGGACTGTATCCCTGCTAACTCAGACCAATATAGCTGAGGATAGCATTGTCTCTAAAAAAGAGACATGCCACTATAACTAAAATAATCTTTTAAAAAACCCAGAGCATGAAAATCATCAAAGGATACGTAAATAATGAGTCGGAACCAAATGATTCTATCTTGTCTATTTATTTCTTTTATTACTTAGTTCATTTTTTACGTTTACTTTTTAAAAAACCTTTTCTCAAATTTTTGATTAGATTAGACGTCAATGATATCCCCGTATTAAAAGTTTTTGTGTCCTTGGACGACCTCGGTATCTTACCATCATTATACTACGCCAACGATGAGTGCACTTGCCCTAGCCTGTTGTAGAGAGTGATAGTTATATATTGTATTTTTATAAATTTAAAATTTGAATAAACGAGTAAAAAAGTATTTAAAATATATCTAAAAATTACATACACCCTCGCTCACGTCAATGATGCTATATAGTAGACTCCTGTGAGATTTTGGATATTTTAATTAAGGTGTTGGTTTTTTCTTTTGTATTCGTTTTGCAAGGACTAGAAAGTAAGCTGACATGCTACACCATTTAGCGAATAATTAGATGAGGGTTTATCTCAAAATACAGTTGTTTAAAGTATAGTCTACACAACCTCCCTTATCTTTAAAATTATAAGTAGTTCACCTGATTAAGGATTAACATATGTAAGGTTTGTCTCACAGTTTGTTTTCTATGGTTTCGATCTGATTATTTTTAATTTCGAAAACCATAGTAGCAACATTGATTTTTGATCATCGACACATAATATTTATGTGATGTATTGCTGGAGTATTGATGGGCATCTAAAGGTGAAACCGTCATGAGCGTTGTTAGAAATGTAACTAAATGTCTTTTTTTTGTTTATGTTTAATTGTTTACCTTAGTTGTTAATGTAAAATTCTATGCTTCGGTCTACCAACCTTTTCTATATTGGTATACATGATGCTGTAAAGTAGACTATTATGAGATTTTGGAGTTACTTTATAGACTGTTTTATAGTTTTCATTATATAAGAGCATGTACAAACAAGGTTTTTGTTTTTTTTTTTTTTTCATTCTCCATGTTTTACTGGATTATTTAGCTAAGGCAGAAACATGTCAAAACTTGCCCAATTGTAGTTTTATGCATTGTAATCATACTTGACATTATTTATTGGTTAAATTCTAAAAGCATTGGACAAAGAGTTTCGGGCCAGCAGCCAACCCGTATAGAACGTCTTTTCGGACTTGCTAACCCAACTTGCCTATTTTGCAAATCTTGGACAAAGAACAAAACAAAAAAAGCACATTCTGAAGTTGTTTTGCATATTCTGAATTAAAGGGAAGAAATTGAAGTTGAAGTTGTTTTGCATATTCTTACTTGCTAACTCAACTCGCCTATTTCGGTAACTATTTTTGGAAATTGAAGTTGTCTTACATATTCTGAAAGGGTTCTTCAAATAGGTACCCAAATATATATATATGATCTACTTTGAAGTTTGTATATAAAAATATTGATATTACGTTCCACTGTAAAGTCATAATGAGTAGAATTTGTACTTTTTTTAAATTTTTAACTTTTTATATGATCTTTTTACCCCGGAATGAGAGGTATCATTATTTACTTGCCATTTGTTTTGTTCAGCATTAGGTTGCTCTGAAAGTGAGGTATCCTCAAAGAGTCACTAGTTTAAGAGGAAATCATGAAAGTCGGCGTGTATGTTGCTGTTTCATGTGTTGAGAAATTTGTGGTCGAGTGGTTTTTGTAACGATATTAATTAGATGTTGAAGAATGGGTAGGTCAATCTCCTCTTAAGATTCCCATTCCGGTGAATGGTCAAAGTCTTGGCTTCTTATTACATTCATTGATAAGGATTTGAGGATATCAAGAGGTGATGGTGGTCTATTTGTTCTTGCTAAAGAAGGAAGCGCTCTCTTGGATAAGTGATCAGGTATCCTAATGTAAACCTAATTCCCGAAAAGATGTTAACTATGACTTTTTTTATATCAAACCTTTCATTCCTATCAAAGTGTTGAATTTTGTTGAAGCCACGAAATTACATGATTTCCATTTTTGAAATGATCCCAAATTCCTAAGTTAATATAACCAATTTTGGTTTTGGATAGGTCAAACCCATCATTCTTATTAAATTTTGTTGT
The DNA here is from genome assembly GCA_947069175.1 of Scalesia atractyloides. Classification (NCBI taxonomy): domain Eukaryota; kingdom Viridiplantae; phylum Streptophyta; class Magnoliopsida; order Asterales; family Asteraceae; genus Scalesia; species Scalesia atractyloides. The sequence goes on from CAMTDV010000116.1 coordinate 39,783,154, forward strand.
TAACGCTTACAAAATATCAAATCTGTTAAAGCATCAAGAGTATGGCAAGGGAAAGGTTCAGGATCAACTCCAAAAGATAGTTCCTTGGTCGGAATCTGCAATAAAAAAAAAACTGTTAGTCTTAACGCGAGAGGTGACCCCCGTGTTTGGACTCCAGCGTGAGAATAAGTGGGCTGATCTTAAGAGTCTAAGCGAAATGAAACGATAAAAATTTAGAGTGAGAATGAGAGAAGTGAAATTATTTTGGGCTGAACAAGACTCTCCTTTTATAGGCAGATTGCTCTGCCCAAGAGAGCTTTGTGCCAGCTGGTACCTTGTAGTCTTAGTAAGCTTATCCTCCCTTGACGTTGCTTGCAAGGTTAGCCTTACCTCTTTAGGTAAGTTTCAGGTTTGTGTGTCTCGATGACACCTTTATGTGTTTTAGGGAGAAGTCTAATCAGTGTGACTTGATGGGTTCAAGTTCTAAGGTTGTATAGTAACCTTAGCTCCCTGTCACCAACCGTTGGTGCATTAGCTTCTCGTCAGGAGCTTCCAACTTTCGACTTTCAGCTTCTTACTTTCAGTTTATGTTTAGCATTCTTTATTGTTTACTTACGATTATTATTAACCTTGGTTTTGCTGACTGGGATCTTCGAGTACCCACATCATCAGCCCCTAGTCATGAGTATCGATGTTGTAAATATCAGTGCTTATGACTCTAAGTCTAGGGGTTTTTATCTTCTAACCTTGCTTTTTCTCAAAAGTCTTTAGATGCCTTGCTTATGCTTGTTTGTTATGGGGTTTGATATTATGTAAGTCCTTTTCTGAAAAAGAAAAGAGTTTCGGATAATCGAACAAGAGAACTGGAAGCATGAGGCTTTTTATTCTGTGACCATGGGCTTCCCGTTGGAAGGTATTGGTCTACTCTTGGCTTTTTATTTTAAGTTTTTTCCATTTCATCATGTGCCCTTTTGCATTTAAGGCCCACTTGCCCACTTGCGTGCCCAGGTGGCTCAGAAATGACTGATGAGACATGTCGCAGGGGAGCTCTCAATTACCCTAGCTTGCCAGCTGTTGGTAGTTACATCCTTGCCCTCCATCTGTTCGTTTTGTTTGGGATTTGAATTTTTGAATGCTTTAACTTAACCATTCATTTCCTCTTCTACTTCACTTTTCTTTTTTCTTCGATTATCTCTTTTGTCTGATGGTTTCTCCAGTGATATTTTCTGGTGCTTCATCTTTATAAACTCGGTAAGTCGTGCTCTTCCTTCTTTACTTTTCACATGGGGTCTAATAAATGCTCGTTTAGTTTTTGAAACTTACTAGATCGGAGATTGATAAGTTATGTTTGGATCATGGCATTGATCCTTCCCTTGAGACTGAAGTTCCAAGTGACACGACTGCTAATCAATGTCCGAAGGGGTTTTTGGTATTTTATACCCGTATTCTCAATCAACCAAATTTACGGTACCTTTTTACAACTTCTTTCTAAAAGTGTTGAAATATTATCGTCTTTCTTTGGGTCAATTAGCCCCTGTTGGTGTTGCATGCATAATGCATTTCGAAATTCTTTGCCATACACTGAGTTATGAACCCTCGTTGTTGACAAGCTGTCGTTTTTTCTGTCTTATCCAGAATGGCAACTAGTATACCATTGAGAAAACTCAGTGTGAGACTCCCCTTCTTTTTTACCACTGTCGGTCCTACATATGCTTGGAAAAATCAGTTCTTTTTTATTTTCGACCGGTTACATCCTTTTACCGTTATTCCTCGTAATTTTTCTAACGGTTTGAATGAAAAGGAGCCAGAAGTCCATGAACTTGAACAGGGGTTGCTCCTCAGGCTTCGTTCTTATCGTACAAAGTTAAGGGCTTATCCGGGGGAGCTTTTTGTGGTTTTGGGTATTAGTCGAGATTGAGTTGAATCTGACTTTGAACCAATCTTTTGTGTTGATCGGAAGGGTATATATTTTTGTGTTTTCCATGTCCTTATGTATTGCCCAAGTTTTCATTATTGTTGTTGTTTTATAGAGATGAGTGCTTTGGATTACATTCTTTTAGGTATCCATCTGGTGTGGAGATTGAGCAAAGAGAGATTCCAGAAGGTGCCCCATCCATAGTTCGGCGTACCGAGAATGTTAGAACTGTCGGGGACTTGGAGAGTGTTCCCTTACAGCCTGTTATGGGTAGCTCCTCTACTAAGAAGCTGCCTGCCCTGGTTCGAAGGTCCACTAGACGAACTACTTCTCCTAGTGTTGCTCCTCAATTTTCTGACCCTGTCTTTATTGATTGTGGTGATGAGGATGATGCTAGTGTGATTGCTTCTATTAGCGTGGTGAAGTTTGTGAAGAAAGAAGTTGCGGAAGCCTCTGGTGGAGACGGTGATGCTTCCAGTCTAAAGATATCTACTGTTTTGAAAAGGTTGAATGAGACCAAGAGAAATGTTCCGGAGAAATCCGCTCAAACTTTGGGATTAATTGATGTGAAGGTGCCAACGCTTGTTTTAAAGAAGAAGGTCAAGGGGGGATCTTCTAAGCTGCTTCCTCAGGGGAAGGGGCTTCTGGTGAGATTGAGAAGGAAGCGGTTGTGAAGGGTGATGGACTGCCTGTAGTGGAAAAGGGGAAAGAGAAGGAAAAGGTAAAGGAATAAGTGGAGAAGGTTGTGAAAGAGAGAGTTGTGGTTAACAAGGTCAACGGGCATGTTGAGGCTGACTCTCCTGTTTTGTGCCTCAATGGAAGGTTCGTTCTTCTAATACTACCAAGAGTAGTGTTGTTTGTAATGAAATGTTGAAAAATATGGCTACTCCTGCTGAGAAGGAGGCCTTGTCAAAGCTGTCTGATGAAGATGCTGTTTACCGGGTTATTACTCAAGCTACTCGTCTGATCACATCCCTTCCTGATAGCATTGAGCATTGGGCTGCCTTTGTTAGAAAAAATGATGAGCTTGCTGCCTCATTGCAAGATAAGGAGGCGGAGCTCAAAACCTCTCAAGAAGACTTGGCAGCCTTTCAAGTTAAGGTTAATGAGCATGAAGGTCAACTGCTATCCTCCCAGGCCAAGATGGATGAGGAGATGAAGAAGGATAAGGTCTATGCTGGGCAGCTATTTGATTTCAACAACCAGCTTGCCAAGGAAATGGCCGAATTTGGGATTAAGAGGGCCAAGTTTAGGCAGGAGCGGGTTGCCAATGAAGCATTTACGGAAGAGCCGAGGCAACAAGTAAAGCAGCTGAAGGAACAGAAGAAATGGTTGATTGGGACTAGCATTTTCCGTTTTGTGACATACCTCCTCCACAGTCAAGACTTTAATATTCATCTTGCAGGTATATACTCCAAGGCAATGGCTCACAGCCGACACATAGGCCTTATTGCAGGAGTGGATGCTGCTTCCCTAGGGGAAGCCATAGAGAGGTTGCCTACCTTCAAGTCTGACTCACTTCTTGACTTTGTGAGTGCCCTGAATGTAACATCCGTAAAAAAACGGATTTACCAAACCCGCTCCATTTATTAACCGAACAATCAGTTAAAATTTTCGTTGCGAATTAAATGCCCAAAATAATTTTAAACGATACATAATCAATTATTATACGGGAATATATAATTAGTTTTTGAAAAACTGTCAAAAATAAGAAAATAAAAATACTTTGGTTCTGCCGGGTTTCGAACCCGGGTCAGTCACGGTTCAACAACAGACTTAACACTCAACACTTAAACCACTGCGCCACTGATGTTCCTTGTTAAATGTTAGGATCATTTAATTCATATCATGACTTTCCGAATTCAAAACCGGCGCCCAAAAGTTGCAGTCGTCGGAAATCCCGGTAATCTCGCGAAACTTAACGATTCTTTCCGTTATAACGTAAACTTTAACTACACATCGGTTATAACCGACGTCTGTGTCCGCGACACAAACCATAACCGCCGGAGAAATTCAAACCAACGAATCAAGTCGGAAATCGGACCAAATTCATCGACGATTTGCCTTATAAATACCCCCTCGAACCTCTGCAAACATTTTCGCTCAAAACCGCACCCTTTCTCGGCGAAAACTCACTCGCCGGAATTCTTCTGCTCATCGCCGGAAAACCGAGTCCTTAACTTCTAAGCCTTACTAAACCCTCTGAACTTATACCGAAGTCACCCACATACTTTGTAAGCTTTCTGAAGACTCTCTGCTGCAAGACACTCGTCGCCGGAAGTGATTGCTGTCGCCGGAGTTACGCCGGAGAAACAGAGGAATCCAGTCGGTATACCTCACGCCTAATTTCTTCATTCTTTTTATTTAATATCACTTGTATTTAATCATCAGACACTAAAGAAACCGATTAAAACTTTGAACCAGTCGGATTTTCCGATTCTGGTTAAAATCTGACGAAGAAGACGATGTATCTGTAACATATAAGTATAATTAAAATCAAGTTATAACTCGGGTTAGACACACAGTCCAGCGGTGGACTGTGTGCACATTAAACATACAAACGTCTCGAGTTCGAATCTTGTTCCACACACGCTGCCTTAATAAAAATACTTTTTTTTGTTAACCGAACCGGAGTCGCCACTGGTATATGTTAAGTATATTAATAATCGGAATAATAACCAAGTTAGACACACAGTCCAGTGGTGGACTGTGTGTATGTTTAATCAAAGCGCACGAGTTCGAGTCCGGTCTTCTGCATCGACCCGGACAATTATTTACCTTTTTAAATAAGTCAGAAATAAAAATACTCAGTTTGTATTTAAGTATAATAAAAATCGGTTTATATAACATGTTAAACACACAGTCCAGCGGTGGACTGTGTGTTAATCTAAACCACAGGTCCCGGGTTCGAGACCTGTGGAGCGCCCCGAGTATTGAATTAAAATCGTTTTTAGAAAATAAGGATTTTCTGTTTAATCTAATTAATATATATATATGTAATTAAAAACAGAAATATTTCGGGTTAGACACGTAGCTCAGTTGGTAGAGCTGCGTGCACGCGTACGGGAGGTCTCGGGTTCGAGCCTCACTCAGCGCACACATAAACCATTCGAACCGGTCAACGGTCAAAGTCAACGGTCAACTGTAGCAAAAAAATCAATTTTTTTTTATTATTTTTATTTATTTATTTTATTTAAAAATCAATTAAAAATACTTAAAAATAACATTTTTAAGGTTAGAAAATAGCCTTGAACTCACAAAAATACACCCAACAATCCTACTAAAATAGATTAATAAAATCCGTTTACTTACCGAACCATAATGATATTTATCTAGGTTAATTTCACCCGTGGTTAAAACCACTTCGCGTGCATTCAACATCATCAACCGAACGCACCCACTGTGAGTGAATCTTACAACTCCCCTTTTTAATTACATGTTTTGGGGTGTGTCATGTGTCTCAAATAATTAACTCGTTTATTTAAATTTGTGCCATACCATATCGTGACCTAAACTTAGATTGTTTATATTGTTGTGACTACTTATTTCATTTTGTCAAATTATATGAAATTCATTCATTAAGCCCATCAGTTCCTCGTGGGAGACGAGTTGAACAACGCGTGCCTCAAAACTAATCCATTATTGTTCATGTATGTATCATTGAGTTTATATTGTTTACAGTTATGTCTTTCATATTATCATGTTAATGCAATTCATTCATTAGGCCCATCAGTTCCTCGTGTGAGACGAGTAGAGCAACGCGTGCCTCTAAACGTTCCATTATTGTTCATGTTTGCTTTATTTAATATCTAATGATTGTTGAATAAGTTTACATCTATTTTTACTCATGTGTGGTTGTGCACTCATTTCATAATCAACTAAATAAACTTGTTCAAATGTTTTCCATAGGATTCACTCGCCAACTTTATGTTGATCCAAAAACCCTTTTACACATGATACAGGTGAACAGGTTGAAGCAAGGAAAACATAGGAAATGCCTTAGAAGAGAACAAAGAAGCTTAGATTGATAGTTAGAACATGTTGTAATATTTATTGTAAATTTTCATTAAATTGTATTTAATGAATATGAAACGCATAATAAATGTCATGAGCTTTGATGATAACCCAATCATGCCCCGATCACCTTTTCCGCTGCGGGTCGGGGTGTGACACTGAAGAAGATGTAGTTTTGTCTTATCCCTATGTGGAGGCCCTATCCCAAATGGTTGATTGCCCTATAGGTGAGCTGGAGGCTTTGGAGCTGGAAGATCTGAACAAGGAGTTGTGCGATCAGTTGCTTTCTGTAGCTTCTGTTAAGAGAGCCTTGTTTGAGACAGCAATGAGGAAGGTGGAGATGCTGCCCTTCTACAAAGAAGTTAAAGGTAACCCCGGAGCTTGAGCTGGTTTCTTCTACGCCCAATCCTATCAATGCTCCCCTAATATCCTTTGCGAGGGGTGAGCCGGCTCCGCTTGTTGCTGATGATGATGAAGCCCTTGATGATCCGGATGGCTTATACGATGACCTTCCCTAGAACAAGAATGCTTTCAATGAGGGTGTTAGTGGCCTGGGCTCAGCTTGATTATCTTTTCTAGTATCTTTTGTAGTTGTAATGTGAACAATTTAAACCTTCTTTTGAAGGTGCTTGTGGTTGGTTTTGCCCCTATGAGGGCTTATTATGTGTGAACAACTTTTCTAATGGTATGGAGTTGCGGCATTAGGGGTGTTTAGCTCCCCTTTATGTTTTATACTTGCGCATTTACATTGTTTTTTCTCTTTTTGTGATATCTTGTTTGGTTATCAAACTTGTGTTTGGCATTTATATAGGGGAGCTTATGTTTCAGCTACCCTTTGACTGTTTTTTTTTGCAATGTCTTTATCTATCAAATTGAAACTAAATGCTGTAGTCACTTAGCCTTAATTCTTTAGAAAAGAAGCGATGCAATTTGTTGTCGTCCTATCTCTTTCTAGTCCACGTTTTGTCTTTGTTGTCGTCGTATATTGTATATAAGCTAATTTTTGTAAGTTTCTAGCCTATGAAGCGGAATTGGTGTGAGGTGCTTACCCTCTTTCATGGAGTTATTTTATTTTTATTTGAGTCCATGGAGTTGTAATGTTTTAGGAACTTACCCTTTATACAAGAATGTATAGTGCCTTATTTCCTGCTAAGCGATATGGCCTAGGAGCTCATCCCTTTTTAATAGGTAGATATAGTGTCGGATACCATGGAGCTTTGTTGGAGGAGCTCACCCTTAGGATAGAACAACAATAAACTTTGACAAAAGTGCTATCTTTGTTTCCATTAAACGGTTATAGCCAAGTACAAGTTTGTTTCACACATTACATTAGTCGATTAGACCATGAATATCTTTTGGTGTTTTTCATTCCAATATCTTGATACCTTCCTGCCATCAGGTGTCTCAAGTTTGTAGGAACCTCCCTTGTGCGCTTCATCGATAACATATGGGCCTTTCCATTTTGGGCCCATTTTTCCAAGATCTTCTTGTTTACTTGCCTCATTGTTTCTGGGTACCAAGTCACTGGGTTTGAAGGCTTCGTTTTTTGACTCTTGGATTGTAGTATGCTTCTATTTTTTGCTTGTACCTTGCTTCTCGGATCAAGGTAGCCTCCTTGGCTTCTTCAAGTAGATCAAGGTTCAAGAGTATTTCTGATTCGTTGGAGGTGTTGTTTTTCCTTGCACTCCTTAGTGTTTTAACTCCGATCTCTGCCGGAATCACAGCTACTGAGTCGTATACAAGGCTATATGGGGTTTTCTAGTGAATTGTCTTTTCTTACGTGCGAATGGCCCATAATGGCTGGAGAGCACCTTCACCCATTGTTTTCCATATCTTCCTAACCGAGTTTTGAACCCCTGAACGATGTTGTGATTCATTCTTTCCACTTGTCCGTTTGACTAAGGATAGCAAACGGAGCTAAAGACTTGCTTGATCAGAAGTTCTTAACACCAGGTACTAAATGGTTTTTCTACAAACTGTTTCCTATTGTCGGTTACTATCTCCCGCAGCAGCCCAAACCTGCACACTATCTACTCCCAGACAAAGTTGATGACATTTTTCCCTATGATTCTTGCCAATGGCTTGACTTCTAGCCATTTTGTGAAATAATCTACTGCTACCAAGAGGAACTTAACTTGACCAGTTGTCGTGGGGAAGGGTCCTACTATGACCATCCCCCATTTGTAGAATGGCTAGGCAACTATGATGGGAACTAGGTCATGTTTTGGGCTTGCTTTAACGGGAGCGTGTAGCTGGCATGCTTCACATTGTGGATGATATCAGCCGTATGCTTGTGCATCATGGGCCAATGGTAGCCCATATTCATTAGTTTTGCCACAATTGTTCTTACCCTCGCGTGTGTTCCGCAAATGCATTCATGCACCTTTTTTATCAAGCAGTTGCTTTGGTTTGAACCTACACAGGGTAGTAATGGGGAGAGGTAATCTTTGTTGTAGAGCTTCTCTTCTTTAAGGACGTATTGTCTGGCTTTTGTCCTTATCTTGGCAGCTTCTTTCTCCTCGGGGGGGGGGGAGCTTTCTTTCTTCCAGGAACTTTTGGATAGGTGTCATCCATGTGTCATCTTTTTTTACTACCACATCTTGGATCTCAGCTTCTTCAATGGATCTTGTCTTAAGTACTTCAATAAGCACCTTCTTTGTGAGGTGTACAAATGTTAAGGAAGCTAGCTTACTCGCTTGCTAATTCCTCATTCTTGATATTTGACTTAATGAGCAAGATTCAAAGCTGGCCATGGGTTCTTTCACTTTTTCCTTGTTCTTTATCATTGATGGTTCTCTTGCTATGTATTCTCCCCCACTTGGCTTGCTACCAATCTTGAATCAGTGAAGGCACGGAGCTCCCTTACTTTCATGGTTTTGGCTAATCATAATCCAGCCAACAATGCTTCATATCCAACTTCGTTATTTGTATAGTGAAAGTCAAGACGAAGTGCATAAGTATATTCGGTTCCGTGGGGGTCAGTAATGATGACACCTCCCCCAGGACCTCCTATACTAGAAGCTCCTCTATCTCATTCACCTCCTTGACAGTTGGCATTTCTGCAAAAAGTCTGCTAGCAGTTGCCCCTTGTAAGCTTTCCTTGGTACAGATTCAATCTTGTGCTCCCCCAGTCCCACAACCCACTTAGCCAACCTTCCTGAATCCTCGGGCTTTTCTAGGATGGTTCTTAGTAGCTGATCGGTAATAATTTGGATGGGATGAGCTTGGAAGTATCTTCTTAGCCTTTTTGTTGTATGTACTAATGCTAGTACCAACTTCTCGATCAGGGAGTAATTGACTAAGGATAGCAAATGAAGCTAAAGACTTGCTTAATCTGAAGTTCTTAACACCAAGTACTAAATGGTTTTTCTACAAACGGTTTCCTATTGTCGGTTACTATCTCCCCCGGCAGCCCAAACCTGCACACTATCTGCTCCCAGACAAAGTTGATGACATTTTTCCCTGTGATTCTTGCTAATGGCTTGACTTCTAGCCATTTTGTGAAATAATCTACTGCCAGCAAGAGGAACTTAACTTGACCAGCTGTCATGGGGAAGGGTCCTACTATGACCATCCCCCATTTGTAGAATGGCTAGGCAACTATGATGGGAACTAGGTCATGTTTTGGGCTTGCTTTAACGGGAGCATGTAGCTGGCATGCTTTACATTTGTGGATGATATCAGCCGTATGCTTGTGCATCATTGGCTAATGGTAGCCCATATTCATTAGTTTTGCCACAATTGTTCTTACCCTCGCGTGTATTCCGCAAATGCCTTCATGCACCTTTTTTATCAAGTAGTTCCTTTGGTTTGAACCTACACAAGGTAGTAATGGGGAGAGGTAATCTTTCTTGTAGAGCTTCTCTTCTTTAAGGACGTATTGTCTGGCTTTTGTCCTTATCTTGGCAGCTTCTTTCTCCTCAGGGGGGCTTTCTTTCTTCCAGGAACTTTTGGATGGGTGTCATCCATGTGTCATATTTTTTTACTACCACATCTTGGATCTCAGCTTCTTCGATGAGCTTGGAAGTATCTTCTTATCCTTTTTGTTGTATGTACTAATGCCAGTACCAACTTCTCGATCAGGGAGTAATTGACTTCAACTGCGTTCAGGGCTTTACTCACGAAATACACCAGTATTTGCTTCTTTCTACCACAAATACAGAGCTTATGGCTTCTTGTCCTGTTAAATAAAAATATATTTAAGGAGTTATTAGCATATATGACCGTGAGCATAGAGCTCGAGGTTTGTAAAGTGAATGATAATTTTATAGTCCTTGAACCTACCGACAGGTAGACCATAATTATTTCTTCTTTCTTGGGTGCTGCCATGGTTGGCAGGGAAGCTATGAGTTCCTTGATTGCTATGGAAGCTGATCCGCCTCCTCCGTCCACTTGAAGTCACTCTTATCAGCACAAGCCTTCAATGTTTTGAAGAATGACAACGATCATTTTGCTGACTTATTGAGGAAGCATTTAAGAGATGCTATCTTTCCTTTGAGGCTTTCAACCTCTTTCTTGGCTTTTGGGGACTTCATTTCTATAATTTCCCAAATCTTGTCAAGATTTGCCTTAAGACTCTACTTCCCCACTATGTGATAGAGGAACTTGCCTTCCTCAAACCTAAAAGAGCACTTGCTTGGGTTTAACTTCATGTTGATTGCTTTGAGGTTATAGAATGTTTCTTTGATGTCTTGGAGCATGTCTTCTTCCGTGTGACTTTTTTATTACAAGGTCATTGACATACGCTTCCATATTTCTCCCTATTTGGTTAGAGAAGGCCTTGTCTATGAGACACTGGTATGTTGCTCATGCGTTCTTTAACCCGAAAGCCATCTTTTTGTAGCAAAAGATACCCTTGTTGGTGTGGAACGCTGTTTTTTACTTGTCTTCCTTCATCATATTGATTTGGTGATACCCCTTGTAGGCATCAAGGAAGCATTTGTATTCGAAGCCCGTGAGGGAGTCCACCTTCTAATCAATCTTTGGCAGTGGGTAGCAATCTTTAGGATATGCCCTGTTAAGATCTTTAAAGTTAACACACATCCTCCAACAACCATCAGGCTTCTTTACCATGAAAGGTTTTGCCTACCAAGAGAGGTATTTTACCTCCCTTAGATGTAAGCTCTCACTGGCTGTTAATTTTTTATCTTTTGTTCAAGGTAGGAGTCATTAATGCTTACTTCTTTAACTGGACTTTCTCTTGCCTTACTGCTTTCCCATTCTTCCATCTCCATGGATGCAATCAAAAGGGCTTCCTGCTTTGGTGCTAATGAGGCAATACCATTATCTGTTGAAAACTTCATCATTCCGTGTGCTGGGGACACTATAGTGTCGAATGCTGCAAATATCGGCCTTCCTATCAACTAGTTGTAAGTTAAAGGGGAGCTTATAGCAATAAAAGTAAGCTCCTCTGTTCTCGACAAGTCACCATCCCTGAAACATAAGTTAAGTGTTAGCTTCCCAAGGGTTGTACTTTTTCCCAGGTGAAGCTTCTGAGGGATGTGTCGGTAGCTTGTAAACGAGCCTTTGTTTCACTTTTGAGTTGAATGAAACATCTTTGGTACATGACATTGGAAGCAGCTCCTGGATCCATGTACACCCTGTCAGTGAGGGAACCTTCTAGCTCAGCTTCCACGATGATGGGAAGCTCCAGCTTGTCGTCCAGATTCGTATGAGGGAAACAAATGAAATGTTGGTTCCATGGTTTGGTCTTTCTTATTTTCCCTCTGACCATACCATATTTATACTGACTTCTTTCTTCCCTTCCTTCTTATCTTTTATCTCCTTCACCATGTGAGCTAGCTCCCCCGACTTGACAGCTTCCTCTACCTATTCTTTAGCTGGAAGCAGTCATTGGTGTGATACCCCGTATCATTATAAAAAGCACAAAACTTGCCCGTATCTTTTTTGCTAGAGGGATTGGTGAGAGGTCTAGGGGGTCTGAAGTTATACTTAACTTCCTCTGTTGACAAGATTTCTTGGGGGTCTTGGTGAGGAGAGCGAATATGTGTTTGTCTCTATCCTGATTCTTGCTTGAAAGAGGAGATCTTTTTCATTCTTCGAATCTTCTTCCTTCATAGGACCTGAATGGTCCTCGATCTACAAAGGGTTGAAATCTTGACCTTTTAGACGAGGGAGGTGGCTCCCTCCAGCTTCCCTGTTCTATCTTTTTGGAGGCTTATTTTCTCAAAGCTTCTTCACCTTTTAGGAAGGACTATGCCCTTTCGAAAGCTTCTTCCATCGTTTGGGGGTTGTTTTCATGAAACCTCCTTAGAAGCTTCTTGGGCTTTATGGCGTTCATGAAGGCTGATACCCTCATCTTTTCAGTTGCCCCGCTGTACATCAATCCTTCCCTTTTAAACCTTTCTGTGAAGGCTCGAAGGTCCTCATGATCCTTCTGTTGAATTTGATGCATGACAGTTGCATCCCTGGTACATCTTTTCTGAGGGGTGAAGTTGGCTAGGAAGCTTTTGTGTAGGTCATTGAAAGACGTTATGCTTCTGATGGGGAGCCCACAGAACCATAACCTTGCTGGCCAAATGAGTGTTTTCATAAATATGTGACAACACTCCGCATTCTTCCATCGTTCAACTGCAGCAGCCCTCGTGAAGATCTGGAGATGGTCTTCATGGTCATCATCATATGTCTTAACGTTCAATGGCATCTTTATCTTCATTTGGAAGACATAGTTAGCTATTTCTTTGGAGAAGCATGACAACGAGCTTGGCTTGTAAGGCATGGAGGGTATGTCAGGGTTTACCCATGCTCCCCTCGTGCTGGTGCCTGCTTGGGTACTTGGTTGGGTCTGAGCTTTTGGTCCAACCTGAGTAGCTTGCCATATTTGTTTTCCTGCGAGCTGCTGGCTTAGCCGAGCTAGGAGGGCAGCTTCTTGAGGATACTAGGCCTCGTACATGGAGAAGCTATGTTGAAAGCTTAAGGACGGTGACAAGCTCGCACCTATAGCTCTGCTAGCTAAAGGCAACGATGTAATTGCTTCTTCAAAGGTTGTTTGTGGATGCGGGGGAACAACTTGAGCTTGTTGTAAAAGCTACTCGAAATATACTCTGGGCTTCTTGGGAGGAAAAGTTTGGAGCTAGTGTTATAGCTCCTGGTCCAGATTGATCCATAAGCCATGAGATATGGATTTGGGTCAGGACTAGGTCTTGCTCGGCTGACACTTGGAGATATAGTGGTGCACAACAGAGCGGGCATAAGGGAGACTGTAACTTCCGGCTCATTATAAGACAAACATACTCTAACCCCTTTTGTTCGCTCCTCTCGAACATAACCGTTCAAGGGTTCCATCAGCTGTATAAAGTTACTCCGAACTCCCTCCGAGATTATTTCCATGGTTTCAACACGGAAAAGTACTTCACTTGGTGAAGATGGAATAGCCCGTATAGAGGGAGTTGTCTAAAACTATTGTGCATCTTGTGCTACCGGTGCGACATGAAGTCCGTCCATGTTGATGGAGTAGCTGCTAACTCCGGGAGTAGTCGGAGGGCTAGACGGAGGCAGGGAGCCGCTTGAAACTTTCTTCGGATGATGATCCTTTCTGGTCATAAAAGAAGTAACTTAGGCACAGGCTGGACTATCGGAAAATATTGTTCTAAGTAGCGTAGCCCCATGGTGGGCGCCACTTGTTAAAGCAACAAGAGTATGACAGGGGTAAGGTAAAGGATCAACTCCAAAAGGAAGCTCCTTGGTAGGAATCTGCAATCAAAGAACATCGTTAGTCTTAACGCGAGAGGTGGCCTCCCGCATTTAGACTCTAGCGTGAGAATCAGTGGGATGATCTTAATGTAACACCTTGTAAAATCGTGTCCAAAAGTATAGTGACACGTGTGATATTTTAAATATAGTCTACTAAAGACCAATGAGGACTAAAGGCGTCAACATGCTCAATCTGAGCCTCTGAGTGACGATCCGATGTCAACATGCATAAATAACAGCCTTTGAGTGACTGATATGTCAACATGCTTAAATCATTAGCCTCTGAGTGACTGATGTGTCAACATGCTTGAAATTTGGCCTCTGAGTGACTGATATGTCAACATGCCCAGCCTCTGAGTGACATCGGAATCAACATGCTTATAATAAGCCTCTGAGTGATCCTTTATAAAGTCCTAACTCTCATATGTGCCATTTGTTGGACGAGATGGTTCAATTTTGTAAAAATAAGAAAGTTGGATGATGGAGGGATTAAAAGTCTCAACATGTTAATATATACCTCTGGGTGACCTTTTAAACGAACCGAGAGCTCGACAATGTCCGGGCATATTCCCGGGTATGCCAAGTATTGGCTACGGAGGGCTAAAAGTGCCAAAAAGGTTGGACGGTCAATTAACCCAAGTTATAAAAAGATTTTGTGCTGATACGCACTTAAAATATTTTTGAAATGTTTTCAAAATGAGTCAGTTGGGTGTATTTGCCAGCGAAAACTGACGTATTTTCAAAAGACTAAACTGCACGTACAATACGAAAATAGGCTGGAAGTGCTCGGTAGTGATAGAGGATCTTGCAAATCCTAAATCTGCCTAAAGTCTGTTTTAGATTCTTTCCATGCACAATTTATGATCCGCCTGTGGATCTTCTATTACGAGCCTGTATATTATTTTGTATTTTCGAACATTCGGTTTGTAATAGTAATTTTACTCCAAGACTTCCGTTGTGCCGTGTTTAATTGACTATGATGATTATCAACTGACGTCACGATATTCCCCACCCGGGCCCACCGGTGTATGGATTTGGGTTGGAAATCCGGGGTGTGACACTTAAGAGTCTAAGTGAAGTGAAAGGATAAGAGTTTAGAGTGAGAATGAGAGAAGTGAACTTACTTTAGGCTGAAAAAGACTCTCCTTTTATAGGCAGATTGCTCTGCCTAAGAGAGCCTTGTGCCAGCTGGTACCTTCTAGTCTTGGTAAGCTTATCCTCCCTTACGTTTCTTGTAGGGTTAGCCTTGCCTCTTTAAGTAAGTTTCAGGTTTGTGTGTCTCGGGGACACCTTTATGTGTTTTAGGGAGAAGTCTAATCAATTTGACTTGCTGGGTTCAAGTTCCAAGGTTGTACAGCAACCTTAACTCCCTGTCACCATTCGTTGGTGCATCAGCTTTTCGTCGGGAGCTTCCAGCTTCCGACTTTCAGCTTCTTACTTTCAGTTTATGTTTAGCATTCTTTCTTGTTTAATTGCGATTGTTATTAACCTTGGTTTTAGTGACTGGGATCTCCGAGTACCCACGTCATCAAAATCCA
Organism: Scalesia atractyloides; assembly: GCA_947069175.1. Taxonomy (NCBI): domain Eukaryota; kingdom Viridiplantae; phylum Streptophyta; class Magnoliopsida; order Asterales; family Asteraceae; genus Scalesia; species Scalesia atractyloides. The sequence continues at coordinate 39,798,313 of CAMTDV010000116.1, forward strand.
TCCTCAAAATGGTATTTATTTTGGATTGGTCATTATATGCAGAATCGGTTCAGAAGTGTTTAATGAATTTTAGGGGGATTGTCAAGCTCATAAATTCATATATATACTAGACATAGATGAAAACATGTGATGGAAGAAGGCTAATACATCTGAAGCATTTTCATGTGTAATTTATGTTGTGTATTACTCACTACGTGCTGGCACTCAATTAGTAGCGCTGGCACGTCACTCGGCTCCTCGGCTGACTTCGGCTGCAAAGACTTTCTCCTTAGGCGCATGTCTCAGCCAAGATCTTCTATCACCTTTCTATGGGGTGTTTGAGCTTTCTTAATATAAATAGTTTATTTCAAACTTATTATTCTTATTTAGACCATAAGGTATGTTTGATAAATACACGGTATCAATTTCCCCGCTTGTGGGCTTAGGGGGTATTGCTTTCACGGTGGGCCAGGCTGCTTTAAAAGCTGGTTCGGGCTAAGTGACCAAACACAAGAAAGCGTGTCTTGACAACCAACACGTGTTTATCCTATTTGCTTTTAATACTTTTGATTTCTGGCGCAAGAGGTTGTGGACCTACTTGGTCGAATTCAAAGGGTCATGCATAGTAATGTTATGACCCCAAGATTTATGGATGTAGTTTTTTAAACAGTTTTAGTTTTGCTATGCAAAAAGGAGTAGCGACGCAGCTTGTTGCCTGTTTTCCATCTATCTCGATGTAAATCCGCGTAACTATTAACTTAAGGAGTATTCTAATTTTTATATAAAATTATGAATACATTGTTAAAAGAATTATAATGTTTTCACAGTGAAGTTCAAAACCATTATTGAAGTTATCAATGGAGATAAATGAGAATGCAAATCAATGGTCACAATTTTTAACAAGATGCATTTTCAAGTTCTTGCAATACATTTTTCGATTAAGGTAAATTAAGTTTTCTTGCCCAGGAAGTTCCCGGGTTACAATCTAGTATGCCTATACAATAACAAACTATCTAGCAAAAAAGGGGGTCATGGGTGTCGTGTTCGTGGGTGGTGGTGGTCATAACATTTGTTGGTGGAGCGGTTATTGGAAATGCTCCCACTTAGCATCTTGGCTCACTAGGAAAAATTTTGGAAATGTATTCGTTCAACCTCAAGCTTTGCACGGATCACTACGTATTGTGCCTTCTGACCCCTCTACAGTTCCTCCTCATCCCTTTACATCTCCATCAATTGTATGTTACTGATTAGTAGTTTGTTGATGATAAAAAAATATATTTTATAAAAATAATTGCACATCTCCACAAAAGGACCAGAAGGGTATGATCTTGTAGTGTTGGAAGTACCGAGATCAGTTGTAATGATGTAGGTATCACGAGTGATCTTAAAGCCAAAGAGGCTTCTTTAGCTTCCATCCTTTTCTCCAACAGTTGTGGACCATTTAGTAGATCGCTCACTAGGCTTCGCGTCAACATATTTTTCATTGTATAGTTGATTACACGTCACCTATGGTTTGCCAAAACAAATAAGAAATGTATTGGTTTAATGTAATTGGATTATGTAAAGTCACGTTAGATCATAAGAAGTCAATTTGATGTTAATGATACATGTTTAAAATTTAGTACACTAATGGGCTTTAAAGGGTTCTGCCATGTGTGAGTTGTTTTAGATTACATAAGGTCACATTTAGGTCATTAAGAATTTTGGTGTTTGTGACATACATATATATTTTATTGTGCCATATATATTCCCCATTTTACAGATAAATACAAATATTTTTGTATTAATTTCCACATTGTTGGTAAATGTGCAATATTGGTTCCCATATATGTTGCAATGTAATCCTAAGGTAAGGAAATCATGTAACGCATGAGGTCTTTTCTAGTTCTTTTTTGTTCGAGAACATTTTTAACAAAGGACCATATATATAGAGCCAGAAAGAAACGTATGGCATCGATGTACACAATATGATTATAAACTCGCACGTGTTGAGTACAAAGATAGAAACCATTTTAGGCCACTCATTAACCATAGTATACCGAGACCATGCATCCATCATTAATCGAACATAGGTTCCAACCAACTTTGAGATCATCAATACATTCTTGTAAGCCATAGGTTTCGAAATGCATAAACCATTTATAGCATATTTAATTTCTGAGTTTATTGATTGCTTCATAAGATCAACAAATGAAATTTGTATATCTCACATGGTATGTGAAAATCGAAGATATGTTAAAAGTACTTGTAGTGTATATTTTGATAATCATGAATGTGAAAAGTGGACAAGTGATGAGTCTATTTGTAGTGTATGTTTTCCATGGGTAACCAACGGTCAATTCCTGTCCCAGCATTAGTCAACCAACAACAACTGAAAAGTCTAAAACAAAACCTTATCCGAATATTTATCTTCACGATTGCCAACATAAATTTTGTCACAAAGGCAAATAACCGACACCAACATATTTCCCTAACCTATTGCTAGATACCTAACGTTTACCAATTTGATAACAAAGATACCTTTTTTTTGTGGTTTAGACTTTTGTTGATGATTGGTCACTATTAGGGCTGTAAACGAACTGAACGTTCAGCGAACAGCTCGTGAACCGTTCGGCGGGAAGTTCGTTTATGTTCGTTCATTTAATAAACGAACGAACATGAACAAGAAATTTCGTTCGATTAGTTAAATGAACGAACATGAACAGAGGTCATGTTCGTTCAATTGTGTTCGTGAACGTTCGGTAAGGTGTTCGTGAACATGTTCGTGAATTTACGTTTATTTATGTTCGTATGTTTGTGTTTTATTTAAAGATTCTTGTATTTTCATAAATTTTATCTATACTTTTTATATTATTAAACTTATAATTTATTTTATTGCCCTAGCAAGTAAACTAAGAAACCCTATTTCACCTTGTTTATACATCATTTCCCTTTAAATCCTCATTATTTACATCGACGAATACGATCGACCTCCGTTCCACAATAGGGGATTCAAGTTCTAGTGCTTATCCACCTGTATCCTTCATCGTGTTCGCCAAATTTATTTGTGTTCGTGAACCGTTCGTGAACACACTCATTTCCTTAATGAACGAACACATCAAATCTCGTTCGGTAAGTGTTCATGAACCGTTCGTGAACACATTTATTTCCTTAATGAACGAACACGAACAAAGCTCTGTTCGTGTTCGTTCGATTCGTTTATAGCCCTAGTCACTATGGACTAAGTAATTTTGAATGGATGTATGTGAATTAACTTTTTTTCTATTCCTATTGCTTCTTTCGATGATCCGTTAATAGTGATGGAGGCTTTTTATTCGTTTAGACTTTTGTCGATGATTAGTTACTACTTAATTATGAATGGATGTATATGAATTAACTTTTTTTATTCGTGCTGCTTCTTTTGATGATCCCTTACTAATGGAGGCTATTGGTCGGTAATAAACACTTTTCTAGTAAATAACCGCACTTCGATGCATATTTCAATATCATTAACCTTGAATCTTTTATCATCAATCCACAATATCTAATTAATAAAAATATTCAATCTTCAATATCTAATAAATAAAAATAACAGGAGACACGTGTCAGCTTTATAGGCTACCTAAAAGTTGGTTTTCTTATCTTTCTCCTAATAACTATTTGATGTCACGTGTCAACTTCTCGTGAAGACCATATTTGGATTTCTCGCAATCGTCTCTCCTATTAAATGATAACAATTTTTTAATCTTTTAAATAATATGATTACACCGTAAGTCCTACTCTTTAATTTTTAAATAAAAGGACTTTGAGAAATTTATGATATTTATTTAAAATATATATTGAAAAAGCATTTATTTAAGTTATGCATGTGACAATTGTGAAAATCCCGGTAAACCCTAATCGTTGCTAGTCCGCAATAACAGAACACGATGTGCAAAGAATTAGAGTTGTGATGATTTTGATAATAGAAACATGTTAACGTGTGATCACTAGACAATACTATACTGACCAGTAGTTATGATGTGTGAGAAGATTCACAATTTACTCTAAATTGAGGCAGTACGCTACATATGTAACACTATGCGGTCGTGAATGTTTGGATTACTTTAGAAACACAAATTGGCTTATACATGAACTATAGTGTATAACAGAGATGCGTTAGTGGATAAATTGGAATTGTGATGTTTGTGTGATGCCTGAGTAATTACAGTGAATTAGATCCCGATTGTCAAAACATGAATTAGCAAATATAAATAAATGATAACGAACATGCCTCGAATAAACTCGAGGGCACGTTGTAGTTAACATATAAACATTAATGGCCAACAGTACGATATTGATGCTTCAGTGTGCTGGAAACAGGTTAAACAGGGGATTTCCGTTTAAAAGTGGAGAAACCGTACAATAACATTTTGATATGAACGAATGTGCCACAAACGATTCTAGGAGTACGGAATTGTTTAGACATAATACTTAGACCATAACCTAAGGTTTGAGGCCTTAAAAAGTACTGGCACATTAAGCGAGGCAGTTTCCGGTTGACGAAACGCCTTTGATTTTAACGCACTTGGAAGCAACCAAACATGCATTGTACAGTCAGTCAAGCATAAAAACACTTATATAACAATAACACAATGTATTTTAAGCTATAACATTAATGTGTTCGGTTTCGTTGTCGGTGAGTTCGGTTTTCAAAGATTTTAAAAAACCGCACAAAAAACACGTTAAAAAGAGTTCGTTTACCGCTCTGAGGGCGTGTTTAAGACTCGATAACGAACGTACATTTTAATTACTAGTTATAGCTGCCATATACTATTAAGAGTTGGCAAAGTTGACAAGGTCAAACGGTCCAGAAGACTCCATATATTTCCGAACAAAATTATGGGGGATTCCCTGACTTTTGTGACATTTTCTTGAAAGTTATACCATTTCACAAATACTCCTACCTCAATACATGTTGTTCTAACTAAAACATAACAAAATCCAACAATTCCTTGAGGTATGCTAGTGGTTTAATTGATTTTTCTTATGTTTTTCATGCTTAAACATGAAATTAACAAAAAGAAACCATTTTAATCCATAAGAACCTGATGTACTTGGGGATTCAAGGGTTGTTCTAACATGAGTAATAGGTAATCAGATTATACATGGTGTTTGGTATTGGCAAACATCGGATTATGATACAAGAACACAACATATTCGACATAAACCGAACAAAACAAAACGTAATCGAAAAAGAAGGGTTATAAGGCTTGATTGACGGGGTTGAATGCATATTTGTGTTGTATCTAATGTATAGGTATTATACAAGAAAGAACTCAGGCTTTGGAAGTGTAGGAATCGTTTGAATCATCAAGACTTGCTAGGTATATATTCCGAAAAACGAATTTAGGGGTTACAAACTTGGTTTTAGCAAAACTTTTTGCGTGGGTATTGGTTGAACTTGAAAATTTACACGCTGATCATATATGATGAAATAAGACACATACAAAATTTGAGAATTTGTTTTTTAATTTTTAAGACATTTTAGTGAAATTTATCGTGTTTAATGGAATTAATTCAGGAAAAATACTAAACTAATTCATTAAATCACCAAAATATGCAAAGATGTTGGGTTTGGTATGGGAAACATTTTGGAAAAACTCAGAGCCCATTGAATGAGTTTGATTATGGTTTTAAAAATCGTGTTGTCGCGAAGTTTCAACAGCCAGAAACCCAGTTTAGAAAATTTAAAAAATCTAAAACTTTTCCGAGGAGTTCCTGGATACATCAGAAGGTTTCTATAAAAAATTGGGATTTTTTGAAAATTGGATCATCGTGCTCGCCAATTTATCGGTTAAATATAGTTTTAAAGTGGATTTATTAAAAATAATAATTAAGTTTAATAAATTCTGAGATTATTTTTCCCAAAATATACATATTTTTTCAAGTTTATATAAAAAATTCATAATTTAATTAAAAACACGCAATTGTTTACAAAAATTTGAGAGTTAAAATATATAATTATCAACAAAACCGAAAAAATAATTGTTTAACGAACCTGCCGGAACTAGTGAACTGACCAATAGTTTAATTGGTGATAATTGGAAAGTCGGAGTAATTCAGGACTATTCCTAGATTAGTTGGGTAATTGGGGGATTACGCACTAGTTTGGGGAAATCCCCGATAGCGAAAACGGAAACTGAACTTCGAACAAGTTAGGCTCGGCTAACGCCCGAACTTCCTTAATGGACAACAAATTATTTTATAACTGAACAATATGGGACATTTTGTATGATCATGCTCTTTCCCGAACATCTAGAACAGCTAACCGTGACCAGCACGCAAAACGGTGAATGAAAGCCAAATACAATTTTGACACTAAGACAATGACCATCGCCCTATTGTTATGCTACGGGTCCATCCTCGGGTGAATATTCACATCCGAGCATATCAATTACCGACTCGAGAATTGTTTTTGGTAACTAACATTTCAATATTGATACTAGGATCGGACTAGCGCAACAATTACATGATTGTGTTGCTATTACATATTGTTAACATGCTATGTGGTATTAGACATAACTATAACGCTATCCAGTGGGTTTTCACTACCCGTTCTCAAACTATTTTACTGTTTTACATGGGGTGAACTGCATGTTACATACATACATACATACATACATACATACATACATACATACATACATACATACATACATACATGCACATACAAACATGTTTTGATGTGAATTATTTGAGTTATACTAACAGACGGAAAATCCCCACAAACACGAGTGACCAACTATAAGCCGGTGGATGTGTTAATAGTACTATTGGTCTAACAAACCCAATTGAGCTGACACGAATGCCATGGGTTCTATTGCAATTGCACATGTCCATGCATATATTATGAACACACTATGTGGTGTTAGACATAACTACTTGGGGTGGGAAAGTGTTGAGCTGTCGGATGTAGGACACCGCACTTGTGAAAAGTCAAGGTTTCACTTGTGGGCTTAGTATAATTACATTAAATGTGCAAAACTTGATTTTTGCTTAAATGGCGTGATGCAAACAAAACTTGTAAAACTCACCAACTATTCGTAGTTGACCTTTCGAAACTTTAACATGCTTTTTAGGTAACTCGAGACTTATGTGATACTAGTATTTGTCGTTCAAGCTGTGCTTCTACAGATGCATGCATGTATAGAAGCATGCAGTTAAGAAGATTAACGTGGTTCGCAGATCATGTCGTTGTAACATACATGTAGTATGTAAATAATAGTGTAATCGAAAATATAGTTGAATAATATAGTATCTTTATAAACAATGTGCTTGTACCAGAGGTTTCTGTTGCATCCCATATTTTACTTTTGCTGCGAGTCAAGGTATGGCAATGTAATACACAGGTTTCTAAACTAGTTTGTTAGGCTGAAGGGCATGGGGAGGGGGAGGGGACGTTGAGCTGGCATCGGTATGGAAGGGGAACACCCCACCCTCGATTTCCCTTCGGTGCAATCGTGTGATATTCCATATTTTCCCCCATGACTGTTGCAAAATAGACCCATTGGATCATTCAAAAGTAGTTAATTACATTATTAGTCCCTGTGGTTTGTGAAAAGTAACAAGGTTGGGTACTAAGAGAGACGCGGATTTCCTGGAATGCTAGGCAATATCGATTGTACACGTTGCCATAGCGTAACTGCCCTAATGCATGGCGAGGTCAATTTACGTGCGGTGATCAACGACATCCCTACTAATGCTAGAAGTTGTGGTTTCACAGGATTTATGGATTTGACATGCTTTCTTTGGTGTTGTTAGTTCAAATAATGACTTATTCTTCTTCACTCGAAGATTTTCAACGCTATCATACAAGGTACCGAACCTAATTCTTCGTTTATGATTTCCATGGTGGCATACAAGTATGGGTATTATCTTCCTGATGGTATATACCCTAACTGTGCAACAATTGTTAAAACTATACCGTATCAAGAATATGATATAAGAAGGAAATTTGCAAATGTCAAGAATCAGCAAGAAAGGATGTTGAATGGTTATTTTGTGTTCTAACGAAATGATGGCACATTGTGCAACACTCGACACATGCACTCACACAAAAAAATTGAGATAGGTAATGTATGCTTGTATCATATTGCCTAACATGATTATCGAAGATGATCATGCAATATGCGAATATGATACGAACGAAATTCATAAGAATGCACAACAAGAGTCAAATATGTAAGCATTACACAACCAACATGCGCACCTCGACCTTTGTGCCGATTTGATTGAACATATTTGGAATTTCGATCGTGTCAATCCCGCTGAGTAGTTGTATTTTTTTTCCTTTAATATGTATTTTTAGTATTAACGTTGAACCATGTATGTCCATTGTTGCGTGCTAACACATAAAAGTTAGATCGAAACATAAAACTAAATAACTAAGTAGACCTATGACCCACACATTACGATGGGCCAAAAGATGGTAAAATATAAACGTAAAAACGTTGAAGCACGCACGCGCGTTAGCTCGCAAAATTTAGTCCGAAACATGAAATAAAAATTGCTAAAAGATAAAAAGCATAGGGACCAAAGTTGAAAGTCGAAAAGTTTTTGGGTTAATTTGTAACAAAAGAAATATGCAAAGTTTAACAAAGAAGGATGTAAAATGTAAAACCTACCAAGCACAAAGTATTGCATAACCAACTTGGTTACTAGTGTATGTGTGTATAATGTGGATAAATAATATTTTTATTGTTAAGTATTTGTTCATTTTTTGTGTTTTTATATATATAATGTAGGTAAATAACATTTTTATTTCAAGTATTTGTTCATTTTTAATTATTGTGGGTAAACTAGTAAAAACAGTCGAGTTATGCAGTAGGGCTTCGGTCAGTATCAGTTTAGTTTACTACAGTACTGGTACTTGATATAACAACTGAAAAATCTGCCAAAGAAGATATTGGCTCGAAAAGCATAAAAGGAAATTTACATCAGACAACATCGTTGTAGGGCTTAAATGATGTCAAAAATTTTCGTTTTCAAAATTAAAAAAAGTCTTAAATATAGTTATTTAAAAAATAGTACAAAATATTCTTTACAATTAAAAAGAAACAAAAATAACAATAATAAAAGGAAAACAATAAAATAAGGCAATATTAAAATTAAAATAAATAATAAATATAATGCATAGTATCAAAGTGTTCGTGGTAAAAAAAACAAATAAATAGAAGTGAAACTGGCTTGAGAAAAGGAAGTAACTAGGATGATGCATGAGTAGACCTAAAAAAACAAATAAACAAAAAACGATAGAACTCAAGACCCAATGTTTGAAGTTAAACTGCATTGAACAAATATATGTAATCAAACAAAAATAATATAAACAAATGATTGCTTCGGTAAACAAAAAATATTTAAAAGAAGTTAGTAGAGACACATGGTATCCATTAATTGGCTCCACCATATCCACTAACCAATAAGATGACTAACTATACAACCCCTTAAAAATGTAGATTATCTAACAATATTTTTATATAGTGTATATTAAATACGGTAGCTCAATAATGTTTTATTTTAATTTCTTATTGTAGGTGCCACGATCAATTGGTGGCCAACAGTTTTGACGAAAATCTTGTCTTCACAGACGAACAAATTAGGCGTCGGTATTGAATGAGTCGTCACCTACTCCTACGTATTGTCGATGATTTGACACGTATGGACTCATTTTCACATTACGATGGGATGCTAGAGGTAAAAGGGGTTCTACTACCTTACATAAGTGCACATTAGTGATTCATCAAATGGCATGGGACATTTCTAGTGAAGCATGGGATGAGTATTTGAAGATGCCCAAAAGAACATCATGGGAAAGTTTGTATAAGTTTTCCTAACAGATGGTCAAGTTGTTTGAAGCATTTGCGTAAACCAACACGGAAGGACATAGAAAAAGTATATGCAACTTACGAAGAAAGACATGTGTTCCCGAAAATGCTTAGTAGTATCGATTGTATGCATAGGTCATCGCGTAATTGCCCTAATGCATGGCGATGTCAATTTACGCGCGACGATCATGGACATTCCTCAATAATGCTAGAAGTCGTGGCTTCATAAGATCTATGGAATTGACATGCTTTCTTTGGTGTTGTTGGTTCAAATAACGACTTAAATGTTCTTTATCACTCGAAGATTTTCAATGACATCATAAAGGGTACTTTACCTGATTCTTCGTTCATGCTTTCCTGGGTGGAATATAAGCACGAGTATCATCTGTTGACAGTATATACCTTGACTATGCAGCAATTGTTAAAACCATAATTTTGCAAAATGCCAAGAATCAGCAAAAGAAGATGTTGACCGGTTACTTGGTGTTCTAAAGCAACGATAGCCACCCGGCACGTGCATTCACACCAAAAAATTGAGATGCATAATGTATGTGTGTATCATATTGTATAACATGATTATCAAATATGAAGGTCACACAATATGCAAATACGATCCAAGCGACATTCATGAGAATGTTGTGCTAGTTGACGAGTCACAACAAGAGTATAATATGTGGGCATTACACAACCAACATACTCACCTGAACTTTCGTGTTGATTTGATTAAACATATTTGAAATTTTGGTCGTGCTAGTCCTGCTGAGTAGTTGTAGTTTTTAAATATGTAGTTTTTCCTTTTTAATATGTATTTATTTATTTAGTATCAATGAAAAGTTTAAAATGTTTAGTTTAACGAAATTAATGAATTAAAAAAATAAAAAAAAAGTGAAGGAGAAGGGAAGAAAACCATACCTTTAGATTGTGACAGAGGGGAAGGATGTAAGGAATAAGGATGTGACGTATAGTTGGCGGATAAGGATGAAGGGGAGAGGGAACCAAACCCTTTAATTTTCTATTTGTTGATACAACACTTCAAATACTACTTAGTTTTGTGTAGAATTCGCATTATTATTCTAAAAAACCACTCTATAATGCATCATACAGCAAATTGTATAAACAATATGATAGTTTTACATAATTTTTTTAATATGACATGTGAAAAAGCCTAGGTTAAACGTGCAACTCTCTATATTTTTGTTTTATCCATACCCCTCCTTCATTGTAAACCATATTTATAATTATCTTACAAAATTAATCTCATAGTTGTTAAATATTAATAACACATGATTTTCCTTCTTACTAGTTATACAACTTTACTTTACGTTTATCATAATTACACTCTCTTATCTCATTTTCTTGATCATCAACTTGTGAACACTACTTTTACGAACGAATAGAACTTTCACATCAAATCCATTTTTCATTGAAACTTTATTTTTTTCAAAAATGATCAAATCCTGGGAAGTCAAGTATAACAGTCTAGATTCACATTAAATGATAAAAATGATTGAATAATAAGCTTTATGACGTGTACCTTTTTACAATCCAAAGGAAAAAAAATTAAAATCGTAAAAATTAGAAAAAATACGGAAAGGAAGTTCTAGATAAAGGAATTTGGGTTTAAGAATCGAGCAAGTTAACCATGGTTGTTTGTCACAATGTTTGTCCCGGATTTTCATTTTTTATGGGTCTCATAACTCTAAATATATTATAAGTTATGTTCGTTTTAAATTGGACCAACTGTTGAGTAACTTATGAGATATCATAGAGTCCTCATACTGTATAAGTAACTGAAATATCATCAATGCCATCATTTGATAGATTTAAAAACTAATAAGATCACATATGCTTACCCGTCATGTAACATGTTTAAAAAAAACATAAGTACCCATGATAACGCATAGACATTCCCCTAGTTATGAGTAACGCCTCCTAGTCTCTTAAATGTGTATCGTACGTTGTTTTCTCATAACCAAAGAATTCAACCAATGTGACATCCACTAGCTTTTAATCATTTGCCTTTTTAGACTAATACGTGGTTTCATATTGTTTCTTAAATGCATCACCACAATGATACAAAGTGGTGTAATGATAGTCTATTGCATATAATTAAACAACTAATCAGTAGAGGTTTTAGATATATTATTAAACCATTCATGTTTGCATATCAACATATGTACACTACTAATAACATGTGAAAATAGGTTTATATTGCTTTAATAGTAACATACTGCAATGATGATGAATCTTCTTACATTTTTTTCTAAATAACAGTTGACTAACATCTAAAGTCGGTATCATCATATAGTTAAAATAAATATTTCATAGACAACTCATTTTTTGCACATTATTTAAAGCAATCTAAATAGTATAACACTATCAAAGTCGAATATGTTCATATCATTATTTTATTTGTATTTAGCACAAGTTGATTGTCGCGTTCAATCATAATCTAACACCACTACGTCACGTGAAGGCCACATTCTTTATCGGGTAAACTACTTTGAGCCCCTAATAACTCTTCTTTACCGAGATCCATCCGGTTAAAATAATTAAAGTTACACTTTTAATAATAAAGTTTATGAACAAATTAAAAATAAAAAGTAGGAGTTTGGTTTTTGGATAAAACCGAAACCGTAACAGAAATGTTTAGTTTTTTAAAACCGTTTGGTTTCTGTTTTACGGTTTTAGCAATGGTTCAGTTCAGTTTTTAAAACAAAATTACGTAAGATTCAAATATAAAAAGTATGATTCCAAAGTTAAGAACCATTCGTAGATGTTTCCATTTAAGTTATTTTATTTAACCCGTTTAACTAATATTGTTCACATAAACCCAACATTTTAATCTATTTTTATTATTTCCACAAAGTTTTTAATAAGACAAGGTTTTCATAATACTTTGAAAATCATTTAATTTTTGTACTAAATGTTGCTATTTCTTGTAGGCAATAGAATAATCGTTTCAATTATAAATAAATTGTTAATTTTTTTATCATAAATACTTAATATTCAAGAAAAAAATTAATAATTTCTAATAGAATGAGTTAAATACTTAAACATAAAAATAAATGTATTGCGTCTACTATTGTAAGTTATCGGTTCGGTTTTTTGTTAATGGAAGTGATTATCCGAAAACCGAACCAAAATTTTCGGTTATTAAAAATCTGAAAAATGAACCGTCAATTTTTATTTTAGTTCAATTTCTTCGCTTATTTCAGTTTCTGCCCACCCCTAATAAAAAAGATAGTTAAATTAAGGGTATTAACATGTTGATGTCTACATATGTGGTTGATTTGAATACGTAACATACTTTCTAGTTTCTACATACAATATTATAGCATTTTTATTTATAGTTTATTTAATTATTACGATGTTTAGTCCTTTCTTCCTCCCGACTAATTACATTAGTATTCTTAACTCCTATTTGCGTTTTTTCTAGTTTAGTTTTCCCCCCTCATAAACAGTCTTATTACGTATTTCCCCAAATAAAAAAAATAATTACATATTTTCTCTTTCTAACTCATATATATTACATATTTCTCATTTTTATTAAAAACTCTTATTAAATAACTATTTTACCCTTAATAAACTATTAAATAAATATTTACATATTTCTCATTTATAATATCATCAATCAATTATATATCTCCCCAATTCATGTACTTGCTACTATTATCAAACAATACCATAATAATCATTATAAAAAATACAATCTTTCAAAAATGTAATCCTTACTTCTTCATAATCAAAATTGTCACAAAATACAATTAGCAATAAGGAAAAAATGCATTGAAGTTCATACATATTTATTTAGTTAAAACAAATTACATGCGTAAAAATCTATTAATTTAATCCCATCAAGGTGAAAGATATTTAGGGTTTTGATTCACTCATGAACATTATTCTTGTAAAGGGTTGATCCTTTGGCAACAACGTGTACAGGAAGCACACACTCTTTTGTAATTGATATTAGAAATGGTGATATTAGAAATGAGAAAATTAATGTATAACCATAACAATCTTTTTAACTAATTACATTACCATGTCAGTTTTTTAACAGCTAAAGACATTACATTAAACTTAATAAAGAACAAAAGAGTGTGTGCTTCCTGTACACGTTGTTGCCAAAGGGTCAGCCCTTTACAAGAATAATATTCATGAGTGAAGCAAACACCTAAATATCTTTCACCTTGATGGGATTAAATTAATAGATTTTTACACATGTAATTTATTTTAACTAAATAAATATGTATGAACTTCAATGCATGTTTACCTTATTGCTAATTATATTTTGTGAAAATTTTGATTATGAAGAACTAAGGATTACATTTTTGAAAGATCGTATATTTAATAATGATTATTATGGTATTGTTTGATAAGAGTAGCAAGCAGAAGAATTGGTAAAATACTACATGAAATGGAGAGATATGTAATTGATTGATGATATTAGAAATGAGAAATATGTAAATATTTTTTAATAGTTCATTAAGGATAAAATAGTCATTTAATAAGAGTTTTTAATGAAAAGGAGAAATATGTAATATATATATATATATATATATATATATATATATATATATATATATATATATATATATATATATGGGTTAGAAAGGGGAAATATGTAATTGTTTTTTTATTTGAAGAAATACGTAATAAGTCAGCTTAGAAAGAAGAAATATGTAAAAATCCCTAATTTTTATTAAGTTCATTTTCAATTCTTGTTGCTAAAATAATTTGAGACATATATTAAGCCGAGTTCAAGCCTTCAAAGGTTCACCTAGAGTTCTTATTGAGCTTTTTGAGCATCTGTAGAACATGTAGAAGTCTACATTGAGTACCAGAAATGATATAATATTTTAAGTTTTTAAATTTATTTTAAATAAGTTTTGACGTATTATCTATTTTCATTTTACAAATATCGACATATATTTAATATAATTCTTGTTATTGGTTATGATTTTCATTTGTTTAGAACATTCGTAATACTTGATGCTTTTTAAGGGGTATTTTTTGTCACATTTGTATCACGTCCCTTAAAAAATATGTAATTGTTTATGTCCTTTAATGCCCATTCAATCTATTTTTCGAACTTTATTCTTTTTATTGGGCGTTATACTAGAAACGTCCCTCTCTCGTCACCCCCTATAACGCCTACGGGGACGATGTTGGGGGCGTTATCAAGCCCCTTCACGCCGTTAGTGCGGATGGTGAGGGTGTGAGAGGAGGACCACCATACAGGGTCCATGATTTTGAGAGCCACGTGTTTTTTTTTAAATTCAGATGTATATGTTATTTTTTTTAAAAATAGCATACCCATACCAACTACAAGATATGATCATTTACAAAACAATTTTTATGGTTTAGAAGTTAGTCCACTGACATTAGGGTTAGTGAGCCCAATACTCATTTGATTTAAAAAAAATAATAATAATAGAACATTACGGAAGACCACATTTTTTCAAGCTCTCGAACAGGGTAATGAATTTTCAGAGACGCAACTGCACGCCGTTATAATGCCCATTACACACGGCCTTAAAATACGCTTGTTTTAGTCATGCTCGCACATAATGAATGTTAATCATTTTTTTTTTTATCATCTTACATCTAGTTGTAAAAATGGTTTCCATTTTATCAAGACCAACAGAGTTTCCGAATCTTTGCGTATTTTCTATCTTTACAAAAATTCTATTTATTTGAAGTGATCATATGGTGCAAAGATAGAAACAACATTAGCAAGGGGTATTTTTTTCGATCAACATAAAATCTATGTCTTAGACATGTAGTCATAAATGACCCACAACTAATGGCTTAGATTTAGGCGTATGGATCCCAACTCATAAGTTTTTGAAAGAGCAAGTTCTATCTAACACAAATTTGGAGTAATTTATTATTCTCTCATATCAATTGTTGAAACCTAGGAATGAACATGTTATTTTAAAAGTATATGATTAGTTTATTTGTGATGAATATGAAAGAATAAAACTCAACATAAAGGCATTGATGGGGCACAGCCCATAAACTGAAAACTATACCAGCTATAGGCTCGAGTGAACAAACTCGTAAGTCGGTACTTATGCATTGAGCCGCAATTCAATATATGGACAAACACATGAGTTGTGGCACAAAGGCGAGAAGAAAAATATACATAACCCGTGGCATGAGTAGGAGGAACTAGAAACCATGTTACAAGAAGTCTTAAGTCAAAGCCCAGAAGTCAAACCAAGTTAAAGAGAAATAAATACAAGTATCGAAACACTCAATTCCCGTTGATGGGGTACTTACTGGAAATTTGGATGTGTGTGAATGAAGTCTCAAACTTTGTCCCACATAGATGTGGGAAAAAGTGGAAGCTAGTTTATAAGGTAAAGCTTTACTTAACTAACATAACCTTGTGACATGTTTTTACCAAAACTCCTACACGGGCGCACGGGGGTTGCAAAAGTTGGAATCAAATTTAGTCGAACTCGTATACGCCCGCACGAATACAGTTCTGGAAACCCGGCCCTGCGTGGGACGGTTTTTGCACTCATAAACATTAAATAGATGTTAACAAACACACTTTATGTCCACTCTGTGTTATCCACTAAAGTTTATATTCACTATCACACATCTCACTAAGTATGATAGTGATCACCTTTACAAACCATCTCACTAGTCCAAATAGCTTCATCTTTCACTAGTTGAATGATGACTTAATCATGCGTATAAGTTTCTTAATCTTTTATAGTGAACATTTATGCATCAACAAATCCGATACCCAAGGCTTATGAGATCGGGTATGGAGTGGAAATACGCTTTGTCTCATTGTTGTCCCTAATAGCAATGTTTTAAAAACCGGTTCAAACCGGCCGGTAGTATCGGTTGAACCGTCAGGTAGAACCGATTAAACCGCCTGGTACACCCAGTTGAACCACCCAATACACCCGATTAAACCGTTTCTGAACCCCATTTTATACACTATAAAAACTGGATTTTAAAACATTGCTTAATAGGCGAATTTTGTGAATATATAATTTTATTCACTAAAAGACTATTTGTGCGCACATCCTATGACTATTATCAATAGTTTGCCTTTTGTGGATGATTCTCATTTAGTCAAACTACTACTAATCAATGAACGTTTTTGGTGATGTCACAAATGGGGGTGGTATGTGTGGTGGAGAAATAAGAGTAGGGTCCAATTTATATGAAAGGAGAGGGGTCCAACTTGTGACGAATCAGAGCTCTTCAAACCAACCTTCATGACCCTTTGATATGACTAAATCATATGAAAGGAGAGGGTCCAACTTGTGAAGCAAACTACGAAGTGGGGGCCCTAATTTCACCTATAAACTCTCCTCCAATCCTGATGGATCCGTCGCCGTGTGTGATTACATTTACTTTTTTCGTCTAGTGATAGCTGATAGCCTAGAAATTGAAAGAATGATGCGATAGGAAGTGGAAACGATGACTGCGGTTGTATCTTAGGGACTTTAGGCCGCTGAATAATGATTATTAGGTCGATGGTTGTTGTTGTGTTGTAATAGCTGGAAATTAATGTAAAATGCACTACTGGGCCTTTTCTCGCTAAACAATATTTACTTTGGGTTTCTTCAATAAAAAAACTAGTACCGTTTTGAAATAAACGTATTTATTGGGCCTAATACATAAACTATGTATAAAAACTTTCTAAAAACTTAGAGGCCCTGATTTTTTGATGGCCATAGACCTATGTCTAGATTGGCAAGCCTATGGAGCTAGCCCTGCGCCCGGTTGGTTCCACATACGTATGCATCTCCAACTTCATCTTTGACTCAACTAATTTGGATGGTTCGGTCTTTTCCTTATAATATGTTTTTGTTTTTCTTCTTTTTTTTCATAATGGTATTGTCTTGGTCTTGGTTTGGCTCTTACTAAATTGGGCTTTCAAATATTCTATTTGGGCTAAGAACTAAGAACCACTACGCCACCAATTAACTGATCCAACTAGGCAACCGATAACTGTAGCCCACTAAAGCAACGGCCCAAATCACGTCCACTATTACTGTATTACATACGAATTACGATATCCTTATTTTATTTCATTCCAAAATTATTGCTAATTAATTAATTAATGATAACTCTCAAATAATATATACCAATTAAATTATATGATAAATGAAATATTATTATAAAAATTAAACATAAACAAATACTTAAAGACTGAGTACTATTCATGAAGGCTTTCAACTAATATGTATAAAATATAATATAATAATGATTCTAGTTAAAAATGTCGAATATATTAAAATTATATTCTCTATTTCTTATCGGTCCAATAAATTTGAACTTGCCAAAATTTTTGTTTAAAAAAGTTCATATGTTTTTTAATCATCTAATACTTCACATGACATTCTTTTTTTTATAATATTTTACTAACTTATAGTCCCGTGTATTACACGAGTTGAATAATAAAAATTGTTTGTTTACAAATCATAATAAGACAATTAAGTTTAGCTGATAATCATGCACAAATTTGCAATCTATTGTCTATAGTAATCAATGCTAAACCCGTTTTTAAAGTGCTTAATCATCAATTATTTAAAAAGTTTCTTAATTATTTTTACATAGTATAATTAAACATAGAAAAAATATTTAGATAACCTGTAAATAATTTTACTCTTATTTTGTTATACAACATCTTGCCTCACGTATAGTTTCAAAAACTGTTGAGCTATATTAATAAACTGGTTGGACTATATTGATAAACGTAAAAGCTTTAAACTAATAAGACTAAATTGTAGATCAAGCGACATATGAAAAATATTTAAACTCATATGTTTATATTTAATAATTCCTCATAGCAACTTAAAGTTTGTTTCAAAATATCATATAATAATAAAAATGACACGTGACATTATTTTTTTAACTTAATATATATATATATATATATATGTGTGTGTGTGTGTGTGTGTGTGTGAGATCTGAGGATGGCGGGTTTGTCTCATTCGTAGGTGGTGAGACCGGGAAGATCACTATGAGAGGAACAATATGCAACGAAGCCCTCAACTTTAAGAATGTGAACTACGTACCAGAATTGAAGCACAGTCTTTTGAGTGTGTCTTAGCTTTGTAACAATCATTTGGATGTTCTCTTTACCAAGAAAGGGTGTTATGTACTGAAACCAAGTCTTATTATTCTGGATAATTGGATTCTTTTTAAAGCCGCACGAAAGGGAAATGCATATGTCATTGACATGAACAAGGCTCCCTATGACAAGCTCACTTGCTTATTCTCGTCGATAGCTGAGCATGATGCGATGTTATAGCATAGTAGACTAGGACACATCAACATGAAGAACTTAAATCAACTTGCAAAAGGTGGTTTAGTCAGAGATCTACCAGTTCGCGATTTTATGCAGGTTGAAAAGTGTGAATCATGTGCACGTGGGAAACAACATCGATAGCCACACAAATCTAAAACCGCCCCTTCTACGTCTCAAGTCTTAGAATTGCTTCACATGGATCTTTTTGGTCCGACAGATATTCTGAGCATTGGCGGGAAGGCATACTGTCTGGTCATTATTGATGACTACTCACGATTCACCTGGGTTTTCTTTCTTACACATAAAAGTGAAACCGCTGAGTTAGTTAAACAGTTCGTCACGCTTATGGAGAACCAGACATACACCACTGTGAAGGCTATTCGTTGTGATAACGGAACATAATTTAAGAATGTCACCTTAAATTCTTTCTGTTCCTCCAAGGGTATTGACCGCCAGTTTAGTGCAGCCAGAACTCCACAACAGAAAGGGGTTGCCGAATGAAGTAATCGAACGCTAATTGAAGCTGCACATACTATGCTGGTTGAATCCGAGCTACCTCTCATTTTCTGGGCAGAAGCAATGAATACCGCCTGTTATATTCAGAATCATACCCTAATCAATAAACGACACATGAAAGCTCCGTACAAAGTGGTTGAAGGTCGCAAACCTTCGGTCAAGCATTTCCGCAAGTTCGGATGCCCTTGTGTTCTCCTGATCATGGATGCTAAAGGGAAATTTGAATCACGCGGGGATCCATGCATATTCGTTGGATATTCCAAAAATACTTCATATCGTGTCTATAATAAGATCAAGAAAATGGTAGTTAAAACCTACAATGTGGGTTGGCTGGAGGAAAATCCCAAGGACACACACATTGGTCCTGACTGGCTGTATGATTATTCCACCTTGTTTAACCATGTTGATGTTCTTTCGAATGTTTCTGCAGGTATAAGCCAAATTCCTGACCTTCCAATGATGCCCATCTCACCTGAAGACGATGCCGATGCTACACAACTGCATGAGACGTTAAAGAAGCTGAGTGTGGATCCACCTGGATTCAATGAGGCTATCTCTACTCCTTCACCAGTACTGACACATCCAGAAACTGCATCTGATCAGACTCCTTTGGATGATTCCCTTGAAGTTGAGGCTTCAAACACAGAGCCTCCTATGACAATTGAAGGGTCTGCTCCTCCCGATATTTTGGGTTCATCTCTGTTTCTTGAGCCTACACAGCCAGACTGTTATGTTGATTCATCAGTCAATACTTCCATTGGTACAACTAATGAGGGGGAGTCATCTGGAGTTGCTTCAGCGAGTGCTACCAACTTGCAAATGGATCTTCTTGTCCCTGCTACGCCAATATCGCAGCGTCTACATCGTGATCATCCCATTGAAAATATTATTGGTCTTGTTAATGCTGCTGTTCGAACCCGCAGTTAATCAGGGGATATCAATACTTGTCTTTACTCTTGCTTCATCTCACAAATTGAACCTAAAAGTATTGATGTTGCTTTGCAGGAACCAGGCTGGGTGGATGCTATGCATGAAGAACTCAATCAATTTGAGAAGCTTGGTGTTTGGCAATTGGTGAAGCTTCCTCAAGGAAAACGTGCTCTTGGAACTCGCTGGGTTTTTCGCAATAAACAGGATGACACTGGGGTCATTGTTCGGAATAAAGCTCGACTGGTGGTTCAAGGTTTTCATCAGATAGAAGCATTAGACTACGATGAGGTTTACGCACCGGTCGCTCGTTTGGAGGCTATTCGCATTTTCTTGGCATATGCATCTTACATGGATTTCACTGTCTATCAAATGGATGTCAAGACTGCGTTTCTCTACGGCACGGTGAAAGAGGAAACATACGTGGCACAACCACCGGGTTTTACTGATCCTGACAAGCCAGACTATGCATACAAATTGGACAAAGCTTTGTATGGGTTGCATCAAGTGCCTTGCGCATGGTACGCAACTGACAGAGCATTTGCTTGCTCATGGATATACTCGGGGAACCATTGATCAAACCCTGTTCATCAAACGTGTTGACAAGGACATTATTCTTGTTCAAATTTACGTTGATGATATCATTTTTGGTTCTACAAATGATGGTTTGTGTTGGGAATTTGAAGAAATTATGAAGAAGAAATTTGAGATGAGCTCACTAGGGGAGATGACTATGTTTTTAAGACTTCAAGTTCGTCAGAGCCCACAAGGAATCTTGATTCATCAAGGAAAATATGTCCATGACGTTCTTGCGAAATTCAAGCTTACAAACTCAAAGCCCACGACTTCACCTATTGTAGAAACGGCCTTTGCTAAATGAAGACGATGAAGGAACATCTGTTAATCCAACCATGTACCGATCAATGATTGGTTCACTCTTGTATCTCACTGCAAGTCGGCCAGATATCATGTTTGCCGTCTGCCAGTGTGCTCGTTATCAGGCTACTCCTAAAATCTCTCATTTTACATGCTGTTAAAAGAATTTTTAGGTACCTAAAAAGGGCACCATCACTGGGCCTTCTGGTATCCTAAAAATTCTGAATTTGAACTGTATACTTTCTCTGACAGTAATCTTGGAGGTACAGATAGGGATATGCGCTCAACTTCAGCTGGATGTCAATTCTTGGGAGACCCTTAATCTCGTGGCAATGCAAGAAGCAACAGACTGTCTCGCTTTCTACTGTGGAAGTAGAATATGTCGCAGCATCTGCTTGCTGCTCCCAGGTTTTATGGATGCAACACCAGCTTGCGGATTACGGTTTGACTTATCTAAACACCACAATTTATTGTGATAATGATGCCGCTATCCAAATCATAAAAACCCTGTTTTCCACTCCAAAACCAAGCACATAGATATCAAAGTTCATTTTATCCGTGATTGCTATGAAAAGGGTCTCGTTAAACTTGAGCAAATCCACACCGATGCAAACGTGGCAGATTTTTTCACGAAACCCGTTAGCACCGCGTGTTTTCAAGTGCTTGTGGATCTTCTCAAAATGATTCGGTTTTCTAACTAAGCATCCCCTGTCCTTTTCGTTTCATTTATTGTATTTCATTTATTTTTGTTTGCTTCGTAAATTTATTTATATATATGCACAAATTTAGGGGGATAAATATTAAAAAATGTTTGTTTTTAAAACAGCTTTTGCAATGATTGGGAAATGAAATACTTTTTCGTGATAAAATGTCTGACTAACACATGTAAGGTGTTGAAGCGGGAAAAAGTTTAGATCGAAGGTGATATGTTGATAGGTCTAAATCTCAACCGGATAGTGTGCCAAATGATATAAACATAACGAATTATGTACTCAGTGGGTCACATACTATAGGCATATGATTTCATGATCTTAAATCCTGTGTTGATAGATAGGCAATGTCTGAGGTTTCGGGTCTTTATGCTGTTGAGTCATCCGGAGATATCTTGGCTGCCCTTCTGTTGCATCCAGATTATATGCAGACCTAGGCACAGTCAGGATATCTTTCTAAAAGAGCCAAAATAGAAGGGCCAAAACCTAAGAGAAAGGAAATTTTTTCATGAGAATATTCCATAAGTTCCTACGTACTACATAAGGTATTTGCCTAACCCTCGTCAGATACTATTGGTCACTCTACTGTATGAAAGTACTGACCTGTTCACAATAGCCTGGCGTTGTAAAAGATAAAGGATGACCTCAGTATACTCACCTGCTACAATGAATTGTTGTGCTTATCTTGATCGCGGGGTATGCAATGGTATGGGACACAAGTATCATAGTATAATACTACCTTAAGCATATCATGAACCTAGAACTGGAGGGTTGAGTTTTAAATTTAGATGGACAAGTATATTGGCAATCGTTTAGACTAGTCTGACCCAACTCATACTGAAAAGTGTTCCTTAGTCGAACTTTGAAACGATTTGATCCCTTAGCAAGGCTGTGTTTATGTTTGTGTTTGTGCTAAAATGTCTTATTTTTGTAGTTGGTAAAAGGTGGTTGGATGCTTGGTTAGTCAAATTGCTGATTTTTGGTTAGATGGTTTCTGTCAAGGGATATTGGACTGGTCTGCCGAGTTTCAAAGTTGGGCCAATCCAATAGAATTTCTGAAAGTCCTTAAGATTGAAAATTTAGAATTCATAAGTTACTGTTCCGGATTGGGCTTTCCACCACTTTCCGGATAGGCCCGCTTAGCTATCACTGTTCCGGTTTGGGCCTGACAAAAGCCTAATCCGGATCCTTTGGAATTCGGATTCCGGACTATATTGGGCCCAAAACATGTGAGGCCCAAGCCCATGTAATGTACTTAAGTGAATCAGAGATGTCATTTCGGATTATTCAAAAACTTCCGAAATCTTTGATTTCCCACTGTTCATTTCGGATTTGTATCTCGAATTTCATCTAAATTAGGTAAATTATGCTTAAAAACATATAATCCAGATGATAATCTTCATGGTTCATGCATTACAGATAGCATTTCGGATTGGCCTTCAATGTAACTTGCATTTTAGATCTCTTTCCAGATAAATATTCAACCGAGTTGATGAACTCGGATTTCATCTCGGATAATCTTCATCCGGATTGATGATTTATCCGAGATACTGTTGTTTTGTTTGCTAATCCGGATTGATGATTCATCCGAAATACTATTGACCTCTTTGATAATCCGGATTGATGTTAAGGTTCATCCGAATTACTGTTGACCTGTTAGTAAATCCGGATTCTAGGGTTTGAACCTTTGGACTCTTTTGAACCTTTTCAAATGATTGAACCTTTGAAATCTGTTTGAACCATCCAATTAGTGTTGACCTTTTATCCTGACAAACTCCGTTAACCTCTGTTAATTGTGTTAAAATTGATTTAACTTGGTTATTGTTTTGACAGAAATGGTAAAAGAGGTCTTTGATGCGGTTATGTTGGTAGAGGAGCAGTTCCACAATCAGGCAGGATACCTATCGGATCCACTAGCTGAATTTTATCAGGAGTCCCAGTCGATGATAGAGGGTCTGAACGGGTGCAAGATTGCTTATGCACTCCATGCTAATCCAGTTATATACAGAGATCTAGTGCATTCATTTTGGAAGAGAGCTCGATTCCACCAGAGAGGAGCTGATGGGAGACCGCATATTAGTTCTCAGATACAGGAGAAGGAGATCTTAGTATGAAGCTTGCGTTAGAGAGGTTTTACAGATTGCTGATGCTACAAGTGACCCGACAGTATACGCGAAGGAGAAAGTATTGCCGATACTTGCGGAGATGAGTTATGAAGGGTCGTATCCGCCGTTACTCAAGAAGATGTTTCCTTCCTACTGGAGATTACTAGTACATATGTTTATGCAGTGCGTTTCAGAGAACAAGGGAGGCCTAGATCAACCGAATCAAACCTAGACTTCTGCAATTGTGGCTCTCATTATGGACTGGAAGTATAACTTCTCAGATTATATCTTTGAAAACATGAAGAAGATTTTAGAGCAGTCCAAGAAGAGGATGTTTATGTTATAACCACGTTTTGTGCAACTGATTTTAGATGCTCGTCCTGACTTGGCTAAAGATGCTTCGGATGCAAATTTGCTGAATATGAAGCCTATGAGACCAACTATATTTCGCACAATGAAGAATAATTGCTCGACATCGAAGACTCTCTTTGTTGGTCATTTTGCATTGAAGAAATTTGGAAAGTTTGCTGAGGTAATCGGATAGGATGTCCCAGCTCCTACACCAGTCAATGCCATTGTTGCTGAAGAGCATGATGTGCCCGCAAAAGAAAAGGAGGTCGAGATTGAAGATCTGGCAACAGATGAGGATATTGACACGGAACAAGCTTTCTTAGATGATCTTACTGAGTTCAATGCCAATCTAACTCTAGTCTTGCCAGAACTATCTTCGGAGCACTTAGAAGCCTAATTGCTCATTTGAAAGAAATCTAAGAACGACAGGGTGATCCTCCTCTGGTAATTCCCTCTGTTGATGCTCCGGTAGGTGTGGTTGAAGATGATGAAGAGGATGAAGAGGACGAAGTACCATTGATCAAGAAAAGGTGAACAGAGCCTAGTGTTCAACCAAGTCAATCTGAAGCTCGTGTTGTTAGTATTGCTGAAGCGTCTACCCTGGTGACTTCTACTACTGTTTTATCTTCAGTCGCTGCATCTGTTACAGATACTCCAATGGTTGATACTCCTATTTCATCTGAACCAAC
Source organism: Scalesia atractyloides (assembly GCA_947069175.1). Taxonomy (NCBI): domain Eukaryota; kingdom Viridiplantae; phylum Streptophyta; class Magnoliopsida; order Asterales; family Asteraceae; genus Scalesia; species Scalesia atractyloides. Next base: position 39,823,597 of record CAMTDV010000116.1, read on the forward strand.
AACTGCTCCACGTTGCTACGCATTCCACAGTTGTTTCGATTCTAGCAGACTCGGTATTATAAATGATGGATTTTGGCGGAAGTTCGATGGGTGCTGAAGGGTCTGGCGCAGGTGGAAGTGGTATAGGTAGTGATGAGGATGATGCTACGGAATACTTGCGGAGATCTGAGAAGCATGCGTTTGAGTTTGGTGGTTTGGATAGTGATGATGAAGATATAGAAGTTGTCGTTGTGGATTTGAAGAAGCGAGTGGTTGTGTTAGAGCAGGAGGTTATACTGAAGGATGCTCAGATCGCATCGTTGCAAACATGATTAGACGTGATAGACCAAACGATAGATCAACTGCAAGGAGATGTCACTATGCTGATGAATATGGTGTTTGATTTGAAAGCTAAATTGGAGAATAAGTTTGGAAGGGAATTCTTTGACCCTACTGACGATCCGATTAACATAGAACATAGGCATAGAGCAGCTAAGCAACGAGCAGCAGAGGAAAGTGAGGCAAACAGGTTAGCAGCTGAACAGTTGGCTTCCGAACGACAAGCTGGGTTGGATGACTATCTGTATGATCAGAGAAAGAAATATACTGCAAGTCAGAAGCGTCCAGCGACCCAAAAGAAGAAGCAGATGGTGTTGATGAAAAACGTTAATGTCAATCCGCTTGATGAGAATTTCCAATTGAAAGATCCGTCAAACCAGTCTGAACGATATGTCATGGAGCTTGGCTCAAGCTACTACAGCAAGGTTGGGAATAAATCGAAGGTGTTGAGCTGGATGTACGACCATGTCAAGAAAATGTGGATCATTGTTCGACAGGACGTGACTCGGGAGTATTATTCTAAGGAGTCTCAGTTTGAAACGTGGACGAAGATTGCTCTGACAGATTTATTACAAGCTCCGTACTCTGACGATGATACAACTGAACATGGCCCAGGCTGGAGATTTTTCAAGAAATTGGAACAAGAGGTGAAAAATGGGTTCAAGACGATGAAGACAGCCAGACCATACTTGAGAGCTGAAAAGGGAGTACGTGATGCGAGAACAGGGAGAAGGTTTAAGTCAGTGATGTGGCCCCCAACGGATAAGGAATTGGTTACACCGGTCGCTCCAACCTTTCCACGAGGAATTTTGAAGAACTTTAACTTCTGGCTGTATGATCCGAAGGTTGGTAGTGTAGCTATTGTGACGAAGAAGAAGGCATTTAGGGTGAACGATGTGGTTGATGTGGTAAGCTTTCACGATGAAGACCTGCAGGTTCTTGCTTCTCATCGGATCCGAACAACAGAGTTATATGAAGTATGTGCAAAAGATGGACAGCTGCTGTGTCTGGTATTATTGCTGGAAGGCTAGGAGTGGACGCACAACCTAAAGACTAGAAGGCCTAATGTTGTAAACCTAGCGAGAGATTGTTGGGCTTACATTAATAAAGGTTTACACATTAGAGCTACATTTGGGCTTTAAGGGGGTTTTGGGCTTCCTAGTGCCTTGTGGGCCTAGGGTTGTAACTGTTGGGCTTATTTACTAGTATAAATATACGTCTTAGGTTAAGGTTTAGAGGTTAGAGAGTTGTAATTAAAAACTTGTATCAGACACTTTTCTAGTGTATGCAAGTTGTTTTGAATTCAAGAGATTGTTCTTCTTCCTAATCATTATTTCCGCTACTAATTAGGTTTGTGATACTTGTTAGATCCGATTTCGGGACTTACAATATATATATATATATATAGGTGAAGTATAGTGAGAAAACTCACTTGAGTTTAAAAAACTCAAGAAAACTCTATATAACATTTGTATTTCTTTCTAAAAAAAGGAAATGTAACATATATATATATTGAACATTTTTATAAAAAAATATAAAAAGCGTCAACTAGGTTTTTTGAAATGTTCAAAATCTGTATGTTACATTTTTTGGACATATATATTATGTAGCATGGAATTTTTAACATTTAAAAAAACTACTTGCCACTTTTTATGTTTTTTTTATAAAATGTTCAAATATATATTTGTTACATTCCCTACTTTTGTAGAAAAAAATAAAAATGCTATATAGGGTTTTTACAAGCGTTTCTTGCTTTTTTTTCAACTCAAGTGGGTTTTCATTTTATCATTCATATATAGGAAGGTTTAAATGAGAACACCCAATTTTTATGAGAACCATGAGAACAAATCTCAACCACGCATCTTTATCCTTTGTGTTTTAATGAAAAAGATAGATTAGGAATTGTACAATTCTGTTTTCTTTTTTATTATTATCATCTCTTAACAAACACAGATCTATAATCAAATCACACTCTGCTCTTACCATACAATGAAATCACGGAGATGATGATATCATGATTAGGTCGTAGATCTGAATCGTTTGATGACTTCTTCAATCGTTTGATTTATTCAACGATTATAGGGCTTTTAAATCTTCAATCAGTTCTGAATCTATATTCATCAACTTCTTAGTGATTTGCAGGTATCAACTTAGGTTTTCAATTATTGTTTATTCAAGTTTAATCTTCGTTGATTTGTTATTTTTGTTACAAGTTAATTGAATTTTGATTTTCAATGATTGTTGATTTTGTTTATGTGTTTCACAATCTCAATTTGAATCTGTGGATTTTATATGTTTGCTCTTAATTAGCCCTAATTTGTTTTTGGTTGGTGAATTATAGTCATAGTTTCTCCTATAACTTTTGAGAGCAACAATGATTTAAATTGCATAAATGTTGTTAATCACAAGGAACAATTAGAAGAGATGGCTGAAGTAGGTGTATAGCGAATATGAGTAATCTACTCCAATCCGGTAAATTAACTGTTCGGGAGCAAACAACTTGATGTCAAATGTGGAGAATGTGTCCAGCTTTGTTGATGCACTGAACAATTCCATTAATAGCAATGTTGTTGATGAAGAAGGTACTACTACTCTAGATGTTCATAAGACGATGGATAAACGTTATTGTACAATTTGTGGTGCTTGGGGTTATCATGATGCTAGAAATTGTCCAAAAAATAGAAGTATAGGGTTCAACATGTTTTACAAGTAATTTTAATGTATATGTATTTGGTTGTATTGTACTTATTTGTGTAGTTGTTTCTTATATTAATGCAATATCAGTATGAGTGTTTATTTTTCTGAATTGTATGTGCCTTGATGTGTTATCATTTATCTTGTATTGTTTCGACTTAAATTAGTTTTGTGACTTACTGTTCTACTTACACATGTGTAATTGCATACTTGGGGTTATCATGAGGCTTGTGTGGTTGTTTAAGATCTTGAAACCAAATGTATATAAAAGCATTCTGTTCAGATATAAACATGTGTAATTGCTAATGGCTTTCATTCCATCTTGTTCAGATTTACACACGTGTAACTGTTTGTTCTATTTATGTGTTATTGATGCCTAGTCTTTATCGTATCATAATATGATGTTCCATATATATATATATATATATATATATATATATATTCTATTTTATGTTATTGTAGAGCCACATATACATGATTTTTAGGAATCGGTTCGCAGTACTTTTTATGATTCACCGAATGGCACTAGATATTGGATAACCAATGTAATGGAAGTGTATAGACCTGTTTTGGGTATGATATTTGCTAAAGAGTAAGATGCAGCTTCCATGTATCAGTTATATGCTAAGAAGGCTGGGTTTGATATTAGGTTGTTGACAACTAAGAAATCAAAAGATGGCACTATTACACTTAGGTATATTGTTTGTAGTAGATCGGGAAAGCCCAATTGCCAAAATGTTGATTCAATGGTTGTGAAGTCATATTCCAAGTTTCCTTGTAGCACTAATTACAAGGTCACAGTCTGTAAAGCTAAAATAAAGGTTAAAGTTTTCAAGGGTTATCCTTGTTGAGTCTCATAATCACCCGTTAGATTCAATTGAGAACATGGATTTGACATGCAAGAAGCAGCAACTAGAACTTAGCGACCAAGATTTCATTCATAGACTAAGTTTAGTTAAAGTTGGTCCGTCGACTGCCTATAAGATGCAAGCTGTTTTGAAAGGGGGACAATACAATGTCTGTGTGAAAGTCCACTCAATCCAAGGATCTCACTCACTAGGTGTGCGAAATCCACCTAAAAATCACCACTGTAGGATAATGTATTAGGAAACAAGTTTGATGACAGAAATCAAAGAATACACAAAGTATTCTTTGATGCAGGAGATGAGTGACGTCACACACACCGTAGCCGGCAGACAAAACACACACCAATGAATAGGGTTTTCTTGCTTCACGAGCTTTTCACAAAATAATTCCTTATCTTGTCTATTCCACTAAATGTATATAAACAAGACATATCCAGACATACATGTCCGGATAGACATTACAAGGCCCAAGGCCCAATAAACAAAACTCGGACTAGCTTCATAAAGCTAAGTCAGGACATCTACAGCTTATACTAAAACCCACACTTGGGAACTACATACCCAAATCTGGAATACATATTAGTAAACTCAGAACAACAGAAAAAAAATATTAGGTCTAAACCCTAATCCGGACAAAGAACAAACTCGGAACATTGCTTATAAAGTTGGACACTTATAGTTAATGCAAGATATACATAAAAGACCCTGAACTTTTTAGAGACTTCACTTATCATACTAAGTGCATTAACAAACTCCCCCTTGATCAGTGAAGGATCTTCGATGTTGATCTTGAAATCTTCATTCATGCTTCGAGTACTCACTGCTTGCCCACACTACACAGAACTGAACTACTTTGATGAATTGATGCGCCAACGGACGATCTTCTTCAAGATATCGCTTAGGAAGACAACGAAGCCTTTCAAAGTGTTCCTGCTTCAAGTTGACCAACCAAATAGGATCCAAGATCTGTAAAAGCTTTCAGGCATGAATGCACATTCTCCCTTTTCTACAAAGTTTTCAGCCAATTTTTGAGCTTCTGCCTCAGCAAACTGCTGCATTTTGGCCGTTGAGATCTTGAACTTGAAACATTCACTCTTACCTTCAATCTCAGCGCCATTAGCTCTTTTGGCTTCATAGTTCAGGTTTTCTTCAATTTTAGCAGCTTTACTTACTTCTAATTCTTCACCCATGACCTCAGCTACAACAGCGAGCTCCTTCAAGCTAGCTTCTTCGATAATCTCCTTGCATTCTTCTTCTTCAATAATTTCTACCATAAAGGCTTGTGGAACAATAGCTCCCGATAAGTTTTCCAAAGCATATCCCCAGTCATACTGTTCAGGTACTTCCTATAGAGACTGAGCTACCAAGGCATTGTTTGCTAAAGAAGTAAGATTATATGAGGCTCTAGATATAGAATTTGAAGCATTTGAAGTATTTGAATGAGCTCTTGAGTTGTTTCTACTTTGGTAATTGTTTGATCTCTCCATCTTTGGCTTTAGACAATCCTATGCGTAATGCCCACAGATATCACAACTGTAACACTTACTTTTTTCATATCAATGCCCATTCGAGTCTTAGTCTGACCACCAATAAACTTCTTCCCCGTCTTCATAAGAAACTTCTTTGCTCTTCGAACCAATAAATCCATGTTAAGTTGAAGATCTAGTTCTTCCATTTCATCCTGATCGATTTGATCAAAATCTTCATCAAGACTCGATTGCTTAACAAGATTTCCAAGACAAAAATTTTTATACGCCGTCATGAAAGATGCCAAAAGACTCATATTGTCTTCTATAAGTTTCAAACAACTCGGATCCAACTTTGGAATCTTCAAGCTAGATGCTTGAGATTTCTGATTTCCACCAGATGAGTACATTCCGTGGTTTGGATTAGCGTTTCCTCCCGAAATACCTACACTTTCGCTTATAAAGGTGTCACAACCCAACCCATGGTGGAAACATCAGAGTGAGACGAACTAGATTGCTCGAGACATCATAACGCTATTTGCGACAATATTTAAATTAACAACCCATTTCATTTCATAGCATCAAAATTGTCAAAGTTACACCGAATATTCAAATACAAGAAACAACAACGAAACAAATCCAACAATAACATAATGATTAACTTAGTGTTCTACGCGTGTTTCTATGCCATTCCTACTAAGTTCCATCATAACAACTTCCTCAACCTGCAACATGTTAAAAAGTATAGTTCAATAACAAGTATTAGTGAGTACACAAGTTTAATATCATAGCATAAGTATAAAATCCGTTTAAACAAATCCACATGAATAGCTAGCATACAAGATAAGTGTAAACTAGGCATGTGAATCTGCAAGTCAATCCTCTAGTGTATCGCAAAAATAGATTAAAACTTAACATTGACCACAAGAATACGGGTGGTGCGTAACTCCTATAGCGCTATACATGTTAAGGGAGGCTCGATCAAAGTTAATGACATTTAGATCACACAAGAATATACCAAGTAACAATTCAAGTAGCATAAGACTAAAGCATGTTGATGGATTATTTGTGTGAAATCATAGAATAAAGTGTGATTTAGTGTAATTTTAGTAAATTAATCATGTTGCACCCAAATAGTGGAAAGCATAAAAGGGGTCGAGTGTACTCACGGTTTTGCAAAGTAATATTCGTGAGAGAGTTAGGTTGATTTATGGGTAGGAACACCAAGTTTATCCTACAGAAGGAAACGTAGGTGTGTGAGTATTAGATTGACGGGGGAGTTCAATGAGTTTAGGAATTTAAAATATGCAAGGAAAGTATATATAGACGAAAGTATTTATCTAGACATTAACGCTCGTTTTTGACACTAATAAGCCTCGAAGGGTAATTGTGTTTTTATGGGTCATGCCCAATAGAATCGTAACGATTGTTAGGTCTAAGATAAAATAACCTACTTTTAGGACAAATAACCATTTGGTCATTGTCAAAGGTTCGGTTATATTAAGTATTTACATATAGCTATAATATTACTAATTTATCATATAGTTCATGTAGTTCATAGATATCATGTAAGTCATATAAGTCATGCATGGAGGTAGGATGATAACCATCCTAAACCTCTTTCATAAGATTCACCATTACACAAGATTGACATAAGGACAATCCAGATGGTCAAGAATTAAGTGAGGGGTGGATTGAATAGTTGAATGGCCAAGGCCTTCATGTAATCACACCTACACCAACACAAGCTTGTAAGCTTGGATGGCTCAACACTTGTGGGTTTGAAACCCTAGTAAAAACGACAAGTTTAGAGACATGTTATGCCTCTTGATTGTATGTGAACAAGTCTAACTTAACACACTAACCATAAGCTTGGTTAGTGGCATAAGTAGCATAGATTTGTTATGTTAAAAATAAGTTCGAAAAAGTTTTATAAGTTATCTTCCAAAACAGAAAGTTTGGCCCCAAAAATGGTGTGATTCCACCTTGGTTTTCCATGGAAAATCTATGGTAACATCCATAGGGCTTAGCAAACAATGTTGAGGAAGAAAACAAAGTGAAAACATTGAAAAACTTAAAGTTTGAAAGATAAAAGTTTGGGCAGAAAGTTTGTACACTTTTGGACCTCAAAATGGTGTGGTTTCACCTTATTTTGCCCAAGTAAACTTGTGAGAACTTTCATAGAGGTTATCCAAGAGTGTTAGAAAGAAAAACAAGGTAAAAAAAGAAGAAAAGTGAGTCGAAACTCACTTGCAAGCTGCTGAGTTTCAGTAGAGAATTCTGAAGTTTAGGGACTTGTTTGAGGAGTGTGGAGGCTTGTAAAAATGAGAAATGGGTGGAGGAACTTGTGTTTATATAGGGGAAGGATTAGGGTTAGGATTAGGGTTGCCATAAATGCAATTAGGTGGAGTTTGAATATAAAAAAAGAAGAGGGAACCCCCCTTTAGTTGCGGCCGCTAGGCTGTTTGGATTTTTATTATTTTTTTGATCTTTTAATTATATAATTGATGAAATTAGGGTTTTAAATGTTGCACAAGATATATAAAACAAGTATGGGTCCTATAATGGTCTTTGGTCAAGTTTAAGGTTGGTTGAAAACCCTAAAAAGAACAACTTAAATACAAGTATCCTTTAAACATAATGCGACAAGATTTACGTGATAAAGGAAGCTTGAATAATTTGCGTTAAGCCTCTAGTTGTCTTGTTTGAATTTGATATTAAGATTTATAACATTTAACAAACATTTACAAGTCGTTTCGGATAGATTTATGAAGGGATAAAGTATTGTGTGATCATATGTTTAAACACGAATAAAGTTTGCGAATTTAGCATAATTGATCAATCTTGATTACAATCAAAGCCTTAGAATACAATGAATTGAAACTATAAGTATGATTACAAGGTTTGGACTTTCCAAAAATAGAAACACGAAGCGATCTCACTAAAAACGGAAAGATTCAAATGCAAAGCGTTACAGTCTCCCCTCCTTTAGGGAATTTCGTCCCGAAATTTAGGAAGACGCAACGAACAAATGCGGATGCTTAGACTTCATGTCGCTTTCAAGTTCCCAAGTAAACTCAGCGCCATGTTTTCCTTCCCAGCGAACCTTCATGATAGAAATTCGACTGCGCCTTAGTTGCTTAGTACCTCGATCCATGATTTCGACTGGTTTTTCCACGAAGTGCAAAGTCTCATTGATTTGAAGATCTTCAAGCGGAACTTGGAGTCCTTCTTCAGCGAGACATCTTTTTAAGTTTGAGATGTGGAAGGTAGGATGAGCGTTGTTGAGCTCTTGTGGTTGTTCCAATCGGTAGGCTACCTTGCCAATCCTTTCGAGATTCTTAAAAGGACATACGTAGCGAGGAACGAGCTTTCCCTTTTTCTCGAAACGAACCACACCTTTCCAAGGGGATACCTTGAGAAGTACAAAGTCACCAACGTTGAATTCCAAGGGCTTGCGTCTTTTATCTGCGTAGCTTTTTTGTCGGCTTCTAGCTTTCAGCAAGTTGTCCCGAGTCTGCAAAATCTTGTCCGTCGTCTGTTGTATAAGCTCAGGACTGGTGATTTAAGCTTCCCGATCTCGTGCCAATAAATAGGCAATCGGCACTTACGTCCATACAATGCCTCGAAAGGTGCCATTTAAATACTCGCGTGGTAACTGTTATTGTACGAGAATTCGACCAAAGGCAAGTGCATGTCCCAGTTGCCACCAAAATCAGTTACGCAAAAACGAAGCATGTCCTCTTGAGTTTGGATAGTACGCTCGGTTTGACCATCGGACTGAGGATGGAAAGCAGTACTAAGATTGAGTTGAGTACCAAGGGCCTTTTGAAATGTTTGCCAAAGGCGAGAAGTGAAGCGACCATCACGGTCGGAGATAATGTCAACGGGGACACCGTGACGACAGATGATTTCATTCGTGTAGATACGAGCCACTTTCTCAACTCTATAATCTTCACGTATGGGAAGGAAATGAGCAGACTTGGTCGAACGGTCGATGATTACCCAAATACTATCATGACCAGACGATGTACGAGGGAGCTTGGTTTTAAAATCAATAGCAATACTCTCCTATTTCCAAACAAGAATTTCTGGTTGTTCGAGTAAGCCAGAGGGTCTTTGATGCTTGACCTTTACCTTGGAGCAAGTAAGGCACTTAGAAACGTAGCAGGCGATATCTTTCTTCATTCAAGGCCACCAATATGATGCTTGGAGGTCGTGATACATCTTATCGGCACAATGATGAATAGAATATCGAGATTTATGAGCTTCACTCATCAAGAGGTCACGAAGATTATCACGGTTAGGAATCCAAATATGGTCGAGATGTTTGGTCACGAGTTGGTTTTCAGCACCACACTTCAACTCATTATCGAGGTTACTGTTGATACAGTTTTGTGTCTGTCGCTTGTTCTTAATTACAGTGGTAATTGTACGATCTTTGCTCAAGTGTCTGTATAGGTTTGGTCATGTCGAATAGATCGGAATATCCTTCTATCTTGATCTAGTATGGCATCTTAGCTTGTCTGTGTTAATCAGTTGCATGTGTGCATACTAATGAATCTTGGAAACGTCAAGTCTACACACGTTTTCCTGAAATAAGGATTCTGTGCGAGTTAGAGTTTTCGTACGAATCAGGTGATTCGTACAAAATTCTTGAGTAACAATTGTGTTACTTGTTTCGTACGAAACAGTGTCTCGTACCAAATTCTGAGTTGTGTCTTGTGTGAAATAGTGTGTTCCATATGTCTAGAGTCGTGATTCGTACGAAACTAGACAGACACTATATAAGCAGACATGCACCTCTCAGTGAGTGAGAACTAGTTGACTCGCGTGTGAGGGTTAGACTGACTAGCTCACCAGACTGACCAGAGAGATTGTTATCTCTGTAGACGAAGACACAAGAACACAGCATGTTTGTTTGAGTCATACGAGCATTGTGTGTATATGTTTGTACTTGTTCTCAATCATTAATCAAGATAGTGAATCTTTGGTTACCCCGTGTTCTTTACTTTGCTTTGGTTGCATGCACACTTGGATTCCGCACTTGTGTATGTGTCATATGAACAAGGAACTGGTTTAACACCATCCACAGGTGGACCTACAAGTGGTATCAGAACTTTGGCTCTTTCCTTGTTCAAAACTGGGCTTAGTTGTGTCTGAGCTAGTTTGAAGATTTTTGAAGTGTTCTTGAGCCTCCAGCAGAAAACTTAAGTTTTGGATAGATAACTAACTTAAAACTTGGTTAAAACCTGTTGCATACAGAAAATTTTATGGTAAATTTTTTTCTGAAGAACACCCTTGAAGAAGAAATCTGCAAAAAATTGAATCTGATTAGTTTTGGTTGGGTTGACATTTGCTGACTTGGATCTGGACTTTGACTGTTGACTGATTAAAAATCTGTGTTTTAACTAAAAGTGGGTAAGACAACATGTATTTTCGAAAAAGCAGGCCTACACAAGAAAGGAAATTTCTCACCAAACCATTTATGAAAAGATCCTCTGAAAAACGCTGAACTAAACATTTGGTGCGACTGAATTATTTTGTGCGAATCATCTTGACACGCACGAAACAACCATTTCGCACGAAACATCAGTGTTTCGCACGAAACAGGGTCTCACACGAAACAAAATTGTTTGTTTTTCGCGTTTTCAAAGCTTTGTGATTTTAAGAATTTGTCATATTTTCAGAACCTGTGAATTTTTAAACGGTAATTATAATTTTGAAATTTTAAAACCTTTAAATTTTCATTAAACAAGAAAATATAATGAGTTCTAACCCGTGGGATTGGAGTTGTTCAAGCTCAAATCAGGAGTCTTCGCAAAGCTCCGCAACATCATGGGTAAACTCTTTGATGCCTCAACATACAACAATGATCTCTGCAAATCAATGGGCGTATGTTGCGAATCAAAATCAAAGCATCCAAACTCTATTAACGAGCGAAAGTTAAATAGGGAGTAATAACCGACCGCCAAAGTTAAATCACATGAACGATTATCCTGCATGGAAAAGTCGTTTTCATACGTATGTTCTCGGTCAAAACACGGAATTGTGGACGTGTTTCACTACCCCCTACAATGAAGCACTTGAAGAAGCTGGATCAAATCCAACCTCATTGGCCAATCTAGTCGAAAGTGTCAAGAAAGCTTACCATCTAGAGAAAAAGGCATTTGCTATCCTCACAAAAGCTCTACACAAAGACATTTATCATCAGTTTATGTATTGTAATACAACGAAAAATTTGTGGGACACTTTGGAAGCAAGAGGTGAAGGCAACGCTGCTACCAGGAAGATTCGGCATGATCTGCTCAAGAAAGAGTTTGAAGGTTTCATGTTCATGGAGAACGAAACCTTGAATGATATGACCACTCGGTTTTATCATCTTCTCAGCGAGATGTACTCATATAAAGTGTTAGCAACACCACAAGAAATTGTGATGCGATTTGCTGATGCTTTACCTCCAAAATGGGGTCAATTTATTGATCTATTAAAACATACAGGTGTTTTGGACTCAATAAGTATTTATGAATTTGTGCAGAAACTAGAGAACAAGAATGAAGAAGAACTCCGGAAGGCACAACGAGTCTCTGCTCCACAAAACCCTGAGATGTACTTTGGAAGTATAAATGCAGGTACAAGCTCAAGTCAGCAACCGAAGCTGCAGACCGCATTTGTGTCAAACGTGAACCCTTTCCTACCCCAACCAGTTCAATCAACTCAGTCTACAGGTTCGAGGAATAAAGCCTATGGACAAACTTTTGATCCGAAAGCCTTCCTTCCACAGCCAAGGGACTTAGCGCAGAAAGCTCCCAGCAAGCTCCTCAACAAGCTTTCTATGGTAGCAACAGTTAATCGGCAAATCCCAACACTGTCAAACTTGACACGTAAAATCTCTCCAAAATCAATGTAGAAGTTGCACAGGAACATGCAGAACTTCTAAATACCATGGTCAGTGCGTATTGTGGTTTAGTTGCAGGTCAAATAGGGAACATCAATTTGACAAACGAAGACTATGAACAAATTGACCGGGATGAAATGGAGCTCATGGACATCAAGTGGGCATTTGCAAGTGCTATGAGAAGAGCGAAGGATTATATGAGAAGAACGGGTAGAACCAGTTTGGAAAGCAAGAAGGATACAAAATACGGCTTTGACAAAACCGCTGTTACTTTCTTTAACTGTGGAGAAAGAGGTCACTTTAAGCGGGAATGCACAAGACCCAGCAAGGAAGGAAATCACAACCCTTTTTGAAATCAGTCTCAACCATCCAACACAGCACAGTATAACAACGAAAGAAGAATAGTAGCTGTTGGAAACTCTAACAATGCCAATCAATCAGGACCTTCAAACGCGCACAGAGCTATGGTAGTTCAGTCTAATGAAGAATACGATTGGTCAGTACAGTTGGGAACAGAGAACAACGGAAGAACGACATGCTATGCAAGGATCATGGATCAAAACAAGCATGATCACAACATCAACACTCAAAATAATGATGATACATCTAGGGATGCTGGTAGTTCTGATGAAGAATGTTCAAGTTCAGATGGTTATGAGTCTGATTCTGATGTGAAGAAAGGAAGTGAAGCTGAGGTTGAAGAGTTGCTGAGTGAAGCTGAGATGTTAAAGAGTGAAAAGGTAAGTATGACGAGGAATGCAGAAGCTGCAGAAAAAGAGACAGGGACACTCTCTACAGATGGTGCAGCTTTTCCTCATCACACTGCCTTTATGGCAAATGTTGAAGGTTCTTCAAAACAGGTAAATTCTGACCCTCCTACTGTTTGCAATGACTGTGTTGAATTGAAAATTCGATATGAAACCGTCAACAGTCACAATCAGAATTTGGTTGTTGAACTATCAAAATGCAAAGAGGATTTGGGGCTAACTAGAAATGAAAAAGAATTCAAATCTGTAATAGAAACCCTTAAGAAAAGTGTTTCTGAATAAAAAAAAAAACAGTTTTGAATAAACAGACAAGAATTAATAATTACATTAATCTCCTAGAAGAAACAAAGAAAGAGTTAGCCATCACCAAATGCGAATATGATTCGATCAAACGCAAATTGGAAAGTTATTCTAACTCCCAATATGTGCTTGATCATATCATTGAAGTTCAAAAACTAAAAGGAGATGCTCAATGCATAGGGTATATTCGTGTCCACCCCCAATGAAACACAACTATACCAAAATGCCTGATGAAGAGGAGATGCCTCGTTTTGAACCCTCTGTACCTTTGAATCCTGAGGAATTCGCAGCAGGGTTAGGGTTCAAACTAGGCAATTCCTCTCAAGAACCAAGCAAGCCAGAAAGTTCATCATCTGATGAAGAAGAGGATGATACATCAGATGATGAATCAAGAAATGATGATCAGGATCAGCCTCTTGATGAAAGGAAAAGAGTAAAATTGTCTGCTACTCCTTGTACTCAATCTGTTGAGAATCAAGAGACTGTTCCTAAGAAATCTGTGAAGACAAGTGTGTCTACACAAGAAGTAGATAATGTGTTATATACTTTGGTTGGAGATAAGAGATCTATTCAAACAAAGATTTTCCAATTAAAAACGTAAATCCAATCTCTATAGATCAGGTGTTTGAAAAGTCAAAAACCAAACCTTTAGAGAAGAAAAAGCCCACCAAAACACAACAATTATCCGCTTCAAAAGAAAAGGAATGGAAGCGAGTTGAAAAGCCCACAACTTATCAACCGAAGGTTGAAGTAATAGGCTCTCGTTACTAGAAAAAGGCCAAAACTGTTAATTTTGTGAGTTCTAAAGGTACCGATAAAGTCGAAACTTTTCAAGGAAAATCTAATGTTGATTTTGTAAAGAAAGTTAAGATTTTGAAAAGAAATAGTCAAAACAATTACACCCAACACACTGATGGATGTAATGAAAATGAACCCAGTACCTCCGGATCCACAAATTCAACATCAAGCCGAGAAACACGATCTCCTAGTTTTGTTGAAAGGAGAACTTGTTTCAAATGTGGAGAATTTGGCCACATTATGAAGGATTGTCAAAATCCAGCCAAATCAAGATGTATAGAGAAAGCCCCTCATGAACCAACTTTCAAACGTAAATCTGTTTCTCCGACACAAGATAAACAAATTATTAAAGATCAAAAAGAGAAACAAAAACATAAACAAGTAAAAGCAGTTGAGAAAGCTTTAAAATCGGATTCTTCTAAAAAGGATCAAAGATCTTCAAAGTCAATAAAACCAGACACTGTTAAAACTGTAAATAATAGTAAATCTGGTAATAAACAAGGATCTTGGAAACAGAAGACCGGTGATGGTTCAAAAGGAGGTTCTCAGTTTGTTAATCATCAAGAAATTGAGATTACATTTCTCGATGGTAAGGGACGACCCAAGACCACTAAGGCTTGGGTCCCCATCTCAAACTAATCTTGTTTGTGGAAAGTGAAGGGTGTTCCAGGAGGAACTGTAAACAGTCATTGGATTGTTGACAGTGGAGCATCAAGGCACATGACGGGCGACTTGCGGCTCCTATATGATGTGAAAAGCATAAGCGGTGGTTATGTTGCTTTTGCTGGTGACAAGGTGGATACATCACTGGAGAAGGAATGCTCTCCAATGGTCTTGTGAGCTTCGACAAGATCAATTATGTGCGGCAAATTGATCACAGTCTTCTTAGCGTTTCTCAAATCTGCAACAAGAAGTTCACGGTACATTTTGATGATGCCAGATGTTATGTGCTGAAGCCTGGATTCAAGATCCCCAAGGAATGGATTCTCCTGTCGGCTCCAAGAATTAATAATTTGTATATTCTTGATATGAGCCAAGCTATTACAACATCTGCACAAGTCACATGTTTTGTCTCTAAAGCCACCGAGAAGGAATCAATCTCTTGGCATAGATGTATGGGACACATTCACCTGAGAAAAATGAATTATTTGGTGAAGAACAATCTAGTGAATGGTGTACTAGTGAAGAATTTTCATCTTCAAGACGTTTGTGTTTCATGCCAGAAAGGGAAGCAAGCGAGAAAATCCCATCCCGTGACTGTGAATATGCCACTGGAACGTCTTCATATGGACCTCTTTAGACCTATGAAACACAAGACAACCTTTGGTGATTCTTATTGTCTGGTAGTTACTAATGATTATTCCAGATTCTCATGGGTAAACATGCTGGAACACATGAGTGAAGTTCCTACTATCCTCAAGAATCTCCTGACTCTGCTGGAAAATTTGTACAATCTGAAAGTAAGGAGAATTAGAAGCGACAATGGCACAGAATTTAAGAATCAAGTTATGGATGAGTACTGTTCCTCAAAGGGTATTCTACATGAGTACAGTTCTCGCTACACTCCACAACAAAATGTTGTCGCTGAGAGGAAAAATAGAACTCTTATTGAAACTACAAGAACCATGTTAGTAGAATCAGAACTTCCCGTTCAATTTTGGGGAGAAGCTGTTGCTACTGCGTGCTACACTATGAATAGAGTTCTGACGGTGAAGAGACATGGGAAGACATGCTTTGAGTTATTACATAAAAGGAAACCAGATATTTCTTTCTTAGAACCTTTTGGAGCTCCATGCACTATGATCGACCCACATGGAAAATTTGGTCCCAAGGCTATCGAAGGTTCCTTTCTTGGATATGCTACTCCTAAGTTCCGGGTGTGGAATTTGTCTTCGATGAAGATTTAAGAATGGGGTGAAATCAAGGTTCAGAGATATACAAAAGCTGTTAGAGCTTCGGGTGCTCCTTAGATGTTTGACTATGATGGGCTGCTTGACTCCTTTAATCTGCCAACTTTTCATGATGCAACAGCTGCTGCTCAGATGTTATTGGAAAGTGATACAGCAGTGGACTCATCATTGGTTCGACCAATTATTGTTAACCTCAAGTGTCGACTTCGGTTAACAATCTTGTTCAAAATGAGGAATTCGAAGACGCTTCGGATTATAATGTTTCATCAGAAGACGGTGAGTTTCATGATGCAAATGAAGTTGCCTCTGGTGCGGTTCCTGGTTTTTCGGATAACACATCAAATATTCTGCCTCAAGGAACGACTGAAGGTCAGGCATCTACAACGTCATCAAATCCATCTCTCGATGTAACTGTTGATCTGAATATCAACAATTTGGGTATAAATTCTCGAGCTCCTGATGTGCCAGAAACTCGAATTCATAATATCCATCCTCAGCAGAATATTATTGGAGATGTCCAGAGTGGTGTGCAGACTCGTAATCAGCTTCGAAACAACCAGAATGCTGGATTTTATTCAGAAATCAAGGAATCTGGTGGTCTAAATGATTGGTCTTTTGCCTGCTATGTGTGCCAAGGTGAACCAAAATATTGGAAGGAGGCAATGAAAGAAGACTCTTGGGTTGAAGCCATGAAGGAAGAACTTCAGTAGTTTCAGAAGTTAGGCGTCTGGAAATTGGTTGACAGGCCTCACGGCTACAAGAAGATTGGTACATGATGGGTGTACAAATGCAAAAAGGATGACCGAGGTGTTGTTGTGAGAAACAAAGCGCGATTGGTTGTTCAAGGTTTTAATCAGGTCGAAGGGATCGATTACAATGAAGTTTATGCACTGGTTGCACGACTTGAGGCCATAAGAATCTTTTTGGCTTATGCGTCCTTCAAGAAGTTCACCGTTTATCAGATGAATGTGAAGAGTGCATTTCTTCATGGTGTGGTAGAAGAGGAAGTATATGTTGAGCAACCGCTAGGTTTTGAAGATCCTCTCCATCGTGACAAGGTTTGACTTCTCAACAAGTTGTTATATGGTCTTCATCAAGCTCTGAGGGCTTGGTATGAAACGTTGTCTACCTATCTGTTGAAGAACGGTTTTCGACGAGGCCTGATCGATTGTACTCTCTTCATCAAGCAACAGGACGAGGATTTACTGTTAGTACAGGTTTATGTTGATGATATTATATTTGGGTCTACTAACACTCGAATGTGCAAAGAATTCGAACAGGTTATGCAGGAGAAGTTCGAGATGAGCGTTATGGGAGAAATGAATTTCTTTTTAGGTTTACAGGTTCAGCAATCAAAGGAAGAGATTTTTATCCATCAAACCAAGTACGTAGGAGATATTCTCAAAAGATTTCAGATGGACAACTCAAAGCCTTTGGGAACTCCATTAGCTCAAAATCATGGGATTACTCCAGACGGAATGGGTGACATATGGAACCATCTCTCTAACGTGCTATAATCGGCTCGCTCATGTATCTTACTGCTTCAAGACCCGACATAATGTACCCAACATGCCTTCTGGCGCGCTATCAGTCTAGTCCAAAAGTTTCTCATTTGATGGCTGTAAAAAGGATCTTTCATTATGTAAAGGGTCGCCCTGACACTGGTCTATGGTACCTAAGGATGATAACTTTGATCTGACAGCATTCAGTGATTCTGATCATGGCGGCTGTAAAATCGATGCAAAATCAACAACAGCAGGATGTCAGTTCTTGGGAAATCGCCTAGTCACGTGGCAATGCAAAAAGCAGATTTGTGTAGCTACATCAACATGTGAGGCTGAGTATATATCAGCTTCTAGTTGCTGCTCTCAAGTTCTATGGATTCAACAGCAAATGCGCGACTACAATTTTGAATTTCTTACTACTCCTATTTTTGTTGATAATGAAGCTGCTTTACAGATCACTCGGAATCCTGTAGAACATTCAAAAACAAAACACATTGAGATTAAGTATCATTTCATACGTGATTGTTATGAAAAGAGACTTATCGATGTTGTTAAAATCCACACTGATCACCAATGTGCCGACCTTTTTACCAAAGCCTTTGATAAATCATGTTTTGATTATCTACTTTTGGTCAATGGCATCAAGGTGAAACCCGAGTAACTCAACCATGGCTAACTATTTTTGTATATACCTTTCTAAAAATCTAAAACTACAAAAAGATTTTCAGTTTTATATTTTAGGGGGAGTAAATTTCAAGAAAATACAAAAATATGTCTTTTATTTACCTTCTTTGTTTAAGGGGGAGAAAAATTCAGAAAAATACAAAAACAATAGAAAAATAAAAAATGAGTTTCTTGGATAAGTTGAAGATGATGAAATTCACCGGTAAATCTGTCAGAAATGGTTAAAAGCATAAAAAGTAGATTGATAAGTAGCTTTACTTATGATATATCGGTAGGCTCACAATCAGACTAAAATGTGCAGGTTGATATAAACTTAATAGACAGAACGCCAGGTGGGAACCATTCATCGGCATATGGTCTTCGTACCGAAATTTTGTTTGATAGAGTGCCGAGGTTCTGAGATATACGGTCTTTATGTTGGCTTATCATCTGGGTATCATGGTTGAATCTTTTGCCAAAAAATAACGGTGGCGCAAGTCTAGAACTTCCATGATATCATATATACGTGTACATACTGCATACGACCATCAAATAAGTGATAAAAATATCACATCCCCAAAATAAGTGATAAAATATAACAGCTTTATGCGGGAGATAAGTTCGTCTCTTTGTCGGTACGATGGTACTAACCTGTTCACGGACTTATTCCTGTGCCCTGCATGCATATGAAAATCAAGTTCCTCATCAATAAGTGATTAAATCACAAAGGGCTTGTTTTCAATAAAAAATAAGTGAGTATCTCACATCATTCATATACGTCAAAACAGATGATAAAGCAGTATACTCAACGGTAAGATTTTCTCTCGTGTATATCTTGATACGGGAATGTGTCGTGATGTGGTTGAACACCGGCTAGTAAGTATAAATCCATACCTTAATCATATCTCCTAATCATGATTACATTTGATAAGTCTGAGCTTACGTGGACAACAATACCGATGATCATAGTTGAATACGTATTTGTTTAATTTTGAAGTTTTAAACCGAATATCGTTTTTGACAAAGATTAAAATACTGGTATGATTCCTTTACCTTGAAACTCGAAAAAGATTGTAGTTTATCTGTATTTTTTTTGATTTTATGTCTAGTTTACTTAGTTGCTTATGTAATTACTTTTGAAAGTTAGCAAAAGTTGATACTCGAGATTTTCTACCAAGATACGCTAGAAAACCATCCGTTTGATATCGCAACTTCATAAAGTAATATCTTGAAACAAGTAATCCATCAAAAGAATTCCAAAATCTGAAATTCGTTTGAGTGTGTGTATCTCATACGAATGAACCTAGTCATTTGTTTTGACTTGGTCACTTGCTTTTCTCAAATTTGTTGATGGAGTTCATACGAAGTGTGTGTATCTCATTCAGGGAATACAATCATATGAAGATTTTATGATAAGTCTTTCGTGTGTATCCCTGAGAAAGTTGTGTTCTAATTATATTTGTCTATTGAGTACAGATTGATACAAAAGAACATGAACAAAGACCAGCAACAAAGAAATCTGACAAGTCAGAAGAGGAAACAAGAAAGATTTAAAGTTTCTTAGATGTTCGAAGACCTGATGCTCTAATCATTAGATAGCAGATCTATCAATGAATAGCAGATCTTCAGCGGGAGTTTTTGATACTCCAAACCATTCTATGTGAAGACCAAAGTCTGAAGACCAAAGACCGAAGACAGAAGACCAAGCAACATCCAAGGGGGAGTTTGTTGATACAGTTTTGTGTCTGTCGCTTATCTTAATTACAGTGGTAATTGTACGGTGTTTGCTCAAGTGTCTGTATAGGTTTGGTCATGTCGAATAGATCTGGATATCCTTCTATCTTGATCTAGTATGACATCTTAGCTTGTTTGTGTTAATCAGTTGCATGTGTGCATACTGATGAAATCTTGGAAACGTCAAGTCTACACACGTTTTCCTGAAATAAGGATTCTGTACGAGTCAGAGTTTTCGTACGAATCAGGTGATTCGTACGAAATTCTTGAGTAACAATTTCTTGAGTAACAATTGTGTTACTTGTTTCGTACGAAATAAGTATTTCGTACGAAACAGTGTCTCGTACCAAATTCTGAGTTGTGTCTCGTGTGAAATAGTGTGTTCCATATGTCTAGAGTCGTGATTCGTACGAAACTAGACAGACACTATATAAGCAGACATGCACCTCTCAGTGAGTGAGAACTAGTTGACTCGCGTGTGAGAGTTAGACTGACTAGCTCACCAGACTGACCAGAGAGATTGTTATCTCTGTAGACGGATACACAAGAACACAGCAAGTTTGTTTGAGTCATACGAGCATTGTGTGTATATGTTTGTACTTGTTCTCAATCATTAATCAAGATAGTGAATCTTTGGTTACCCCGTGTTCTTTACTTTGCTTTGGTTGCATGCACACTTGGATACCACACTTGTGTGTGTGTCATATGAGCAAGGAACTGGTTTAACACCATCCGCAGGTAGACCTACAATTACCCTCATTAACATTTGAGTATTGTGACTCACGATCATCTCTTGAAGCTTTCCCAAAGTTTGGTAGCAACGCACACTCTTAACATGAGTTTTCAGACTAAGTGCGTCGGCCACGACATTCGCTTTACTAGGGTGGTAGCGGATATCGCAGTCATAGTCATTTAATAGTTCTACCCAACGACGCTGACACATGTTAAGTTCTTTTGGATTAAAGATGTGCTGTAGGCTCTTATGGTCGGTGAAGACCGTACACTTTGTACCATAAAGGTAGTGTCGCCATATCTTTAACGCAAAAACAACTGCACCAAGTTCAAGGTCGTGTGTAGTATAATTTTTCTCATGAATTTTGAGTTGTCATGACGTGTAAGCGATAACCTTGTCTCGTTGCATAAGAACACAACCAAGACCTTGTCTTGAGGCATCGCAATACACGACAAAATCCTCGTTACCATCGGGAAGGGTTAGGATAGGAGCATTGCAAAGCATGCCCTTGAGCGTTTGAAAAGACTCCTCTTGTTCGGAACCCCAAACAAAAGGTTTATCCTTTTGGGTTAAGGAGGTGAGAGGCATGGCAATTTTTGAAAAGTTCGAAATGAAGCGACGGTAATAACCAGCTAAGCCAAGAAACGAACGAATTGCGAACGGAGTCTTAGGAGCAATCCAATTTTTCACCGCCTCGATTTTCGCAGGGTCAACGTGAATACCAAGTTCGTTGACGACATGACCAAGAAATTGAACCTCTTTTAACTAAAATTCACACTTGGAGAACTTGGCGTAGAGACGTTGAGTACGTAAAAGCTGAAGGATAAGATGCAAGTGTCGCTCATGCTCTTCCCACGTCTTGGAATAGATTAGAATATCGTCAATAAAGACGATCACGAATCGGTCAAGATAAGGCTTACACGCGCGATTCATCAAATCCATAAACATGGCAGGTGCGTTGGTCAAACCAAATGGCATGACTACGAACTCGTAGTGCCCATAACATGTGCGAAACGCGGTTTTTGGTATATCTTCTTCGAGGACTCGAAGTTGATGATAACCAGAGCGAAGGTCGATTTTAGAGAAGCAAGTCGCGCCTTGCAGCTGATCGAAAAGGTCGTCGATGCGAGGAAGAGGGTATCGGTTCTTGACTGTAAGCTTGTTGAGCTCACAATAGTCAATGCACATGCGAAAGGATCCGTCTTTCTTTTTGATGAACATAACGGGAGCGCCGCAAGGAGATGTTCTAGGGTGTATGAAGCCCTTATCAAGAAGCTCTTGAAGCTGGCTAGACAGCTCTTGCATCTCCGAGGGTGCTAGATGATAGAGGGATTTTGCGACCGGAGTTGCACCAGAGATGAGGTCGATGCGAAAATCAACAAAACGAGAAGGAGGAGGACCAGGAAGATCCTCAGGAAAGACGTCTGGGAATTCGCGCACAACGGGAACTTCACTCACGCTTGGACCCTTTTCCTTCTTTTCCATAATGTGGGCAAGAAAGGCGAAGTATTCCTTACGCAAGTACTTGTTCGCTTGAATACACGACATAAGTTTGAGACCTTTGGAAGGTTTCTTGCCATAGACGTGCAAGGAATCATTATTGGGAAGGGGAAGGCGAATGCATTTTTCCGAATAAACAACTTCAGCACGGACTCGCCCCAGCCAATCCATGCCTACTATGATATCGAAACTACCCATTGGCATGGGTATGAGGTCAATAGAAAACGTATGATCATTGAGGTTTAAAGAACAATTGGAAAGGACAGAATCGACGGTGACAGATTTTCCATCAGCAACTTCGACTTCGAACGATTTAGACAACTGAGAACGACTACACATAAGCAAAGGTTCGAATTCAACGGATACAAAACTTTTATCCGCACTAGTATCAAATAAACACATAGCATAAACATTGTTAACAAGGAACGTACCCGATATGACATTGTTTGAGTTTTGAGCTTGAGCAGCCGTGATGACAAAGGCTTGGCCACGAGCTTGCTACTGCTGATTGTTGTTGTTACTCTGCGGGTAGTTGTTGGCGAAGTGATTTGGGTCTCCGCATCTGAAGCAGGCACGAGCGGCAGGAGCAAGGGGTCGGTTTTGGTTGCCGGTAGGGTTTTGAGGAGGTGTGATGGTTATAGCTCGGGCTTGGTTGGTGGGAGCTTGCGGAGCATTCCGGCACTGTTGGGTTAAGTGCCTATACCTATTGCAGATCGTGCGTAGGCGGCACAGGGCGGTAACCGGGTGATGGAAGGGACAAGTATTGCACGTGGGATGGGGTCCGGTGTACGCTTTCTTAATGGGTGCGGGCAAGGCTGGCTGGTGGGGGTTTAGCAGATGGACTACCGCGCAAATCGGGCTCTAAGCCTTCCGCTTCTTGCCCTTGGTGTTGCTTCTTGGGGGTTTGGGTGAGGCAGGTTCGGTAATGGATTCAGTGGTTGCTTGGTGGGCTTTCCTTGGTGGAGCCTTGGCAGCTTCACGAAGGAGTTGGCGGTTGTTCAAGCGAGCAGCCAGCTGAAAAGCTTCCTCGAGGGTGTTGGGGAAGGTGGTATCGACCAGGTCAGTGAGGTTAGGAGGAAGGAAACGTACGTATTTAGCGACCGTTTTCTCAGTAGTGTCGACTTGACTTGGGCAAATCAAGCTCAATTGCTTAAAACGGGCCGTGAGGCCAGCGTTGTTATTCCCCACTTGCCTGAGGTTCCAAAACTCAGTCTCGAGTCATTGGAGTTCGTGAGGGGGGGGGGGGGGAACTCACTTTCCATTAACTTCTTGAGCTCGGCCCAAGGGAGGGCTGGGCGACTTCGTTGCCACAAGTGCTACACTCGGAAGTCCACCAATTAAGGGCTCTCGATCGGAACACTCCCGTGGCGTTCAGGGTGCGCAAGTGGTCGGGGCAACCACTTTGGATGAAGGTGAGTTAACCATTGTAGCAGTTTAGTGGCGTCCCCCTCATCGGTGAAGGGTAGGGGATTGCAAGAACATAATTGCTTATGGGTGAAGGTGGTTTTGGGTGGTTCGGCTTTGGAGTCAACAGAGGTATGAGGTGATTTGGCGTTAGGCGGGGACTGGACGTTGCTGACTATTTCGAGGATGACCTTAGCCATGTGTTCAGCCATTTGCTCAGCCATGAATTTCATATAGTCCTTCTTTGACATGGAGTCGGATTGGGACTTCGACTTGGACTTCCTTCTTCCCATAACGCTTCGAGAAAAAGACATCTAAAGGGTTTAACAATAAAAGATAGATTTAGGCTTTGATTGTAAAGTGTTGTTATATAGAAAAGTATCCGTTTTGAGCTCATAAGCATCATGTAACACGTATAATTTCACATAGATAGCAAACGCATGTTGGCATTCAAAAGCATAAACACGTATGATTTGCGTAAAGAAGTATAAATTTCGTTGGTTCACGAGAATTATTATTATTGTTTTTGGTTACGAAAGGCGTGCGAATCGTGCATTGGGTTCGAAATGAACGAGATAACAAGTACTAAAAACACATAGAAATTGAGATAGCATAAAAGACAGGCTCAATAAAATACTGGAGTGTTTCAGGTTGAGAAACGTTTGACTATTCCAAAGTGAATCGAGATCCTTTTAAATTAGAGAAACGTGCTTTGGCCTATAGGTAAAGCGCTCTCGTCGAGAAGCGATTAACGGCACTTTACCCTTCTAGTTACTACACGTCTCTAACCGATTGAAAAATCGAAACTTTAGCGAGATTGAAAATCGAGGGATGGGACTAGTTGACAAGGTGCGGGTTTCACCCCTAACTTGATAACATTGTACCCTAGGTGTGGTTGGTACTTACCAAACAAAGAGCATATTCCGACTCGTTGGTAAGGGTCCACTAGAGTATGAAACGAAAATTCCCATCAAGATGTGGATTTCGTGCAAAAACCAAATTTTACGGATTGAGAGTGATCACCAAAGTGCGGGTTTCACCCCTATTTTGGTGAGATCGTCTCGTTTGTAGTTTCAGTGTCTTCAAGTCTTCAAGTGTATAAATTGTGTAAGTGTCTTAGGAAAAACACATGCATATATTTAAGACAAAAAAAATAGGAGGAAGCAAATAGGAAGAACTAACATTTTATCCATGAAGCAAGAATGGTCAAGTTAGTCACTTAAACTATAGACTAGGTCGAACATGACAATTCTACCTAATTCCCTATAGTTATGGCTCTGATACCAATCTGTCACACCCCAACCGATGGTGGAAACATCAGAGTGAGACGAACTAGATTGCGCGAGACATCATAACGTTATTTGCGACAATATTTTAATTAACAACCCATTTCATTTCATAGCATCAAAATTGTCAAAGTTACACCGAATATTCAAATACAAGAAACAACAACGAAACAAATCCAACAATAACATAATGATTAACTTAGTGTTCTACGCGTGTTTCTATGCCATTCCTACTAAGTTCCATCATAACAACTTCCTCAACCTGCAACATGTTAAAAAGTATAGTTCAATAACAAGTATTGGCGAGTACACAAGTTTAATATCATAGCATAAGTATAAAATCCGTTTAAACAAATCCACATGAATAGCTAGCATACAAGATAAGTGTAAACTAGGCATGTGAATCTGCAAGTCAATCCTCTAGCTTACCGCAAAAATGGATTAAAACTTAACATTGACCACAAGAATATGGGTGGTGCATTACTCCTATAGCGCTATACATGTTAAGGGAGGCTCGATCAAAGTTAATGACATTTAGATTACACAAGAATATACCAAGCAACAATTTAAGTAGCATAAGACTAAAGCATGTTGATGGATTGTTTGTGTGAAATCATAGAATAAAGTGTGATCAGTATAGTTTTAGTAAATTAATCATGTTGCACCCAAATAGTGGAAAGCATAAAAGGGGTCGAGTGTACTCACGGTTTTGCAAAGTAATATCCGTGAGAGAGTTAGGTTGATTTATGGGTAGGAACACCAAGTTTATCCTACACAAGGAAACGTAGGTGTGTGAGTATTAGATTGACGGGGGAGTTCAATGAGTTTAGGAATTTAAAATATGCAAGGAAAGTATATATAGACGAAAGTATTTATCTAGACATTAACGCTCGTTTTTGACACTAATAAGCCTCGAAGGGTAATTGTGTTTTTATGGGTCATGCCCAATAGAATTGTAACGATTGTTAGGTCTAAGATAAAATAACCTACTTTTAGGACAAATAACCATTTGGTCATGGTCAAAGGTTCGGTTATATTAAGTATTTACATATAGCTATAATATTACTAATTTATCATATAGTTCATGTAGTTCATAGATATCATGTAAGTCATATAAGTCATGCATGGAGGTAGGAGGATAACCATCCTAAACCTTTTTCATAAGATTCACCATTACACAAGATTGACACAAGGACAATCCAGATGGTCAAGAATTATGGAAATCATCAAGTGAGGGGTGGATTGAATAGTTGAATGGCCAAGGCCTTCATGTAATCACACCTACACTAACACAAGCTTGTAAGCTTGGATGGCTCAACACTTGTGGGTTTGAAACCCTAGTAAAAACAACAAGTTTAGAGACATGTTATGGCTCTTGATTGTATGTGAACAAGTCTAACTTAACACACTAACCATAAGCTTGGTTTGTGGCATACGTAGCATAGATTTGTTATGTTAAAAATAAGTTCAAAAAAGTTTTATAAGTTATCTTCCAAAAAAGAAAGTTTGGCCCTAAAAATGGTGTGATTACACCTTGGTTTTCCATGGAAAACCTATGGTAACATCCATAGGGCTTAGCAAACAATGTTGAGGAAGAAAACAAAGTGAAAACATTGAAAAACTTGAAGTTTAAAAGATAAAAGTTTGGGCAGAAAGTTTGTACACTTTTGGACCTCAAAATGGTGTGGTTTCACCTTATTTTGCCCAAGTAAACTTGTGAGAACTTTCATAGAGGTTATCCAAGAGTGTTATAAAGAAAAACAAGGTAAAAGGAAGAAGAAAAGTGAGTCGAAACTCACTTGCAAGCTGCTGAGTTTCAGCGGAGAATTCTGAAGTTTGGGGACTTGTTTGAGGAGTGTGGAGGCTTGTAAAAGTGAGAAATGGGTGGAGGAACTTGTGTTTATATAGGGGAAGGATTAGGGTTGCCATAAATGCAATTAGGTGGAGTTTGAATAAAAAAGAAGAGGGAACCCCCCTTTAGCTGCGGCCGCAAGGCTGTTTGGATTTTATTATTTTTTTGATCTTTTAATTATATAATTGATGCAATTAGGGTTTTAAATGTTGCACAAGATATATAAAACAAGTATGGGTCCTATAATGGTCTTTGGTCAAGTGTAAGGTTGGTTGAAAACCCTAAAAAGAACAACTTAGATACAATTATCCTTTAAACATAATGTGACAAGATTTACGTGATAACGGAAGCTTGAATAATTTGTGTTAAGCCTCTAGTTATCTTGTTTGAATTTGATATTAAGATTTATAACATTTAACAAACATTTTCAAGTCGTTTCGGATAGATTTATGAAGGGATAAAGTATTGTATGATCATAAGTTTAAACACGAATAAAGTTTGCGAATTTAGCATAATTGATCAATCTTGATTACAATCAAAGCCTTAGAATACAATGAATTGAAACTAGAAGTACGATTACAAGGTTTGGACTTTCCAAAAATAGAAACACAAAGCGATCTTACTAAAAACGGAAAGATTCAAATGTGAAGCGTTACAAAAGGTATGATGACCTTCAGAAGTTTCAGTCTCTGTGTAAAGTGCGACTCCTACTCCACTAGTAATCACCTTATCTCCCGGTCTTGAAGCCTTATACAACTGAAGGTCTTGAATCTTCTCGAAATCAGATGCTTGATCTTCCATATTCCAAGCATATCCCCTCAGTTTTGCACTGCTTCTTCCAAAGAAAGTTCCTCATAGAGAACACTTTATCTAATTAAAGCTGTATACATGTTCCATTCTCGTGGAAGACAGTTTAGAAATTCATCGACCTCTTTAAATTCAGTCTATAAGCCTTCCTGACTTCTGTCTAGCTCGCTTAACAAGTGATAAAACCTGTTAACTGTGTGGTCAAACGATTCATTCTTCAAGGCTTTGAACACAACAAATTGAGTTTTTAGACGTTCCAAACGTCGTTTCTTATACATTGCATTTCCTTCATATCGTTCAATCATGCTATCCCATAGCTCTTTCGAATTACTTCTTTTACAAAAAGTGTGAAGTATTGATTGTGAAATAGTCATCGTAATCATTGACATTGCTTTTTCCTCACAATCATAGAACTTTTTCTGATTCTCGGTAAGTGCCAAATAGGTGTCAATGGTTAATGTTCTAATAGGTGTAGCTCCACAACCTTTTGCAATACATAACCATATCTTGATATCTTTCGAAACGTTACTTCCATTCAGGAAGTTCAAACTCGTTTATCGGGAGATGAGGTTTGTCATTACTCCCCACTTCAGCATTATGTTTGAGATTTTGAACCATTGCGGTAAGATTGTTTGCCATTTTGAAAAGATTCGAAAGAAACGAAATGTTCTCAGAGGGTTACAGTAGGTTTAAAACAAAGTTTGATTGAAAAAGTGTCTAAGTACAGAAATTCGGAGAACAAGAATTAACTAGAAAAACATGGAGTGAAATGTCTGGAGATTTATCATAGTGTAAAACCCGGATCTAAAACCTGATTTGAGACACAAACTCGTACACACCACCCACAACTTAGACTCGGAACTTAACAGTGTTTGTTTTAAAATTCGGAAACCACTCAAAAGAAGTTAAAACTCGGACAACTTCTAGACACTTAAACTCAGACACTACCATAAAGAAAGTTAAACTCGGAAAATCGGTATAGGTTAAACTCGGAAAATTTGTATAGGTTAAACTCGGAAAAGCTTTTAAATTCGGACATAGGTCAAACCCGGAATTACAACAGATTTGTAATCCAGACTGATTATCCTGGATATGAAAGAACCAGTTCTGAATATCTCACCAATGTGACTGCACATTGGATCAATAATAGTCCAGAAACATAAACAGTAGATTTTCGGCTGCTCTTCTTTACGATGGAACTATTGAAGCGTTCACGTAGTTGTTGGACCAATTTTTTTGAAGCACATGGTAAGTGTTTCTGTTTTACACTTGTGTAACTTTTTTTCACAAAATTTCTATTTTACACCATAAGAATAGAATAACGTTGTTTTATAAATTCTCAGGTAAACAACCGAGGGTAGTGTTAACCGACCTAGCAATGAAACAAGCCATAGCTAAAGTTTTTAATGAATCTGTCCATCGTTTATGTATGTAGCTTATTATGGGTAAACTTCCTCAAAAGGTACATGTAATTTGAAAATAATTATTCTTGTCAGTTTTACATATGTGTATTTATGTTTTTCTAGTTTCTACGTTTTTATTAAACGTGTGTAATAATGGTATTTTATTTTTAAAAATTGTATCTACAGATTGATGGTGATGTGTTATAGAATAGCAACTTGAGGGTACGTATACATAGGTTGGTCTGGAATGTTTTTATCACTCCCGCCACGTTGGGGAAGCGATGGGAATTATTGATGAATGATTGCATCTTGCAGTGTCACAAGTGGTTGTCTGATATGTTTTCTATTAGAGATCAGTAGGTCCCAGGTTATTTTAGGGACATACTGATGTGTTGTTTAATGAAAACGACATCTCGATGTGAAAGCTCGAACGCACTTTTTAAGGTATACTCTAGCACATCCAATACTTTGGTTTAGTTTATGTTGTTTTTTGACATGGCAATTGATGGTCAACGCTACTAGAAATGGGTTTCTGAGCATAAAACCGATTCAACATCTCCCGTCTTATCCACTCCTTTACGTATAGAAGCACATGTAACACTTTTATACACTATAAGCATTTAGTGAGGTCCAAAAGGAGATTTCTAAAGCCTTATTATCATGTATGAGTGGTAGGCCTGATGTCGTTGATGGTTATGAACATTATAGGGTTTCTCACTTTGAAAAAAGGACCGTTATTGGCGATTACATGGTAATTCTGTTTGTTTCATAATTTTATTTCTGCTTTATCCTTCATGTGTTTAGATATATACCATTATCGAGGTGTTATAATAGAGAAAGCTATTATATTTGCAGGTTAAGATCAATCAGAGTGATAATTCAGTTAGATGCTCATGTATGTTATTTACACGCATTGGATATCCATGTCGTCATGTTTTTTCTGCATACCGGTTTCGAGGCATAAACAAAATTCCTTATAAGTATATAGCTCCAAGATCGAAAAAAGATGCATTGCCTAAGAAAGTGTTCAACATTGAATTCCGTTATGGTGTTGACAACTCAGAAAACTTTAAGCTTAGGTCAGAGACACTAAATTTAGCTTAGCAATGTGGTGACCGGTTACGAGGTGATTCAGTAAAGCCTGCTTGGTTTGTGGAACAAATCAAGGTTAGTAAGAACAAAATTTTTGAAGAGGGTCCAAGTGATCAAAGTTCTAAGAATAGGGGTGGTGCTTTGAAGAATTGGTTGGAGAATCAAAACCTGCTAATGTTTCTTTTGTGGCTCCCCAAGGTATTTGGAAAAAGGATGTGATACATCTCGTCGTTTGATTGGCTCGGGAGAAAAAGCCAAGGTTAAGAGCAATAAGAAAAAAAGGAATTGCAAATTGTGTGGAGAACATGTGCCTACCATGATTCTCGTAACTGTCCTACAAAAAGAAGAAAAAAAAACTAAACAAAGTTATAGTGACGAAGATATTGATGAAGATAATGATGATGATAATGATGGTGAATGAAAATTTTATTTTATTTTCTTTTAGTTTTGATGTTGGATTTTATAGTTTTTATATTTTATTATTTTAGTGTTTTAATATACACATGTGTAAGTTTCTGTTTTATACATGTGTAAGCGATCAGTTTGACTTTTTTTTATGATTTACATATGTTAAGGGGTTTTACATATGTATAAGTTTCTTCTTTTACACGTGTAAGTGTGCACAAATAATTGACACACGATATTTGTGAAATTGTTAATGGCAGTCTTGAATGGTTATTATTGCGGTAGATTCTTTTGAATGAATGTGATCGTTTTATATTAGTAGAGTTTTGAATGATCCCATAATTATTAGATTATATAAACCGTGACTCGTTGGAGTCGTTTTTGTCATTGTACACTGATTTCAACAGTGTGCACAAGTTGCAATTAACAACAAGAGAAAGTGTAAAGTGCCTACAACACAAAATAAGAACCAGAAAACTAGAATTAGGACATATTCAGTCTTTACGAAGACTATTACCCGACAATCCATTACCAAAACTCTTCCCACCCAAACAAACACAGACAACAAATAAGAATAATGATAACCTTACGAACAATCAACATCTATATGATCAGAATAACAAAATTTCAAAAATTTCAAACAATATAGCCAAAGAAACTTGTTTGGTATGACCGATTACCTAAAAACGCTAACCTTACGAACAATCAACATCTATGATTAGAATTACAAAAGTTTTAAAAATTCCAAACCAACATAGCTAAAGAAACGTGTTTGGTATGACCGATAACCTAAAAACAAACGGTTCAAATTATCAACTAGTTTTCTGGATCACAAATTCTCTGTGAAGATTTGCTTTCCAAAGCAAAATCTTTGCAGCGTATTTTTGTCTAAGCAAGCTAATTTGAGCATCCTATTTCTTGCTTTTCTCTATTTTGAAGCCACATTCCCATTTCTTTACGCCGCTTTCCTTGTAAGCCTCCATATGTTTCATGACAAATACTCCATAATCAATTCCATTTTTCTTTCTTGCTAATGTACGCAAAATGAAACATATAAATTATATCAAACAAGGCATAAAATCAACCCTTTTTTGGTACTAATGTTGGAAAAAGCATGTTTCTTTGTTTACTTTTAAATTACAGGATCAAAAGAGTTTAAACGAATAAAAGGAACAAATTAACAGCAGAAACCAACACAAATACAAAAAAGAAGGATTGACACGACCTACCGAACCCCCATCCACATCCAAAACAACAAAAATAATAAAGAAAGAAGCTTAGGCACGGGGCCGTGCCCACCAAGCATGGGGTCGTGCCCAGTCAAGATTCTCTGTAGAAAAAGACAAGAGCAACAGACAAACCAACACGGGGCCGTGCCAACCAAACACGGGTCGTGGTCAACTATAAGATTCGCAGAATCTGTGATAGTACAACAAGTACACTGAGCACGGGACTGTGCCATGATACCATGGGGCTTGTTAGTACAAGACCTGACATTTTTTGAAGACTATCCAAGACTGTGGCAACATCCAATAGGGAGTTTCTTGGTGCATAGAGTCTAGTACCTACATCTAGGATATGTTATTTATGTATATATGGCTTAGAACCTCAGATTTTGTATGTTAATATAAGTTATTTGTTTTGTTATAGCTCATACGAGTGAGTCTTGTGACTCGTACGAGTGACACTCTGTCACTCGTACGAGGCTCCACTCGCACGAGTCACTCAGACACACACTCTCCTGGGCGAGTCATGTCGACCTGTAAATAGAGGAACTTGAGTGTTGTGTGAGGAACTGGTTATCTGTTGGTGTGGCGAAGCCATGTCGAATTGTCTACTTGCTCTGTACTTGTTCACGTTTATCAATACAATTCAAGGCATTTAAGAAGTATATCTTACTTGTTTTTTGTCAAACTTACTAACAATGAATTCCACCACTGTTAGCTGAGTCAGATCGGTTCAATGCTCATCGAAGGAGACCCGATCCCCTCTCACAGTATCATGGTTGCGGGTCAAAGATTTAGGCTCAAGCCTATTACAGTCATCTCGAATATTTCGACTAGGTTTAATATAGTCATCTGTCCTAGTTAAATTATTATGTTCATCCCAAATAAAAGTCTGGTTTGTTTTACCACAGTTCCAGGCAAACCAGTTAACCATAGTATAATTGTCGTCTGAATACCCTATTCCTATTTTTGTCCCGCCATACTCCTCATTGCACACATCCTGCTTACGCTCAATTGCATCTGCATTACTTATAGAAACGTTAGTACCTTTGTCATTTTCACAATCGACACTTTGAGCAATTAAATCATTTTTATCAATTAAATCATTTTATGGATGAGGAGTTGGCATGGGTACATAGTTTATGCAAGGAGAAGGTGGAAATATTTTTCTTTCATTTCATAGCTTCTCTTTGTACCCAATGCCATCTTTCACGTATGTCAGACCTTGGCAGTTTTTAATATCAACTAGTGCCTTTTTGCTTACATTCCATTTGTCAATAGTGAGATGCAATTTACTGTTTTCAATTTTAGATTTCTCGAGTATTTTCATTAAATCATTGATTATTAAATCTTTTCTGAAAACGAATTTTTTCAAAGTTTGCATTTCAGCTAAAGTTGAGTTCAACTTTCTCTGATATACTGCTTCGTTTTTTAGTTCTTTGTTAAATTGCAAAACTCTATCTTTTTCTTTGATAAGGTCACGGTCGAGGGATTTATAGTGAGCCAAGATGTTGACACATAGTTGTGAGCAAAATTTGACTTTGAATTCATAAGGAATGATGCTTACCAAAACTTTCTCCTCCTTTTCTTGGACAAACTCGGCTTTTGCAAGTCCCGATAACAGGATCTTACGATATCATATGTAGCTTGAATGGTGGCGGAATTGTCACACCCCAACCGATGGCAGAAAATGGAATGAGACGAACTAGATTGCTCGAGATATCATAACACTATTTGCGATAATATTTAATTTAATCAACCCATTTCATTTCATAGCATCAAAATTGTCAAGTTACATCAAATATCCGAATACAAGTAACAACAACAAAATAAACTCAACAATAACATAATGATTAACTTAGTATTCTACGCGTGTTTCTATGCCATTCCTACTAAGTTCCATCATAACAATTTCATCAACTTGCAACATGTTAAAAAGTATAGTTCAATAACAAAGTATTGGCGAGTACACAAGTTTAATATCATAGCATAATTATTAAAATCGTTTAAACAAATCCACATGAATAGCTAGCATACAAGATAAATGTAAACAAGGCATGTGAATCTACAAGCCAATCCTCTAGTGTATCGCAAAATAGATTTAAAACTTAACATTGACCACAAGAATACGGGCGGTGCGTTACTCCTATAGCGCTATATATGTCAAGGGAGGCTTGATCGAAGTTAATGACATTTAAATCACATAAGAATATACCACCTAACAATTCAAGTAGCATAAGACTAAAGCATTTTTGATGGATTGTTTGTGTCTAATCATAGAATAAAAGAGTGATTTGGTGTAGTTTGGTAATTTAACATATTGCACCCAAATAGTGTAAAGCATAAAAACGGTGTCGAGTGTACTCGCGGTTTTGCAAATTAATTTCCGTGAAAGCGTTAGGTTATTTTAGAGGAATGAACACCAAGTTATCCTACACAAGGAAACGTAGGTGTGTGAGTATTATATTGACGATGGAGTTTGATGAGTTTAGGAATTAAAGTATGCAAAAAGTATGTATAAACGAAAGAATTTATCTAGACGTTAACGCTCGTTTTTGACACTATAAGCCCCGAAGGGTGTTTATGTTTTTATGGGTCATGCCCAATAGAATCATAATGATGGTAAGGTCTAAGATAAAATAACCTATTTCTAGGACAAGTAACCATATGGTCATTGTCAAAGGTTCGGTTATATTAAGTATTTACATATATAGTTATAATATTACTAATTTATCATAGAGTTCAGATATTTCATAGATATCATGTAAGTCATATAAGTCATGAATGGAGGTAGGAGGATAACCATCCTAAACCTCTTTCGTAAGATTCACCAATACACATGATTGTCACAAGGACAGTCCAGATGGTCAAGAATTATAGAAATCATCAAGTGAGGGGTGGATTGAAAAGTTGGATAGCCAAGGCCTCCATGTAATCACACCTACACCAACACAAGCTTGTAAGCTTGGATGGCTTAACACTTGTGGGTTTGAAACCCTAGTAAAACAATAAGTTTAGAGGCATGTTATGCCTCTTGATTTTGTATGAACAAGTCTAGCTAGCTCACTAACCATAAACTTGGTTAGAGTCATGAGTAGCATAGAGTTGTTATGTTTTAAAAAACAAGTTCAAAAAAAGTTTATCAGTTTAACTTCCAAAACAGAAAGTTTGGCCCCAAAAATGGTACTGTTCCACCTTGGTTTTCCATGGAAAACCTATGGTAACATCCCATAGGTCTTAGCAAACAATGTTGAGGAAGAAAACATAAAGAAAACTTCGAAAATCTTAAAGTTTAAAAAGATACGAATGGATAGAAAATTTATGGCACTTTGGACCTCAAAAATGGTGAGGTTTCACCTTATTTTACACAATAAAACTTGGGAAAACCTTACTAGAGGTTATCCAAGTGTTTTAGAAGAAGAAATAAGGTAGAACTAGTTGAAGAAGTGAGTTAGAACTCACAAAAAACTCAAATATGGCTGCTGTGTTTTTTGAATATGTTAGGGACTTTGAGAGTGTTTTTGAAGTGTTTGGAGGCTTGTAAAAGTGGGAAATGGATGGGGGAAATGTGGTTTATATAGGGAAGGGATTAGGGTTTCAATGGGTTGGGCTTTGGACAAGATTAGTGGGTGTTTAAACTTGAAACAAGCCCAAAACATAAACATAAAGCAGCCCTCTTTTTTTTTAATTAATTTATATAAATGGTTTAATTGTTATTTAAGTAATGTATTTTATATGTAAATGTAGTGTGAAGTGTTTTGGAAGATTAAAACATGATTAAAGGTGTTACATAACCCTAAACATGTCTTGCAAATAATTAAGATAAGTGTGACAAGAATCATGGTACCAAAAATCTATGCATTTTGCGTTTAACTTGTTGATTTCTTGCTTGATTTGAAACGTTTAACTTTCATGAATATATGATAAGAATATGCAAGTTGATTCGAAGCTATAAATTATGTAACGAATGCGTGTATGATCATAGATATAAATGCGTATAAAGATTGCGAATTGCGTATAATCGGTCAATTTGATTACAATCAAAGCCTTAGATTTACAATGATTCGGAAATGAAATACAATTACATGGTTTGGACATGAAACACGAAGTAGACTTGCTAAAAACAGAAAGTTACAAATGCGAAGCGTTACAGTCTCCCCTTCTTTAGGGAATTTCGTCACGAAATTTAGGAAGATGCAAGGAACACATGCGGATACTTAGTCTTCATATCGATTTCAAGTTCCCAAGTAAACTCAGCGCCGTGTTTTCCTTCCCATCAAAGCTCGACTGGCTTCTCCATGAAGTGTTGCTTAGTGCCTCGATCCATGATTTCAACTGGCTTCTCCACGAAGTGTAAGGTCTCATTGATTTGAAGATCTTTAAGTGGAACTTGGAGTCCTCCTTCGGCGAGACATCTCTTCAAGTTTGAGACGTGGAAAGTAGGATGAACGTTTTTGAGCTCTTGTGGTAGGTTCAGTCGGTAGGCTATCTTGCCAATCCGAGAATCTTGTAAGGACCTACGTAGCGAGGA
This sequence comes from Scalesia atractyloides, assembly GCA_947069175.1. Lineage (NCBI taxonomy): Eukaryota > Viridiplantae > Streptophyta > Magnoliopsida > Asterales > Asteraceae > Scalesia > Scalesia atractyloides. The sequence goes on from CAMTDV010000116.1 coordinate 39,859,755, forward strand.
GCGAGCTTTCCCTTTTTCCCGAAACGAACCACACCCTTCCAAGGGGATACCTTGAGAAGTACAAAGTCACCGACGTTGAATTCCAAAGGCTTGCGTCTTTTATCTGCGTAGCTCTCTTGACGGCTTCTAGCTTTCAGCAAGTTGTCCCGAATCTGCAAAATCTTGTCCGTCGTCTATTGTATGAGCTCGGGACCGGTGATTTGAGCTTCCCCAATCTCTTGCCAACAAATAGGCAATCGACACTTGCATCCATACAATGCCTCGAATGGTGCCATTTGAATACTCGCATGGTAACTGTTATTGTACGAGAATTTGACCAAAGGCAAGTGCATGTCCTAGTTGCCACCAAAATCAATTACGCATGTCCTCTAGAGTTTGGATAGTACGCTCGGTTTGACCATCAGACAGAGGATGGAAAGCAGTACTAAGATTGAGTTGAGTACCAAGCGCCTTTTGAAATGTTTGCCAAAGGCGAGAAGTGAAACGACCATCACGGTCCGAGATAATGTCAACGGGGACACCGTGACGACAGATGACTTCATCCGTGTAGATACGAGCCAATTTCTCAACTCTGTAGTCTCACGTATGGGAAGGAAATGAGCATACTTGGTCAGACGGTTGATGATTACCTAAATACTATCGGGACCAGACGATGTACGAGGGAGTTTGGTTATGAAATCCATAGCAATACTCTCCCATTTCCAAACAGGAATTTTTGGTTGTTAGAGTAAGCCAGAGGGTCGTTGATGCTGGGTTTTTACCTTGGAACAAGTAAGGCACCTTGATACGTAACAGGCGATATCTTTTTTCATTCCAGGCCACCAATATGACGCACGAAGGTCATGATACATCTTATCGGCGCCAGGATGAACAAAATACCGAGACTTATGAGCTTCACTCATCAAGAGGTCACGAAGATTATCACGGTTTTGAATCCAAATACAGTCAAGATAGCACATGATCCCATTGGGTTTTGTCACGAGTTGGTTTTCAGCACTACACTTCAACTCATTATCGAGGTTACCCTTGGTAAACTTCGAGTATTGTGCCTTACGAATCATCTCTTGAAGCTTTCCCACAGTTTGGTAGCAACGTACACTCTTAACATGAGTTTTACGACTAAGTGCGTCGGCCACAACATTCGCTTTACCAGGGTGGTAGCGGATATCGCAGTCGTAGTCGTTTAATAATTCTACCCAACGACGCTGACGCATGTTGAGTTCTTTTTGATTAACGATGTGCTGGATGCTGTTATGGTCAGTGAAGACCGTACACTTTGTACCATAAAGGTAGTGTCACCATATCTTTAACTCAAAAACAACTGCACCAAGTTCAAGGTCATGCGTAGTACAATTTTTCTCAAGAATTTTGAGTTGTCATGATGCATAAGCGATAACCTTGTCTCGTTGCATAAGAACGCAACCAAGACCTTGTCTTGAGGCATCGCAATACACGACAAAGTCGTTGGTACCATCAGGAAGGGTTAGGATAGGAGAATTGCAAATCATGTCCTTGAACGTTTGAAAAGACTCCTCTTGTTCGGAACTCCAAACAAAAGGCTTATCATTTTGGGTCAAGGAAGTGAGAGGTACGGCAATTTTCAAAAAAATTCATGATAAAACGATGGTAATAACCGGCTAAGCCGAGAAACGAACGAATTTTAGACGAAGTCTTAGGGGCAATCCAATTTTTCACTGCCTTGATTTTCGTAGGGTTAACCTGAATACCAAGTTCGTCGACGACATGACCAAGAAATTGAACCTCTTTTAACCAAAATTCACACTTGGAGTACTTGGCGTAGAGACGTTGAGTACGCAAAAGCTGAAGGATAAGACGCAAGTGTCGCTCATGCTCTTCTCGCATCTTGGAATAGATTAGGATATTGTCAATGAAGACAATCATGAATCGGTCAAGATAGGGCTTACACACGCGATTCATCAAATCCAAAAACACGGCGGGTGCGTTGGTCAAACCTAATGGCATGACCACGAACTCGTAGTGCCCATAACATGGCAAAATGCGGTTTTGGATACATCTTCTTCGAGGACTCGAAGTTGATGATAACTACAGCGAAGGTCAATTTTAGAGAAACAAGTCGCACCTTGAAGCTGATCAAAAAGTTTGTCGATGCGAGGAAGAGGGTAACGGTTCTTGACTGTAAGCTTGTTGAGCTCACGATAGTCAATGCACATGCGAAATGATCCTTCTTTCTTTTTGACGAACAGAATGGGAGCGCCCCAAGGAGATGTGCTAGGACGTATGAAGCCTTTATCAAGAAGCTCTTGAAGTTGGCTAGACAGCTCTTGCATCTCCAAAGGTGCTAGACGATAGGAGGATTTGGCGACCGGAGTTGCACCAGGGATGAGGTCAATGCGAAAGTCAACAGAATGAACAAGAGGAGGGTCAGGAAGATCCTCAGGGAAAACATCAGGGAAATCACGCACAACGGGAACTTCACTCACGCTTGGACCCTTATCCTTCTTTTCCACAATATGGGCAAGAAAGGTGAAGTATTCCTTACTCAAGTACTTGTTCTCTTGAATACACGACATAAGCTTGAGACCTTTCGAGGGTTTCTCGCCATACATGTGTAAGGAATCATTATTGGGAAGGGGAAGGCGAATGTACTTTTCTGCGCAAACAACTTCAGCATGCACTCGCCTAAGCCAATCCATACCTACTATGATATCGAAACTACCCATTTGCATGGGTATGAGGTCAACAGAAAACGTATGATCGTTGAGATTAAGAGTATAATTAGAAAGGACGGAATCGACGGTGACGGATTTTCCGTCAGCTACTTCGACTTTGAATGACTTAGGCAACTTAGAACGACTACACATAAGCAAAGGTTTGAATTCAACGGATACAAAAATTTTATCTGCACCAGTATCAAACAAATGAAACATTGATAATGAGGAACGTACCCGATATGACATCATTTGAGTTTTGAGCTTGAGCGGCAGTGATGACGAAGGCTCGGCCGCGAGCTTGCTGCTGCTGTTGATTGTTATTGTTGTTGTTGCGCTGAGGGCAATTGTTGGCGAAGTGGTTTGGGTCTCCGCATCTGAAGTAGGCACGAGCGGCAGGTGCAAGGGGTCGGTTTTGGTTAGCGGCAGGGTTTTGAGGTGCGGTTATAGCATGGGCTTGGTTGATGGGGGCTTGCGGGGCATTTCGGCATTGCTGGGAAAAGTACCCGTACCTATTGCAGATTGTGCATAGGTGGCACGGGGCAGTAACCAGATGGTGGAAGGGACAGTGTTGCACTTAGGATAGGGCCTGGTGTATGTTTTCTTGATGGGTTCAGGTGCGGGTAAGGCGAGCTGATGGGGGTTTGGCGGAGTGACTACCACGCAGTTTGGGCTTGAAGCCTTTTGCTTATTGCCTTTGGTGTTGTTTCTTGGGGGTTTGGGTGAGGTAGGCTCGGCGAGGGCTACGGTGGTGGCTTGATGGGCTTTCCTTAGTGGAGCCTTGGCGGCTTCATGAAGGACATGGATGTTGTTCAGTTGAGCAGCCAAACGAAAAGCTTCCTCGATGGTTTTGGGTGAGGTGGTATCGACCAGGTTAGTGAGGTGAGGAGGGAGACAACGTATGTATTTAGCAATGACCTTTTCGGCCGTGTCGACTAGGCTTGGGCAAATCGTGCCCAGTTGCCTAAAACGGGCAGTGAGGCCAACGTTGTCATTCCCCACTTGCTTGAGGTTCTAAAACACAGTCTCGAGTCGTTGACGTTCATGGGGAGGGCAGAATTAACTTCTCATTAACTTCTTAAGCTTGGTCCAAGGGAGGTCGTGGGCGACTTTGTTACCACGAGCATTACGCTTGGAAGTCCACCAATCAAGGGCTCTTGATCGGAACACTTCCGTGGCGTTCATGGTGCATAGGTGGTCGGGACAACCACTTTGGATGAATGTGACTTTAATGGCGTTGAACCATTGTAGTAGCTTAGTGGTATCCCCTTCACCGGTGAAAGTTAGGGGATTGCAAGTACATAATTGCTTATGGGTGAAGGTGGTTTTTGGTGGTTCGGCCTTGCAGTCGATAGAGGTGTGAGGTGATTCGGCATTGGGTGGAGGTTGGATCTTGCTGACTATTTCGGGGATGACCTTGGCCATATGCTCGGCCATTTGTTCGGCAATGAACTTCATGCAATCTTTCTTTGACATAGAGTCGGATTGGGACTTCGACTTGGACTTTGACTTCCTCTTACCCATAACACTCTGAGAGAAAGACATCTAAAGGGTTCGACAATTGAAGATAGGTTTAGGATTTGATTGTAAAGTGTTTTTATAAAGAAAAGAATTTGTTTTGAGCACATAAGCATCATGTAACACGTATGAGTTTACATAGATAGCATAAGCATATTGGTATTCAAAAGCATAAACACGTATAATTTGCATAAAGGAGTATAAATTTAGTTGGTTCATGAAATTTTTTTATTATGGTTTTTGGTTACGAAGGGCGTGCGAATCGTGCATCGGGTCCAAAATGAACGAGATAGCAAGTATTAAAACACATAGAAATTGAGATAGCATAAAAGATAGGCTTAATAAAACATTGGAGTGTTTCGGGTTGAGAAACGTTGACTATTCCAAAGTGAATCGAGATCCTTTCAAATTAGAGAAACGTGCTTTGGCCTATAGGTAAAGTGCTCTCGTCGAGAAGTGATTAACGGCACTTTACACTTCTAGTTACTACACGTCTCTAACCGAATCGAAAAATCAAAACTTTGGCGAGATTGAAAAATCAAGGAATGGGACTAGTTGACAAGGTGCGGGTTTCACCCCAAACTTGACAACATTGTTCCCTAAGTGTGGTTGGTACTTACCAATCGAGGAGTGTATTCCGACTTGTTGGTAAGGGTCCAGTAGAGTATGAAATGGAAATTCCCATCAAGATGTGGATTTCACTCCTAACTTGATGGTGTAATTTCGTGAAAAATCGAACTTCACGAATTGAGAGTGATCACCAAAGTGCGGGTTTCACCCCTATTTTGGTGAGATCGTCTCGTTTGTAGTTTGAGTGTCTTCAAGTCTTCAAGTGTATAATTTGTGTAAGTGTCTTAGGAACACACACACACACACACACATATATATATATAAAGAAAATAGGAAGAAGCAAATAGGAAGAATTAACATCGGAATGAGATGAACTAGATTGCTCGAGACATCATAACACTATTTGGGATAATATTGAATTTAATCAACCGATTTCGTTTCATAGCATCAAATTTGTCAAGTTACATAAAATCCGAATACAAGTAACAACAACAAAATAAACTCAACAATAACATAATGATTAACTTAGTATTCTAAGCGTGTTTCTATGCCACTCCTACTAACTTCCATCATAACAACTTCATCAACCTGTAACATGTTAAAAAGTATAGTTCAATAACAAAGTATTGGCGAGTACACAAGTTTAATATCATAGCATAATTATTAAAATCGTTTAAACAAATCCACATGAATAGCTAGCATACAAGATAAATGTAAACAAGGCATGTGAACTAGTGTACCGCAAAATAGATTTAAAACTTAATATCGACCAGAAGAATACGGGCAGTGCGTTACTCCTATAGCGCTATACATGTTAAGGGAGGCTTGATCGAAGTTAATGACATTTAGATCACATAAGAATATACCAAGTAACAATTCAAGTAGCATAAGACTAAAGCATTTTTGATGGACTGTTTGTGGGTAATCATAGAATAAAAGTGTGATTTAGTGTAGTTTGGTAATTTAACATATTGCACCCAAATAGTGTAAAGCATAAAAAGGGTGTCGAGTGTACTCACGGTTTTGCAAAGTAATTTCCGTGAAAGCGTTTGGGTTATTTTAGGGGAATGAACACCAACTTCCTACACAAGGAAACGTAGGTGTGTGAGTATTCGATTGACGATGGAGTTTGATGAGTTAGGAATTAAATTATGCAAAAAGTATGTATAAACGAAAGTATTTATCTAGACGTTAACGCTCGTTTTTGACATTATAAGCCCCGAAGGGTGTTTGTGTTCTTATGGGTCTTGCCCAATAGAATCGTAACAATGGTTAGGTCTAAGATAAAATAACATATTTCTAGGACAAGTAACCATATGGTCATTGTCAAAGGTTCGGTTATATTAAGTATTTACATATATAGTTATAATATTACTAATTTATCATAGAGTTAAGGTATTTCATAGATATCATGTAAGTTATATAAGTCATGCATGGAGGTAGGAGGATAACCATCCTAAACCTCTTTCGTAAGATTTACCAATACACATGATTGTCACAAGGACAATCCGGATGGTCAAGAATTATAGAAATCATCAAGTGAGGGGTCGATTGAAAAGTTGGATAGCCAAGGCCTCCATGTAATCACACCTACACCAACACAAGCTTGTAAGCTTGGATGGCTTAACACTTGTGGGTTTGAAACCGTAGTAAAAACAACAAGTTTAGAGGCATGTTATGCCTCTTGATTTTGTATGAACAAGTCTAGCTAGCTCACTAACCATAAACTTGGTTAGAGTCATAAGTAGCATAGAGTTGTTATGTTTTAAAAAACAAGTTCAAAAAAAGTTTATCAGTTTAACTTCCAAAACAGAAAGTTTGGCCCCAAAAATGGTACTGTTCCACCTTGGTTTTCCATGGAAAACCTATGGTAACATCCCATAGGTCTTAGAAAACAATGTTGAGGAAGAAAACATAAAGAAAACTTTGAAAATCTTAAAGTTTAAAAAGATACGAATGGACAGAAAATTTATGGCACTTTGGACCTCAAAAATGGTGAGGTTTCACCTTAGTTTACCCAAGAAAACTTGTGAAAACCTTCCTAGAGGTTATCCAAGTGTTTTAGAAGAAGAAATAAGGTAGAACTAGTTGAAGAAGTGAGTTAGAACTCACAAAAAAACTCAAATATGGCTGCTGTGTTTTTTTGAATATGTTAGGGACTTTGAGAGTGTTTTTGAAGTGTTTAGAGGCTTGCAAAAGGGGAAATGGATGGGGGAAATGTGGTTTATATAGGGAAGGGATTAGGGTTTCAATGGGTTAGGCTTTGGACAAGATTAGTGGGTGTTTAAACTTGAAACAAGCCCAAAACATAAACATATGGCAGCCCTCTTTTTTTGTTTTTTTTGTTAATTAATTTATATAAATGGTTTTAGTTGTTATTTAAGTATTGTATTTTATATGTAAATATAGTGTGAAGTGTTTTGGAAGATTAAACATGATTAAAGGTGTTACATAACCCTAAACATGTCTTGCAAATAATTAACATAAGTGTGACAAGAATCATGGTGCCAAAAATCTATGCATTTTTCGTTTAACTTGTTGATTTCTTGCTTGATTTGAAACGTTTAACTTTCATGAATATATGATAAGAATATGCAAGTTGATTCGAAGCTATAAATTATGTAACGAATGCGTGTATGATCATAGATATAAATGCGTATAAAGATTGCGAAGAAATAAGATGAATATAGAATTGTTCAACTTACATACAAATGACCAATTTGTCTAATACAAGTGAATAATCAACCAAAGAGCCTACTAACTCTAATACATCATTATCTATATATATTAGAGGGTTAGTGCTCCATTACCCTAAATCCCTTAGGCCTAAAAGCTACCCCCATGCCCATTACAACATAATATCCCATACCCCTAAAGTTACTAATGCATAAACCTATTTTGGGCATCCCATCCGAGATAGAAGTGAGGTACCACTCGAGATGAGTGGGCCCAGTCGAAACAACATTTTTCCAGCAATATTTTAATCCTTTGGGACCCGCATTCTTACCACTCTTGAACAGTAACACCTTTTGACAAAATCCGCCATCCAACCAACCAAGGAACTAGTTAATATAATAATATTAATTAAAATAAAATAGAACAATAAAAGATAAAGAGGAGAGTTTCCATGGGATCAAACCATTTGGAACCGATTAAGGAACATTTTTTTAGTACGAGCTTAGTCAGAATGTTTCATACGATTGCCGTTATATTTGTTCGCTTAAACTTATCGCGTCAACTTTCAACTATCAACCTTAAGACTTTGTTAAGTAAGCTTGCTATAACGTCTGTGTTTCTGAGACCATCCTTTCATCTTACATCATCTGACTTGTTGGTGAGCAGGCCAGTACATTGTACTGCAAAGTGACCAAACAATATCAGATGAGGGTTAGGCTTAAAACCTTATATGGTATTTTTGACTATTAAGTACGAGGAATTTTCTCATGATGAGATTTCCTTCCTTTTAAGGTTTTGGCCATCATTTTCGGCTCTTTTGAGGATATTCTGACTGTGCCTAGGTCTGCATATATCCAGATGCAACAGAAGGGCAACCCTGATATCCCGGATGACTTGCCAGTATACCGACCCAGAACTTTAGACGTTGGCTATCTATCAACACAATATTTAAGACCATGAAATCATATGCCGATGATTTGTTACCCATGAGATGTATAGCTTGTCAGAATTTTGTCACTTGGTATCTTTTTTCCCTTTGAGCGATAAGCCTATCAACACATTGTAGAGGATCCTCGCCTTTTCAGCATCAATACCTTACATGCGTTAATCAAATTCTTAGTACGGAAAATTCCCAAAACAACAAATATTCTCCCCCTAAATTTGTGCAAAAGTGGAATACTTTGTGCACAAATTTAGTTATTTTGATGATGGCTAATTACATTTATGAATTAAAAAAATTTATTATTAATTTCTTTTAGTTGCTTAGTCGGTGTAACACATCATTTTTAAAAGGTCCACAAGCACCTTGATCTCAAGTTGCTGAAAGGTTTTGTAAAAAGATCCCCTGTATTAGCATCAGTGTGGATCTGTTCAAGTTTAATTAAACCTTTGTCATAGCAATCTCGAATAAAGTGAACTTTGATATCAATGTGCTTAGTTTTGGAGTGAAAAAAAGGGTTTTTGATGATTTGGATAGCGGCATCATTATCACAGTAGATAGTAGTGTTAAGATAAGTCAAACCATAATCCTCGAGCTGATGTTGCATCCAAATAACCTGGGAGCAGCATGCAGATGCTGCAACATATTCTGCTTCTAAGGTTGATAAAGACACCGTTTGTTGCTTCTTGCACTGCCATGAAATAAGCCTGTCTCCCAAGTATTGGCATCCAGCCGATGTGGACTTCATATCCCTATCCGTCCCTCCAAGGTTACTGTCAGAAAAGGCAAACAAATCAAAGTTCGAATGTCTAGGATACAAGAGTCCCAATTCTAGAGCTCCCTTGAGGAATCTAAAGATTCGTTTAACGGCCGAGAGATGAGAAAGTTTAGGATTAGCCTGATATCTGGCACATTGTCAGACATCAAACGTAATATCCGGCCGCTCGCAATTATGTACATCAATAAACCAATCATGGATCGGTATATTGTTTGATTGACCGGATCTCCTTTAGCATCCTCATTCAGAAGTGGCCGTTCAGCAATGGGGGAATCTATAGGCTTAGAATTTGACATGTCAAATTTTGCAAGAACGTCCTAGACATACTTTCCTTGATGAATCAAGACTCCTTGACTACTCTGACAAACTTGCAAGTCTAGAAACTTAATCATTTCACCCAGTGAGCTCATTTCGAACTTCTTTTTCATCACCTCCTCGAACTCTTTGCATAGCTCTTCATTGGTAGACCCAAAAATGATGTCGTCAATATAGATCTGAACAAGGATAAGGTCCTTGCTAACACGTTTAATAAATAGCGTTTGATCTATCGTCCCTCAGGTATATCCGTGTGCAAGCAGATGCTCTGTTAAGGTAGCATACCATGCACGAGGTGCTTGGTGCAAACCATACAAAGATTTATCTAACCTGTATGCATATCCTTGCTTATTCGAATCCATAAATTCAGGGGGTTGAGCGACATAAATCTCCTCATTGACCTTCCCGTACAGAATCGTCGTCTTGACATCCATTTGATAAATGGTGAAACCCATATAAGATTCATATGCCAAGAAGATGCGTATGGCTTCTAGACGAGCTACTGGTGCGTACACCTCATCATAATCAAGACCTTTAATTTGTTTAAATCCCTGAACCACCAGCCGGGCTTTGTTTCACATGATCACTCTTGTATCGTCTTGTTTATTTCTATATACCTAACAAGTACCAGAGCCTGTTTTCCTTCCGGCAATTTCACTAATTTCCATACTCCCATCTTCTCAAATTGATTTAGCTCTTCATGCGTTGCATCAACCCAAGCAGATTCCTACAAAACAACATCAATGCTCTTAGGCTCAATCTATGAGATAAAACATGAATATAAACATGTGTTAACTGTTCCTGATCTACTGCGTGTCTGAACACCGGCAGTTACATGACCAATAACGTTTGTAATATGAGGGCTAATCTGAACACGCTGAGGAATTGCCACAGCAGGTGCCTGCAAGTTAGATTCCAAGTTAGAAAAACTTCCTGACACTATTCCAGATTGCTCCCCCTCATTTGATGCAGTAGCTATGTTGATCACCAATGGGTCTACAGTGCAATTTGTTGTAATCGGCTCTAAAAACAATGAAGCTCTTGGAATATTTGCATTTGAAGGACCAACAACAGTTTGTTGAGTTGAGAGTTCATTGTTGAGAACTGCATCATCAGGAGTAGCTGTTGTCGTAGGTTCAAGAACAGGCTCTTGAATTGACGAAGAAAGATGCAGTTTAGTAGTAGCTTCATGAAATCCAGGTGGATCTACAGTGAGCTTCTTGAAGGAGTCTTGAAGAGGTAGATCATCATCATCGACTATGATTGGAATAGGTATTACTGAACTTGAGACATCTGCAACAATAATCACATTAGGTAAAGTGTTAAACGACTGAAACAAAGAGGAATAATCATATAACCACTCAGGTCCAAGTCGTGCATCTTTGGGATTTTCTTCCAGCCAATCCACATAGTAAGCTCCATGTTCTGCTTCTTAATCTGTTGTAAACTCGATATGAAGTGTTCTTTGCATAGCCGATGAAAAAGCATGGATCTCCTCTTGCTTCAAAATTTTCCCTTGGTAGCCATGGCAAGGAGAACACAAGGACAACCAAAAGTGCGAAAATGCTGTACAGAGGATTTCTGTCCTTCGACTATTTCATACGGTGTCTTCATGTGACCCTTGTTGATGAGTGCATGATTTTGCACATAGCAGGCGGTGTTCACTACTTCTGCCCAAAATATCAGTGGAAGGTAAGAATCTATCAGCATAGTACGAGCTGCTTCAATGAGAGTTCTATCTCGTCTTTCAGCAACCCCATCAATACAATGCAGCTCGAACTCCTCAGCAATTTTAGAGAATAAGCAGGTAACTTGGTTAGTGGGGGCTTTGTTCATGTCGATCACGTAGGCGTTTCCTCGGCATTCAGCTTCAATCAAGTACCAATCCTCTAGTATGACAATTCTGGGCTTCAGAACCACGCATCCACCTTTTGTAAACAGGACCTCTAAACCGTTGTCGCACATATGTGAGACGCTTAGAAGACTTTGTTTGAGTTCCGGAACATAGTTGATGTCAGAGAAGCTTAGGACACATTTCCGAGTGTGGCTTTAGTATTAATTCTTCCCGTTTCTCCACCAGCAAAGGTGACAAATCCACCATCGAAGATTTTGATATCGTTCAACTTGGAAATGTCCCCTTTCATGTGTCTGAAAAAACCACTGTCGATAAACCAAACTCTAACGACAGCCCTCCATAGCCGTTCCTACACGCACGCAATGAGATTAGTGGGAAACAGGAACCCAGATCATTTTCAATCTGGGTTGATAATCACTCTTCTTTCACAAAGCCTCACGAAAGGTTTGAGTAGATGAGGATGTAGAATTTGGCAAGTGAGAACACTCTGATTGTAATCTAGCAATATTTTTAGGTTTCCAAATCTTTAACTCTTTGTTGTTTGAAAAGACATTAGATGATGTTGCGTTTAATTTCTTGGATTGATTTATGAAACCATTTGCGCTTGAACGCTTTTGATTGTTTTTCTTTGCTAGATTCAAGTCTCCATCAGAGGGCTTTTGATGTCCATGATGTCGATGGTATGAAGCCGTCTGATAGATGGAGTTTCAAGATGGAGAAGACACGAAGGGACGATTAACACAGTTTCTAGCTATGTGCCCCAGAATTCCACAATTGAAGCAAGTTTGTCTTTTTGAGAAAAAGACTCTTAATTCTGCTTGTGTTATTTTGGGAGCTGATTGGGTCTCTTCTTTCCACTAGTTGCTGATTTCAGAAGAACTAGAACAGTTTTTGAATCACTCGAAACTGATGCTTCAGACTCTTTTAGATAACCAGTTAAATCATAGTCTGAATCAAAAACCATATCATTCAAAGTTTCAGTTTCAACAACACAAGAAAAAGCCTGAGTCTCAAAAATCATAGGCTGAACAAAATTCCAAACATAGTCATCATGTTTATCACATAAAGAAACATCTGAGTCATCAGCAACAACTGGATGAGGTTCATCATCTACTTTTGACCGCTCCTCATCTATCACTTACTCTGCACATACACTAAAATAGTTAATATTTTTTTACAGAATCAGAGATAGAAGGCGTTTCCTGTGATTCTTTGGAAGGAGTTTTTGTCGACTCCTTTTCACCTTTTAAATTTTCAACTGATTCATTCAAGCACTCTTGGTTTATAATTTTTACAAAACTTATAGGCTTTTGGAAATTGGTTGGTTGGATATTCGTAGGCTTGAAGGTTCCCAATGAACGTACTCACTTGGTTTACCATACGTCATTTTATGATAATTTTCCAATTCTTGCTGATGAGCGGCATTCTTGAATAATTATGATTATATGGCAGCAGAACTTGTGAATAACCCAACCCTTTTCCCTTGTTCTCTTTGTACCCTAGTTTTACATTGCAAAGATTACGAACAGTGTCACTAGAAGTATCATATTTTTTTAATATTCAACTCATTTTGTTGAAACTTTCCAGTGAGAAGTCCTAGCTCCACTCTTACCAAGTCGCATTCCAAGGTTTTTGAATATAGTCTATTTTTATAATCATGGACCTAACATTTTTGTTGGTGCATGATGTTTATTTCCTACGTCTAGGATATGTTGATTATGTATATAGGGCTTAGAAAGTCGAACATTGTATGTTCATATATGTTTTATTGGTTTTATACCTGACACATACGAGTGAGTCTAGTGGCTCATACGAGTGACACTATATCACTCGTACGAGGCATCACTCGCACGAGTCACACACACACACACTCCTCCTGTGCGAGTCATGTTGACCTATAAACAGAGGAGCCTGAGTGTTGTGTTAGTTTATGTTGGTTGATGTACGGTGAAGCCCTGTCAAACTGTTTACTCGCTCTGTAATTGTTCACGTTTATCAATATAATTCAAGGCATTTAAGCAGTATATCTTTCTTGTCTGTTTTTCCAACTCGCTAACAATGAATTCCGCCTCTTTTAGCTGAGTCAGATCAGTCTGGTGCTTATAAGAGGAGAGTTGATCCCCTCTCACAAATGGTATCAAAGCCTTGAGGCCTGATCAGAGGACAAACACCAAGTTTCTGCATAATACCAACAATTTCAGATCCAGATTCAACCATTGGAGTTTTCTACATCTACACTTTCCCATACAGATCTCAGATTTTGACGAATTCATGGACAAATTGGACTAGGATTTTAGTATATCACGTTAAAATCAACTCTAATCAATCCTTGAAAATTTCAGATCTAAAATCAACCTAATTCATGTCGAAATTTGTAAAAATCATCTATTTAGTGACCTAATTGTTTTGTACGAGTAGAGAGACAACTCGTACGAACGGCTATCCGTACAAATTTAGTCATTCGTACAAACGAACAAACAAATTTTCCTAAAAACTTACAAGTTTAAAAACTGTCATTCGCACAAAGCAGTGATTCATACAAACTAGTCATCGCACGTGTAACCTTTTATTCGCACAAACATCCCATTCGTACGAATCTCTGACTCGTATGAGTATATTACTCGCACGACCATCTTAGTCGCACGGGCAATTCTGTCATTCGCACAAAGAACAGTTTGTTGCATCTTTTGTCATTTTATTAAGTGTTTTTCAAAAGTGTGTTTCTGAAATTTTTGCAGAAAAATGGAAGAATAATTTTACAATGCTTTTGCTGCTTCAGTAGTCACAACTACCGCAGCTCAGAATATGAATCTTGAGAACGCGATGGGCTCGATGACAAAGCCTCCAAAGCTGATGAACCTTGAAGACTTTGATAGTTGGAGTGAAAGATTCATGAATTGGGTTCAAGCGAATCATTTCGCCTGCTGGTTTGCCATTGAAGCGAAGTATCAAGCTCCGATTGGAGAGAATGGACTTGAAAAAACCTTAGCTCAACTCTCGGATTTTGAAAGGGAAAAGTTCATTACGAGAAGAGGATGATGAACATCTTACAGCAAGCCATCAAGGAAGACATCTTGGCGCTTCTACAACATGATGATGACACACAATCATTATGGAATGCTTTCGGTTGAAATTCCAAGGAAGCGCACAGTTGAGAAAAGGGAAGAGAGCGTTTTTATGTAAAGAATTCGATATCTTTACTTTGATCAAGGGAGAGTTGGTGAAACAATTGATTGAACGATACTGTCACTTGGTTGTGTAAATGAAGTGCATGGGAATAGTGAAGACGAATGAAGAATTAGTCGATAAGCTAGTAGATTCCTTACCTCAAGGAGAATGGTCTACTTACTTGACTATTCTAAAGAATAGCACAGAATATGGTAATTTCTCATTACCAAGATTTATTGAGAGATTGGAAGGGCATGAACTCGAGATGCAAAAAATGGTTAAGAGCAAAGGCGCCCAAATGCAAACAAGATGTAAATTTGTATTACAAGGGCTGTCTTCTTGCGCAAATACAGTCTCCAAAAATCCAAAATGCTTTTAGCGCTTTCAACACAAAAAGCCCACCGTCAAGTCAACACAGTGGTTTTCAATCCTATGCTTCTGTCAACCCAAACACGCCTCCAGCCCCACAATCATCCCATAGTTCGAGCAATCCCTAGATCAATCAGAACAATCAATCCTATCCTCTGGATCAATACTTGAGGAGGATGCTTCTTCAAGCACACCTTCTCGAACTCCAAATGCTTCCCTTTCTATATTAGCAGCCAAAGTTTTAACATTTTATTCTGGCTCTGATTCATCGACCAATCTTGTGCTTTCAGATGCTCGCTATTTCTTTGTAGAGGCATTGGAGGAAGATGTGGATGTTTGCTTATTTTCATCCCCTTACCCCCTAAACCTTCTAAAGCTTCCAACTCTTCATCTTCGTCTCCACTGTCCACTTTCCTCTACTTTTCCTTTGGCGTTGCCACATAATCTTTATCATTGATAGCTCCAAACACAGGTTTCGCATTTGGGAAGGCTTTGAGATGCAAATTCATCTTCTTCAGAGTTGATAAATCCATATGCTCCAGCTTTAAAATATCATCTCTCTTTTTCTTCAAATTTGGATGTAAATGGCCAAACAACATCTGAATAAAGTGTGGATACTACTGAAATTTCTCACGCTGAATATTTTGGACCATCTGGGAGAAATCACTCTCGAAAAATTGTAAGGCAAGTTCAGAATAAGTGCAGTGATCATGCACATCTGATAATCAATCAGGTCATCAAATCCGCTAGTTCGATGGCTAAGAGCGTGAATAACGCAGTGTGCTATATACTAGAATGGAGCACTGAGGTTAGCCTTCTTGAACGGAGCTGCATTAACAAATCCGAAATAACCCATCCTGTAGAAGCACCCTTTAACCATGTACTCTGGAAAACCAGTAGGGTCCGTCTTCAAGATCGTTGAATTCCAGCACCGTTCTGATCAAGTCTGCAGTAATCTTTACTTGAATATCTTCATTGTTAATTCTTACTTAAGACATAATCGCGTTTTCTTCTTCATCAAACTTAGCAACATTCCAAAAGTATTCTACATGAGAACGATATGCCGTATGACGGTCAGTGAGAGCTTTGGTGATAGGAATTCGGCTTAGAAAATCCAGAACTTCTCTATATACTGCAATTTCCGGGATAATCTCGTCAAGAAGACAACAAATATTGTGGAGCAGCGAAAACGAAGACTTCTTGATCTGCAAGCATAGAAATTTCAAATACTTAGAAATTTTTTCAAAAATTTCAACTTTTTAATCACTCGTACGAATCACCATTCGTACGAATGAAAATATACTTAACAAATTTTAAGAGTTTGACCAGAACTTCCTCGTACAAGTGATTCTTCGTACGAGTCATCCAGTTATAGACATTTGAAATCCTTGCTCGTACGAGGTACAAACCACAAGAAATAACACCTCATCAAACCGAACTTAAACATATAAATTTTAACAAATTGAAGGTTGATTTATAGGTTATCAGGGCCGGTTTTAATAGTTTTGAGTTCAATTTTATATTTACCGGTCCAATTACCCTAAATCTACATTTTATGTCCTTTTGGTCCAATTTTGGCATTATAACGGCTCAAAGCAAGCATTAGTACCTTGCCCATTGAAAGAGGTGTGCAAATCAACCTCCCTAGTCTAGATACAAAATGGTAGATGAAGAAAATAGAGTGAAAAGAACTGGTCCGCACAAAGTATGCTCTCAATCGCACAAAGTAATACTCAGTCGCACGAGCAATTCTGTCATTCACACGAAGAACAGTTTGTTGCATCTTTTGTCATTCTAATCAGTGTTTTCTGAAAGTGTGTTTCTGAAATTTTTGCAGAAAATGGAAGAAGAATTTTACAATGCTTTTGCTGCTTCAGCAGTCACAACTACCGCAGCTCAGAATATGAATATTGAGAACGCGATGGGCACGCTGACAAAGCCTCCAAAGCTGATGAACCTTGAAGACTTTGATAGTTTGAATGAAAGATTTATGAATTGGGTTTAAGCGAATCATTTCACCTGCTGGTTTGCGATTGAAGTGAAGTATCAAGCTCCGATTGTAGAGAATGGTCTTGAAAAAATGTTAGCTCTACTCTCGGATTTTGAAAGGGAAAATTTCATTAAGAGAAGAAGACGATGAACATCTTAAAACAAGCCATCAAGGAAGACATCTTGGCGCTTCTACAACATGATGATGACGCAGAATCGTTATGGAATGCTTTATGGTTGAAAATCCAAGGAAGCGAACAATTGCAAAAAGGAAGAGAGCATTATTAAGTAAACAATTGTTTGAACGATACTGTCACTTGGTTGTGCATATGAAGCGCATGTGAGTAGTGAAGACGAATGAAGAATTAGTCGATAAGATGGCAGATTCCTTACCTCAAGGAGCATGGTCTACTTGACTATTCTGAAGAATACCACAGAGTATGGTAATTTCTCATTACCAAGATTTATTGAGAGATTGGAAGGGCACGAACTCGAGATGCAAAAAATGGCTAAGAGCAAAGGCGCCCAAATGCAACAAGATGTAAATTTGTATTACAAGGGTAGTCCTCTTGCGCAAATACAGTCTCCAAAAATCCAAACTGCCTTCAGCACTTTCAACACAACAAGACCGCCGTCAAGTAAACACAGTTGTTTTCAATCCTTTGCTTCTGTCAACCCAAACACGCCTCTAGGCCCACAATCATCCCATAGTTCGAGAAATCCCCAGATCAACTAGGACAATCAATCCAATCCTAATCAATGGTTCTACAATGCAACATTGCTATTGATTTCCAAAATGCTCAAAACTTCAACGAGAACACCGCAAAGCAACATATGTCATTATTATCCTCGGTACTCGAATCATATGACACTTTGGTAGCAGGGAAGATTGGGAATTAGGAGATGACGAGAGAGGATTCAGATTGATCCGGTCAAGATGGAATTGATTGACATCAAATGGTGTATGGCTTCTATCGTTAGAAGAGTGCAACGTTTCATGGAGATTACCGAAAAAGAGAATTTGGGTGGACTTGATTGGAAACTAAGCTTTGACAAATCAAAAGTTACATGCTTCAAATGTAGAGAAAAGGGGCATTTCAAATGAGAATGTACAAATAGAGAAGTCCAGGGCAATCAAAACCTGTTTGCTGACGCCTACTACAAGAAAGCCATTTATCATCATCGTCAACCCAAAACAAGAATGGTGCAAATTGAAGATGGACCGTCAAACTCCAAAGACAAAGCTTTTGTCGTGACTCAGGAGGACGAAGGTTTCAACTGGGACAAGTACATCACGAAGAATGAAAGTTTGTCTTTGGTCACATAAATCATTGAAGAACCTGAAGAATATGCAGAGGCATCTTTTGAGGAAGCTCCTGAAGAATATTATCACAGATCGTGAGAAGAAGAGGAATTGTTAAATAGTGATTTTAAACATCTCCTGCCTAATGATATTTTGAAAACTTTTGCAGGTTATTTTGAGCCAAGCCATTGATCGTCTTGTGATGGTAAGAAGAAGCCTGAAGTCGAAGAGAAGATTGAGATGACTGACAAGACCAACAAAGCTTGTATGGCAAATGTGAATGAGGTAAACGTGTCGGAAAATGAGTCTGTGATAGAAAAACTTTGCATGAAATGCAACAAGCCATACAATGAGTGTGCTATAAAAGAAACACGATAAATGATCTAAAATGTCTAACAGATAATTTGTCATGTGACTGTACATCAACTAAAGAAGCTTACAACAAATTAAGCAAATCTGTTAAACAATTTGAAAAGGTGATCAGAGAAAATGACAGTACACTTTCAATGCTAAAAGCGACTGTAATGGACAAACAAATGGCCATTAATATTCATTTAACTACAATCGCTGAGCTAAAAAATGAACTTGAGAAAATGAAAATAGAAACAGAACGGGTTAACAAATTGTTAATAAGTTATTCTACAAGTTCACACGTCATTGATCACATTCTTCCAAAAATTGAAAACAAGGAAGAAAATCAAATTGATGAAACTAAAGGTGCAAGTTATGATCGTGTTCCACCACCCATGTGGTATAGTTATGCTACTAAGAAACCATCGGGGTGGAAAAGGCGCTCAATCTGAAATTGAAAACTGAAACGACAAATGAGCTGCCTGCGAAAATTGACGTAACTTACACCAAACCAGAAAATGAATGTGAGGCTGATGTGGTTAAAACTGTGGTTGAAAGTGTTCTAAAGAGTGAGTCTGAGAAATCTGAATCGGATGTTGAATCATCAAAAAATAGTTTAAACACTAATCCAAACGTCATTGTTTACAAAATGCATGGATCTGATAAACTATATTCAGATGAGGATTTCCCAATTCAGAATGCCAATCTGGATCGTGTTGAAAAGTTGTTCAAGCTTGTTGAGGTGAGCCATTCTGATTTAGAAAAAACACGATGCATCATTTTATTCTAAGTCAAAATGTGTTAACAAACTCTACCACCCAAGGAACAGAGACTATCCTGAAAACAGGAGAGCTTGGTTGGGTTTTTAAAAGCAAAGAACGTATAACAAGTCTTAAAAGCTAGACTTTACAAAGAAAATCAATTTTGCCTATGGGACAACCACAGAAAAAGAAAAAGTGATCATTGGTAAACAATCCAATGTTGAGTTCAAGAAAGAAAAAGAGAGTAGAAATAAAGTTTTGGATTCCTCTGTTCGAAAAGACAGCAGGACGTGTTACAAGTGTACAAATGTTGGGCATATTGCATGACATTGTTCCCAAAGAAATCCAAAACCTGTTTCCAACTCCAACAGATCTACCAAAGATGTGAAACAAATGGCACCCATGGTTGTACCAAAACAAATTTTGAAAAGAAACAATGAATCTCACAAAAATGTAAAATCAACGATTCAACTAAATTCTAAATTTGAAATTGGTGAAACTTCCACCAAGAATCGTCAAAAGGATTCAAAGTTTTATTCAAAAAGGGTGAATTTGAAAACACAAACTTGGTTGAAAAAATCAAACCATCTAAGGTAGAACTGAAACCATCTGTTCCTGTCAAAACAGAAGCCAAACTGAATGTCAAGATCAAAGTTGGTCTGAAGTTGATATTCCAAACCCACCCAAGACCAAGCAGGATTTGGTTTCTCTGTTTAAATAGTTTCTTCCTCATTGTGCAGGGGCTCCCGAGATAGATCATGTCAAAATGGATTATTGATAGTGGAGCTTCACGACACATGACTGGGATGATTGCGTTGTTGCACGACGTCAAAGCTATCCGAGGAGGTTATGTTGGTTTTGCTAGAACTCAGGGTGGAAGAATTATGGGAGAAGGTATTCTTAAGAATGGAGTGGTTTCTTCGACAAGGTTAACTACATTGCAGAGCTAGAGAACAATCTACTGAGTATTTCGCAAATTTGTGACAAAAAGTTCACAACTCACTTCAATGACAAAGAATGATTAATTCTCAAGACGGGATTCAAAATTCCTAAGGAGTGGATCCTCATGCGTGCTCCAAGAGAAAATGATCTTTATGTTCTAGACATGAGCGTCGCATCCACTCCATCTAAAATGGTCCAGTGCTTTGTTTCTAAAGAAACCGAGAAGGAGTCAATCTTATGGCATCGGAAGATGGGGCACATACACTTGGGAAAGATGAATGATTTGGTGCACAACGACCTAGTGGAGGGGTTAATCTGAAGAATTTTCATTTATCTGATAATTGTCTGAGCTGTAAGAAGGGGAAACAACATAAGAAATCACACCTAAGAAAGCTTCTAAATTCTATCAACCTACCACTAGAAAGGCTTCATATGGATCTATCGGGCCAGTAAACGTGAAAAGCATTTCTGGAAATCTGTATTGCCTGGTCGTGACAGATGATTTCTCAAGATTCTCATGGGTTTTCTTTCTGGAGAGCAAAGATGAAACGTTTGAAAGTCTAATAATTCTCTTCATGAAGCTTGAAAACCTGTATCACTTGCCTATCAAGAGAATCTGCAATGACAATGGTACCGAGTTCAAGAACAAGAACAAAAGAATGCTCAATTCTGCAACGAAAAAGGGATTCTTCATGAATTCAGTGCTCCCTATGCTCCTCAACAAAATGAAGTTGCTGAACGTAAGAATCGCACACTAATCGAGACTGCAAGAACCATGCTCGCTGATTCAAAACTGCCAATAAGTTTCTGGAGCGAAGCAGTTGCATCTGCGTGTTACACCCTTTATCGTGTGTTGACAGTCAAGCCTCACAACAAGACTTGTTTTGAGCTACTAAACCAACGGAAGTGAACCTCAAGTATTTGGAGCCTTTTGGATCACCGTGTACTTTTTTGGACCCGGATGGTAAATTTGGAGCTAAATCCTTGGAAGGATTTTTCGTCGGTTATGCTAGTCTAGAAAAGTGTGTCTTCTTGTCGAGTCTGAACCAGGTTATTCTTGCACAGCATGTTGATTGTCAATGGTATACTACGCCAACCCAGAAAGCTGGGATCCATGGCAGTTCAACTACGAAGGTTTGTGGAATTCATTTGACCTACCGGAAGTGCCATCTGAACTTGTTATGCTCTTTCAACAACATCAAATTTCTAATCAAGAGCAAGTTTCTAGACCGTTGGTGATTTCCTCGTCACTTCCTGTCTCTACACTTCTGATGTAAGTCCGAGCACTACTCTTCAAGACTCCGTCTCTGTACCTATCTTGAACACTGCTGAATCATCTGCCCAACAACCGATTAATGCTGACTCTGATCGTGAACCAACTTTTGATGATGGAGGATCTAGTTCCGATGAAGGATCTAAGCATATTGGAAGCTTTTTGAATGCTCAACCTGATCAATCCAATGTCAGGAATGAAGCTACATCTTCTGCACCGGTTGTTGATGAAGTTGTCACGAATTTGCAAACTCAAGTGAATGTTCTGAGTGAAGTAATGCCGAGGACATTATCTTACCATCCAGCAGAGAATATCATCGGTAGCTTACAAACCAGAGTGAAAACTCGCAATCAGATCAACAAGGATCTAAGCTATTTTAATACCAGTATTGCTCCATTACAAACCAGACTTTCTTACAGTTGTTTTGTTTCACAGGTTGAACCAGGAAACTGGAGAGACGCGTTGAAAGAAGAAAGTTGGGTGGAGGAGATGCAGGAAAAGTTGCTTCAATTCCAGAAGCTAGTAGTCTGGAAGCTTGTTGACCTACCAGATCATCATAAAAAGATCAATACTCGATGTGTCTTCAAGTGCAAGCGAGATGACAGAGGTATCATGGTCAGAAACAAAGCTCTGCTTGTGGTAAGGGCTTTCACCAGCAAGAAGGGATAGAGTACACTGAATTCTACGCCCCAGTCGCTCGTCTCGAAGCTATTCGCATATTCTTGGCCTTTGCTTCTTGGAAAGGTTTGAAGATGTATCAATTGGATGTCAAATCTGCTTTCCTTTATGGAAAAGTCAAAGAGGAGGTGTATGTCGGCCAACCACCGCAGTTTGTCAATCCAATACACAAGGATAAAGTCTACCTTCTGAACAAAACTTTATATGGTCTTCACTAAGCCTCGAGAGCTTGGTATGAAATGCTTTCAAGACATCTTCTTGACAATGGCTTTCTCTGAGGAACTGTAGACTATACCCTCTTCACAAAGGAAGTAGATGGTCATCTGATTTTGGTGCAAACATATGTGGATGATATCATCTTTGGATCAACAAATGATAAGTTGTGCAAAGACTACGAAGAAGTTATGAAGAAGAAATTCGAAATGAGTGCTATGGGGGAGATGAAGTTCTTTCTAGAACTTCAGGTTGAACAATTGCCTGATGGTATCTTCATTCATCAGACGAAGTATGTTCATGACGTGTTAGAGAAATTTGACATGACAGGAACTACGCCAGCATCAACTCCATTAGCACCAATCCTTGATGTATCTTACAGCTTCACGACTAGATATCATGTATCCAACATGCCTATGCGCCCGTTATAAGTCCAATCCAAGAGACTCTCACTTGTTAGCCGTCAAATGATTCATGCGATACTTGAAAGGATGTCCAAGCACCGGCTTGTGGTATCCTAGATATGACGACTTCAACCTAGCGGGTTACTCGGACTCTGATTTCGGCTGTTGCAAGCTTAATGCTAAATCTACTACAGCTGGTTGCCAGTACTTCGGAACTCGTTTGGTAACATGGCAGTGCAAGAAATAGACCCCGGTCGCTCTCTCTACATGGGAAGCTGAATATGTTTCAGCATCCAGTTGTTGTGCCCAGATACTCTGGATACAACAACAGATGAGAGACTACGGACTGCAATTTCTTGATACGCCAATATAATGAACAAGGCAGCTGTTGATGTCACAAAAAATCCTGTTCAAACACTCTTGCACTAAACATATAGAAATTTGACACCACTTTATCCATGATTGCTACGAGAAAAAGTTGGTTAGAATTGAAAAAATCCACACTGATGACCAAAAAGCAGATTTTTACACCAAAGTATTTGATCGTTCAAGATTTAAAAATTTGTTAAAATTAAATGGTTTAAGAAATCTGGCATCAGAGATATTCATGAGGTTGAATTTGAGGATGACGAGGATTTGACGTGATCCTCATCGGCCTGACATGTTTTTTAGTAAATATACTTTCTTCAAAGAAAACTAAAAACCAAAAATATGTTTTTGATTTTAGGGGAGAAAAGTTTGGGAAAATACAAAAACATTTAATAAGTTGAAAAGAGTGTTTTTTTTTGTGAAAAAGGGGTAATCATATTACATCAGCTGACAATCACAGTATGCTAAAGATATGGAATGTATAAATAGGTAATTAAACAGATTTTACTAAGGATGTGCCAATAGGCTTCACTCGTTCAGTAAATTGTTTTTCAAGATATAAACTTAAAAAAATGAGTAATTTGTGGATTGACATCTCTCGGATACATGGACTTAGTAATTCAAAATTTCGATTAAGAGAATGCAAGATTCTGCGATACTAGGTCTTTATATTTAATTGATATTTGGGTATTATATGTGTTCTTCTGATTTTGCATCAGCAATGGCCTAGAACTTGTATAATACTTTACGCATTATTCGCCTAAAAAAGCTGCACAAAAAATGAGTATGTCATAAACATTTACGACATCTGCAGTTCAAAAAGATTCCTTTATGGAACACCACCTAAAGCCGAGCCTTCAGCTCTTTGTCTGTATGGAAATACTAACCTGAGCTCTCAAGGTCTTGCAATTCACCCCATCTACATATATCAGTTAGATATATTCATTGTGAAATGATATTATGGGAATCTCGATGCGGGAGTATTAACTGAGATGGGAAACACAGTTACTTCATGGTCCTTAATATTACCTAACATATCTTGAAACAATTGAGAAACATGTAGAGGTCTAAGTGGATAAGTATATTCGCAATCTTAGTAAATCTGTTTAAAAACTTAAAGTTACTACCAAGATCAGTGGTACTTGTAATTTATCTAAATACTTGATATAATCCTCTAAACACAAAACTCACAAAAATATGTATGTATATACATCCTTACTTGTTCTTTCTTTTCAGAAAAATTCCAAAAAGATTTTCAGCTTAGTTTTAGAAATTTATCTTAGATTTTAGTCTATCGATGATGAAAGCATCGTTGGTCCAAGTCAAAGCAACAGATTGCTGAAGGAAAGCTGAAGTTCACGGGTTGGGAGCTAATCAGAAAAAAAAAGATTTCCTGAACGTTAGCAAAGTTCAGTAATTTGAAACTTTACATTTTTAAAATAAATTTGTTTTGGTTAAAATGGTCAACCAAGGTCATTAACTTGGACTTGTTAGGCAAATCGGATAACAAGGGTCATTAACTTGGACTTGGTTAACTGAGTGGGTTATAAAAACATATAAAATTTCATAAAAATCAAAAAGTTAATCAAAGTGCATAAGAACTGACACGTACGAGCGACACATTGACTCGTATGAGTGACAAAAGTCTTCATTCGCACGAGTCATCACTCGTACGAGTGAACCTTGAATGAGTATAAAAGCGATGCTCATTCGTACGAGTCAGACTATTGAGTCTATGCGATTGAGAGCATACTTTGTGCAAACCAGTTCTTTCCACTCTATTTTCTTTATCTACATTTTGTATCTAGACTTTGGGGAGGTTGATTTGCACACCTCTTTCAATAGGCAAGGTACTAATACTTGTTTTAAGCCGTTATAATGCCAAAATTGGACCAAAGGGACATAAAACATAGATTTAGGGTAAATGGATCGGTAAAATATAAAATTGAACTCAAAACTGTTGGGTTTTGACATGTTTATCAAAGTTATTTTATCCATATAAAATAAAAAACGCAGCGGAATAATTATTTAAAACATGTTACTTATGTTGATACAAAACTCATTTTGTATGTAAAAACCAAAACCCGGATCCATATACGAACATACATGCTATCAAAACACAACGATAGGGTGTTTAGAATACCACCTTCCAAAGAACAAGTAGGTGAAGAAGATGATACTTCTTGAATGGTAATCTTATAAGTAGAAGAGCTCAAGCTTGTATACCCCAAGCTTTCCAACAAACACCGCAAGATTGCTAGGATTTGAACACTTGAATTAAACTTGAAAAACTCTTGGACAAACACTATGTTTGGCCGAAAATTTGAGAGCATTCACTAGAGTTCTTGTAACTTGAATTATATGTAAAATATATATGAGAAAGATGAATCAAATCCATCATATATTCTTCCAAGATCTCATCTTGGATTTGATAAGATTGTGTAAGACATGCATAAAGATTCATTGGGTGAAAATCTACATGGGAAGACTCCCTAAATCTGCCATAGGCCCTTTTCTCCACCCAATCCCCCTTTTTTTTTTTTCTTATTTGTTAATTCTTGTATATATATTTTATAACTTTTATAAAATATAACTCAATACAAGACTTTATGCAACATATCTTAACTATTTATAATGTTATTTAACCCATTAAATAACAATAATAAAACTTCTCAAAAATAAATTATCCAAATAATTTATTAGTTTCTCAAGTGCAATTATTTCGAAACCGATTTCTAAATATTTCTAAGTGTTAATATTTATTTGTTTGATCAAATCTTAAATAAATATTATGGTGTTTGTCTAGCTTGTTATTGGGTATGACCCGACTTGGATCATAACGTACTAGCCACATCAATTTAATATGTGTCGTGGGCATACCGATTCCAACAAAAACTATTAAAACCGGCCCTGATAACCTATAAATCAACCTTCAGTTTGTTAACATTTACACGTTTAAGTTCGGTTTGATAAGGTGTTATTACATGCGGTTTGTAACTCGTACGAATCATCACTCGTACGAGCAAGGATTTCAAAAATCTGATTATCATTTTCACTCGTACGAGTGATCATTCGTACGAGTAGGTCCTATGTCTATAACTTGATGACTCGTACGAGAATCACTTGTATGAGGAAGTTCAGGTCAAAATTCTTAAAATTTGTTAACTATATTTTCCATTAGTAGAAGTAGTGGCTCGTACGAGTGAAGTTTTGACTCAGACTTATACTTTGTCTAAGTATTTGACTCGTACGAATGGTGATTCGTACGAGTGATTAAATAGTTGAATTTTGAAAAATTTTCTAAGTATTTGAAATTTCTATGCTTGCAGATCAAGAAGTCTTCATTTTCACCGTTCCACAATATTTGTTGTCTTCTGGACGAGACTATCCCAAAAATTTTCAACGTCATACGTATCGTTCTCATTTAGAATACTTTTGGAATGCTGCTGAGTTTGATGAAGAAGAAAACACGATTATGTCTGAAGTAAGAATTAAGAATGAAGATATTCAAATAAAG
This sequence comes from Scalesia atractyloides, assembly GCA_947069175.1. NCBI lineage: Eukaryota > Viridiplantae > Streptophyta > Magnoliopsida > Asterales > Asteraceae > Scalesia > Scalesia atractyloides. The sequence continues at coordinate 39,886,434 of CAMTDV010000116.1, forward strand.
ATTACTAAAGACTTGATCAGAACAGTGCTAGAATTCAACGATCATGAAGACGACCCTACTGGTTTTCCAGAGTACATGGTTAAAGGGTGCTTCTATAGGATGGGTTATGTCGGATTTGTTAATGCAGCTCCGTTCAAGAAGGCTAACCTTAGTGCTCCATTCCGGTATATAGCACACTACATTATTCACGCTCTTAGCCACCAAAAGGGCGGATTTGATGACCTAATTGATTATCAGATGTGCATGATCACTGCACTTATTCTGAACTTGCCTTACAATTTTCGAGAGTGATTTTCTCCGAGATGGTCCAAAATATTCAGCGTGAGAAATTTCTGCAGTATCCACGCTTTATTCAGATGTTGCTCAACCATTTACATCCAAATTTGAAGAAAACGAAAGATGATATTTTAAAGCTGGATGGATGTATCAACTCTAAAGAAGATGAATTTGCATCTCAAAGCCTTCCCAAATGCGAAACCTGTCTTTGAAGCTATCATTGATAAAGATTATGTGGTACCTCCAAAGGGAAAGTCAAGGAAAGCAGATAGTGGAGACGAAGATGAAGAATTGGAAGCTTTAGAAGGTTTCATTGCAAAGAGAAGCCTATGGTTCTCGAAATATGAGAAGGGGGGGGGGGGGTAAGGGGACGAAAAGAAAACAAACGTCCACATCTTCCTCCAATGCCCCTACAAAGAAACAGCGAGCATCTGAAAGCACAAGATTGGTCGAGGAATCAGAGCCAGAAGAAAATTTTGAAACTTTGGCTGCTGATATAGAAAGCAAAGCATTTGGAGTTAGAGAAGGAGTGGTTGAAGAAGCATCCTCCTCAAGTACTGATTCAGAGGATATGATTCCTGGTGAGAGAGAAAGAGCTAAAGAATGTGAATTTGAACGTCTGGCTGAAATTAAACGAAAAGAAAAGGAGAAGAGACGGAAAATGTCAAGAGAAGATGATGCAACGTATGTTCCTTTAGGTTCTGATAGTGATACTCCTGTTCGCAAATCTTTGAAGAAAACTTCTAGATGTCTCAAGAGGTCAGGATTAGAAGCACTGATTCTCCGAAAGACAAATCCAAAAGAAAAGTGCAGAAAAAGATTGTTGAAGAAGTGAATGTTCAACCGACTCCACAACCACCACCATATCCACCACCACAACCGACTCCACAGCCACCACCACAACCAACACCATAATCAACACCACAAGCTCAGCCCTCTCAATATAGCTGCTAAAATTGATGAAATAGAGAAAGCCGAAGCCAAAGAAAGGGTTGCCAAGCGGGAGTGCATTGCCAAAGAATTATCTGATGCTCAGGGCAAGGGAAAGGCGAAGGTTGATGAGGATCCCGTGATTGTTTCAACTGAGCCAGAAGCTAAATCTATGCTTGTAACTTCTGAGGTGGTGGTGTATGTTGTTTCAAAGAAGTTTGTATTGGTTGGTAAGCCTAAGGATGTTGAAATTGACACGTCACATCTTTCAGCTAAACATTGTGAATGGCTCAATAAGAGAAAGTTGGAGAAAGAGACTGAAACTGTGATAGATGAATTTGACGAAGATGCTGAGAGAGAAAAAGAAGACTTGGACAATTTCGATGATATATTTTCTGATAAGTCTAATGATGATAGTGATGGTGGTAATGATGACTTGGGTGGTTCAGGTGTCCTTGTAACAAAATCTAATTTGAATGATGATATCAGTTGTTCTGTGTACTTGGATGATTATGTGAATCAAGTGAATGGAGGTAGAGATCAGGGAAAGTCTGATAGCTCTAAGGATGCTAAGCAGGCAGGAATCTTCATGGTGACCCAAATGTCTATTGTTCTTGTTGTGCCCAAATCAATGATACTATATTTAGAGTATGATGTTGAAGAAGGTGAGTTTGTCCATTTCTACACAAAGGAAGAGATTGCTCAAATGTTAGGCATGGACAATGAGGACTTTGTTTTTGATTTCGAAGAAGAGCTTAATGTCATTAGTGCTTTCGAGCCTGTTGATTATGTCTTCCAACATGTTGCTGATGCTCATGATTATGATAAAGTTGTCATGGAGGATGATTCTGATGACGATAAGACAAATATTGCCGATAAGGGTACAGATGACTCCCCAAATTTTAGAGATTTGTTTGCAGCCGAAAATGATGATCTTTTGAAGCGAAAAGTAGAAGAGTCTGTTAAAAAGGAACCATTCCTCAACAATTGTAGACTGAAGAACTTGCTGAAATGAGGAAGCGGTGGTTTAAAGAAGTACCAGCTGAGCGAAAATTCAAACGTCCCCTGGCATTCTTTACGTGTGATGTAGATATTTCTCTAAGAGACATTATTAGCTTGGGATGGATCGAAGAGCTGAATGTTTATGCGATTAAAAGGGAGTATGGGATCCAATATTTTCGATACTTAAGCCATATCAAGACCCTACTGTTCTGGGATATCAAAGAGCTCGTTCAAACAAAGATGATTAATTTGAAGATGAAATTTCATGACGAACGACTGTGGAAACTGATCAAGCTTGAAGCAACTCATGGACTTATACACTGGAAGCCCCATATCCCTATGCGAATTACTAAGATTAATCCGGTAACAGAAGAAAAAGATGTGACGCTAATTGTAAAGAGGCCGAAAGTCATGAAAAATATGCCTCTTATCAAGATGGAACACGACTTCTACAAGATCTTCAAATGGTGGCACTACGATTTAAGTACAAGTGAAGCTGGCCGTCATAGCATATAAACGTATACACGGCCTATGGCGTGGCATTCGAGTACTAGACCCGATGTGGCTAGTCAATTGTTCGAAGAAGGATATTGAATGCTTGTTCTACATCAAGATTAGTTTTGAAGAGAAAGATAAAGAAAAAGCTCTCAAGTTCCAGAAGATTGTTAATGTCTGTTTTGCTAACGATATACATTCAGGAACAACATGGAACACTTCTTGGAGAAAGCTGGAGGAGATCGAGCAATGTAAGAAAGAAAAAAAACAAGAAAGAATCACTGATCGAGCAAGAATTGCGTTGCTAAGGAGCTTTCGGTTTGGCAACACAGTTAATCGGCCTCCTCCTACAGATCAGACACCGATAACTTGTGAGGAGCATCGCAAGCCACCGAAACATTTCTTTAGTCGTTAATTGTCAAATCCTTGAAGAAATGTTTGAAGACTATCCAAGACTAAGACAACATCCAAGGGGGAGTTTGTTGGTGCATAATATATATTGCCTACGTCTAGGATATGTTAATTATGTATATAGGGATTAGAATGTCGAACATTGTATGTTAATATATGTTTTATTGGTTTTGTACTTGACTCGTATGAGTGAGTCTAGTGGCTCGTACGAGTGACACTATGTCACTCGTACCAGGCATCACTCGCACGAGTCACACACACACTCCTCCTGTGCGAGTCATGTTGACCTATAAATAGAGGAGCCTGAGTCTTGTGTTAATATTTGTTGGTTGATGTACGGTGAAGCCCTGTCAAACTGTTTACTCACTCTGTAACTGTTCACGTTTATTAATACAATTCAAGGCGTTTAAGCAGTATATCTTTCTTGTCTGTTTGTCCAACTCGCTAACAATGAATTCCGCCTCTGTTAGCTGAGTCAGATCAGTCCGATGCTCATAAGAGGAGAGCCGATCCCCTCTCACAGATTCACGTCCCGGTGGAGTTGAACTATGTCCTTCTTTAGTTCATCAATCTTTTCATAGAGAATTCTATTGTTCTCTTGAAGACCGATGCACTTTGACATGGCACTGTTGTAATCACTGATGAGATTGAAATTATGTGCTCTAACCTGTGCCATCATGTTTTTATAGTATTTGGGGCACAAGAGAGAGTTACCGTTTCGGAGAGAGATTGGGCTCCTCAATTTGTGCCATCAAGCATTGGAGATGATTTTCAGCAACTTCTACAATCTTCAGAGATTCCACTTGAGCTGAAGCATCAACCCAGCTAAAACCATGTTGCTCTTGCACCATCAGTGCTTTTCCCGCTCCTGAACCTCCTTTGCTTGATGAGGTTGACGTTGACGTCTGAGCTAAAGTAACTGGAACCATGGACCTCTTTGAGTTCCTTGAAGCAGTAGCAGTTGCTTTATATCCCACGGGTGTCTTCCTATAATCTCTTGCGAAGTGTCTGGGTTCATGGCATTTGTAGCACCTCAACTTATCATGGACATATCCAATGCGAATGTTTGACATGGGACGACGCTCGTATCTCTTTTGAAGCTTTTCTTCTCTAAACGCAGCCATAGCCAGATTCCATGAAGCATCCAGTTCTTCAATATCTTCTTCAACAACTTGATTCATCTCTGTAGCAAACACTAAAGGAGGCAAGAGATCACTTGCAAGAAAAGCATTCAAACTGTTGAGCATGTATGCTGCTAGAGCCAACTTCTCTTCGTTCTGCTTGGTCAGGAATGCGAGATTTTTAGCGGAGGGTGTTGGTGCATATTTGTGACAACAACTTAGATTTGGTCTTTGGATATCTTGTAATTCATAAAATGATAAACGGTTAGCGGGTTTAGTTTTGTATAGTGAATTAGAAGTAATTGGGCTGAACTAGACACAAAATAGTGCATGGTAGGCGAATTGGGCCTTAAACCCATTAGCAATCCATGTAGGAAACCCTAGCCCAGTTGCATAACCTATCTCTATATATAGGGAGGTTGTGATTAGGGTTAAGGTTACTCAGTTAGTTGTTCAGTGCTGAAAGAATTACTTCAGAGAGAGATTAGAGAGGGAGTCTTGAATTGGTTGTAAACACATTGTGTTAGATAATCAATAGAAGACAGTTTGAAGGAATTTGTTCTTGTTCGTGTTCTTGTTTCTGTGAAATCTGATCTAGAGGATTCCGCACTCTAGATTAGATAGACGATTCTGTCAAGATCCATAAGGACAAGGGGACCTACAACTGGTATCAGAGCATTCGGCTCTTGATTATTGCTCGGTTCAGAATAGTGACAGCAGAAGAATTAGGATTTTGGGCATTTTGGAGGTTGTTCTTGAAGTTTGTGATGGTTGAATTAGGGTTTTGACGGCTGTTTTTGGGTTTTTGCAGGTATTTTGGATTTTCTGCAGTGATTTCGGATTTACAGCAGTATTCCGATTGAAGAATTGCATTCTGGATCAAAAAGTACAGTATTCCGGATTGAAGACTTGAATTTCGGATCAGAAATCTGCATTTCGGATCATCAGACTTGCAATTCAGATCAGAAAAACCATTTCGGGTTCCATTTTGGATTCCAACTCGGATCAGAAGTGTATTCCGGATTCCTATTTTGGATCAGAACTGTGCATTCCAGATTTCATCTCGGATCCCTATTCCGAATCACCATTTCGGATTAGTAATTCGGATTACTGTTCCGGATTGTCATTTCGGATTTTCAATCAAAGTTACCATTTCGGATTTTACACTGTTCTGAGTTATACACAAGAAGGTGGAAACTTAACCAGCTGACGTAACCAGAGTTAAACGTATTCGAACATAGAATTTGATCCATAGACAATTTTGACGAACCGATTGAACAGTTAAACTCGTGTGATTTTTAGGACAAAAAAAATAATTGGACAATATATATCGTTAGAATCGTATCGTCGAGGCGAGTCTAACAGTATATTTGGTAACCACTCATTTCAGACAAGTTTTAACGTTTTTAATGAGCCGGTTTGGTAAAAATGTCGAATATGTCAAACCTAAATGAGCTGCTGAGGATGGAGCACGAGGCTGGTACCACAAACAAACCTCCAAAGATGCTGAAGGTAGAGAACTATCTTACTTGGAAGGATAGGTTTCAATCCTTTATTGAATATCAGGATATACGGATGTGGATCTGTATTCAAGATGGGTACGCTAACCCAACGCATGATTTTGAGGGCAGACAACGTGTTACTGCTTACATGAATATGTCTGAAGCTGAGAAAAGGATGTATGAGTCTGAGAAGAAAGCCTTAGCTGCTATCAAGATGTCCTTACCTGATGGCATCAAACATACATTCAAGCGTTATACAACATCAAAGGAGATGTGGGATGCCCTAGAGAAGAGGTATGAGGGCAATACTGACGTAAAGAAGAACAAGGTTGATCTGCTGAAGAAACAGTTGCTGTGTTCAAAGGAATGAGAAATGAATCCCTTGAAGATATTATCACAAGATATTATTATCTGATGTCATTAATAGACAATTATGACATAGAGGGATACACAAATGTGGAGATAAATGACAAGTTGCTGGATGCTTTACCTGCAAAGTGGGATATTTACACGTTGATAAAGGGTGAAGCTGATTATGAAAAGAAAGACTTGGAAGAGGTTGTTGGAAAATTAAGAGCTTATGAGCTAAATATGAAGAAGAAGGAGACTGGTTATGATCAGGTTCAAGATCTGGGGATATATAAAGGTCTTACACCTTCATCTTCCAACAATGCTTCAAATGATAGTGCAACTGCGTTTCTCTCATGTGAGAATGAGCAGATCCTGACAAATGCTGAGGGTGAAGTATGTCTTGTTGCTGCTTCAGGAGGCTCGTCATGGGCTAAGAGACAACAATAAAGTAACAGCAGTTCAAAGTCTATGCCTCTGAGTGTCAAAAGTGTTGAAGAACACCTGGCATTACTTGCTTCTTTCGTTGCTTCCTACGAGAGCTATATTCAGGGAAAATATCTGATCCTGCTACATTTGATGAAGATTATGATTAGATCGACCCTGATGACTTAGAGGAGATGGATTTGCAATGGCAGATGGCCATGATCTCTAGAAGGATGCAGAGGTTCATGAACAGAACATGCAGGAAGTTCGTTGGAAAGAGTGTGGGTTTTGAAAAGTCAAAAGTAAAGTGTTACAATTGTCACAACTATGGATATTTTGCTAGAGAATGTCAGAGACCAAAAACTGAATCTCGTTCCAACTCATCCTTTCAAGATTCTCCTGGTCATGGTTCAAGCAACAGGAATGCGTCAAACAACAATGGATCAAAGGCCCTGATCTCTACTGCTAGAGAGGGTTCTTATGATTGGAGCGTTCATCTCGAGAATGATAACAATGCCTCATAGGCGTTTATGGCCGAGATAGCTCCACTTGTTGATGAAGAAGTGAAAGCTAATGCTGAGAAAGAGCAAGAGAAGGTACCTGAAAAAGCTGATGCAGAACAGCATGCTGTAGAGAAGAAGATGGCTGCTGAGTTGATGCTTTCATGGCTGATCTAAGCAAATCAACAGGTGAGGTATGTTCTAACTCAGGTAGTTCCTTTTGTTTGAAGTGTCGTGAACTGCAAAGTGAAGTTGACACATTAACAAAGCAAAATCAAAGTCTGGTTAATGAGCTCTCAAACCTAAAAGAATCAAACTTTTTTGTAAAACGAAATGAGTCACTATACTTGAAGAAAATTAAAGGTTATGAAGAAGAAATCAATATTCTAACTTGTAAGCCTAATGAAAAACTTCAAGTTATTGACTTAGCTCATGATACAATGAGTGAGAAAACAAAAGAGGTGTCTGAAAAGTGCAAAGAGTTGTCTGAAAAGAAATTAAATCAATTCAGAGATTCATCTTTTGTCATGAAACACATGATGAATGGCTTGAAGAAGAGTAATGACAAGACATGTGTAGGATATATAGGTTTGAATGAAGTTCCACCACCACTTGGTCATGACTATTATTTCTGGCCAGATGAAGAAGAGCTTACAGACTTTGTTTCAACTACACCTAGTAGTTCCACATCAAGTAATGTTGATGGTTCTGAGAATGCCAGGAAGGATAATAATAGAGAAAATGGTTTGAAAACAAAGAATACACACCCTAAGAATCAAAAACAAGTTTTTGTTAAAAATGTTGATTTTGTTAAAGGGAGTGACATGAATGAAGAGGTCCTGTTATTATAAAGAGTCTAATGTGCAGTTTGCTAAGAACAAAAACAAAGAAAAATCAGAAGTTAAGCAAACTAAACAAGATCCTTCTAAAGCATCATCATCATCATCGCCTGATGAATCTAAGCAAGAGGCTTCAATTAAGAAGTCTTCGATTAGAAAATCTTGTTTCAAATGTCATGAAAAGGGACATGTAGCAAGCTGTTGTCCTAACAAAAGAGTGAAGCACAGGTAAGTGAGAGACGAAGAGAAAAATCACCAGAGAAAAGTGGTGATGGTGAGAAGAAGGTTAACTCACCAAAGATATATGCTACAAGCAACAGAGTGTTGCTGTTGGTGTAGATAAGGCTGAAAAAGGAACTCACCAAGTTCCTCATTTTCAAAGAAATCGACAAAGATTTCAACCTGCATCTACATCAGGCAGATATGATAGACCTAGAAGTAGTTCACCAAGAATGAATAACTTTAATGGTCCATCAAATAATTTCAGAAGTCAAGGTCAATATCAAAATCGATACCAGAATGTTGGTAGTCAAAATTTTTATAACGATGGCTTTATAAATTATCATCATCAAAATTCATAGAACCAAAATCATAATTTTCAAAGGTCACAAAGTCCAAACATGGTTAGGAGACCTCAGGACCACAGACCTAGTGGAAATAAAAAACCATTCCCATCAACAGGTCTAAGATCCAAGACTCCTGTTAGGAGTGATGGATACAGGATGGATGTTCCTATGGTTGATGAATCTGGAAGACCCAAGACCATTAAGGCTTGGGTCCCCCAATCTAACTAATTTTGATGGATGGTTCAGGAGCTGCTAAGGATGATTATCAACTTATGGTATGTTGATAGTGGCTGCTCCAGGCACATGACGGGAGATGCGAGGCTGTTGACAGAGTTTGAGAATATAGATGGTCGTTATGTGAATTTTATAGGTGCTAAAGGAGGGCACATTACCGGTAGAGGAAAAGTGACTAACAGGAAGATCACACTGGACAAAGTGAACTATGTTGAGCAGCTGAAGCACAATCTGATGAGCGTGTCTCAAGTCTACGACAAGGGCCACTCGGTCAACTTTACAAAGGTTTCACGTGGAAGATAAATGTCTTCCATGTCAAAAGGGAAAACAACATAAGATACCTCATAAGTCTAAAACAGTAAATTCCATAGATACCCCTTATGAATTACTTCATATGGATCTGTTCGGTCCTGTGAACGTAAGGAGCATAGGTGGAAAGTACTATTGTTTAGTTGCCACTGATGATTACTCATGATATTCATGGGTTTTCTTTTTAGGTACAAAAGATGAGACAGCGGAGATGCTGATAGATCTTTTTACAAAATTGGTAAATGTCCATGATGCACGGATCAAGAGGATAAGGAGTGATAATGGCACGGAGTTCAAGAATCAAGTTCTGGATCTCTATTGTCTTCGCAAGGGAATTGAACATCAATATTCTACTCCTTATACACCTCAACAGAATGGAGTCGCTGAGAGGAAGAACATGACGTTGATTGCAGCCGCAAGGACTATGCTATCTGATTAAAAGCTTCCAGTTCTTTTCTGGGGAAAAGCTGTGAACACAGCGTGCTATGTCCTGAACAAAGTTTTGACGGTTAAAGGATTTAACGATACATGTCACGATCTATTGTTTAACCGAAAACCAAACTTAAAAGGCTTTGAACCATTTGGATTACCCTGCACCATTGTGCGAAACAAAGATAAGCAAAAATTCGGTGAGGTAGCTGATGAGGGTTACTTTCTAGGCTATATGCCTGGAACACCGAATAAAAGGGTTTTTAATTTAAAAACTGGTAAAATTGAGGTGGTGTTTAACATGCAAATCACTAGTTATTCACCTCAACAATCAACGAGTGGTCCTCCTATATTATATGATTATGACAGTGTTTTTAAATCATTTAATATTCCTGATTTTCCCAATGCAGATGAATCTCAAGTGATCCATACTGTGATCAGTGAAGATGGAGAGTGTGACTTCATGCCTAGATCGAGTGTATCGATGACAGATGCTCCAGAAACTTCTTCCAGTGCAGCTCCAGAGGACTCCAGTGATAGTGAGTCTGGACCTATCTAGGGGGAGGATTTCACTAATCCATTTGCTAACATTCAGGGGGAGGTTGGATCTAATCTGGGAGATAATCTGGTTGTTGACACCATTGCTACCACACGAGTACAGATCATCCAGTTGAAAACATCATAGGTGATGCTACTGTAGGTGTTCAGACAAGAAGAGGTGTGCTCGAAGGTTCCTATTTGTTTACTTCGATTCAGAAGACTGGGTTGATTCATGAATGTTTGTATAGCTGCTTTATTGCCCAAGAGAAGCCGAAGAATGTTCATATGGCTCTTAAAGACAATTGTTGGGTTGAAGCTATGCAAGAGGAACTAGCTCAGTTCAATAAGTTGAAAGTTTTGGAGCTAGTTGACTTGCCTGAAGGAGAGAAAGAAATAGGCACTAAATGGGTGTTTAAGTGCAAGAAAGACAACCGAGGGATCGTGATAAGGAATAAGGCTCGGTTGGTAGTAAAAGGATTCAATCAGCAAGAGGGGATTGATTACAATGAAGTGTTTGCACCAGTAGCAAGGTTGGAAGCAATTCGTTTGTTCCTAGCTTTTGCTTCATTCAAGGGCTTCAAAGTTTACCAACTTGAAGGGAAGAGTGTGTTTCTTTACGTGAAAGTCCAAGAAGTGGTGTATGTCTCACAACTAGACGGGTTTACTGATCTAGACTATCCAGATCGAGTCTATCGACTTGATAAGGCATTGTATGGGCTGCATCAGGCACCTAGAGCGTGGTATGAGACGCTGTCAGCACATTTGTTAAAACATGGTTTCGAAAGAGGACAGATTGATAGTACACTTTTCATTAAAAGGAAGAAGGAAGACTTTCTGCTGGTACAGGTATACGTAGATGACATCATTTTTTGTTCATCTGATGGGAACATGTGTCATGACTTCGAAGAGGTAATGAAGAGCAAGTTTGAGATAAGTGCAAGGGGTGAGCTATCCTACTTTTTGGGTTTACAAGTTGAACAGAAGAAGGATGGGATGTTCATACATCAGACGAAGTATGTGTATGACATTTTGTCTCGTTTCAAAATGGAAGATTGCGCTACATTCAATACACCTATCTGTGAGAATCATAATCTTGGTCCAGATCATGAGAGTGTGGAGGATGTTGATCCAACTCAATACAGGGCATTGATTGGTTCTCTGATGTACTTAACTGTTGTGCTTGGAGCTTTAAAGGTTTATTCATTTATAGTGTATTTGGGCTTTTGGGATTAGTTTGGGCTTCCTAGTGCCTAGTGGGCCTAGGGTTGTACTTTTGGGCTTTGCGATGTTTATAAATATAGGGGTTAGGTCATTTAGTAGGGGTTAGAGAGCTGATAGCAAAAACTTGTATCTGACATCTTTTGGTGTATGCAAGTTATATTATTGAAGTTATTCAAATTGTTCTTCTTCCTAATCATAATTTTTGCTATTGGTTAGGCTAGTGATACCTGTTCGATCCGTTTACGGGACTAACAATTGGTATCAGAGCCTGTTGTTCTTATACAGTCTCCAGGTATTGCTGATTGAAGAAGTATTTGAAGTGTATTGCTGCTGTTTGGATCGGTTTTTGGTATTCCGGATCGTTGTTCATCGTCGGAGGATACTGTTCCGAACTGTTCCGAAGAACTCGAAAAATTTGTGAAGATTTCGGATCTGACATTGTTCCAGATTCTGAAGAACACGAAGAAGGTTCTCATAATTCGGATTCACTACTGTTCCAGATTCCGAAGAACACGAAGGAGATCGTCCATTTCTGATTGATCCCTGACTGTTGCTTGTTCTGGATTGTGATTCGAGTTACTATTGCGGTATTTGATTTCCTTGAATCCCGGAATTAGGTTGCAGAAAAGGCGGGTCCACTGTTACGGATTGGGTCACTGTTTCGGATTTTTAGAAGATAAGACAGGCATCTCGGATTCCTCTTTCCGGATTCTTGATTCCGGATTTAAATCCAGAGTTGATTATTTTGGATATTCATCTCGGATTCTCCATTCCGGATGTGCATTTCGGATTTGCATTTCGGTCTTCTTATTTCGGATTTCTACTTGGTTTTCTATCTCGGATCTTCAAATCAGACTCAGCAATCTGGATTGTTCATTTAGGATTCTTTGGTCCGGATTGCTTATTTCCGATAATCCTTCTAGGTTGACCAACTTTGACTTCCGGATTGCCATTTCGGAAAAACTTTCCAGGTTGACCATCTTGACTACAGAATTGACCTTTTCAGACTCAGCACTGTTCATAAGAATCACTTAAATTAATTGAACTTTAAATCAATTGTGGTAAATTTTTAATTAATTTAATTACAATGGCTGGATTCATGACCGCACAGGACCTAACAAATGCCACACTGGCAGCCCTGCAATCGCAAACTTTAGCCCTCCACCAAGAGATGGATCAGGGGATTGGCACTTCCACCAAAGTGCCACGTTTATTATACGGAGATGAATACCACGAGTGGAAGTTCCGCTTCGAACAGTACTGCGAGGCAAAAGAACCCGACGTGTGGAGATGCATCATGAATGGTCTAAGAACCATAGTGTACAGCACAGAGCAAGATCCCGAAATGAAAATTCCCAAGCCCATGCACCTATGGACTCCAGAGGACATCAAGATCATAGAGGAAGATGAGAAGGCTTCTGCAACACTAACCATGGCTCTAGGACCTGATATTTCTATCGCGGTCAGAAACTGTAAAAATGCAAAGGAGGTTTGGAGTGAGTTAAAAAATCTCTACGAAGGGAATGCCGACATGAAAGCAAGTAGGGTGAATTAGCTGAATCAGTAATTCAGCTCGTTCAATCACATATATGGGGAAACCATCAAAAACCAGATACATCGCTATGTTAAGCTGGTTTCCCAGATGATTTCAACCGAGATCACCCACACCAACAGCGCCATGAACCGATAGTTATTGAATTCACTGCCCAAAAGTTGGGATGCAGACGTGGGCATGATAAAAAAGACAAAGAACTTAAATGATGTCACACTCACTGAGATGATAGCTACTATCAAATCATGTGAAATTGACAACAAGCAGAGGGAGATCAACCATCAAAGCAGTTTGATGGCAGCAGGGATGACAGGGTAGAACACAGCTTTAATGTCACAGAATCTCGTCTATAGTCCTCTGCAAGGAACTGCACAAGCACCGGGTGGATCAAATGTGGTGTACACTCCAGTTGCCATGCCTCAGAACACTCAGTATGTGTATGGTTTTCAATCTCCAAATCCTACAACGGTTTCAGCTGCTCAAGTTCACACACAGTACCATGCTCAGTATCCTAATGTGGTTTTCAGTCCTGCAACTCCTCAAACAGTGCAACAAGGCGTCATTCCTCAAACTGCTGCACGAAGAGAAATTGGCTATTGCTGCATCAATGATCAAGAGCTTAAACGCCTTCCTGGCAGGTGATCTGACCCCTCCATCTATTCTTTCAACAGACGTTGATCAAAACATGGAGGAGGACCTGGACGAGATCGATGTCTCTTGGAACTTAGCGAGGGCTGCTTTCGGGTCAACAAGTTTCAGAAAAAGTATGGAAGGCAACCCATGTCAAACTTGAAGACTAGTCTCACAAAGGACAAACTTAGATGCTACCGATGTCACGAACCAGGCCACTTCGCTAGGGAATGCAAGAAACCACCGTCAGGGTACGTATCATCCAGGGTCGCTGATATACAGAGCACTGACAGACAGCTGGTTCCCGTCTCTCCTTCCAAGTCAACTACGAGTCCATCAGGCAGCTCAGGCGGGAAGTCCACAGCACTGGTGGCCCAACAACATGAGGGTTTCAATTGGGAAGATGCTGCAGCTCAAATGGAAACCTTGAATCTATCCAGGAATAGTAACCACTGCATGATTGCGCAGACAACTGAGACACCCGATCTTTCAGAAACGGTAAATCGAATACTTTGTTCTGATAGTTGTCATTTTAAATTATCACAAATGTGTACCCACAATTCAACTCTTGTGGCTGAATATCAACAAGCTGTGTCACAGAACATCGCCCTTAAACATAAGAACAAGCTTCTTATGGAGAAGGTTGAAGCACAGAAACAGGATGTGGCTCAGCTAAAGCTAGAGTTGAACCAACAGCAATGTTGGGTCTACGACTACAAGCTAAAATTAGCTGAAAAGGACGCAGAACTTCAAACAGCCTTAGCCAAGCTGAATTCCTTGACAGGGCAGCTTCACGAAAATGAAATAAACATTAAGAAATTTGAAACTTCCAGCAAACTAGTCAAGGACTTATGTGACTCCAACTTAATTATCAAAAGAACTTTACTAAAGGCCTTGGGTACAATAGGGCGCCTCCACCATATAATCATAGCTACACTAGAATGCCTGAATTTGAGGAAGAAATAGAAAATGCTGGAAAAATGATGTATGGTAAACCATCAGATTACTTATCCAAACCATGGACGTCCTATTACCCTAAGTTCTCCAAACCCATTGAACTCAAGATGGATGATTTCTTTGTGGCTTCTACACCACTTCCTCGTGAGACCGATAATTGTCCCTCTGAAAGTACAGATGGATTGGAGACAAAAGTGCCCGAGGGAGAAACATCCTCCACAAAATCTAACGAAAAAGAATCTTCTGATACTCACACCAAATTTGTGAATGATACTAATGTGTCCAATTCATGTGCAGAATAAACTTCAGTTGAGGATACCACACAGGGTGATGAAGAGGAATGTCTGAATACACATTCAGACAATTCAGCTGATGATTATGCATTTTATAAACCTGCTTTTGACATCTTAAATCAATTTCTTGCTGAACAATTTACATGCTCAAACAGTGTTGGTTGTGTTGAAAATTTAGACAGTTTTAATTATGGTTTTTTATCAAATCCTGATGTTTTGAAAATGCTAATAACTGTGATGATTTTTTTGATGAGAAAATGAATTTAGCTACAGGATCTGCATCAACAGATGATTTAGCTTCATCATCTTCAACCGAGGATACCGAATGTTCACCTTCAACTAAGGATACTTAACATTCATCTTCAAAGGCTGCATCTGTTGATGCCTCTGCTAGGGTTAACAGTGTGAACGACGACCAACCAACTTGTTCTGTCAACGTTGATGGTGACATAATTCTAGAAGACTTGGGCGACTTAACACAAGGGACTGATTCTGAAATGACAGAAGATGACCACACTTTTCCAATTGAATCAAATGAAAATTTTAAACCTGATCTTGAATCGGAACCTCAAACTTCTCAAAGTTGCGAGGTTCCACAGTCATCTGCTGAAACATCAGAACATGATGTCCCTGTAGAGCCACTCGTGTCCTCTACAGAATCTGTCACGAAGTGTGATTTGAAGAGTAAGCCTAAAAAGAGGATAACACGTCGCTCTAAAAAGAAGAAAACTAAACAAGCATCTACAAAAGCTGAAACGACAACTACTGAGTCTTCTCATCAAACTGAGGAATTAACTCAGCAGTCGCATGCTGAATCTGTTAAGCAACCAGCTGAACATATATCAGTTAAAATCTTATCAAAATCTCCATGTCCAAAATCTTTCAATTCAAATCATAAAACTAACAAGTGTGCTGATGGTTGTGCACAGGACACCGTCAAGACCAAGACCCTGCATCAGCCATCAGTAAACGCCAGCAAGAAACTGACAGACAAATTGCTCAGAATTTTTTCTTCCAGAAGAGGCAGACCTGTTTCAATTGTGGATCTCCTGGGCACATTGCTCGAAATTGTCAAAAGACTTTTACCTCTTTCAAAACTTTGTATTCAAGACATCAGAAGGCCATGCCTAATCGTCCACCTGAGGCTCGATTTGTGGCTAAGTCTTCTGATCAATACTGGAACTTGGCCAAGAAACAAACTGTTAAACCCTTGAGAGCTTCAGTTTCCCAGAATCCCTCTAGCAATCCTAGGAATCTGCAAAGGTCTGATTCGGTAACCTGGAGGCCTAAGTTAGTGGCCAAGAATCACTCTGCTAACCCCTTGTCTAATGAATCATAAGCATCATCAACCTCATCCTCAACTAATTTGATCTTTCGTGAGGTTACTTATGTTGATGCAAAAAGCAAACCCAGATCTTCCATCGCCTGGGTTCCCGTTTCTAACTAAAACCTGTTGAAATGTGTAGGAACAACTCTGGCGCGCTCTTGTTCGATTATGGTATATTGATAGCGGCTGTTCCAGGCACATGACAGGAGACATCTCGCAGTTGAATGACATTCAGTTTTTCGATGGCGGGTTTGTTTTCTTCGCAGGTGGAGAAACCGAGAAAATCACAATGAGAGGAACTGTTTGCAATGGAGCCCTGAGCTTTAAGAATGTCAATTATGTACAGAATTGAAGCACAGTCTATTGAGTGTGTCTCAACTTTGCGACAATCATCTGGATGTTCTCTGCACAAAGAAAGGATGTTATGTGCTAAAACCAGGTTTAATTATTCCAGATGATTGGATTCTTCTGAAAGCTGCAAGAAACGGAAACGCGTACATCATTGATATGAACCAGGCTCCTTCTGACAAGCTCACATGCCTTTTCTCTTCGACAGCCGAACATGACGCCATGCTATGGCATTGCAGACTAGGTCACATCAACATGAAGAATTTAAACTCGTCTTGCAAAAGGTGGTGCAAAGATCTACCAGTTCGTGACTTCATGCAGATTGAAAAATGTGAATCATGTGCGCGTGGGAAACAACATCGTCAGCCGCATAAAACCAAAGCCATACCCTCCACTTCTCAGGTCTTAGAACTGCTCCATATGGATCT
This sequence comes from Scalesia atractyloides, assembly GCA_947069175.1. NCBI lineage: Eukaryota > Viridiplantae > Streptophyta > Magnoliopsida > Asterales > Asteraceae > Scalesia > Scalesia atractyloides. Next base: position 39,903,118 of record CAMTDV010000116.1, read on the forward strand.
CTTCAGTCCAACAGACATCCGCAACATTGGAGGGAAGGCTCACTGTCTGGTTATTATTGATGACTACTCTCGATTCACCTAGGTTTTCTTTCTCACCAATGAGAGTGAAATAGCTGAGCTAGTCAAACAATTTGTCACACTTATGGAAAAGCAGACAGATTTTACGGTAAAGGTTATTCGGTGTGATAATGGGACAGAGTTTAAGAATCTTACCTTAAACTCTTTCTGCTCCTCCAAGGGGATTGACCGACAGTTCAGTGCAGCCAGAACCCCACAATAAAATGGGGTTGTAGAACGCAAAAATCACACCCTTATTGAGGCTGCACGAACTATGCTAGTTGAATCCAAGCTACCTCTCATCTTCTGGGCAGAAGCAATTAACACTACATATTATATTCAGAATCATGCCTTGATCAACAAACGCCACATGAAGACTCCATACGAAGTGGTTGAAGGTCGCAAACCTTCGGTCAAGCATTTCCGCAAATTTGGATGTCCTTGTGTACTCCTGCTCATGGACGCTAAAGGAAAGTTTGAAGCACGCGGGGATCCTTGCATTTTCGTTGGTTATTCTAAAAATACGACCTATCGCGTTTATAACAAAATCAAGAAGATGGTAGTTGAAACCTCCAATGTGGGTTGGCTGGAGGAAAATCCCAAGGACAAACGCATTGGTCTTGACTGGTTGTATGACTACTCTACCTTATTTAATCATTTTGATGTGTCTTCTAATGTTCCTACAGGAAATAGTTCGAATTCTCTCCTTCCAACGGTGCCCATTACTTCTGAAGATGATGCTGACGCTGCCGCGCAAAATGAGACTCTAAAGCAGCTAAGTGTGGATCCTCCTGGATTCAATGACACTGTCTCGCCATCCTCCCAGTTTCACATTATCAAGATCCACCTATCTCTTCGCCTGTTCAGTTGAATTCTACTGAAGATGTGGTTTCTGCTCCAGAGCCACCTACGACAAATGAAGGCCTTCCTCCTGATGTTTTGGGCTCCTCTTTGTTTCCCGAGCCTACTCCCCTCGATTGTGCAGTGGATTCCTCACCACATACCTCTATTGGTGCCTCTGTTGAGGGGCAGACATCCGGAGTTGCTTCAGATAGTATCACCAACTTACCAACAGATGTTTTGGTTCCCGCTACACCAATACCACAATGTTTACAGCGTGATCACCCTGTTGAGAATATCATTGGTCCTGTAAACGCTGTTGTTCGCACACGAAGTCAATCTGGGGATATCAATACATGTCTCTATTCTTGCTTTATTTCCCAAATTAAACCTAAAAGTATTGATGTTGCCCTGCAGGAACCAGGCTGGGTTGATGCCATGCACGAAGAACTCAACCAATTTGAAAAGCTTGGCGTTTGGCAATTGGTGAAGCTGCCTCAGGGAAAGCGCGCTCTTGGAACCTGCTGGGTTTTTCGCAACCACCAGGATGACACTGGAGTTATCATTCGGAATAAAGCTTGACTGGTGGTTCAGGGGTTTTGACAGATTGACGGTTTAGATTATGATGAGGTCTATGCACATGTCACGCATTTGGAAGCTATACGTATCTTCTTGGCATACATATCTTACATGGATTTTACTGTCTATCAAATGGATGTCAAGACTGCGTTGCTATATGGCAAGGTGAAAGAGGAAATATACGTGGCACAACCACCGGGCTTTACTGATCCTAACAAGCCAGATTACGCCTACAAACTAGACAAGGCTTTGTACGGGTTGCATCAAGCGCCTCGCGCATGGTACGCTACTCTTACAGAGCATCTGCTTGCTCATGACTACACACGGGGAACCATTGACCAAACTCTGTTTAACAAACGCTTGGATAAGGACATTATCCTTGTCCAAATCTACGTTGATGATATTATTTTTGGTTCCACCAATGATGGTTTGTGTCGCGAATTCGAAGAGATCATGAAGAAGAAATTTGAGATGAGCTCATTGGGGAGATGACCATGTTTTAGGACTTCAAGTTCGTCAGAGCCCACATGGTATACTCATACATCAAGGAAAATACGTACACGACATTCTTACCAAATTCAAGCTTAAAGATTCCAAGCCAATGGCTTCCCCTATTGCATAACGGCCTCTGCTAAATGAAGATGCTGAAGGAACGCCTGTTAAACCTACCATGTATCGCTCAATGATTTGATCACTCATGTATCTCACTACTAGTCGGCCAGATATCATGTTTGTCGTCTGCAAGTGTGCTCGTTATCAGGCTACTCCTAAACGAATTTTTAGGTACCTCAAAGGGTCTCCATCACTGGGCCTCTGGTATCCTAAAAATTCTGAATTTGAACTGTTTGCTTTCTCTGACAGTAATCTTGGAGGTACAGATAGGACATGCGCTCAACTTCAGCTGGTTGCCAATTTCTGGGAGATCGCTTAATTTCATGGAAATGCAAGAAGCAACAGATGGTTTAGCTTTCCACTGTAGAGGCAGAATATGTTGTAGCTTCTGCTTGCTGCTCCCAGGTTTTATGGATGCAACATCAGCTTGCGGATTACGGTTTGACTTATCTAAACACAACAATTTATTGTGATAATGATTCCGCAATCCAAATCGTTAAAAACCATGTTTTCCACTCCAAAACCAAGCACATCAACATTTAAAGTTCATTTTATCCGCGATTGCTATGAAAAGGGTCTCGTAAAGCTTGAACAAATCCACCCTGATGCAAATGTGGCGGATTTGTTTACGAAACCCGTTAGCAACGTACGTTTTCAAGTGCTTGTGGATCTTCTCAAAATGATTCGGTTTTCTACCTAGGCATCTACTATCTTTGTGTTTGTTTCTTGTTTTTCTTTTCTTTTCGTTGCTTCATAAATTTGTTCATATCTCTATACACAAATTTAGGGGGAGAAATCTTAAAAAAAGAAAAAAAAGAAAAAAAAGAAAAAAGAAGATTTGCAAGGATAGGGAAATGAAATGAATATTCGTGATAAAATGTTTGACTAACACATGTAAGGCATAGAAGCAGAAAAGATTTGGATTGAAAGTGATGTGTCGGTAGGTCTAAAACTCAACCGGACGGGGAAAGTCAAATGATATAAACATAACGAACTTTGTACTCAGTGGGTCACTTACTATAGGCGTATGATTTTATGGTCTTAAATCTTGCGTTGATAGATAGCCAACATATGAGGTTTCGGGTCTTTATACTATTGAGTCATCCGGGGATATCTTGACTGTCCTTCTGTTGCATCCAGATTATATGCAGACCTAGGCACAGTCAGGATACCTTTATAAAAGAGCCAAAATGGAAAGGCCAAAACCTAAGAGAACAAAAGCTTCTTTCTAAGTTCTTACGTACCTCATAAGGTATTTGCCTAACCCTCGTCAGTCACTATTGGTCTCTCTGCTGTACGGAAGTACTGACCTGTTCACCAATAGCCTGAAGTTGTACAATAAAGGATGACCAAGGTATACTCACCTGCTATGATGAACTGTTGTGCTTACCTTGATCGCGGGGGTACGTCATGGTATGGGACACATGAGTATCTTAGTATAATATTCCCTTAAGCATATCATGATGCCTGAACTACAAGGGTTGAGTTTTAGATTTAAGTGGACAAGTATATTGACAATCGCTTAGACCAATTGAACCTGCTCATACTGAAAAATGTTCCTTAGTCAGCGTTTGAAATGATTTGATCCCTTAGCAAGGCTGTTTAGTTGTTTATGTCTGTTTTAATAAGTTTTCCTTGTGAAATGTTAAAAGATGATTGGATGCTTGGCTAGTTTACTTGATGAATTTTGGTGGGATGTTTTTCTGTCAAGAGATATTGGACTGCCTAGTGTGCTTTGGGATTTGGGCTAGCCTAATGAAATTGGTTTAAAGTCTGAAAACTAAAGATTATGTTACTGTTCCAAATTGGGCTCACTTGGGCCAAAGGGTTACTGTTCCGGATTGGACTTGTCCGGAAAGGCCCATTTGGATCTTTCCGGACAGGCCCATTGTGTTACTCTTCAAGATTGGGCCTGTCACAAGCCCAATCCGGATTCAAAATTCCAGGCCCAAGTCCATTTCGAAAATATTTATTGGCATATCTGATTTCATTTCAGATTATCCGAAATCCGAATTACAATTGTCTTCTCTGATTCTCTCTTGAATTAAGCATTTCAGACAGCTTATTCCAGATTAGGTACATGTGTATTCCGGATGAACTTAATGAATATTTAATGAATTTCGAATTACAGTCCGGATTAATCTTCAAATACTAAGCATTTCGGATTACATTCTGGATTGGTATTCATCCGAAATGATGAACTCGATATCATTTCGGATTGGATCTTCATCCGGGATGCATATTTATCCGAGATACATAACCCGGATTGTACGCTATTTGACCTCCTCAATCCAGATTGATGAAAGTTTATTCCGGATTCATTCTGAACTGTCAGTAATCCAGAAGTGAAATTTGGACCTTTTCAACTGTTGAACCCCTTAACTAATTTGAACTAGTATTAATTTGAACCTTGACTTCTGTTTGACCTATCCAGTTAGTTTTGACTGCCATATAGCTAAACTCAGTTAACTTCCGTTAGTTGGTTTTTAACTTTGTTGATTTTTGACAGATATGGTGGAAGAAGCTTTTGACGCAATGATGCTGGTTGAGGACCAGTTTCACAACCAGGCTGGGTATCTCTCAAACCCACAAGCTGAGTATTTTCAAGAATTTCAGGCGCTCTCCGCGCGAACCCCATGATATACAGAGATTCAGTGCACTCGTTTTGGAAAGAGCGCAGATACAGCCGAGGGGTGATGATGGAAGACCTTTTACACGTTCGCAGATTCAAGGGAAAGAGATTGTGGTAAATGAGGCCTGTGTGAGGGAGATGCTACAGCTGACAGATACCTTCAGTGGTCTAACAACGTACGTCAAAGAAAAGGTGATGCCGGTACTCATGGAGATAGGATATGAGGATTCTTATCCGCCACTGCTGAAGAAGATGTTTTCGGCATACTGGAGGTTACTCACACACATGTTCATGCAGTGTGTGTCGGAAAACAAAGGCGGACTGGATCAACCAAATCAGACACAGACATCTGTGATAGTTTCATTAGTCATGGACTGGAAGTATAACTATTCTGGTTATATCTTCGATAACATGAAGAAAATCTTAGAGCAGTCCAAGAAACAGTTGTTTCTGTTATACCCATATTTTATCCGGCTGATACTTGATGCCCGTTATCTAGATTTAGCGAAGAATGCTACAGACGCTAATCTACTGAATATGAAGCCAATGGGGCCTACTATTTTTTCAACTATGAAGACGAACCGCTCTACCTCGAAGACAATATTTGTAGGTAGGTTTCCTCTGAAGAAGTTTGGAAAGTTTTCTGAAGTTGTTGGTTTGCATGCTCCACCACCTCCTCCTCCTCCTCCAGTAAATGTGATTGTGGCTGAAGAACATGATATACCGGCAAAGGAAAAGGAGATAGAAGTAGAGGATTTAGTCACAGATGATGAGGATGATGTTGGCCAAGCCTTTCTAGATGATCTTGATGTGTTCAATGCTACTTTAACTCATGTTCTACCAAAGCTGTCGTTTGAGAACCTAGCTGCCTTGATCGCTCAATTGAAGGATATTCAAGAGAAATAGGGTGATCCCCCACTTGACATTCCGTCTATTGTTGCACCAACCGTTCATACTGAAGAAGATGACGAACACCAAGAAGATGAAGTATTGTTGATCAAGAGGCAAAGAACTGGGCCGAGCATTTCATCTAGTACATCTGAAGTTCCTGTTGTTGTTCTGTTACTGTTTCTGATTTGATTACATCTACTGCTGCTGAGATCTCTATTGCCAAGGTTTCTGTTGCTGAATATGTTGCTTGTACATCGATGGATGACACGCCTATTATTTCTGAACAGCAAACTACTCCTATCATTACACAGTCCATAGTTGTATCAATTCCTGCTGACATAACATTGCAAATGATGGAATTTGGAGGTAGTTCGTCTGGTGTCGGTGGTTCAGAAGCGGGTGGTAGTGCAGTTGGTTATTTTGATGCTGTTGCTGACGATTATATGCGTAGATCTGAGAAGAGGGCATTCGATTTTGGGGTATTGGACATTGATGATGATGATGATACAGAGGTGGATGTAGTCGATTTGAAGAAAAGGGTAGTAGTGCTCGAACAGGAGGTTATGTTAAAGGATGCTCAGATTGCCTCTCTGCAAAATCGCTTAGATGTTCGAGATCAAACTATCGATCAGCTGCAAGGGGATGTAACGACGCTTATGACTATTGTGTTTGATTCAAGGGGTAAACTGGAGAACAAGTTTGGCAGGGAGTTTAGCGACCCTACCGATGATCCGATGAATGTTGAAACTAGACATCGTGCAACACAACAGCGTATGGTAGAAGAAACTAGCTGAGCAGTTAGCAGCCGAACGTCAAGCCGATCTCAATGATTAAGCGATCCACGCAAAAAGTTCACTGACAGTCAGAAATGTACTGCAGATCAGAGGAAGAAGAAGCAAATGGTATTGATAAAGAATGTTAACGTGAATCCTCTAGACGAAAATTTTCAGCTGAAAGATCCAACCAATCAATCTGAGAGATACGTGATGGAGTTGGGATCCAGCTATTATAGTAAGGTGGGCAACAAGTCGAAGGTGCTGAGTTGGATGTATGATCATGTTTAAAACATGTGGATCATTGTGAGCTAGGATGGAACGAGGGAATATTATTCGAAAGAATCGCATTTTCAGACATGGACTAAAGTTGCACTGACTGATCTTTTAAGAGCTCCATACACTGACGATGACACTATTGAGCGTGGACCAGGTTGGAAATTCTTTAAGAAGCTTGAACGTGAGGTTAGGAGCGAATTTAAGAGTATGAAGATTGCTGAATCGTACTTGAGAGCAGCTAAGGGTGTTCACGATGCGTACACGGGCAAAAGGTTTAAATCTGTGATCTGGTCGCCTACAGACAAAGAGTTAGTTATTCCCGTTGCTCCTAACTTTCCGAAGGGAATTCTGAAGAACTTCAACTTTTGGTTGTACGATCTGAAAGTCAGAAGTGTTGCTATTGTAACAAAAGAAAAGGCGTTTAGGGTAAACGATGTGATGGATCTGGTTAGCTTTCATGATGAGGATTTACAAGTTCTGGCTTCTCATCAAATACGTACTGCAGAGCTATATGAGGTGGGTGCTAAAGATTGGATGGCTGCAATTGCTAGTATTATTGCTGGACGTTTGGGTGTGGATGCGACACCGAAGGACAAATGAAGAAACCTAGGGGGAGAATGTTGGGCTTGGATTTTTAAAGGTTTATTCATTTATAGTGTATTTGGGCTTTTGGGATTAGTTTGGGCTTCCTAGTGCCTAGTGGGCCTAGGGTTGTACTTTTGGGCTTTGTGATGTTTATAAATAGAGGGGTTAGGTCATTTAGTAGGGGTTAGAGAGTTGATAGCAAAAACTTGTATATGACATCTTTTGGTGTATGCAACTTATATTATTGAAGTTATTCAAATTGTTCTTCTTCCTAATCATAATTTTCGCTATTGGTTAGGCTAGTGATACCTGTTTGATCCGTTTACGGGACTAACATTGACTGCTTCAAGATCTGACATCATGTTCGCAGTGTGTCTCTGTGCCAGATATCAAGCGAATCCAAAGGCGTCCCACATGAAAGCGGTGAAGCGGATTCTTCGTTATTTGAAGGGGAAACCTCAACTTGGGTTATGGTATCCAGCTGCTAGTGATATGAAGTTTGTTGCTTTCACTGATTCGGACTTTGGAGTATGCAAATCTACAAGCAACTCTACCACAGGTGGTTGTCAGTTCTTAGGAGGGAGGCTAGTGTCATGGCAATGCAAGAAGCAGTCTTGCGTGTCTACCTCAACGTGTGAAGCTGAATATATTGCTGCGGGTAGCTGTTGCTCTTAGGTTCTCTGGATCCAACAGCAGATGCGTGATTACGATTTGAATTTCACTCGTACTCCTATTATGATAGACAATAATGCCACTATATCAATAACCAACAATCCCGCAAAAACATAGTCGCACAAAACATATTAACATTCGTCAACATTTTATACGGGGTTGTGCTAAAAAGAAATTAATTGAACTGCATCGAGTCGACACACTTGATAACCTGGCAGATCTTTACACAAAAGCTTTTGATAGGGCTCGTTTTGAACATTTAGTCGAACTCAACGGGATTAGGAATCCTGAATAACCATTTTTTTCCATAATAATTTCTGTAAATAATTTACTGCTTTTCAAAAATCAAAAACAAAAAAAAGAAAATCAAAAAATGAGTTTTCACTGTGTAGAAAAGAAGAAATGATAGTGCATCAGCAAGTTAGACTGTCACACTGAAATTAAAATTAAAATTGCTTAAGGGTGATAGCAACTTCATCATATGATGTACCAGTAGGCATAAGGCATGAAATAATCAACTTACCTTGGTGATATAAAATTAATACACTATGTATGAGTGGGTAACATATCAGTGGCATATGATTTTATAACCTTAAATCTTGCGTTGATAGATTGCCAAAATCTAAGGTTTTAGGTCTTTATAGTGTTATTTCATCTGGGGTATCAAGGTTGTCTTTCTGCTGCATCCAGATATATGCTGACCTAGGCACAACCATGATATCTTAAAAGAGCTAAAATGCCAAATCCCAAAAATTGAAGAAGCTCTCCTAGAGAGTCATTCAACTATGCATATTACATTATTCGTACCAAAATTTGGTATTTGTCCTAACCCTCGTTGGATATTGATCTCTTTGCTGTACGGAAGTACTGACCTGATCACCAATTATCTAACGTTGTAATTCAAAAGGATGAATTTCGGTATACTCACCTACTACGATGAATTTCTGTGCATACCTTGATCGCGGGTGTATGTCCTGAAGTGGGACACACTAGTATATCAGTATAAATTATCTAAACAGATTACTAGGTAATGGTACTTGAAAGGTTCATGTATTTTGTTTAAGTGGATAAACAATACTGGTAATCTTCTTGAACTGCTTTTCATGAATAATGTATAAAGAATTATCAAATAGTGTGAAAACAGTTTGATGTTGCTAATATGATCTTCTTATGGTGATACTCACAAAATAGTGTGTTTATTATTTCGTTATATATTTGCTTTCTAGAAAATATAAAAATCCAAAAAGATTTCATTTTCTTGTAAATTCTTAATGTATGGGGTATTGGTTGTTCATGGAGGAGTTGTTACCGATAGGGGGAGACGGTGTTAGAAGATGAGTTCAAAAATTTTTACGATCTTGCAGGTTATGTGTGCTTAAAATTTTGAGTATGTGGTTTGAGTTGAGAAGTGCTTAATCTGTGATACAGTTTGACTATCTCTTGAATAATAATAATTTGTTTAACTTGTGTTGAAATATTCTTATGGTTTCTCAAGATGTTTGTTTTATAATATACAGATTGTAGTAGTGTGTTGCTGAGAAGTTTGGTGAAGAGGAGTTTGATTGGATGCATGGTAGAACCACCTTTCTACATTGCAGACAAAGTTGAAGAGTTTTGAAGATCACTATGCAAGGACTAAACTAGAGTTTACTCAAATGCTAACGATTTAGAAGATTTGGTGATTGGATACATCATCTTAGAGGGAGTCTGTTGCTGACAAAAGCTATTAAAGCTAAAGCTATCCAAAGACCAACGTTTGTCAAAGACGTTGAAGATTGCAAGAAGACTGAAGACTAAGTTATTATATGAAGCTATTGTCAAGGGGGAGTTCGTTGGTGCATATTTGTGACAACAGCTTAGATTTGGTCTTTGGATATCTTGTAATTCATAAAATGATAAACGGTTAGCGGGTTTAGTTTTATATTAGTGAATTAGAAGTAATTGGGCTGAACTAGACATAAAATAGTGCATGGTAGGCGAATTGGGCCTTAAACCCATTAGCAGTCCATGTAGGAAACCTTAGCCCAGTTGCATAACCTATCTCTATATATAGGGAGGTTGTGATTAGGGTTAAGGTTGCTCAGTTAGTTGTTCAGTGCTGAAAGATTTGCTTCAGAGAGAGATTAGAGAGAGAGTCTTGAATTGGTTGTAAACACATTGTGTTAGATAATCAATAGAAGACAGATTGAAGAAATTTGTTCTTGTTCGTGTTCTTGTTTCTGTGAAATCTGATCTAGGGGATTCCGCACTCTAGATTAGATAGACGATTCTGTCAATATCCATAGGGACAAGGGGACCTACAGAGGGTGTAGATTGAACATTTTGAGAGGTTGAGAAATTAACAGTACTGTAGACCACGTTTGCGTGTTGTGGTAATTGTTGAGCAGTATCAGTAGTTGGAACAACCGAGTTGTTTGGAAGAGATATGCCATAAACGTAGTTTGTCCTCTGAGCTTGAAGTTGTGCTTTAGTCAACGAACTGAAAGCAATATTTGGATTACTGTTCTTCACGGGGCTGAAGATAAGGTTAGGTTAACTTTGAGACATCAATGAAGTGTTAGAGCTGGTAACCCCTACAACCATCATGGAGTTCTTGTGGTTCAGCTTTCTTTGCTGGTTGTCGATTTCACATGATTTGATGGTGGCGATCAGTTCAGTGAGAGAAACTTCATTCAGATTTGTAGTACGTTTGATCATTGAAACATAGAATCCCAAGACTTTGTCATAGAATTCAACAGTTGGCGATTCATCCCACTATTAGTGATCGGAATTCAATCACTGACCATCTGTGAAATGAGTTTGACGAATCTCCTGATTTGGTTCTCCATAATCTCCCAGTAGATATGATTAGATGAACTAAACTGTTGGTTCAACATGTTTACCCTGCTATCCTTCATGTCAGTGTTTCCTTCATACAAAATTTTGAGCACATCCCAGATTTCTTTCGCATTTGTGTAGTTTTCTGACAACAATCGAGATGTCAGGACTGAGAGCCATAGTAAGATTTGCCATTGCCTTATCATCTTCGCCCTTGATTTTTTAATCTTCTTCGGACCACAAATTTTCTTGTTTTGGAATCCGAGTGTCTGGATCATCTGTAGTTGCGTACATGATAGTGCGGGGACCATCACGAATACACCTCCACATACCGGGTTCCTTGGCTTTACAATACTTCTCAAAACGCCAGGTCCAGTCAAAGTAGTCATCTCCATACAACAACCTTGGAATCTTGGTAGATGTTCCGATACTTTGATCCAGTTCCTGATGCATTGCCAGAGTATGAGATTGGATGGCTGTTAAGGTAGCGTTGGTGAGACAGTAGTCAAAATACCATTTGGGTTCATCATTTTTAGTTTTTACCAAATAAAAGTTAGTTGTATTTTAATTAAAACGTGACAAGTCCAAAAGTCCAATTGGTCTAATCAGAGAAGTCAACTCAAGATAGTAATAGTCAACTCGAAACAGTGGATCCAGAATGGTAACAGTATCTTGGAACAGTAACATGTCCGAGAAGCTTAATGATTGGAGATGGGTTTGTTGATCCGACATGGTATGAATCTTCAAGACTGATGATTCAAGATGGCTTCGATTTGGTATGAATCTCAAGACTGATGATTCGAGATTGATTCGAGATACAAGTTCTTCATTCGAGTCTTCAAGGTGTTTATCCGAGATGCTGATCGAGAAAGTTCGAGATGATTCGAGTCTTCAAGTATTCTAGTCCTAGATAATCCGAGATAGTTCGAGTCTTCAAGATGTTCTATTCGAGATGGTTCGGGATGTAAGTCTTAGATCCGAGATCTTCAAGAAGATGATCCAAGTTCGTCTGAGATAATCCGGAATGAAGTAGAAACTCAACCACAGCTCCGAAACAGTAGCAGGTACGATCCAAAACTGTGTGATATCAGATCTGAGCTTAGAAATGGGTTCAAACAGGATTTGATACCAATTGTAAGTCCCGATAACTGGATCTTACAATATCACACGTAACTTGAATGGTGGCGGAATCACACAAACAAGCTAAGAATCAAACTAGAAGAAATAAGATGAGTATAGAAATGTTCAACTTGCATACATATCACCAATTTGTCTAATACAGGTGAATAATCAACTATGCCCTTAGGCTTAAAAGCTGCCCCCATGCCCATTACAACATAATAGCCCATATCCCTAAAGTTACTAATGCAAAAACCTATTTAGGGCCTTACAGCTTTCATTTCTGCTGCAGCAGTTTGAGCTTTCTCCTTCTTGTCACTGCTACTTGCTTCTTGAACCTTCTCCTTTGACTTAGAGATTTCAGCTTCTTTCTTTCCTTGGTCATCAACAGACTTGGTTGGGTTGACTATGCTTTTCAGTCCTTTGTCGGCAGACATATTTCCCTTGGGAATACCTTCATTTTTGTTACTAAGAAAGTTTGAAGGACGTGGAACTGATTCAGAGGATACCTTCACCATTAAAGCTTTGTTGACATCTTCCTTTATTTTAGCAATTTCCTCAGCCCAATCATAATCTTCGACCACCAACGCCTTAGAAGTGTTGTTAGCCGCATTTTCATTTCCCTCAATAGCGATTGCCCATCTAGCTGGAGTCGTATCAATGTTTTCATTCTTTAGCAACAGACATTCTCTTGAAGTGACTCATATTCTTACAGTTGTAGCATCTAAGCTTGGACTTGTCGAAACCAAGTTTTTTCCAGTACCACTCTCTTTCCGATTTTATCTTGAAACTTCTTTAGCCGCAGGGTTATCATTGCCATATGCCATTTCAAGTCCATTTCCTCCATATCCTCTGGATCTACCTGATACATGTCTTCAGCAGTGAGAAAATCTCTTTTCAGCTCACCCGACATGAGAGCTTCATAACTGCTCAGGTAGGTGTTAAACAATGCAACATTTTCAATGGATATCTTGAGTGCTTGAGCATAACCGACCAAAGTAGTCTGCTCGTTAGACGGCGGAGCCTTTGTAGAGTTTGCGGAAACGTTAAAGTAAGATGCGTTAGCACTTTGAGAACTTGAACAACCAAAGGTTATGGGAGCAAGGAATGCCATGTTCTTAGGAACAGTAACAGAAGTGGATTGAGCAGATTTTTGTGAGTATCATGTTTGATTCATCTCTCTCTTGAGCACATCCATTTAAAAGGCCTTTAGAGTGTTGATCAGATCTGAAAGAGTGACTGGATTGTACTGGTCAAGAAAGGTCTTTTGATCATCATGCATTGTAAGCTCCATTCTTTTGGAAGAGAGTCCAAAAGTTTCTTGATTGATGTATAGTTGGCAACTGGATTACTGACTTTCTTCATTTTTGTTAACACATTCAGAAAATGGCTGATATGATCTGACAGACTTACACCTTGAACTCTTCCAAATATATCATATTCTTTCTAAACCATATCTCTCTTGTTATACATTAGTTCTTGGTTGCCTTCATAGTGATCAATAAATGCCAACCATAATTCATGAGCTGAGGTGTACTCTTCAAACAAGTTGTCGTCGTCCTTTGATAGAGCCATAGTTAGAGTCGCGTGAGCCCGGCGCTCACGTTGGATCAATGTTCTATCTTCTTCAGTGAAGGTTGAGGGATCTTTGTTAATTGTACGAACATCATCATGAATTACCATAGGAACGTGGGGTCCTACAGTGACAGACATCCATTGAGTATAGTCCGTATACCCAAAGAATGACTTGATTATGTTCTTCCAGCTACTGAAATCTTTGAATCCTTTCAACTTTGGAGGTCTAGTTGTAGTTCCAGTTTCAAGCTCGTCTTGAACGATGGGATTCACTTGATTTAGAGACATGTTGATTCAGTTTTAGGTTCAAATTTGATAACAGAAGTTAATTACGCTGTATCTTTGGTTACCTGGCACAATTACACTCAAATTTCTTAAATACGCTATAAGATCAAGCCTTGAATCAGGTGAATTACGCTCGTGTGATATTTGTTTCTTGTACCGGACACAGAGAACTACGCTGATATGCTGGAAAATACGCCGACAGACTAACAACCAACAAAGATTTAGTTGTGTACGCCAAACACCGTGATAAAATCACAGAGGATTGCCTTCAGATACGCCGACACAAAGACCCCGTGAAAGACAAATACGCCAGATTTAAACTGTTCTACGCTATTTTCAACAATATCTACGTTATCTTCAAGATTAAGTACGCCTAGAAGGGTTTTAGTACGAACAAAAACCCTCTAATCACAGAAAAACAGCCCAAAAACCATGGAAACTTGCCTCAATATGACCCAAATGATACTCTAAACACTGATTAACAACAACCCAATCATTAAACGCACCAAATCAAGCCATTTGAGTCCAAACTTTTAAAAACCTTCAAAACCTTGAAAATCCTAACAAATATCAATCAATCAAGATCACAAAGGCTCTCATACCAAATTGTGAGTCCCAAATCAGCTTCGGATCACAGTGATGGTGATTGGAAAACACCTAAACACCTATAGATTAGGTGTTTGAATGATATAAGTAAGAAAACACAAAGAAACCGTTAGGATCTGAGTTTGAAACTATTATGAAAGTTTTAAAAATGAATGACGAAAGATGATAAATCAGATGTAAATGCAGCGGGATGATGAACTTTAATTCATAACAGCCGAGGGATTGTTTTACATTATCATGCTTTTAGTGAATGTAATCACATGCACATAAATCATAATCTCCCCCTCAGCCTAAGATCACTAATTTGTCTGTACATAATGTAAACAAGAATGATAGATTAATAATTGATGAAAAGTGATCAAATAGAACAGTACAAGCATTGTTCTATTTATACAACAATCCTAACCACTGAGCATCTTATGATGATGTCAGCATGAAAGCGACACTTAGCAAACTAACAACATCTACTAAGGTAACCATTGCTATAACTAAACACTACAAGGTCTGATAGTAAACACTGATGAGAGATCCTCTGTTGGCCTTCAGCAGTGCTATGCCTTGGTAGACCTTTAGCTTTAATCTTCAGTAGGGCTTTGCCTTGGCATACTTTAGCTTTAGACTTCAGCAAAGCTTTGTCTTGAACAGAGTTTTGCTATGGCAGACCTTCGACATTTAGTCTTCAGCAGAGCTTGCATCAGCCAGATGTTATATTATTATTATTAGGATCAGTGGTTGTAGTAATTTTGGCTTTCTATCATCTGTTCTTTTGTAGGGTTCAATTCCAACAATCTCCCCTGGAACAGATGATGCCGAAACAAAAACTTTATTACTAATCTTTATTCCTCATCAATGATTCCCTTATTTGGCATTTGAACTAAAGTTCAAAGTCCAGGGAAATCATCTCATCTACATCCCTTTCAAGTTCAAGATTCAGCAAGTCTTGGAGGTCCACTGCATCCAGACCATATGCATCCTCCATTTTTATCTTTCGAACTCTACCGTCTGACCTGAGCAGTGTCAATTCATGGGTGTCTATGTTAGACTTCCATTTTATAATTTTTGAGTCAGATGCTTTTCTTGGGAGTAGGGTTATTTGTGATGAGTTGGGTGAGATAGATCTACTTACAAGTGTAGAAAGTGTGGCTCTAAGCTTATCACTTGCAGCATCTGTGTGGTACAAAATTTAATTTTTTATTGCCTCTTTTCTTAGGTCTTCATGCATCCTTTGATCCTCTTCTTCCATATGCTTTTTCCTCTTTGCTTAATTTAAGGCAATGGTGGGTAAGCAAGAGGTTGAAGTTGATCTTTTAGGAGCATGGGTCTGTTGAGGAGCAGTGGTTGGTTGAGATAGATTGGTTTTCTTGGACAGAAGGATCTTTCTTTCTTAGCTCTTCTAATCTTCTGTAGGTATCTACCACTTTTGATTTTGACCACCTAGCAACTTGCCTTGTAGTTCCATATAGAGCATCAACAAGTTCGGCTTTCATTCTTTTAATCTTTAGAGCATGTTCTTGGCTTTCGAATTTAGCTTTTTTCTAAATAGGAGGAGTAGGCTTCTTTCTTTAGGTCATTTTCCGACTAGTCTTTAAATTGATCCCTTGTTTCTTTGTAAGGCTTCTGCTTCATGACATGATCAAGGTAGTCTTCTTTCATTTCAGGATCAGTAGTGGTTGGATTTTTAGACATGGACTTACTCAACTTCTTAGCAAATTCTTCAATGTTTCTCACTTTACTCAGAAATTGCAAGGAGATTCTAAAGCTATGTCATCTTTAACTTTTGATTTGTCTTTTGCAATGGACTCAGCTTGTCTAGCCTTTAACTTAAGATATTCATCAAGATTCTTAGGCTTTCGATACCCCAGCAAAGATGGAAATTTTCTCTGTTTTGGATCCTCTATCTCTTCTTTAATAGCAAAAATTTCCAAAGGGTATAGTGCACCTATTGGAAGGAATGAAGATGATAAGTGCATGGTTGGAAATGGGGTTTCTGGATGTGGCAGTGATGAGGATGGTTGTGAAATGGATTGTGATGATGCAGGGAGTAGTGATTGACTCTCTTCATAACCATCATCAACAACAAAAGTTTTCCTTTTGCATTGGATTTTAAGTTTTGGAGATGGTAGATGTGTAGGAATTCGAGGTGGTGTGGATATGGGTTCGGTTATTGTTGGAAATGTGATTAGAGAAGTGGTTTGAGCAACATCTATTGGAACATCTTCCAGCATCTGCTATCACAACATTTGTCCTAATATCTATTGGGGTTATGGAGACAGAGGATACGATGAAAGTAGCTTCAGTAGTGGTTTTAGAAGAGATGGGAGTTGGTTGTCTTGCTTTTCTTGCAGACTTTCTTTGTCTTGAATACCAACATCTTCTTTTTCCAACTGCTTAACTTTTTCTTCTTTAATGAGCCTCAAAGCTTTTTCTTCAAGTGTATCTTGTCTTTGCTGCTTTTCATTAGCAATCCTTTCAGCTTCTTTGTTTAGGGTCTCATCAATTCCTTTTCTCAAAGTAGCTTCAAATGCTTCAGCAGTGGTTATAGTGGTTGCTGCCTGTAGTTGCAACTTTGATTTAACTTTTGAATCAGGCTGCAACTTTCTCATGTGATCTTCCCCCCTTTTTGGCATCATTATCTATATCATCTTGAAGAATGATAACCGGGGAAGAGTAGTGTAGTTTTTAGCAAGTGGTCTTTGATGGCTTTAATGTTGGCTTGTGTATCTTTATATCGAGCCTCGACCATATTGCGGATCACCTTCATATGGGTTTCATGCTGAATATCGGCCATTTGTCTCTGAGCTAGGATGATTGGTTGAACAACCTTCCATAGCTCTTCAGCATTTTGTGTTGAAGAAGGTTGAGGTTGAGAATTTTTGAGCATTTGTTTCATCTAAATGAATATGATCATCTAAATTCCTACCAGATATAGTAGTATTTGGATCAGCAACATGAGGTGTCTTAATGTTTTCAGAACCACATACCCCTTGTTGTTGGTACTAGGGACTTCCAACTGGCTCAAAGGATACTATTGTAGCCTCAGTAGTTGTTGCCTTCAAGGAAGTCTTATTATGTAACCATTGTCCAACTGAGCCACTGTTGTAGCAGCAGTTGTAGTAGTTGCTTCACTCGAACTACCACCAAGAGTTACATGTAACTCATGGGGTGTAACCTCCTCAACTGTTTCTTGGTTGGCTAATGAGTTTTCTCAAATTCAGTCAATGTTGGAGATCTTTGAACCAACTGCTGTGAGGAAGTAGTAGCAGTGGTTGTAAGTGACTTTGGAGTTGTCACAGGTAAAACATCTGGGATCTCATCTTTAATAGTTACCTTTTTGGGGTGTTTGGTGGGCTTTTTGGATTTGGTGGGTTTCTTTTTTGGGGTTTTCTGGTGGCGGTTGCACACACTGGTTGTAGTGCCATGTTCACCAGGAGCAGTGGGCTCAGCAATAGAGGAAGGAGAGTGGATGTGGCAGTAGTTAAAATTTGCTCAGTCTCTATTGCTTTTGTTTTCAACACCCTTGGCTTATGTGTTGAGAGTCTAGTAAAAGTTTCATGTTTAAGGTTGCCAAGTTCACAGATGACACTTGTTGAAAATCAGTTTCAGAAACTTGTTTTTGCAAATAGAAACTCAACAACCTAGGTTGTATAAAAAAATCTTTACCCTTTTTAATATTATTAAAATTTGCAAGAAAATCAGAAAACAATACTTGAGAAAAATTAAATTTTAATTGGTTAAAATAGCATAACCCAGGTACTGAATATTTAAAGGTATTTTGTTAAAAGCAGTTGTTTGGACTGACAAACGTAATAAAGGTGTGTGGAAAAAGAATTTCATGTCAGCGGGAAATTCAGGTTTAAAAATGGTAATGCCAGATAATTGACCTTCATATCCTCGTTCAATGAATTCAGCGTGTAAATCTTTCTTTGGGAAAGAAGTGGGGTCATCGAGGTCGTTAAGACCAAATGTGGTGGAGATAGTAGATGGAGAGATTTGAACAAGTGACTGTCCAATCTTTGAAGTGATGGCAAAAGGCTTTTTGTTTTGGATCTTGACTTCAGCGTTTGCCCAAAATTGATGAAGGGTGTCGAGATAAATCGGAGCCTTGGCCACTAACACATCTTCGTATGATGATGTTTATAGAACATCAATCACGGAGTGAAATGCAGTGTTATTATTTGTTTTTCGTATATCAAAAGGAAGTTATGGGGAGTTTTTATGATGAGATTCATGGTGAAAGAGAGATTATTGAGGGTTTAGAAGAAGATGAGAGTAATGGAGATTTTTATGGAGAAGTTTTGAAATCAAAACAGCAAGTAGAACTCCGTGTGGATGAAACAAGGTTTATAAAGTGAAAAAGTGATGGCTATCATCTGTGCACGTGTAAACTCTGTTGGATAATGGATGGCAATTGTTTGGAAACCTCTGCTGGAGACCGACAGTGGTTCTGAACAGAGGTTTGATCAGTGGTGATTTTACACTATCAGAGGATAGATTATTAGTGGATTGGGAAAATAGTGGTTTCACCAACAATGGAAGTAGAACAGAGGATACACTTTCAGCAATGGATAGATTATCATGCCAAGCACAGGTTTGGAGAAATAGTGGTTATGAGCAGACTTTAGAGATTTATTGAAAATTTTCAATTTTAGCTATTTTTAAGGATGGATTTTTGACTTTCTGAAAAACATTTTAATGCTACTTATGCATGGAACACAAATGCTTGTTTTTATTCCATGTTTAGCATACCAGTTCTAGAGATCAGACTTTCAAAGGTAGATGTATCTAATGTTTTTGTTAGAACATCTGCTAGTTGATCTTTAGTTGGAACATGATGCAGAGATATCAAACCTTTTTCATAGCAATCCCTCAGAAAGTAATGTCTGATGTCAATGTGCTTTGTGGTAGAATGAGCATTGGATTTGTAATGATGTTTTCAGCTGCTTGACTATCAAACATGAGAGGAGTCTTTAAAGCAGTTACACCAAAATCCAATAGTTGATTTTGAAGCCATAGGAGTTCACCAGTGTAGCTTGCAGTAGCAATATACTCAGCCTCTGTGGATGTTGATACTGTAGCTTGCTTTTTGCTTTGCCAAGACACTAAGAAATTGCCTAGGAATTGACATCCTCCTGAGGTTGACTTCCTTGTGGTGTGACATCCAGCAAAATCACTGTTTGACTAACATGAAAGCTCAATATTTCCATTAGCTGGATACAAGATACCAAGTATGGGAGCACCTTTTATGTATCTGAGTATCCTTTTTACAGCAAAGAGATTGGACTTCCTAGGTGCTGACTTGGATCTGGCACAAACACATGTTGCAAAAATGATGTTTGGCCTTGATGCAGTTAGGTACAATATAGAACCTAGCATGCTTCTATAAAGAGTTTGATCAACCAAGTGATCTTTGTCATCAACAGTGACTAGCTTTGAGGTTGCCATGGGTGTGCTACATGGTTTACAATCATTCATATCAAATTTTGTATGTTTTTCTTTGACATACTTACTTTGGTGAATGAATGTACCATTTTGAAATTGTTTTACTTGAAGACCAAGAAAACAATAGAGCTCACTCATTTCACTCATTTCAAACTCTGCTGCCATGAGTTGTCAAAACTCTTCACACATGGCAGTGAATGTGGATCAAAAAATGATGTCATCCATATAGATTTGGACAAGCATCAAATCCTTTCCTCTCCATTTCAGAAATAAAGTTTTGTCAATTTTACCTCTTGTAAAACCAATGGATAAGAGAAAGGTGGAAAGAGTTTCAAACTACGCTCTTGGTGCTTGTTTCAAGCCATAGAAAGCTTTTTTAAGCTTGTAGACATGATCAGGATAGCATGCATCTTCAAAATCAGGAGGTTGATAAACATATACCTCTTCTTTGATCTTACCATACAAGAATGCACTTTTGATATCCATTTGAAACACCTTGATGTTGTGGTTGGCAGCAAAGGCTAAGAACAATTTGATGGCTTCTAATCTTACTATAGGAGCAAAGGTTTCATCATAGTCAATGCCTTCTTCTTATTTGTAACCTCGAACCACAAGCCTAGCTTTATTCTTGACAACAATACCCCTTTCATCTGTTTTGTTTTAGAAGACCCATTTTGTGCCAGTTGGACATACATCCTTTGGCAATGGTACAAGTTTCCAAACTTGTTGTCTTTTACACTGAAGGAGCTCTTCTTGCATGGCTTGTACCCAACTGTTGTCTTTTAGTGCTTCTTGGTACTTGACAAGTTGTGTGAGAGATTGGAAACTAGCAAAAAGACAAATGTTTTGGGATTTACTTCTAGGGAGCACCCCTTCATTTATGTTGCCAATGATAACGTCAGATGGATGGTTTTTAAGGTAGATTAGATCTCTTTTTTTATGGAATAATTGCATTTTGAGGTGAAGGTTGCAGATGGGAATCATCTGAGCTAACATATGTTGGCAATTTTGAAGAGCCAACATCTGTTGAAATGGAGGTTGAGGTATTGGTGAGAGAGGTGTAAAAACATGATGACTTTTATCCACAATGATTGGACTTTTATCAACAGAGGTTATAGTTGATGAGATGACAGAGCATTGAGGATCAGCAGTGGTTGATCCAGTAGTGGCAGAGTTTTCGTAGTTGTTAATAACATATGTTCCTCTGGTGGTGGATGTGGCTTTATGATGTGGAATCAAAATGCCATATCCATAGTCTTGTTGTGGAGACTATGGTGTACCTGAAGGGTCAGTCTTAACAAACACAACTTCAATTGTGAATTTGTCTAAATCAAAAAGTTCAGCAGGATTTGTTGGGATCTTTAATGAAGAAAGTTCAATGAACTTAACATTCAAGGTCTCTTCCACACACCTAGTCCTTGAATTAAAGATTGTAGGCTTTAGTAGTGGTTGAATATCCCATAAAATAACCACAGTCTACTTTGGCTGCAAATTTTGAAATTGAATCTTTTAGATTTAATATGAAGCATGGGCAGCCAAAGATTTTAAAGTATGACATCAGTGGTTTGATCTTGAATAGAGTTTCATAAGTAGTGGGTTGATGCCTTGGGTTGATCAAAACTTTGTTTTGAACATAACAAGTAGTGTTTCAGCCTCTGCCCAAAAGGACAATGGTAAACTAGAATCTGCAAGCATGGTTCTAGCAACTTCAATTAAAGTTCAGTTTTCCTTTCAACCACCCCATTTTGTTCTCGTGTTCTTGGAATGCTGTACTGTTGATGGACTTTTGTGTTTGTCACTTGTTCTTAGTTACGTCAGTCTTTTTACGGTCTTTGTTTATTGTGTCTGTATAGTTTGGTCTTGTCGACCAAATAAAGATATCCTCCTATCTTGATTTAGTATGACATTTAGTGGTCATTGTTGTAAAACAGTTTCATGTGTGCATACTGTTAAGTCTTGTGTACGACATGTCTGTTAGGAAGTTCTCTAAAGAACACTTATTCGTGCGAGTGAAAGGTGCTTCGTACAAGCAAGTTGCTTGCTCGTACGAGCCATTATCTTATTCGTACGAGTCAGTTACATGATCGTATGAGTGGCCCTTTCAATAAGCATTTGGCTTATTCGTACGAACCCGTTTCTATTCATACGAGCCATCGGTTGTTGGTACAAGCAACCATTGCTGAATGTTCTTCGTGGCTTATAGTGGTTCATACGACCAACAACATTCTTCGTACTGTTGCTGGGTGTTGGTACTATATAAACAGACATGCACTTCTCAGTTCAGCGTGACACTAGAGAGAGACACTGAGGCGCAAAAGAGAGAGCATAGAGAGAATATCCTGAGTCTGTATGAACATTGTTTGTATGTGTTTGTACTAGCTCTCTTCATTTAATCAAGATAGTGAATCTTTGGTTATCTTGTGTTTGTTACTTTGCTTTGGTTTGCATACTTACGTGGATTCCGCACTTGTATGTGTGTTAGATAAACAAGGATGTAGGTTAATCTTGATCCTCCAAGTGGACCTACAAGTGGTATCAGAGCTTGGCTCTATTCCTTGTTTAAAAACCAAGCTTAGTGTTGTGTCTGAGCAAGTTGTGAGGGTTCCTGGAAGTGGTCTTGAACTTCTAACAAGAAACTTAAGTTTTTTTAAAAGATAACTAGCTTAAAACTTAGATAAAACTTGTTGTATCCAGAAAATTTTCATAAAAACCTTGTTAGAATACATGGATACATGTTATGATACTGTTTTTCTTAAAATTTTCTATCAAAGTTCAGTTGGACATATTTTCCGGTGAAGCACTTGCCAGAAAATTCACCAGAATATTCCTTTAGGGTTGACAAGATCTTGAGACTTGACTGTTTGACTAAAAAGCTGATATTGGAATGTTCGTCTTTTTAACCAAAACTGTGTAGACAGATGACAACTTTCTAACTAACTCAAAAACAAGTTTCTGTTACAAAAGGAAATTTTTACTCCCTGCGAAAAACCAAAAAATCAGCGAAAGACCTCCGTGTGAATAACCCATCCGCACGAAGAACAAGATTGTTTGTGCGAAGTATCCACTAACTCGAACGAAGCATCAGCTGCTCGCATGAAAGACAGTGGTTCGTACAAACAACCTAGTTTGTACAAAGAAATGTAATTCACACAAATCACCTTCTCGTATGAAGAACTTAGTTTTTCATGTCCTCCAGGTTATTTGTGATAGTTTTTCGTGAGAGCTGATATCTTGAGGTCTTTGAAATTGTCAATCTTTACAAGAAAATTTTTATTTCAAAAGAAAATTTTTATAAACAAACAAACAAATGGGTACAAATCCTTGGGATTAGGGGTGTAGTTCAAGCACAAACCAAGAGTCACCACAATCTAGCTCCGCAACCTCATGGGTTAAATCACTGATGCCTCAGCAGACAGCCATGATTACCTCTAATCAATGGGCATGCGTAGCAAATCAAAACCAGAGCATTCAGACTCTTCTTATTAGCGAGAGTGAGACAGGAAGTAATAACCGTCCACCGAAATTGAACTATATGAACGATTATCCTTCATGGAAAAATCGTTTCCATACATATGTTCTTGGTCAGAATACAGAATTATGGACACGTTTTACTACACCGTACAAAGAATCTCTCGAAGAAGCAAGATCAAATCCAACCTCTTTAGCCAACTTAGATGAAACTGATAAAAAGGCTTATGATTTAGAAAAGAAAGCATTCGCTATCCTTACACAAGCACTTCATAAGGATATTTATCATCAATTCGTGTACTGTACCACCACCAAAAAAATTGTGGGATACTTTGGAAGCAAGAGGAGAAGGAAATGTTGCAACAAGAAAAATACGACATGATCTGCTGTGACAGCCTGGGAATTTCTTGTACCATTGCTAACAAACTGAATCTTTGTGTGTTGCATGCTAAACCGCATTTACTCAATTTTCGGGACGAAAATTCTTTCAACATGGGGATAATGTGACATCCCGGCTTTTCAGGTATCTTAAACGTGCTACTTCACGGTTATTCATTCCTACGCTAATTTGATTCAAAGAATTAAATTACACGCTCGAAATAACTACGCTAACTTTGTGAACTCATCGAGTGAATACGTGCTATGTGTTATTAGACGTTTATAAGTTTTGTGAATTATTGTATCATGTTTTGATTTCGTGATTATTAGTTTATAAAAAAATACATATTAAATAAATAGCGGAACCGAACCGAGCCGCGAAACGTGTTGACCTCACTTCCTTGTGGCCCAAGTAACTAGCCAAAACATGAGGCCAAAGTTACCCACCCAAACCCCCCCCCTTTGCGGCCGCAAGCCCACCCCACCCCTTCTCCTTTTCTTCTTTCCCTTGTTTTGTATAAATAGGCATGCATGTGTATTTGTTTCAAAAAAAAAAAAAAAACAAACAAGAAACCCTAGCATCAAGATAGCCGACGGCAGCCCCCCCCTCTCTCACGGTCGCAACTCCTTCAAACCCGAAGTGATTCCAATCTTGTTCCCGGTTCGCTAATCTTCATCGTATCAAGGTTAGGATTTTAATTGTTTTGCAAATCACATTAGGGTTTATGAAATCTTGATCATGATTGTGTGTATTGTTTGAATCATTGATTGAAAAGTGCTATGATTTATGTTTAGTTTGGTTGATTGTGCGAGTTTTTGCGATTGTGATGCTTGGATGAATACAAAAATCATAGGCTACGTTTTGTGATAAAAATCATATCATATGATTAGGGTTTGCATGGGTATTGATGTACATAATGATATATGACAAATAAACTTGTTCTTGATCGTTGTAAATTAGACTCTTGATCGTTTAAGCGTGTTCTATTGCGATGAAAGTCGAAAACAGGTTGCTGAATGGTATTTACAGCCAACTTCAATTGGCTGTAACCTGGTCATTATTTATCTAAAAGTGGATTTTCTGAAGCCTAAAACGTATATTTTTGAAAAATGCTTCTAATGGCGTTGGATTCATATTTTTCTGAGGTCGTTTGATATTTTTAAGTGGTCATTTAAGTGCAGTAACTGAAGCTGTGTAAATTCTGAAAATTTGTTAGTTGTTTATCGAGTCGGATCTCATAATCTGTAGAGGGTTGGGTCACAAAATTGTACAGCAACTGGAGATGGAAATTTCCGGGAAACTCCCACTGGAATTTCGTTAATTGGATGAACGATGATTTTTAAATAATTTTTCCCGTGGACTGCAGTCAGAAAGCAACGAATCTGACTGCAGCCTAGTATGTAAATGTTTATGAATAATTGGTAAAGTTTTAGGACTTGAAAAATTTACACAGAATTCTACAGTTTAGTTGACACATTCAATAAAAAAATTGGAATTTTTGGAACGTTGGAACTATTTTTAAAAAATCCTCAAAAACAGCCTAGTTAGGAGCATACAAGCTGAAATATGATAACTTGCGTTTGTGTGTACCAAAGTGTTGTATGAATTGATATGTGTTTATGACAAGTTGGTTTGATCACTATTTTGATATGATGATACTTTGCATGCATGACTGTGTTTTTGAATTGTTATTATGCGTGCCGCACTGTGTGTAAATTATGCGTAGGGTTTTGTATCCGTGTGTCCACACACTAACTTAAATCGGTTGACATGTTAGGACGCAATTAGCGGTCCCATCATTTGCTACTTTGTGTTACACTAACCGAGCAATTAAAGGTGAGTTCACGGCCCCTATTTTATCCGGTTTTAAACAACAGGGGGAGAAACATGTATACACTCTACAACTCTATCTCTTTACGTTATACGAAATTAACGTCGTTAAACTATTCGGTAACTAAGTTAATGTTAATGTACGTTATGGTCACTAAGCAGCTATATCACAGAAGTCCTAGACAAACTCTCGGATCGTTAGTATCGGGTTAGATAGCGGGGAAATTATAAGTAGTACTACTGGGCCCGACAAGCCCCACCCGAGCTAGTCGCGCTAGCCGACCGGGTATGGTCAACGGGTGATTAATTTGGCCTAACTTTCGCCATGGTCAGTGATTGGCCTGGCAACACGGAGGCACAACAGTCAGCTTCGATCGCGAACACTTATGTGACGTAACTTTAGGCTCGCTACCTACATGTTAACATTGAACTTAATTACGAATCAACAATATTATTCCGGGTTAGGAATAATGGAACCAACATCATTATTATTCCGGGTTAGGAATAATGGAACCAACATCATTATTATTCCGGGTTAGGAATAATGGAACTATATCGTTATCCCGGGTTAGGGATAACGGGGGAAACAAACTTTTAACCGAACTTGTGAACTTATAAAAACCTATGAACTCACTCTTCTTTAATGTTGACACTTGTTTCTTTACATGTTTCTCAGGACGCTAGGAGAGCTAGGTGCACTCACTTGCATTGACCAAGATATATTTTATCGAGTCTCATTTAAGAACATTGTTTGGGATTTTTGGTTTTTGGCGTTTATGTTGGCGCCCGTTACTTTACTTTACTTTACTTTAAGGCTTCCGCACAACTTAGAAACTAATGCTTCCGCTAAACTTTGAAACTAAACTAAGACAAATTGAAAATAATTATGAATGGGTAAACTAATGTTTTTGGAAAACATTTTAAATAAATCATATAGAGTCGTTCGATATTACTAGTGTCTCAGATTCTGGTTTGTTCACACGCCTCGCGGTAAAACTCCGCAAGTGGAAATTGAGGGTGTGATAGATTGGTATCAGATCCTCTAGCTATAGAGAACCAGGTTCGCATTAAAAGTAGACCTAAACTATAGCTGATTACACGACACTAGACTTAGTGGCACCGAACTGTGATATCTTGTTACGTGTTATACTACAACTGTTTTAAGTAAGATATAAATGTATATTGTGAGGCACGCAACTCGTAACTAACTACACAACCCAACAGGCAATGTCATCATCATCAACCAACAAACCTCTACAACCAAGGGCGCCGGGGAAGGCACCTATGGTCGAACCCTCACCACCTCAGGGCGTGGAGACACGCTCAGCTGCTAGGAAAAAGACTCGCTCTAGGAGAGGAGTCGTCCTCACGTCCGACCATCGCAATGCCGGTCAGACCGGTTAACTCGTTAGAAGTAGGGGACGACCTACTTAGGGATATGTTAAGAAAACAACAGGAACAACTAGAGAGAATGCAGGAAACTATCCAAGCACAGGGATGGATGATACGTCAACTAACGGGTAAAACTGGAGAGCTCGAGGAAGAGCAATATGAGAATAAGATAGCTCGCAACATTTTAGCTAAAGATCTTCGTGCTGAGCAGCTGAGGGCTGACTGGCTCGAAGACAGAGTCCTTGAGTCCAGTTGGAGGATTCAAGAACTAGAGCAGAATCAGGCACCTGTCCCAGTACCCGCACCAGCACCAGCCCCTCCAGCGCCGGTAGAGGAAGAAGAGGAGGATCCAGAGGAGGACCCAGAGGAAGACCCGGAGGAGGATCCGGAGGAAGACCCGGCTGTTGAAGCTGGAAACGCCGCGGAGGATGATGGCAACGATAGCAACTTGGGAGATGGAGACGTAGAAGACTGACTCATCTCGCAAATCCCCGCTTTGTTTTCTTTAGTTTGTTCGTTTTCCACTTATGTTTGAACTTGAAATTTTATAGTTAAACTGAGATGTTTGGTTGGTATTTTGTGAGACATTGCAATTTATTTAATCGAATGTTCCTTTTGATTGTTTAATTTATCGGGTTGACATAACTTGTGTGATGATTGAAGTGTGGATTATGATAACTATATTGGATATATATAGTTATCGGTGTGTGTTGGTGTTGTCTTGTGAAGATCTGAAATGGCAACTGGACGTCGCGGAAACCTCAACATGACATCCGAAGAATTGGCCGCAATGATCCAAGAACACGTGAATGCTGCTCTAGCAGGTGTTCAAAACCCACCAGCAGGAGGGGGTCTTAACCCCTACAAGATGTTCCTTGATGCAAAGCCGAGCAAGTTCACGGGTGCAGAAGGACCCATAGGACTGGTCCGTTGGATCGAAATGTCTGAGTCGGTATTCGAGATGTGCAATTGCCTTGAGGCCAATAAGGTCAAGTATGCTGTCTCAACGCTGGAAGATGGGGCACTAACTTGGTGGAACGCACAAGTCCAAACGCGTGGACTTATTGCTGCAAATGCAATGGCCTGGGCCGAGTTTAAGGCCCTAATCAAAGAGGAGTACTGTCCGCGGGACAGAGTTCAGCAGTTGGAGCAAGCGCTATGGAACCATAAGATGGTAGGATCTGAAATTGAAGTATACATGGCGAAACATCACGATCTGGTGTTCCTGTGTCCCGATCTGGCTAACACCGTTGAAAAACGACTCGAGTTTTATCTTGGGGTCTGGTCCCTGCGACTGAGCATCAAGCGATCAGGCTGGCGTATAAACTCACCAATAAGGCGGTGGAACAAAGGAAGTTGCCATCTCGGGGTGCAACTGAAGTTGTGCCTGATAATAAAAGAAAATTTGAAGACTCGCCTGCTCGACAGTCTTCGTCAGCCCAACCACAACAAGGGAACCAGAAACGGTTCAACAATTTCAACAACAATCGGGGTCACAATAATCAGCCCGCCAACAACACCCAGAACACAAGCGGCTTGTGGGTCGAAAGCCGCAATGTAATCGTTGTAACCTCCATCATCACGGCCCTTGTGCTGGAAATCGCTGCCAACGATGTGGCAAAACGGGACATGCGGCAAAGGATTGTCGCGGGGAAATCATGTCTCGACAAAACCAAAATCAACACCAGGGTCAGCAGCAAGGTATTAACCGGGGGTGCTATCAGTGTGGTAGCACTGACCACTTCAAACGAGACTGCCCACAGCTTCGCAACAACAACAACAATGGCGGGAACAATAACAACTACAACAACAACCACAACAACAACAACAACAACAACAACAACAATAACAACAATGGAAATGGTGGCACAGGAGGTGCCAAAGGTCGTGCATTTACGCTAGGCCGCGGAGAGGCTAGAAACGACTCGAACGTGGTCACCGGTAAGTTTCCCCTTAACGATCATTTTGCTACTGTACTTTTTGATACGGGATAGGAGTTTTATATCTGAGTCTTTTAGGAAGAACCTAAATCTCACGCCTAAACCCCTAGAGACCCCTTACGTCATAGAACTAGCCGATGGTATATCTGTAGATGTGACCCATTTAGTAACCGGCTGCCAACTTAAGCTCGCGGGTCACACCTTTACCATTGATCTGATAACAACTACCCTGGGTAGTTTTGACGTGGTAGCCGGAATGGACTGGCTATCCGACGTCCGAGCTGAAGTTCTCTGTTTCGAGAAAGCTATCCGTATTCTGCTCTCTAACGACGAAGTCTTGATGGTGCAAGGCGAGAAGGCAGGCGCCGTCACAAACATCATCTCTTACATGCAAGCTCAGAAGTATCTTCGGAGAAAGAACTCCTTCGCTTTGCTCGCACTGGTCACCGAGCAGCCTAAGGACGAGAAGCGGATTGAAGATATCCCCGTCGTCCGTGACTTTTCCGATGTGTTTCCAGAGGAGTTACCTGGTTTTCCCCCACATCGACAAGTGGAGTTTGAAATCGAATTGGCGAACCATGCGACTCCTATCGCCAAGGCCCCATACCGCCTAGCTCCAGCAGAGCTGCAAGAGCTGTCTACCCAACTTCAGGAATTGTTGGAAAAAGGATTTATCCGACCCAGTACTTCGCCATGGGGAGCTCCGGTCCTCTTTGTCAAGAAAAAGGACGGGACCTTCTGCATGTGCATCGACTACAGGGAACTCAATAAGGTTACCGACAAGAACCGATACCCATTACCTCGCATCGACGACCTCTTCGATCAGCTTCAAGGGTCAAGCTACTACTCCAAGATTGATCTACGGTCTGGTTATCACCAGTTACGCGTCAGGGAGGAGGATATCTCCAAGACGGCATTTCGTACTCGGTATGGCCATTATGAGTTCTTGGTTATGCCCTTCGGTCTCACCAACGCACCCGCGGTGTTCATGGACCTCATGAACCGCGTGTGTAAGCCGTATCTCGACAAGTTTGTCATTGTGTTCATCGATGACATACTCATCTACTCTAAAGGTGAAGAAGAACATGCTGGACATCTACGATTATTGCTGGAATTACTTCAACAGGAGAAACTATATGCCAAGCTTTCAAAGTGTGATTTCTGGATTCGGGAAGTTCAGTTCCTCGGTCATATCGTGAATGAAAAGGGTATCCACGTTGATCCCGCCAAGATCGATGCTATCAAGAACTGGGAAGCACCCAGGACACCGACAGAGATCCGCCAATTTTTGGGTTTGGCTGGTTACTCGGTCATATCGTGAATGAAAAGGGTATCCACGTTGATCCCGCCAAGACGTTTCATCGAGGGATTTTCAAAGATCGCGCAACCGCTTACCACCCTCACCCAGAAAGGCACCAAGTATGCTTGGGGTGACAAGCAGGAAGCGGCATTTCAATTGCTGAATCAGAAACTTTGCAGTGCACCCATTCTGTCCTTGCCGGATGGGACTAATGATTTTGTGGTATATTGTGATGCTTCCATTCAGGGATTGGGATGCGCACTCATGCAACGTGATAAGGTCATCGCGTATGCGTCCCGACAATTAAAGGTTCACGAGAAAAACTACACAACACATGACCTGGAATTGGGAGCAGTGGTGTTTGCGCTTAAGATTTGGAGACACTACCTATATGAAACAAAGTGCACAATCTACACAGATCACAAGAGCTTCCAGCATATCTTTGACAAGAAGGAGTTGAACATGCGACAACGTCGCTGGGTCGAACTCCTGAACGATTATGAATGTGCCATTCGGTATCACCCGGGTAAAGCTAACATGGTAGCTGATGCCCTTAGTAGGAAGGAGCACTTGAAACCTCGTCGGGTACGAGCACTACAGTTCACCATTCATTCGAGGTTACCCGAACAGATACGCGATGCGCAGTTAGAAGCAGTTAAGGAAGAAAACATCAAGGCCGAATCTGTGGGAAA